>CM074720.1:266303103-267615603 GCA_037306005.1 Rhinophrynus dorsalis | reverse complement strand
GGCATTGTGGAGATGGGAGGGGGCATTGTGGAGAGAGCATTGTGGAGATGAAGGGGGCATTGTGGAGAGAGCATTGTGGAGATGAAGGGGGCACTGTGGAGGGAGTATTGTGGATATGAAGGGGGCATTGTGGAAGGGAGCATTGTGGAAGGGGCAATGTTGAAATGAAGGGAACATTGTTGAAGGGGCAATGTGGAGATGAAGGGGGCATTGTGGAGGGAGCATTGTGGAGATGAAGGGGGCATTGTGGAGGGAGCATTGTGGAGATGAAGGGGGCATTGTGGAGGGAGCATTGTGGAGATGAAGGGAGCATTGTGGAGGGAGCATTGTGGAGATGGAAGGGGCATTGTGGAGATGGAAGGGGCATTGTGGAGGGAGCATTGTGGAGATGAAGGGGGCATTGTGGAGATGAAGGGGGCATTGTGGAAGGGGCATTGTGGAGATGAAGGGGGCAATGTGGAAGGGGTATTGTGGAGATGAAGGGGGCATTGTGGAGGGAGCATTGTGGAGATGAAGGGGGCATTGTGGAGGGAGCATTGTGGAGATGAAGGGGGCACTGTGGAGGGAGCATTGTGGAGATGAAGGGGGCACTGTGGAAGGGAGCATTGTGGAAGGGGCAATGTTGAAATGAAGGGAACATTGTTGAAGGGGCAATGTGGAGATGAAGGGGGCATTGTGGAGGGAGCATTGTGGAGATGAAGGGGGCATTGTGGAGGGAGCATTGTGGAGATGAAGGGAGCATTGTGGAGATGGAGGGAGCATTGTGGAGATGGAAGGGAGCATTGTGGAGGGAGCATTGTGGAGATGGAAGGGAGCATTGTGGAGGGAGCATTGTGGAGATGGAAGGGGCATTGTGGAGGGAGCATTGTGGAGATGGAAGGAGCATTGTGGAGATGGAAGGGGCATTGTGGAGGGAGCATTGTGGAGATGAAGGGGGCATTGTGTAGGGAGCATTGTGGAGATGAAGGGAGCATTGTGGAGGGAGCATTGTGGAGATTAAGGGGGCATTGTGGAAGGGAGCATTGTCTGAGAGAGAGTGTGTGTGCTTAGTCTGAGAGAGATTGTGTGTGCTTCGTCTGAGAGAGAGTGTGTGTGCTTAGTCTGAGAGAGTGTGTGTGTGTGCTTAGTCTGAGAGAGAGTGTGTGTGTGCGCTTAGTCTGAGAGAGAGTGTGTGTGTGTGCTTAGTCTGAGAGAGAGTATGTGTGTGTGCTTAGTCTGAGTGAGTGTGTGTGTGCTTAGTCTGAGAGAGAGAGAGAGAGTGTGTGTGTGTGCTTAGTCTGAGAGAGAGAGAGAGAGAGAGAGAGTGTGTGTGTGTGTGTGTGTGTGTGCTTAGTCTGAGAGAGAGAGAGTGTGTGTGTGTGTGTGCTTAGTCTGAGAGAGAGAGTGTTTGTGTGTGCTTTGTCTGAGAGAGAGAGTGTGTGTGTGTGCTTAGTCTGAGAGAGAGAGTGTTTGTGTGTGTGCGCTTAGTCTGAGAGAGAGAGAGAGAGAGAGTGTGTGTGTGTGTATGTGTGTGTGTGCTTAGTCTGAGAGAGAATGTGTGCTTCGTCTGAGAGAGAGAGAGAGAGTGTGCTTAGTCTGAGAGAGAGAGTGTGTGTGTGTGTTCTTAGTCTGAGAGAGAGGGGGACTGTGTGTGTGTGCTTAGTCTGAGAGAGAGGGGGACTGTGTGTGTGTGTGTGCTTAGTCTGAGAGAGATGGGGACTGTGTGTGTGTGTGTGTGTGTGTGTGTGTGCTTAGTCTAAGAGAGAGAGTGAGTATGTATGTGCTTAGTCTGAGAGAGAGAGAGAAAGTGTGTGCTTAGTCTGAGAGAGAGAGAGAGAGTGAGTGTGTGCTTAGTCTGAGAAAGTAGTAGCAATAGAAATCCTTCTAACTTCAAACGCCTCATCAAATAAAATACCCAGTGGGATGGGGATCATTTTCTACCAGCTATTTTCTTGCACATATTTAAACCAGTAAGCAGCACTGGTCAAAAGGTGCTCTCTCTGTTGCACCCTTCCCCTTTCCTTTCTTCTCCCCTTTGCCCTTTATTTCCCTTCTTTGCCCTTTCTCTCTCCACCTTTGCTTTCTCTATTCACCCAGCTGAAATATAGCTCTCTATTGCTCTGGTGGTGGCATAAAAATCTGTATTGCTCTGGGGGTGGTGTATTGCTCTGGTGGTGGCCTATAACTCTGTATTGCTTTGGTGGTGGCATCTAACTGTGGTGCTCTGGTTGTGGTGTTTTGTTATGGTGGTGACATAGCTCTGTATTGCTCTGGTGGTGGCATGTAACTTTGCATTGCTGGGCTGGTGACATTACTTTATTGCTCTGGTGGTGGTGTCTAACTGTAGTGCTCTGGTGGTGGTGTATTGCTTTGGTGGTGACATATAACACTTTATTGCTCTAGTAGTGGCATTTTACTGTGCTGGCGATATAACTTATGGTGGTGGCATATAACCTTATTGCTGTGCTGGTGACATAACTTTATTGCTCTGGTGGTAGTGTATTGCTTTTGGTGACAAATAACTGTATTGCTCTAGTGGTGACATAACTCTGTAATACTTTAGTGGTGGCATTTAACTGCAGTGCTCTAGTGGTGGCATGTAAATCTGTATTGCACTGGTGGTAGCATATAACTCTGTATTGCTCTGGTGGTGACATATCTGAAGCTGATTAAGAAAGGAATACAAATGGACCAGTGATGAGATGCATCATGCTAGAGCTTTAACAATTGCTAGGAAAATAAATCAATATTTTACCAGTCTACCAATGTTTTCCATTGCTATGGTGTGCATACACACATACCCAGTGGCCTGAATGTCATCATTTTAGGTGTAAAGACTTTGTTACTTCTTATTAAATTGGCCCCCCATTTTTTCTTCTGGCCCCATGTGTGCCCCCCCTAAGTAGAAATCCTAGAGTCGCCACTGTATAAGATAGAGAAGAGATGAAGGTAGATGGAATAATAAAGTGAGGGACAATAAAACTTAAATCAATTACCTAAAATAAAGAGAATTAGAATTTAGGAATAAGTGAAGGTGCATATGTATGTATTTTTCAGAGAGAGAGAGCAAGAAGTTGATGTACTTAAAACAACAGGAGCAATTCCAAAGCAAGTCATTCATACTATTGGAAAAATATCTAATTCCCATTTCTTAACCCTTTGAGTGTCAGGGGCTGACCAATGCATTGTGAAGTACTACAAATGAATTGTGATGGGCATGTAAAATGTAAAAAGTAGCTTTTAACACACTGAGTGCATTAAATTAGCCTGAGAAGAGAGACAGAGCATAAGGTTAACCCTTTGAGTGCCAGAGGGGTACGGAATGCATTGTAAAGCAATGCATTCTGTAGCCCTCTGGCACTCAAAGGGTTAACGAATGAATAGTATAGCAAGAGAAGAATTAAGGAAATTTGGGGAAACATGAGCAATATTATACTAATCTGACTATATTTTACATATGTGTCTTCTTTTTATGCATTTTATTACTTTTGAGAAATACGTGACACTCTGATTTTACAGTACACGTGAAAATGCAAATGCATATTTCATATATGAATTCTAGTTCTGGGTTGAGCTTATTTTCTATGTGTGCAGAAGGTGGCGCTAAAGGCAAATGTATGTGCACACAGTTTCTGCTGTAACAATGTAAAGAAAGTCTTATTCTCAGATGACTTGTCATTTGTTTAATCCATTTAAACTATTTTGTTTAAATGAATTGCAGACATCTATGGCAACAGTGACATAAAGAAAACAAAAGACTGTATTCACCAAACTACAATCCCATTCATGTCAGTGGCAGTCATCCCATAACTGCAGTGATACGTGTGATCGTAACTTGTTAAATACTGGCCTTAAAACTGTGTTGTCTAGAATCCAGTTTGTTAACGACCACAGACGTCTCACAGTCCATTCATAAGTATATGCCCTGATGGCCTACATTACTGAAGTGGTGAAAAAACACTACAGTCAAGAAAAGCTATTGAATTCTTGTATTATCTTTGTTACTATTCCTTTAAACCAATTGTACACACAAGAATTGTATCTCTTGAATTCTAGAGTTCTCATATGCAATGTACCGCAGGGGACACATACACATTTGTAGCTATTTAAATTATGCTTTTAAATGCATTTAAGGGGTTAAAAGCCTAGTTGAAATCACTGGGGATGTTATTTATCTTCTGTGATGCATTTGGTTTCCATCAGAATTGCACCATTTCTTTGTACATCAGTTGCAGTGACACAGTTACATTGGTTAAATATATTCCAGTATCTAATACTCTAATTACAAATTGAATTCTACTAAAATGAGTCAACTGTACCTTTAAACACAAAATATGTTTCAGTGATTGCTTCATTATATGTATTAACATTTTGAGTGCCGGGATATTCATTGTTTGTTGTCTTGCTGTTCACTTTATAAACTCTGAGGCTGACAGACTGTGAAGAAATGGAAAATTTTTAGAGAAAACTAAATATACAGTAGGAGACAAATGTCCTTTGGTTTGAATGGGGCTATTAACCTGTTTAGTGCTATGGAGATTTCCAATATATTACAAAACTTCTTTGAAGCCCCATTTCAATCAATGGGAATTTAGAGAATGTTTTGTTCCCTTTGATGCTGTTGTTTTGCTCTTGAACTGTTCCACTTCTACTTAACCCCTTAACCGACCATGAGCACACGTGGCTGGCACTTAAGGACCACGGACTTTTTTTTTTTTTTTTTCAGTTTCCAGTTCCAGACTCCCCGAATGGCGTGCAGCCGCGGGGGGAGCCCGGAATTCCATGACGATCATAGCACGTCATGGGTTATTAACTCAAAACAACCCATGACGTTCTATGACTGTCAAGGGTCGTTAAGGGGTTAATACTTCAACCTCTCTATATTCTTTAAATCGAGGCTGTACAAGTTCAGTCCTCAAGGGCCACCAACAAACCAGGATGTAAGTATTTCCCTGATTAAGCACAGGTAAGTCAGTCAGTGGCTTGTTCATTTTGATTGGCCCACCTGTACTTAATCATGGAAATCCTGTATTTTGTAGGAAACTTGCTGTTTCACAGGTCACAAAGGGCCTTATTCATCAAGCTAAGGAGAAGCAATACTGGAGCAAACCAACTGCTCCAAAGGGAGGAAATGAAAATTCTCATTCAAGAAGTTAATAGTCCCATTTACATCAATAATAATTTGTGGAATTTTAATTTTCCTCCTATGGTGCAGTTGTTTTGCTCCAGAATTGCTTCTTTTTAGCTTGGTAATAAGGCCTAAAGTGTCGTGTGAAACATCTTTTGTGTATCTATTTATTTAGAAAATGTTTACCAGGAAGAAGACATTGAAATTTCTCTAATTTTTAAGTATGTCATGGAGACCTTTTATTGTAAAACGTTGCATATTTACATAAATAAACATTATATATACACACTCATGAGCATACATGCAAAATGTTATATACGGTTCCATGTTTTTAGATACAAAGAAGAAGTTATTTTTAGGCATTTCACACTGGGATACAATCTGATTTTTTTGGTAGGCTTGTGGAATTCTGAAGGAGAAGGCAGATCATCTGGCATCTCTCTTGAAGTGTGAAATACTCAGTGAGGTTTTAGTAGTGGAGCGGAGGATAGAGTTAGTATGAAGAGCTGGAGTGGGCATATTGCTAAAATCTGGCAGCTTTCCTGAGAAATGGTTGTATACTAAGCAAGAAATGTGAAGGCACATCTAGATTTGAGTGTTTAGGCCTGGATAGTATGGCCCACTGTATTTTTTAAAAACTGGCAACAGTGGTTTGGACAGCACAGTCTGTCATCCACCACCACCACGTAAAATATCCAATTGCCTCAAAATTTGGACACCACGTAAAACAAGTAGAATTTGGTATTCTATTCCATGCAGTGGTGTCACTGCATGTTAAGGACTGCACTTTTTATGGCAAAAAAATTGCGCCATGAAAAGGAGACACAGAGTCTCTAACGTGCAGTGAAAAGTGAAAACCACCGGTGTGTTAGAAATACACTATGACACTATGTCAAACAACGACAGTTGGCTTTTTTCCTTGGCTTTGCAATGCTTTGCGTACCCCTCTGGCACTCAAATGGTTAAACATATCACAGTTAAGGGTAATGTAATTACTTTGGAGGACAAAGCGGCATGAGTTATATAAAGTGTCAAGTTTACCAAGATGGATTTATGGCACAGAAGCATATATATAGTCTGTGACTGGCATTAACATCTGTTGAACAATAATTTTGTTACCAGGGGGATTAACCGTTTAGTGACTTGCCGCCCGCATGCAGCCGGCACTTAACGCCCACCGAACGTTTTTTTCCATTTTTTGAAACGACTTCCGGGACGTACATGTACGTCCTCTCTCCACCTGGGACATCCGCTCGGGACGTACATGTACGTCCTCTCTCCACCTGGGACATCCGCTCGGGACGTACATGTACGTCCTCTCTCCACCTGGGACATCTGTTCGGGATGTACATGTACGTCCTCTGTCCACCTGGGACATCCGCTCGATACGTACATGTACGTCCTCTGTCCACCTGGGACATCCGCTCAGGATGTTCATGTACGTCCTCAGGCGGTAAGGGGTTGAACAGGATTTGTTTCTAAACAGAGCACCTATTTTAGGATAAAAGTAAAATGTTTTATTTGCTGTTTCAAACTTCAGGAAATCAAATTATGTCCAGAAAAGGAAACCAGATTTGTTTACCTTCTCATGTAAACAAACAGTTTCACATCCAGATCATACATTGGAACAATGTAGGGGACCTTTTGGAAAAAGGTAGGGGAGCTTCTTCAGTGTGTTAGAAGGGAGGAGAGACTTTTGAACAGCTGCCCCCCCTTTCACTCTCACCTGATTTGACTTCCTCCTTTTCCCTGCTCTGTCTCCATAATTCTGACTCTCTGTCTCTATCCTTCTCCTACTGTCTTTCGCCATCGTGTTACAATCAAAACATGTACTCCTTAAATTATTCTTAAAAGAGTAGTGAATTTTGATTATGGAGAACGTCTGTATTGTATTTTTTCAATCAAACAGCAATCGTTGGTATCCAGAAGGATTTTTTCTCATTTGCTTTCTTAGGGATTACCTAAATCTTATTCTCCATTGAAATGACTACAAAGTGTTTTGTCTCCTCAGTCATTAAGAGGTTAAAATAATGACTGAATTTATCAAGCCCTGAATGGTCAAAACACAGCAAATAAGCAAATATTTCCCTATTTGATATAATCATGTATATCAGTGTGTTTTTATTCACCAATTTCTCAGCGAGTAAGTGCAAAGTTATACCATGGAAATACATTAGTTCTGTACACAATGTTCTGGATGATCTAGCTTATTTCTTAGCTTATTTTCCTAGTAGTCCCAGGAGTATGGCAGGAATACATGCTTGTTCATTCATAAATAAATGAAAATATTTTTGTATAATTGGAATGTATTACACAAGAGGGCAGTATATAAGATATATTTCTCTACCAGATCAGATTTGTTTGACACTGTGCACAGATTTTCTGAGGCTGATATTGTAAGAGAGCGGCAATTCTGATGAAATCTAAATGCACCATAGGGTACATATAACATATCCCATTGGTTTTTATATGGCATTTAATAATTACTTAAATGCCAAATAGGTTTCCAATGCAAGACTTTAAATGGTAACAGAAATAAGACTATTGAAACAAAGTATGAATGTTTCAAAATGTTTTAAATATTGGTTTTCTTTCAACTATATGCAGATACAATAATAACTCATGAACACATAGAAAAAGTATTAGAGAAATGCCTCTTTTAAGGCATCCAGTTTGCCTACTCTGACATAATTGGGTTATAAAAAAACTTGACACCCTGTATAATTCATTATGCCGCTTTATCCTCCAATGTGACTACACTACCCATCATTGTGACATGCTTAAAGAACTAAATTGGCTAACACTTAAATCTAGACGTGCCCTTCATCTTTCTTGCTTAGTACACAACCACTTCTCTGGAAAACTCCCACACTACCTGAGCAGTATGCTCACTCCAGCTCTCCATACTAACTATAACCTCTGCTCCACTACTAACAACTCACTGCGTATACCACAATACAAGAAAGAAGCAGGATGATCTACCTTCTCCTTCAGAGCTCCAAAAATCTGCAACAATCTGCCGGAAATAATCACATCTGCACCCAGTCTAAAATCCTTAAAAGCAAATGTTTCTTTATATCTAAAAACAGTGTGTAACTGTAAATAATCCCATTATTTCATAAGTATGTATATTTATGTACGTTTGTATATAATGTCTCACAATTTGTGTAAATATGTAACCCTGTATTGAAAACTCTCCAGGACATACTTGAAAACGAGAGCAATCTCAATGTATTCTTCCTGGTAAAACATTTTCTAAATAAATAAATAAATAAATAAAATAGAATAGTGACCCACATTTTGGGTCAAAGGCTGAATAGGATTATATAGCAGAGAAAATGTAGGCAAGTTAAAATATTGTGACTGTATAAAAATTACTGGGAAGTCAAAACAACCCTTTTAGTGGTATTTTATAATAATTATTTCTCCTGTTATAATACAATGATGCATAACCAGGTAGTTTTTTGAATATAAAAACATCTCTTGAACTGACCTTCTGTTCTATCCTAATGAAGGTGAAGCAAGTGTCATACTCTTCCCGGAAAACAATGAATGATATGAGTCTACATGAGCTAAGTCTGCCAAAAGGTATTCTTCCAGTTCGCAGCCCTTATGTTTCACAATACTAAATACCAAAACTTGCCAGAGAGCTTATGAAAAATTTCCAGACACTCAGTGTTGCTAAGAATTATCAGTCTATTTTATCACATTTCAAGAAGTATGGTGAATGTATTTCAGCTAGAACCAGTTATATATATTGAGGATGATGTACTGAGAAAGACTAAAGCAATACTGGGGAAAAATAAAAATACCTATTAATTTAAATGAGTATTTAAAGTAAAACTAACACCTTATAATTACTTAGGTGATTTAGAAGGAGCTTTCAAAATCACCTATATATTATATTAACCATTTTTTTATTTCAAACACTATGTTATCATATATTTAGATTTATTTATTTGTCAGTTTATGCAAATTAGACAGTGCTGGCTGGCATGTCAGCCAGATATTCCAGTCTGCTCTTCCTCCCTCAGCCATGCAGATCCCATTACTGAGGTGAGAATCTGGGTATGTTATACTTCCACTTTAACCTGTAGAAAGCTAGAGAGGTCTCCAAAGCATTGCATTGGGGACCTCTGGCATTTTGAGAATGTATATTGCTCTTTTGTGGTATAGCTGGTTTGGCCCAGAATTGCTCAATTTTCTTTATACATTAGTCACATTTACGTGTGTTCTGTGCAGTGCAGCCACATAAGAAATGAAGTATTATGAGTTGCAGTTTTCTTTATCTACTGAACAAAGTAGATGTTGCAAGTACATTTTAGCCCACTTGCGATTGCTGTAAGGGAGATATTTTCATTCCATGTAATTACAGACACTTCCAAGAATTAACATGTGCTTCAGTCTGTTGTTTTTTCCATCAGCTCTTTTAAATTACTGAGCCTGCAGACATACAATTTCAGTAACCTTCCCATACTGTACTACCGATATTACTTAGCCAATGGAGTATCCTGCCTTTATGGAGCTATGTAAACTTTATCATTATTTAATCAAGACGTCTGGGAATCTAATGTCTAGGTTAATCAAGTGGAGAGAAAATCTCTTTAGGCTTTATGTTGTTCTATGGAGCAGAGAAATAAAACAGACTTTCTGGAGACAAATGGGCCTTATGCATAAAGGGAAAGTGGGGCATTTCTGGGGCAAACCAACTGCATTGTAGAGGGCAAATATAAAGTCCTCAAATTCCCCACTTATTTAAATGGAAATAAAAAAAATCTCCAAACATTTAAAGTGTAACTTAAGTCAATTGGATTTGTTCCCTATAGTGCAGTTGGTCTGCCCTAGAATTGCTCCACTTTATACATAAGGGCCAGTGGGGGGAGATATATAAGGGAGTTAGTGGAAAAGAAGTGTTAAAATGCCTATAATATTGTCTCTGGTAGTTTTAAAAGTATTAAGGACAGTTTAGGAGGGCATAACACCGTGCAGTACGTTTTTCATTAAAATGGAGTATGGAAGTTTGTAAAAAGTGGCTCAGCAAATTTATAAAGAAATGTCCTTATTTGAGACAATTTAGCAACAGAATTTACTCCAAGTATTTAACCCTTTGAGTGCCAGAGGGGTAGACAACGCATTGTAAAGCAATGCATTGCATACTCCTCTGGCACTCAAAAGGGTTAAGGCCATGTCTGACCTGTTCTTAATCTTGAATGTCACCACATTTATAAATGTTACTAGAATCCTATATAATAATTTGCTAAGTGTGTGTTTGTCAGAACCCGTCATGCGCAGTAGAGATGGCTGTGCACACTGCAGTCATGCACAGTACAGACTGCCTGCGCCGCTGCTGATAACGAAGCGGGGCTCTGAATTCAGACCACAGCCCTTTCTGCACACTGAAGGTGCGTAGAGAGGACTACTGTCTGAATTCGGAATGCCCTGTACTGTATCAGCTGCAGCGCGGGCAGTCTGTGCTGATCATGACTGCATTGTGGCTGTTGCTGGGTGGCACTGTGGCTTGTGTACACGGGGTCTTCAACTAGTACTTTTTAAATACCAACAATCATAATAAGGAATAAGGACATTTTAAGGATATGTTCACAAAAAACTAAAAAGAGCACTTTTTATAAATCTCCCCCAATAATCAGCCTTATTTATTAAGCTAAAGAGGTGCCGTTCTAGAGCAAACTAACTGTACCATCAGGGAGAATGAGAATTTGCATTGATTTAAGCTGGATACCTCTCTTTCATTCAGAGGGTTAAGTCAATGGGAATTTGCATTTGTCCCTAACAGTGCAATTGGTTTACCCCATAATTGTTCACAGTTGTCTTTATACATAAGGTTCAATGAGACTGGTGTTCTAAGAAGGGGATAAAAGCACCATTTATTCAATGGAAATGTTTTAAATCATGAAATGCGGTGGGAATAGTGTTTAATGTTTTTATATATCTACTTTATATTAAAAGTTTCATATATATTATATCAGCTTGTCATCCATAGATTTAATTGGTGCTACACTTGGGAAACCTTAAGAGGGGGAGAGGTGACACTAGCCTTCCTCTTATACTATACAGAAGTGATCATTTGCCCACAGATTGTGGAGGCACATAAGTAACAGGAACTGCATTTCAGTTATTCTCTCTGTATATCTCAGTTACAGCTCTATGTCCCCCACACCATTTGCTTTGTTATCTGAGTATTGGAGGCTTCTTAGAGATGCAGCAGAATACCTTCAAAGGACGTTATAGATGCAGTACCTGGTCCGAATAATCAGTATTATGCATGGAGGGCAGTCAAATATCCCTCAGCTGCTCATTTAGTCAGTTTTTCTTTGGGTAACTGTCATACCTGTGAGAAAATTGATTTTATTTCCAAATATCTGTACATTACTGCACTATGGAGTGCCCCCTTTTTTCTCTTTTGTCTTTGTAGGAGAAAGACCACAGTATGCACACCCCAGGCATTAGGGTTGCCACCTTTTCTTTAAAAAAATACCGGCCAAGGCATTCCCTCCATAGACTTAACATTGGAAAGAAGCCAATTTTTTACCGGCCTGCCGGTAAAATACCGGCTGGGTGGCAACCCTACCAGGCATTGCCATACATACAACAGGATCATCAGTTCTCATTATTAGACCACTACTGTAATGATTTGATAGCTGCAAAATGTATGTATATTTTTATTTATATAGCACTAACAGGTGTACTTAGCACATTACAGTTCACTTTTATTGAAGGGAATACAATGAGTGCAGTACCTAAGAAGTTATACAGACGATTAGCATAATGGTAGACTAGGTTTGCATACATTAGATAGGAGATCTGCCTGAACCTCCCTTTGCATTTTGCACGGAGAGCTTCCATTTGTCAAGAACCTCACTTTGCAAAATGAAACGGGTCGTTCTGGACAACTGGAAACCCCATCTCAGTTTGCCTTTGAGGTCAGTGGCTGGTTGGGGTTAATGGGAGCTGTAACATTTGACATAAAAGATGGACACTTTGCGTTTTCTTAACAGTTACTGGGAGCTGTCCAGCTAATATCTCTTCTAATGTGACCAGCTAAGAAGCCTGACCTGTTGTACCAGAATATATTTTTGCAAGCAGACAAGCAGTGATCCATCAGCAGAAGAGAGAGGCTGAAGAAATAAGTAGAGTTGGAGCAGGTCAAATGCAGCATG
Source organism: Rhinophrynus dorsalis (assembly GCA_037306005.1). Classification (NCBI taxonomy): domain Eukaryota; kingdom Metazoa; phylum Chordata; class Amphibia; order Anura; family Rhinophrynidae; genus Rhinophrynus; species Rhinophrynus dorsalis. The sequence goes on along the minus strand of CM074720.1, from coordinate 267,603,318 downwards.
GAAACCAATAAATATATATATATTAATTTAAATGGGGCTTTATCCTCTTGAATTCTAGTGATCTCCAAAACATTTATTTGCTTTAAATCAATGGGATTTAGGGAATTTTTTTTTGACCCCTATGGTGGCTCTGCTTTTGATCGATAATTATTCCAGTTATCTTAGGACATCAGCCTCAGAATGGTTAGAATGAGAGTGAATCCTCTATCACATTGCATGCATTGAATGGACTTCTACATATCTAAATGAATTGTGAAATACATTTACTTTCTGGCACTATAAACTACACTATAATGTAAGAAATGTTATGAGAATGAATACATATCTTAGTAGAAACATATAATGTCAGTATGCAATAAAATACAGCATTATGAAGCCACAGTGTTTACATTAAAGGATCTGTTCTTTTAAATAAATAGTTCCTGAATGGTCTGCTTGCATATACTAAAATGTAAATTCACTGCTCTAGTATTCTGCCACACATCGAGGCTGATGTACTGAAAAAGAAATGAAGCAGTTCTGTGAAGAAACGATTTGGTGACCACACTAGCATTTAAAGAAAAATGTCCGCCTCCATGGAAATGTGATCCAGAACATATAAAAGATGTTATCTCTCGAACAAAAACACAAGGGCAAAATTAATAGGGGCCATTAGGATTTTCCAGGCATTGTAAGGCAAGTCGGAGTTATTATTAGGAGGTTTTATGTCTCCTTTAAAGTGGATAAATGTCCATTTACATCAGTGGAAATTTGGGAAATGTTTATTGCCCATATGATGCAGTTTTTAGCCCCATCATTGCTCCAGTGCATCAGTCACATTAAGTTGTATAACAGTAGAACGTTTAACCCTTTGAATTCAAGAGAGGATGGACATCTTTCAGGCACTCAGAGGGTTAAAGCTAGAGAAATAAATGTAATCACACAACAAGGCAGTTATACTGAGAAGGATCAGAGTATTCCTGGGGTAAACCAACTACAACATGGGGGACACATCAGTTCCTTCTTTTATTTATATAGAGCTTTGATCCCCTTCAATGCAAGGGAATCTCCAATCATCCAGTCATTGTAGAGGTTTTTTATTTGTCCTCTAGGGTGCAATTGGTTTGCTCCAGTATTTCAGCCTCATTATGTACTGTAAGAGTTAAGTTTATAGACCAAAATGTAATTTTTTACTTAAACATGGAAAAAATGGGGGATGTATATATAAAATTCTAGGGCAAACCATAAGGGACAAACAAAAATTACCCTTGTTTTGAATTAAAACATATATATAATTTTTTTCTGCAGTATAAAATAAGGGTTCTCCCATTACTGCCAGTTGTTTACCAAAAGTTTTAACCATTTCAACTGTCGCAAAGAGATAAAGCTGTTACTATCTCATTGTATGGAGAATAACAGTAAAGAATCATCTCTCCCATAGAGTGCTACTGTCTAAACACCAAAGAAAGATTCACCACGCGCTGATAAAGAGGAAATGACTTCTCCAGTTTATCACTTATGTTATTCTATGGAGCCTATGCAATAGGATCTCCAAAGATGAAGTCAGAGTGCATAGGCTCCATTAGATAACATAGGAAATGGAGAAGTGATAAACTGGAAAAGTCATCTCCACTTTATCACCGCTTAATGAATCTCCCCCAAGGTGAACTATAGGTGAACCTTCTGGCCACTAGAGGGCAGTTGCGTAAAAAAAAAAAAATAACTGTAACAACTTTGGAAAGATGTATCTCCGGCAGTGGCAGTACCCTTATTTTACTCAGCAAGAAAAATCCTACAAGTTGTGGATTTTCTTCCAAACCGAAATGTTACTGCTCTGTTAAATGGGGCTGTTAACTCCTTCAATGCTAGGGTGGTCACAATAGGTTGATACTTCTATAGTATTTAAGGGGTTAAAATCCCTCTTGTTATATATATATATGTGTGTGTGTGTTTATATACATGTGTGTTTATATATATGTGTGTTTATATATATATATATATATATATATATATATATATATATATACACACACATAGTAATTTGTTTCCTTTGGTGCTTTTGGTTTGCCCTATTCCTGAAAGTCTTTTGTAAATAATTATTTTGCAAATAAATTGTGCATGTGTCATTATTGTTCTGTCACAAAACCTCTGCTTCATCATCTGCTCTCTCTGCACTTTCCTTTATTTTTCTGCCTCCATCCCAAATCCCCCCCCCCCTCACTTCCCCTCTCTATCCTCCCTGAAGGCGGAGTTGTGGTCTGCTAACTTTTTAAAAGTCTTGATGGAGTGCCCGGAGAACAAAAAAAAGTTTAACAACTTCAGTAGGAGGAGGAAGTCAGCTGCACTATGCAACAGGCTTTTAAACTTTAAAAAGACAGGTTTAAGTGCCTGTGCTTGTCACTTGCTCTCTTTACTTTTCAAGGACTCCTGGAGCTTGTTTTCTTCATATTGGATCACTAAGGTACTGTACAGTATTTATACATTCTCTTTTTCCTAGTTCTTGAAAGAAAGGAAGACTGATTAAACTTACTTAGCCTGATGTATTAAGAAGAACTGGAACAATTCTGGAGCAATAAAACTGTTCCGTACGGACCAACTAAAAATTCTCATTGACTGAAATTGGGCATTTAACCCCATGAATGCTAGAGAGCTCTCTAATGCGAGACCTCTCTAGCACTCAATTATGTTAAAAGGTCCCATTTACATCAAAGTGACTTTGGGGTATTTGTATTTGTCCCATTTGGTGCAGTCAGTTTGCACCAGTTCTTAGTACATCAGCCTCACTGTGTAATTTAGTGCTGTTTCAAAGCATCTACATAGCAGAAAGGAACATATATATATATATATATATATATATATATATATATATTTACAGACATGTCACCAGTTCAGAAATGTATACAACAATATTGTGGTATGAATTGACCCTTTGAGTACCAGAGGTGAGTGCAATGCCTTCCCCGGGACACTCAAAGGGCTAAAATATGTTTTTGAAGGTCTATAAATTAGTATTTCCTTGCTGAGACTCTGGAAGGCAGGGAATGTCTTACTAAGGACTGAATTCCATTGAAGGTGATAACTATTACTGGTTTTATCTATAAATCCCACCATAGATTTCAATAGGAATTCTGGAGCTAAAGACAGTGATAACATTTATCATTTGACAGAATTAACCCTTTGAGTGCCAGATGTGTGGCAATGATTTTCTTAACCCTCTGGCACTCAGCGGGTTAACGCAATGGATAAAATAACATGTATTATGCACTTTCATTCATCTGCTTGCATTTTTCATTCAGAATGTTTCTCCTCTGTTCTGTGAAGAATGAATGATCTATGTGACTGTTTATTCTAGCAAAATACCTACATTACTGAATCTGTATGTAAAGTGTAAAGCAGCCATTTTGAGGTTGATGTACTAAGAAGAATTGGGGGGTGGGAGATGCACTATGGTGTGAGAAAGAGATGATAAAGTGGATATCACTTCTCCATTTCTTTTGTTATTCTGTGGATTCATGGAGCCAATGTACTAAGATTTCTCCAGATTTAGAGATCTTAGTGCATAGGCTCCATAGAATAAAATAGGACTTTATAACTACACAAGAGACCTACTCTTTATCACATCTTAATCACACCTTAGTGCATAAACCCCTGGAGTAATTCTGCAGAAAGCCAACTGCACTCTATGGGAGAAATACAGATTACCTAAATCCCCATTGATTTCAGTGGGGTCTTTGACCCTTGAATGTATTGGAAATCTCTCTAGATTCAAGGCTTAAATGCCCATTTACATCAATGGATATGTGCATTTGTTCCCTGTTGTGCAGGTGGTTTTGCCCCAGAATTTCTGCTATTCTTCTTATACATCAAACTCTGTAAGTACTGGATTCCTATGGCATTGTATGCTAGTGAGGAAAATATACAAATTTGCCAGTGACTGTGCCAGGGGGTATGCAGTACCGCATATGACCTTGGTAGTGTATACTGATGCGTCATCATAGGACTTAAATGCCAACAGATCTTGCACGTCAGCCTCAAAGCATGCACAGAGAAATGGTCTACAGTTATGCCATTTCCACTGTGCCTTTATTAGTACATTGGTCTAAGCAACTTATAGAGGAAAGAAATACCCCATAGACATAGATTGTCCTCCATCTGGTCCGAGCAGCGTTAAACAGAGAATTTTGGGTATACATAGCTTAGGAAATTCAGGTTAGGCGGGTGTAGGGACAGAACATTGATTCCAATGAGTATTACTGTGTAGAACTGATGATGTACATATACCCTAGTATATCTGCAATGTGTGGGGAACCTGTAGTATATCCAGGCGTTGTAAACCCCTTTTAAAATCAATAGGAATTTATATTTGTCCATTTTGGATTCAGTTGCCTGACTCCAGAATGACTCCAATCCTTCATCAGCCTCAGTATGTACTATTAGTTATCCTATATAATAATTTGCTAGGATGTTTGTCAGAAGCCGTCATGTGCAGTAGAGACTTCTGGAACACACAGAATGCTGGGAGTTCTGTGCTGGGAGCATTCTGTGCATTTGGGCAGTCTACACCGTATCGCGTGAGTGACAGCAGTAAGCAGAGCAGGACCAGCCTTGAGTTGCATACCCCTCCAGCACTCAAAAGGTTAACATCTCACAGACCTTGGCCCGTGTACACGGGCTTTTACACTAGTATGCTATATGGCTCTCCACCAGTATACATTCATTGTGTCTACAAAGTCCGGTTTCAACCAATGGATTAAAGGAGAACTATGCCAAGGGATAAGTTGTTCTTAATTTGTTGAAGAGAGTGAATTACTAATTAGATCTCCTTTATAAATCAGCCAGGTTCATGTATTTTTTTGCATTTCATCTGTAATTTCCTTTATATAGTGACCTCTACTGAAGTATGTCTCTATATCTCACATCCTCACAACAGCTTTAACCCTTTGAGTACCATGGTGGTATCCAATGGTTAAGTGGACTTCAAGAAACCTGACTTGTTCATAGGAGTCACTAGTCTTTATTAGATTGTAAACTGAAATGTCTAGCAGAAGACTACAACAGACTTCTAGTGGAAATGCATTCCTTATATCTTTGTAACTGACTGATGTCTGGGTCTGGATTGCACTGCAAGAGATAATTGTTCTTTGGCTTTATCTCACAGATTCCTATTGAAGTCAGTGCAACAATTTGTAGATATAACCAGTGATAAAGTTATCATCCTCAATAAAATCCAGCCCTAGCTAAGTCTTTCCTTTAAGCAAATTAAGAGCCACTTCTTCCTAAAGCAAATTTCCCCTTTTAAGATCAACATGTTGTGTGGCTTCAATTTTCAGTTACCTGACTATGCATTGGAATATGGGAGGAATAATGGCATCCAGCTCTTGCTGAACTACAAAGCTATCTAGACTCAGCTGGCCAAATATTGTTGCAGTCCCATGCTTTAGAAGTCCTGTTTCAGAGAATGTTATTCATGGGGATTTCAATGAGAGGTTTGAGTTTAACACTCTGAGAGCCAGAGTGGTGCCGAACACATTGCAAAGCAATGCTTTGGCTACTACTCTGTCACTCAAAGAGTTAATGCATTTTGACTAATATAAATTCTCCAGTACCCATGTTTTGGAGGCAAAAGAATTTGGTACCTCTTTGAATGCTACAGAAGTCTCCAGTGCCTTGCTCCGGTATGTGTTGGACACATTTCTAGAATGGAATAGGAGAAAGTCTGCAAGGGAATTAGCATGACACTGGGGCATTTGTGAAATGGAAAAGGTTTACTAAATGACAAAAAAAAACAAACAGGCCATATCCACAAAGTAAACAGTGGATCAACATTGGGGCAAACCAACTGTAATACTGGGGGGGGGGACAAATAACATTCTCTCCCACTTCCATTGATGTAACCATATAAGGACATGCGGTATTTTCAACACATGGCTTATCAATGTTCTACACACAATTCTGGTCCTTAAAGGGTAAACATGGGGCTTTTGAGTGCCAAAGAGGTAGCCATCACATTGCACTGCAATGCAGTGGACACCTCTCTGGCCCTCAAAAGGTTAACCGCATTGAATGCTGGAGAGGTCTTGGCAGCATCCTTAGCATTCGAGGGGTTAACCCTTTGAGTGCCAGAGGGGTATCCAGTGCATTGCTTTGCACTCAAAGGGTTAAAAAGAACCACTTCAATGAATGTGGTTTTGCAGAATTTGTACTTGTCCCCCAAGGCACGCTTGGCTTGCTCTAGAAGTGCTCTTCTTTTTTTGTTGTACATAAGGCCCAGAAGGGGGCATCTGTTTTAATGAAGATTTATTAAGTTTGTCTTGATTGATTTGCCCCCTTGACTTCATACTGTTTAGTTCCGGCTCTAGTTCTTTGGTCATACAGCTGTGTAAGATTTATTAATCCCACTGCGCACAGTGTACCTTACCCTTTGCACCTCTCACTGAGAATGTTATCAGCTCGCTCGCCCAGCTCTAGCGGGGTGTTAGAGGGAAAGCAGACTGCTTACTACACAACCTCCTGGTTTTTATTTAGGAATCATGAATATTGTGTGCTGAGAAATTATCATTACCTTGTGTTCTGCCATTATAACATCTGGATAGCACACGTCGCGTTGGAACTACTGAAATCTCCAGACTTTGCTATGTTTATTAAAATGTTTTCCTCAGAAAATCTTGAAATGTAAATATTGGCTCTTATCCATAGTACCTCACGGTCCTAAAAATAAAGGAGCAGGGAGGCTCATATACTGGAGCTAACCAATTTTACCACAGGAAGCAAACATCTTAATTGATTTAATTGGAGATTATAGCTGTTAGAATGCAAAAGAGGGCTTAATAGTTTGTTTGGCACTAGCCTTCAAGGAATTAGCAAACCCATTAAAATGGATGGACATTTTGGGAACTATTTGTCCTCTGTTGCACAAATGGTTTTCTCCGCGATATCACAACACTTCTTTAAAGGAGAACTTCACACTAGGAATAAGTGTCTCTCAACATGTTTAACACAATAGCGGATAAAACTGAAACAATTCCGCATTTAACTTGATGCTGGAACTGATTTTTTTTTAGTGCTGTGTCTGCCAAATGCCAATATACTAAGCTACTTATGCCAAAAATTCTCCCCTCTGGCCCTCAAAGGGTTAATGTTGCTTGCACCAAGGGGAAGGCTGTGTTGAAATAATACAGGTGTTTTGGACTTTGCACGAAAGTATAGAGGACACTTTACTCTGTTTCTCTCTGCATGCTATTGTAAAGGCCTTGGGAGCTTGCTGATGTTAGAAATGTAACCCTTTGAGTTCCAGAGGGGGTATACAATGCATTGCAAAGCAATGTGTTGTGTACCCCTCTGGCACTTAAAGGGTAAATGATGTGTGTTTTGGTTTTCACTAAAGAGATCGCATGCTCTAGTAATATCTGATAGTACAGGTTCATGACAGCTAAGCTTTTGTCCAAGGGCAGAAAATAAGCTGCACCAGAGATTCGTACATTCCCCTTTATGTGGGGAGTAACCAAAATTCTCATTGATTTAAACTGAATTTTTTTAACACCTTGGATGCTAAAGAGGTCTTCAGTGCGCTGCTTTGCAATGTGTCGGAGACCTCTGTAGCATTCAATTAATTAAAAGCTCCATTTAACAAACAATAATGTGAGATTTATTGCTGTAGAGTAATATGATACACGTATATACACACCATGCAATCTGATCTCCTAAAAAGAGGGACATCAGGGTGGGAAACAGGGACAGGGGGATTTGGGTCTAAAAGAGGGACACTTGGGAGGTATGTTAATATTTTGATTTGTGCCCTGTGTTGCAGTTGGTTTGTCCCAGTGTTATTAGATGTACTAAGACAAGCAGTGCATTTGTGGTGTAAAACAAGTGTACCATAGGGAATACATCTAAAATCCCATAATCACTAATGTGTTGGATACCGCTCTGACACTCATAGGGTTAAACTCTTGATTGCAAATGCTGCATTCAGTGTATTGAGACCTATCATCCTAGGGGCTAAAATACCCCTTCCACCCTTTGAGTGACAGAAGGGTATACAGCACAATGTTTTGCTATGCATTAGATACCCCTGTGGCACCCAAAGAGTTAAATAATTGACATTTTCATTTGTTCTCTGTGGTGCAGTTGGCTTGCCTCAGAACTACACCACCTTCTTATTCCATGAGCCTCACAGAGTCTCAGAGGGGGATGCAGGAATAAGCTACTATAGGTGCAATGTTCAAACCGAGACAATGGTCTGCTCTGGGATGTCTACAGTCCCTTCTCAGAGAGGCGGATGTACTAAATGGAACTGGAGTCATTCCTGAACAAACTGCAGCATAGTGGGTAATGACAAATTCTGTGAATCCCCATTGATTTAACCCTTGCAGTGCCAGAGAGGTATCTCATGCATTGCATTGCATGCAGGGAATAATGCTGTGACACTTAACCCTTTGAGTGTCGGATGGGGTTCGCAACGCATTGCAGAGCAATGCATTGCACACCCCTCTGGCACTCAAAGGGTTAAAGGGTTAGATGGAGTTTTTAACCCCCTGAATGCTAGAGTGGTGGAATACAATGGTGACCACTCTAGTATTAAGGGGGATAACCCCCCCCCTTTAAATCGATGGGAATTTGTATTTGCACCTATGGTGCAGAAATAATCCCGTTCCACTTAACACATCAGCCTTTGAGGTTTGTCCGTGACACAGCTGGGAAACAGAGCAGGGAATACTTTATGTTGCAGAAAATGTCCATAAACTCTGAATTATTTATTCAGGCTAAATTTAGACATAGTCTCATATTGAAGTCATTGGGAGAGTTTCCAACGCAGGTTCGGCCTTTAAGTTAGAGATAAACTTGCAATCTATCACAGTACACGCAAGTCCATTTAAACAGACAGTATAGGGTCCATAAAAGGCCTTTCAAAACCTTTGGCTGTGTCCCAGGTATTATGGGTAAAAGGTGGTAATGTGTTAGCCATATAAAAAACAGACTAGTAAAAGTAATACCTTTATTAGCTAATCTTCTTCAGGCATATTTAAAAATGAAGTCTGAATACAAAATACATGACAGTTTATACACTTAAGCTAATTATTTTTACATTTAAATCCCACTAGAAGTGAATTCCTTATCATTGTCTTGTGTAAATCATTCCCTAGGCTCCAGCAGAGGCATTTCTTTGTAGCTGGCTAAGTGGTACAAGATGTATTTCCGTTTTGCTGCTCCAGTAAATTAGTAGAGAGTTTATGACTTCAGCTAAAGATGGCTAAGTCTATGGAATATATGTCAACCCTCCAAGCACTAATGCGGTGTTCAACCCATCACTTCCATTGCACACCTCTGGCACCTAAAGGGCCCAATTATGTTTATTGTGTGTGATAATGTGATATATATTACTTGTCATTGTTCAGGCCACAGTTCAGAATGTTAAACTTGGTCATCAATTTATACTCCAAGATGTTTCTGTTTCTCTGTGTCTAAAATGTCCCATCAGTACAGACACTCTGTGACCCATTTTGCACAAATGTTGACCCACTGGAGTGTCTCATTTGTTATTCATACTAGACCTATGAGAATTCATCTGTTTTCTTAGAGTTTGCCCTGTCTCACCTACATATAATCATGTGTTGGGAAATTCACTTACAAACTGAGGTAAACAACATTAGATTATCCACAGGAGAATTTGCCCTTGATGTTGGGTTTTAGTGGGAATGTGGTAAAGGCACCTTATCTGTGGAAAATATGTGTGCACAAGTTCCACATGTCTTTTGTATTCAGGGATAAGTAACTTTTTCTGTTACATTGTTAAAGGAGACCTTTACCTATAGTTGCTACAGGTTGTGGGGATGTTTAGAGAGGAGGGGAGGTTTTGGAAATATTCTTTTTAATCTGTCATCAATAAGTAGTATTGTTTTGATCTTGTATGAGCTTTTGCTCAGTACGTCATGCTGTGGGTTGTAGTTGAATACTATTGGCATTCTGTTCTCATCCGGTGGTTGTTTGTATTCCAGGAAATTTCTTCTGGGTACACTGTTGGCTTCTGAATTTGGATGTCTGTGACCTTGACATTATACCATGATTACTAATATATCTCCTAGGTTTCCATAGCTAAAATCTCCTCCATTGCGCTTCAGTTGGACTTGAAGATTATGGTGTGTAATGGCAGAGCCTCACTTGGAGCTCATTTGCACTCCTCTCTAAAGAAGCCAATAAAAGCTGTGTGCTGGAAAATCTTCCATCAAATGGCTTCTGTAGTGAGTAGAGCAATATCCCATGAACACCTAGTGAAACACTAATATCATTCAGCCTTGCAGATCTTTGTGATCTGCAAAGCAAACCAGAACACATAGGAAGAGTTTTGCAATATGGGGCAAAGCCAAGGATTTAAAGTAGTCTTTGTATGGACATTGTGCTGCCGCTTTAAGCGTTTAAAGCATGTCCTTATTTGATTGGATTGCTCTGAGCATTTATAATGCTCTACTGCAGCTGGGGTGTTTGGATGTCCCAATTTTATCCTTCCAGGAGTTTCTGAAAAAAGGAACTATATTTACCTTTCAGTGGAAATTCCTGTGCATCAGTCTGATGGTCTCACAAATACATCATATTACTTGCATTGCACATGTCATCACAGATACGGGAATACATGCACACACACACACACACACACACACACACATACACACACATTCACTCCAGCCTGCAGCTTGGAAAAACTGATGAAAATTACCTTCCAGCTGGAACACCCTTGGGAGGTGGCAGGGTCTGTTTTCTGCTATTTTTCTCTGCTGTCAATACTTTAAATCCCTACTCTTCAGTGAACTGAAACATTCCAATTGTTATACAGAGATGATTTTCAGAAGTTTTAATTAGACATCATGAAAAAAGCAACCAAATCAAAAACATAATTTGCTCACTAACTCAAAGGGAATTTTTATTTGTGTCTTATGTACAGTTAGTTCACAATAGAATTGCTCCTTTTTCTTTATGTATATAACCTTTAGTGTATCTGCCCTTTGTCTTCTGAATGTTAAAATAAGTCTGCTTTTGTAAACCTGCTATTTTCCTGTCATGTTACTATATTGCTTCTCAGACACTGACCACAAATTAAATATGCCCTCTGTAGAAATTGCCATGAGATCACATTTTTGTAGCATACTGAACAGGAACATTTGCAAAATATTTGAATTCATCTAGTAGTTGTGTAACAAATGCTAGAAATGCTATGTATTAGTTTGGAAACAGCTCTAGCATCCAAAGGGTTAAAAACAGCAATGCAGAGTTGCAGTTAAAGGTATAGTAATGTCATCAGATAACGTAATATTTGATTGTTCATTATAGTTTAATAAAATGCACTGTACCATTTTTCATGTCCATATCGTTGTATGTGTCTGTATAAGTAAAACCCTGGCCCCCTTGATGAAGGGAAGCTGGGTTTTCCTTATGCTGACACAATATTGTCCTTCTGTGTGATCCGTCTGGACCGGCTTTCAGATCTGAGAGAACTAAGAGTGACACAGGGAAAGGGGAGGGAGGAGGAAACTTTCAACTCAAATTACAAGGAGAATACAATTATATGGACTCAGAAAATGGTATGGTGCATTATATAAAAAGATAATGCACAACTGAATAATACTTTATCTGGTGACATTACTAGCCCTTTAAAGGTCAACTCATTGAGCCTAACATACAAAGAACTGTAGCTATTTGGGTAATTTGTATTTGTCCGCTATAGTGCAGTTGCTTGCTCCATAATTGCTCTTTTTTATATATAAAGCTCATGAATACATACATTTATATGATTAAACAAGTTAGAGTATTGAAAGCCGACATATTGCCCCCTAATGTGTATAGTGGCTCTGCTGGTTTCATTCTTTGAAAGGTTTGCTTGTTACAAAACAGTTGCACACTAATTAATCTTCAGGGTTTGAGTGCAAAGGCTATAGATATAAAACCATCCAGTAAAGTACTTAGTTATTGAGTCTAATTAGCATTTACATATAAAGCTTAATGCTTAATCTTGTATCCCAATTAATTCAATGCCAAACTGATCTGTATTTGTCACAAGAGAAACAGAGGCATAAAAAAATGCTATCATCTTGACAGTCATTTGTTGAACTGAGGACAGCAATATTGGGGTGAATGCATTTCCATGTCAGTTATTTTATTCAAAAGTTATAACCATTCAGAAGTTCAGGACCTGAGTAGAATCTTAAATACTTAATGAAAGTTCAGTCTGACAGGAAATGACTCAGCAGTTTCTATCACATTCTTTGTTGTCCGTGACTCTCCTCTCCCAAAGAATGCAAATAAGAACTAGTTTAAATCTGATCACTAGGTGGCACTGTTAATGTTAAACAAGTTTTACTCGACAGGAAAACCCCTAAAATATGTTTTTTATTAAGAAAAAGTTTATTGCTCCTTTAATGCCACTTGTGCCAAGGGGAGGACAATGAGGCAGTCTATGGGAGTTCTGGCATTTTTCCTTTTCTCTACTCCTTGTTTAACAGTATGTGTTAAACAGACATAGAGGAAATGTGCATGCTATAGGGCAGGTATAAGAGGATTACTTTCATTAAGATTCTAATGGCAATGGAACATGTTCATCCGGATACATTACAGAGTTAATATGTAGTAATACATACCCAGAGGAACAGCCACTGGTGTTAGGCAGATAACACAAACACACACACACACACACACACAGACACGCACACACACACACTCACACACACTTTCTCACTTTCTCTTGCCCTTTCTCAACCCCCTCTGTATTATACTTCTCATTCTCTTTCTCTCTCTCTCTTTCATGCAGACTCTCACTTTTCTCTGTCTCTCTCTCTCTGTATCTCTCACACATTCCCTTAGTTACACTACATACCTACATTTAAATGTCTTTCTTTCTTTCTTTCTTTCTTTCTTTCTTTCTTTCTTTCTTTCTTTCCCTCTAGGTCATAAACTTGCCAATACACACCACACACACTTTTAAAGGGATAGTAATGTTTCATAATAAAAGCAGCTCTAATTAATCATCATAGTATTTGGACTTTGGAGAGTATTATTTCAATTCTGTCAGAGTTGTAGTTCAAGAGTAATTCAATGACAAAGTATCCCCTCCCGCCCCTTTTACTGATGTAACACTGCTCACCTCAGAACAGCTGGGAGGTGCTCAGGTAGATTGCAGAGAGGGACAATCTTCAATTAAGATAAGGGAAAAACCTGAAAAGCTTGTTAAGGGTGGCAGGGCTTTCATTGTTTTCATATAAAGAAGATTGTCCCCTGCTGTTATCTGTCTGGTCTATAGACTGTATTCCACATCTGAGAAGAGATGGCTTACACTAGGTAAAAGGGGCGGGAAGGGAAACTTTGCTTGTGAATATCTCTCAAATCAGAATGGTTTGAGAGATAAGACTTATATCGTTCTTAGTGTTTTTTTAATGCCTACAAAATAAAATAAAGATAAAACGAAGTATTACTATCCCTTTAATACTCATTGTGTACTGTAGATGGATATTTTGCTCAATCTGTAAAAACAGTAAGAAAAATCAGTTTTCCTGCAATCATTTTGTTTCATTTGCAAGTATTCTCTCATAAATAACATTATAAAGAAATTAACAACATAATGATTGATATATATAATTATTTTATACATCCCAGAAACTGATCAAGATAATATAGACCCAGTAACCTCTTATATGCTCAGAATGTGGTGGAAGTGCTTCTAGCATCCAAGGGGGGAGAAATAATAAACCCGTCAAGCACAATGAGAATAGTGTTGCAATTCCTCTTGTTATGTTTGAGCATAATTTATGTAAATAGGTATTTTGTAACTTAAATTAGCAAATTATTCTAAGACACTCTTTTTACTTTATTAAACTGAATACATACTAACCCCTTTTAGGACAAGAGAGGGAGTCCAAAGGATTGCTTTGTGCACCATTCTGGTCCTCAGTGGGATGAAAGCATTTAAATGACAATAAAACATATATGTTAGCTGATGAATTGTCACATTCGTTATTTTATAATGAGTATTTTGTGATTCACCTGAAAATTGACTTCCGTTCTTTGTTGTATTTTAGGTAGCAGTTTTAAAAGATGGGTGACTGGAGTGCATTAGGAAGACTTCTTGACAAGGTGCAAGCCTACTCCACTGCAGGAGGGAAGGTGTGGCTGTCAGTGCTATTCATATTCCGCATCCTTCTATTAGGAACAGCAGTAGAGTCAGCTTGGGGAGATGAACAGTCAGCATTCCGCTGCAACACTCAGCAACCTGGTTGTGAAAATGTCTGCTATGATAAGTCATTCCCAATCTCTCATGTGCGTTTCTGGGTTCTTCAGATCATATTTGTTTCAACGCCTACCTTGGTATACTTGGCTCATGTGTTTTACTTAATGAGAAAAGAAGAGAAACTGAACAGAAGGGAAGAAGAACTTAAAATACTTCAGAATGATGGTGGAAATGTAGATATGTCCCTTAAACAAATTGAAATAAAGAAATTCAAATATGGGATTGAAGAACATGGCAAGGTCAAGATGAGAGGTGGGTTACTTCGCACCTATATAATCAGTATTTTGTTTAAATCTGCCTTTGAAATTGCTTTTCTTCTCATTCAATGGAACATCTATGGATTCAGCTTAAAAGCCGTCTATGTATGTGAAAGAGATCCCTGCCCACATCATGTGGACTGCTTCCTTTCTCGTCCCACAGAAAAGACTATTTTCATCTGGTTCATGTTGGTAGTGTCTTTAGTTTCACTCGCCTTAAATATCGTTGAACTGTTCTACGTCATCTACAAAAGAATCAAGGATGGTATAAAAGGGAAAAAAGATCCATTTGCTGCTACAACTGATGCAGTCAATCCAGCAAAGGACTGTGGTTCCACTAAATATACCTATTTCAATGGCTGTTCTTCTCCAACCGCTCCCATGTCACCACCAGGTTACAAGCTTGTTACTGGCGAAAGAAATCCTTCTTCATGTCGTAATTATAACAAGCAAGCAAGCGAACAGAACTGGGCTAATTACAGTGCAGAACAAAACAGGATGGGTCAGGCTGGAAGCACTATTTCTAACACTCATGCACAACCTTTTGAATTCCCGGATGAGCATCCGAATACTAAGAAGGTGGCTCCAGGTCAAGAGATGCAGCCCCTCACTATATTGGACCACAGGCCTTCTAGCAGAGCAAGCAGTCATGCTAGCAGCAGACCACGACCTGATGACCTGGAGATTTAGTTTACTTTGATATATTATCAGAAGCCACATTTGTTCAGTGGAGGTGGTACTTATTAGTCTCAAGCAAGAGATTTAACAAACTTAAAAACTTTTGAGAAGTATTTTTTTACAGTGAGGGAGAAACACTTCAGTATTTAAGTAGTCGATTTCAAAATTTACAGTACTAATTGACTCAGAAAGGTGACATAAACATGTTTAGAATGTAAATATAAGATGATTTATGAGGCTGATGTACTAAGAAATTAAATCATTATGGGAAAAACCAATAACACCACAGAGAACAAATATAAGTTAACATTGATTTAAATGGGGGGTTTGAACCCTTCCATGCTGAAGATGTGTCTAGCTCATTGTGATGCTCCTCTCTAACATTCAAGGATTTAAAATCCCCATTTAAATGAATGGGAACCTGGGGGAATTTTTGTTTGTCCCCTGTGGTGCAGTTCCTTTGCTCCAGAATCATTCAATTTCTTAATACAGAAGCCTTTGTGGGCCATATGTTCAAAAGAAAAGTGGAGGGGTTCTGGGGAAAACCATTTCCACTATAGGGGAGAGCTAAAAATGTCCATTGTTTTAAAAGGGGATTTTTAACCCACTGAATGCTCGAGAGGTCTCCATTCAAGGGTTTAAAATCCCCATTTAAATCAATGGGGATGTTTGAAAATTTTAGTTCTACCCTGTAGTGCAAATGGTTTGTCCCAGAACTCCTCCACTTTTCTTTTGAACATACAGCCCCTAATATGTGTTTGTATTTTACCCAGAAAGTTAAAATGTTCGTGTGGTCACATGTTATATAACTCAACGATGAGTGTTAAACTACTAATAAGAAGAGGGATTATCTAAAAGGATAAAAAAAACAGGTAATTTATAATTTTACTGTCTGGAACAGGTTTAACAAATTCTGGAGAAAGAAATGCATGCTGAATTGAATGCATAATTAGATATTTCAAGGACATAAGGACAATAAAATATAATGGTCGAAATGCAGAAAGGAAAAAAACAACTATATTAGAGGGAATTAATACAGTACAATGTGCCCATATTCCCATCGATTTAAAGTGGCTAGAGAGGTCTCAATGCATTGATTTACAATGCAATGAAGATCCCTCTGTCATTCAATGGGTGAATTAAAAGTTTCACTTAAATCAGTGGGGATATGTATTTGATCCCTTCGGTGCATTTAATTTGCTCCAGAACCGATCCTCTTCACTTTCCACACATGTTAAAAGAACTTGAGAAGGGATGTATGCATCCAAGAGTATAGCTCCACTGGTGTTAGCCTCCAATTCATACAGCTACACCTTGGGGTACACAACAGATTGTAAAGCTTTAGTGGATACTATCACACTGCACCATTATTGAAACCATGTAAACAAGCAGCAAATACCACTCCTATAGCATATGCAGGAAAATGGAGTGAAGTTCCACTACTTTTCTCTGTGCCATTTTAGTACATAGTTTTAAACAAGAAAAAAATAAATGCCACAGACAGCCAATACACTTCAACACTGCCCTCCCCTTGGTGTATTCAGGACTATTTTGGCCTATGTAGGTTTGCAAATTGGTGTTAGACTGGAGTAGTATTAAGAAATTGGCCTAGTTTAATGCAAAATCATATTATTGTATGTCCCACTTATTTACTCTTTAGAGAGTTTGTTTTTTAGTATTTTCAGTAAGATTTTCTGATTGATGTTTTCCAGTGCTGGGTGGTGAAAATAATGAATGGTAATGACCACTACATACTATTCATGATATTATAAAGAGCAAGCAACACATTTTGTATTTTACAAATCTTTAGATGCCTTTCTGAATGGTTTTAGTTCCAGGTTCCCATAGTCTTTCTCAGTTTTTAAATATGAAATATTTCATTGCATGGCAGTAGCAAGAATGTGTTCACTGGTCACGCCATTCAAAACAGGTTACAACATCTTTTAAATCTTCAATTTCTTCAACTGAAGTATTGTTTAACCATTTTTAATAGGGTGAGACACATTTTTATTTCTTGCCATCATGATAAAAGCTGAACCCTTTTAAAAATAATGATTGCAATAAAATAATAAGCCATTCTAGACATTATTGAACAACCTCCTACTAGACTTCTTTAACAGTAATAGCATAGTGTCTATGAAGCACATTCCATTGAATTTAAATTTTTGTAACTTTGGCAAAGCATTTGCACAATATAAATGTAATCTGTATAATTCAAACATTTGGGATTATGTCAATAACAACATGCAGGTAAACTATCCATTTTTGACAAACTATTTCCTGTAGAACTTTCAGTTAAAATTTGTAAGTGCCTGCTGTGCGTGTGTGTGTGAAAAATATATGGGATTTTTTTATTATGTTATGCTTAATGTTTCAAAAATAACAATGACCAACTGATACAAATGAGATGATTTTAAAAACATTCATGTGTTACCATCAAATATATTTATAACAAATCACATTATTTTTAAACGAGAAACATAACAGGTACATGGTACGCCAGAAGACATTGTTAATAAGATGATGAACCAATGTTATGGTGTTTACAAAATCCTAATGTGCAAGCAAAGCACATGTTTTTATTTTTTTGTTGCTGTTGTGGTCAAAAATGTTTTTAAATGCATCCTATTATGGATGCCACTAATCAACTAAGGTTATTGTAGATTTTTTTTATGTCGTTCTTTAAGTGGGTGGAATGCTTTTCTGGCATAAATGATTTTATTTCTTTATAGTGTAATCAAAGATGCTTGAATGATAGTGGTTGTAATACTGTAAACTGATTTAATGTGGTTGTTATGTGAGAAACGTAACAAATGCTTAGAGCTGGAACATGATTTAAATGTAGCTGCATGGGTCTTGCATTAAGCAGCCCATAATTGTGAATTATGTTGTAATTACGTACTGTAAACTAGACTTCATTATTCAGATAAAATTAATTTTGTACATTTAATTATGATTTGGTTGCCTCAACCATTGTAATGTTTGCACTTGGGATTTGTTTGGAATGTAAGAAAGTCTGGAATGAAATTTGTTCCACAATACATTTAGGGCCGTATGTTCAAAGGGATAACGACAAAAAATTGTTGCATGAAATACAAAAATAAGTCATTGAATGCATGAACTACATATTTTCTATAACGTATACGAGAAAAAACTAGTAACGTCCATTGTGTTGATGGGCAAAGGGGCGTGGCTAGTACGTGGCTAAATTATTCTCCAGTGTCGTATAGAGGAAAAGAAAATTTGTCTTAACTAACGACAAAAAAATGTGTTTCAAAATACAAAATTTGTACGTTAAGAAAAAAGTGGAGGGAATGTTCTGAATGTGAAAAATTTTGTCTTTAGTTAAGACATTTTTGTCGTTAGTTAAGACATTTTTTAAGACATTTTTGTTGTTATTTAAGATATTTTTTGTTGTTCCATACAACAATTTCAGTCAGGACAAATGACATATTTCCAATCACAACCAACACTCTCTGAAAATATTAATGATTCCAACGGCACTGTACTTTGAAAAGTCGTTACAAATGACAAAAACTATTTTGCTACCTCTTTGAACATATGGCCCTTAGAGCTAATTTATTTGAAATACTGCAACTGTTAAACACCTCTACCCAATACTTACAGCTCTAAACATTCAAATGAGAAATAGATTGTATGACTTCTACAGTATGAAAGAGAAAAGATTTTTGTACCGTACTCAGAATTAATGATTTTTATGTTTTTTTATAAACTACTGTTATGTCCGGCTTAATTGCATGTATGCAGTCATGATTCATTAGCACATCATTTCCAGAGTGCTTACTTTAGACAATAAAGTTCTACTTTAGTAAATCTTGTTTTTGTTTGTATTTTCTTATATTCATTTTAGTGTGTAAACATGAACCCTAACATGAACCTTCAGAGGCAACCGCCAGTAAGATATATAGCAGATCTGTTAGTGTGGACCAATACTGACTTAAAATACATTTCAATTTAGACAGAAACATAGATTTTGATGGCAAATAAGAATTAGTTGGTTCATCCTCTCTGGCCATTTTCCTACCTAGTTAAAAAGCACATAGTTACAGTGTTCATTAAATGGGCTGATGTCTTTTCCACACATTTTTAATTCCCTAACCATATTAGTTCCTGCATCTTCCACTGTTGCATGAATCACTCTTTCCATACAGAAGTAATTGTACACATTGCTTCTGAGTTTTCTACTCTGTAACTTAAGATAATGTTATTTGGTTCTAGCATCCTCTTTTTTTAATGCTTCTCCCCTGAGCCATATTAAATAATTTACTGTGTTTGAAGATTTATTATATCACCTTCCTCTTTAGTAAGATATATATATATATATATATATATATATATATATATATATATATATATATATAATAGTCTTTAGGCTATCCTGTTAAAACCTTGATCTAACCAGTGATCAGGCCTGCTACCAATCAGCTGGTTACAAGCAGTACCAACATATGGGGCCCAGTCAAGCAGGGGTGCCCCACTCCCTGTTCAGACATCGAGGTCCCTGCAGCCCCAGCAACGCGTGTGTGTATATAAGGGGGAGGGGGAGCTGTGTCAAACAGGCACCTCAGACGAGACTGCCCTATGTAGGATTCTGGAGGATCTCCTGGTGGGCCACCTTTTTAAGTAAATTCTATAGGTGGCATAGCAGAGAACTGGAGTGCACCTCTGCTGCTCTGTCCTCTGAATCATATTGTACCATATAATGTAGCAGTTCCACAGGCTCCTTCTTTACATATGCTTCCATGTTACAGTTAAAATGCATGGGGTGCAGGGGCCCTGGCTTTACATTTGTTCTGGTCTCCAGGATTTCTAATGGCAGCCCTGACAGTGATCAATAGAGTGGCACTGGTACCTATCTCTTCATGCTGTTAATGCCTCTTCCAATACAGTCCTGTATTTTGTTAGCTTTATTGCATTACTTGCCAACCTTCAAATTGTCTGAAATAATAAACTCCAAATCTCATTCTCATACCTTCCAACATTCAAGATTTCCAAAAAGGGACCTTGTAGTTAATTAATCTGTCTCATGTAGAGTGTCACACTGCAACTAATAAAATAGCAAAGTGAGAGAATTTTAAACCCCATGCATGTGAAGAGTGGACTTCTCCACTACTCCACCCATCTTCTCTGGGCTGAACTCCAGACCAATCACCTTTCACACTTGGCTTCCGGTGCTGGCTGTGAAAGGTGGTTGATCTTCAGCTCAATATACATAAACATGTAGGGAAGCCAGCTGTTCTAAGTAAAAGAGCTAAGCATTATATTTGTTGAAACAACTGAGTACCAGAGGGATGTAAGCCCATATTCCACTCAAAGGGTTAATGGGGGTTGGGGGAGGCAGCCTCTTTGTACTCCTTGTTATTTAACCCTCTGAGTGCCAGAAGAGTGTTCAGAATATTGGACATTCCTCTCGAAAACAAAGGGTGATGCACAAATGATGTCTCCACTCTGGCGGAGTCCTATTTCAGCCCATTATTATATGGACTAAAACTGAAGTCAATATAGATATGGGACATTTCAATTGTTGGGCGTTATAGTTTATTCTGATGTTGTTATCTGTAAGATACTTTTTAAGAAAGTATTTTGCCACAGTTTATTTGTGTGTCTTACATGCATTATATTGCATTTGTTAAAGCCCATACATGTCTATTCATCCAATTTTTCTAGGTCATTATTCACTTGGTTTATTTCCCTGGAGTATAAACCCTGTTATAGATCATTGTATTTTCTACAAAAAGGCACAAATTAACTTGAATATCACTAGTAATACCACTAATGAAGATGTTGAAGAGAACAGTCTCAAGCACCAATCCCAGTAATCCACTTTTTCTCTGAATATATTCCATTCACTATGACAGACTGTCACCTACCCTATCCAATTACCTAACCAGTCAACTACTTTTGGGTCCAGTCATAAACTATGCATCTTATGAATCAACATAATATACGGGACAGTGTGAAAAACTTTCAAATAATCCAAATAACCTATATCAATCATTTTTTATAACTTGAGTAATATAGTCAAAATGTTAGCTAGATTTGATTGTCAATATTTTCTTGTAGTAAAGTCATTCTGCCATGGATCTTGCAAGTCATTAGTCTTCAAATATTCAATTATTCATTTCAGTAGTGTTTCTATTAGTGTCCCAACTGCTGGCGTCAGGCACACAAGCCTGCAGTTAGCATGTCCCTTCTACTGCTTTTTTTTCTGTCTACAGTGACTGGTTAAAAAATGCAGTTAAGCATACTGCAAAGTGCAAAAACCTCATCTGGACTAGCTATTTTGTCCACATTCAGTTTTGATAATACCAGTAAAACTTATCCCCTGCAAACAGACTTTGGCTCGCTACAGGGACATTGTTATGTTATGGTGTTCCTTTCTTCACAGTCTGCTGTAAAAACTAAGCAGAAATAGTTATTTACATAGACAACTTTTTTTATTATCTCCTGTCACAAATCTACTGACTTCTTTTTATTCCTTCATCAGTTTTTCTTATTTCACTAATATAAGTTAAAAAAGTTTTGTCTTACTTTGATACAGACTTGACTGTATTCTCTTCTGTTTGGGATTTGACATATATTATTATGAACCTTCTCATCCTTGAAAACTTCTCCATCTTCCTTTGACTGCACGTACGTCCTATATATAGGAGCAGGGGTTGGCTAAATGTCTGTACACGGAGTCCATAACAAGCAACTTCAATGTACATCAGGTAGCATTTGTCCATAACAACCTTAAAAAGGCAAGTGGTATCGAAATGCCAATATTTATTGGTCCTCTCTCATATTAAGCTCCTCCATAAACTCTGTGAAATTCCAATGTAACCCTGACTAGATAATTGTATAGAATGCATGTTCTGTTTTTTTTTTTCAGCAACACAAAATCTGAGACACATTATGCAGTAGTATCTTCTATCAGGTCACTGGATGACCTCCATTGTGTTTTGGGGGGAGGAGCAGTGAGGTATGTTCTGATTGAGGTAATCAGATTTTTAATTACCAGCACTTTGGGCAGGGTTTGGCAACATGAAACCCTTCAACTGTTTCTGGGCAAACTGCTGCAATAGGGTAATGGGTGTTGTACGCCAGTCCTGACAGGATGTCCTCACTTTGCCCAGCTGTGGTCTAGAGAAGTCTTTGTGCGGAGGAAAATGTAGCAGAACAGCTGATCTGACAACCTGAGCCACTGACATTCTACTTTCTCATAGCACTACGCATTGAATGGTGCTATCCAAATGTCAGAGTGAGATGATGTTACTGTAACTTGATATGAACTCCCTCTTATTAGTGAGTCTCCCTATTATCCATTTTATTGCCATAACTCTTGTAGAATGTGCTGGCTTAATGAAGAGGCTCAAGACAATTTAGTGCAGGGAAGCAGATTTGCTTCTCTATCTCTCTCTCCCCCTCCTTCACTCTCAGGGTATATGGACATTATACACACAGATAATAATGTGCAATAATGAAATAGACATATATAAGAAATATATCACATATAGTGTATATGATTCTAATTCTACACATCATACGTAAAGACATATATAAACAGAATAATTTGATTAATCACTGTTTTTAATATGATTCAGACGCCCCTTATTTCAATTGTTTGTATGATATGTGATTTAAGGATATATTGCTTTATATGTGTTGCAGAATGTGTTGTGTGGGAGATTATGCATTGTTTGTATATTTTCCATTTTTTAAATGAAAATATACATTGTAAATATAACGTAGTGAAATTTTATTTTGTGTTTAGCTGTTTATGTCGTTACAAGGAGTGTTTACTAGTTAGTACACAATCTTACACACCATGCTTGCATCATAAGGCTGGCTAATCACTGGCTAGCTAGAGAGGTGACGTTACATGTAGTAAACTGGACACTAAAATAAAAGTAGAAATAGAACTTTACAAAGAGAAAACAATGTCTAGGAAAACCTTCCTTCATGTGCCTCAAGTGATTATCCAAAATGTATAAATCTCTGTGGAGTTGCTGACTGGTAGAAAATCAGCAAGCCATAAACTGTATATTTTAGCCAGCCCTGGGTTCAAGATGGCTGAATGCATGAGCCAGCTCAAACCCATGGTTGGCTAAAATATACAGTTTATGGCTTGCTGGTTTTCCACCAGTCAACAAGCTGTACAGAGATTTATACATTTTGGATATAATTAGATATGAGCTTTGTACGAAAGGGGATAAAGTGAATAAAAGTAAAATATTATTAAATACGCACACGCAAAAAAAAACACAAACACACACAGATCAATTAATTTAATAAATTCTGAAAACACAGACACACTGGGGTTTTCTAGAACGCATTACTAACTTACCCTAACTTTGAACTACTTCTGTTTGGAACAATATTATCTCCAACTAACAGCAAAGCAAATTGGTGATCCCAGTATATGTAATAGCATTCATGCACAATATTAGACCATAAACATATTGGACCCTTATTCAGAAAATATTTCCACCTATTTTCCTCACGATATTATTCTGTGGAAAACAGAATTGCAGCCCCTTAATAATATGCTGGGTTATCTCAGTTCCTGGGAGAGATGCAATTAACTTTTTAGACGTCAGGATACAAGTTTTTTTATAAAATTATAAATGAATATAAAGCACTACTGAAATATATCAGTATTCATGATAACCTGCTTTGAGTAAGATTCTTTCATTCTCCAAGTTTCTCCTAGTAATGAGACTGAAAAAGTCTATAAGCAGTGTGGTAACTAAAGGGACAGCAGAAGGTACAGTTGTACTGAGGCCAGCATCCAAGGGCCCTCATCTTCCCCAGAGTTAAATAGGTTCTAGTTATGCATTGGTGAAAAATACTTTTGTGATGGGGGCACAAAAAATATGTTTGTACTGGAGCCATCCAATGACTTGTTACTAACCTGTTTATAAGAAACAATATTTGAAATGGTTCAGAATTTCTGATAAATGGATATACCAGGAGTATTGTGATAGAGGCTAAGAAAGTGCATTAAGAGAATGTAGCAACAACAACTGTATGTAAATTATAACAATGGACAAAAATGTTTTTCTTCTACAATGAAAAATGATGGGTGCTGGGGTAACTGGGATGGATATTTCTTTGCTGGCTGTTATGAGAGAACTTCCACTTTATATGATATAAACAAGATGAAAATAGAGATATTGTGGACTACACAGATCTCCAACATTCCTACAAAAATTCTACCTGGCTGTACATTAACAAAAAATGATGCTGCAGGTTTAGCAAGTATGTGACATGCAAACACATTGTACCAGCTTCATAAACTCTTTTCAAGGAGTGAAACATTGCTATGTGAGAGTTATTGGTATGCAAGATAATAAAATCACCTGTTCATGAAGTTGCTGATGAGGTTTTGAGAAGGATCAGTGGACCCTATATATGCACCTTGAGTCTGAAGCATCTGGATGAAGGTGTGAACCCTTACTCTACAGACTGTAGCCAAAAACTTTCTGATAATGGTCCACCGAATAATAATATTCAAGTTTATTTGGACAGACATGATCCCATCCCTGCCACAAGGAGGAGACTTTTCTTTCACAAAGAGGGCATAAACAAGCAATTTTCTGTCTTGTGTTTTCTTATGAATAAAGAAAAGTATTTTTTAATTTATTAAAAACATTTTTTATGCTTTTTTGCATAACTTTTCATGTATTTTTTAATTTGTGTATTTTTTTTTGTCTTCCCATACTGAAATGATGTTGTTTGTTTGCTATGATCCTGTTTCACACTTACCTTTGGTGTTTCATGTTTCACACATATACCTATATTCTTCTTTTCAAGGGAACTTTATACTTTAATTTCAACTAGAATATTGAAAATTAGATGTAGACCTCCACCTAGGGATGGATAAAAATTTTGCCTCAAACTGAAATCAGCAAAAAAATGGCACTTTCCGCTTGGTGAATAATTTCCTGCGAAAAAATGTGCAGTTTTTCTGCTTTTTCATGTTTTTTTCAACTAACTCATTGGCCGTTGAAGTCAATGGGAAGAAAAATGTTTCCTCATCACAAGAAAGTTTTCTCTAGTATTCTACAGCCATATATAAAAGGGTGTCAGACTCTCACAGCATGTCATTCTGTGTTTGTGAGAGGAGAAAGCAGCACTTTGTTTGAGATAGAGAAGATAGGGGAATTGAAGTTTAGTTTATGGAATCTTTTAGGTAGGACATTTGTTCTTTGTATTAGGAGATTCAGTGGGGCACTCTGGGGAGAAGAAGAAAGGATGGCGGTTGACCCCCAAATACCCCAATATTCC
This sequence comes from Rhinophrynus dorsalis, assembly GCA_037306005.1. Classification (NCBI taxonomy): domain Eukaryota; kingdom Metazoa; phylum Chordata; class Amphibia; order Anura; family Rhinophrynidae; genus Rhinophrynus; species Rhinophrynus dorsalis. Next base: position 267,577,842 of record CM074720.1, on the reverse strand, counting down.
ATGTGACTGACTGGAAAGACACAGGCAGCTGGGGATCTATTTGCTTGCTGATCTAGCTGTTATTGTCTCTGTGCTGGGTGGGGAAGTCTGTGGAAAGAAGTTGTTGATTTTGGTTTTCTGCTATAATTTTTTTTTGTTTCAGACTGTGATAAGACAGGGTGGAAAACTTAAAAAAAAATTAAAATAAATAAAAACTAATAAAGAAATAACAAAGAACTAAATATATTAGGTGACAGACAGCTGACTGGGCTAAGGCAAGACATTATACTCTTATCAGTTGTGTTATGTGCTATAGAGTAAAAACACACAGAGTAGTTGAGTAATGTCCACCAAACGCACAAAGGGCAGGGGAGGGGGAAGATTGGAGCATTGCAGGGAAGTGAGAGTAAAGTAGTAGTTTAAAAACTAACTGCAGCAATGGTTGCTGCAGCGTGTGCAATATATAAGGGAGGATGCAGTTTGTCAAGGTCCCAGCAAAACGTCCAGCACCACCAGTGCCAGTAGAAATAAAAAAACATGTAAGAACACTGAAGATGACAACAAGTCGCATTCAAATGTTGATGATGGCTATAGCATAATAGAGGAAGGTGTAGCAGCTGAACAGCCTGCTGCATCATATAGTGAGACAAACAAGCACCAAAACACCTGTCCTCAAAGTAGTAGTGAACTTTGTCACCGTAAAAGTAAAAAGAAATTGTTTGAGACCTCTAAAAACTTAGAGGAATATAAGGATATTGGGCAAGAATTGTCAGGTGATGCTGATGCTGCTGAGAATGACCTAATGATGACTGATGATGATGCAGATCTAGAATATATCCATCAAGCAGCCTTCTCTTGTTCAGATGAAGGTGAGAGTGAGGCTGTTGACATGGCTATAAGGTTAGCAGAAAGTCAAAGTCTGAATCTTCCACCACTGAAAAGAAGCACTTTGCCTGTCTATAAACTGTTTGAGAAATCCATTGGAAACCCTGGGCAAGCACAGATGTCACAAGGTACACAGTCACCCTATCAGTTATCATCAGCATCATCACCTCTTTAAAGTTCAAGTCCCACTCAGCCAAACATACCTGTTTTGAGTACCCAGTAGCGGCAAAGCGACACAGGTTATTAACCCTTTGAGTGCCAGAGTGGTACGGAATGCATTGCAAAGGGATAGTAATGTTTCAAAATAAAATAAGCTCCAATTAATCTTCATAGTATTTGAGCCACATAGAGTGTTATTTCAATATTGTCAGAGTTGCAGTTCAAGAGTAATTGAATGATAAAGTATCCCCCTCCCACCCCTTTTACTGATGTAACAAAAAGGTGGGGTCCAGACGGCTTGCAGAGAGGGACCATCTTCAACTAGCATAAGGAAAAACCTGTCAAGGGGCAGGGTTTTCATTGTTCTCACAGTAAGAGGATTGTCCCTGGCTGTGAGCTGTCTGGTCTTAAGACCAGATTCCACATCTGAGGGGAGGTGGCTTACATTAGGTAAATAGGGGTGGGAGAGGGAAACTTTATAATTCAATTACTCTTGAAATACAACACTGACAGTATTCAAATAACACTCTCCATGACACAAATACTATGAAAATTAATTGGAGCTGCTTTTTTTTTTTTAAAACATTACTATCCCTTTAATATCCCCAATGTTAAATATGATGATTGCCTCCATGGGCATACACAGGGTGGGCAAGGGGGGGAACTTGCCCCTCCTGGATTTTCATCTTGCCCTTTAAAAACACACTCGCTATGCCGGTGAGCTTGCATTATTTCTTTAAAGAGTGACTCTGGCTTCCAGTGTCAATGCTATGGTTGGGCTAAAGAGGGCTAAAGTCCCGAGTGTAGTTGTCTCCAGCCCCGAATGCTGTGTCACTGAGTTTAGTTGAGAGCAGTCCCAAAATTATGGCGAATCAAGTTTCCACAATAGGAGGACTGCTCAGCAGCCAATGAGTGAGGAGAGTTTTTCCAGGATACTCCTCTCTCATTTGCTGCCAACTATGCATGACGGGTGTGGCAGAGGGGAGCAGTGATGAAACCTCACCTTGGGCAGCAGGAGGAGCAGTGCAGAGTGTGAGCTACAGACCAGACCCAGGAAGCCTGACTGCCAAGTAAATTGTGTTTTTCAAGGAAGCGCGACATCTGACAAGCCAAGAAGGGTAAAGGAATACTGTGAGGTCTGGGGTGGCAGGGTGGGGAGATGAATGAGAAAGCTGGGAGACCTCTCAACCCCTTACATGGAGCCTCTCAGGGGATGACGCAGGGGCCTGCTGGTGGGTAGGGCGGATGATACTTAGGGTGGGAGCAAATTGCTGCTTGTCTCTCTAGTCTGTTTCTTTGGTCAGTCTGATGGGAGACAGTTGCCCCCAACAAAAGAAATATAATAAAACAGGCAGATAAAGCTGCCCCCCCAAAAAAAAAAAAAAAAATATATATATATATATATATATATTTATAAATACGAGATTGCAGCAGCACTCACAGAGTTTGTAAATGGTGATAAATTAAAATGTTATTGTCAATATTTCAGCCAGACAAGCTGGCTTTCCTCAAGACTTGAGCAAGGCCAGCTTGTCTGAACAAAACAGTTACAATAAAACTTTAATTTTTCACCATTTACAAACCCTGTGAACGTTGCTGCAATATGCTTCTATACCTATAAAAGAGCACCAAAAAAGGGGGGAAGCGCAAAAGGTGGACCCTCTAAGTGTAATGGTTTAATGACATAAAAACATTAATTAAATCACAAGCGTAAGATAAAGGTGAATAACCATAAAACAAAATGTTTAATAATATATCGGGATAGCAATGTCAAATAGTATTGATATGCGTGCATTTAAAATCTCTGCATCTGTGTAACAGATGAAACCACTGGTATAAAGTAAAAGAAAAAAAATGTAAGTACGTTGTCCACAGAAACACTATAATTGAAGTGTCTGGGAAACAGTCCGATAGCTTCCAGCAGCAAGAATGTTTCTGTGGACAACATACTTACATTTTTTCTTTTATTTTTTTTTCTTTTTCTTTACACCAGTGGTTTCATTTATTCCTTAGTTTTATGATTTTAGTAGTCTGTTACACAGATGCAGAGATTTTAAATGCACGTATATCGATACTATTTGACATTGCTATCTGTATATATTAATAAACATTTTGTTGTATGGTTATTCACCTTTATCTTATGCTTGTGATTTAATTGATGACTGTTTTTAAGTCATTAAACCACTACACTTAGAGGGTCCACCTTTTGCTCTTCCTCCTCCTTTTTTGTTCTCTTTTACATGATTGCCGATTGGATCTGAGGCTTCAGGGAAACTGGCTGCAGTATATGGATCCCTTTAAACAATAGGGGCACCAGGCCACTTATCTATTATCTGTACAATCTATTTAAGACTTGGACATGGACAAAATCCTTTTTTGCTCAGAGTGACCTACAATTGGGTTACATATTAATGTAAACTTTTTTTTGTTTTTTATTAAAAACCTTGATTCCCTTTAATACTCTATTGAAGTGGTTCTAGGATTGTAACAAGAATCCTTCTCCATTCTCTCAGTGGCCTGACTATATCAGCAATCCGAGCACCAGTATAATTTATTTATTTGGTTCTATACCTGTGTTGGCCTGACTGCACCCAGGTATTCATCCTTCTAAATGAGAGTGATTCCTGTTGAATCTGATTTGTTAATATAGTGAGCTAAATGGCTGCTTAGGGGCCACAGTGGTCACAGGGCTTCCACTGAGCATATTCCCCCCCCCCCAGAAAAATGTCTGCGGACACCCATGAGTGCCTCTACTGCTGTAAGTGCTGCACCTTTGACACCTAATAATAGTGACAGTAGAACTGCATCAACATCTAGCTCCAGTAGTAGTAGTAGCAGCAGCACGTCAGGAACCCGTCATTCCACAAAGTCCACAGTATGGAGATACTTTAGTCAGGATCCTCAAACTTAGCAGGTTGCTATTTGTTGTCTGTGCAAAAATGCACATGAGCAGGGGGAAAGCAGGCTCCACCTAGGCACCTCCTCTGTGAGATCCCACCTGAAACACAACTACAGGTTTGACTGGGAGACACACTATCCAGCAGGCCAAAGGTGCCACAACTATCAGCAGCAGAAGCACTTTAAAAAGTTCCCAGGGCTCTAGGGCAGAAAAAAAGAGGTAGTGAAGTTATTTATGTGTCAGAGAGTGTGCTACTGCCAGTGCCAACAGTTAGTTAATTCCAAATAACACCTATGGCTCCTGCTGCAGAGGAGTATGATGACTCTGGCTTTGCTGTAGGAGATGGCAAGAGTCAGTCATAAACTGCCTACACATAGTGCCTCTACTGCCACCAACTCCTCTAGTCATGTTGTTAAAGCAATAAAGTTTCAGGCTTCTTCTTCCATGTTCTGCCAACCCACACTGTCTGAGTTCCTAGGAAAGAGTCAAAAACTTCACAAAAACAATCCCAAAGTACACCTGTGGAATGGCAAGATTGTCAAGATGTTGGCAATAGACATGATGCTGTATCCTTTTGTAGAAAACCGAGGTTTCAGAGAACTGATGTCATGTATAGCTCCACACTGGAATATCCCAAGCTGCAGTTATTTTTCCAGGATGGCTGTGCCTGAATTGTACAAGCAGGTGGTTAGTGTGGTGTTTGGAAAAGGGCTGAAAAGTGCGTATGGTAAGAAAACCCACCTGATAACAGATATGTGTACAAGTGGGCAGAGAACAGACTATATGACTATAACTGTGCACTGGGTTTCCCTCCCAGCACCAACAGTGGACAACACTAGCTTACAGCATCAGGTGACGGCCAGTAATCATGCTTCTGGTTCTGGCAGTGTGATTAAAAGGCAGCAGCAGTGGGATAGCCCATACCATCGTCACGCCGCCTTGTGCATGCGGAGTTTTGAGAGACAGTCCCATAAAGATGTAAATGTTTTACACAATCTAGAGCAGGTGATAGAGAAATGGCTTGTACCCCACTCCTTAAAAGCTGGTTTTATGTCTGTTGGTAATGGCTCTAACATAATCGCTGCTTCGAGAATAGGTTGTATGGTGCATGTGCCGTGCTTTGCCCATGTGTTAATTTAGTTGTGACCGGATTCCTGTCAGAATCCAAAACCCTCAAAGAGATGCTTACTATTTCCTGCAAAATCTGTTCCCATTTTAGTTGCTCCTACAGTACACGCAATGCTCTATATTCCATACAAGAGCGTAACAACCTGTCCCATCACCAGCTGAAAATGGAGGTGTCTACCAGGAGGAATTCCACAATGTACATGCTAGAGCGTTTGTACGAGCAGAATAAGGCCATTAGCGAATATACCATGCAAAACTGGAAGGCTTTAGAGGGAGCCTCTTTGCCACCTGGCCAATGGCAACTGATGTGTGATTTATGTAAGCTATTGAAATCCTTTGAGGAGGCAACCATGCTGGTGAGTCGCATTGAGGCAGGAATTAGTGAAATTCTACCACTGATATTTTTATTGCAGAAAAACATGAGGAGCATGGCTGAGGAATCTTACCAGAATTATACCTCAGACATGCACCAGCTGGGAAAGGACATTTTAGCGTGCTTTGAACAAGATCCTCGCATAGTGTCCATTAAAAGCAATGAGGAATACATTTGCTGGATCCCTACTTCAAACACATAATTTCTGCCAAAGGGCCATCAGCAGTTTGTCACAAGGGGTCATGACGATCAGCAGCAACTCTTTGAGGAATCGGATTCCTTGGACGTCCGGAGGGGGGGCAAGGGGGGGGAACTTGCCCCCCCCTACAATTACCCCCTCCATATAAACAAAGGGACTGGATGGGCTGACCTGGGGGTCATATTATGGCTTTGCCCCCCCTGGAAAAATTTCTATGGACACCCCGATTCCATCAAGGAATATCGAGACATGCATATTTATTGAGTGGAGGGTCGCGTTGTGGAGGGTTGCATTGTAGAGGATGAGAGGGAGAAAGTTAGGGCACAACAAACATCTAGACTGTAAAGTGAAAAGGAAGGCAGCAAGGAGCTCAATTACAAGTTGCTCACTCAATGATACCTAACCCCCCAGCACTTTGCCTCCTTCTCGACCACCACCTCTCCTACATGTTGGCGATGTGGATCAGCAATAGGTTCCATGTACCACACTTGGTGGTCCTGCTCTCGAATTTCTCCTTACTGGATCGCAGTCATCCATCATATTAATAGGGTCTTTTGCAATTCTTTCAGTGTGGATCCTCTCTTTTGTCTTTTTCACATCTCTCCGCCTAATACTAAACTCCCCAAGGGACTTTGGTCCTGTGTACAAATCATCCTTAATTCTGCTAAATAACTTATACCTCAGCACTGGGGCACAGATTCTAATCCATCACTGATGGACTGGTATGCTAGAACTCGTCCCCTACAATTACCCCCTCCATATAAACAAAGGGGCTGGATGGGCTGGCCTGGGGTTCATATTATGGCTTTGTCCCTCACTGGAAAAATTTCTTCGGACACCCCTGTCGGATTCCATAAAGGAATATTGAGACATGCTTATTGATCGAGTGGAGGGTTGCATTGTAGAGGATGAGAGGAAGAAAGTGAGGGCATAACAAACATCTAGACAGTATAGTGAAAAGGAAGCAGCAATGAGCTCAATTACAAGTTGCTCACTCAATGATACCTAATCCCCCAGCACTTTGCCTCCTTCTCGACCACCACCTCTCCTACATGTTGGTGATGTGGATCAGCAACAGGTTCCATGTACCACATTTGGTGGTCCTGCTCTCGAATTTCTCCTTACTGGATCACAGTCATCCATCATATTAATAGGGCCTTTTGCAATTCTTTCAGTGTGGATCCCCTATTTTGTCTTTTTCACATCTCTCCTCCTAATACTAAACTCCCCAAGGGACTTTGGTCCTGTGTACAAATCATCCTTAATTCTGCTAAATAACTTATACCTCAGCACTGGGGCACAGATTCTAATCCATCACTGATGGACTGGTATGCTACAACTCGTCTCCTCCATAACAAAAAAAAAAAAAAAAAAAAAAGAAGGAAGGCAGCAAAACATGTCAACCAGCAGAAGTGGCTACATCATCCACCAGGATATCCCTTTCAGAACACAGGGCAAAAACCCAACATTTGTGGTGGTGGTGATGGTGGCAGCACATCTCTTTGGGACTTGCTCCCTGAGTTTGGGTTGGTAACTGTCACACAGGAACACTGTGTAGCTCCTAGAAGTGGTCCCACTGCATGTGAGATGGTTTCTTCATACTTGCAGTATAGCTAAGTTCTAGGCAGAAACAATGACCCCAAGGACTACTGACAAACAAAGCAGTGTATGTGGCCAGCATTGACAAGTACCGCAGTGGAACCCTTAGTTGTCCTCCAGCAAACATTGAGTCTGAGAGGGTTTTCAGTGCAGCTCCTTATATTGTCAATAACCACAGGACACTGCTATCAAGCAGCATGTTGGAAGACTAATATTCTTAAAAATTAACCAACATCTCACACCATCTAAGTATCAGGCAACAGAAACCACAGATAACAGATAAAGGCCAGGACAAATATACCGTATTAACAGCAGCACAGATGAGGAGGTGGAGGAGGTATGTGAAGAAGGGTTGCCACCATCTACCCCACTTGGGACCACTGCTATAACCGAAAACGAATGGATGTCAATCATCTGAGAAGGAGGATATCGATTTGACGCAAACATGACAATGGTAAAAAACTATATACATACACAAATCACATCATAACAGCCAGTCCCACACCACCACCACTACAATACACATTTGACATATTGTACGTTGTACTTTATTTTGTTATTATTTGACATCATCATAAATATGTGCCAGTGTCATTTAAGTGGGAAGTTAGTGTTGTGGTCAAAGGACAAATGCACTCTGCATTGCTAACATATTTTTTCAAGGCATATGTTCCTGTAGGACTCACAACTTTGACTTCCAGTTACATATTTCTCCACTACAGCCCTCAGAAGAAGTAATATTGTAGTGGGAAATGTAGTAACCATAGGAAATATAGGCAAATAATTTGTTAAATAGACGAAAAGGAGAAAACTTTCATGCAAAAAGCGAAAGATCTGCAAGTTTTCGCTAAAAGTCATGTAGGAAATTTTCCCCACTTTCCTTCGACCCCTACTAATGTGTAGCTGCAAGGAGAAGTTCTTCACAATGGTTTGGGTCAAGGTGAATAGTATCTTTGAGATCAAGTGTGGGAAGTTGGCCTTATAGTACAGCTATCCTAGTGCCAAATAATTCTGACATCTCTCTAGTGCCATTACAGAAGAGAAATTCACATGTACATATAAGGCTAATCCCACCCATAAGGGATGTTCAGTTCCAAAATAATAAGCAAGTCCTCTCTGCAATAGAAACACCAGCTATACCTAGATGTAGGTTTTGCCCTTGTTCATGCCTTGTTAGTGAGGCACAGCTAGTTTCCCTAGATGCTGAGAGCAAGGGGCTCACATCTGGCTTACCCTTTACCCTTGGGGAGACAATCTAATAGATTTCAAAAAAGCAAGCCAAAATATGTGAGGTACTCTGAGGATAAGTATTACATTTTTGGTTTTCAGTGCTATTACACAGGATAAATGTCTACATACATACATACATATTGGACTAGTCCTTCCCAAAATGGCAGTCCAATTGAAAAATGACATGTAAGTCTCTGCATGAGAAATACCAGCTAGCCCCAGATTTACATTTCAGTCTTGTTTGGGGTGTATAAGTGAAATGCAGCTGGTTTCCCTATAAATTGCAAGCATGAGAAATCTGAATTACCCTTGGCAATGTTGCCATTTTGTGGCTAGTAACAACTCAAGAGCATTCAGTGTAGCTATCTAGTGCCATTACATTGCAGAATTTTACACATACATATTAAATTAATACCACCCAAAAAGAGCACAATTCCAACATGACGGGCAAGTTCCCCTGCATGGGAAATACCAACTAACCCCAGACTTACATTTCAGACTTGTTTTGGCATCGTCAGCAAGGTGCAGCTGGTTTCTCTAGATACTGAGAGCAAGGGGCCAATGTCTGGATTACCTTTCACTCTTAGAGAGACACCCTAAAAGTTTAAAAAAATCAAGCCAAAGTATGTGACAGGCTGTGATGATGAACACAAGCAATTTTGCCTGTTCTGATACTAGTCACCACTTGAAATAATCACATTTTAACTCTTTAGTGTGATAACAGGGGAGTAATTCCATCTATACATTAGATTAATCCCCCATAAGAGCTGTGCAGTTAAAACATGAGGTGCAAGTCCTCTCTGCACAGAAAAAAACTAATTACAGACTTATATTCCATACTTGTTTGGGCTTTATCAGTGAGGTATAACTGGTTTCCCTAGGCACTGAGAGCAAAGGTTCCACATCTGGATTACCCTTCACTCTTAGGGAGGTTATGTTCTTCTTTTGAAGATGGGATATGCCGATCTCTTTGGAACTGGGCTGCCATTTTTGGTGGGATTAGTCTAATATAAATGTCAATTTATCATATGTTATGGCATTCGAGAACCAAAATATGATGCTCTTGAGATGTGACTAGCTTCAGAAAAAGCAACATGTGTTTGCTTGTTTTTTTTATCTTCAGAGCTTCTCACACACTTTGATATGTTTAAAATCGGTACATCTTGCATTAAATATTTGGTGTCATGATAACTGATTAAATTGTATCGAAATGTAAGGGCACAGTGGGTCTAAATACCATGCATATGTTGCATAATTTGATACAAGATTTTGGAGACACTAACATGACGTCCTGAGTAAATATAAAATATACAAACCCCAATTATATAACAAACAGAAGACAAAGCTGCACTATGAGTTAAATATTAACCCTATGTGTGAATATCTCCTGAACTGTATGTTTGCTGGCCGTTTGGTATGTTTTTAATGTAGTTTTCAAATATGCAAACTTGAATTAAGGTGATAGATCCACTTTACGGTATTGTTGCAGAGTTTGGTCAAATTATGTTTAAACTTGCCTGCTAAGCCAAGGCACCCCATTTTAGGAAAGTCCTATCAAATACATCTCAGCATATCACTTGACATAAAAAACTGACCTGGGATCACCTACAGTCTGTGGGTGTGGGCCTTAAAAATTGGAATGTGTCAACAGTTCATTTTTATAGTAGTCTGCCCCAACCATTTCCATTAACTGCATGGAGCTTGAATAATGCAACCTTCAATTATGTATTAAGTGTTATTTTATTTACTCGTGTGACTTGGTGTGATTAGTCTAATATGGTCAGACAAATCTTATTAAAATAATAAAGTACTATTCTTCTAAAAACCTCTCCTTCACTTTCACTGGAATTCAGGCATTTGTTAGGCTATAAAATACTTCAGTAAATTGTAAAATTTCAATTTCTTTCCATACAAAATATACATCTAATGATGTGTGATTGAGAAATATGACTTAAAAGGATAGTAATGTTTCACAAAAACAGCAGCTTCAATTAAACTTCATAGTATTTGAGCCATAGAGAGTGTTATGTCAATACTGCCAGCGTTGTAGTTCAAGAGTAATTGAATGATAAAGTTTCCCCCACCAGCCTATTTTACCTAGTGTAAGCCACCTCCCCTGATGTGGAATCTGGTCCATAGACCAGACAGCTCACAGCAATGGACAATCATCTTACTGTGAGAACAATGAAAACCCTGCCCCCATTGACATGTTTTTCAGGCTTTTCCCTTATCTTAATTGAAGATTGTCCCGCTCTGCAATCCACCTGGACACCACACTGCTGCTCTTAGCTGAGCAGTGTTACATCAGTAAAAGGGGAGGGAGGGGGATACTTTATCATTCAGTTACTCTTGAACTACAATTCTGACAATATTCAAATAACACTCTCCATGGCCCAAATACTGTGAAGATTAATTGGAGCTACTTTTGTTATGAAACATTGCTATCCCTTTAAACTAAACATTTTGGAAGTTGATACATTAGGTTATTTAAAATAAATCTTATCAATATTTCCACTTAAATTTATGCTACATTTGTACCCTCATCCTACTCCAGAGCTGTTAAGAGAAACTTGTATCAAATTTTCAGTACAGAAAATAATTTTCAGAACAGAAAATACAAATAAAGGCTGAGATAAGAGGCACAAGGGAAACTGAGAAGAGGTTTCCAGTTACCCAGAACCCTCCCCCCTTTTTGTTTTTGCCCCGTCAGATAAAGAGAATTGTGTACAAATGTTGCGCAAATAACTATACTGGGAGGGGGGTCAGCCTACTTTCCCCCACCAGTTCTAGGACTACAATCATCTTCTTCCTCAGCAGCTGCTAGATATCAATTGTCTTTAACATATGTTTATTTTGAGGGTTCCAGAGTAAAAATGTGTGTGGTGGTCTTGGCTATCTACCAGTCAAGAAATAGTGGCTATTTGAGATCCACAATTTTGGCTGTCAAGCCTCACATTTAATAGAGGACTCAATAGAAAATCCATGTTTTGGTCTGTATTATAACTATTATAGTCCTGCAGGATGTATATTTCCTTCTTTTATGGGAAAGGTCTAGTAAATCTATCTACAACCCACATGCACCCTGTTAAGTTACAGAATACAATTAAAATACAAACATGAATTGTTTTATTCCTCTCAAGAAGCCCATAATGGCACAGTCTGGGATAAACTGAAATGAATGTCTCCCTCCCCCACTACAAGTTCATTAATTTCTCTGTGGCATAGCTGGTCAGTATTGGTTCCTCCTCAGACAGAGAAGGGATTAGAAAGAGAAAGCATCCAACATCCTATATAATAATTCGCTAAAATGTGTGTAACGCTGCCACAATCATGCGCAGTAGAGACTGCTGCGCGTGCTGCAGACATGCGCAGTAGAGACTGCTCGAGCCGCGGCTGATACAGAGCTGGGCACTCCAAAGGAGCGTCCAGCTCTGTATCAGCCGCGGAGCGGGCAGTCTCTACTGCGCATGACTGCCCCACGACCGGCTGGCTGTGGCACTGTGGCCCGTGTAACAGGCTCTTCAACTAGTACTGAATAAAACAAGGGCAAGCTCTTTGTTCAAAATGAGTTATAGCTCAAACTTGTCACTTTTACATTTAAATTGCAATTTCCTGTTATTGTCACCTGTGGTGCTTTTCCTATCACTTATTATGGAGAACCATAGTCCCTGAATCAAGTATTTGGTAAAAGGTGGTACAATGTTTACTGTAGAAAAAGTAGGAGACTGGTATAGTAAAAGTGATACCATTATTGGCTGAGTAGTTTTAGAATGCAAGCTTTCAAGACAACTTAGGTCTCTGTTTCAGGCTTATTTAGGATTCCTTTATTGGCTAAGTAGCTTTAGAATGCAAGCTTTCAAGGCAACATAGGTCTCTTCTTCAGGCATATCTAGAATTAACCTAAATAAGCCTGAAACAGAGACCTAAGTTGTCTTGAATGCTTGCATTCTGAATCTACTCAGCCAATAAAGGTATCATTTTACTCTTTTGGGACACATTTGCTAACCGGTTGATAAAAAAATAAGTTTGCAAAAATGGAAAAAAAGGCAGTCACTTGTTACACAGTTTGCAGTAACAGTCCAATGTGTTTTACAATGCATGTTGGCCATGTGATATAACTTAATGACACAGACCCTCTGCACTTATACTTTGCAATAGGGAAGTTATTTCATAGCGCTGAACCTCACGTTCAACATTTTGTCACCTTTATCAATCTTTCTTTGTTATAAGCCTGAAATATACAGATAATATACAGATAATCAATATATAAAATTAGAACTGTTTCTGGTTCACTGTTTTCCCCACCTTGGGACAGAAGGGGGGGGGCAGAGATTGGCGGTGGACAGTGAATCAGGGGACGTAATTTTCACAGGAGTTGCCAGTGGTCATTCGCTAGTGTGAAATAATATGTGGGTTTAAATGTGTTTGATTGCTATATATATAGACACTATTGTAGGATCTTGCTCAAAGCATGCTGACATATTATTAACCAGCTGGTTCATATCTGTGTTGTCATTATGAACAGAATCATTGACCATGCTCTTTAGTTTTTTCTGCAATAAATAAATATTTAATTTATGCCTGCACCAACATGACTAGCAAGATGGCCTCCTCAAAAGGCTTCAGGAGGTTACAGAGGTCTGACATAAACTACCACTGACCAGGTGACAATAAGTCCCTCCAAAGCCTCACAGTTAAGCATTGTATATTTGCTAATTGCCATGTTCTACGCATACAGGAATATAATAAATAGCAAGCACTGTAGGACCAACTAAAATGTGCACAGTATTTGTGGGTGATAGTCATAATTTCTTTTATTGTTTTGGATACTGACAGAAAGCTAGAGACTACTAGGTTGAGGGCATGGTCTAAGCTGGGTATATGCACTATATCTGCCATTCTCAAGACAGCTATGATGTTGGAGCCGTTGTCATCCGACACAAAGTTAGCATTCAAGCTACAAGATACAACCCATTCATCTATCACTTGCTGCAGTTTCTTTAAGACATCTACAGCTATATGGCACTGTCTGTCAAAGCTTTCCATGCATACAGTGGCATGCCAGTGGTATGGTCTACTCTGCATCTGAACTTTGTTACTACTGGCAGAGGCTGTGGTTTTGATGACATGCTACTACGGCTCCATGCTGCTGCCCTCTGATGAGGAAGATACCCAGTAAGCATTCACAGTCTTATAGCAGTACTCTGCCCACTTATCTTGCCAAACGATTTTTCTAGCCCTTTGCTCACCAGATTAACCAGTAGTTGTATAATTCTGGCAATGGTACAACCATTCTAGAAAAATAATTGCGGCTTGGGATTTGCTGGTCTGGAGCAACCCATGACATCAGTTCTTTATAACCACTCTTCTCAACAAAGGAATAGGGCAACATGTCAACAGCTAACATTTTGGGTAGTTTGCCATCCCACATGAGAACTTTGGGAGTATTTTTGCGTAATTTTTGTCTGCATATAGAAGAAGAACTCTCTTACTTCCTTGTTTTAACTACAAGGTGCCTAATGGAGGTTGAAGTGCTGGTGGTGGAGGGGGTGAAGCTTGTCAATGCCTACTGCTAACTCAGAGTCATCCTCCTCTATTATTTGCACTTGATTAAACCCAGCACAACAACATATTGGTGTTATTGTTATGGACAATAAGGTTGTCTCTCTCCCTACAATTCTCCAATACTACTAACAGATGTCCATTAGTCAATTCCACTTTTAGGAGTGCTTCTACTGTTGCTAGTCATGACACCTGTGGTGTGCCACTGGTGTTCCTCCTAGTCAAGCCGGTGGTTGTACTTCAGGTGAGATCTCAATGAGGTGGTGTCTAGATAGGATTCTACTTCCCCCTGTAAATATTTCTACACAGACAATAGATAGTAACATAGGTGAAGCATTCCCAGATTGAAGATTTCATAGACTGAAGTGTTCCTGACAGGCTACTACTACAACTAGAGGGACTCGATGCTACATTGGTGATACCAGTAGGTTCTGCACTTTCACCAGCAGAAGAAACACTCCTAGCTGGGGAAAGGGGTGATGTTCTTGACCTGTGGTCCTTTTTACATAATATTACAGATGAATGTGGATGCTCCAAGTGGTGACGCTGATGATGATGATCAAGATTGGAGCTTTTTCACCTTGTTTACTTGTTCAGACATCCCAAATGATTTATCAGTGTATAAGCAGGCTTCCTGCTCCTTACTAAGCCTTTCCTTTCAGCTAATTGTCTGGCTAATTTATAATTGTTCTCACTCTCTACTGGATCTATATCTGAACAAGAAGGGGTGGACACTATAGAGACATATTCTAAATCACCATCCTCAGATTCATCATTGATAATTAGATCATCATCATTAGCATCATCTGTTTCCTCATCATCACCATCCCTGCCATATTCCCAATCTCTGCCACATTCATATTCTTCAGCTTTTTCTCATACACTTTATTGTTACTTTTTCCCGGGGGGGGGGTGTACAGAAGCTTAAACACTACTTTGCAGTGTCAGTGAGGTATTACTATCACTGTCTGATACAGCACCTGGTCCTTCTGCTAAATCCTCCTCCTATACTGTGCAACAAATCTAGAAGAATGATACTGCTCAGCACAATCTTTAAGCTATGTAGTGTTACTAGTACTAATACTGATAGTGCAAATTTTCCCATCAGTTTTATTAATGTCCTCTTCCTCACAAGTTAAACCTTGTATATTTATATATCCATCATCATCATCATCAATATTGCTTTAATAGCTGCTGCAACCATGCTCACATTACATTTTGGAGTACCATTTTACTACCACTAGCACATCCATGCATTCTTCCTTTCCCTTTACCACTGTCATTGATACGGTTGACAGACATAGCGATAGCATTGTAGATTGTTGTTAACATAAACCAAATGGCTGGTGGCAATATGAAAAAAAATATTTTCTCTCTCTGTTGTGTGATCTCTTTCACTATTACAGTCAGTCTCTGTAACTGTTACTATAGGTCATTGTAACAAACAGAAAAAAAATCCTGCTTTTCTCTGCCTATCAGGCAAAGTTTATTTTTATTGTCCATGTCTGTCATAGTCACTTATATAATTCATTCACTACCAGATTCTATACAATTGGAAACAGCTAGCTTCCATTTTTGCCTTTAGACTAATAGCTAGTGTCACAGTTATCCTTTACAAATAACTATTAAAGTGGTATTTTTGCAGTCTCTACAGCTTGCTGTAAAATGACAAAGCATAAAGAATTCACTAGTACACCAATGCAGTGTAACACCTCATTATATCCTACCCATGCCCCTCTACACTGTGTGCACAATTATTAGGCAAGTGAATATTTTGACCATATCATAATTTTTATGCATATCTTCCAACTCCAAGCTGTATAAACTTGAATGGTTATTAGATTTAAGCATATCAGGTGATGTGTTTTTGTGTATTGAGAGAGGGTGTTGCCTGAGGAGATGAACACCCAAAGTCAAGGTATGCATAATTATTAGACAGCTTCATTTCCTCAGGCAAAATGGGCAGAAAAAGAGAGATAACTGACTCTGAAAAGTCAAAAATTGTAAAAAGTCTTTCAGAGGGATGCAGCACTCTTGAAATTGCTAAGATATTGGGGGCGTGATCACAGAACCATCAAAGTTTTGTTGCAAATATTCAACAGGGTTGCAAGAAACGTGTTGAGAAAAAAAGACACAAATTAACTGCCAGAGATTTCAGAAGAATCAAACATGAAGCCACCAGGAACACATTATCCTTCAGTGCTGTCATATTCCAGAACTGTAACCTACCTGGAGTGTCCAGAAGTACTAGGTGTTCAGTGCTCAGAGACATTGCCACAGTAAGGAAGGCTGAAACCCGACCACCACAGAACAAGACACATAAGTTGAAACATTAAGACTGGGCCAAGAAATTTCTGAAGACAGATTTTTCAAAGGTTTTATGGACTGATGAGATGAGAGTGACTCTTGATGCTCCAGATGGATGGGCCCGTGGCTGGATCAGTAACGGGCACAGAGCTCCACTTCAACTCAGACGCTAGCTAGGTGGAGGAGAGGTACTGGTATGGGGTGGTATTATCAAAGATGAGCTAGTTGGACCTTTTCAGGTTGACAGTTTTTAGAAGACACTTTCTTCAAGAAGTGGTACAGGAAAAACTCTGCATCTTTCAAGAAGACCATGATTTTTATGCAGGACAATGCTCCATCGCATGCATCGAAGTACTCCACTACGTGGCTAGCCAGTAAAGGCCTTAAAGATGATAAAATAATGACATGGCCCCTTCACCTGACTTAAACACTATTGGGAACTTGTGGGCCCTTCTTAAACGGCAGATTTACACTGAAGGAAAACAGTAGACCTGTCTGAACAGTGTCTGGGAGGCTGTGGTTGCTGCTGCACAAAAAGTTGATCGTCAACAGAACAAGAAACTGACAGACTCCATGAATGGAAGGCTTATGACTGTTATTGATTTTTTTTTGGAAATGTCCCAAATGTTTATTTGTAAATTTTGAGTTGTTTGTTTAGTATTCTCACTTTAATAGATGAAAATAAACACGTAAGATGGGAAAATTATCATTTTTCATTTAGTTGCATAATAATTCTGCACACTAATAGTTGCCCAATAATTGCGCACACATAGATATTCTCCTAAGAAAGCCAAAACCTCACTTTTACTTTCTTAAATATTCAGGTTTAAGGTTTCCTAACATTTTGTATTGCCTAATAATTGTGCACACAGTGTAGATCTTGTGGATATATTGGAATGCAACTGTGTATGTATAGGAAACACACAGACACAGTATGTTAAATGAAACCTCTTGTCTATATTTTTGATTGTCACGTCAGATAGATTGTATGGTGGTATCTGTCAGTGTCAAGTAACTCAGTCTCCAGTTGTTTGGCAGCTTGTTATGCACTCTAACACTTTTTTACTGATTAACTCTCCCTTCTTCTCCCTCACACCCAGAAAACAACTGGACATGTATCCCCAACACTCAGCCAACACCTCAACAAAGATCTCACTTTTCCTGTTTTTTTTTGGTGGGGACAAAGTTGCTAGGAATCACATTATGCTGCTTACTCTCTCACTCCCAATCACAAGCAAAGATGTATTGTTTGGTATTCATCAGTGTCAGGATGGCTGGCTGTTTCTCACTCAATCTAACAATGTTTTGCGAGGGCTAACTCTCCCTTTTTCTTTCCCACACCCATAAAACAACTGACAGTGACTCCCCAACACTCATCTAACACATCCACAAACAAAAAGCTAATGTTATATATTTTATTGGATAAAGTCACCAGTAATGACAGTATGCTCCTTTCTGTCTCACTCCCAGGCACAGACTGACAACCTGCAGGATGCTGATAACTGTTTATACTAGCATCGAGGAAGTAGTAACAGGGCTGGGGGAAATTTAGTTCTACCTTTGACTTCAATGCAATACATTGGTGAAAAAAGTTGCAAATCGTCACTTTACAAGGAAAATTTCCCTCTCTGGTTCAAAATAATTGGAGGCCTATTTAGCACTGAAGGAGGTAAAACCCCTATTTAAAACAAAAGCAGAAATGGAATATAATTCTCTGTAACACACTATTTCAATTCTTGTACAAAAGTGCAGCCAACTTTTATGTAGCTGGGGTTATATAGTAGAAAACATTTCAGACTTTACAGACCAGTTTCTGTGTGGACATTTGCACCAGTATTTATGTCCTGTTCATGTGAAGGATTTTCTATTTCAGCTATTGTGATGTTTCTCTGCCCTTGGAATAGCAGTTATTGTAATATTAGCTGAGAGAAACGTGCAATTAATTAATTTTTGGATGGATTCAAAGATAATTCTTGTGTACATCATACTTACTTCACAACATCTCATGATAATTAAACAAATAAATATATTAGGCAGATGGCTGGGAGCTCTGTGGCTGAGGCAGACGTGATAGACAGCAGACGACATTGAGAATTTTGTTGAGGGCCAAGGCAAGACATCACACTCCATCAGCTGTGTACTGTAGAGAGTAAAAACACACAAAGTAGTTGAGTAATGTCTAGCAAATATACAAGTAGGAGGGGGAAAGGTGGAGGAAGTGCAGGGATGAGGGAGTAAAATGGTAGTATAAAAACTGACTGCAGCAATCGTTACTGCAGCTTGTGCAATAAATTATGATGATCCCTCTCCTCCCGAGGTGGATTGCAGTTTGCAAGGTCCCACCAATCACACCACGCCAGTCCCCCACCACCACCACTACCATATAGATCTGCCACATTGTAGGTTGTACTTTATTTTTTTAATCACTTGACATCATCATGAATACGTTCCAGTGTCACTTAAGCAGGAAGTAAGTGTTGTGGGCAAAGGACAAAAGGCACTCTGCATGCTAACACATTTTTAAAGGTATATGTTGCTGTAGGACTCATAATTTTGACTTCCAGCTACTTATATCTCCACTACATCCCTCAGAAGAAGTAATATTGTGCTGGGAAGTATTGCACCATATTAAACAAAGGGAAAAATGTGTTGGAATAGGAAGAAATGTGTTGGAATAAGAAAGAAATGTGTTAAAATTTGAGAAAAATGTGTTAGAATAGCAGAATAATGTGTTGGAATAGACGAAAAATTTGCTGGAATAGGTGAAAAGGAGGAAAATTTTGCACTGGAGAAAAAGAGAAAATGTTCACGAAAAAAGTGAAAAATCATCCATTTTCACAAAAAGCCATGCGGGAAAGTTTTCTAACTTTTTGCCCACCCCTAATAGCCATACTGGGAGGACAAGTTGGTTAAAAACTTTCTGCTTGAAGCAAAGTAACAAATTTATTGTAGACAGTACTATTATGTTTTACAAATGTTTGTCATCAAAATGTTCTCAATTTCCTTGTTGACCTTTAAGGTCCAATGTAAACTTGCTTGTCCACTTCTTGCTCTTGTTCATCTATTGTGATTTTCCTTGGTATGGTAAATATGTTAAACATTACTTGTGTTTTGTTGATATTCATATTCAGACTAATATTTTTGCTTTCCTTTTGTAGTTCTTCAATATTTTCATGCAGTTCTTCGATACTACTGGCAAAGAGTATCATATAATCTGCAAAACAGTTATGTAGGTAATCCCCATTGATCTTATGTCCTTTTTTGTCCCAATTTAGTTTAACCCCTTAAGTACCAGATGATCGCACATGCGGCCGGCACTTAAGGACAACGGACCATTTTTTTTTCTTGATTCGATTTCAGGGCTCCCTGAATGGTGTGGAGCCACTCCGAGAGCCCTGAATTATATGACGGTCCTGGCATGTCATGGGTCCTTATGCCTCAAGACCTATGATGTGCCAGGACTGTCAAGGGTCCTTAAGGGGTTAAAGAAAATGTGTTCTAAACAAGCAGAAAATAGTTTTGGGGAGATTGTGTTTCCTTATCAGATGTATTTTCATCTGCATTTTATCATTGTTGACCTGTATTGATGCAGTTGCATTTTCATATATTGATTGGAGGTGTCACGCATCTTCTCTGCTATTGGTTATCACTGCCTTATCTAGCCCAGGATTCCTACTGTCTTTTCTCGATTATTTTCTGAGCTCCTGTCTGATGTTTTTTGCTGTTGTTCCTGGCTTACCCTTCTGACTACGAATGTGATCATCCCTTTTATTCTGTTGCCTGTGCCTGCCGACTCGGACTGTCTGACCATCCTTTTGCCTGTTCCTCCACTCTGGCGGGTCTGCTGGCTGTTCTTGCAGCCTAGCCTCTCCTTTCCTGTCCAGTTGTTTGGTTGCTGTAGCCTAGCCGCCTTTTCTTTTTTGCCTGCGGCTCTGCCGTTTGCTCTCTCCGTCTGTGGCCTTGCCGTTTCTCTCTATATGGCTTTGCCGCTCTTATTTTGCCCAGCGGCTCTGCCTCTTGTTATATTCTCAGAGGCCTATCCGCTTCTGGCTCCCTGAGGCCTATCTGATCACCCTCCTTCCTGGTGGCTCCGACCACTTATTTATTTTTTCCTCTGTGGTCGGCCGCTTCTGTCCATTATTGTACCGGTCCTGCCTGCTCTCTGTCCCGTGGCACTGCCACTCCTATTTCTTTGCTGCCTTACCACTTGTCCTGCCTGCACCTCACCACTTCCTTAACTATAACGGGAACCTAAGATGCCGGGGAGTCTTTAGCCATCGTAACTGAATCCTCTCTCCTAAGGTCAGCTGAACAATGTCAGAATGGTCAATCGGAAGCTAGGAACTGACCGTCGAATGCCTGGGGAGTCGCCGCCAGGAAGGTTCTACTCCGTGTCAAATGAGACAAGCAGGGCAGAGTTGGTAGGTTTGACTCGGGTCGAATGAGTCGAGCAAGGCAGATTCGAATGGCGCGAGTCGTAACCCAAGGCTCAGCGTCTGTCAAAGTCGTAGTTTCTGTAAGCGAAGTGTGAACAGCCCTTAATTGCCCTTCAGGGATGGGAGTCAGAGAGGACTCTTTAACCATCCGGGCAAGGACAACACAGGAGACTGTTTACTCCACACAAACACACTTTATTGAACAGTTTACGGTCTTTTATATACAATCTAAACCCCTTAAGTCACAAGGGTGGAACAAGGACACAAAAGAAAATCAACAAATGGTTCACTCAACACAAAGACCCAGACTTTGAGTGCATTAACTCCCAGCAGGGAGTCCTAGTGGAAGGTACAATGTAATTAGCCGGGATTGGCTCCAATACACATTTTGGACAAACAATGGTTGGGGGTTGAAGCCATTGGTGAACTAGTTTGAATGTCCTACTTCAACCCTGACCAATCAAATATCAGTATGGACTGTCGTGTGGGCCAATCCCTGAGTTGCCTACAGTGCACAATGTTAAGCTATGGGAACGATTTGAATGTCTGGCTCAGAGATTCTCCCCATCAGGCCTTCAACTATTGTCCGTCCGATACTTTGTTGACCATTTGGTGTTTTGTCAACAATGCCCGCCATCTCCCGGTACCCTCCGATGACGTGTCAGAAGAACCGGATAGCTCCATAATCCGACACCCGGGTGGTCGAAGTCCTATAGTCCTGATGAGCGAGCTGTATGTTCGAGTACATATGGTTCGACCAGTGGTTGCACTAGAGTTCAACAAGCCCAAAAAGTCCCTAGGTCTCTCAGTAACGGCCTAGGGCCCGTTACACGCCACTCCTAATTCTTTGCTGTCTGATCTCCTGTCCTTCCTGCGACCTCACCACTTCCTTAACCTTGCAGATGTGCCATTAGCTCCTCCTTGCAGCTGGGTCCTTTCTGAATAGTGGTTCCCTACTTGCCATATGCCCTTAGCTGTCTTGCCACTGGTTATTTATTTTTTTCTTGTATATTTTTTACTTACCTGGGTCTGGCCTTTATTTTTGGTTGCTCCGTCTTGCAGTCTCAGCCCGCTGTTGGTCTTGTGGCATCACTTCTAGGGGTGACTCCTATCTGTCTCCCTTTGACTGTGGTCCTGCCTTACTCCCTGTTTCCTCACCTGGATTCCTTATTCAGAGGGTTAGGTTTCCTCGGGTCTCCTATCTCCCATTGGTAGTGATCTTGTTCCATTGTTTCTCTCTTGGGTATTTAGGGTCTCTCTGGTTCCTTCCTTCTGGGTTTCATCTAGCTCCTTGGGGAGTTCCTGGTTCTTGTTGGTGATTTACCTTGCCCCATATTTCACTTGTGCATTCTGTTGGGGTTTTGGATTATCTTCAGGCCAGTTGCTCTCCTTGTCTCTTAGTCCCCGGTTGTCCTTGAGTTCCCTCAGGTAGTCTACCTTCCTGTTTTTTCCCGGTGGTACTCTTTTCTCCAATAAGTTGTGCCATCTGTTCTGGCGACACTGCAGCCTTTCCATCTATGGACTCCGCCATCCATGGTGGTCCACCTTTGGGTCTAGGCACATCTTTTCCTACTAGGTTGTACTGCTCTCTGGCTGTGTTCTATTATTGCCTTTTCCTCTGGCCATACCATTTTCTTGCCTATCTCTGCATCTTTGGGGTCTATTGTCTGGTTCTCTTCCAGCATACAGGTTTCCCCATCCTGGCTCAACTGGGGTCAGACATCTGGGGAATAAGGACCATTCATTTTGTTGGGAAACCAAACATATTGAACAAATGAACCATAACCTACCATCCTGGTCCAGTGAAGAATGGCAGATTTTGGTCAGATTTCTTAGCTTTGATTTGTCAGCCATGAGTGAACCTTCCAGGAGTATATGCACCTGATGGTATTATTCTCAAATTCATTGACACAAACAAACTCTTCCGTCACAGAAAGGTATTGATCCATGGGATCAATGGCTGCACTGAAACGTTGACAGACAACATTAAACACTGCTATCTGAACTTAACCCTGCGTGTGCTGGTTGATTTAATCTTTTTGGCACACTTATGAGGATTCCACTCAACTTCAGCACCCAGATTGTCTCTGCTTAAGTGAGGGTGCTGCCCTATCTACTGGTATATATATATATATATATATATATATATATACACACACACTAATATGAAAGCCCGTATGGGCTAAAGTGCCTCCCAGAGGCCTCTACTGTTTGCCCAGAGCCAGGAGCACAGACAGGTGGTGAGCACGTTCAGCCAGTCTCTACTGCGCATGACTGCATAGTTCCGACAGTCTCTACTGCGCATGTGTGTTTACACAGACAGGGAGCTTCGCAGGCTAGCGCTTTATATATATATATATATATATATATATATAGACACAAGATTCTGGTTAAAAAAGTCTGTGTTTCAATCTTCCCTCCAAGTCCTTTATTAAATGACATTTGACTATGTTTTCTATTTTATAAAGGTAATAGAAAAATAAAGTTCCACACAAACTTATTCTTCAACATACTACACAGTATAATTTTGAATATGTAAATGTTTGTGGCCAAATAGGAATAATGAAAGTGGCATCTTTAAGTGAATCTTTAAAAGAAAACTCAGCGTTGCATGTCAGTCTAATAACATATTCACAGATTGCAATTATCAAATGAAAATGACACTCATTATTGTGTGTTCCCGGAATGATAACTGCTTTTTGTGTATGCTGCATTGGTGAGAGATGAGGGCTATATATTTATGGAAAGGAGAAATGTATGTGTCATAAATAAACTGTAATCAAGTAACGAGAGATGTAAATCTAGAATCCACTGACTAATGATATGCACATTTGCTATAACATTTTGTACATTTGCATGTTATTGTAAACAAATCTAAATAAGCATTATCAGTGAAGTGTGATTACCTTTTCATTAACCCAGCAAAAATAAACACTTATTTACCATGCTATTTCAGGAATTTTGCAGCTGTAACCATATGTTAAGCTATGCTTAAAAAAATCTCATGGAAACTCAGTCTTTTTCAAAGACATTCAATAAATAAAAGACTGGTAAAATGATGATAGTCGTGTGAATATTGCATATTTTTTTTTGTTTGTTAGCAAAACATGATTTAGATTGATTTGGCTGAGTAACAGAAAACCCACATAGCTAAGACACCATAATATACATGTGTAGAAAAGTGAACTGAGTGCACAAAGTGTGAAGCGCAGTAATTAATGATTGGACTCTCCACAAAACGCTAACTTAAAAGAAAAAGCATAAAGAAAACAGGCCTGCTTTACTTTACATAGATCGATTAATGCTTTGAGTGCCCATGTGGTACCCAATGCTTTGCAAAGCAAGGCATTAGGCACCCCTATGGCACCCAAAGTGCTAAAAGTGAACTTGTGTAAAGCATATATTACTGCACATAACACACACATTTTAACTTTTTTTCTGCATGCTAAGGTTTTGGTTGTATAGCTGGTGGAGAATATGTTTATGTCCACCCACTGCAGATGGCAGGCCGTTGTAACCCTGTAAAGTCTGGAACAGTGTTGAAATGTAATAAAGTCATGAACAGTTTTAAGCCATATGATATGGTAAAATGTATTAGTTGTCTAAATTAGGGTGATTTGGCATGCAAACATGAATATGTTTTGGCCAAATCATACAACCAAAATCTCAGCTTTAAAAAATGAGCTATTATGTAGGTGTTATGTGCAGTAAGACATGCTACATACAAGCCCACATTTAAGTGATCTGTATGAAGTAGTACAGGTCTGTCTTGTCTTTGCTTCAGACTGATTAGAAATGAATCGGTATAAATTTGTCAAACAGAATAAAATTATTAAATTCCCTTTCAAGTACCTTAGTGGTAGAGTACACAATTTGAATTAAAATAGAGAAAGAAGGTCATAGGAACACCGAATTCTAAAGGGGAAGGGTTAAAATGTTGAATGTGAACAATATTTGTCAAATTTAAATGGTGAAAGAAAGTCATGGGAGCACTGTAGTCGAATTTTAAAGGGGGAGGGGTTAAAATGTGGAATGTATAATATTTGTCAAATTAATGTGGTGAAAGAAAGCACTGTAAGTTGATATTTGAAGGGGAAGGGTTAAAATGTGGAATGTGAACAATATTAATCAAATTAAAGTGGTGAAAGAAAGCACTGCAAGTTGACTTTTAAAAGGGGGGGTTAATATGTCGAAGGGGGCACTTTATGTTGGATTTCTATGCTGTGTACTGTATTCTGCACTGCTTTTGTTCGAACAATGATGGTTTTGAAACTGTCTTTACGGCTTCTACTCCTCAACCTCTGAGGCGCAGAATTTCTGACTGAAATGTAAACACAAAACAGGCGCTAATACTGAGCTTGAGTAATAGGATACTAATTGAACACTGTTTTTAGTTGTTTCCTATGGGCTTTTTTTTGACTGGCAATAAGTATAATTACTGCTGTTTTTGTTTTCACAAGTCGGGTAATAGGATACTAAAATCTGAGAAAAAAAACCCATGTTTTATTTTTAGCGCTGGTAATAGAATCGAGCCCACAATATTAGAGCTATTATTTGCTTTTATTCTTAGTAAGCCCTACAAATAACATTCAAAAACACGTAAGATACCTAATGCTTTGTCTACCTAAAGTGGACAAACTGCAGCTGACTCATAACCCTTTGAATGCCACAGGGGTGAGCAATGCACATCCCTGTGACATTCAATGCTGTCCATGGTGCTGAAAGCCTTCTCTGTATTCCCTTACTGGCTGGGTAGGGAAGCACAGAGAATGATGTACAGAACTGTCGTATTGTT
Source organism: Rhinophrynus dorsalis (assembly GCA_037306005.1). Classification (NCBI taxonomy): domain Eukaryota; kingdom Metazoa; phylum Chordata; class Amphibia; order Anura; family Rhinophrynidae; genus Rhinophrynus; species Rhinophrynus dorsalis. The sequence continues at coordinate 267,552,291 of CM074720.1, read as the reverse complement.
GGTGATGTGTGAGGGGAGATCCCTTCCACACCGACAGCACTTCGAATAACCTGTATGCTAATAGGGACCTTCTCCAACCCTCCCCTACCATCCGACAATTTTTGTGAATATGTCGATGTGTGTGCAGATCGAATTGTCGGAGAGATTCGAACACATCAACAATATCATACCGACACCACATCGACCCTTAGTGAATCTAGGCCAATGTGCAGTAGACCTCTCTAGCATTCAAGAGGTTAAAAGACAGCATTAAATAAATGGGAATTTAATTTCTCCACTGTGGTGCATCTGGTTTTACAGAAAATTGCTCCACTTTTCATTTATTTACAAGGCCCTTAATTTATTTTTATTGACTAAACAATTTGTTAAATTAGTGAAATAGTATTCTCATTCTGTTTAAGAGAGGAAAGGGTCGACGGTTCTTGTTGACATGAAAAACTGAAGTTCACAAAGGTGAAGAATTTAACATGCAACAATTCAGAAGAACTGATAGAGCTAAATATATTCTGCAGAACATTCACACCAGCTCTCTATGCATTTCATTACAAAAAGAATGTAACATGTATCTACTAGGTTTGGAATGAGGATTATCTGCTGCTTAAACATCATCTGCACTGGAACATATAATACATCATAATAACTTTTTTGATAAACATATTTATAAATGCCCTGAACTGTCAGAGTAATTATTTATAGATAAACTAGTGTAAAAGCCCGTCTACAGGGCCAATGTCCGGGTGATGTTAACCCTTTGAGTGGCAGAAGGGTATGCAACTCATTGCTTTTCAATGCATTGCGTACCCCTATGGTACTCAAAGGGTTAAGAGGTCGCTACCGCATTGCTCCATGTGATGCAGTCTTGCATCGCCTCACTCATGCAATGCAATCATGCGCAGTAGAGACTGCCCGAATGTGGGTAGTCTCTACTGTGCATGACTGGATCATGACAAATATCCTAGTGAATTATTATATAGGATATATATATATATATATATATATATATATATATATATATATATATATACACTGTATATGTGATAAAAAGAGGGCAGTACCCATAGGACTTTTAATTGGCAAAAAAAAGTACTTTTATTTGGTCAACATTTCGGTCCTCACAGTCACAGGGACCTTTCTGAAGACAACATTGATCAAATAAGAGTTCTATTTCTGCCATTTAAAGGTCCCACAGGTGCTGCCCTCTTTATTTCTTCTATTCTATTGATTTATTTGGGAATAGGCGTCTGGGCAACAAAACTAGTTAGAGTGAGCTCTTCCAGCATATCTCTCTCTCATAAAATTATCCTAAATTCACATTAATTTAACCTCTGGAATGCTAGTAAGGTCTCCAGTGCATTGCTTCATAATGCAATGGAGACCTCTCTAACATTTAAGGTTTTAACAGCTCCATGTAAGTAAATGCAAACATTCATGTATACCCTATATTGCATAGTGGTTTGTCCCAGAATTGCTCATCTTTATATTTCTGCAAATGGTCCATGGTTCTTTATGCATAAAAACTGAAGGAATTCTGGGTCAAGTCATGTGCATCATAGGGGACAAATAAGCATTCCCCAATTCTCCTTTGAGTTCAATTGGGGTTCTAACCCCTTGAATGACATATAGGTTTCGTACATGTTGCAGAGCAATGCATTGGAGATCCCTCTAGCATTCAATGGGTTGTAAGCCCCATCTAGATCAATGGGAATTTTTCTTTGTCATCTATGGTGCACATGGTCTTCCCCAGAATTGACCCTGTTTGCTTTTATACATAAGACCCATATAGGCCCACATCTATAAAAGGAAACAGGGGTTATTCTGGAGTAAACCAACTGCACCATAGGGGGGGAAATCCCTAAATCCCATGAACTTAACCCTTTCAGTGCCAGATGATTAGGCAATGCATTGCAAAGCAATTCACTGCCACTGAAAGGGTTAAACAGAGCTTTTTAACCTCTTGAATGCCAGAGGGGAATCCAGTGCATACACTGGAAACCTCTCTAGTATTCAGGGGGTTAAAAGCCCAATTTAATGTAACAGGATTTGTATTTTCCCCTATGGTGCTGTTGGTTTACTCCAGAATAACTCCAGTTTCCTTTTATAAATATGAGTCATAGTGTTTCTCCTCAGCCATTGAACAACTGGGTGATTGTGCTAAGTGTAGAATGTCTTGGAAACCTATTTTTAGTTAATTCCTACATAATTTTGCTAAATTAGAAATTGTGGAGAAAATGTTTATATTCAATTCTCTTCTCTCATGCTCACATATCTAAGATACAATCTTGTGAACTTTTGAAGTACAGTGCTTTGCAGGACCTTTGTTCAGAACCAGGGTTATCATAAGCCAAGCTGAATGTTCAGGGTTTTACCCCACACTCTGAGCCCGATCACTACAACTTTTGTCAAGTCCAGAATATCTGTGATCTGAAAACAGTTCATACAGGCAAAGAATATGAGTTTTGTTAACAGTGATTTTATGATTCATGTTAATCTTAATACTACATTTATTTTTAAAGTGATTGTATTGGTTCACAAAAAAGCAGCTCTGATTAATCTTCATAGTATTTGGGCCATGAAGAGTGTTATTTCAATACTGTCAGAGTTGTAGTTCAAGAGTAATTGAATGATAAAGTGTCCCCCTTTCGCCCCTTTTACCTAGTGTAAGCCCCCTCCCCACAGATGTGGAATCTGGTCTCTTGACCGGACAGCTCACAGTGAGAGACAATCTTCTTACTGTGATCATAAGGAAAACCCTGCTCCCTTGACAGGTTTTTCAGCTCACTGAAGATTGTCCCTTGTTGTGATCCATCCGGAGAGTCTTGCTGCTCTGAGGTGAGCAGTGTTACATCAGTAAAAGGGGCAGGAGGGGGGGTACTTTATCATAATTTACTCTTGAACTACAACTTGGCCAGTATTGAAATAATGCTCTCCACGGCCCAAATACTATGAAGATTAACCCCTTAAAGACCGGGGAATCCGGACGCGGACGCAACTGAACGACCACGGAGCAATTTTTTTTTTTGCTCCGTTGCGTTTCGGACTCCCTGAACGGTGTACAGCCGCGGGGGGAGCCCGGAACTCGATGACGGTCATAGTACTTCATCTGTCGTTAAGTCAAATCGACCCTTGACGTACTATGACCGTCACGGGTCGTTAAGGGGTTAAACAGAGCTGTCTTTTTTAATAACATCTACATTACTGGAATGTTCTATACATTTCTGCAATCCCTTAATGGGTAAGATATATGCTCATCCCACAGAACTGGCTGAACCATAACGTTTTAGTGATTATGAATACTTTGCTCCTGTGCTGTGTATCATGCATTTGGTTTAAAACACAGGACAATAATGCTTACTTCTGGTTTTAAACCACATATATGAGTATTCTTTATTCTACAAGTAATCAGAGGTGTTACTTATAATTACTGTTGGAACCCATCATTTCCATATACTGTTGATATATTTCATTCAAATAGCCATATTCATGAAAATAAAATGAATAATTCTGGGACAAAATTACCATAGTATAAGGGTCAAATAAGAATTCCCACAATTCCTGTTGATTTTAAATAGGTCTTTAACTCCTTGAATGCTAGATAGGCCTCTTCATTAGAGACCTCTCCAGTGGTAAAGGGTTAAAATTCCCATTTAATTCAGTTAGCATTTTTATTTGTCCCTTACAGTTAACCCTTTGATTGCCAGAGGGGTACGCAACGCATTGCAAGGCAATGCATTGCGTACCCCTCTGTCACTCAAAGGGTTAAGTTGATTTGCACTAGAACACTCCGCTTTATCTTGCAGAATATGGGCCAAAATATTTCCTTCCTCTTAATTTTAATTTATGAGATTTTATTTAAAGAGGTAATACAGATTTTAGAGACTGTGTATTGCCCTTAAACCTTTTTAACCCTTTAAAAATAAGACAAGCTTATTATATTCTAATAAAATATCACTTATACAGTGAGAAAGAACTCCATGAAAAAAAAACTCCCTGAGAAAATGGAAGCTTTCTGGAATTTAAAATGTGGAACATGTATACGGAATTCTTTTTTACCAGATCTCAGTTCAAGCACCACTGACCTGTATTGTTCTGATGAATACCCATGGAAAAAGGACTTCTCTAACTTTCTAAAGTGATTGTTGTATTCACTTGTTAACATACATGGATGTAAACACTAGCAGTGGTTGGATGTGTGATTCCTACACATGTTGTGTGTAAGGGCGGTATTGGATCATTTCATGAAAAACATTGTTGTACTGAATTGCTTGTGCTGCATGTAGGTTATAATTTTCAAAGTGAACTATTAAAGTGTGTGATGCTTAAGCCTGCAATATCAGAATCTTGCCCTTTTGATGCGGGTAAGATTCTGATATCGTCCTTTTCATTGCGGCGACATGTTTAATGCACTTTTTTCTTTGTCACCCAATAGTGGGTGCATTTCAAAAGGATACCGCAAAGAAGGCACTGCATGACGATAGCTTAACAAGGAAGTCTATGGTGGAATCTGCACTGCATAGGCATAGCTAACAAAGGAAGTCTAGGATGGAGCCACTGGTTCTGGAATTTGCCAAACTGAAGGATAATTCACTATGGGTGAAAACAACATAATACAGTCAAGCTAGAAAAACAGTGTTGCTGCCTTCCACAACAGCAGTAACATTTTCATATCTTGGAAGAAAGAGACATTTACATGTGTTAATCCAAAAATGCATTGGACACATTGTTTAAATATGCAGTATGCATCCTGGTGTTCCCAAACCTATCCTTGTGTACTTCTAAAATGCCTTGGTTCACGGATTTCCTTTACGAACAAAGGTGTGTTAATAAGAAGTTCAGCAATTTTGATTCACTCTACTATGTACAAGATTTTAAATCTTTAAACCTGGCTTTTAAGTGTTATTTAAGGGCAAGTTTGAATACCACTACTGGTTCACATTAAAAAGCAGGTCAAAATGACTATGTGGAAGCAAATGTACATTTTTATATATTTATCAGTTCTTCAAATTACTTTTGCATTACAGAACTACATGCATCGCATTTATGTGAAAAGCATATTGACATCCACCTTGCATACTCCACTAAAGTACCATTTGATTCAACAGCTGATATAATGCTCATCAGTACCTAAACCTGCAACCATGTTTATTAAGTGTACAATCCGTTATATACAGTAAGCAGTTGCAATGGTTTGTATGTTAGATCTCTGAAGTCCCATCATCAGTTGTTACTAATGATATGTCAAGGATTGTGAAATAGCATTACCTACTGGTAAATCAGGACTTTAACCTGTTTTGTAGTTCAGTTTATTTCTTCATCAGAGGAGACTTGTTGATGCTAATCATAGCATCACATGAAATGGACATTGCTAAAATCTGATATTGTGTCATCAGGTCAAAGAAGTGGTGGAACAGGGAGAAAGGTGGGAATTACAGGGCAAACTCTTTAGTGACCAAAGTAGTTGATCCGGAGACCTTGTATTTATTTATTTCAAGCAAATGTTGCATGGTTTCATGGAATTACCAAACAGATTTGAAGGGTTCTCCAGGCTTCAGAAACAAGCTCTTATGTGCTAGAGATGTTGCTAATGCATTTGTCTTTATTAGATCCCAATAGGTTAAACAGATCATCTACAATATAAAATAGATCAAGCATATAAGCTTACTAAGAAATAACCACTTACTGTGAACATGGACACAAGTAGAAATCCCTGCAGCCGACGTCCAGTCCTTCACTTTTATTTTTAGCTATTCTAGTTAGACATAATGGCACACTGAATTCCACATGAAAAGGTAAGGGCAGTAAAAAAAATGCTGTCTCAGGCATCTTATTATTTTGTTCAGGAGATTGCAAAACCTGAGAGGCATATTAATCACAGGACCTTACGTTCTGAATTAGATTTGGCTTAATGCAGGTTTTCTTGTGATTTTATTCAGATCTGCCCATCATAAATAGAGAAATAAATAAATGAATTAATAAAAACGTCTATACATATATAAAGACACATACACATAATTAAATAAATAAATAAAAAACACACCATGTCCTTATGAAATAAACACAAGATAAGCAACTCTGATGCAAGCAAACTGCACCATAGGTCGTGAAAGAAACGTTCCCAACAATTTAACCCTTTGAGTGCCAATGTGTTGGATAACCCCTCTGGCACCCAAAGGGTTAAATTGAACTTTTAACCTCTTGAGTGCTCGTGAGGCATTGGCTTCTCTAGCATCCAAGAGTTTAAAAGGCCCTCTCAAGGCAATAGTAATTTGGGGAATTATTTATACCCTATCATGCTGTTTGAAGGCTCCAGAATTGTTCATCTTGTGCTTTCTGCATAATCATTAGATATTCGGCTGACAAAGTGTGCCTTCTAGAATGCAGACGCCTGTCTATTGAGTCTTTCTTATTTATCTCATTTTGATTATCCAAGCCTTCCCTAAAACATATTACCCCTAGCCCCCTTTGCCCAATTTATACGAGTCAATTCCCTAAAGTGTGACCTGTTTCCTTACAGAATACTATTAATTAAAACCATTGCTTTCTCTCTTATTATCTCATACAAATTAACCAATAATACAAACTGTAAAACTGTGTTTTCCCCAATTCATTTATGTACTACTGAGTAAGTTGTAAATGATTTACTTGAGATTGCATACATTTCAGTCTCCAAGTACAAATAGGTGCATGACTGATTTAGAATCTATCAGGATGTGATAGAACATGTATAAGTAGGGAGGTGTCACATGCCTATCCCCCTCTGACACACCTAACACCATTGAATGCCCAGATTACACTCTGTTAACCCCTCCATGGCCCATTGAAACTGCTTTCCAGGCATTAGTTACCATCCAGCAAATGAGGAATTAATTTGGTATAAATTACTTACATACATTTGTACCTTCTTGCATCCACTCTAACCCTATTAACCCTTCATTAGACAAGGAGCCTGGTACACATTAAAAAGATTAATTGAATGGTAATTGAGTTTTAAAAGTAGAAGTATCATGAAATCTAACTTTTAAGTTGTCTGTATTTACTTTTCTTTTGTTTTTCTGTGAAACTAATCCTGGTTTAGAAAAAAAAGTGTTGATGTTATTGAGATCCAAAACCTTTTCTGCCCTTGTGCAGTGACCTGAATATCCAGCCATGAAGACCTCTAGCTATGTTTTTAATCTTACACAAAAGAATGATTTCAGGACAATTCCAGCACTTAGGTAAATAGGACTGGTCTGGTGATGAGATTTATTGTTCCATTAATCATGTGGTGGAATGGAAGCCATGTGTCCCATGTGAGATCTTCTAATCTCCCCTAAAGCATCCACTCCCTGAGGTTTGGGCTGGAAGACTCAATAAAAATAGAATATATTCATAATCATGGATTTATGGACCCCCTCCCTCTAACCCCTTAGAACTCTAATGACAAGCCAAAATATTGGAGATTTAAAGGACTGCACAGCCTCTGGAATTTGAGGTGTGGTTAATACAGTCAATTACATTTAACTTTCCACTATTTGACCAGTGGGGTCTAACCCTCATCTTTTATGTTTTTTTTTTTTTTTAAAGGATTCATTTGTTAACAGACCACCCGCTCCAGAGACTAAAGAGTGTGGAGATGAGGTAAAGCACTTACCTCATCTCCACACTCTTTAGTCTCTGGAGCGGGCGGTCTGTTAACAAATAAATCCTTTAAAAAAAATATGAGGGTTAGAGTTTTGTACTTATAAAACCATCTATAAATCCAGCAACAGTTAGTAACTTCCCTATTCCTCAAACCTCAACCCTAAACTAAAAACCAAATGAGCGTTGGGCCTCTCACATAACTAAATGAATAAAGAAACATATAACTACATAAATAAATACCTACATTCACAAATTACTATTTTCCAGAAAACCATAAAAATATATTATCAAGGGAAAAACAAAACACAAATGAAGGAAAATAAGTGGATCTTCTCCTTTACAATGTTCTGTACAAATGGTGAGAGACTAGAATCTGTATGGGTATTGTCATATCATGTAATCTATGCTATGAGTTGTTGTAATTGAAAGCATAGTGAATGCACAGATCAGCTTTTCATAAGCAGTGTAATCATCTGTCGTTAGGGAAATAGCAGTGATGTAGTCCTGAAATAATGCATTTTGCATATTACATACTAGCAAAATTAACAAAGCTTTGCCCCTGAGATAATATCTCAGGCACACACACACACATACTCAGTATCTGTAAGACACACACACACTCACTAAGACATACATACTGTCATAGTCATTAAATCATACTGTGAGACATGTGGGCTGGCTAAAAGGTATGGACCTGTGTTTGTCATGGGTTAATGTATGAATGAAGGAAAATATGAGATTAATTGTATTTAAAATGAAATAGTTTCCGTGTTTTATTTGAATATGGAAAAAATATCAAAATATTTAATGGTGACATGGCAGTTCTTATGTAATATACAAAACAAAACAAAAAATAGAGGCAACAGAACCAAGAGAGGAGACTTACAGTTTTAGGACTTGATCCAAATGTTGGTGATTAAAAAAGTTGGAAGAGCAAAATGGATACCGACTGACAAAAAGAAAATGTCTTGGTCGGTATTTCAAATGTCCTACCGGCTAAAAGCACAATGGACCTTAGGCCATAAAAATGGTCTAATGGCCAAATGTCTGTTTTGTGTGTTAAGTTCCCAAAACGCCACTAAATAATGTCAGTATTGGGAACTTAAAGGGATGGTAATACTTCGTTTTAACTTTATGGTTTATGAGATATTCACAAGCAAAGTTTCCCCTCCCCGCCCCTTTCGCCTAGTGTAAGCCATCTCTTCTCAGATGTGAATCTGGTTGTATGACCAGACAAATAACAGAAAGGGACAACCTTCTTACAGTTAAAACAATGAAAGCCCTACCCCCCTTGACAAGTTTTTCAGCTTTTTCCCTTATCTTAATTGAAGATTGTCCCTCTCTGCAGTCTACCTGGGCACCTCCCTTCTGATCTGGTTGAACAGGGAAGGGATACTTTGTTTGTGAATATCTCTTAAACCATAAAGGTTTGAGAGATAAGACTTATATCATTCTTCATGTTTTTTTAATGACTACAAAATAAAATAAAGTTAAAACGAAGTATTACTATCCCTTTAACAGTAAAAAAGCTAACGATCGGTGCCTGACACACTGCCAAGCACCGATCGTTAACTCATCTGTCTTACACTTACCTGTCATCCACTGTCCTTCTCCTTCAGCCTTCTCTTCAGTCATCTATCTTCTGTCCTTCTGTCTCCTCTTATTGCTTCTATCGTCTTTCTTCTCTTCCGTTTTCTGCCTTTAAAATAATACAACAATGTTATTACAAAACATTAACAATGACCTCGTTTAACCCTTTGAGTAGCAGAGGGGCATGCAAAGCAATGCATTGGGTACCTCACTGGCACTCAAAGGGTTAAAATATATTGTGCCTTTCGTAAATTAAATGCCTCTATTCATTGCCAAAGTACATAAAAATATATTGTGCCATTCTGTAAATTAAATGCCTCTATTCAGTGCCAAAGTAGATAAAAATATATTGTGCCATTCTGTAAATGACATGCCTCTAGTCATTGCCAAAGTAATAAAAATGCCATGAAGAAATACTATACATTATGTAGAAATGTCATGCATAAGTGCTAAGTAAATCTTCTTAGCTTAATCTTCATGTCTCCGCCTATTGGTGAGGAGGCAGCGGCTGTGGAGACAGAGATGAGCCGCCCAGTGCCCTTCCATCCTGCACGGGCCGATGCCCATAGCACACTGAGGGAACTGGAAGTGAGCCTGTCTTTATATATGGGCAGTCTCACTTCCATTTCCCTCACAGCCATTGGCTGGGATGTTGTTACACATATCCCAGACAATTAGATTTGAGCAGCTGTTCTTTAAACTGATTGGCTGGGATGTGCGTAAGCTAAGTAGATTTACTTAGCACTTATAGGTAGATTTACTTAGCATTTATGTGTGAGCCCCATATCAATACATTCACTGGGGACTTAGATTTTTTTTTACTCTTTTTTTTTCATTCAAGTTTCTGCGTCGGCTGTTTAAAGAGCCAATAAGGGATTCAAGTAAAAAAAAAGTAGGTCTTAACTTTCCTGCGATAACTTGAGTCCCTTATCGGCTTTTTATGGCTAACACACACACTTGAATTGATTTTTATGGTGTTTTCATAATTTTCAATGGATGAAAACACCTCTTCACTTTATCGCACAAGAGCTTTTTTTGCCGGTATTTTTTCACAGGACAGACATTTGCATAGCTTACTGTGCTTGAAAAAATGTCATCTGCAGAAAAAACAGCCTTCTCCAACATTTGGATCGAGCCCTTAATCACTGGTTCCCAGTTATACAGAAAGAGATCAGTTTTGTGTTGTAGGCCCTTAAACTCAAGTGTTAATTAAAACGTAGCTTTTACTTATGCCTTAAAAACTACAAATATTCCCCTCTATATTTAATTAATATCCAAGGGTGATTAAAAAGTGCAAGTGATAACCTTCACTTGCACATTAAAGGAAAGAGTGGATTACTCTGCAGCAGAGAACAATTTTCTACAATCAGTTTAAAGTCTTATTGTGTATATATGTACCTAATACTATTACATATAGTGGTAGAATGCATCACTCGCTGTGAGCCGTAACCACACATGCGCAGTCTCTACTGTGCATGTGTGGTTTCACACACAGGTAGCTTAACTGTGAGCCGTCTGGAGCTCCCCACTAAGGATCAGCGCGTTCGGCGAGTCTCTACTGTGCATGACTGCAATCATGCGCAGTAGAGACTCCCCGAATGCGCTGCCCCGCTCCAGACGGCTCATGTCCTGTCTCTGGTCCCAGCTCCGGGCCAGCAGCATGCACTTTAGCCCATGTATATGGGCTTTCATACTAGTTGTATCATATTTTCTTTTGACTCAAGATTATCTCATGTCTCATCCTGCATAGTTACACAGACTGTCTTTGCGTTCGTATTTTTGAAAACACACACATACATTCAAACAAATGAGTTCATAAAAGAATAGAATGAAACCCTACAGCTGCGTCATAGATATAGAGACTCTAATAAAGTTAAATTCTAATTCATAACTCTATTTAAAGTGGATATAATTGAGAGAGACAAGGAAAGAGTCACATAGAACCCTAAAGCCATACTATAAGTTTTCCTGTACTAGTTCATTATTATCCCAGTCCCTAAGTTTGTTGGTAGTACACAAACAAGGTTTGAATGATAGGAGAGATTGTTTAACAAAGCACAATTCTATTGTTAGGACTTTGGTGATAAAGTATTAATAAAGTCTACTGCTTACACCTACATAGCAGTTATGGAAATTATGGAAATGGTTCTGTTGCCAAAATGACGGAGAGTGAACCGGGGAGAGGAGGTGAATGTTAGGGAATGTATGGACACAGAGGTTTGACAATATTAGGGATGTGAATGTCCTTGCAGAGCTTTTGACAGGAGTGGTCAGGTGGGCTCAACCTCCTTTGACCACTCCTGTTAAAATCTTGCCCCCGTGTAAGTCTGGGACAGGCAGTATAGATGATATTATCTGCTCCATAATGCTGCCCTGTGTGTGGCTGGCACGGACTGAGAATTTTGGCCACATGTAAACCTTCTTCTTTTACTATATATTAATTACAGACATATTCTATATTCTCATCTACTGTTTCACTAACACAGAAAAGTGTGTTCTGTACAAATTTCAGTAACACTTTGGAAGTGTCTCATTACTTAAAGGGATAGTAATGTTTCAAAATGAAAGCAGATCCAATTAATCTTTATAGGATCTGGGTCATGGAGAAGGTTATTTCAATACTGTCAGAGTTGTAGTTCAAGAGTAATTGAATGATAAAGTTCTCCTCTTTTACTGATGTAACACTGCTCAGCTCAGAGCAGCAGGGTGGTGTCCAAGTGGATTGCAGAGAGGGTCAATCTTCAATTAAAATAATTGAAAAACCTGTCAATGGGGGCATGTCTTTCATTGTTCTCACAGTAAGAAGATTGTCCCTTGCTGTGAGCTGTCTGGTCTGTGGACCAGATTCCGCATCTGTGTGGAAGTGGCTTACACTAGGTAAAAGGGGTGGGAAGGGGAAACTTTATCATTCAATTACTCTTGAACTACAACTCTGAAAATATTGAAATAACACCCTCTATGGCTCAAATACTATGAAGACTAATTGGATCTGATGCTTTTGTGAAACATTACTATCCCTTTAAATGGATAGTAATACTTCGTTTTATCTTTATTTTATTTTGTAGGCATTAAAAAAAACATGAAGAACAATATAAGTCTTGTCTCTCAAACCTTTATGGTTTGAGAGACATTCACAAGCAAAGTTTCCCCTCACTGACCAAAACGGTCAAGTCTTCCATCTAGCTGTCACATTTGGAATCTGGTCCACGGACTGGCCGTGGCTCTACAGCAGAGCTGAGATCGTGAGATATAAGAACTACTACTTCATTTGAATAGTCTCCAAAGTGGGCATGGTTTGAAAGCAGACTTTTTAGACCCTTGCAATTATATAGTTATTTTTATATCTTGTGATCTCGGCACTGCTGATGAGCCACCGGTTGATCTGCGGACCAGATTCCAATTCTGACAGCTAGATGGCATACTTGACCATTTTGGTCAGTGAGGGGAAACTTTGTTTGTGAATATCTCTCAAACCATAAAGGTTTGAGAGATAAGACATATCGTTCTTTATGTTTTTTTAATGCCTACAAAATAAAATAAAGATAAAACAAAGTATTACTATTCTTTTAAACATTTGAAGTGGTCTGCTATACATGTGCTGCTCATATCTGTAGTGCCTTTATTTAGTGTCACCTTTTGAGAGGTTTATCTGTCCTTGAGAATACCTTCTTCACTGATATCTCACCTACCTCTTCCCTTTTATTGTAACAGATAATCAGTGATGTGTATGAAGTACTACCTCATGTCAGTGTATTCTTATTTTCATTCAAGGAAGCAATCTTGTAAACCATCCACTGCCCCCCCCCAACAGCCACTCAACAGATGGCCTTAACAAACCCCCTCCAGGAGGACAGGGTTGGGTCATTAATGGGATAGTAATACTTAATTATTACTGATCCCTATATTAAAGTCCTATTAAAAATAAATGTATTGCCCCCAGTGTCATCTCTCAAACCTTTATGGTTTGAGAGATTATCGCTCCTAAATTTGCGCTCTCCCTCCCCGTTCCCTGAATTCAGTGTTGTAGCTGACTGAAGGGAAATCCGGTCTTAGATCATCAGGCGGCTCTGCAGCACAGCCGCGATCGCATTAATAAAAAAAAAATATTTCTCTGAAATGGTCTTCTACGTGTGCTTGCAAACCAAGCACATGTAAAAGACCATTTCAGTGAAAGATTTATTTTTTATTAAAGCGATCACGGTTTTGCTGCAGAGCCACCTGAAAGTCATACAACTGGCTTCCCTGCGGACAGCTAGAACGCTAACTACGGGGAAGGGGGAGGGAGAGGGCAACTTTAAGAGTGGTCATCACTCAAACCATAAAGTTTTGATAGATGACACTGGGGGCAATACATTTATTTTTAATAGGACTTTAATATAGGGATTAGTAATAATTAAGTATTACTATCCCTTTAACTTCCAGGTAGTAATTAACACTCCTACTGTAGGTGTTGGACCAAATGTCCAATACTGTATAGGCTCTCAATTTCTTATGATGCCATTCATGTCTTTGTTTGATACCACCAATTATAAGTGAAGCTGTCATCTTCATAAATTATCATTACAGTGGGGGCAAGGTGTTAGATACCTCTCTAGCAATCAAGGAATTAAAGGTTCCATTCAAATCAAAGAGAATTTTTGGAATAAATATTTACCCCTATGATTTCATTGGCTTGTTCCAGAATTAATAAAGTTCTTCATAAAACATCAACCCCCATAAGCTTTATTATGAGAGTGGTGATGTGGCAAGAAAGGCTGTCACTCTTAATGTCAAAGTTTATACAAGCTGGAAACTGTGAGAAACCGATAAAACTAGCACTACATAATCCAGCTGTAAGTATGGTTATTGTAGATAACTGAGAGAAATATATAAATAAGAGCTATGTTCCCTGTGTAACCCTGTAAACATTGTAATAACTTCCAGGATGGAAGATATATTATTAGAAGAAAGCATATTATAAAATTCTGTTAATGCTCTCTTCTAGAAGTCTATAAAAATATAAGAATTGGCACTGCCCATTCTAGCAGCATTAAATATATGCTAGAAACATTCACCTAAAGGGTCAGTTTACATTACTGCCTCTGTAGCAGTCCTTCTATTAACCCTTTGCATGCCAGAGGAGTATGCAACTCATTTCTGTGCAATGTGTTGCAGACCCTCTGGCACTCAGAGGGTTAAAACTTTATTAGAGTAGCCAAGTACCAAGCATACACTCCCCTCTGGCATTAAAAGGGTTAACCCCCACAGATGATATTGCAGCAAGCTCCTCACTAACCTTGTAAAAGTCAGACCTTGTCATAATTATACATGTGCAGTGGACCATAACGTTCAGATTGAAAGGGATAGTAATTTTTACTATCCCCCCTCTTGTAGCCATTAAAAATCGGAATTAAACGAGACCAGCGGCATCTCTCAAACCTTTATGGTTGAGAGATATCAGCATTCAAAGTTCCCTCTCCTTTTCTCTCCGCTGACATCATTGTTATAGCTGACAGCAGGGGAATCTGGTCAGTGAGCAAGCGGCGGCTCTGCAGCAATGCTGAGATCGCATTATAGAAACAGAAATCCTTCACTGAAATGGTCTGCTACGTGTGCTTGGTTTCTGTTTCTTGTTTATGTACTTTTGCCATAATCTTTTAGGCTTCTTTTACCTCCTTATTGTACATTGCTATTTTATTTGTTATGTAGTTCATTAATAATTAATATTACATTTAGGTGCTCTGTCTTTCTTTTTTTTTCCATAAATCTGTTACTAGGGCTTACAAATGCATTTCTAATAAACAGCAATTTTCTACCATATTTATCACATAAACTAGAGAGAAATGCATTTGATTAGTTAGATATACCTGAATGTTTTTATGAATGATTGATATGCACTGGCACAGTGGAGCAGTATATCTTATGTTTTTATCATGCTACTCTCCCTGTGCATGTATGAACTGATCTTAAAAGGCAACATACACAAAGACAAAAGTAGAACAATTTTAGGGCAATAAAAAAATGCACAATAGTGAGGCAGGGAAATTTTCATCACTTTAAATGTGGCTTTTCTCTTTAAAGGGATAGTAATACTTCGTTTTAACGTAATTTTATTTTATAGGCATTAAAAAAACATGAAGAATGATATAAGTCTTATCTCTCAAACCTTTATGGTATAAGAGATATTCACAAGCAAAGTTTCCCCTCCCACCCCTTTTACCTAGTGTAAGCCATCTCTTCTCAGATGTGGAATCCAGTCCATAGACCAGACAGATAACAGAAGGAGACAATCTTCTTCCTATGAGAACAATGAAAACCCTGCCCCCCTTGACAAGCTTTTCAGGTTTTTCCCTTATCTTAATTGAAGATTGTCCCTCTCTGCACCTTCTGCTCTGGCTGAGCAGTGTTACATCAGTAAAAGGGGCAGGAGGGGGACACTTTGTCATTGAATTACTCTTGAACTACAACTCTGACAGAATTGAAATAACACTCTCCAAAGTCCAAATACTATGATGATTAATTAGTGCTGCTTTTATTATGAAACATTACTATCCCTTTAAGGGGTTCAAATCTCAAGACAAATTAAAGGGATTTTTTGTTTAACACTTGTGATACAGTTTGCCCAAGAAATAACCCAATTTTGAAAAAGTACCATCATTTTAGTGCAAAATAACTGTACTGTGAGGTTAGTCTGCACCACTGAAGTATTCTCTTCACTGGTGCAAGCATACCCTATTGACTACATACAAGAAAATAAATCATAAAACAATTTCAATAAAAATAAGCATTATTTTCTAAAACCATTTCAAGGATAAAGTATCCCTGAGTTTTGGCAACTTACAACAGTATTTTGCAGATCCATTTAAAGGAAATAGTCTGAGTTGTATTCTCATTTGAACTGGCAGAAAAATTGAAGCATTTCTACAGAAGCCAGGTTTGTGTCCTTTTACTTTCAGATGACAGCCCATTAAAAATGTTTGAAATGTTTGTTGATGTTGGATATATACCAACATGTGTTCATGCCAAAGATGAAAAGGCACTGCCCAACCAAGGGTTATTTTCAGACATAGCAACACATCTGAAATGTAGATACATTTCCATTATGGATAGAACATAAATATGTTACATAATAAAAGCATGAATAAGGAAGTACATTGTCACTTTTTGTATAAGACTACAAAATGCTGTTTTATTTCATTGTTTTATAGTGTATCCACATATCTGTCACCTATATAACAGTCTGAAGTAAGCACAAAGCACAGAACTAATACAAAATATAATAGAAAAACTTCTAAATGATTCCATAATAAACCATACCTAAAAAATATTGCCCGGTGGCCAGTGCTAATGGGGTAGATTCACTATGTGGTGATAAAGTGGAGATGACTTCTTCACTTTAACTCTTCTGCAGTTCCTATATTATTCAATAGAGACTATGCACTCAGATCTCCAAAGTTGGAGAAATCTTAGTTCATAGGCTCTATAGAATAACAAAGGAATTGGAGAAGTGATAAACTGGAGAAGTCATCTTCACTTTATCACATCTTTATCATCGCTTAGCGAATCTCCCCCATTTTGTGTCCCAACTTATCTAACTCCAGATAATAACTCTCAAGAGCAGGGCCCTCAGATACTTTTGTATTGTACTTTCAAAATTATTATCAGTTTATCTAATGCTGTTCCCTATTGTACAGCGTTGAGGAATGCTTTGGCCTTTTAGTAATAACTAAGAATACTGATTGACTTACAATAACAAATTAAGGCTAATGTAATAAGAAAAACTGGAGATGAACTGGAGAAGAACTGGTACAGGCTTTGATATGTCATTACCCTTGAGGAAGTACAGTTGAGTGTGTATTTGTTGTAAAATATTCCTTTGTTATTCTTAATCTTTATTTCTCTCTCTGTATAATACTGTTGTGAGTTTCAGACAGAGATGGATATGTACAAGAGGAAGTGGTCTTCAAACAACTGGTTTCTTCCCTGAGTGGTGATCGATCAAAATATTCCTGATACTTCTGTTTTCACCAGTCATAATACCAGTCATGAAGTATATATTGACATTGCACACTCATTTATGAAATGTAGTTGCACTGGAGCAAAGGAGAGCATTCATGAACTACCCAAAAACAGATCTGAATAAAAAAGCACTCTAGGGGAGTTATGCACTAAGAGGTGATAAAGTGGGGATGTCTTCTCTAGTTTCTATGTTATTCTGTGGAGCCAATGCACTAAGTGGTAGTGATCTTAGATCTTAGTGCATAGGCTCAATGGAATAACAAAGGACTTGAAGAAGTGATATCACTAGAGAAATTATCTCCACTTTATCACCTCTTTATCACATCTTACTGCATCTCCTCACAGACATTGTAGTTTGGAGACTATTCCACAAATAGGATCACAATACCTTTTATAAATTGTACTGCTTATGTTCACAGAGGATGGCTTGTGACTCCCCTTACAATGAGAGAATTTTCATAAGCAGTTTTAATAAATTGGAATGTTGCATTTAAAACCATGGCATTTCACCAAATTTCTTCTCTTGTGGTTTCTTTTTAGTGTTGCCTATTGACAATGTTATCAAATCCCTACTATATTTGATTGTTTCTAGCATTTCACCAATGTTTCTCTACATGGATTCTTTTTTGATAATTTTATCATGCTAAACTTTAGCAGAGTTCTTACCAGTGATCTAAAAAGTAGTAATATTATCTAACTGATAATGCCTCTTCTATATACAACCATATAACTTGCTGTTTTTTTCCCTATTGATTTACTTAATTTTTTGTGTATATTTGAGTCACCCAAGCCAGTGTTTCTCAACCTGTGGTGCTAGTACCCCTGTGAGTACTTTGGAAACAGTCAACAGGTAGTTCCCAAAGTTAAGACTTGTCCTAAGGCACTCAGCACAGAGCTGTGACAGATGTGACAGTGGTTGTGTTTGGACAGTGACTGAGGGTCAGTTTAGCATGCCCTCTGTATTAATAAACCATGGTAACTAATCATAGGTGAGCCTGAGTGTAAGTGAGAGCCTGAACAGTTTTTATCATGAAATTAAATGTACCTACCACATTCCTCACATACTCTTAATGTCCTCCACTAATAACGAAGATAAAAAATACCATAAAGTGAGACTGTTAGAAATCTTATTTATAAAAAATAAAATAAAATTTAAAAAAATCTTAAAATAATTGTGTGAGTTTCCATGACTGGGTTATGTGTGTGTGAGAGTGCATGTCTCTGTGTGTCTGTGTGCAAGAGGGTTGCTCTCTCAATAGCACAGACTGTCTTCGTATCAGTGTCCATCTTATTTATTTCTATGATGGGTTTTTAATTTTCTTGTAAGTATGACGTTAAAAGAAATTGAGTTTTGAGGTAAAGAATGTGCAAAAGCTTTTGCTCAAAAAGCAAAAAGTGAGAAAAACACCACTTTTCACTTTCAGTGGGAAGTACCATTTTTCCACATTATTTGCCACAACCACAAGCATTTTTCCATTGCTATAGAACCAAACATACAGATCACCAAGTCTTGTCCTGCTGTCTGGTAGCTGAGATGAGCAATGTGAATTCCCCAAGCAGCTGCCAAACTACAAATCCCATCAGTCCCCAAAAGCTTGTGAGGAATTATGTTGCAGTCTGACAGCAGATGGAGGGCCATACTTTGCCCACCTCAGCTGTGACCCCGGCATTATTCCAAGATAGCCAAAGATCCACACATACTAACTTCCCCAGCCTTACCCCACTGCACCAGTAAAATCAAAAAGAGTAGATAGCTCAATAAAACTCAAGTATAGTTTTCAGAGTAAAACTCCACATTAATAACACCCTTCAGATAATAACACAAATAAAATTACAGTGATTGAAATAACAACAGATGATTTTTTCGCCTATTTCAAAACATTTGTCTCCTATTCTAACCAATTCTGACACATTTTTTCCTATTCCAACACAATTTTTTTCATATGTTTACTAAGCTACAACATTTCCCAGCACAATATTACTTCTCCTACAACAACATATACCTTGAAAATGTGTTACTATGCAGAGTGCATTTGTCCTTTGCCCACAACACCTACTTCCTGCTTAAGTGACACTTGGACATATTCATGATGATGTCAAGTGATAAAAAAATAATAAAGTACAACCTACAATGTGGTAAATGTGTATGGCAGTGGTGGTGGGGGAACAGTGTGGTATGATTGGTGGGAACTTGACAAACTGCATCCACCCCGGGAGGATAGGGGGCATCATCATTTATTGCACATGCTTCAGCAACGAATGCTGCAGTCAGTTTTTGTGCTAACACATTACTTCCATGTCACTGCACCTCCTCCACGTTTCTCCCTCCTGCTTGTGCATTTGCTAGACATTACTCAACTACTGTGTGTGTTTTTTCTCTCTACAGTGCACAACTGAGTGTGATGTCTTGCCTTGGCCGTCAACAAAATTTTCAATGTCATCTGCTGTCTAGCAAGTCTGCATCTGTCACAGGGCTCCCAGTCAGCTGTATAATATATTTATGTGTTTATTTATTTATTTATTTTAACTTATTTTATTTTTATCGTTTTTAAGTTGTACACCCTATCTCATCACAGTTAGACCCCCCAGAAATACAGAAATATATATAACTAAAAAACAAAATCAACAACTTCTTTCCCCAGACTTCCCCAGCACAGAAACAATAAAAGTAAAATTAGCAAGCAATCTGGGCCCCAGCTGCCTGTGTCTTGCCAGTCAGTCAAAACAAAATTTGGGGTATTTTGGGTTAAACTCCTTTCTCCCTTCTTCTCCCTCATTGTGGCCCCAGACTCCCCTACTACAGAAAACAAGTGTCCTACCTAAATGACTCACTAAACTAAGCCTCAATTCCCCTTTATTTTCCTATCTTCTCTAGCTCAAAAACATGCTGCTCGCTCCTCTCACAAACACAAAATGGCTGCTGTGAGAGCCTGACAGCTTTTTATATGGTTGTAGAAAACTTTTGTGTGGTGGAGAAAAAAATTTCTACCCATTGATTTCAATTAAATGAGCTAGCTGAAAAAAGTGGTAAAACGTGGGAAAAATAGCGCTTTTCGCGGGAACTTTTTCACCAAGCAGAAAGTGCCATTTTTCACCGATTTCAGTTTGATAGTTTTTTAGTTTTTGCATTTGTAGCATTTAAAGTTCCCCCCTCCCTCCCCTTTCTCATATGTCAGCGCTCTAGCTGACAGAGGCAGATCCTGGTCCCGGGACAGGTGGAGGCTCTTCAGCAGAGCTGAAATTGCGAGATTTATGGATAAATACTTCATTGGAATGTTCTCCAAAGTGTGCTTGCAAACCAGGAACACTTTATAGACTGTTGCAATTAAGTATTTCTTCATAAATCTTGGGATTTCGGCTCTGCTGAAGAGCCTCCACCGGTCACAGGACCAGGATATGCCTCTGTCAGCTAGAGCGCTGACGTATGAGAAAGATTTATGAAGAAATACTTCATTGGAACAGTCTATAAAGTGTTCCTGGTTTGCAAGCACACTTTATAGACCATTCCAATGAAGTATTTCTTCAGAAATATTGCAACTTCGGCTCTGCTGAAGAGCCTCCACCGGTCCCGGACCAGGATCTTCCTCTGTCAGCTAGAGCACTGACGTATGAGAAAGGGGAGGGATGGGGGAACTTTAAATGCTTGAAAGCAAAAACTATAATGTTTTGAGAAATGGGAAGTAGCTTATTTTACTTCTATAGTTAATAGCTACAATATTAGTCATTTTTAAATCAAAGTATTACTATCCCTTTAATATTTTATTTGACAAAGCAATTAAAGGAAATGTGAGCATTAAATATGTGTGTAGGATTCTATCACATATATAATTTGAGTTTTTACCTATCAACCACTTTTGAACAAGAAAAATTGTGATTCATTGGAATATCTCAAATCCCTTTACATCTAGCAATTAAATATTAGTGAGTTATATACTTGCCAGGACTAACAACAGACCTAAGATAAATGAAAAGTTATTGTGACTTTAATGACATACCGTATGTTTCTATTCTAGTTGATCCCTTCTCTTGAAAGTAGCTTGTGTATAAAATGTTTCCGACTCACAGTGCCAGTTCATCGTCTGTTAGCATCTAGTGAAGTTGCAATCTTATGTTTATTAAAGAATCATTTGTTCCCATAGTAATAATTACCATTCATCATCGCTTTCAACTTAACTGGAAAGATCGGCTTTCAAAATGACACTGAGTTTGGTGGAAACCCATTTTAAAAATGTATATTTTTTTATTTATTTATTAGGAGGACACTTCTTTTATACTGATAAAATATGGACATTTGTCAAACTTTCATGAACTGGATTATTCATCTGAAGTACGGATGTTTTAAAGGGATACTAATGTTTCAAAATAAAAGCAACTCCAATTAATCTTCATAGTATTTGGGCCATGGAGTGTTTTATTTCAATACCGTCAAAGTTGTAGTTCAAGAGTAATTAAATGATAAAGTGTCCCCCTCCTGCCCCTTTTACCTAGTGTAAGCCACCTCCCCTTAGTTCACAGCAAGGGACAATCTTCTTATTGTGAGAACAATTAAACCCTGCCCCCCCTTGACAGGTTTTTGAAGTTTTCCTTTATGCTAATTGAAGACTGTCCCCCTCTGCAAGCCATCTGGACACCACCTTTCTGTTGTGAGGTGTGCAGTGTTACATCAGTAGGGGTGGGAGGAGGAAACTTTATCATTCAATTACTCTTGAACTACGACTCTCTCAGTGTTGAAGTAACACTCTCCCTGGCCCAAACACTATGAACATTCATTGGTGCTGCTTTTATTTTGAAACATTACTATCCTTTTAAGATACTGTTGGACCCTTGGCAGAAAAAATGATGTAGCTTTCTTTACTTAGGTGCTTGAAAAACATATCTTTCATTCAAGGGGTTAAAGGGGCGGTTTCTCCAAAGGCAAAATTGAGTTAAGTACAGTTTGGTAAGATTCTTTCTATGACAATCGGTTGTAGTTAATCCTGCTGTGGGGTTGTCAGCTGCAGAAATCCCTTCTAGACATATCAACGTATGACACGTCTTTAAATTTACTTCTGCGAGCTTGTCTTTGATGTTATCAGCGGGTGTGTTTTAAGGAAGAAAGGGGCAGAAGGAGGAGGAGACCAAATTTAATTACAGGACCCAGAGAAATTTAGAGATGCGGGAAAATACTGTAAACATCTTGAGAAAGGTCCATGTAGAACCGAAACATTGAACTGACCTTTTTCCTTTATACTAATTACTTATTTGTTTGCAATTAAGACCCCATGGTGCTGCCCTCCTTCTTTATATTGTCTATCTATCCATCTATCTATCTATCTATCTATCTATCTAATCTATGTAAAATAGGGTACTTTTGCTTATAGTGGTTTTGCACACTTTTGAGTTTAGTGAGCTTCAGTCTCAGCTTTACACATTGAGGATTCTGTTTTTATGCCCCATATCATTAGGAAGACGGAGCCCAGATAGGTTTCAAATGTGATGCAAGACAGTCATCATTGCCCTTGACTGTCCTTGATATTTCAACCAGTGAGGTTAAAATGTACCTGATCTTTAGTCACTACAGAATGCCTAGTTTATTGGAAGCACTGTATACTGCTGAATTTTGTGAGAAAAGTGGATATAAACTTGCTTGGAATGTGTAGATGCACACACATGGGACTTTATTTATTTATTGTTTTTATTTTGCAGTATAAACCTGAGTGAATTCAATCATATATGAAATTACCATTCTTATTTATAGTAAATCATTTTATAGAGCCATATATTTCTGATGCTAAATAATAATCACCATTCTTATTTATAGCAAAGCATTTTATAGAGCCATATATTTCTGATGCTAAAAAAAATATTCAATTGGTGGAAATTTTCAGAAACAATATAACACCAAGAAAGAGTTTGTTAACATTTGTTTAACAAAAAGTAATCAATTCATGGCTGTTTTTCATTGAGCTTGGGGAAGAACTTTGCTCTTATCACTGTCAAGACTTGGCACTTCATTATGTAAATTACAGCTGGATATCAACCCCATTAAAAATGTTTTCCTCACAAAATGGACAAAATTTTAATGATACAATCACTTTTCAACATGTTGAGAAACACTGACGTGTTAGTAATTCTATGCTACTGCCATCTTTTAGCCTGCCCTTAATTTGAACCCACTGAGAATCAAGAGGATGTGTTAACAGCCTACAAGAGAGAGAGTGACCATTGTGAAAAACCTGACCACTGTCAACATTTTAAGAAACTGTAAATAATAGTGTTCACATTAGTTGATAAATTAAAAAATATATAGGAACACTAGTATTGCATCTAAATGTGTTTGCAGTTACACTTTAGTAAATGCTAGCCTAGGTCTCCTATATGCAGAGACTTTCAGACAACTTCAGTGCTATTTTTTGCCATCTGATAGATGATAGAGGGTCACTGCATCTGTTCTGCTGGTCTGGTCTTGGCACAGTGCAATATTGGCTGAACCAATGTATATATGGCCGGCCTGCTCACCTCTCCCTCCACACACACCATGCTGACTGCAGCTGACAGTATGATTGTTCCGTGCATCATGAATGCATTTTATCCACATATGAACAACCCTCTGCTTGGGCTCAATTAATGTGGAGAGGTCAATGATGTGATCTTCTGACCTCTAGCCTGAAGCAGGTAAAATTATAGATGTTGTAGCTCCTTCTCACCTTTGCTCTGGCAAGCCACTCCTCTTTCACTGACTGTTTCTAACACATAAATCCATTGGACTTTTTTAGTTTTAAAATGTGAAAGATTGCTCCACACATCTTGTGACAAGTGTTTTCCAGACATGCAATTTTAAGCACATGCAATTTTTAAACATAATTTATGGAGAGTCCACCCTGGCATGAGGTAATGAGTTCAAATAAAATTGCATCCTCTATCTTGCCGAATTAGCATATGTAATATCATGCATATTAAGAATGAGCAAGGTATGGAGTTTTTATTTATACACCTGTAAATGTTACAACATGTTATTTTATAAAATAACACATTTTTTCTTTTACAATTAGTTCTCCTTTTAAATTAATTCTGGATCAATGTGGTGACAGAACATGTGTTGTTTCCTTCCTTAGACACTCAGTAATATTGAAAACAGCCTAGTCTTCTATTTACATAGCCAATGTTTTGAATCTTAGTTATATGTATAATATATCTCTCAAAGTTTGTAGCACATATAAAAAGCTTTGTAATTCCAATGTCAGTACAGGAAAATTGCCAACAACAATGTGATTTCAGATGTTTGCTCAAGGACTCTTGCACATTTCATGCAGTGTTTCCTAACAAATCAACATAAAACCATTGTTAGGTCATAAAGCGATTCACAGATATAAATCTGTTAAAAAGCAGAAACTAAAATGACATGTTTAACTGTGTGAAGCAGAAGGCAATAGTGAGATCAGTAGTTTTCCAGTAATATTGTAATATAAAATATTATTTATTATCCAAATAATGAAAACATTGCAGTGCCAAAGAGACAGTTTAACCCTTTAAGGACCTATTTTACACCTTGAGCATTCAAGAAGCCTTGGACCATTTATAAAAGCCACCATTTTGGGCACATTGTCTTAGAGACATATATTTTGATGACAGATACGAAGCAACTGACTCATCCAATCTGCACATTCCCCCATCTAATTAAAATAAACAACCTTACATACTTATCAGTACAGATATGTGTATACCAAGCAATTCTATCTACTCTCTACCACCTCTGCCAGGAGACTATTCCATGAGTCAACCTCTCTATATATAGTAGTACTTATGCATTTATCTTCTGGATTTTTACCCACTAACTTTATAGAAACATAGATTAAATATGTGTGTAATGTAAATCAAAATGCCAACATTCAGCAGTATCCTGCAACCTGCAATAATGCCACATGTGCCGTATGAATGCAATATATACATACCATCCATAGATGTTTGCATGTAAATCTGGCATTTATATGACACATGGGGCATTATTCCTCAAGTCCGAGGTGCAATTCTGGAGCAAGCCAATTTCACAATGGGGGGGGGATTAAAATTATCAAAATTCCCATCAATTCAAATGGGGCCTTCAACCCCCTGAGATGCTAGAGACACCCCCGACACACACTGCTTTGCAATGAGCCGAAGACCTCTCCAGCACCCAAGGAGCCTAAATTGCTCACCAAATCAATGGGAATTTTGAAAATACTTATTTATCCCCTATGTTGATTTTGATTTGCAGTGTGATGAAGACCTCTGCACCCAAGAAGCCAAAAGCTCCATCAAAAGCAACAGAGCTTTTACACCCCCCCCCCAAAAAAAAAAAAGTTGTGGCCTTTTAACAAGAAGCATGGTATTTAAAAGCCTTTAAGGCACATTTAGGCCTTATTATCAATATTATTAGGTTACAAAACCATTTATAAATATCCGTGGCCCATTAAATGATTGTACATGCTGTCAGCAGTGTGAGTGTTTCCAGTTTGGGAACAGGAGACTCTGTTTTTCACAGTCAGAGTCTCCTGTAAGTAAAGGGAGCTGATCTGATTGGTTCTGTTCACATATTGCAATCCAAAGTGAAGCAATGAGAATTGAGCAATCAGTGGGATATGCTGATATCATTGACAGATTAATTCTTTGTGCATCAAAGTGCATGATCCAAAGCTGTGTGAAAAAGCTTGGGATCCTTTGTACTACTGACAATCATTCATGGTTCTCATTTGTAACAATTTAAGAATGGAGCTGACCTCAAAGTACATCATGTGTACTTTTTAAATAAAGTTTAAAAATAAAATAATACAATACAATTTGCATCATATTTAGATGGTATAAGATAAACCTTTTGATTTAACTATTTTATTTAGGGTATTTTGGTACAACTGCACTGATTACATGCAAGCAATAAGAAGCATAATCCTGAAAAACATATTTTGAATATTTATAAATATATTATCAATAAAATGGGCAATATACAGTATATTTAAATATGGTACCAAATAAAAACTTATTCTACACCCCCTCAAAAAAGGGCTTAAGTCAAAGTTCATGTTTCTTGCTATGAGTTTGTATATTTGTATTTCCAAATAGAAGAATTTTCTTATAGTATCTAAATATACATCCTCTATTTTTATATAAATAATATATATATATATATATATATATATACTAGTGTAAAAGCCCGTGCGCATGGGCTGTGGAGCAGTGAGGTAACAGCAGCATGCAGAACAGGACCGGCCACTTAACCCTTTGAGTGCCAGAGGGGTACCCCTCTGACACTCAAAGGGTTAACATTACCCAGACGTGCTCTGTGTACTGCTGTTAACTCACTGCTCCACGTGATTGCGCTGCCTCACTCACGTGATACAATCATGCGCAGTAGAGATTGGCCGAATGCCGGTAGTCTCTACTGCACATGACTGCATTGTGACACCTTTTCTGGCCTTTTATTATATAGGAGGATACATATAAATGAAAAAAATCTAACCTAAATAAACATTTTCCAAGATTGTGCCCCTGATTGTTTGCAGGCAAAAACAATATAAATTCCACTAGATCTTCTGTGTATATGAGTAGTTGAGTCGTTTTTTGGTGTCATTTGAAAATTATTGGGTTAAAAGTAAAAATTGCACATTACAGTTTACAAATATACAAATTGAATTTTATTATTGTTACAATTAGATATTTATTATTTTCTAATATTTTATGTGAATAAGGGATATGAGGGCAAAAGTAAAAACATATATCAGATCTGATGTTCCCCAATTAACATCATACTATACGTGTCTCAGTGTTGTCTAAGGAGGCACTAAACTTTAGATTTGAACTTTGTTTCTGCTAGATCTTCTGCTAGATCTTATGCTCAAAAATGAGAAAAGTAAGACAAGCATTATGCTTGAGGGCACCATCTCCAAGAATAAACTACTAAGTTTTGTTCATTCTCAGTGTGCACTTGTCACACCTCTTTTTTTGTAGTATTCCTAAATATGTGAGTATCCCAGACATGCACCTGGCTGTCTGTGTGCCTAGAGAGTAACAGCTGCATCTTACTAACAAGGACCACTGAAGGTTGAAACTTATTTCTGGGGTTTCATTTTTTTCTCTCCAGCAGAGATTTCCCTGAAATTTTGGCATGGACCATCTGTGGATGGAACAAAGCTGATAAGGATATGGAAATTTCTTCCATGCAGTAGTACTGGGAGTGAAAAATGTGACCGAGCAGCACTTGAAGGGGCACCATCCCCAAGAATAATCTACTGAACTTTATTCATTCTCATTGTTTGCTTGTCATACCCAAGTGTTTGAGTTATATAGCTGTAGATTATGCTAATTAAAGCAGGTCATGCAGTTACTTCCTGTCTTAGCCCTACAGTACTTTCCCCCAATTATTGACACCTCCCTTAGCAATAAAAGATGTAGGTGTTAATGAGTATGGGGGTAATGCCAGGCTAAGACATGAAGTCTACATGGAATTCCTTAATTAGAGCTTCCACAGATGTTTGTGTGTCTAAAAAATGTGTCACAGCACTGAACATAGACCAGGAAAGTGGGTTTATGTCTGTCAGGTCATGACAAGTACATTCACACATAGATGCTGTTTATATTCTTTGTGAACCCTCAACTGGACGCACAACCTCAGTTTTGTCCACTGTACAAAGATTATCAAAGATATAAACATGAGCCCTCCCCAGGAACAAAAAAAAATCTATGGACACCCATGCCTATGTATCAATTTTTTTTTTTTTTTGCCAAATTTTAGTTGGTGGAGGTTTTACTGCACTTGCATATAAAAATAATAGCTAAAAGCTAAACAGCTATAATGTTTTTACACTCATGTATACACACACACACACACACACACACTCATATCTCTATAATGGCTGCATACCCATTTCTGAAATATGCTTCCTAATTCATTCATTGTTTCTATGTATTTTCTTAAACAAATACTATTGTCAAACAAAGATTTTTTTGTTTATTGAAATATGTGATTACTTTAATTGGGCCTTTTTGGCAGGAGTAAATAGTCTGAATTTGCATTTGTGGAAGTCTGCAGTATGCCTCTTTAATGTACTGTAAGTATTTCATGAGCATTTGATTATTGTAGCTTTAGAAGACAAATGCCACAGTAATTACAGATAAATGCAAAGCATTTTTGACAGTAAACAGTGAGTTCTTTCATGTGCATATCACAGAAAATCTCCACCTAGGAGTTAATAATCCAAAAATAGAGTTGAGTCAGGAGACTTCTCTTGCCATATGTAGTGACTAGAAGCAGAAAGGTGAATATTTTTGTGGGAGCAAATTAATAAAATAATAAAATTGTTCCCATTACTGAGAATCCCCCTTTCTCTTTCATTTTTTCCAGTCAGCTGGAAGGTCACAGACTTCCCACCTCTGATCTATGTGCAAACAGCTGCAATGGGTTTTGGATGTAGAAGTTCACAAAACAAACACTAATGGCAGTATTCAAGCTAAGAAGGAGCAATTACAGAGCAAACAACTGTACCATAGGGACAGATCAAAATCCCACACATTTCCATTGATTTAAATGGAGCTTTTAACCATTGGAGACCTCCCTTGTATTCAAGGGGTTAAAAGCCCTATTTAAATCAATGTGGAGTTTTATTTGTTCCAATTATGTAGTTTATTTGCCCCATAATTCCTTTAATTGCTTCCTTAGCAATGTATTGCATACTCTGGAAAGCCATTTCTGATAATCTGGGATTGGCCACTGCTTTGCTTGGGATGCTTTGTATTACACTATAAAAATCACTACCTTCAGCAGATAGATATATTGTCTGCTGCTGAATGCTGGAGGAAATCAGGCATTGAACTCAGTCAGTAAATGTACATATACCCATAAGTGACTTTTCTGTTTTCTGTGAATTGAACAGA
Organism: Rhinophrynus dorsalis; assembly: GCA_037306005.1. Classification (NCBI taxonomy): domain Eukaryota; kingdom Metazoa; phylum Chordata; class Amphibia; order Anura; family Rhinophrynidae; genus Rhinophrynus; species Rhinophrynus dorsalis. The sequence goes on along the minus strand of CM074720.1, from coordinate 267,523,203 downwards.
GTACACTTTCTCATCAACTTTTTGCCACCTCAGATTTTTCCTCCCTCAGAATTATTTTTACATTCAAATATGGGCTATTAAAATGGGGAATAGTTAAAAAACAAAGAAACAAACAAAAAAAACTATATCAATAAACTCCAGAGCTCAGATGCAACTAGGGAGCGATGCTATGGTGAAGTGTGTCTTGCAATGTTTGGCAATCATTTCACCATGAAGAATTCACCATATGCACTAAGAATTAGTTATGCAAGGGTAGAAGAACATGTAGGGTTTTTGTAATGCTGGTGCTAGGTTAGGGAGTGCAAGTGGGAGAGCAGAGAGGATGCACTCAGACTTCAGCACCACAGGCACCACCAGCACTGCCTTAACCTTCCAGTGCTATATGATTGTGCATTGCACACCTCTGTGGCACTGAAAGGATTAGAACGATAACATCCATTGCCAAATTTGTCATACATTGCCTTGTTAGATTTCTGTTAGCAGGAATCATCTGATCAGTGGATAGTTCGCTGATCAGCTGTTGCCATAAGAACAGAACATCAGATAAGCTGTTATATGTAACAGCTTCTCTACCTGTTATATTAGTTTATGAATCAACTGTGCAAATGGATGTTAATGCTCTAACCATTTTAGTGCCACAGGTGTGAAATGGGCATCCCTATAGCACCCAAAGGGTTAAAGGAGTGCATATACTCTCTGTACTCTCCAATAGAGACAGCAAACATTTATCTGTCTCCATGGAGAGCTATAGGAAGATCCCAACTTCACCATCCTCAGTTTGGTGAAGCTGGGATTGTGAACAAAGACAGCATAGGCAGCTACTGGGTCTTAGTGAATGGAAAAAAAAAACATTAACATGCAAACACAACCGCATGAATATGACAATGGCTCATTAAGCTGCATTTCAATGTGTAAATGAGCCATCGTCGAACTAGTCCCTGCTAAATTGTAAAGATGGGGAAGGCATGGTGGATTCATGATAACGATGGTATAATTGCAGCACATGTACAGGGATGTTAGGGTGAAGACATCTTAGTAGATATGTCAGGATGTAATTGAAGCAAATATGCCATCATTTCAACAACCTGGCTCCTTATCTCCCCCTGGACATTAAAGAATCAGCCACCTTAAGATAAGTTTAATGAAACTAAAAGAGAAATATGCTCTGCCTGCATTTTGAGCTAGGTAGTTAGTAGTATAAATTGTTTTTGTGAAAGTAACATTTATTTGAAGGTGGCACCTAATAGCACATTATGCTAATTTGCTTCTGTTCTGGGTCAGTATTAGCACACATACTTTGTTACAAATGAATCTAAACACCCACTGGGGTCATTATTGAGCCCATCCACTGGGGTCATTTCTAATAGCACAGAGAACAATAAGTTTTACCTTGAACATGAATAATTAGTGTACAGTACAGGGAGTTCCCATAAAATGCCAGACTCTGCCACCAACATGTAAAGGTTAATTTATCACATTTACAGAAAAATAGCTAGTATAATATACTTTAATTATCTGTAAAACAAGCTAGTTTATCTTAGGATTTCACACCCACTTTAAGTGTAGCTCGGAAGATAGAAGGAATGGGGTAATATATTTAAAACCTTCTAATATATTTAGATATTTAATAAAGTTCATGAGGGAACCACTTTTCATAATAAAATGAATACTAGAACAGGGGGGAACAGCTTAAAACTGGAGAGAGAAATTATATTGAGAAATTACTTTAGGAAGGGGTGATAAATGCATTGGTTAGACTCCAAGTAGAAATAGAGGCTAAAACAGCCAAGTCAAATTGCATATATATTTTATTATTTTGTCTTTTTACACTTAACCCCTTTTTTAAATTTTCCTACCAGCACTACACTACCAGTGAGAACCTGGCCCACAGCTGGAAAGAATTAGTGGTACAATGGACTAATACTTTCCTTGCTGCCACTCTTTCCTCCAGGATCCCTTACTAATAGCTCACAGAACACTCATTGCTCTATATACTATGAGTATATAATTATCTGGATCCCTTAGATCAGGGTGCTCAACCTTGTCATCAAGCACCCCCCCCAACAATGCATATTTTAATTATCTTCTCAATTAAAAACAATTGAATGTAGTTAAACCCGACTGACCTTCAGAATGATTGAACCACTTACTTTTTCACCAGTTTGTTCATGTGAAGATATATTAAAAACCTGCACTGTTGGGGTGTATGCTAAGGACATTGTTGCAATATAGTAACACAGTACCACAATGAAGACATGTGTCCATTATGTTCAGCTTATGCCATATCATTCTTGTTGATACAGAGAAAGGTAAAACAAATTCCTTCCTGACTACAGAAGGCAGTTGGATATTTCCCCGGATCAACATCCTATCTGCTTTGAAACAAACTTTCATAATTCTCAATGTGGTACTGAACTAGAAAGGTATTCATTCCTTTTTTTAAAGCAACTATTAGATCTGCAAATAGAGCATCACAAGATGAAGAGCTGAATATGTCTTTCCTCTAGTGTTAATCGATACCCTCTTTGAGCAAATAGTTCGCACAAAGAGGTAATTGACGCACTCTGAAAGCAGTACAATTTTAAATGGATAGTAATACTTGCAAATTACTAATCCCCATATTGTAGCTTTGCAAAAAAGAAACTTATTGCCCCCAGTGTCATCTCTCAAACTCTTATGGTTTGCGAGATGATAGCGCTCAAAGTTCCCCCCTCCCTCCCCCTTCCCTGACTGAACGCTGACTGCAGGGATATCAGGGATTACTTGCATTAGGCGGCTCTGCAGCTAAGCTGAGATCGCGTTTATAAAAAATAAATCTTTCACTAAAACAGTCTTCTACGTGTGCTTGCAAACCAAACACACATAGAAGACTGTTTCAGTGAAATAATTATTTTTTTATAAACGAGATCTCTGCTCAGCTGCAGAGTCATCTGATGCACATAAGACAGTCGTACGACAGCTTCCCCTGCAGTCAGAGTTCAGCGTTCAGTCAGGGAAGGGGGAGGGAGGGGGGAACTTTGAGCGCTATCATCTCTCAAACCATAAGGGTTTGGGAGATGACACTGGGGGCAATAAGTTTCTTTTTAACAAAGCTACAATATGGGGATTAGCAATGTGCAAGTATTACTATCCCTTTAAATGTATGATTCAGTTCAGGGTGCTCTCTTTCAGCTCCTTTACTTCTAGTCAGAGCATAAAGTATCCAGTGAAAAGAAAGAAAGAGTCACGCACCATTTGCTGGTATGCATCAAAATATGTTATGCAAACAACAGAGTGTACACGAGTAATTCTCTTAGGGCATTAATATTTACAGGCCCATGTGAATGTTTTGGGGGCAAGCCCCCTTCCTCAGCACAGTCTTTGCAATGCGTTGTATACCCGTCTGGCACTCAAAGTTAATAACACAATTTCCCATTAACATCGGCTAGTGGAAATACTTATGTAAAAATACATTGTCAAATGTATATCCAAAAATAATAGGAAACACAGAACAGACTCATTTGACTGCCTTGTATCTGTAAACTAGAACAGGAAATTTCTGTACAGACTAACTAACTACTCTTTATTTTATTACTAATCCAAATAACCAAATAATTACATGACAAGACATGGGATGAATAGGGAAGGGAAGTCTAAAGGAACCAGTAACAGAAAAACAGCACTAATAATAAATCTATAGTGTAACAATGTTATCCTTTAAAGATTGTCACTTGCAAGAGCTGCTGATTTGAAACACTGCAATGAGAAATATTGAGTTTTGTTTTTAGCTCTCATTTTCAAGGAATTCTAAGTATTTTATTTGACGTCAAAAGACCATTCCCTTCACTGTTTTAGAAATATTACAGGATCTGCATAATAATGGAAGAATCACATAAGTCATTTGATCCAAGCTGTTAGATGATTTATTTAACATAATAAAAAATAAATTATATCAAGGAGTTAAGTTTATGTAAAGTCCTATTTTTATTTCACCTGATCTGATTTTAGTTGGCGGAAAAATAAAAACATCCTAATGAACACATGGAATAGCACAATCCATTTTTAACACCTTGAATGCTAGAAATATCTCCAGTTTAGTCTGATAGTCGAATTAGCAATTCTGGACCAAAGCAACTGAACCAGTTTACAAAAAATTGTGAACCAATGTGCTGGAGAGTGGAGACCACCATAACATTCAGAGGTGAAGACACCATTTAAAGGGATAGTAATACTTAGCTTTATCTTTATTTTATTTTGTAGGCATTAAAAAACCAGGAAGAACAATATCAGTCTTATCTCTCAAACCTTTATGGTTTGAGAGATATTCACACGCAAAGTTTCCCGTCACTGACCAAAACGGTCAAGTCTGTCATCTAGCTGTCAGATTTGGAATCTGTTCCGCAGATCAACCGGTGGCTCTTCAGTACAGCCGAGATAGCAAGATATAATAATAACTATTTCATTGGAAAGGTCTAAAAAGTGTGCTTGCAAATTTCGAGATCTTGGCTCTGTTGTAGAGAGTGTTGAACTAACACTCTCCAAAGTCCAAATACTATGATGATTAATTGGAGCGGCTTTTATTATGAAACGTTACTATCCCTTTAAATGTGGGATGGCAGAATTGGAAGAACTGTGTAACTTTATTGCTTTAGTGACATGACTTGTGGAGGTGGTGGGGGTTGTGGTGGCAAGTGTAGACAATCTATAACTCTTGTCATCTCCAAAAAACAAATTCAGAGTCATACTTCTCTGCAGCATGTGCATAAAATATTGGCACACTTTCTGACACATCAACAGTACTTCTATTATGTATCCCAGAGCCCCGGGATCATTTAGGAGTACTTCTGCTGCTGCTAGTTTTAGCACCTCTGACCTCTTGATGGTGTGTCTCCCAGTCAGCCCTTTGGTTGTGATTCAGGTAGGAATTCATTGAGGAGGTGCCAGGTGTGAGCCTGCTTTTGCCCAGCTCACGCTTCTTATACAGACAACAGATAGCAACATACTTAACTTTTGAATCCTGAGTGAAGTATCTCCCTACTGTGGGCTCCATAGACTATGGGGTTTCTGAGAGGCTACTACTACTACTACTTTTGGGGCTACATATTGCTGAAATTGTGCTACTATGAGGTGTCACAGGTGGTGCACTTCCAAGAGCAGCAGAGGCACTCGTCTAACCTAAGGCTGTAGATGCTGATAACTTGTGTTGTTGATGGTTACTCAACATTATTAAAATGTTTGTGACTTGTACTTGGAAGTAGCATTGATGCTGATGATGACTGACAGGATGACTGTGCATTTTTTGCCACTTTTGCTTATCCAGGGTTAGACTTTTCAATTGTTTTCTCATATAGTTTATACACAGGCAAAGTGCTATTTTCAATGGTGGAAGATTGAACCTTTGCATTTCAGCTTTCTGGTCATGCCATAATCTCTTTCACTCTTAACTTCATCTGTATCTGAAAAAGAGAAGGATCCTGTGGGAATATATTCTATATCTACATAACTATCATCAGTCATTAGGTCATCATCAGCATTGCCCACTTCTTCACCACTACTTTTATATTCCTCTAGGCTTTTAGAGGTCTCAAACAATTGATTTTTACTTTTCCCCCTTGATGGATTTTTACAATGTTCACTACTGCTTTAAGGATAAGTGTTTTTGTGCTTGTTTGCCTCACTGTCAGATGCAGCAGTTGGTTGAGCTGCTACACCTTCTTTCAATTTGCCATCAACACTGGTATGTGATTCATTGTCATCTTCAGTGCTTTTAGATGGTTTATTAATAGTACTGGTGTTGGTGGTGGTGGAACATTTAGATGGACTTTGATAAACTACATATTCCTTGGGAGAAGAGGGATAACCATCATTTATTGCACATGCTGTAGCAACCACGTGTCAAGGTTTTGCTGAGCTGCTCCCATTCTACCTATTGATTGTGCTGTCTGAGCTAATCTAGTGATCTGTTATCCACTGCTGCTGTCTTCTGACTTTCTGGCTCAGGCTGAATTAGCTGACTGCTATCAGCCAACCCTCTCAGGGTATTTATAGCAGCTTGGCTCACTTCCTTATTGTCTTTGTGTTTGTTTCCTGACCTGTTGCTTTTGGCTGCTGTGGATTTTCCTGCATTCCTGTTTGCTGTGTTCCAGCCCACTTGGCTTGTTCCAGACTTCGCTGGCTTCTTTCTTCTGACCCTCGCTTGTTCCTGACATCGCAGACTTCTGGTTTCCTGACTCTGGCTCAGCTGAATACCTTTCTTGATTCCTGACCCTGGCGTGTCTTTTGATTTAAGCTCTTGGCTCATGCTTTTGTTTTTTTTACACTAATAAAGGTGTATTGCATTTTACCTCTTTGTGTCCTGTCTGGTTCCTGGTCCCTAATATTACACAAGGACCATGATGCAGGCAGTCTACCGAATATTTTTTTCAGGCTGGACCAGGTAGACCAGTGCACGGACTAGTTTGCTGCAGCCCTCCAGGCTTTATTGCTTCGTATTGAACATCTGTCTCCACAGCCTCAGCGGTCCTCGGCGCAGGCTGACCCTAGAGCTGCTGCCGCTCCCTCTCTGGCTGCTAATGGTGATTCCGTTGTTGCAAGAGGTATGACAGGGTCTGGCCCACTTCCCCAGCATTATGGGGGTGACCTTAACCAATGCAGAGGTTTTCTAAACCAGGTTGGCATCTATCTAGAGATGGTACCACAGTCCTTCCTGTCTTATAGGAGTAAGGTGGGCCTCGTGATTTCCTTACTCTCTGACAGGGCCTTGGCTTGAGCTACTCCCCTTTGGGAGACACAGAAACCTATTGTATACAATTACCCTGAGTTAGTGGCATCATTTAAAAGGGTATTTGATATACCGGGCCACTCCACCTCAACTGCCAAGCACCTAATTTCCATTCAGCAGGGTAATAGGACGGTTTCTGATTATGCAATAGAGTTTCATACCCTGGCAGCTGAGGTTGGTTGCAATAATGAGACTCTCGTGGCTTCTTTCTCTAATGGGCTTTCGGATACAGTTAAAGATGAGATTGCAGCCCGGGACCTTCCCAGTGATTTAGAGGAACTGGTCTCATATTGTATTCTAACTGACTCCCAAATCTGTGAGAGACCTTCCTTTAGGGAGCACCTGCGGAGGCATCCCATCCATTTAACGCAGAGCCTTTAGTCACCACCCATACCTCCCTCTCCTCCTGCATCTCCTAGTCTTGAAACCTCAGGCGATGTGGAGCCCATGAAGATTGGGTTCACTCACCTTTCAGTTGTGGAAAAAGCCTTGAGGAGGAGGGAGGGCCTGTGCCGTTACTGCGGTATGGCAGGGCATCTACTGCGAACTTGCCCCACACATCCGGGAAATGGCTGCACCTAGGGTCCTGTAGGGGACAGACCTTAGGTGGCATTTCAGTGTCCCCGGATATCCATCCGGATAAACCATTAGTCTCAGTTGGGCTCTCTTGGGGCAAATGTTCCATTACTTCAGAGGTGGGCCTCTTTATTGATAGTGACTTCGCACAGAAGCACTCCATTCCATTTCAGCTCCATACCACTCCACTTGCCCTTGAGGTGATTGATGGTAGACCCATACAGCCACCGCAGGTTACCCACGAAACAGCTCCTTTGTCTATGGCTGTAGGGGCTCTCCATCACGACACCTTACGGTTCCAGGTGATCCACTCTCCTCACTATCCTGTGATCCTGGATTAACCGTGGTTGTGCAAACATAATCCCACAGTCGATTGGGTAAGGGCTGAAGTCATGGCATGGTATCTCAACTGTTCCAAGAAATGCCTAATAAAAGTGGGGAGTGTGCTAACTACATCCTCGGTCTCTTTGCCGCCTAAAGAGTACCAAGAGTTCCGTGATGTATTCGATAAGGGCCGGGCGGGTGAGCTCCAGCATCACCATCCATACGATTGTACCATTGAAATAAAACGGGTGTCATACCTCCCCGAGGTCGAGTCTACCCTCTTCCTGTCGCAGAGAATAAGGCCATGGAGGAGTATGTTGCGGATGCAATATACCGGGGGTTCATCTGCAAGTCCTCCTCTCCTGCCAGGGCTGGATTCTTCTTCGTGAAGAAAAAGAGTGCTGAACTACAGAGGGCTAAATCATGTCACGATTAAGAACGCCTACCCTATTCCACTGGTTACTGAACTATTCGAAAGATTGAAAGGGTCTAAGGTATTCACTAAGTTCGACCTGCGAGGGGCGTATAATTTGGTACGGATAAATGAGAGCCATGAATGGATACCCGCATTTAACACCAGGAGCAGGCATTACGAATACCTCGTAATGGCCTGTGGGCTCTGAAATGCTCCTGTGGTTTTCCAAGAATTCTTGAATGATGTCCTCCTGGACATGCTCCAACAGTGCGTAGTGGTATACTTAGATGACATTCTGATCCATTCCATTTCCATGGAAAGCCACCAAGCAGATGTAAAGAGAGTCCTGCAAAGATAAAGAGAAAATAACTTATTTTGCAAATTAGAGAAGTGTGAGTTCCACTGCAAAAAGGTTACCTTCTTGGGGTATGTAATTTCAGAGGTCGGTTTCGCTATAGACCCTGAAAAACTCTTGGCTGTGTTTGAGTGGCCACAAACCGTAGGTCTCCGCTCCCTTCAATGTTTCCTCCGGTTTGCAAACTACTATAGGAAATGTATCTGCAATTTTTCCTCTATTGTAAAACCCCTTACCGACATGACCAAAAAAGAGGGTGACTCCATTGGTCCCCAGAAGCCATCAGGGCATTTGAGTCACGAAACCTGAGCTTCCATTCATACTTGAGGTTGATGCGTCTGACACCGGAGTAGGTGCCCTCCTGTCTCAACGTCCTACTACTGAAAGCCAGTTGCACTCGTGTGAGTATTTCTCAAAGAAGCTAAGTCCTGCAGAGTGCAATTATCAAGTTGGGGATTGAGAGCTTCTGGCAATAATACTGACTGTCAAAGAATAGAGGCATTTTCTAAAGGGAACTTCCATGCCAGTCCTAATCCTCTCTGAACATAAAAACCTTACCTACTTTTCTGAAGCTAAGCGCTTGTCTCCAAGACAGGCCAGATGGGAGTTATTTTTGTCTCGTTTTAATTATGTGGTCTGGTACCTGCCAGGTACTAAAAATGTCCTATCCAGACAGTTCTCCGGCGCTAAAGAGGAGAGTCCTCCTTGTCCTATTATTCCTCAGGACAAAGTACTGGCCACCATACGTACCAGCATAACATCTCTCCTCGGGGAGAAAATACGGGCCGCCCAAGTAGATGCACCTGCTGAGACTCCCTCTGGGCACTGTTTTGTACCTACTGACCTCCGTACCAAGGTGCTTGCAACCTACCATAAGACTAAATCAGCAGGTCATCCTGGGAAGAACCAGCTCCTCTGTTCAGTTTCCCATCTCTTCTGGTGGCCAGAACTCAGCAAAGATGTTGCTGCCTTTGTGGCTCCCTGTCCAGTTTGTGCACAGTCCAAATCACCCCGTCACCTTCCAGGGGCCTTCTTCAATCCATACCCAATGGGGAGAAGCAATGGTCACACCTTGCCATGGACTTCATAGTCGACCTTCCTTTGTCTAATGGTCACACTGTTATCCTTATGGTCGTTGACTGATTTTCTAAGATGATTCATTGCATACCATTCAAAAAACGTCCATCCGCTAAAGAGTTAGCTTTGGTCTTTGTCAAAGAGGTCTATCAGCTACATGGGGTTCCCAAAGTCATTGTTTCTGACTGGGGTAGCCAGTTTGTCTCAATATTCTGGAGGGCCTTCTGTGCGCAAACTAGGTATCCAACTTTCCTTTTCCTCGTCCTATCACCCGCAATCGAAAGGGGCAGCGGAAAGGGCTAATCATGCCTTTGAGCAATTCCTGCAGTGTTACATCTCAGACCATCACAACAATTGGTCGGACCTGCTACCCTGGGCAGAGTTTGCTCATAACAGTGCTGTCTCGGCTTCTACCCGGCTCTCCCTTTTCATGGTGAATTATGGGTATCAACCCTCCATGATTCCAGATTTGTTTGCTCCCCAGAGGATCCAGGCATTGGAGGATCATCTCTAGCGAATCCGTTCCACATGTGTGCAGGTCCAAGACTCGTTGCAACGCTCACAACAGTTCCAGGAGCTCCAGGCTAATCATAAACGCCTACCCGCACCCTCCTACCAGGTCGGGGAGAGGGTCTGGTTGTCCTCTAGAAATCTTCACCTCCGAGTGCCCTCTCATAAACTGGCTCCCCATTTTGTGGGTCTTTTTATCACAGTGCCCGTGTTGTGGCCTGTCACTCTCTGTGTGGTGCGCTCCCATTGGGTGAGCTTAGTTTGTCCCGCCCAGTATGGCCTTCTTATACCAGGCCTCTGGCACCTGTTAGTTGCCCTTTCGTGGTGTTCCTGTACCAGTGTTACTGTGTTGCTGTGTTCCTACGTTCCTGTGTACCAACTTGGCCCGTTTGACTACTCTTGCTGGTTCCTGCTCCGTGATTCGACCCGGCCTGGCTGACCTTCCTGCTCCGTGATTTGACTCGGCCTGGCTGACATTCCTGCTCCGTGACCTGACCCGGCTTGCCTGACGTTCCTGCTCCGTGACCTGACCCGGCTTGCCTGACGTTCCTGCTCTGTGATTCGGCCAGCGATCCTGATCTTGTTCTCTGTGTCGCTTGGGCGACATTCCTACTTCCGCATGTGCTGGTCTAGCAGACTGAGTATTGTGGCCTCCTACCCACTGAGTCTTCCGTTAACTCTTGCAGAGCACTGTTGCCTCCGGTACACTGAGTCTTCCGTTACACTTGCAGAGCCCTGTTGCCTCCGTTACGCTGAGCCTCCGTTAACACTTGCAGAGCACGTTTTGCCTCCGTTAACCCTGAGCCTCCCATTACACTTGCGGAGCACTGTGTCTCCGTTAACACTGAGCCATCCGTTAACCCATTCTGAGCACTGTTGTGTTCGTTACTGCACCGGTCGGGTGCTATTGGCTCTAAGTCCATCAGCTCTTGCAGTGTACAGTTTGTCCGTTACCGCACTGGTCGGATGCTATTAGCTCTGAGTCCATCAGCTATTGCAGTGTACAATATTTCTGTTACTGCACTGGCCAGGTGCTATTGGCTCTAGTCCATCAGCTAGTGCAGTGTACAGTATTTCCGTTACTGCACCGGTCGGGTGCTATTGGGTTTAAGTCCATCAGCTCTTGCAGTGTCAAGTATTCCCGTTACTGCACCGGTCGGGTGCTTGTGGCTCACGGTAGTGCTAGCTCTAGCAGAGTATTGTGGTCTCCGTTTCTGCTCAGCACTGGGTAGAGTCTCAGTCCTGCTTACTACTAGGTGCTTCCACCATGCACCACAGTCTCTTGTTACATTTACCATCATACTGGGCGTTGTCTAAACACACCACATCAGAGACTGATCACTTTCTATGAACTTTAACCCATGTTGTACTGAAATAGCCTGGATATGCCTGTCCTGTGATAGTGTTTACTCTCTACATATGTATACTGGGCCTGAGAAGGCATATGTACATGATTGACATTTTCCAGTGATATTCTATAGCCCTGGTGGGCATTCTAATTGTTTCCTTTTTAATAAAACTGTATTTTATTCTAACCTACTGTGTCTGAGTGTAGTACAAACCATTACACCTTTCCTTATCCTGTGACGTGTGAACCCTGTGGCCTATGCCCTAGACCAGGGCTCAAAATTTCAAGTCCTGAGCTACTAGCCAGGCCTGAAAAGTTACTCGCCAACAGTTTCCATGCCTTGCCCCACCCATATCCCCGCCTTTAACCCCACCCATCTTAAGTTCTATGTTTTATTCAGCATATGGCATATGGGACAAAAACTGTGCAAAATTCCAACGGTTTTAACCCCCTGAATGCTAGCAAGGTCTACAACACATAAGCCTCTCAAGCACTATAGCAGTTAAATGCTGCATTTAAATAATGTGAAAGAGTTTTGTATGACACAGAAACACATATACACACACACACACACTGATGGAACAGAGCAATACTGTGGAACATGCAAGTGTCTTCATGGTGGTAACTAGGTTCTGAAGCTTAAAATTTCTGGAGCTGATTGAGCACAACTGAATCATTTACCCTACAGCCAAACAGAGAAATAAAACATCAGAACCTATTTACCACAGCGGAGACACTAATGCTTTGTAACGTGGTGCTGTCATCAGACTGTACAGACAGCAGGGAGGGAAGCCTAATTATTTTGAAAGTCACAAGAGTGACCACAGTGGATAAATTAGTCACAACATGGAGCACTTTTTTATTTGTATTGTAAACTGATTACCACCAAACTCAGTATTTGTATTATAAATTGATTATATTGTCTGCCCACTATACTCAGTCCTGCCTACTCCTTGTTATAACATGACAAGATTTAGTTTAGTGGGCACGGTATAATCAATTTATCATACATACACATAAAGTTACTCCACTCTGCGACTAATTCATAAAGAGAACTAGAGAGCTTAGTGGCAGCTAAATCCAGGCCAGCTCCAAACTGGGTAGAACCCTAAAAAGAAATACCCCCAAAGTTTTTTTTTTATAAAATGGTACATGTTGCTTGGTCTGAATAACTTTACTTTCAGGGACAATTTAATATGTTGGTTTTGGGTGGACACTCTTCCAAGATCTGTTTGACACAGCAGATATTGCAATTTAATGACCACATAACAAATTAGAGTTTGCATTTATGTGACCTCCATGATACACCAGAGTTTGCAATCCAATGACGCCCCTGACACAGTGCTAGTAACCACATGAGAAGACCGCTTACAAAGTAGTGACCCACATAATATGTCAGACTTTAACACAAAAGAAAATCCTTGGAAACTTAAAACTCTTTTAATCAGCTCAAAACCATTTGTGAAGCTTTTCAGCTATAAGGCAACATGCATAGCCTCTGATAAATGTCTATATCACGCATTTGCATGTGCTAACAGCTGCACTTTAATCAGTGTGCTATTCCCATTCCCTAACCATATTAATGATTTTTTTATGGTGCCATGTAGTTTTAAAAAACTAGTTTTATATATATATATATATATATATATATATATATATATATATATATATATATATAGCACTCAGCACTTCATAAAAAGCAGCATATAGACCAGGGCCGGTCCAAGACATTGTGCTGCCTGGGTGCAAACATTAAGCCAGTAAATATGATGGTGGGGTCTTGAAATAATTTCATTCAGTAAATATGATGGTGGGGTCTTGTGTCCATAGACAGAGCTCAAGTCATCAGTGCTGTAAATATGCACTCTGATTTACAATATTTAGACTAAATATCAGTTATGCTTTTACACTTGGTTGATGTCTACAGACATATTGTAAATCAGAGTGCATATTTACAGCACTGGTAACTTCAGATGGAAGAAAATAGGAAGAGGAGGGATAAAATGAATAATCAATATACAGACATACAGTGTCCTAGACTGGTTGGGTTCACTCACAGTCTCAGAACTCAAGTGTCACATGTGCACAATGAAGAGCCGATGTCCCTGCTATCTCACACCACATGCACCCCAACCAGCCAATGAGGACAGACCAAATTGAGCAAATACGCTCCTGTTTAATTGGCTGGTGGTGGGGCGTGTAAGGAGGCTGTGACTGAGCAGCACAGAGTGGATTCAGTGGCACCCCCCAAAACAAAAAATGCCAACCAGCCCCTTTGTGTATCTATTTTTCCCCTCTGTATTAGTGTTGAGCGAGCATGCTCGGCCGATGCTCGGATCGGCTCGAGCATCGCTCTGCTCGGCACATGGCGGTACTCGTACGAGTACCGCCATGTGCTCGCCCGCCATGTTCGGGTGGCAGGGATCTGTGCCGAAGGAGGCACAGATCTTACAGACGCTCCGCTGGACCACCAGGGACTGGAGGTAGGGGGCATTGCGGAGATGAAGGGGGCATTGCGGAGATGAAGGGGGACATTTTGGAGATGAAGGGGGACATTGTGGAAGGGGGACATTGTGGAAGGGGGGCATTGCGGAGATGAAGGGGGCATTGCGGAGATGAAGGGGGACATTGTGGAAGGGGGACATTGCGGAGATGAAGGGGGCATTGCGGAGATGAAGGGGGACATTGTGGAAGGGGGACATTGCGGAGATGAAGGGGGCATTGCGGAGATGAAGGGGGACATTGTGGAAGGGGGACATTGCGGAGATGAAGGGGGCATTGCGGAGATGAAGGGGGACATTGTGGAAGGGGGACATTGTGGAAGAGGGGCATTGTGGAGATGAAGGGGGGCATTGACCAGGCACCCTCCCCTCATCAGAGCAGGGGGTGCCTGGTGTAATGCTCGTGTCGCCCCATTGAATTCTCGGTCAGAGCACCCGAGCACCCGAGCATCGGGGTGCTCGCTCAACACTACTCTGTATGTCTCTTCCCCCCCAGCACCTTTGTGGGTCTCTTTCTACCCCCCAGGCCCTCTGTATGTGTCTCCCCCAGCCCCTTTCGTATCTCCTTCTCCCCCAGCCTCATTGTGTGTCTCTTTCTCTCTCTCTTAGACCCTTGGTGCATCTCTTCCTCCCCCCTAGCCCTTTTTGTGTCTCTCCCCCAGCCCCTTTTGTGTCTCCCCTCCATCCCCTTTGTGTCTCTCCCCCCAGTCCCTTTACGCGTCTCTCCCCACCCAGCCCATTTGCATGTCTTTTTCCCCTTCCCCTCTGTGTCCATCATTGTCTCCTTCCCCATCCCCTCTGTGTCACTGTCCCCTTCCCCAGCCCCTCTGAGTGTCTGTGTCCCCTTCCTTATCCCCTCTTTGTTTGTCCCTGTCCCCTTCCCCTCTGTATGTATCATTGTGCCCCTCTCCATCCCCTCTGTGTGCATCATTGTCTCCTTCCCCATCCCCTGTGTCACTGTCCCCTTCCCCAGCCCCTCTGAGTGTCTGTGTCCCCTTCCCTAGCCCCTCTATGTGTTTCATTGTCCCCTTCCCCTCTGTATGTGTCATTGTCCCCTTACCCTCTGTGTGTGTCCCCTCTGTCATTGTCCCCTTACCCTCTGTTCCCTTCCCCAGCCCCTCTGTGTGTGCCTCTGTCCCCTTCCTGAGCCCCTTTGAGTGTCTGTGTCCCCTTCCCCAGTTCCTCTGTGATTGTCATTGTCCCCTTCCCCAGGCCCTTTCATGTGTCTCTTTCCCCCTTGCGTTCCTGCTCCCCTCCCTCCTTGTAGCTCGGCCGAGTGAACCGTGGTAGAAGATCTTCTGTATCCAGTCTGACAGGAAGCTGTTCATTGCTCCTAGTGAGCACTTCCTGTCAGACTGGGTAGAGGATACAGAAGATCCTCAACCCGCGGTCTGTGTGACCATGCTACAAGAAGTGATTGGCAGGAGGGGGAGCGCTGTGCTGTGTGCTCCCCTCCTACCAGTTACCTGGAGCCCGGACATTGTGCCCTCTGGGCCGGTGCACCGTAGGCAGCTACCTAATTCTCTGGACTCTGGACGCGGGGCATAGATCTGTCGGCACTGAAAGGGTTAATGTATACGCTGTGCTGCTCTGCAATATAACGTAAAGTAAAGGCATTATTCAGTCTGGCTTCTAATGATATTTGTGTGTTAACCCTTGCACTCAAAAGGTTTACACAAACATCGTAAGAAGCCACTCTGAAGAATGTCTTTACTTTTCGTTATATTGCAGAGCAGCACAGCGTGTACCTTAACCCTTTGAGTGCTTTTTTTTTTTTTTTTATGGTGCTGAGAATCAGACCTAAATAACCCTCTTCCTTATATTGCAGAGCAGCACAGCTCTGAGTTAGGCACACCACATCATGCAATTAAATACCACGGCCGGATGGGCTACGCTATCCTCTTCTCCTCCTGGCGGCCTCATGCCTCCGGTGTCATTGGACTGAGGCCAGGCATGGATGATAGGCACTAAGGTGGGCGGGACAGCGGAGACAGATGATAGGGGGCATTTCATTGTCTCCAGAAAATTTGTTGGATAAGCCTTTGCTAAAGGCCTGTATTTATTAGGCAAACAAATCTGCCTCAATTCCAGCGTTGCTGGACACAGGGGCTGCCGGCTGCTTTATAGATGCGGAATTTTGCAGCCAGTAAGAATATTCCATTGTTGCCTATTGCTTCCCCGTTGGCCGTAGAAGCCATTGATGGCAGACCATTACAGCCTTCACATATTACTCATGAGACCGCTCTGTTAACCCTGAGGGTGGGAGCCCTTCATACAGAAACCATGAAGTTTCAGGTGATTAATTCTCCACACCATGCCATGGTCCTGGGGTATCCTTGGGTACAAAAATACAACACCAGGATAGATTGGCACACTTGTGATGTGGTAGCCTGGTCCCCACAATGCGAAAAGTCTTGTTTATCATGTCCTGTGAGAGTCACTCAAGCCTTGACTCCATTCCTTCCGGAGGAGTATACATCATTCATAGATGTTTTCAACGATAGTCAGGCTGAGGTCCTTCCTCTTCAAAGACCTCAAGTCACATTCCTGGGCTATATAATTTCCGCTACTGGGTTTGCCATGGACCCTGAGAAATTGTCTGCTGTTGTGAACTGGACACGTCCTAAGGGACTCAATGCGATCCAAAGGTTTCTGGGTTTCGCAAATAATTACCGAAAATTCGTTAAGAATGTCTCTACGATTGTAAAAACCCTGACGGACGTGACTTGTAAAGGGGCAAAAACCTCAGAGTGGTCACAACCAGCTATTCTGGCTTTTGAAAAGCTCAAGGCAGCCTTCACGGCAGGTCCCATATTGGCGCATCCCAATCCCTTCCTGCCCTTTACCCTGGAGGTGGATACATCGGAAGTTGGAGTGGGCTCTTTGCTATCCCAGCGCTCAGCTCCTGGTGAGACTCTGCATCCATGTGGGTTCTTTTCTAAGAAACTGTCCAAAGCTGAAATGCTTTACCAGATTGGGGACAGAGAATTACTGGCTGTTGTCCTGGTCTTGAAAGAACGGAGGCATCTGCTTGAAGGTACTAAAGCTCCTATCTTAATTTTAACCAACCACAAAAACCTAATTTACCTCTCTGAAGCCAAACACTTGTCTTCCAGACAGGCCAGATGGGCACTGTTTCTGCCCCGCTTTAACTTTGTGGTTTCCTATCTTCCTGCCTCTAAAAATGTACGGGCAGACGCATTAGCCCTCCAGTTTTGTAACCCATCCAGATAGGAGGTTCCACCTTCTCAGATAAGAGGTTCCACCTTCTCAGATCATTCTGGCTGATTGTATTCTTGATACGATTCGTACCTGTATTACTTCTCCTCTAGGATAGGAGATTCTAGCAGCCCAAGACTCTTCTCCTCCTGATAAACCTGATGATCGTTGCTTTGTTCCAGCACAGTTGTGCATCAAGTTGTTGGAGATATATCATGCCTCTAAAGTTGCGGGTCACATTGGTCGAGACCAATTGATATGGTCGGTGTCACGAGTATTTTGGTGGCCTAGTCTTCAGGCCAACTGTATCACTTTCATGGCTGCATGTATGACTTGTAATCAAACCAAGTCTCCCAGACACCTGCCAGTGGGCTTGCTTCAGCCAGTGGGCAATGGGGAATGCCCCTGGTCACATCTATCCATTGCCTTTATGGTTGAACTTCCAAGTACCATGGGTTGTATAGTCATTCTAATGATTGTACACAAGTTTTCTAAGATGGCCCACTTTGTGCCACTGAAAGGGTCAGGAATTGGCAGTGGTATTTGCTAGAGAGGTCTTCTGTCTCCATGGCATTCCCAAAGTAATTGTGTCTGATAGAGGAAGCCAGTTTGTGTCCCGTTTCAATTGGGTATTCAATTGTATCATCTGCAGTCCAACAGTGCAGCAGAGAGGTCTAATCAAGCCTTGGAACAGTTTCTCCGCTGTTATATCTCTGACCATCATGATAACTGGGCCACCCTGTTACCTTGGGTGGAGTTTTCCCAGAATAGTGCTGTTAACTCTTCCACTAAGAGTTCCCCATTTTGGTCAATTATGGGTTCCAACCCTCGGCTCTCCCCATGACTTTCCAAGCACAAGAAATTCCGGCTCTGGACGAGCATTTAAGGGCGCCCCATTCTTCGTGGGTACGGGTACAGCATACCCTACGTGATTCTGTGCAGCGACACAAAAGGCAAGCTGACCGTAGGCATCTGCCGGCACCTACTTTCGAAGTAGGAGACAGAATATGACTGTCTTCCCGCAACTTGCACTTCCAGGTCCCTTGTAACAAATTGGCTCCTCGATTCATTGGTCCTTTCCTTGTGTTGCGCAATATTAACCCAGTGGCCTATGCCTTGGAGCTTCCTGCCAATATGCGCATTCATAATGTCTTCCATGTTTCCTTGTTAAAGCCCTTGGTCTGCAACCGGTATATCTCAGCTCCCGTCCGTCCTGCTCCCATGAGAGTTGCAGATCATGAGGAGTATGAAGTACAAAATATTCTGGACTCCTGTTTGGTTCGAGGGCGCCTACAGTACCTTATTCATTGGAAGGGCTATGGTCCTGAGGAGTGCTCCTGGATACCTGCCAGTGATGTCCACGCTCCTGTATTGGTACGCAGGTTCCATACTGGATCCCCTGACAAACCCCGGCTGGCTCCGCGGAGGGGGACCTTTGAGGTGGGGGTACTGTTACAGCTTACCTTGTTTTCAGCGTCATCTGCAGGCGCGAGGCTTCAAGCATGCAGCAGGCCTCTATTTTATGTGCCATGCTTCCTGTAGTCCCCTCCTACCTACATCCTTCCTCTGAGCTGCTCCTCCTACCTACTTCCTGAGGAGGGGTTTAAAGGGCAGTCTTTGTCCTGACTCAGTTGCCCTTGCGTTGTTGTTCATAGCAGTTCTATTACCTTGGGCTCTGTGTATGACCTGGCTAGTCTTCAATCCAACCTGGTGCTGACCTGTCGCTCTGTCTGACTATTCTTTTGTCTATCCGTATAGTGGACACCCAACCTGGTGCAGACCTGTGGCTCTGGCTGACTACCTGAACTGTGTATGACCTGGCTTGTCTGACTACTCCCTCTGGTGCTGACTTGTGGCTCTGTCTGACTATTCTTACGTTTGTTCCTTGTATCTAGCAGACACCCAATCTAGTGCGGACCTGGGGCTCTGGTAGACTAGCTCCAATACTGACTGCAGGCGTGAGTCAGTTATCACTCCCTACTGACTGCAGGCGTGAATCAGTACTCTCGCTTCGTCGGATCAAGATCCAGGGTTCCTGTTCATGCTCCTGTTCCTGCAGAGACCACCAGTGGCTAAGGCCTAGTCTCCAGCAGAGTGGTCAAGTTTGGCAGCCTACTATTCCTGATAGCAGTGCTCGCTGGCGGGTAACCCTCTGCTTGCTACTTGTGTATATAGTGTGCTCTACTTTTCTATCATTAATAAATTTTGCATTTAACTATACCGTACTGACTCCTGAATGTTATTGGTAAACCGTGACACCATGACATTTATGTCAGACATGTTAAAGCCAAACACCCACCACAGAAATCAAGCACCACTGTTGTTGTACCACCTGACTCTCCAGAAAGGCAACAAGAGGCAAGGTGTTAATGAAAGAGGAGGAAGAAAAGAGCAACCAGGAAGAGACTGGACGTTCCATGATGAGTGAAATAACTAGCTTGCCATCACCTTCTAGGGTAACTACATCTTCTGCCAATCCACTTCATTCATCGTTACCTCTCCCACTAAATGATAGCCACTCTGTTGATGTTAGGATGCGGCAGTTCGTCTCTACCTATTGTACACTGTGTGGTGGACTGACCACCCATACCAGTGTGGTGGAAGAGAATCGCAAGCAGGGAATAAAGCGGCATCTGAGGAGATTCCATCCCGCAGAATATGCTAAGATGCTGGCAGGGACGGTTTGTCATTACTATTAAACTGTCATCAAGTTGTCATGTGTCCTTAGCGGGGTCTGGACAAGGGGTACAGTGACAGCGGCAGTACTTGGTTTTGGTTGTCCTGGTGTTTGGATACAGTTGTGCTCCCAGATGCTATTTACCAAACACACACTGTGCACATTGCAGTTGCTGATGAGAGCCACAGTTCCTTCTTTCAAGGGAAAAAATTATATTCTAATAACAACACACCCATGATTTTGGAGGAGGGTCAGGTGGTGAAGAATTATTGGCCAACTTCTTCTTTTCAGCACATAACCTGGGGGGCTACTTATTTTGCTGCTACTGTCTCAAGCGCATCACTGGAGCTAGTCGTGGGAACTGGAACCTTCATCATCCATCACCCATGTTACTGTTATTGTTGATCCCATTCCCTTTCAGCTGCCTATTCATCCTGCTGCTTAAACAACTCAGCAGCAGCATGAACAGCAGTTGCAAATTCCACAGTTATACACTCAGATTCAGTAGGAGGACATTTGACAATGTCCAGTGGCCGATGGCCAACATGGCCTATTGGCACTAGGCCAATAGGGCATTTTTTTATTCTCCGGGCTTGTGCTTTGAAAAAAATAAAAGAATAAAAACATAGTCCTACAAAAAATAAACAATTTTTTGGGGTTTGTTTGTAACAAGCCTAAGTCCTACAAATCAATGTTTCCTTAGGTCTTGTGCCAAACAAGCTTAGGTTCTACAAATCAATGTTTCTCCAGGGCTTGTGACTCTAATAAGCCTAAGTCCTACAAATCAATGTTTCCTTAGGTCTTGTGCCAAACAAGCTTAAGTCCTACAAATCAATGTTTCTCCAGGGCTTGTGACTCTAATAAGCCTAAGTCCTACAAATCAATGTTTCCTCGGGGCTTGGGCCTCTAACTCTAACAAATCTTACAGCGTATCCTCTGCAAAATGCTCTGTCATGTCAAGTATCAGTCTACCCCAGTGGCAGCTTACGTCAAGGGGTTACTGTCTCTACCATGTTACATACAAATTTCTTATTTTAATTTATTTATTTGTTTTTTATTAACTATCCCCCCAATACCAGTAAATAAACCCCCCAAAACAAATTATCTGTTCAACTGATAAATGCCCCAGACTCCACCCATCAACACAGACACCCTTCAGACCTCTTTTGTACCATGTCTTATGTTTTTTTTTGTAATTGTATTTAGGATTTATTTTGTATTAACTGCCCCCCAATCCCAGTAAACAAGCACCCCAAAAAACATTCCCTGTTCAACTGTTTCTTTCCCCACATTCCACCAACACAGGCACCTTCATGCCTCTTTTACACTATGCCTTTAGGAAATAAAATAATATTTGCTATGTGTAGTGTGTAACTTCAATGTTTCCATTGATTTCAATGGAATGAGCTAAGCGAAAAAAGCGGGAAAAAGTGGAAACTGCACATTTCGCGGGGAATTATTTGTGAATTTTCGCCCATCCCTACTAATTTCTCTTGCTCTCATAAACACAGAATGGCAAGCTGTGAGAACTGGACACCCTTTTATATGTCTGTTGGAAAAGAAGAGAAACTTGCTGTGTCGTGGGGAGAAATTCTATCTTTTCCTCCTGTTTCTCTTTTGAGGTAAAAACTTTTGCTCATACCTACTCAGGAATCCAAGTGAATTACAAGTGAACACCACCACCATACACCAAAAAAGAAAAAAAAATTACAATAGGGGAAATTATCAGGTAAAATGCTTTAAAAACATGAATCAAACTGTCCACACATAATGACATGCTTTTTTATTATTATGTTTGCTTAATTTACATATAGTTGAATAATATAAGGATCTTTTATTCATGATAAAATATATAAAATATTTTAGAGTC
Organism: Rhinophrynus dorsalis; assembly: GCA_037306005.1. Taxonomy (NCBI): domain Eukaryota; kingdom Metazoa; phylum Chordata; class Amphibia; order Anura; family Rhinophrynidae; genus Rhinophrynus; species Rhinophrynus dorsalis. The sequence continues at coordinate 267,501,571 of CM074720.1, read as the reverse complement.
ACTCTCAACTGCTCTTTAAAAGAGTTTACTCTTGCTTAAAAACAACCTATTTCCAAGAATTGTGATCTCTTTAAATAAGGCAAAGTTTCATGTGTTTATATTACTTTGTAGTTATATGGGATATCTCTGTGTGTCATTGATTTATTCAGTCTTGTGCACTGCAGACCAGAATGTTTCTTTTTCTGTGTGTGTGGATCTATATTTACCTCACTGGATGACTGAGCTCATTCCCTCACTTCCTGCTTACCTTGGCGGATGGAGGTTTTATTTTGACTGAGTTTAGCAAAGATTTTTTTAGACTTGCTATGCATAAAAACGTGTGTTGCACAAGTAATCAAACACCCTGTAGGGAATTAAGAGTTTAGAGGAGAATTTCTTTCAAGGTTTTAATCTCTTCTTAATTTTAAACAGAGATTAAGAGACATAAAATGGTCTGTGAACAGTTCCATGAAGTATGTATTCATAATAAAGGGAATGCTGTAATATTTTACTGCACGTTCATAAAACTTTTACTAAGATTACACTTTGTATACCCCCTCACAAGTATTTAAAGTATATAAATATTTTAGGTTTTGAAAAATGTGTTAATTTATGACAATTTATCAGTTCAGAAAATCAAAAGGTCTAAAATCAAGTATTTCCTAGTGATTGAAGAGCAAATCAACAGCATCATATATAGCAGTGGTTCTCAACCTTTCTAGTGCCGTGACCCTTTGATAAAATTTCCCAGGTTCTGGCGACCCCTAACAGTAAAATTATTTTTGTTGCTCCTTCATTGCTGTAATTTTGCTACTGTTATGAATCGAAATATAAATATCTGATGGTTTTAGGCGACCCCTGACAAATCGTCATTCGACCCCCAAAGGGGTTCCGACCCACAGGTTGAGAACCATTGATATATAGGCAGGCAAATGAAAATTCCTATTTATTTAAATTGGACTTTTAACCCTTCAAGTGACGGAGATGTTTCCAAAGCATTACTCTGCAATGAGTGGATACCTATCTGTCACTCAAAGAGATAACACTTTGAATACTAAGAAGGCCTTCAACAAATTGTCAATGTTTGGTATTCAAAGTGTTAAAAGTTGACTTTAAATCAGTGGGCATTTGGAAATTTTATTTTTCCCATTTGGTTTCTGTCAAAATTGTTCCTTGTTTGTTTTGTGCATATGACCCTACATGTAGGACTAGAAACATTTCTAGTCAGTTTGTAGAACCTGTAAAACAGAAACAAAAAAAACCCAACAACAACAGATAATTGAAAGAGATCTATGGTCCTTTCATCAAATTGACTTGACTTCAGCTGTACACAATAAAACAAAGGGAAACTATGGAACTGTTACATTAACCCCTTAATGCCCAGTGACATTCCTGGACCATCAAAACTGTCTGGGCGTTAAGGACCGGTGACGGTCCTGGCACGTCATAGAAGTTTGTCATCGCATCGTGGCTGCCCACCTCTCACAGATCACTTCCACATAAAAAAAAAAAAAAAAAAATTTGCTCTGGTCCTCCAGAGGATTCACTTTTAAAATGTTACATTCTAAACAGTGTACGGCTACACGGTACATTCAGCATGTCACCGTGATGAAAAGGGTGACATGAGAATCTCGCCCTGCATAAAAGCACAAGATTCTAATGTTGCTTCAACCCAACTCGCATATGTGAATTATCCCTTAACTCTGCCTCTACCTCTTAACAAGGCACTCAAAGGGTTAAAAAGAATCCTATGCTTATAATATGGCATGTATGCTCTCCTGCTTGGAATGGAGACAATGTTCATATGGTTTACTTTTAAAATGTTGCACACAAAACAGCATGCCACTACTGGGCATATTGAGCATGTCACCCACATTAAAAGGGCAACATGAGAAAATCACACAGCAGAAAAGCTGAGATTCTCATTTTGCTTTATGCAAGGTCACCATCAATGTATGCAGCAGCAACATATTGCACTTAAACTTCCATCATCCTTACTGAGGATGATATCTCTGCATGTATCTTATGCAACTTTCAAAGTAATAAAGGGATCAAACGGCACTTACTGAGTGCTTTGGTATTTCCACTGATGACACTTCACATCATCCCCATCTAGCTGAGCGCTGCCCCCCCCCCCCTCTCCACTTCTCTGTGTGCTCTGTGTCATTCTGCATGTATCTGACAGCGGCGCCTGCCCAAGATCATTGTGCTGTGCCTGGTGGTACTGGTGCAGATCATGCTCTCTGCTGTGGGGGTACAAGACAAGATCCTGCTGCCAGTTGCATGGGTACAAGACAAGATCCTGCTCCTGGCTGTGGGGGTACAGAACATAATCATGCTACGCGCAGCTGTGGCAGACATAGGACATGTTGTCCTGGCTTTCACGGTACAACAATAAAATCTGTCAGCCAGCTGTGCACACCCCGACCCCAACAGCCTCACACAGCCTGATCACCCACAAGAACATGACCTCCTGCTTCATTCACCACACCCTCATCCAAACCCAGCACTACTGGGAGCAGGGACTCTATAGAGCCTTTTGCGCTTGTTTTCTTAATTTGTTTTCAGTTTTTTAATCTAATATTGATAATCTGCAAATTTGGTTACAAATAGATTAAAAATTAAATCCATTCATTGTGACCTTACATAATACTAATTGATAATTTTGCAGTTTCCTGCAGTGCAAAATTCTCATGTCACCCTTTTAACGTGGGTGACATGATCAATGCACCCAGTAGTTTAAAAGGATACCATTCATATTAGGTCCTGAAATACTGTCTTGAGTTTTATATATATCACCATGACCCATAACGGCAATATGCATCAGACGGTTCACTCATTTCCCTCTGTCACCATGATAGTATGAAGCACATTGCCACCATCAAGCTAATATTGCATTATTCAGAGACACAATAAAACTCAAGAAATTATTTCAGGACCTAATATGACCATTGTCTACATCCCAAGCAGGCTAGCATGCATACCATATTAGAAGTATAGGATCCTTTTTAACCCTTTGCGTACCGCATTAAGAAGTAGAGGAAGAGTTAAGAGATAATTCACATATGCAGGCTGGGTTGAAGCGCCATTTAAGGATGCAACATGAGAATCTTGTGCTTTGATGCAGGGCAAGATTCTCCCTTTTCATCATAGCGACATGCTGAAAACTCTGTGTAGCCTCACGCTGTTTAGAATGTGACATTTTAAAAGGATACCCCTCCACAGTGCCCTGCCCCAGGACCACACTGTCATTAAGGGGTTAAAGAACTTTTCATAAACCAAAAATCTTTACAACAAAAAAAGAGAGAAAAACAAAGTGAAATAGACTTCACACACTTGAAAAAGATCAGAAAAGACAATGATTCCCCACTCAAGATTTCATTCTCACCCAAATAAGACTAAAAACTAAAAGAATGTATCATTTCAAAAGTAATTGCAGTGGGAATTCTAGTTGCCATACATTGTGTAGGCGGATACTGACAAAGTTCTCAGGGGAATTTCAATGTGGCAGCAGAAAGGTAGATATTTTTATGCATATTCTATGTGTGGGAATTTCCATTGAAAAAAGTGGTTAATTATGTTACTTTTTCTCAGTTAAAAAAAAACCCAACCTTTTCCCTATACCTAACATTTAGTAACTTTCTATGGGAAAATAGGAGAAAATATCAAAATGTTCTTAAAGTGCATGGCCTGTCTAGTTTCATAATATTCAATTTTTTATGCATCTGATTTAAACAGTCTTCTTGGTTACTCTGTTAATTAGTATTAGTGTGTGTGGGGGGGGGGTTGCCATTCCTTCACATTTTATCATTCTTACAACTAGGGTGCCAGGCAAAAATGGATACAGGGAGGAAAGAACTCTGAAAAATGTACATCTGATCCCCTTGAAAGCCACAGAGGTCTCAAATGTACTGTGAAAAAGCGCATTTGAGACCTCTCCATGATTCAAAGGTTTAGCATCCCAATTTAAATCAGTGGGAATATGTATTCTTCCCTGTGGCATAGTAATTGTGTTACCCGAGAATTAGCCCACTTTGCTTTTGAACAAAGCAGCTATGTAGAGAATGCTCAGAGTGATCTAAGCTTGCCAAAGCCATTTCACAGCAATTACATGGAAGTTCTCTGCCACTTATTTTATTGTTTTTCATGCTTAGTAAGTTTTAACCTGACGTGTCAGGATTTCCTGCACTGTATCAGATCTACACCCAGCCTTACTTGTTTGCACTAATGACAAAATTATGAGTTTGCTCTCTTCTTAGAATATGATGCAGGAGAAAACCTGGGTGACGCATATCCTATCCAGTTAGAAATATAATTTTAGCAATGATTAGGAATGTTTTATTGTTAGTAGAAAGTTATTATGCAATATTTAAGACAACAAATATTTTAGATTCCCTGGCAAGCCTGTTATAGCATTTATTTTGATGGATTCAGAGAAACCTTAGTATATCAGTTACAAAATGGATCTGTAACAACTCGTAATAAAAAACCTCCACTTACCTTAATCTGGCCAAAAAATCTTAATCACCACCATCAAGGAATTCTTCATGGAATGCTTATCTGTCAGTGGAGGCAGACATTAACGTTAAACTCCTCCCACAATTTTTTTCTTAAAGGAATAGTAATGTTTCATAATAAAAGCAGCTCTAATTAATCAGCATAGTATTTGGGCCTTGGAGAGTGTTATTTCAATTCTGTCGGAGTTGTAGTTCAAGAGGAATTGAATGATAAATTATACCCCTTCCGCCCCTTTTACTGATATAACACTGCTCAGCTCAGAGCAGCAGGGAGGTGCCCAGGTAGATTGCAGAGAGGGACAATCTTCAATTAAAATAAGGGAAAACCTGAAAAACTTGTCAATGGGGGCATGGTTTTCATTGTTTTCACAGTAAGAAGATTGTCCCTTGCTGTTATCTGTCTGGTCAAGCAACCAGATTCCACTTCTGAGGTGAGCATTGGTACACTAGGTAAAAGGGCTGGGAGGGGGAAACTTTATCATTCAATTACCCTGGAACTACAACTCTGACAGTACTGAAATAACACAGTCCATGGCTCAAATACTATGAAGATTAATTGGAGCTGCTGTTTTTGTGAAACATTACTATCCCTTTAAGAAGTCATCAGTGAGAGGAGTTTTAGAGACCTGGGGGAAGATGCATTAAGGTTTGGTAAGGGTCTAGTTTGTCAATAAGGTGTTGAACTGGACATAAATCTATCTTGTGGTACGCACTAAGGTGTTTTTGCCATCTCATCCCTGTGATCAGGGCTCAAAATTTCAAGTCCTGAGCTACTAGCCAGGCCTGAAACGTTACTCGCCACCAGTTTCCACATCTTTATCCCCATCCATCTCAAGTTCTCTTTGATGACATACTAGTGTAACTCCTTTTCAGTGGTAAGCTCTGTGGTATCACTTGTGTGGCTCCAGTTCAGTTGTAAACTGTATTATATAACCATATAGCACTTATGTAGCCCCATTTAAGATGTAAGCTGTGGTATAAATTATAACTTTGATTGTTCCAATTCAGTTTGTAAGATCTGTAGTATAGCTATCCCTTCACCCACTTTTCTCCCCGCACCTTTAGAGAGGGCAGCATGCTGGAATTTGCTGCCCACTTCATTGCTGGTCTTTCAGGACCTGGCAGGTGAGCGTGCAGAAGCCCTTGTACATCCAGATGTCACTTCCTGCTATACAGTTTGAACACAGGACCTGACAGGTCCTGAAAACCAGCATATCAAGCAGGTGGAAAATTCAGACATGGCCCCCCACTAGACACTTATGCTTTGTTGGGCAGCTCAATTAAGATCCAAGCTGGATTCCCAATTGACAGGTCTAAAGGGAAGTCAGCAAGTTTACTGCCTTGACCTCACAGAAACCATCAGCATCTAAATATTGAGACACTCAGAGGCTAAACCATATTAAATGGGGATCACGACACATCATAAGCAACATAGGGCCTTATGCACTAAGACATGGAGCAATTCTGGGACAAAGAGGGGCATTTGAGACCTCTTTAGCATTCAGGCAGTTAAAGGATTCATTTAACATCCTGTTTGTTGGATTGCTCCAGAATTGCTTCTTAGGAGAGAAACACGTATACCCAAAGCTCCCATTGACTTGCAATGTGGTAGCGAACCAATCTAGCTTTCAAGGTTTAAGAGTACCATTAACCCCTAGAGTGCCAGCTACTTACAATGTACAAGATTGGACAGCTGTACCTGCTGAGCCAAGCTTGTACGTTGTACATCTAAAATGCTGTCACTGCATAAGCTGGTATAACCGACTTGCAGTGGCTGCATTTTGGATGAACTTGTGCCTGGCACTCCCCAGTTATTGATCTCCCAGCCGATCGTGCTGGGAGATCAGTATGTAAGAAGGAGAAGCAGAGTTTTTCCTTTCCCCTCTCGCCTACCTGAACTTCCGGGTAGGAGTGGGCGGGACCGGGGGAAGCCTCCCAAACATCATCAGTGACAAGATCACCGATGACGTTAGGGAAGTTTCCCCGGTCCCATTCATTCCTACCGGTGGCAGGAGAGAAGGGCAGGAGAGCTTTTGCTCTCCTGCGGTTGCCTTATTGATCTCCCAGCACAGTCGGCTGGGAGATCAATAACTAGGGGGACATCAGAAGGGGTCCTGATGCCCCCCCACGAGGTCTGAATCTTATTATAAATAAAAAAACAGCCAAAATTAACCCTATGAATGCTGCGGAGACGTCTAGTTCATTGCTTTGCAATGCTCTGGAGACCCCTGTGGCACTCATGAGGTTACTGATGTTGGGGGACATTTTTCTTTGGCTAAGACCTCATTGGGGGGCATCCTAAGCCTAAGGTCAAGGTGAAGAAAAAAAAAAGGAAAACTATGCGTGCACCACAGGGGATCCAACGCAGTGCTTCGCAATGTGTTGGAACCCCCTTTAGCACACACATTTATTTTTTATTCTGCCCTATGGGATGCTCTAGGTACGAATAAAAATTACTAAAATTAAAAACATTAACCCTCTGTGTGCCACGGGAGGTCCACTGCATTGATTTGCAATGCATTGGACACCACTGGTGCATGCACACAAAATGCCTCCAATCCCCACACACACACACATACCCTAGCCACCAGCCTAGTTCCACAGCCCACTGGCAGTCCCATTCCCACAGTTAGACCCCCCAGCCTGGTCCCACTGCCTACTGGTAGACCCAAGTGCCAGTACGCACTGGATTCAGGCTGGGGATCAAACAGTGTATGTGGGATACTTACAGTGCACACTGGTTGTCACAGATCCCCCATATGTACTATCTTACCTCCCCCCCACCACCACCGCCATACTTGCTCACTGCCCACTGGTAGATATACCCACATACACTGCCTGACCCCTCGTCCCTCGTACCTGGTTTCATTGGCAGTCACAGGTCCTCAGTTACACTGACTGACCACTGATAGCCATAGAATTATACATACACTGTTTGCTTCCCCATCTGCGTTCCACTGGTAGCCATGCTCCTGGCACCCAGTATGGTACGTCAACCCACAGCAGTGGGGTACCATTTTTTGTAGGCTGGCAGGAGGTCCTCCTAGGAAATCCCATGATGTTGAACCATGTTCGTATCTTTGAAGTGACTGATTTGTAAAAAAAAAAAAAAAAAAAATGTCTTTTTTCTGTAGCACCACATTCTGGAAATAGTTGTATAGAGTAACTTAGGGGTAGAAAGGCAAATGATGTCTCATTAGATGCGGCAGGTTATCTTCTTTCCAAAATGGTATGGTTTCTCTAACTTTTCTTCACTTTGTAGCTGTACCCAAAAGAGTGTTTGAGAAAATGTTAGAGAAATTAGAGGCTGTAGCAGGTGTAGTTTTGTACTTCTAGCACCCCCTACGGTATGTCAGCTCATACCAATGGGGTTTCTTTCTTCTCCTAAGAGCACTAGCTAATAAATGCAGTTGGAAATCCCATAGTTTTCACAGGTTTCACTACATCTGAAGGGACAGAAATGTAAAAAAAATGTTATTTTTTTCCTGTATCGCATTCTTCTGGAAACATTTATGCACACCAGGATTGGGTTAGGAAGCAAATGACCCCTCATTAGATGCAGCAGGTTATCTTCTTTCCAAAATGGTATGGTTTATCTACCTTTTCTTCACTTCTGAAGGTGTTATAGCCATTTTTGTACAGGCAAGTCAGGTTTGAGAAAATGTTAGAAAAATTAGAGGTTGTAGTAGGTGTCGTTTTGCACTTCTAGCTCCCCCTGAGGTAGGTCAACTTATACCAATGGGGTGTCATTTTTCTCCTAAGAGCACTGGCTAATGAATACAGTTGGAAATGTCATGGTTTTCACAGATTTCACTACATGTGAAGGGGCAGAAATATAAGAAAATGCCTTTTTTTTCATTAGCACCACATTCTGGAGGCATTTGTGCACACTAGGCTTGGGGTAAGAAGGCAAGTTACCCCTCATTAGATGCGGCAGGTTATCTTCTTTCCAAAATGGTATGGTTTATCTACTTTTCTTCACTTTTGAAGGTGTTATAGCCATTTTTGTACAGACAAGTAATGTTTGAGAAAATGTTAGAAAAATTAGAGGTTGTAGTAGTTGTCATTTTGCACTTCTAGCACACCCTGAAGTAGGTGAACTCAAACCAATAGGGTGTCATTTTTCTCCTAAGAGCACTAGCTGATGAATACAGTTGGAAATGCCATGGTTTTCACAGATTTCAGTACATGTAACGGGGCAGAAATATAAGAAAATCCCTTTTTTTCATTAGGGACACCTTCTGGAGGCATTTGTGCACACCAGGCTTGGGGTAACAAGGCAAGTCACCCCTCATTAGATGCGGCAGGGTATCTTCTTTACAAAATGGTATGGTTTTGTACCCTTTCTTCACTTCTTTAGTTGTTATAACTATTTTTGTACAGACAAGTAATATTTGAGTAAATGTTAGAAAAATTAGAGGTTGCAATATGTGTAGTTTTGTACTTGTAGCGCCCCCTGAGGTAGGTGAACTCATACCAATGAGGTGTCATTTTTCTCCTAAGAGCACTAGCTAATGAATACAGTTGGAAACGCTATGGTTTTCACAGATTTCAATACAAATGAAGGGGCAGAAATGTACGAAAATGCCTTTTTTTAATTAGCGCCACCTTCTGGAGGCATTTGTGCACACCAGGCTTGGGATAAGAAGGCAAGTCACCCCTCATTAGATGTGGCAGATTATCTTCTTACCAAAATGGTATGGTTTCTGTACCTTTCCTGCATATCTATAATGGTTATGACACTTTTCGTACAGGCCGATAATTTCAAAAACAAGTGTCAGGTTTAGGTAAGTGTTCCTAGCACCCACTTATTGTAGGTAATCCACACAAATGGGGTGCCATTTTTCTCATGTTGGTAGCAGGTACTGAATACAGTAGGAAATGTTATGGTTTTCAAAGATTTTAGTATCTTTGAAGTGGTGGAAATGTAAAAAAAACATGTATTTATTCTTATAGTGCCAAATTTTGGAAATACTTGTGCACTTCAGCCCGTGGGTAGAAAGGCAAGTGACCCCTCATTTGATGCAGGTGAATGTCTACTTTCCAAAATAGGATACATTTTATACCTTTCCTTCATGTATCTAAAATTTAGGAACATTTTAGTACAAGCAGCCATTTCCAAAGAAGAAAACAGGTAGCTGTTGTTATGTGCTTCTGGCTCTCCTACAGTCAGCTCATGCCAATAGGGTGCCATTTTTCTCCTATGTGCACTAGATAATGAATACAGTTGGAAATGCTATGGTTTTCACAGATTTCAGTAGATTTGAAGGAGCAGAAATGTAAGAAAATGCCTTTTTTTCATTAGTGCCACCTTCTGGAGGCATTTGTGCACACCAGGATAGGGGTAACAAGGCAAGTCATTAGATGCAGCAGGGTTTCTTCTTTCCAAAATGGTATGGTTTGTGTAGCCTTTCTTCACTTCTCTAGTTGTTATAAACATTTTTGTATAGACAAGTAATGTTTGAGAAAATGTTTGAAAAATTAGAGGTTGTAGTAGGTGTCGTTTTGCACTTCTAGCGCCCCCTGAGGTAGGTCAACTTATACCAATGGGGTGTCATTTTTCTCCTAAGAGCACTAGCTAATGAATACAGTTGGAAATGCCATGGTTTTCACAGATTTCAGTACATTTGAAGGGGCAGAAATGTAAGAAAATTATTTTTTTTCCTATAGTGCCACATTCTGGAGGCATTTGTGCACACCAGGCCTGGGGTAAGAAGACAAGTCATCCCTCATTAGATGCAGCAGGTTGTCTACTTTCCAAAATGGTATGGTTTGTGTAGCATTTCTTCACTTCTCTAGTTGTTACAAACATTTTTGTATAGACAAGTAATGTTTGAGAAAATGCTTGAAAAATTAGAGGTTGTAGTAGGTGTCATTTTGTACTTCTAGCACCCCCTAAGGTAGGTCAGCTTATACCAATGGGGTGTCATTTTTCTCCTAAGAGCACTAGCTAATGACTACAGTTGGAAATGCCATGTTTTTTACAGACTTCAGTACATTTGAAGGGGCAGAAATGTAAGAAAATGCCTTTTTTTTTCTTTAGCATCACCATCTGGAGGCATTTGTGCATACCAGGCTTGGGGTAAGAAGGCAAGTCACCCCTCATTAGATGCAGCAGATTGTCTTCTTTCCAGAAATATATCGTTTTATATAGTTATTCCACTGTTTAGGGTAGATTTACCACAAAAACCCTAGAATGAGCATATTAGCTCATAAAGTTGAAAATGTCATTTTGCGCTGCTGGTGAATAGGGCTCTGCGCTAGCCATGGACGTAGGTAAAACTATACAAATTTAGTAGCTTTTTACTCGGGGTACTCATGGCTTTTTCAAATAATTGAAACGTTTTCAATCAAGATAAATGTTTTTGATACATCGTATATGATTTTAGCAAAATGAGTAAAGTTTAACTTTTTTGTCATTATGACATCATAGCTTTTTGCATAATGCAAAATTATCTTCATGTTAGGTACCCCAACAAAGCTCAATTCGTTCTGAAAAAATACAATATATAGTTTTCCATATGTAACTAGAAATTCCCAGAGTAAATCAAGCCTAAACGGAAGGATAGCAAAAATGCTGAAAAAGTGTCTGGCCTGCAGGGTACAGGAAATGGCCCAAACCTCTGGCACTGAAGGGGTTAAATGAACTGGAATTTTTATTTGTTCCCTTTGGTACAGATGGATTGCCCCAGAATTGCTCCAATACTCTCTGTGCAAATGGTCCATAATTTACTAACACCAGTACAATGTTTGTACTTATGCACGGGACTTATGCATCAGGGCAAAATGCAGGAATGTTGGGGCAATCCAACTGCACCATGGCTGACAGATAACAACCACTTGATTTAAATAGTGCTTTTAATCCCTTAAATATTGTGATACAGCTCTAGCAGTCAAAGGGTTAACAAACCAATTTGAATCAATTGGTACTGTAAAAGTATTGATTTGTGACCCAGAGAAGATTGTTTGCTCCAGAACTGACCCACTTTGGAAGATTGTACAAGTTTGAGATGGACATGGGTGGGGTAGACAGGAGAGCAGTGGGGGAACAAATTAATATGCAAAACTGGGCAACAGAAAGGCAAATGGAGAAAAACATAGGCACTGGGACAAATGGAGTCTGGGACAAATGGAGGGGATAGCCGATCAGAGAGTTAATCCTTTGAGTGCCAGAATTATCCAACACATTGGATTCCTCTCTGGCACTCATGGTTAAATGGGGAGGGCAAAACAGAGAAAGCAGAGCAGGGCATAGGGAGTCAATTGGAGCACAATGATGAAATCAGAGGCAACGTTTGACACATGGATGGTAAAGGGCATGGGGGAGGGAACAGGGTAGAAGGGTAAATAAAGACAAGATAATATACTATTGAGAGAGTTCAATACATACTTAAGGCTGAGAGGAGCAGCTACTCTAAGACAGGGCACAAGCATGTGATGTCCAGACATCATCTGGTTTGACAGACAGCAGTAAAAAAACAAGGTAGAAATCCAGCATTGTGAAAGTATCTGCAAGAAAAATCACCTTCCACTGACTGTAATAATAAAAAAAATGTATATTAGGGCAGCTGAAGAGTAGTTGCTGTGGCAAATCAACACCATCATAGGGAACAAATAAAAATGCTCATTAATCACATTGGTTTAACCCAATGGGGAGATTCAATAAGTGGTGATAAAGAGGTGATAAAGTGGAGGTGACTACTCCAGTGATATCACTTGTCCAGTTCCTATGCTATTCTATGGAGCCTATGTGCTAATTTCTCCAAAGTTCTAGACATCTTAGTGCATAGGCTCCATAGAATAACATAGGGACTGAAGAAGTGATATCACAGGAGAAGTCATCTCCACTTTATCACCCCTTAATCCCTGCTTAGTGAATCTCCACCTTTGAGTGCCAAAGGGGTTTCCAACAGATTGCTTTGCAATGTGTTGGATACCCCTCTGGCACTCAAAGGGTTAAATGAGGTTTTTAACCCTTTGAATGCTAGAGAAGATTCAAACACATTGTGAAGGAATACACTGAAGAACTCCTAAGCATTGAAGGGAATAAAAGTTCCATTTAAGTCAATGCGAAGTTTTAATTTTCTCCTATGGAGCAGTTGGTTTCCTCCAAAATTGCTCATATTTTGTTTCCTGAATTATATCTCCACATTAGTGTCTGCTCTCAAAAGAGAAGCCTGGAGGAAGTGAGCAGCTTTCTGGAAGAATTCATAAGGGAGGAGTCAAGGAAGGTGACATCAGATACCTAGGGATGTTCCAGGTCCCACCGATAATCCGTGTCTTAGCAGGCTGGCAGGCTAGAAGCAATGGCACAAATCTGTAGAGAACTTTCCCGGGAAGCAGAACCACCAAAAAATGTACATGCTTTTACTGAATTTGTACAATGTGACTGCACTGAGGTCATTTATTATGTCACATATCTATGCTGTCTGTTTCTTCTTTGATTCGTGATCTATGAAACATTTTAAATGAAATTTAATCTCTTTCAATATGGTTTTAAATATATACTGTACAGAAGATCTCGGCTTGAATGAAGTGGCACATACGAGTTCTTCTGCCTCAGTAGGATGTTTTCAGTATGTTTTTTTACATATGATAAATTACTTATGGGATAATTCCACAAGCTCAAAAGAGACCAAACACATTTGGAGCTCATAAAATAAACCCCTTGAAGTTCCTTTATGTTGCAATATATTTTAAGGACTTCTTTTGAGATCCAATACATATTTATATGGTTTTGTGGTTCTTGAAGGTTGAAAACTGCTGTTCTACTGTATCTAATTAAAATGACAATTTCAAGGCAATTTTCCAAATATTGAAATATAAGCATTCCTGGTTAATATCTCTTCTGTGGGACCTGCCAAATGTTCTAGGGACATTAGACTTACTGTGCAGATATTCCAAGCAATCTGACTGCTTGATTCATCAGAATATGATTTATTGGCCTTTTACAGACCTGTTCTCTGTACTGTGATGTGCATACACAGAGCTGTGTTAATATCTAACAGCCTTGTCCAATGAATAAAATAATCACTGCTGATTTAAAGTTTACTTAAGAGAACACCTGATGAAAAGACTGCTGTCTTCTTCAAAGCCAATGCAACAGAAAACTTTGTTAATTGATACATCATGGACAAAATCAGAAATGCAGTCAATATTGATAATTGCCAGGCATTATTAGGAATGCCAGTGTGTCTCTGGACAAAATCTGCTCAGTTCAGTTGATTCACTACTCTAACAGTGGTCATATGTAGACATTCTCTTTCACCTCTTCTTTAGAAAAGGCACTGAGGATGATGTACTAAGAAGAAATGAAGAGTATTCAAAATAAAGAAAAATAAATGAAGTAATTCTAAAGGAATCCAATTGCACAATAGGAAACAAATCATAATCCCCCAATGCAGTAAATGATGATTTAAACTACTTTGGGGCAATGCACTAAGGCATGATAAAGAGGTGATAATGCGGAGATAACTTCTCCAGTGATGTAATTTCTCCAGCTCTTAAATTATTCTATAGAGATTATGCACTATGAGTTCTCAAATGGAGTGTGCATAGGCACCATAGAATAACATAGTAGTTGGAGATGGGATATCACTTTAGAAGCTATCTCTGCTTTATCACCTCTTTATCATGCGCATCTAAACCTTTGAATGCTAGCAAGGTCTCCAGTTCATTACTGCACAATGAACTGGAAACCTTTATAACATTCAAGGTTTAGAAAGCCCCATTTAAATTAAAGTAGTGATGCACTTGGTTTGCCCTAAAATCTGCTCAGATACCTATCAATTATCAGTGTATGTTGATTCCAAACTTTTACTGTAAGAGCTGCATGCATTGACTAACATCTCTGCAGCAGCAATGTAAAACAACAAACTGGTTATTTGCTATGCATTTTCTCATTAAAACAGCAGCTCCAATTAATCTTCATAGTATTTGAGCCATAGAGAGTGTTATTTCAATACTGTCAGAGTTGTAGTTCAAGAGTAATTGAATGATAAAGTATCCCCATCCCGCCCCTTTCACCTAGTGTAAGCCCCCTCCACTCAGATGTGGAATCTGGTCCATAGACCAGAAAGCTCACAGCAAGGAACAATCTTCTTCCTGTGAGAACAATGAAAGCCCTGCCCCCCTTGACAGGTTTTTCAGCTTTTTCTTATCTTAATTGAAGATTGTCAATCTCTGCAATCTATCTGGACACACCCTGCTGCTCTGAGCTGAGCAGTGTTATATCAGTAGAAGGGGTAGGAGGGGGATACTCTTGAACTACAACTCTGACAGTATTGAAATAACACTCTCCAAGGCCCAAATACTATGATGATTAATTAGAGCTGCTTTTATTATGAAGCATTACTATCCCTTTAAAGGAGAGGAGCCCCTGCCTTTAAACTTTCCTTCTCTGGTGATGTACATTGCTGAAATGCCACCCAGCTCTCTAGGCTATTGCATCTGCTTGTGCTTTCTTCTGATTATCAGTTAGAAGCTTAGAGGAAGAAAAGAGGAAGAAAAGACTGGGGGGTGGATATAAAACTAACTAAAAATGTTAAGCTATCTGAAAACACATGAGCGTGTCATGTTTCCAATGCCATTTATAAAAAGCAGAACGAATACTTTCTGCTAATTACCCATACTTACCTTACTATGATCAGAATATCATAACGGCCCTATATATCTTTCCCTTGTACCTTGGTTCAAATCATCAGTCAGTCCCCTGATGTCATCCATGGAGACAGACATGACATTTGTTGTCTTTTTTTTTCAAACTGAAGCAGGCAGAGTACATGAGCCTATTTAACCCTTTAAGGGACAGAGAGGTGTGCAAAGCCTTGTGATGCATTTCACACACTACTGGTCCTTAGAGGGTTAACCCTTTCATTGACAGAGGGGTACGCAACGCATTGCAAAGCAATGCGTTGCATACCCCTCTGGCACTGAAAGGGTTAAGATAACCATGTGCAACAAGCAGAGTTTGAAGGCCTGTGGTTCCAGAATCCCCAGACTACCCTTTTCAGAGAACAGATTTCCTGCCTACAAGCCACCCTAAACCAAGCTTCAGATTAGACTTGGTACTGTGTTAGCCGTAGAAATACAGGAGGCAAATATAGTCAAGTTGATACCTTTATTGGCTAACTAAGCAGATTTATGATGCAAGATTTCAAGACCTCTTAGGTCTTTTTCTTATAACATGCCTGAGGGAGAGAACTAAGAGGTCTTGAAAGCTTGCATCATAAATCTGCTTAGTTAGCCAATAAAGGTATCAACTTGACTATGTTTGCCTAAACTAAGCTTCAACTCCACTTTATTAGTCTGTCTTCTCTAGCTCAACAAGTTGCTGCTCTCTCTTCCTCTCAAAGACAGAATGGCATGCTGTGGGAACCTGACACCCTTTTATATGCCTTTGGCTAAAAGAAGGCAATGTGCCATGTGATGGGAAGAAATTCTGTCTTCCCACTGATTTCAATGCAATGAGCTAGGCAAAAACAGCAAAAAATGGCACTTTTTGCAAAAAGTTCCATTTTTTCCTGTTTCTCTTTTGAGGTGAAAACTTTTGCCCATCCCTACAAAAGACTTCAATGTTAGCCTAGGCCAATCCCTCATTGACACTATCAGAAATAATATTATTATATAATAATTGATCCTTGAATGCTGTATAATTCCACTGGGTGTCACTGGCCTGCAATGGAACTCAGTATCATACTCCTCGAAGGATCACCTACCCTAGCTGAGGGAATGAATGGCAGAATCTGTTAAGATTCCATAGTGAGATCATCAAACAACACCCTCATGGCTGTGAATTTCTAAGGAGGGTCATTGTTCTCTAAAAGTTGATTTGCTCAGGTGGCAGATTCTCTTTCAGTGAGGAGAATCTGTGGCATAGGTTTAAGGCAGAACAGTAAATACATGTTGATAATGAAGGACTGGAAGTGCATATTTCCCCTTGAAATGTTCAAGAGGAGGGAGTTGGGGTTCTATTTGTTTAGCTCCAAAGACAGGATGTCAAGGGCAAGCAGCTTAGGTTCAGAATCCATAAACATGCAGATAGGTTGGGGAAGGCAGCAATCAAGAGAAGTCCAAGACAACATGCTTGGTCAAAAATCAGGAAATCAGGAACTGTAGAATAACTGTAGAATATACCAAGTAGCAAGTAAGGAACCAAGGGAACTAAGCATTATTGGACTGTGGTTGGAATTTTTGGCTTCAAATAAATCATTATTTACGTGCTATTGTTCACATCCAGTTCAAACATTTGTTGTGTTTGGACATCCGATGCACCCTAGAAATAATGAGCATTTTCCACACTAACCTGATATATTTCAATGCCAACAGGTGCAGCGAGCAAAGGAACAAGGACAATAAAAAGCATTTTGCCAATTACCATCAAGATGGATGCCATTTGATCCAAAGCTGTTGTGATAACCAACTTCAATCAGTCTACTGTGTGGCCATTGCTTATGGCCACCTATTCTCACCAGTAAACTCTATCCTATTGTTTGTTGACAGCACACCATATCATCTGCTGATTGTTCTGAACTGTTTGACTGTTTGGCACTCTCCAGTGGCATCTATGTTCAGCGCCCATCTACTTTGTGTTTAGGTTAACAATGCTGTCTTTTAGCTTCTGGGCCCTGATTTTAGCAGCCTAATGTTTAGTAGGGGTGGACGAAAGTTGTCGCCGTGTTCCTGTGGGAAATTTTGCGAAAACCACATTGTTATCAGCTTTTTCATGGGAAAATCTGCTTTAAACCTAGCGGTTAACATTTTTGCATCTTTCACTCATTGCCAAAAATCTTTCGCCATTTTTTCAATGGTGGCACTGGTAGCAGGGGCAGCACGTCTTGCAGCAGGCACAGGAAGCTGACCTGTCCTGCTCTCACTAGTACTACCCTTTTCTTCCTCCTTTCCCATTCCCTTTTCTCCCTTCCTTCCCATTCCCTTTTCTCTCTCCCTTCCCATTAAATTACCCAAGATCCCTTGGGGTGATTTAGGGGGACTGGACAGCATTGGTTCAGTACTGCTAGTCACTTCCTCCTCAGATGCAGTGGACACATAATGGTCCTTCCAGCTCCTCCATTGCTTATGTTTTACCCTGCTCATGGTTATAGGAGTCAATATGAGCCTCTCCTGCCTCACTTTTTGCATCACATTTTTATAGCGGAAGTGCGAAAACAATG
Organism: Rhinophrynus dorsalis; assembly: GCA_037306005.1. NCBI lineage: Eukaryota > Metazoa > Chordata > Amphibia > Anura > Rhinophrynidae > Rhinophrynus > Rhinophrynus dorsalis. The sequence goes on along the minus strand of CM074720.1, from coordinate 267,483,903 downwards.
TAAATCAATAGGAGGAAACTTTCTAGCCATTGAAAAAACTGCGAAAAATTTTTGCCAATAGGCCAAAAATGCAAAAATTTTAACTGCTATTTTTAAAGTGGATTTTGAATGAAAAAGCGGATAACAACATGGTTTTCGCGAAATTTCCTGCGGGAACACGGTGACAACTTTCACCCACCCCTACTAAGAAATCATCCTCTACGAAAAACTCTATCAAGTCAAGTACCAGTCCACCCCAGTGGCAGCTTATGTCAAGGGGTTCCTGTCTCTATAAATTTAAATACAAATTTCTTATTTTATTTTGTTATTAACTGTCCCCCCAAGAGCACTCAAGAAACCTCCCCAAAACAAATTCCCTGTTTAAATAATTCATTCATTCACCAACACAGGCACCCTCCTCAAACCCCTTTATACCATGTCTTATGGTTTTTATTTTATTTAGTATTTCTTTTTTATTAAGTGCCCCCCAATCTCAGTAAACAACCCCCCCAAAAATCATCCCCACACCCCACCAACACAGGCACCCTCATGCCCCTTTTATACTGTGCCTTTGGTAAATAAAATATTATTTGTAATTTGTTGTGTGTAACTTCTATGTTCCCATTGATTTCAATGGGCGAAAAAAGTGCAAAAAAGCGGAAAATTGGCACTTTTCGTGGGAAATTTTTCACCAAGCGGAAAGTGCCATTTTTCGCCGATTTCAGTTTGAGGTGGAAATTTTCGGTCATCCCTAATGTTTAGATCATATATGTTTTTGGCTTCCTACACTGCAGAAATGTATTATTCTATCAGCACTTGCGACAAGTGGCTTTTAATGTCTTGTTGATATTTACTCCAGTCATCCAGGCCAGAGCAAACATTGCCACTATTTTTACATTTCAGGAAAATGTTCTACTGTTTCAGGACTTGGTCCACATTTTATTACCACAGAATTCCTCCTCAAACCTATGGGTTCATCTCCTTGTTATCATGACAGAACCAAAATATTTTCTAATAAATCTACCATAAGAATTTAAACACTGAAATTGGCCCTTTAGACTTCAAGCTGAGTTAGTTCAAGTAGTCTTACTAAAACATGGATGCTGTGTGCTGTAGTTATTATTTCCCTTAACCATGCACAAGTCAATTGACATTTTAATGATATATTATTCCAATATTACACATTTATTTCAACATAATAATGAGAATGGCTTAAGGGTCCCAGGTCTGAATTACTAAGCTTTCCGTTATGTATTTTTCCTGCGAGCCTCTGAGCACTTAGCTGCTTCTTTGCCTTAGCAGTGAACAGTCATTGGATAAACAATTTATTTTTTGTTGTTGTAAGTATCCCCTTAGTGTGGCCCGTTTATATAAATTTATGCAATCTATTGTTGTTGATTTTTATTATTTTTTTTCTGTCTGAGAGAACAGAGAAATGTAAGTTAAATACTTATCTGGCAGAAAATCAGCTAGAAATATTGAATGGGTTACACGATTAATTCACAATCTACAATTCCCAAACGATGCATAACAGTACTGCAACATCACCTTTGTCTTGTTTGTTGGACAGCCATAAGGGTATAAAGTAATGCAAATACAGTAAAGTTGCAATTTGTGACCATAAAAATAATTTGGTTCTGGACATGTGCAATGAAGGGACAAAACATCAAAAAATATACAAAGAATACTTATATACTCTTATAGAGGTATTGGACATAACGCTGGCAACTGTTAGGCTAAAATACTGATAGTACTTAAGTAAAACAATTGAGGATTTTATGTCCAAGTTATTTTGAAGTCACCAGATGAGCTGATTTTATTCAGCTAAAATTAGTGAGCTATCTATCAATATAAATTATGAAATATAGATGAAATCTGCAGGAATTATTTCCCTAAAGAATATTATGTAATATATATGGCTAAAACTAACACTGGAAAATTGTTAAACTTGGTGAAAACTGAAATTATTTGAATATACTTCAGAACTGATTAGTCAGGATTTTTTGCATGTGTTGTTCATGTGCTTGTTTTGTCCAAAAAGTTCATATTTTCTCATTTTTAAGATTAACATTTATTGAATGATATATATCTTCTGGGAAATGTACATTGCATGCAACATTGGAAGAGTAAAAGTTAAAACCATTTTGGAATTTTGTAATGTAATGGCAAATTATTTCTAGAAATCCTCTAGTATTCTTTTTACAAACAAACAGGGTCAGACAAACATGAAACACATGTACATCATCTGGGCACTATGTTAAACAGGATAATGAAGCTGAACGTTTAAGAATAATTTCCAGGAAGTGGCATCATCATAGTCAATCAGGAACTGGTATGTAATTAGTTTAACTGCAGTATAACAATACATTGAATTTACTCATCTCCATATTTTCTTTAGCTCATACCAAAGGGGTATTTATAAAATCTGAAGTATACCTCTCTGTGGCATGCGTTTCTTAGTGTGTGTCTAAATCAACATTGGTGAATGCCTTTTGGAAAGCATGAACAAAGATAATTTCCTATTATTCTGCAACTTAGAGGAAAAAAATGTTTATTTATCCAACATTAAAGTTAACCCCATTTGTGTTTATGAGAACATTTGACCCCTATATGCACATACTAAAACAAGCACATACATTTTAATTACATCATATTAGTGGCATGTCACCACCATCCTGTCCTTGCCTTGATTTAAGGTAATGGCAAGTGTGACAGGGTGTCCTATTGAAATGTCACCTTCTATTAGGCCACCAACAAATTGATGCAATTAAATGTTACATGGCTTAAAAGGGTGACATCAAAATCTCCCCCACATGAAAAGGTTGAGATTCTGATGTTGCAGGCATAAGTATTGCATGGCCGCGATGTATAGTTCAAAGCCTTGTGTCTGTGTTGAGTGGCTGCAATGGACAATGTACAGTGTCCTGCTCAGCACTGGGAGCTTTTAGAATCTGCAAAGTTTGCCACTGCTGTAAATCCTGCTGTGGCTCAGCTGCAAGGGCAGCAGGATGCTGAGGAGCAGGCTAGTGTGCCACAGACCCCTATGGACACAGTTGGAATGGGGTCAACAATTTATGCAGGACTGGGACAGGTTCCACTTGCAAGCATCAATACTCTTGGTCCTAGTTGTGGTGCGGATTCTGAGGCAGTAGCAGCAACATCAGTAACATCAGTGAAAGGGAATGTGGAGGAAAAGAAGAAAGAGGCCATTCGTCTCCACCTTTTCCCTCCCCCCATGAATTGCAGTCATGGACAATGGCATTGTGAACAATTTGTGACAAGTCAGTGAAAAGGGGAAAGGAGAGAACACACCTTGGCACAACTGCCCTGATAACACACATGAAACACAGATACCATGGCATTTATGTGAAACATGTTAAAGCCAAACACCCACCAAAGAAATCTGCACCACTGTTGCTGTACCCCCTTACTCTCCCCAAAGGCAACAAAAGGTGAGGCAGAGATCAGAGGAGGAAGAATAGAGAAACCCAGCCAGAGCCTGAAAGGGATAGTAATGTTTCAAAATAAAAGCAGCTCCAATTAATCTTCATAGTATTTAGGCCATGGAGAGTTGTATTTCAATACTGTCAGGGCTGTAGTTCTTGAGTAATTGAATGCGACAGTTTCCCCCTCCTGTCCCTTTTACCTAGTGTGTCACACACAAGGATTAGGCTGACGGGAGTAACCCTGAGCAGAAAATACGGATGAAGGTCAGACTCCTCCAACAAGAAATCGGGGAGCAAGATGCTGGGGTGTGACGCTAGGGTACAAAGCTTGAGTACGGTGGTTGCCCCGAAGGAGTTGTGCTGCAGCCTAGCCGAATAAAGTTGCTAGCCACGAAGCTAGATTAGTCCCCTCCAGTTGAGCCAGAGGAGACCCAGGATAACCCCTAAGAGACAAACTATACTACCCGATCCCCAGGGAAGAACAATCTCCAACAGGAAACTAACAGGGTACTCACTCAGACTAGGCAGGAGGCAGGAACCAGAGGTCCAAGGAGAGCAGGGCTAGACAGAAGATAGGTCCAGGCAGGCAGGGTCATACACAAGAATCCGGCAGTACTGGACTAAGGCTGAAGAATGGTCACAGACAGGCAGGGTCATACACAGTAATCTATCAGTACTGGACTTGAGGCAGAAGAATGGTCACAGACAGGCAGGGTCATACACAGTAATCAGGCTGTAATGAACTGAGGCAGAAGAATGGTCACAGATAGGCAGGGTCATACACAGTAATCAGAATGCTGGGCTGAGACGAAGGGATAGTCACTAAATGGCTGGTTCATACACAGGAATCCGGAAAAGTTAACTACACTAAGGCTGACTGCTACAGAGCAAGGGACGCTATACTAACGCGTCCGACACTGGGGGCAGCCTCAATATGTAGCCGCATGCCGGAAGAGAAGACACGGCTGTCTACCAACGAGAGGTCAGGTGACCCATTGCCAGGAATGATGCCGCGGCCCGACAGAGCAAGGAAGAAGCTGCGATCAAGCGGCAGACAGCAGCTCCAACGTGACATAGTGTAAGCCACCTCCCCTCAGATGTGGAATCTGGTCTTAAGACCAGACAGCTCACAGCAAGGGACTGTCTTCTTACTGTGAGAACAATGAAAACTCTGCCCCCCTTGGCAGGTTTTATCAGGTTTTCCCCTTATTCTAACTGAAGATTGTCCCTCTCTGCGATCCACCTGGAAACCACCTTTCTGTTCTGAGGTGAGCAGTTTTATATCAGTAAAAGGGGCGGGGGGATACTTTATCATTCAATTACTCTTGAACTACAACTCTCTCAGTATTTAAAAAACACTCTCCATTGCCCAAATACTATGAAGATTAATTGGAGTTGCTTTAGTTTGAAACATTTCTATCCCTTTAAAGCTTGATGACGAGCAAAACACCTGGCTTGCCATCACTTCTTGCTCTAGGGTAACTATATTTTCTGCCATTCCCCTCAGTCATCTTTACCTCCCCCACCTGATGATATCCATTCAGTAGATGTAAGGATGTGGCAGCTTGTGTCCACCCATTGCACGTTCTGTGGTGCACTGACCACACATGGCAGTGAGATGGAGGATAATTGCAACCATGGAATAAAGTGGCATCTGAGGAGATTCCATCCCGCAAAATATGCTAAGTTGGTGCCAGGGAGGGTTTGTTATTACTATTAAACTGTCTGCAAATTGTCATATGTCCTTAGCAGGGGTGGACAAGGGGAAGAGTGACAGCAGCAGTATTTGGTTTCTGGTGGGGGATTTTACATTGGAGAGACCCTAAGCATCATAGTCTTTGGATAGAGTTGTACCAGGTGCTTGATGTGAGTACAGATGTGCCCATTGTTCCCAGTCCTTCCCTTTTTTTACACCACACACACTTTTTACTTTACAGTTGCTGATGAGAGGCACAGTTCCTGCTCTCCTTTGGAGGAGGGGCAGTTGCAGAAGCATTATTGGCCAACTTCTTTTCTCCAATATACCTGATGTAGTGGGGGCTAGATATGGTGCTGCTACTGCCTCAAACGCATCACTGGAGCTAGTGGAACCTTCATCATCCATCACCCATGTTACTACTGTTGTTGATCCCATTCCTTTTTAGCTCAGCAGTAGCAGCAAGAACAGCAGTCACAAATTCCGAAATTACACCGGGGCAGATGACAATAGCCAGTGGCCACTGGCCAACATAACATGACCTGATGGCACTAAGACAGTAGGGCTTGTCCTTTAAATAACAAAAAACAGAGGCTTACAAAAGAATAAACAATTTTGTGGGTCTTGTTTCTAACAAGCCTAAGTCCTACAAATCAGTGTTTCCTTAGGGCTTATGCCTAACACAAATCTTATTTCCTACAACTAATCAATGTTTCCTCAGGGCTTATGCCTGTAATAAGTCTAAGTCCTACAAAACAATGTTTCTTTGGGGCTTAGGCCTCTAACAAGTCTAAGTCCTACAAATTATCCTTTTCAAAATACGTTATGCCTTCAATTATCAGTCTGCTTCAGTTGCAGCTTAAGTCCTGTCTCTGTCATGTTACATACCAATTTCTTATTTTATTTTTAATTTTTTTATTTTTTTTATTAACTGTCCTATTAATATCAGTCAACAACCCCCCAAAAAAAATTCACTGTTCAACTGATTCATTCCCCAGACTCCACCCACCAACACAGGCACCCACCTCAGACTCCTTTTATACCACGTTTTATTTTTTATTGTTATTTAGTTTTTATTTTTTTATTAACTGTCTCCCCAATCCCAGTAAACAAACCCCCCAAAAAAATTCCCGGTTCAACTGATTCTTTCTTCACACTCCACCAACACAGGCACCCTCATACCCCTTTTATACTATACCTTTGGGAAATAAAATAACATTTGCTATGTCTTGTGTGTAAATGCAATGTTCCCATTTATTTCAATGGAATGAGCTTGGCGAAAATAACCAGAAAAACACATTTTGCTGGAAATTATTCACCAAGCGGGAAGTGCCATTATTCACTGATTTTGCTTTGAGATGAAAATTTTCATCCATCTCTACTGAGCTGTCATAATATTACTCATAGAAAAGCAGGTTTAAAATTAGCTGTTACAGGACAGGGCTTTAAAATAAGTAGCTTTATGAATTGATTGAGTAAATATATTGTCTATTATTATTATTCTTTATTTATATAGCGCTAACTTATTCTGCAGCACTATACAATAGGGAATCGACATACAGAGATATTAAATAGTACAAATCAAATGTAGAGAACAAAAGGATCCGAGGGTCCTGCTCATGAGGGTTTACAGTCTAGACGAAGGAATGTTGGACACAGAAGGAGTAAGTGCTGTTAGGTGTAAGTGCATCCTGCCACATGAACTGTCGGTTAGTGGGTGGAAGAGAGAAGTGCTGCTGAGTGCAGTGGTCCAAGGAAGGGGTGGTTCTTGGTGATAATGTTTATGGAGGTAGTTGATAGGCTTTCTGGAAGAGGTGACTTTTCAGGGAGCGCCTGAAGATCTGAAGGCTGGGGGAGAGTCAGAGGGGGAGGCAATTCCAATCTATCTCATTGAATGTGTCTATGGAGTTCAATATGTAGGGAGAACCAACCAACATTTGAGAATCAGATTTGGGAAACTCAGAAGGAATGTACTGAGGAAATTCTCCCAGCACAGTGTGTCAACCCACTGTACTATTATACATAACAAAGATCCCAGAGTATTAATCCTATTTCTGGGGGCCTGGAGAACCCCCTCATACCTTGGTGCTTCTATACTTTCATTCACTTGGTCTTTATCTTATCTCATATACTACAGTATCTCACATTAGTGAGTACACCCCTCACATTTTTGTAAATATTTTTATTTTATCTTTCATGTGACACTGCTACAATGTAAAGCAGTGAGTGTACAGCCTGTATAACAGTGTACATTTGCTGTCCCCCTCAAAATAACTCAACACACAGCCATTGATGTCTAAACCTTGGCAATAAAAGTGAGTACACCCCTAAGTGGAAATGGCCAAATTGGGCCTAATTAGGTGTCATGTGACTAGTTAGTGTTACAAGGTCTCAGGTGTGAATGGGGAGCAGGTGTGTTAAATTTGGTGTTATCGTTCTCACATTCTCTCATACTGGTCATTGGAAGTTCAACATGGCACCTCATGGCAAAGAACTCTCTGAGGATCTGAAAAAAGAATTGTTGCTCTACATAAAGATGGCCTAGGCTATAAGGAAAATGCCAAGACCCTGAAACTGAGCTGCAGCACGGTGTGCAAGACCATACAGTGGTTTCACAGGACAGGTTCAACTCAGAATAGGCCTTGCCATGGTTGACCAAAGAAGTTGAGTGCACATTCTCAGTGTCATATCCAGAGGTTGTCTTTGGGAAATAGACGTATGAGTGGTGCCAGCATTGCTGGAGAGGTCGAAGGGGTGTGGGGGGGTTATCCTGTCAGTGCTCAGACCATACACCACACACTGCATCAAATTGGTCTGCATGGCTGTCTTCCCAGAAGGAAGCCTCTTCTAAAGATGATGCACAAGAAAGCCCGCAAACAGTTTGCTGAAGACAAGCAGACTAAGGACATGGATTACTGGAACCATGTCCTGTGGTCCGATGAGACCAAGATAAACTTATTTGGTTCAGATGGTGTCAAGCGTGTGTCGGCAACCAGGTGAGGCGTACAAAGACAAGTGTGTCTTGCCTACAGTCAAGCATGGTGGTGGGAATGTCTTGGTCTGGGCCTGCATGAGTGCTGCCGGCACGGGGAGCTACAGTTCATTGAGGGAACCATGAATACCAACATGTACTGTGACATACTGAAGCAGAGCAGGATCCCCTCCCTTCGGAGGAGTATTCCAACATGATAATGACCCCAAACACACCTCCAAGATGACCACTGCCTTGCTAAAGAAGCTGAGGGTAAAGGTGATGGACTGGCCAAGCATGTCTCCAGACATAAAACCTATTGAGCATCTGTGGGGCATCCTCAAAAAGAAGGTGGGGGAGTGCAAGGTCTCTAACATCCACCAGCTCCGTGATGTTGTCATGGAGGAGTGGAAGAGTACTCCAGTGGCAACCTGTGAAGCTCTGGTGAACTCCAAGCCCAAGAGGGTTAAGTCAGTGCTGGAAAATAATGGTGGCCAAACAAAATATTGACACTTTGGGCCCAATTTGGACATTTCCACTTAGGGGCATACTCACTTTTGTTGCCAAGGTTTACACATTAATGGCTGTGTGACGAGTTATTTTGAGGGGGACAGCAAATTTACACTGTTATACAGGCTGTACACTCACTACTTTACATTGTAGCAGAGTGTCATTTCTTGAGTGTTGTCACATGAAAGATAGAATAAAAATATTTACAAAAATGTGAGGGGTATACTCACTTATGTGAGATACTGTATATATAAATGTTATTGTGAGTTATCTTTGTGAGCTTTTTTCCCCTTCTGTTAAACCTATAATGTTGTATATTCAAGACGAAATGGGAGTAATTTGGAAATAAAGCAGCTGAGCTGTAGGAGACAAATACAGTTTTTCACAGTTTCATTGATTTTATTGGAACAGCTGATTTGGTGAAAGTGCCACACTTGTTACAGTTTTCTAGCATCTGACCCTTTCAGTTTACTGCAGTGTAAGTGATTTGTTGACCCTATGAGTGCCAGAGAGGTATCCGATGCATTGCTTCAAAAAGCAATGGATAAACCTTCAGGTACGCAAAGGGTTAAACCTTCAGCTGTTGTGGACTGCAAATCCCATGTTTGAAGATGTAGTCCGCACCAGCTGGAGATCAAATAACTGACTACCTCTGGTCCACTGGTTAACATGTATAGCATTTTTTTTGGAAAGGCTCAATTCATTTTGGGACATATTTATTAGACAAAAGCGGAACAGTTTGTTGGGAAGACATCTACACAGTATATAAATACTATTTTCTTTGATGCAAATGGGATTTTTCTCTTGAAAGCTAGAGGCATCTCTAACACACTGCAAAGCAATATGTTGAAGACATCTCTAGCATTCAAGATATTCATTTTATAAATATTTTGCAGCTGTATTTCTCCAGATTTTCTCCACTTTTATCTCTATACATAAGCCCATATCTAACTACGGCAGTTTCAATAATTGTGTGTGTCAACACAATTTCAGCATATCAAATGATGCCTTGGGGTTTGGCAAATATTAGAATAAATGTATATATATATTCCTAACATGATAATTAATTTGGGTTCAGCATATTGCAGACAGGGCTGACAGATTATTGGGAGGGGCTGGAAGCGATCCAGCTGTCTTGGTACACATTGGTACCAATGACAAAGTAGGTGGAAGATGGATGTCCCTAAAAAATGATTTCAAGGATTTAGGGTGCAAGCTCAACGCAAAGGCCTCTAAGGTAGTGTTTTCTGAAATACTACATGTGCCATGCGCCAGTGCAGGTAGACAGAGGGAGCTCAGGAAGCTCAATGCATGGTTCAAGCATTGGTGTAGTAAGGAGTGTTTTGTGTTTTTAGAGCACTGGACGGACTTTGCTCTTGGGTACAATCTATATGGAAGTGATGGATTGCACCTAAATGGTAGGGGAGCCACTGTGCTAGGGGAGAGAATGCTAAGAAGCTTGGAGGAGTTTTTAAAGTAGGAAAGGGGTGGGAGGGTATAGATAGGAAAAATTGGGTAGACAGAGTAGATAGGAACTGGGTCCAAGTAAATGATCGTGGCGTGGAAAGGGGTGGGGAAAAATGTAGTCAATATAAGGTGGAACTCCTATTAAATGAAGATGTAGAAAAAGGGCACGTAGGGGTAAAATATGTAAAGACTTCAAAATTAATTGTATGCCAACAAATGCAAGAAGTATGGTAGATAAAATAGGAGAACTAGAATTGCTGGTGGTTAATGAACATTTGGAATAACAGAAACATGGTGTGAATGATACACATGATTGGGCTGTAAATATAGAGGGCTATTCCCTGTTTAGGAGAGACAGGGTTAATAGAATAGAGGGAGGTGTGTGCTTATATTTGAAACCAGAGCTAAATCCAGTTTTAAGGGGTGATATTAGTGAGGAAACTGGCCAAAATGTGGAGTCCTTGTGGGTAGAAATTGAGACTAAATATGGAGTAAAAGGTAAAAAAAAAAGGTGTTGGTGGGTAAATGCTACAAACCACCAAATATTGATGACAATGTTTAGGCCCAACTGCTATTGCAAATGAGGAAAGCTGCCCAGTTTGGGCATACTATAATTATGGGAGATTTTAACTAGCCAGATATCGACTAGAATAATCAGACCTGTCAGAGTGCTAAGGGAAGCAGGTTTGTGAGCATGCTTTGGGAACCCTACATGTCACAAATTGTGGAAGTGCCGACAAGAAATAACAATATATTGGACCTAGTGATAACTAACAACACAAAAAAGGTATCCAATATTAAGATAAGTGAACATTTGGAAAACAGTGATCACAACATGGATACATTTGTGATCAGTTTGGCAAAGCAAAACTGTATAGGTTTGACCCAAACACTTAATTTTAAAAAAGCTACCTTCAAATTGTTAAGGGCTTTAATGCAACACATAGACTGGGAAATATTATTTAAAGACAAAAATGCTGAGGAAAAATGGTCAGAATTCAAACTTAGGCTGCAGAAATGTACTCAACAGTATATACCAATGGGGAACAAATGCAAAAGAAGTAGATTGCAGCCAATATGGTTAACTGCACACAAAAAGAAGCAAATGGCAAGGAAAAAACATTTAAACTACTTAAGTCTGAAGGAACTGAACATTCTTTCTTAAAATACAGGGAGTGCAACAAAGATTGCAGAAAAGGCAATTAGGTAGCAACAATAGATAATGAAACTCGAACTGCAAGGGAAGGCAAGACTAATCCAAAAACGTTTTTCAAATATATAAATAGCAAAAAACTTAAGAGGGAGTGCATTGGCCCTTTCAAAAGTGAGATGAGTTGATTAGAGAGGATAAGAAAAAGGCCGATGTTTTAAATACTTTCTTTGCATCAGTATATACAATGGAACATGGAATGGTAGAAGAGCCAAGTAACAGCCAAGTAACACAACAATACAATTATCAGATATTGGGTTAACATAAGAAAAGGTCAAGGGAAGACTGAACAAAATTAAGACTGAAAAAGTACTGGGTCCTAATGGTATACATCCAAGGGTTCTTCAGTAACTCACTGAAGTATTAGCAAAACCCTTATTTTTGCTCTTTAAAGATTCTCTCACCACAGGCTCAGTGCCACAAGATTGGCAAAGAGCCAATGTAGTGCCTCTATTTAAGAAGGGAACTAAAACAGAAACTGGGAGTTATAGACCTGTGAGTTTGACCTCTGTAGTGGGAAACCTGCTAGAAGAGATAATAAGAGACTATATTCAGGATTACAACACAAAAAATAAGATCATTAGCAGGAATCAGCATGGTTTTATGAGGAATAGATCATGCCAAACTAATCTTTTCAGCTTCAATGAAGAAGTAAGTAGCAACCTAGATAATGGTAAGGCAGTTGATGTAGTTTATCTAGATTTTGCAAAGGCATTTGTTACAGTGCCACACAGAAGGCTGGGGTATAAAATAAGCAAATCGGGGTAGGGGATAACCTTTGCAATTGGATAGAAAACTGGTTGAAGTATAGGGAACAGTGTGTGGTTGTAAATGGACAATTCTTCAATACAGTTAAAGTTGAGAGTGGAGTATCTCCAGTTCAGTATTAGGTCCACTGCTTTTTAACATGTTTATAAATGACCTGGAATATTTGCAAATGACACTAAATTGTGCAGGGTAATTAATTCAAAACATGATATTTGTTCTCTACAGTGGAATCATTTTAGGGGACTCATTGTTCTCTTAATGGAATCATTTTAGGGGACTCATTGCTAGAGAAAGACCTGGGTATCCTTGCAAACTACAAACTGGGAAACAGTGACCAGTGTCAAATAGCAGTTGCAAAAGCAAACAAAATCCTGTCTTGCATAAAAAGGGGTATTGAAGCAAGAGTGGATAACATCATTTTGCCATTGTACAAATCATTAGTAAAACCTTACCTCGAAAATGTAGTACAGCTTTGGGCACCAGTTCTAAAAAATGATATACTAGAACTGGAGACTGTACAGTGTAGAGCAACAATTACTTAAGGGAATGGAGGACTTGACGTAGGAGGAATGACTAGACAAACTTGGTTTGTTTACTCTAGAGAAAAAACGACTAAGAAAAGCTCTTATCACATTGTACAACAAGTATATGAGAGGTCAATACAAGGATCTCTGTGGTGAGCTATTCATTTCAAGGCCTAATTAAATGACCATGGGACACACCTTGGGATCAGAGGCAAGGAGGTTAAGACTTCAGCAGAAGAAGGGTTTTTTTTACAATAAGGTCTGTTAAGTTATGGAATTCCTTGCCCAAGGATGTGGTTATGGCAGATACAATGGATACATTAAAGAGAATATCAGATACATTTCTTTCAAAAGGGAATATACAGGGTTATACTGTATATTAGTAGGCAAATCAGGAAGGTCTGATAAATGACTAACTTATTTGGTAGCAGGAAAGCTATACAATTCTCATGTCACTGGAGTATTAGGCAAAGGTTGAACTTGATGGATTTGTGTCTTTTTTCAACCAAATTTACTATGTTACTATTATGAAGGCAACTAATGTACAGCAAAGAGACAAAGACATGTTGAAAACAGAAGATTATCCTGTCTAAATTAATCTCCAGATTTCAACTAAATAGAAAAAGCAAGTGTGCAATGAAAACAACTAGTGATGAGCGAGCATGCTCGGCCGAAGCTCGGTTCGGCTCGAGCATCGCTCTGCTCGGCACATGGCGGTACGAGTACGAGTACCTCATGTGCTCGCCCGCCATGTTCGGGTCTCCTCCCTGCACGTTTCGCGGCTGCTGCGCAGCCAATAAACGTGCGGGGAGGCTCTGACATCAGTGTAATGCCAGCAGCCATGTTGGCTGCTGGCATTACACTGATTGGCTGGCCAGAACCCGTGATCGGGTGCTGTATAGCACCCGACGCGCGAGTTCGGCTCATTCTTAGCCAGGGAGAGATGCGCTTAGGCAGGGAAAGTCAGTGTAGGGAGAATAAAATTGTTGAAACTCTTTCAAGACCCAAAAGTCCTTTTTAGGACTGTTGTGTGTGGGGGCAGCATTTATATTTTGTTTGGGGGGGCACAATTTCCTTTTTTTTGTGGGGGGGATATATGTAAGGTGACATGTAATACTAGATGCACAGGAAGTCAGTGTAGGGAGAATAAAATTGTTGAAACTCTTTCAAGACCCAAAAGTCCTTTTTAGGACTGTTGTGTGTGGGGGCAGCATTTAATTTTTTTTGGGGGTGGCAGAATTTCATTTTTTTGTGGGGGGGGGGCATGTTCTAAGGTGACATTGTACTAGGTACACAGGGACAAATATTTCACAGTGCAGTGACAAGCTGACATATTCTGTTAGGTGCACAGGGCCAATGATTTTACAACGCAGCGACAAAAAGGGCCATTTTAAACGTGTGCCTAGCCATAGATTATTGTCACATTCTGTTTAGTGTGCAAATTCACAAATTAACGTCACATATTCCGTTCACTGTGCCTATCTGCAGATTAGCGTCACATTCTATTTCGTGTGCCTAGCCGCAGATTAGCGTCACATTCTGTTTCGTGTGCCTAGCCGCAGATTAGCGTCACATATTGTTTAGTGTGCCTAGCCGCAGATTAACGTCACATATTGTTTAGTGTGCCTAGCCGCAGATTAGCGTCACATATTGTTTAGTGTGCCTAGCCGCAGATTAACGTCACATATTGTTTAGTGTGCCTAGCCGCAGATTAGCGTCACATATTGTTTAGTGTGCCTAGCCGCAGATTAACGTCACATATTGTTTAGTACGCCTAGCCGCAGATTAGCGTCACATATTGTTTAGTGTGCCTAGCCGCAGATTAGTTTTTATCTTCCTTTTTGTGTGTTTTAGGGTCAGTCTGTAAAAATGGCATACTACGGGCGAAACATCGTTCCCAGCAGCGACGTTGGAGTCCAAGATGCATCCAGACATCCTCCCTATGCTGTCCCTGAACCATTTCTGTGGTGTTTCCATCATTTTCTGACCTTTTCCTATGAACCAGGCAACCTCCCCTCATCAGAGCAGGGGGTGCCTGGTGTAATGCTCGAGTCCTCCCATTGACTTCAATGGGGCTCGGGTGCTCGGCCGAGCACTCGAGCCTCCGGGGGCGCTCGGCCAGAGCACCCGAACACCCGAGCATCGGGGTGCTCGATCATCACTAAAAACAACATATTTTGTTAATAATTAATTCTAATCTATAGAATTGCATAATACATACATAGTGGGTAGAGTCAACTAATCTGCCACAGCAGCTCATTTTCTACCTTTGGATGAATGGATGGAAAGTAAATCATGCACCTGCACTCCAGGGTATGTCCTAGATCAGGGCTGTCCAAGTTCAGTCCTCAAGGGTCACCAACAGGCCAGGATTTAAGTATTTCCCTGATTAAGCACAGGTGAGTCAGTCAATATGAAAGTACCACTGACTGACTCACCTGTGCTTAGTCAGGGAAATTCTTACATCCTGGCCTGTTGGTGGCCCTTGAGGACTGAACTTGGACAGCCCTGTCCTAGAGAGTGAGATTGCTTTAGAGAATACAAACACACACACACACACTGCCCTCATTAAGACCTAAATGTGATCGATCCCAAGCTCCTTACTAATACTATAGCATGGGAAGGAAAATAGATTCATTTCCTCTGCATCTTGTTACAACACAAGATTAAACAAAGCTCAGAGGAATCAAATGTCCCAAATTTGTAGCACACACACATAGAAGACTTTCTGGCATATGTATGAGATATACAACTGCTACACTAGTAAATGAATTAAAGGCAGCATTTATTTTAGTACTGAATCTTATTAGTGCATCCCCCCTAGTGTGTTGTTGCCAACAGCTACGTTCAGTGGAAAATGGCACTTTAACCAACTGCGTGCCAGAGAGGTACCCAAAGCACTGCAACACATCTCTGGCTCCCTCAAAATCCAGAGATATTCACTTCCAGGAAATGTGGTTACAGTATACATGTTATCCTCAGTGGCTCTTAATCGTTTGTGTTCCAGGGGGGTACACCAATGCATTGCATTAAGAAATCTGGCCTTTTGGTTAAAGAATGATAAAGAATGAAATAACAATTTGCTATAAGCACAAATAAAAATGAGGACCAATTCTTCGGTAAATTGTATAATAGAAATAAAAAAAATCCATAACTGTTCATTGATTTCCATTGATCTCAGTTGGGATTTTAACCCTTTGAGTGCCAGAGGGGTATCCAATGCATTGCTTTGCCAACTCTCTGGTACTCAAAGGATTAACCCCTTGAATGCTGGAGAGGCCTCTTTAGCAGTTCAGGGGTTAAAAGTCCTATTTACATAAATGAATTATTTTCATTTATCCCTTACAGCTCTTCATATTTATTTAGTGCATACGTACCCAAGTGGGTTTCTAATAACAACTTGTATATTTTTATATTTTCTAATGAACATTTTGGCTCTCCATGAATATTTGTTCAGATGTAGCTCCTACTATTGTACCATAAAATACGCAGGAGTGCAGAACTCGCACATTATACAGTCGTTCTTTCCTAGATGTTTGTTATACCATAACCTCTTCCGAGCTGGCTTCCCTGTTTATAATGCAATGTTTTGTATTTATGTGATATATTACCAATAGTGTGTCTGTAAATCACAGGTGCATATATGGTTCCACATAAATAAATTAAATGCATGCATGCTGATTCAAGTTAAGCTACAGCATAACAATTGTCATTTTAGATCCAGTGCTTGACTGGCCTATTCACACAACAAGGAATTTTCTTTACTGGGCCCCAATATGTGAAGGGGTGCCTGCCAGTGGGCAACTCTAAAATTCTATCAAGCATCTATTTTACTTTGAGCTCCTGGATACACTGGTTAAGCTCATTAAAAGCTATTCTTATTAGGGTTAAATATGTGGATTACTATACTGTCTGCTCCCCACTTCTTGCACACTTCCCTTCCGCACCATAATTACCTTGTTTCTCTACTACTAATATAATAAAGGTGATCTAACACTTCCTAATAAACCAAAATTACTTTACCATGGCCAGAAATTCTTAACTGGCCCTATGAATGTGTCCCTTGCTCCTTGATTCAAGAGTGAACATCTTCAATAAGACCATATTGTCCAGTCCAGAAATGAGAGCTGCTCGATTGTGATAACTGCACAAAGTAACCTTAACCCTTTAAGAGTCATAGACATGTCTAATTTATTTCTTTTCATTGTGTTGTATGCTCTTTCAATCCATAGAGATAGTAGGCTCACTAATTTGCATGTTTCAATTTGAAAAAAAAACAAAAAAACCTGACAGCAACTGTAATGTCAGCCTATGTGGACATAAAATGAAGCACTGATTGATAATGTTATTTATTGAAAAAGGCACAGAAACAAAATTAGTGAGGGCCATTAGGATTTTCTGGTTATAGGAAGGCAAACTGGGGGTTATTATTAGGAGGTTGTATTCCTTTAAGCTCATTCTCTCTTCACTCTTACTTTTAGACAACCTTTCACATTCAGATCTAGTCCTAACTTATCCAATCCCCATAAGTTAGTTGCTAAATTATCAGTTTATGTAATTGTGAGGAGATTTTATTCAGAGTACTGTGTTCTTATTGCAAAGAAAGCATAAAGTAAAGCATACTGCTAATGGCACTGGCAATGGCAGTGCCACCTGAAATCCAAACATGTGTCCAACTCCAGACAGTTGTTCTATCATATTCTGTGGGGAGTTGAGCCACTGGTTACAGTTCTTTATAGAAAATATGAAAAGGTCTCCATTTTAATGCAGGATGCTCATGAAAACAATGCAAGATGTCACTGGTTCATACTCAGCCCTTCAGAATGCAATTTTATAGCAGTTCTACATTAAAGTAAACATAGGGATGTAGTTAATAAGTTGACAGGGGAGGGCTGGCAATTTGTGGCCTAGGGGGCAAATACATTCAAGTGGCACATTTCTATTATCGTTCCAGCTCACTGCTCCAGCCCACCCCCTTTTGTTAATTTTAAAATTGGCATTAATGTTGTGACATAAGTCAAGTGATACCACATAGCTTGCAGTTGAAATGGGGCAACACTAGTTCGCCACTACAAAGCTTACAATTTAAGTAAAACTTACCTACTGACACTATAGCGCTTACAAGGGAAATGGTTTATGCTATTAGTTTAGCTCCATTTGGATTGTACCTCTGTGGTATCATTTAAGTAGCTCCATTTCAGTTGTAAGCTCTGTGGTATCACTAGTGTAGCTCCATTTACAGCAGCAAACAGAAGATTTAGTGAGGAGCAGTGGCCTACCAGCCCAGATATATCACCAGCCCAGGGGGCAATTGCCCCCCTGCCCCCCAGGCCAGCCCTCCCCTGTAAATTGACATTATAAAGGCTCAGTGCAAATTATCTGTTTCACCTCTCTGTTATTGTATTAGCTCTACTGCTTAAAAAACCTCTATATTTATATTATGTGGATATGTAGCTACAAAGACACAGGGACATTATCTAAACACTCATACCTGTAGAGTGGATTTTTCTTGTTCCTACAGCCACAGTTTCAGGCCACTGTGATACTGCACCTTAAAAATTCAAGTTTGAGCTGTAATAACTTTTTAATAAAACACCTTTCAGCAGTGGGAGTACCCTTTTACTCAGGGGGACAAATCCTACAATATTTATATATATTTTTTTCTGCATATTAAGTATTACTATACCTTTAACTCCGTAAGGACCAGAGAGTTGTTCAATGCATTGCTTCACAAATGGTTCTTAAAGGGATAGTAATACTTAAAATGTAAAAAAAAATATGTTGTAGGGTTTATCCCCCTGAGTAAAACAAGAGTACTCCCACTGCTGAAAGGTGTTTTATTCAAAAGTTATTAATTTTCAAAGTTGAATTTTTTAGGCGCAATATCACAGTGGCCTGAAATTGTACAGTGGCGCTGTTGCTACATGATCTTGTGGACAGCTCTGGTCAATTGATTATAAATCTCCATAGGATGGTGTAGCAACAGCGCCACTGTACAATTTCAGGCCACTGTGATATTGCACCTAAAAAATTCAACTTTGAAAATTAATAACTTTTGAATGAAACACCTTTTAGCAGTGGGAGTACCCTTGTTTTACTCAGGGGGATAAACTCTACAACATATTTTTTTTTACATTTTAAGTATTACTATCCCTTTAAGGGTTTAAAAGTGCAATATAGAATATGCATTCCTCTGCTGTTACTCTTATTGTCGCTCTACTTAAATTACTCCTTAAAAAATGGTTAACTCTTTCCTTCACTTTTTATAACTGCCAAAAGACTAGCCTTGAACTAGTTAATTCTCTTACTTGAGCCAGGCTGAGGAAGTAAACGATTTGCACCTGACCTCGTTAGCAGGACTTATAGTCTGGGCTA
The DNA here is from genome assembly GCA_037306005.1 of Rhinophrynus dorsalis. Lineage (NCBI taxonomy): Eukaryota > Metazoa > Chordata > Amphibia > Anura > Rhinophrynidae > Rhinophrynus > Rhinophrynus dorsalis. The sequence goes on along the minus strand of CM074720.1, from coordinate 267,464,957 downwards.
CTCAGACTGGGCTTACTCTGGACCAGGAGATAGCTAACGGTTTATTCACCCATACTAAACATCTGTGACCTCTGATCTCAGAGAGCTTTATTGTTCTCTGTTTGTACATTACCGTTTTTGGAGACATGAGGGGGCTCCCAGGAACTAAACAATCCCCCTATTGTAAAGGGCTGCTATTGTAAGAGACTCTTTCTTTCAATAACCTGTAACGACTTTCAGCCTTATTCAGGAAGCATAAGAGCTGCAATTCTGGGACAAAACAACTGTGTCATAAGGGATAAATAAATAATTCCTAAATTGCCATTGACTGGGATTTTAAAAGTTTGAATGCTATACATCTTTTATTTGCCCCTCATGATGTACTTGGTTTGCTCTTGAACTGCTCCTCTTTAACTTCCTGTATACTGGCCTGTTTTTCTTCATCTAGAGTAAGCCCCCTTTCTGTTGTAATTAATAAATGTCTGCTTCTAATTTAACCCTGCCATGGTCTCATACATCTGAAAATTAATCTTGTAATTGTCCTAAATAAAGAAAACATCTTAAAATAAATCCTAATCATACAAATTATGACATTAACCTGATGGAAAACAACTCAGGTCAAGGCAGCTATGTAATCTCTGTTATCTTTAGTCAAGAAACAAAAGAAAACACGGTTTTTGACATTTATGTATTTGTTGTCTTTATTGTGATCATACCTTCACCGTGTACATTTTTATGAAACTTGTCTCTTATTTAACATCTTTTGCGTTAAAGAGCCAGTAGTGTATTACTCCATATTGATGTTGGAAAAACAAACATATTTGGTTTCTTTTTCGAAGTTTTCTTTCTTAGGCCTCGTTAATGTGGGCAGCTTTAGTGTAACCTTCTGAACTTTGCATTAAATGCCCCCTTGTGAAATCTATTGCCCCCACTGGTGCTGTTCACACAGGCAATTTTGTGCATTATATAAAACCCTCTAAGACAGCATGTTGAAACTTAGATGTAACTTAGATGCACATACAGGTTTCATCATACAAATAAAGCAGCCTTTATGGAAACATTCAGTCTGGTGACACTCGAGGTTGGGATGTTGTTTACAACATCCAGTGGCTGGCTGAACCAATAATATGTGTCAAACACACATTTGTGACAAACCTCTGCCATGAATCGATGTGAAAGAATCACTTTGGGAATGCAGCACATGAGAGGTAAGCATGCACGGACGGCTTGGCACACGAATGGAGTGAGAATCCAGCTTTAGGGAATTTACTGTAATTTAAAGTAAAATTGTATAAATATGTTTGGCAAATATGTACAAATAACTGATGAAAATGCATTTAATGATGCAATCTTTTAAGCACATTGGCCGAGATTCCATTCCATCAGAACAGAATTTTGGCTGGCAAACTACTTAGAAAACAACAATTTTTTAGCTTTTTTCTCATTTAAGCCATCACATTCTGGCCATTAAGTATCTGAAATTTGGTAATTCACGATACATAGAAAACTCAATAAACATGGTCAAAAAACGCTCTGCAAATGGGCATTTTGGAATCAAATTCTGACAGAATGGCTTTTTTGCTGCTCCTTTTGCTGCTGGAAAGACCTTTCCAGGCTCGGCAGCTCAGGACTAGGGGTGGGCTAAAAGTCCTATTTTGTTCCCATGGGAATTTTCATGAGAAAAAACAGATTTTCCATTTTTTCTATGGGAATTCTCACATAAAGGGAAAACCATAGATTTGGGCCACTTTAATACACAGCATATTTTCCCACAAAATCAGTTCCATTTCCCACCTATATTTTCCATGTCAGCAAAACTTCTTGCCTCCATTCTGTGAAAACCTAGAATTTCCCACCATGCAGCATGTTGTATATAGAATAGCAGAAAGAGAATACAAATAACTAAAATAAAATAAATAAAAATAAAAGTTAAATTAAAAAAAAATATTTGTTTTGAGTGATGTCTAGCATATGACCAACAGGAGAACCTGGATAGACCCTGATGCTGCTGATACAAAGGTGGAGGAGGAACCAGCAGAACTTGAAGTAAAGGGAGTAGGTATGGATAATATTTTCCACCTCATAAGCAAAATAGATAAAAAAAATGGCACTTCCTGCCGAGTGGGAAATTTCCAGTGAAAATTACAGATTTTCTGGGGTTTTTTTTACCACAATTCAACACTGCACTGGCAGCCATGGAACCATATATACTGACCCCCTGCCTTGTCCCACTGCAGCTATAGAACAGCAGATAATTATCCCCCAGCTTTGTCCCACTGCACTGGTAATCTTGAATCCACATACTAATCCCCAGCCTTATCCAATTTCACTGGTAGATATGGAAACACTTTTTAACCCCCAGCCCTCTGGCTGCTGCTAGACTTGCCATCTGCTGGCAAGGAATGATGGAAGTTGTAGTCTGGAAACAGCTGAGAGTCACTCATTGCCCCTCATCCCAGCCTTGTCCAATGGTAGCACAGAACCACACACACACTGACCTCCCAGCCTTGTCCACTGCACTGGTAGTCAGAGAACCACACACACTGAGACTGCATGGCTATAGGAAATTTTGTAAATAGGCAGAAAATAGCAAAGTTCTCACTGGAAATTTATTGGCAGTGACAAAAAGGCGGAAATTGCTAGTTTTCTGTGAAAATATTAGTTGGAAATGTATTTGATTTTCCACCCATCCCTAGAAGGGAGCCCACATACCATGGGCCCTGACCCCAGTCCTCTGACATTGTCTCTCTGGATAAGTATATTGTAGGAGGCAGAACTGGTTAGAAGTATCAGCAGTATATGTCAGGTGCCTGTTCTTCAGGTAGTGATATTGGAAAAGGACAGGCTCCGCTTGCCACCAATACTCCTGGTCCTAGCTCTATTGCTCATGCTGAGGCAGCAGAAGTATGATCTGCCCCAGCCAGTGAAAGTGAAGCTGATTCTGGAGAGGAAAAAGAAGGACATTCTTCCTACCTCTCCTCTTACCAAAATCATGGGTATGGGAATATTTTTGATTGGGCCCTTTGGGTGACAGAGGGATGCACACTGCATTGCAAAGTAATGCTTTGTGCACCCCTCTGGCTCTGGGAGGGTTACCCCATACATTCAATATACTTAACCATCTTTGGATACAGTCACACATTCTTTAAACTCTAAATTTACTGGAGCTATTTACACATGAATGAGGTAATAAATATTTTACCATTTGACAAACGACAAAATGTTGCCTCTACTGGAGTCTAAGGAATAATTTACACAGACAATGGTGATAAAATATTCTCCTCCAGTGAAATGTATAATTTATCATGTTTTGTATTCAGCCTTCATTCTAAATATACCTGAAGAAGAGACCTACTTTATCTTGTAAGCTTTCATCCTAATTAAGCTACTCAGTTCACCAATAAATGCATCACCTTTACTCTACCAGTCTCATACTAGGAATAAGGAAACTGGTTATGCATGCTGTATACTGTCTTTCAGTTATGACTCATGTTTTTAATTAATGAATTAATTCTTTGGCCAATTAATATTTTCAAGTTTTATTAACAATTATTGTATTCCATTTGTTTTTACTACTATTACTTTTAGAAATTATGCATACTTAGTTATTATAACTCACATCCTCATATATACCATATTTGGCAAAATTTCATCAAATTCCAGTTTGTGGACATTTCACCATAATAATAATTTAAATTGTTTTAGTGAGCATTAAAATCTGCCTACATGTTATACTAGCTATTTCTCTGTTGAATAAATAGATTTTATAAAATGAACCTTTATGTTTTTGTGGAAATTTACACTCAATTCTAATTAGTTCTGTTTGAGGCTAAGCTTATCAATTACTGTACTGTCTAGATAAATGAAATGGTACTATTGGCCTAGCATATAAGCTAATTAGCATAAACTGCCACACTGTGCCACCAACAAATGAAGATCAGTTGATCAAAAACATATATAGTACAATGTGTACTTTTCAAATTCTCTTCAAAGATAATTAAACCTATTGTAGGGTAACAGGTTCACTGTAAGAGATATACAAGAAGCGTGGATTATGGTCAGTTTTGTCCATAATGCACTATGTAATGCACATAAACCTGGAAAATATTCTGGGAGAGAAATATTTACAGATTATTTGTTCACAGTCCGGAGGTAAAAGATATTAAGAGCTTAGAATAATAAATATAAGAAGATTTTCTACTGAGTGAAAACTATTTTCTCTGTTAGATTATCTCTTTACACAACTAAGTATAAATCTCTTAGCCAGCATTCCAGCCCAGAGAAGAGAAATGTAATAATACATATTATTTATGTGTAGCATGCCAGTTTGGTAATTTTACAATTACAAGGATCAAGAGAGTGGATGTATGAATAGGAACCTGTGCTAAAATATGTTCTGGAATAAATGTTATAGTACTTGCCTGCCTAATGCCAAGTTGCTAAGCTACATACACCAAAATGTGTCCTCTGTATACAGCTTGCACCATGGGGAGGGAATTGAGGAATTTCCAGACATTTATTTTCTCTACTCCTTTTTTAATTCTATGTACTAACAAGGCACAGCGCAAAGTCATGTAGATGAGTCTATTTTGCTATACATGTTATACATGTTATTCTGGGCTTGAATGCATTAAAGTCTTAATGATGGTAGAGTGTATATGCACTAAAGTAATCATCCTGTCTTGTACATACCCATGGTGCAGCTGCATGATATCTAAGCCTAGGTCCTACTACAGAACATCAGCTTAGCTGGTGAATCTGAAAACTCACATAAAGTCCTTAGATGTATCTAAAAAAATATATAAGATCTTGTTGAAATGCCTATAAATTCAGTGGTGCAAAAGAACAGTTCTTGAGTGTCACAGATACCCAGAAAAGTTCAGGAGTCAGTACGGTATAGTTAATGCAATTTTATTGACAAAATGAACAAAGAAATATATACATTTATACATACAAAGGAACAGGCAAAGGGTTAAAGCTAGCAACTCAGCTATTAGGAATACTAGGATGCAAGGCTAAACCACAGTGTTAGAGACTAGGCCTTAGCCACTGGTAGTCTCAGCAAGAACCAGGAACAGGAGCAGGAACGCAGGATCTTGATCTGATGTAGCGGGCGTACCAAATCATGCCTGCAGTCAGTAGGGAGCGAACTCTGACTCACGCCTGCAGTCAGAAGGAAGCGAACTCTGACTCACACCTGCAGTCAGAATGGAGCGAACTCTGACTCTCGCCTGCAGTCAGAAGGGAGCGATGGTCTACCAGAGCCCCAGGTCCGCACTTGGTTGGGTGTCTGCCAGGTACAAGGAACAAATGTAAGAGTAGCCAGACAGAGCCACAAGTCAGTACCAGAGGGGGTAGTCAGACAAGCCAGGTCATACAGGGTTCAGGTAGTCAGCCAGAGCCACAGGTCTGCACCAGGTTGGGTGTCCACTATAGGGATAAGCAAAAGAATAGTCAGACAGAGCCACAGGTCAGCACCAGGTTGGATGGAAGACTAGCCAGGTCATACACAGAGCCCAAGGTAATAGAACTGCTATGAACAACAACGCAAGGGCAACTGAGTCATGACTCAGACTGCCCTTTAAACCCCTCCACAGGAAGTAGGTAGGAAGAGCAGCTCAGAGGGAGGAAGTAGGTAGGAGGAAGTAGGAAGAAGGTGTGTTTGCACATCTCTGAGTGTATGCATGATGATATAGATGTGCATGTGGAAGATGCACAATGAAGTGCAAGTGTGTGAAATCAGATAAGTTTCACCTGGCTGTCCTCACTGCTAAAGTTTCCAAAGAAGCAGAGCAGCTCATATTTAGAAGTAATTCATATGGGTAGGAAAATCTACCTTGTTCATATCTCTAAATAAAATCTAAATGTAAATCAATGTGAATTTGGGGAATTTGTATTAGTTTCCTATGATGCAGTTACTTTGCTATAAAATGTTATTTAAATTTCTAAATATGGCTCTTGAAATCTAAACAACATCACACATTGTACAGCTCTCAGGACATAGATACAGCGGCATAGTGTGTTAAAGTAAAAGTTTCAGATTGGACAGATGCAAAAATTGTCAGTGCCAAGTCAACAGAAGGATTTTTTTTATGTTTGAAGTCATGTTAAACAAAAGATAAGATAACAGTATCAGTCAGAAATTTCTCAACTGCTACTATCCAAGCCACTCACCGCCTGCTCCTTGGACCCTGTGCCCTTTCACTGACTTCCACCTTATACCTATATTAACACACATTTTCAGCACCTCACTCTCCACAGGCACATTCCCTTCTTCATTCAGACAGGTACAAACCAAACCCCTACTTAAGAATGCTAACCTTGGCCCCTCCTATCTCTCTCATTATTAGCCTGTCTCCTTTCTATCTATTACTTCAGATGTCTTACAATGTCTTGTCTCCTCCCAAATAATCACATTTCTTGATTCTAAGAATATTTTGGATCCTTTGCAGTCTGGATTTTATCCTGTGGACACTCAACTGAGACAGCCCTCTGTAAAGTGGCTAATGAGCTCAGACTGCAAATTACAAAGACCACTTCTACTACTTGATATATCCTCTGACTTCTTGTTCAGATCCACAGGTCTGACCATCAATATGGCAGAGGTGCCACATCTAGCAGCAACAGAAGCACTCCAAAAAACCCAAAAAGTTCCTGGGGCTCTGGGGCACATAATAGAAGTTGTGATGCTATTAATGTGTCAGAGAGTGTGCCAAGAGCTACTTCATTCCAAACCGCACCTATTGCTCCTGCTGAAGAGAAGTATGATGATTCTGAGTTTGGGGCGAGATGTTCAAAAAGTCATCATGATGAAAAAATTGACAGACCATGAGATGGTGGTAAAAGAAGGACAATATTTTCAGAAGTAAATACGTCACTTTTGAAAATTGACGGTAAGAAGATCTCATTGAACATTGCCTTTAAAAATTCTGATCTTAAAAATTGTCTTTGATTTTGTCTTTGAAACGAAAATTTTCAAAGAAACTAAGACTTTCTTTTGTCTTTGAAACAAAAATTTTCAAAGAAACAGACTTTTTTTTGTCTTTGAAATGAAAAATAGCTTCCCAGTACTTTAATTTTTCTTCTCCAATTTTAGACCAAAAAAATGAGGTTCAAATGAATATTTTTTCTGTAAATACCTTACGTTATTAAACCACACCCACTTTTAAGACAGCTTTTTCCCTTTGAAGGAAATGGTGGAATTGGATGCAAAAAATTACGGAAACATGTCTGAGAATTGACGGATCATGGTGTAAGAACTTTTTTATTCTGATTACAGACAATTTCAGTTACCACCACTTTCTGAATTTCTCCCCATGGACTGCCAAAACATGCCTCTACCTCTACAAGGCAGCTCGAGCAGCAGGATAGCCCATACTATTGGCATGCCACCTTGTGCATGCAGAGTTTTGAGATACAGTCCCAAAAACTATAGATGTATTAAGTAAACTAGAGCAGGTGATAGAAGAATGGCTTGTACCCCACTCCTTAAAAGCTGGTTTTGTGTCTGCTGGACACAAAGGACAAATGCACTCTGCATGCTAATATATTTTTCAAGGTATATGTTACTGCAGGACTCACAACTTTGACTTTCCGCTAAGTTATTTCTCCACTGCAATCCCTTGAAGAAGTGATATTGTGCTGGGAAATGTTGCACCTTAGAAAACACGGTTGAAAAATATTTTGGAATAGGAGAAAAATGTGTTGAATAGAAGCAAAATATGTTAGAATACGAGACAAATGTTTTGGCATAGGCAAGACATTTGCTGGAATAGGCGAAAAGAGGATCGTTTTGCATTGGGAAAAAAGGAGACAACTTTCGCAAAAAAAATAAAAAATCTTCCAGTTTCCAAAAAAGTCACCCTGGAAATTATTCTCACTTTTTGCCCACCCCTACACTCCACCTGTTGTCCCTCATCTACATTTATGTTATTGGCCACCTCCTTCCCTCAACACACAGAGCTCTTCTTGTTACACCATCCACACCCTCTTTCTTCTCCCGATCCAACCTTTTTCACTTTCCACTTCTAACCTATGGAACGCCATACCTCAACTCCTACATCTAGAACTATTCACCTCCATATTTAAATCTACCCTGAAAAGCTATATTTTGGAACACTAGCACCATACACCTCCTTTTGGCAAAATCAGCACTTTAACTCACAGTACTTGACACCCTCATACCCTGTTCTTTGTCTACTATTACACATTTAGGGGTAGATTTAAAGGCAGGCATTAGGCAAAAAAACACCACTGGGTGTTTAAACATGTAGTAAGCCATTCAAAGGGCCATGTAATGAACTGCTAACGGCAAGTAATACGGCCACTACACAAAAGTGTGTTTTGGCCCATTAAAAAAAAAAAAAAACACTCCAATTTGCCATTTAAAGGACTGCGTTAGCTGAAAAAATCCAATAAGGAACTCACTTACTGGATAAAACTTAAGACCCAGTTATCAGATCTTTTGCCAGCTAACGCAGCTATTAACTGGCAAAAACAAGTTCTCAGTGGATGTATTGCTATGTGGCCCCAAGCCCCACATCAATACATCCAAAGTGCCTGAAACCTGTCCAGAGTTAGTAGGATTACCCTATGAGTGCCAGTGGGGTATAATTACCCTGCCAGCATTCATAGGGTTAACCCGACTAAGTAAAGCAACATCGCATTAACACTTACCATTAATCCTGATGTCCAGCAGAGTCCACAGCTTCCTGGTCATCTTCTGTCCTTCTCTTCAGTCTTCTCTTCCTTCTGTCTTCTTTCTTCTCTCTACTGCCTTCTCTTCAGTCTTCTTTCTTCTGACTGTAAAAGAAAAGAAAAGTATAAATACCAAGCATGAACGAAGACATCATTTAACCCTTTGAGTGGCAGAGGGGTACGCAACACATTCCAAAGCAATGCGTTGCGTATGCCACTGGCACTCAAAGGGTTAAATATCATTGCACCATGAATATTCCTTAAATTAAATGCCTCTATTTAATGCCAAATATATAATAATGCCAAGAAGAAATAGTATACATATACACCAAAATAAATGTCATGCATAAATGCTAAGTAAATCTACATGTTTCTGCCGCTTGGAGCGGCCGCGATGAAGAACACAGGTCCTCTTCAGTCCTGTACGGGCCGATGTCCATAACACACTGAGGGCATTGGAAGTAAGCCTGCCCATATATAAAGGCAGGCTCACTTCCAATGCCCTCAGTGTGTAACACAACCGGTGCTTGACAGTATGTCAGGCACCGATAGTTAATTGTTTTTTAATGTTAAATTCCCAGTATTGCTGCTCTTAGAGGCGTTTTGGGAACTTAACTCATAAAATGGACGTTTAGCCACAAGACTGTTTCCGTGGCTTAACGTCATTTGTGATTTTAGCTGGTAGGGCCTCTGAATACCTTGTTAGACATGTTAGTTTTTCAGCCGGTATTCACTGTTGCCCTACCGGCTATATTAACACCTGCCTTTAAATCTACCCCTTAGACTGTAAGCTCAAGGGGGCATGGACCTTTTTCTGATTGTTTCTATGATTGTTACACTTATTTTATCCCCACTTATTTATTGTAACATACTACTTTTGTAAGTTGTTGTGTACGGTGTATGGTTCCATATATATAAAGATATACATATAAACATGCATAAATATGGTACATATCAGCACGAAAAAGTAACAATTAGGAATTAACAAAAAGTCCTGTTTTTTCCAGCTGGAAACTTTTTTTATATAGGGAGCCCATACAATTTTTTTTTGCTATTCACTAACAGCAATTAATTTCCTACAAAAACATTGCTGCTTTTAGCTTACTGTTTCTATTGCCTGAGAATTCCCAGGCTTAGTATGTGTGGTTCCATGGCTGCCAGTGCAGTGGGACAAGGCTGTGGAATCAGTATGTGTGGTTTTATGGCTACCATGGGTCAGCTTTCTCTTTCTTTTCCAACACTGACAATGCAGTAAACTGACATTCCCTATCATAAGGCAGGAATATACGGAGGAATTGATAACATTATTATCATTGATGTAAGATGAAAAGTGCAATTACTGGGTCTCCGGGTTAGAGGCTGATTCTTCAGATGTGGTGAGTTTCTGATGAAACTACCCACATCTGTACATTGCCAGTGTGTTCCTCCTTCTCCCTGCCCACGTCTCCTCCTTCCCCAGCCTATTACTAAACATTTTTTAATGTTTTGTAAGTTTTGCCCCCACTCACGATTAAGTCCCGCCCCTTTTGAAGCAAATTGCATCATTTAACTCCCTCAGTGGCACCACAAGTAGTGATGATCGAGCACCCCAATGCTCGGGTGTTCGGGTGCTCTGGCCGAGCACCCCCGGAGGCTCGAGTGCTCGGCCGAGCACCCGAGCCCCATTGAAGTCAATGGGAGGACTCGAGCATTACACCAGGCACCCCTGCTCTGATAAGGGGAGGGTGCCTGGTCCATAGGAAAAGGGCAGAAAATGATGGAAACACCACAGAAATGGTTCAGGGACAGCATAGGGAGGATGTCTGGATGCATCTTGGACTCCAACGTCGCTGCTGGGAACGATGTTTCGCCTGGAGTACGCCATTTTTACAGACTGACCGTAAAACACACAAAAAGGAAGATAAAAACAACTTTAGGCAAAAAATTGTTACCAAACAGTATTTGCTGTATATTTACTTGTATATCATCTGCAAATTCTGCAAAAAATGTCCTCGATTTTTCTGAACTGGGGCCATGATTAAGAGGGAAACGTGCGCAGAGGCAAATTCTGCAAAAAATGTCCTCGATTTTTCTGAACTGGGGCCATGATTAAGAGGGAAACGTGCGCAGAGGCAAATTCTGCAAAAAATTTCCTCGATTTTTCTGAACTGGGGCCATGATTAAGAGGGAAACGTGCGCTGAGCCGACCATCTAAAACATTATGGGTGAGGGTCTGCTGCGGAGCTGACCATCCTAAACATTATATGCGAAGGCCCGCTAGTGAGCTGACGCTATAAAACATTATATGAGAGGGCCCGCTAGAGAGCTGACCCAATAAAACATTATATAAGAAGGCCCGCTGGTGAGCTGACCTATACAAAAAGTTGTCAAACAGGGCCTGCTGATGAGCTGGCCCTATATAAAAATTATATCACAGGGTATATGGAAGAGAGTCAACCATATACCCGTTTTTTGGGTGGAAGGGGTGAATGGGAATACAGAGTATTCCCATCATTGTAAATAACATATATAAAGTCACTTTATGTTCACCCGGGGCTTTCCTCCAGTGGAGTGGAGAAGTCAGGGGAAATCCAGGCCTTGTTCATTTTTATAAATGTCAACCTATCAGCATTTTCGGTGGAAAGGCGGATACGCTTATCTGTTATGATGCCACCAGCAGCACTAAATACCCGCTCAGACAGAACGCTGGCGGCAGGGCAGGCCAGCACCTCCAAGGCGTAGAGTGCCAGTTCATACCACGTGTCCAGCTTGGACACCCAGTAGTTGTAAGGCACAGAGGGATCATTGAGGACGCTGACACGGTCTGCTATGTACTCCTTCACCATCTTCCAAAACTTTTCCCTCCTTGTGACACTAGGCTGCGCATCAGGGTGAGGGTGCTGGCGGGGTGTCATGAAGGTGTCCCACGCCTTGGAGAGTGTTGCCCTGCCTTTGTCGGAACTGCTGTGTGCTCCCCTTTTCTCCCCTTCTCGGTTGGCCAAGGTAGCACGTACTCTGCCGCCAGCGTTGTCAGATGGAAAATTTTGGAGCAATTTTTCGACAAGAACCTTCTGGTATTGCACCATTTTGCTTGTCCTCTCCACCGGAGGAATGAGAGATGAGAAATTCTTTTTGTAGCGGGGGTCCAGAAGGATGAACACCCAGTAATCCGTGTTGTCTAAAATGCGTATAACGCGTGGGTCACGGGAAAGGCAGCCTAACATAAAGTCAGCCATGTGTGCCAGAGTACCAACAGGCAAGATTTCGCTGTCCTCACCAGGAGGATGACTCTCAATCTCCTCATCCTCTTCCTCCTCTTCTGCCCACCCACGCTGAAGAGATGGAACTAAAGTTCCATGGCTACCCTCTGTAGCGGAGGCAACCGTGTCTTCCTCCTCCTCCTCCTCCGCCTCCTCCAATTGTCGCTGAGAAGACGAAGTGAGGGTGCTCTGGCTATCACCTTGTGTAAGCTCTTGCTCCCACATTTCCACCTCTTCCACATGCAAAGCGTCGGTTTTAATTGTGAGCAGCTAGCGTTTCAGTAGACACAGAAGTGGGATGGTTACACTGATAATAGCGTTATCGCCGCTCACCATCTGTGTCGATTCCTCAAAATTGCGTAAAACCTCACAGAGGTCTGACATCCATTCCCACTCCTCACTTCTGATTAGAGGAAGTTGAACGGAGAGGCGACGACCATGTAAGAGCTGGTACTCCACTACTGCCCTCTGCTGCTCACAAAGCCGGGCCAACATGTGGAAGGTGGAGTTCCAGCGCGTGCTCACGTCACACAGCAGCCGGTGAGCTAGCAATTGTAAGTGCTGCTGCAGCTTCAACAGGCCGGCTGAAGCTGTTGATGACTTACGGAAATGTGCACACACGCGGCGCACCTTGGTCAAGAGATCATGCACATTGGGGTAGGTTTTTAGAAATCGCTGAACCACTAAATTAAATACATGCTCTAGGCATGGTACGTGTGTGAGCTTGCCGAGCTCCAAAGCCGCCACCAAGTTACGCCCATTATCACACACAACCATGCCTGGTTGCAGGTTGAGTGGTGAGAGCCACTGCTCGGTCTGGTGACTAATCCCCTGCAACAGCTCTGAGGCCGTGTGCTGTTTGTCCCCAAGGAAGATCAGCTTCAGCACGGCCTGTTGACGCTTCCCCACTGCAGTGCTACACTGCTTCCAGCTACCGGCTGATGGGTGAGTGGCGCTGCGCGCAGAGAATTCAGAGGTGGAAACGGAGGAGGAGGAGGAGCCAATAACGTAGGTGCTGGCGGAAACCCTGATGGAGGTAGGGCCCGCAATCCTCGGCGTGGGTAGCACCTGTGCCATCCCAGGGTCCGAGTCGCTCCCAGCCTCCACGACATTCACCCAGTGTGCCGTCAGGGAAATGTAGCGTCCCTGGCCACAAGCACTTGTCCATGTGTCAGTCGTTAAGTGGACCTTCCCAGTAACTGCGTTGGTCAGGGCACGGGTGATGTTACGGGACACATGGTGGTGTAAGGCGGGGACGGCACACCGGGAAAAGTAGTGGCGGCTGGGGACTGCGTACCGAGGGACAGCTGCTGCCATCAGGCTGCGGAAGGACTCAGTCTCCACAAGCCTAAATGGCAGCATTTCGATGGCCAGTAATTTGGAAAGGTGTGAGGTTAGTGCTATGGCCTGTGGGTGGGTGGCTGGGTATTTTCGCTTGCGCTCAAATGCCTGGGGTAACGACATTTGGACGCTGCGCTGGGACAGGGAAGTGGATGTGGTCGCTGATGGTGCTTCAGATGGTACAGGTGCAGGGCGGGAGGTATGCGGGCCTGCGCCTTCGACAGGCGATTGGCCAGCACCGAAAACAGGGGAAGAGGAGGCAGTGGTGTGGCCTGCAGACACAGATTGGCGATCCGGGCGTTCCTCCCACTTATTACGGTGCTTGGATGCCATGTGTCGGATCATGCTTGTGGTGGTGAGGTTTCTAGTGTTCATGCCTCGGCTCATTCTGGTGTGGCACAGGTTGCAAACTACAATTTTTTTGTCGTCCGCACTTTCCTTAAAAAAACACCATACCGCGGAACACCTAGCCCTTGGCAAGGGAGATTTACGCAAGGGGGTGCTCCGTGGAACATTTGCGGGCCGGTTTGGTGCGGTCCGCCTTCTTTCTTTAGCCACACCACTGCCTCTTCCAGCCTGTTGCGGTGCTGCAGATGGCTCACCCTCAGGACTGCTGTCATCGCTCGGCTCTCCACCTTCCCAGGTGGGGTCAGTCACCTCATCGTCCACCAAGTCCTCCTCCACTTCCTCACTCTGATCATCCTCCTCATTTCTTGATCCCACCACATACTCAGTCATTGACAACTGTGTATCATCCTCCTCATCAAGGTCTTGAGACAGTAATAGTGGTTGATTTGATGGCAACTGTGTCTCATCATCATCATCATCCACTTCCTTTGACCTTAAATGCCGTTCCCCTCTGTCATCTTCTTGTGATTGGGTACCCTCTAGAGGTTGTGAATCAGGGCACAAGATGTCATGTTCCTCTGCAAGCGTGCTTGGAGAGAGGTTCAAATGAAGGATTGGTGATGAGACGAGCTCCTCACTATATCCCAGTGTGGGATCACTTCTTTGGCCAGACCCTCTATGGTGGGAGGAAGGATGATCAGGGTGAGGATTATGTTGACCAGACTCTTGGCTACTGAGAGTGGACTTGGTGGAAGACAGGGTGGTGCTTAACCGACTGGAAGCAGTATCAGCTGAAATCCAACCGACCACCTGTTCGCAGTGGTCTGACCTCGAGAGTGATGTCCTGCGACGCCCTGTAAACTGAGACATGAAGCTAGGTATGGTGCATGTCTTTCTTTCTTGTGCTCTGTCACCAGGCACAGTTTCTACGCGTCCTGACCCGTGCCCTGAACTATCAGGATCACGTCCACTTCCCCGTCCCTTTTTACCCGCCTTCTTCATATTACACGGAATATGTGCTGCTAATCTGCAACTTTGCACACTAAACAGAATGTGCTGCTTATCTGCGGCTAGGCACAGTGAACGGAATATGTGACTTTTATTTTTTACACTTTGCACACTAAACAGAATGTGCTGCTAATCTGCAACTTTGCACACTAAACAGAATGTGCTGCTAATCTGCGGCTAGGCACAGTGAACGGAATATGTGACTTTTATTTTTTACACTTTGCACACTAAACAGAATGTGCTGCTAATCTGCAACTTTGCACACTAAACAGAATGTGCTGCTTATCTGCGGCTAGGCACAGTGAACGGAATATGTGACTTTTATTTTTTACACTTTGCACACTAACCAGAATGTGCTGCTAATCTGCAACTTTGCACACTAAACAGAATGTGCTGCTAATCTGCAACTTTGCACACTAAACAGAATGTGCTGCTTATCTGCGGCTAGGCACAGTGAACGGAATATGTGACTTTTATTTTTTACACTTTGCACACTAAACAGAATGTGCTGCTAATCTGCAACTTTGCACACTAAACAGAATGTGCTGCTAATCTGCGGCTAGGCACAGTGAACGGAATATGTGACTTTTATTTTTTACACTTTGCACACTAAACAGAATGTGCTGCTAATCTGCAACTTTGCACACTAAACAGAATGTGCTGCTTATCTGCGGCTAGGCACAGTGAACGGAATATGTGACTTTTATTTTTTACACTTTGCACACTAAACAGAATGTGCTGCTAATCTGCAACTTTGCACACTAAACAGAATGTGCTGCTTATCTGCGGCTAGGCACAGTGAACGGAATATGTGATTTTTATTTTTTACACTTTGCACACTAAACAGAATGTGCTGCTAATCTGCAACTTTGCACACTAAACAGAATGTGCTGCTTATCTGCGGCTAGGCACAGTGAACGGAATATGTGACTTTTATTTTTTACACTTTGCACACTAAACAGAATGTGCTGCTTATCTGCGGCTAGGCACAGTGAACGGAATATGTGACTTTTATTTTTTACACTTTGCACACTAAACAGAATGTGCTGCTAATCTGCAACTTTGCACACTAAACAGAATGTGCTGCTAATCTGCGGCTAGGCACAGTGAACGGAATATGTGACTTTTATTTTTTACACTTTGCACACTAAACTGAATGTGCTGCTAATCTGCAACTTTGCACACTAAACAGAATGTGCTGCTTATCTGCGGCTAGGCACAGTGAACGGAATATGTGACTTTTATTTTTTACACTTTGCACACTAAACAGAATGTGCTGCTTATCTGCGGCTAGGCACAGTGAACGGAATATGTGACTTTTATTTTTTACACTTTGCACACTAAACAGAATGTGCTGCTAATCTGCAACTTTGCACACTAAACAGAATGTGCTGCTAATCTGCGGCTAGGCACAGTGAACGGAATATGTGACTTTTATTTTTTACACTTTGCACACTAAACAGAATGTGCTGCTAATCTGCAACTTTGCACACTAAACAGAATGTGCTGCTTATCTGCGGCTAGGCACAGTGAACGGAATATGTGACTTTTATTTTTTACACTTTGCACACTAAACAGAATGTGCTGCTAATCTGCAACTTTGCACACTAAACAGAATGTGCTGCTAATCTGCGGCTAGGCACAGTGAACGGAATATGTGACTTTCATTTTTTACACTTTGCACACTAAACAGAATGTGCTTCTAATCTGCAACTTTGCACACTAAACAGAATGTGCTGCTTATCTGCGGCTAGGCACAGTGAACGGAATATGTGACTTTTATTTTTTACACTTTGCACACTAACCAGAATGTGCTGCTAATCTGCAACTTTGCACACTAAACAGAATGTGCTGCTAATCTGCAACTTTGCACACTAAACAGAATGTGCTGCTAATCTGCGGCTAGGCACAGTGAACGGAATATGTGACTTTTATTTTTTACACTTTGCACACTAAACAGAATGTGCTGCTAATCTGCAACTTTGCACACTAAACAGAATGTGCTGCTTATCTGCGGCTAGGCACAGTGAACGGAATATGTGACTTTTATTTTTTACACTTTGCACACTAAACAGAATGTGCTGCTAATCTGCAACTTTGCACACTAAACAGAATGTGCTGCTTATCTGCGGCTAGGCACAGTGAACGGAATATGTGACTTTTATTTTTTACACTTTGCACACTAAACAGAATGTGCTGCTAATCTGCAACTTTGCACACTAAACAGAATGTGCTGCTTATCTGCGGCTAGGCACAGTGAACGGAATATGTGACTTTTATTTTTTACACTTTGCACACTAAACAGAATGTGCTGCTTATCTGCGGCTAGGCACAGTGAACGGAATATGTGACTTTTATTTTTTACACTTTGCACACTAAACAGAATGTGCTGCTAATCTGCAACTTTGCACACTAAACAGAATGTGCTGCTAATCTGCGGCTAGGCACAGTGAACGGAATATGTGACTTTTATTTTTTACACTTTGCACACTAAACTGAATGTGCTGCTAATCTGCAACTTTGCACACTAAACAGAATGTGCTGCTTATCTGCGGCTAGGCACAGTGAACGGAATATGTGACTTTTATTTTTTACACTTTGCACACTAAACAGAATGTGCTGCTTATCTGCGGCTAGGCACAGTGAACGGAATATGTGACTTTTATTTTTTACACTTTGCACACTAAACAGAATGTGCTACTAATCTGCAACTTTGCACACTAAACAGAATGTGCTGCTAATCTGCGGCTAGGCACAGTGAACGGAATATGTTACTTTTATTTTTTACACTTTGCACACTAAACAGAATGTGCTGCTAATCTGCAACTTTGCACACTAAACAGAATGTGCTGCTAATCTGCGGCTAGGCACAGTGAACGGAATATGTGACTTTTATTTTTTACACTTTGCACACTAAACAGAATGTGCTGCTAATCTGCAACTTTGCACACTAAACAGAATGTGCTGCTAATCTGCGGCTAGGCACAGTGAACGGAATATGTGACTTTTATTTTTTACACTTTGCACACTAACCAGAATGTGCTGCTAATCTGCAACTTTGCACACTAAACAGAATGTGCTGCTAATCTGCAACTTTGCACACTAAACAGAATGTGCTGCTTATCTGCTGCTAGGCACAGTGAATGGAATATGTGACTTTTATTTTTTACACTTTGCACACTAAACAGAATGTGCTGCTAATCTGCAACTTTGCACACTAAACAGAATGTGCTGCTAATCTGCGACTAGGCACAGTGAACGGAATATGTGACTTTTATTTTTTACACTTTGCACACTAAACAGAATGTGCTGCTAATCTGCAACTTTGCACACTAAAAAGAATGTGCTGCTAATCTGCAACTTTGCACACTAAACAGAATGTGCTGCTAATCTGCAACTTTGCACACTAAAAAGAATGTGCTGCTAATCTGCAACTTTGCACACTAAACAGAATGTGCTGCTAATCTGCGGCTAGGCACAGTGAACGGAATATGTGACGTTTTTTTTTTAAATCTCTGCCCCCCCAAACAAAATAAACTGCTGCCCCCACACACAATAGTCCTAAAAAGGACTTTTGGGTCTTTATGTTGTTCAAACACACTTTTCTTCTCCCTACACTGACTTTCCCTTCCTATCCTCATCTCTCCCTGGCTAAGACTGAGCCGAACTCGCTGGTCAGGTGCTATACAGCACCCGATCACGGGTTCTGGCCAGCTAATCAGTGTAATGCCAGCAGCCAACATGGCTGCTGGCATTACACTGATGTCAGAGCCTCCCCACACGTTTATTGGCTGCGCAGCAGCCGCGAAACGTGCGGGGAGGAGACCCGAACATGGCGGGCGAGCACATGCGGTACTCGTACGAGTACCGCCATGTGCCGAGCAGAGCGATGCTCGAGCCGAACCGAGCTTCGGCCGAGCATGCTCGCTCATCACTAACCACAGGTATTCCCTCTCTATGGAGTCCACAACAAAAAGTTCCCAGGTATGATAATGTATAACAGTAGTGTAGTAATTCTGGGGCAAACCAACTGCACCATTGGAAACAAAAATAATTTTCTAAATCCAAATATATTTATATGGAGCTTTTACTGCTGTAAATGTGGGAAGTCTCCACTGCATTGTGAGTCCCCAGGAAATATGTGGGAATTTATATTTATGTTTCTTGTGAAGTTGGTTTGCCTTGGCAGTGCTCCACTTTGTTTTTATTCAAACTGCCCTATAAAAGCAAACAAATTAGGAAAGCAACTCAACTGAGTGAATAAACAATGGTGATTCCCCTCTAAATCAGGCTCTTAAACCAATTTTTTTTTATTCCTACAACTGCCTAAGGTCAGCATACTCAGCTACGTATGCCTGAATTCCTTTCTTTTCCCATAACATCACTTGCACCAATAGGAGAACACTTGGGCAGTTTGGGGCATTTCCGGGTATTTGCTTACTCTAGACCTTGTTTATGGCTATGCACTAATCAAGACTTAGAGAAAATAGCATGAGTATACTCTATTTCCCTATGCATGCTATGGGGGTGGTGGTAACTGGGCTTGACATGGAAGCTGGATGTTTCCCTCTTAAACCTCAACAAATATATATATATAAAAAAAGATGCACAGGACAACAGGAGAATCATGGTAAGGTCACGTCATTTATTAAAATATAATTTAATTATACTTACCGGGTATGACTAAATGAACAAGGCTTATCAGCCATACCAGCCTGATAAGCTAACCATAACATCAAAAGATTTCTGTCCTAGCTACCAGGAACCATCACAAAAACAAAAACCCTCTGTGCTGTCATAAAACATAAAATCTGCCACTCATATTTTACATATCATTGTATGTCCATTCCACATTTACATTAAATAGGGAGGGTGCCAGTGATACTGCAGGCCAATACAAACCTCTTTCTAGATTATTCCTTACCTTTCAAAGTACGTACATGCACCATATATGTATATTTTTAAAGAACCTTACCCATTAAACAAATAACTTGAATAAACCTAACCAAACAAAAAACAAGGGGGAGGGCACAACCCCAACTCCACGGGTCCCTACATTATTCAATCTAGTCCCTTGCATTAAAGTCCTAATGATGGTGGAGATTTTCTGTTGGCAACTTTGCATGCACCACAGCACTCATAGCCTGAAGTACACACATTGATGTGATGTCATTTGCATTAGATGCAAACAGCATTTAAGCTGCACTGGTAAATTCATACATTCAGCCCAATGTCTCAGGCTTTTGCCCGTGATGGTCTGCTCTTATAGTGGTAACTACTCTGAATTGTACCGTGTCTATAATATGGAAGTAATCCATATTACAATGCATACATAAAGAAGATATGTTGACTTTATAGCTTCTATCTCCAAAATACACTGAAGAATTTGTGCAATTCAGAGGCAAGACAACTGTATGATAGGGGAGAAATAAATATTATTATTGATTTATTAGGGATTTTATCCTCTTGAATGTTAGAAAGGTCCCCAAAACATTGCAAAAACATTCAATGAGTTAAAAGCACCATTTCACTCAATGGAATGTAATTTTTATTTGTCCTCTGTGATTAATTAGTTTAATCCTGAATCACTCGTCAGACTCCAATAACACTGTTGAAATGGCTATGTACATGATGGTGTCCTTCAAACATAAGTGAATTGGAACTGACTGTCGTATATGATGAAAGCATGGGCTACCCAAAATACCCATACAACAAACAAAACTACAATAATATTGCTTCAAAGTTATTCTGTGTCTACAGTCTTCAATTTTGCTACATTTAATCAGATAAATTAGTTGATATAAGTGGTGACTAAGAGATGTATTACATAATCACACAATGCATTGCATGTACCCTACTTTAATGAAACAGTTATCTATATCATTTCATTATACAAGATTAGTATTGGCGACAATGGCGAGCACTGATGGGAAATCACCACCAACTACATTACTAGCAATACCTGAAGAAATTAGTTTTGTGGCTAAGTAAGCACTCATCCTATCACCTTAGTGACAGACACTGTCATCCATATTACTGGTGGCTGTAACAGTAGCAAGTCTCCAGAGACTGCTTTAAATTCTGTGAAATATGACAAATGCACCACTTCACTGAACTGCTTTGACAGAATAAACAGGGACAATCCTCTTGTTTTACTACTTTTTCTCCAGTGGTTTCAAGTTAATTAAAAGTATGGGACTGCATTCTGAGCCCTCTGTAGACAGGAGTAAAGGAAGCCACCATGAAGTCTGTGGCTTTGCAGTAAAATATGCCTTGTGAGATCAGTGAGAGAGTTTGTTGGAGGCAATATTCTACCACTGCTCTGTAAGGCCAGGCTTCATGGTGCAGCACTGGCTTCCTCATCAGTTTTGCTACCAGAAAATTAAAGGGCTCAGACCTGGTGATAGTTGTTCTTTAAAATGCAAGAGAATTTATCTGGGCTTATGTTTCCAGCTTATTGAAATGTGTTCAAAGACACAAATGTACTGGGTTGATGTTGTAATTCACAACTTCAATAGTGTAATTAACAATCTGTTGCTACAAGTTGTGTTCATCTCTGATCTGAAACTATACTACAGTTAGCAGCACTTCCTAGGTATTACATCTTAGAGGACAGAGTACTGCAGTCATGGAATAGTTTTTGACCAGAAAAAGAAAACCATTTTACCAGGTTTTGATTTTAAAAGTGCTCTACAACTGATTCAACATATCTATTAACTTTAGGCTTGTTTATGGTGATGGAAAGATAATATGTGTATGTCTTTTGCATTTTCAGATTGTGTGCTTTCAAAAACACAAAATCAGCTAAATTGAATGAACAGCCCTATAAATAGCAAAAAGCAAAACAAACGTGCTCTGCTCTATACAAATAAACTCAAAGTGAACCCTGTGGAGGGCATATATATCATACCAGATGTCATGACTTACTTATTTGAAAATAATGAGGGCTTTGTTGCAAAATTTTGGCCAAAATATGATGAAGCTCGCTTACCTCTCCAAGGCACCACATTTTAAGAGAGTCCTAACCTATATATAAATATATAACCTCTAGAGCTTTCTAGATTAAAAATGCTTACATTTAAATATTTACTTCACAAACCTGTCTCTAAGGAAACACATTGCTGTCCTAGTTAAAAACACAGAAAGAAATAAAATGACTAATAACTCCCTAGGGTAGAATAATCTGCAGAGGGTGAGTGATTAACCCTTTAAGGACTACATGAAGTACTATGACCGTCATGGTCCTTAAATACTTAAGGACCGATGACAGTCATAGAATGTTGAGTACTTTTTACTTACATCGTATCACAGTTCCCGTGATTACCTGTCACTCTCTGAGGTGGTGTGTTCCTATTGGCAGCGCTTGTTATGCCCGCCCAGTATGGCCTTCTTATACCGGGCCTCTGGCACCTGTCAGGTGCCCTTTTGTGGTGTTCCAGTACCAGTGCTTCCGTTGCTGTGTTCCTGTGTACCGATTCGGCTTGTCTGACTATTCTTCTGGTTCCTGCTCCGTGTATGACCCGGCCTGACTGACGTTCCTGCTCAGTGATTGATCCGGCTTGTCTGACGCTCCTGCTCCGTGTATGACCCAGCCTGGCTGACGTTCCTGCTCCGTGATTGATCCGGCTTGTCTGACGCTCCTGCTCCGTGTATGACCCGGCCTGGCTGACTTTCCTTCTTGGTATCCAGCTTCCTGTGTTCCGGTTCCAGTGTGGCTTCATCTATGTTGCTTGGCGACATTGTGAACTGTCAGACTTGTGCTTCTTAAAGCTGACCTCCCACTTGCTGAGCTTGTTGCCTCTGTTACCGAGCCTGTCCGTTAACATTTGCTGTGCTTGTTGTCTCAGATACTGGGCATCCGTTAACACTAGCTGAGCTTGTTGCCTCCATTACCGAGCCTGTCTGCTGACACTTGCAGTACTTGTTGCCTCCAATTCTGGGTCATCCGTTAACACTTGCTGAGCTTGTTGCCTCCGTTGCCGAGCCTGTCCGTTTACACTTGCAGAGCTTGTTGCCTCAGATACCGAGCCTCTCCATTAACACTTGTTGAGCTCTCATCCTCCATTATGAGCCATCCGCTACATTTGCAGAGCAGTGGGTTTGTGTTACCATCTACCGTTAGCTCTTGCAACATTACGCTCCATTGGCACACCGGAAGGGTGCTTCTGGCTCTGGTCTTACTGGGCTCTAGCAGTGTTGGGGTATCTGTTTACGCACCACGGGGTGCTACTGGCTCTGGTCCCTTTCAGCTATGGCAGTGCGGGTATCCGTTGATGCACCAAGGGGTGCTACTGGCTCAGGTTCCATTCAGCTCACGCAGTGTCATTAACCCTTTCATCACCGCAGAGTGCCTTGGCTCCGGTCCCATTCAGCTCACGCAATGTGCCTATTCCATTATGCATGGCAGAGTGCCCTTGGCTCTGGTATTATTTAGCTCTAGCACCAGTGTTGGTCTTGCTTATCACCAGTCCTTGAGGACTACTGGGCGTTGTCTTACACACCACATCAGAGACTGATTATTTGCATTGGACTTAACCCTAGCCTTACTCAGTTCCATTGCTTGTATGCATTGCTCTTTATCCATACTGTGTCTGCTATATTACCATATTGCCTTCAGTTACGTGTAATTACCTATTTCTGCCCTTAGGGGGTCGTGTTCCTCATTTATTCTCAATTAAACTGTGTTTTATTTTTTACCTCTGGTCTGAGAGTCTGAATAACCGTTACACATCGCTCCCCCGGGAGCGCTGTAAGTAAAAATAGGGCCTAAAATTGACCGCTCCAAGACTGGAGCAATCTCTTTCAGGCCACAAAGCGGCGTGCTGATACACACAACAGGTCACGTGTACCGGTGCGTCGGCAAGGATCAAATCGGTCCTTATGGGACGGAAACGTCCCAGGACTGCTGGTCCTTAAGGGGTTAAGGACCCAAAAAGGAACACCGCCAGTCCCATTTATAGCTCTACCCCCCCCATCCCACTGGAAAGTACATGTGATCCTTTAAACAAACCATAATTAAAAGCAATACCAAGGATAGACAAGTCAATTAAACATTGCAACCATATACGATGCCTCTAAAATAACCCCTTTATTACAGTGATAAAGAATTGTGCCTATTGAAAATGTAAGTGCATTTTAGCATACATCTTATTTATGATTCAAGTGGAATATGGTGAAAAGCAAGCCATTCTTATCATAAATATACTATAGATCTTTGAGTGGTGGGTTGGGTGTTTTTAAATAGGCTTTGAATTAGGTTTTAACTAAGTGCTAATCAATGTATTTCTTTAAAATAATTTCTTTTGGAACAACTTTTAATTTTAATGGTTATATGATATTTATATACATTGGATAGGTCTTGCTTGAAATGAGGTACCTTAGTAGGGTAAGTGTGCTTAAATATTCTTTGGCCAAATTATGGAAGAAAACCCTCATTTGTTTGAAATAAATTAACACATAGACATAATATACACTCTGTACAGGGTTCATCATTTTGGATAAACTGTGTGGATCAGAGCTGGATTGTTTTTGCCTTTTGCTTTAGGTCTTTTCCTAGTTTGGGGACTTGGAGAATCCCCTCATTCCTTGCTGATTTCCATACCTTTTTCACTTGGGATCTTAATTTCATTTATATTTTATATCTATATTTATGGCAAGCTAGAGCTGTGAGTTGTCTTTTGGTTTATGCTTCTGGATCACGATTTTGCTTTGTTTGCTTTTGTTATTTTAATAAAGGTGTTTTGCATTTTTATACTTTGTGTCCTGTCTGGTTCCTGGTCCCTAACATTTGTATGGATTACCTCGGGATTGTTTTTTCTTTTGCTTTAGATCTTTTCCTAGTTTGGGGACTTGTAAAAAAACCCTTCATTCCTTGCTGCTTTCTATACATTTTTCACTTGGGATCTTAATTTAATTTATATTATACTAGTTGAAGAACCACGGGCAACGGGCAACAGTGCTGGCTGGTCGCAGTGCAGTCATGCGCAGTAGAGACTGCCCATGACACAGCTGATACGGAGTGGGTTGCTCCAAATTCAGACCATGGTCTTCTCTGTGCACCCTTCGGTCGCACAGTCACGTCATGGGCAGTCTCTACTGAGCATGATTGCAGCACGCGCAGCAGTCTCTAGTGAGAATGACTGCATCTTTACAAACTTTTAAAGACTTATAAATTATTATATAGGATATGTATATTTATGGTGTTTTGGTTCTTGTTTCTTTTTCCTTGTTTTGTGTATTTGTTGCAAATACATTCTTGGTACATAACCTGAGCGAAAGTGCTTAGCGTTTTAAGGGAATATCTTGGTTCTAACTGAGAATCATATACTTTATTTTAATAATTAAAACTGGTTCTAAGCAAATTCTGCATCTGTAAATGTCATTTGCCAATAGACTGTGGATCTGTCATATATTGGAACCCTTACCTGTTATTTTGGCCTAACTTTACCGAGAGGTGAGAAAAGTCCCCAGACTTTGCATCCAAAGGAAAGTTTTCTTTTCATTATTAAATAATGATGGTTTTATAAAACACTATTGAGTAGTTTTTCCAACATCTGTGCCAATGTGACAATAAAGCTGCTTGATCTTTCTGTCCAGAAAATGAATGAAAATGTCAATTTTTATAATCATTATAAATTCTTTATGATGAATAAATACAGTCTATAGATTTTTATTACATAGAAATATAGTTTTTGAAGGCAAATATGCAAATCTTCAAGTTGGATAATTCAGAATATATAAATATTACCTAAATGAAACAAGTAGTTCAAAAGGAGCAATGTCTCACTGAATATATGAATGTGCATTTGCGATGCCTTTCTCACCAGAATCCAGTGCCAATGCTCTTTAGCACATATTGACAGGCCCACACCACCATTATTAGGGCTTGAATGTCAAGTAGCCCCTTAGTTGTGTTCATAACATACCCAGGAAAATGGGGTAAAGTCATTCTCTTTACTCTATATATTGTTTAGTACATAGCATTTACCCTTTTATTTCCAGTGAGGAAACTGTTGAGTACCTCTTTGTCACTCAAATTGAGGAATGGAAAGCTCCACAAAGGCAATACACTGTTCAATTAACATTACCTTGTGCAACAAGCAATAAGGGGTAAACATCCGGCATAAGTAGCCTAGTAAATAGATGTTTGGCACATTTTTTCCAGTATTTGTTTTTTCGTGGAATAATATTTGTGTATCCACTCCACTGTTAGAAACACTTAAAGAAATATAAACAGGTAATACAAATCACAAGTTATGAGTAATAGCAGAGCAAAAAGTGCTAAGTGAAGCAAAAGTAATACAGTGAGAATATACAGCAATATGATCCACTCAAAATGATATATGCAATTCTCTTTTAAAACAATGCCATCCTTCATATATAATATTTGCATTGAGATAAAGGGCAAGCTTATTGGTACACTCATATGTTAAGACAACAAATTGCCTTAATTGTTAATAGGAATGGGCGAAAGTTATTGCCTCAACATAGATCTAGGTGAAAGATGAAGCTTCCTGCCTAATGGGAATTTTGCTTAGCTCATTGCATTGAAATAAATGGGAAGAGTGAATTTATCCCCACCTCATGGCAGTTTTCTCTTTTTTCCTACAAGCATATAAAGGGGTGTCAGGCTCTCAAAGCATGTCATTCTGTGTTTGTGAGAGGAAGAGAGAGCAGCTCATTTTAGCGCTAAAGAAGACAGGCAATAAAGTGGAGTTGAAGCTTATTTTAGGGAATCTTTTAGGTAAGACATTTGTTCTCTGTATTAGTGGAGTCTGGGGAAACTCTGGGGGAGAAGAAGGGAGAAAGGAGGTTGGCCCCTAATACCCCAAAATTTGTCGTGGCTGACTGGCAAGACACAATCAGCTGCGACCCAAGCTCCTTCCTGACCTGGCTTTTATTATCTTGGGATGTGAGAAGCAAGCAAAGGAGGTTGACCCCAAATACCCCAACATTCTGTATAACTGACTCGATTTGAAAGACACAGACAGCTGCAGTCCAAGCAAATTCCTTGCTGATTTTGTTCTTATTATATCTGTCTTGGATGTGTTTGGGGGTGTGAGAATGGAGCAAAGGATATTGACCCCCAAATACCCCAACATTTTGTCTGATTTGAAGACATAGTCAGCTACAGTCCAATTTCTTTGCAGATCTTGTTGTTGTTATCCCTGTGTTGAACATGTCTGCTGTGATCCAAGATCCCTACTGATCTTGCAGTTATTATCTCTGCATTAGATGTGTCTGGGGATATGAGAAAGGAGCAAAGGTGGCTGACTCCAAGTGCACCAACATTCTGCCTGACTGATTCGATTTGAAAGACACAGGTAGCGTCATCCAAGTACCTCGCTGATCCTGCTTTAATTATCTCTGTGCTGGGGAAGTTTAGGGAAAGAAGTTGTTGATTTTTTTTTTTTAAAGTTATAATTTTTTTGGACAGTGATACTATAGGGTAGATAACACAGGTAAAAAATAAATAAATTAATTAAAAAATAAAATATTAGGTGACAGACAGCTGACTGGGACCCTGATGTGAGGTAGGCTTGATAGATAGCAGGCAAGATTGAGTATTTTCTGAGTGCCAAGGCAAGACATCACATAATCAGTTCTGTTGTGTACTTTAGAGTAAAAAAACACAAAGTAGTTGAGTAATTCCCAGCAAATGCTCAAGGGGCGGGGGGAGGAGGAAAGGTGCAAGAATGTGGGAGTAAAGTCATAGTTTAAAAACTGACTGCAGCCATGGTTGCTGCAGCTGTGAAATAAATGATGATGATACCTCTCCTCTCCTGGAGGATGCAGTTTGACAAGGTCCCACCAAAAGTTCCACCACCACAAACAGGGCTAACATTTTTTTAAGAAGAACATTGAAGATGACAGCAAGTCACATTCTAGTGTTGATATGTATGAGTTTTAATAAAAACTACCGTGTAACTATCAGTTGGTATTCATACTGAGAAGCCGACATATTTTTTTCACTTCTTGACATTATAGACTGGAAAGACTTTGCCCACCTTTACATATCTCAACAATTTAAGTTTGCTTTGTTACTTGAAAAGTATGTTCTTTAATGTATAAGCAACTTATTTTTAGATACATCCTTTTCTTTACATTAAATGTCTGCTTTACTTTTTTAGAAACTTGCAGCACACTTTACCAAATCAAGGGTCTAAGACACATTTTAATTCCTTATTTGGTTAATTTTATTAAACATGTTTTGTCACATAACACATACCAGTTACTTGTTGGCACTGGAAGAATTTCTTAGAAACTGTGCCATTTAAATCACTCTGGCAAGAAACATAGGGGTGAGATATACAATGTTACATAGAGAAAGTGAATAATAAACAGTGTGGGAGACAGAAAGCTTACAAAAATAGAAAATGAAAATTATGTCATTTTGCAGCCAGGGAATAAAAAGGTGACTAACCCATGATATCCATTAAAATAAAAAGTGCAAATATTTTACTATTAAAATGCACAATTTTCATTGTAACTGTTTTTGTAGCATGTTTCAAATGTCAAAAGAAAAAAGAGAGAAAATGTAACCAGGAGAGGAGATTTTTAGTTTTAATCTCCCCGTTATACAAGAGAGATCAGTTCTGTGTCATAGGCACTTAAACTGCAGTGTTACATTTAAAACATAACTTTTACTTATACCTAAAAACTATAAATATTTCCTTGTATATTTTTTTTAATATTATCCAAGTATACTTAAAAATGTAAGTGATATCGGTCACTTGCACATTAAAGGAAAGAGTGAGTTACTTTACAGCAGAGAAACAGCCACCTGCACATTGAAGGAAAGAGAGAGTTACTTTACAGTAGAGAAACAGCCACTTGCACATTGAAGGAAAGAGTGGGTTATTTTACAGCAGTGAAAAATTATCTTTGATCAGTTGTAAGTCTTATGTGTATATTGGTATCGAATCGTAACAGATTTTCTTTAGATGTGAGACTATTTCACGTCTCACCCCCAAATATTACACAAACTGTTCTTACAAGTATGTGTTCATAATTTTTGAATACACACATATGAGTTTAGAATAGCAGAGCGAAACCCTATAGCCTTGTTACAGATATGAAGGCATTGATAAAGTTAAATTCAGATTCTTAATTCTCAGAAAAAATGGATAGAATTTAGAAAAACTAGAAAAGTATAGCATGAAATCCTGAAGCCGTGCTAGAAGTTTGCCGGCACTAGTTCGTTTTAAGTCTCTGAGTCTCATAACAGTGGATAGTTATGCTTTAAATATAACACTGCAGTTTAAGGACCTATGACACAGAACTGATCTCTCTTGTATAACTGGGAAACAGTGATTTAAACTAAAAATCTCCTCTCCTCTGGTTGTATCTTCTCTCTTTTTCCTTTGTAAATTATTATCTGCCGTGTCACCGCAAAGTAGGTTGCCGTTTTCTTCCATGTTTCAAAATGTCAAAGGTGGAATGCTCTATCAGATGCAGGTGGCACTGGCAATCTAAATAAATGCTTAATCTAGCTTCTAATTATTTCTTCTATGATTATACCTACAGGAAAAGGTTCTGAAACTACTTTCATTTAGGAGGTGTTACAGAAATCCCCCTATTAGCACTCATTCATTTCCTGATGCCCCAGCAGTGCTCGCACTGTTTTCCCAAATACAGATGCATAGCTGAATCACAAAGTGGATGAATTATGGAGAAAACAATGGATCTGTAGGGACAAATACAAAGTCCCATTGATTTAAATGGTCATTTTAACTCCTTGAATGCTAGAGAGGTTTCCAACACATTGCTTCTCTCTAGCATGCAAAGGCTTAAACGCCCAATTTTAATCATTTGGAATTTGTGGAATCTTTATTTAAACTCTGTGGACATAGCTCCATGGACATAGAACCTTTAGAGTTATGGCCACATACAAGTGTCCTTCTTTCTGATACTTCCCATTCTGGCCCTGAGATTTATTTTTTTTTTGTTTTGCAGTATATTTTTAGCTGAAAGGCTTAAATGAATAGACTGATATAAAACATAACTGGGAAAATGCACTATGGCATGATAACGTGGTGATAACGTGGATATGATATAATTTCTCCAGTTCCTATATTACTATTTGGAGCCAATGCACTAAGATTTATCCAGTTTTGGAGATCTTAGTGAATAGGCTCCATAGAATAACACAGGAACTGAGGAAGTGATATCACTGGAGAAGTTATCTCTGCCTTATCACACCTTAGTGCTTAACCCCCAATATGTTCAGCAACCTCTCTTATTCTGAACTGGACATATTGTTTTCTATCAATCGAGGGTGAGAAAAACTGTTGGGATAGTCCCTTAAAGGGTGGGGCAAGGGGTTTACAATTGTAAAGATGCCTGCCCTGACTTACGCATGTAGGTGCGAGAAAAATATTTGGCCAATAAGGATACAGTCTTAACCCTCTGAGTGCTACTCACTCCTTCTCTGAACCTTCACCAATAAATTTGTGACTAACCATGAGGACAGCTCAGCCTCTTGGCCACTTATCAGAACCTGTCATTCATTTGTTCAGTTAGCAAGAGTTGATACCAATCTATACCCCATGCCTGTCTCTTCTCCCTACTATTGCTTTTAGACTGTAAGCTCTCAAGAAGAGGGATCATTTACCATATGTATTAGATGTTTCAGGATGTCATAATGTTTGTAAAAGGTATTTGTGTGTTTTGGTAGTCTAATCATGAACGATAATAAGAATAACCTGTTTTACATTAAAAAACATTACTAAAATAGTAGAAAATTATGTTTTTGGGGATATTTACCTTTACTTATAACAATGAATATGGAAACACAAGTGGCAAAATTTTTTTTGAGTGTAGTATTTTACTCATATAAAGAGTGTATCTAAATTCTTACTGGTTAATTTCTTAAGACTACTTAATGCAGATGTGTCAAATAGCAATCCTAAAGGCCTGAGGCTGTGAAATCTCCGTGATTGTCTACAGATTGCAGCGCCTATGCACAATAAGGGGTATCCCAGACAATGGCACCATCTCAACCTTTTATGAATAAAGTTTGACACCCGTGAATTAATGAAAGTGGAGTTAAAGGCAATGTATATCTATGGTGCAGTAGCACCAGGTCCCAGAATCCAGCCAGGCCCCATCCACCCCAGGGTCCAATAGTTCTAGCTATGCCTCTGGGAATTTTTTCATGATAGGGGACCCCAAAAATGGTAAAACCACTTTTTAATATTGGTTTCTCTTTAATACAACCTGCTCAAATTAATTTGTTGGTCTGATTTTACAATAAAAAAGACCCTGATACATTTTCCTTGTTATTTTACAGGGATGAGACATCTAGTAATGCAAAAAGCCATTGCCAAGTAATGCGTTACTATGTAGTGAGAAATTATAGCATGTATCCATCTCATAGGGTGTGACCTCCTAAATTCTGGACAGTGCTTCTCATCTGCAACATAACATAGTCAGTTTATTGGAATTACATTTTAACATTATGAGAGAAATCAGTTTAAAATTGGAGAATGCTACAAAAAGCTAAATATTTTACATGGTCTTATGTCAGAGAATGTCTAAAATGTTTAGGCAGAAAACAGAAAAAAGAAATGACTTTTCAGTGCAAGTGAAATCAATCTTTGGAGCTCCAGCTGTTAGGTAATGCAAATCTCATCATCTCTAACCAGCAGTTATGAACCACTAGTATGAACTGTGAGATACTGAGCTATTGGTCAATGTGGGTTATGCACCAAGGCATGGTAAAGAGGAGATAAAGAGGAGATGATTTCTCCAGTTATATCACTTCTCCAGTTCCTATGGTATACTATGGAGCCTATGCACTAAGATCTCCAAAGTTGGAAAAATCTTAATAAATAGGCTCCATAGAATAACATAGGAACTGAAGATGTGATATTACTAGAGAAATCATCTCCACTTTATCACCTCTTTAACACTTCTTAGTGCATAACCCCATTGTATTATAAGATATATTAGATGATTCTATTTAATTACCCAGCTTCTAAGATTTACTGTTACTGATAAAACTGAGGGAAGGATGATAGCTTCAGATAATAAACTGAACACATTTTTAATCCAGTCAAGTCTTGAGTAAAACATCAAGGGCTGTAGGTTCAAAATCAAAGTGGCAGAATTTTGGTGCAAACCAACTGTGTTATAGTTGAGAACTAAAAAGTTGCATTGATTTAAATGGGGATTTTAACCCTTTGAATACTAGAGAGGTCTCCAATGAGTTGGAGTCCTCTCTATCATTAAAGGGATAAAAATCCCCATTTCAATCCCCTACAGAACAATTACTTTGCCTCAGAACCCCACTTTTGTTGTGAAGATACAGCCCTTATAAGTATGGATGCATGGTGTCTGGGCAATAACAGAAATAGAAATGTATCTCTGTGTTCTCTGTTATTATATCCTTCGAAAAAAGGTTCTCAAATTGTTTGGCATAGCTACAGAGAACATACTTGCCTTTCCTTAAATGACCTTTCAGAATGGATAGATTTTTCTGTGAATCCATTTTGATATATGATGTACACCATCATTTTTTGTTAAAGGGATAGTAATGTCAGAAAAAAAGTATTAACTATATAGTAGATACAATTAAAAGAACATACTTGCACTATGCGTTATGGTTTGAGAGATATATAAGAAAGTAAAGTTCTCCGCTCTCTCCCCTTTTTGCTTGCCGAGCTGTAAAGCTGTCAGAAGCAGATTCTGGTCACTTAACCAGACCTGGCTCTTCAGCAGCGCCGATATAATGATATCTAAAGATAAATACTTCATTGGAATGGTCTACAACATGTGCTTGCAAACCAGGCACACATTGTAGACCGTTCCGATGAAGTATTTATTTTTAGATATCATTATATCGGCGCTGCTGAAGAGCCGCCATCTGATCCAGGAACCAGAATCTGCTTCTGACAGCTTTACAGCTCATCAAGCAGAAAGGGAAGGGAGTGGAGAACTTTATTTTCCTATATCTCTCAAACCATAAAGGTTTGAGAGATACGAATAAGTGCAAGTACTCTCTTTTAATTGTATCTACCATATAGTTAATACTTTTTTTCTGACATTACTATCCCTTTAATAGATGCAAGGCAAAGGTAAATTATATTACTCTATCCAGTTATTTAATTAATTGTCACTTGTAGTGCTTCAGGAATTTTTTAATATTATTTTTTTGTATAATGCTCTAATTGGGATCTTTTTCCTCTTCTCCAATTTGTTTCATGTTATATAGCTCATTAACTGTCTAGATATCATCTTTTTATTTTTCCTCATAAAGTTTTAACTTTTTTTTTTGTATTTTAAAGTTATTAGCCTTCAGTGGCATGCCATTCCCAAAGCCTCCTTAACCCTGTAAGGACCAGCGGTCCTGGAGGGAAAGCCCCATTAAGGTAGAGGATTTCTGCACACTTGAACATATGACTGAACACGTGTGCCAGCGTGCCAAACAGGGGTCTGATAGTGAGTGCTCTGGTCTTGGAGCTGTCAATTTCAGACCCCACTAATACTCACAGCCCTCCTGCAGAAGCATTGTGAGTAGAACATACGCATCGTGCCAGGACCGTCACTGGTTCTTTAAGCAAGGGCAGATATCTTGACACATCATTGGTCCTTAAGGGGTTAAAATCTGCCCTAGTGGGATGTGATCTGTCCAGCGTGCAGAAGAATGAACAT
Source organism: Rhinophrynus dorsalis (assembly GCA_037306005.1). Classification (NCBI taxonomy): domain Eukaryota; kingdom Metazoa; phylum Chordata; class Amphibia; order Anura; family Rhinophrynidae; genus Rhinophrynus; species Rhinophrynus dorsalis. Next base: position 267,431,691 of record CM074720.1, on the reverse strand, counting down.
CCCGTATGGTAAAGCTGATCTGCCATAAACATTTTTGGTCATATGTTTAGTCTGCAGTACCTGAATGAATCGGCACTCACCATAATCTGAATATTTCACTGCTAATGAAATGGAGAAGAAGAGAAGATGGGCTGAAATGTGATTTTAGCATGAGTAGTGTAGAAAAGCATCAGCCTAAAGCTATGGTGAAACACCAACAATATGGCATCTCCCTTTTGGGATAACGCCAAGTACAAAATATAAGTACATGTAAAATAATAAGCATTTTAAACAAGCCCAACTGCTCATTTTTAGTAATTATATAAAAGTATCAATGACCTGGAAAGGAATACTGGATGCGACAGATGCACTTTAATGATCATAGAGGCTTTCAGAGCATTGTAGACAACATTCTGCACATACCACCTGTCCTTAAAAGGATAGTAATGTTTCATAATAAAAGCAGCTCTAATTAATCTTCATAGTATTTGGGCAATGGAGAGTGTTATTTCAATTCTGTCAGAGTTGTAGTTCAAGAGTAATTGAATGATAAAGTATCCCCCTCCCATCCCTTTTACTGATGTAACACTGCTCACCTCAGAGCAGCAGGGAGGTACCCTAGTAGATTGCAGAGAGGGACAATCTTCAATTAAGTTAAGGGAAAAAGCTGAACAAACTGTCAAGGGGGCAGGGCTTTCATTGTTCTCACAGTAAGAAGATTGTCCCTTGCTGTTATCTGTCTGGTCTGCAGATCAGATTCCACATCTGAGGTGAGCAGTGTTACACTAGGTAAAAGGGGAGGGAGTGGGATACTTTATCATTCAATTACTCTTGAACTACAACTCTGACAGTACTGAAATAACACTCACTATGGCCCAAATATTATGAAGATTAATTGGAGCTGCTGTTTTTGTGAAACTGTACTATCCCTTTAAAGAGCTAAGGTGAGGCTGATATACTAAAAACTGCCGTACTTCTGAAGTAAGCCAACTTCACCATAGGAGAGAAACAAACTTTGCCCATTGATTTAAATGGAGCTTTAGCCCTTTGAGTGTCAGATAGCTTTCCAAAGTATTATTTCGATGGCACTCAAAGGGTGAAACTCCTTGGATATTAGCTAACTCTACAACACATTGCTTCAAAATGCATTAGAAACCTCTCTAGTATTCATGGGGTTACAATTTCCATTCAAAACAGTATAATTCTGGGAAATGTTTATTTGCTTATGCAAACTACTGGTTAGAAATGCACAACTAGGAAGAGCCTGCTACAGAATTTAGCAGGCTCTGTAGGAGTGGTGTCCTTTCACAGAGGGAAAATATCCTAAAGCACATGATACTGATCCCTGATACTCTCCATGGCTCAAATACTATGAAGATTAATTGGAGCTGATTTTATTTTGAAACATTACTATCCCTTAAGTGCACTGGCAAATACAATGCCTTGCAAAAGTATTCACTCACGGTGGCATTTTTACTATTTTGTTGCATTACAACATGGACTTTTGTGGGGGTTTGTATTATTTGTATTATTTGATTATTTGATTTAAACAACATGCCTACCACTTTGAAGATGCAAAATATTTTTTATTGTGAAACAAACAAGAAATAAGACAAAAAAAAAGAAATCTTGAGCATACAAAACTATTCCCCCTCCCAAAATCAATACTTTGTAGAGCCACCTTTTGCAGCAATTACAGCTGCAAGTCTCTTTGGGTACATCTCTATAAGCTTGGCACATCTAGGATGGGATGTTTGCCCATTCTTCAACGTAAAACTGCTCTAGTTCATTCAATTTGGACGGGTTCCGCTGTTGTACAGCTATCTTTAAGTCATTCCACAGATTCTCAATTGGATTGAGGTCTGGGTTTTGACTAGGCCATACCAAGACATTTAAATGTTTCCCCTTAAACCACTCAGGTGTTGCTTTAGCAGTATGCTTAGGGTCATTGTCCTACTGGAAGGTGAACCTCCGTCCCAGACTCAAATCTCTGGAAGACTGAAACAGGTTTCCCTCAAGAATTTCTCTATATTTAACGCCATCCATCATTCCTTCAATTCTGATCAGTTTCCCAGTCCCTGCTGAAGAAAAACATCCCCTCAGCATGATGCTGCACCCACCATGATTCACTGTGGGGATGGTGTTCTCAAGGTGATGAGAGGTGTTGGGTTTGCAACAGACATCATAGAGTTTTCCATTATGGCCAAAAAGCTCAATTTTAGTCTCATCTGACCAGAGTATCTTCTTCCATATGTTTAGGGAGTCTCGCACATGTCTTTTGGTGAACAGCAAACATTTTTGCTTATTTTTTTCTTTAAGCAGTGGCTTTCTTCTGGTCACTTTTCCACGAAGCCCAGCTCTGTGGCGTATACTGCTTAAAGTGGTCCTATGGACAGATACTCCAATCTCCACTGTGGAGCTTTGCAGCTCCTTCAGCATTATCTTTGGTCTCTTTGATGCCTTTCTGATTAATGCCCTCCTTGCCTGGCCCGTGAGTTTTGGTGGGTGGCCTCTCTTGACATATTTGTTATTGTCAAAACTGAAAGCAGGCCGTTGCCTGCAGGGAAGGGAGTGCTGGCGGGCGGCGCTGGAGAGCGGTGCTAGGGTCTCGTTGGCTGTCAATAGAAGGCTGACGAAGTCCAGACCGGGACCCCCTATGGACAGCGTAGCTCCCCTGCAGGGGGGAGTGAAGGCTAGGGTACGGAGAGTAGCGTACGAAGCTGGGGTACGCGGGCCAATCTGGGCATAACTCCCCAAACAAAGGAATGGAGTGAGATTAAGGACAGGAATTGCCCCGAGGGGCAAGGTACAGCAAGATATAGGGTTGGTCAAGAACAAAGCCTGGGTCATACACGAAGGGTCAATACAACAGAGTAGAGAATAGTGAGTTGCGAAGCCAAAGGTCATACACAGGTGGTCCAGCAGGGCAGAATCGGCAGACAGTAGAGTAATGAGTTCCAGAGCCTAGGGTCATACACAGGTGGTCCGGCTGGGCAGAATCGGCAGGCAAGAGAGTAGTGAGTTCCAGAGCCAAGGGTCATACACAGGTGATCCAGCAGAACAGATTCGGGAGGCAAGAGAGTAGTCAAATCCGGAGCCAAGGGTCATTCACAGGTGATCCAGCAGAACAGATTCGGGAGGCAAGAGAGTAGTCAAATCCGGAGCCAAGGGTCATTCACAGGAGGTCTAGGCAGAAAAAGGAACACAAGGGTTAACTGCACACTGCACACAAGGTCTGGAGAACAGGGCAGGAAAGGACTGCAACTAGGAACAAGACTGGAGCAACAGCAGAGCCTGGGACCAGGTCAACGCTCCCTAGGAACACTGTGAAAGTGCACCGATAGCAGGGAGACGCTGCTACATATAGAAAATGATGTTGTGACGTCATCGGGGAAGGACGCGGCGAACCCGGAAGTAAGCGCGACATCGAGGAGAAGAGGACAGACTACCGCCCCGACGCCACAGGAGAGAGGAAACAAGGCGGCCGGGAGGCGGAAAAGGTGACACTGCCCCCCAACCAAGAGGCGCCTCCGGAGCCTAAGGAGCGGGCTTAGAAGGGTACCGCCGATGAAACTCCCTAACGAGAGCGGATGCATGCAGGTCCGAGGGCTTCACCCAGGAACGCTCCTCGGGACCATACCCTTGCCAATTAACCAGGTATTGCAATCGACCGCGTGATCGGCGTGAGTCAAGGATACCGTCCACAACATACTCCTGCTGACCGTCGATTAGTACGGGAGGGGGTGGTCTGGCTTGGGTAGAGGAAGAGGTAGCGGCTGGTAGGAAAGCCTTGAGAAGGGACACGTGGAACACCGGATGTATCCTCATACTCTGAGGCAGGGCTAATTTGTAAGTGACCGGAGACATCCGCCGAAGAACACGGAATGGCCCGATAAAACGAGGACCCAATTTCGAAGACGGTTGAGAAAGGCGCAGGTGCTTGGTGGATAACCATACACGCTGACCTGTCTGAAAGAGAGGAGCCGGTGATCTGTAACGGTCCTCGGCAGCCTTCTGGCGTATCTGGGCTCCCAGAAGAGCAGTACGAATGGAACGCCAATGAGAGGATAGGGATTGAACCCTCGTTTCTGAGGCAGGAACCATGGGCACTCCAGGAGCAAGGAAAAGAACCCTGGGGTTATACCCCAGGGCAGCGAAAAAAGGAGAACAGCCCAATGAGGAGTGGCGTAGTGAATTATAGGAAAATTCAGCCCAGGGCAGAAGATGCACCCAGTTATCATGTTGCAGATTACTATAGGTTCTCAAGTATTGCTCCAGACCCTGATTGAGCCGCTCGGTCTGCCCATTCGTCTGTGGATGGTAGGCGGTGGAGAAGTGCAAAGAAACGCCCAGGCGTGCACAAAAAGCCCTCCAGAAACGTGAGACGAACTGGGTGCCCCGATCCGAGGTTATATGGAGAGGGAAGCCATGAAGGCGTACGATGTCCGAGATGAAAATCTCCGCGAGCCGTTCCGCTGTGGGAAGACCCGGTAGAGGGGTAAAGTGTGCTTGTTTGGAGAAGCGGTCTATGACCACAAGTATGGTGTCCATGCCGGCTGACTTGGGCAAATCCACAATAAAATCCATGGATAAATGGGTCCATGGGAGTTCGGGTACCGGCAGAGGTACAAGTAACCCCAGAGGTTTAACCCGCGGAGTCTTGACACGAGCACAGACCGCACAGGAAGCCACCCAATCAGACACGTCCTGTCGACAGGTAGGCCACCAGAAATACCGGTTGAGAAGAGCAAGAGTACGATCTATCCCGGGATGACCCGCTACAGGTGACTGGTGGGCCCAGGCCAAGACCTTCCTTCGACAGGGCTCTGGTACTAGAAGGCAAGAGGAAGGGCAAGAAGCAGGTGTAGTTATAGGTTGTGATCTCTGAATGTACTTTAGGGTAGAGGTGGACAAGGTAGGAAGAACGGGTTCAGGACAGTCCGAGGCAGCGGACTCCTCATAACGCCTGGACAAGGCGTCAGCCTTGATGTTCTTGGTCCCGGGGATATAGGAGATGGTGAAGTCGAACCGGGAGAAAAAGAGCGACCACCTAGCCTGACGGGGAGTCAAACGTTTGGCCGAGGCCAGGTAGGAAAGATTCCGGTGATCGGTGAGGATATTGATGGAATGGGCAGCTCCTTCAAGGAGATAGCGCCACTCCTCAAGAGCCAGTTTAATAGCTAGCAGTTCCCGATTCCCTGTGTCGTAGTTCCTCTCAGCATTGGTAAAGCGGCGAGAGAAGTAGGAGCAAGGATGTAAGGGACCTACCGGATCAGGACGCTGAGACAGGACGGCACCGGCGGCAATCTCAGACGCATCTACCTCTAACGTGAAAGGCAAGGCCGGATCAGGATAGGCCAAGAGGGGCGCGGAGGTGAAAGCAGACTTTAGGGAGGAAAATGCCTGCAAGGCTTCCTTAGACCAGGTACGTGGGTCTGCTCCCTTACAGGTCAATTGTACTATGGGCTGGATAATCCTAGAGAAGCCTTTGATAAATCTACGGTAGTAATTGGCAAATCCGATAAACCTCTGTACCCCTTTAGTGGTATATGGAACCGGCCAGTCCAGGATGGCACTGAGTTTTCCGGGGTCCATGGCCAAACCCGAGGCAGAGATTATGTACCCTAAGAAGGGTAAGGAAGGCTGTTCGAAACTACACTTCTCCAATTTCGCATAGAGATTGTTCTCCCGAAGCCGCTCTAGGACTGTACAAACATGGCTGCGATGTTCTTGCAGTGTCCCAGAGAAGATCAGTATATCATCCAGATATACAATCACATAAGATAACAAAAGATCTCGAAACACATCGTTCACAAAGGCTTGAAACACAGCTGGAGCGTTTCGCAGACCGAAGGGCTCACACAATACTCGTAGTGCCCGAAACGGGTATTGAACGCTGTCTTCCACTCGTCACCATCACGCACACGGACGAGGTTATAGGCACCCCGAAGGTCAAGCTTGGTGAATATGGTTGAACCGCGTAGTCTCTCTAACAACTCTGGTATAAGAGGAAGAGGGTAAGAATTCTTGCGGGTAACAGCGTTGAGTCCCCTGTAGTCTATACATGGTCGTAAAGAACCATCTTTTTTCTTTACGAAAAAGAAACCTGCTCCTGCAGGAGAGGTGGATGGGCGTATGAATCCGCGAGCCAAATTCTCATGTATGTAAGACTCTAAGGCCTTGGTTTTAGGCAACAACAAGGGGTAAGTTCTTCCTTTGGGAAGGATAGCGCCAGGTAGGAGATCAATAGCGCAGTCGTACTCCCGATGAGGAGGAAGGATCTCAGACCGTGCCTTGGAAAAGACGTCCGAGTAGGACTGGTAAGCGATCGGGAGACCGGAGCCCAGCGAGTCGCGCACTTCTACGGCGGCGGCAGAAGCAAGAGAAGCAGAAGAGAAGGTAAGAGTCCTCTTAGCCCAGTCAATGCAAGGATTATTTCTGGTTAACCAGGGTAGACACAGAACCACTGGCGTCTGCGGGGCCGAGATAACATCAAACACGACGTGCTCCCGATGCTGGGGGGCAATGAACATAGCTAGGGACTGCGTCTGCAGAGTGATACGGCCATCCCCAAGAGGCGAGCCATCAATAACGACAATGGAGACGGGCCTCTCTTTGGGAATAAGGGTTATACCGTGGTCCCGGGCAAAAGAGAGGTCGATAAATACCCCAGCTGCTCCTGAATCTACTAGGGCTGCTACCTCCACTACCGAATCGGGAGTGGTAATACATACCCGCACGGTCAAGCGCTGTAGAGGATCTGAGGGAACCTGAGTGTGACTTAGCGGGATTCCCTCTGGTCTCGCCAAGTCCGGGCGTTTCCCGGCTTGTTGGGACAGGAACGGGCGAAGTGGCCGGTCAGACCACAATAGAGACACAATCCCTGGTTGCGTCTCCTGGACTTCTCCTCCTCTGTGAGGTGGGACAAACGTCCAATCTCCATGGGCTCAGGTGCTGACTCGGGAGAGGAAGACGGAGCCACAAAGCAGGAGCCAATCGTGGCAAGGGTCTTACCACCGGACGTCTGGATCTTTCTCGGTCTCTCTCCTGTCTTCTCTCCTGTAGGCGAGTGTCCAAAGAAGAACAAAGAGAGATTAGACCCTCCAAGGTCTCCGGAATGGCCCGAGTCGTCAGCTCATCTTTAAGACGCTCAGACAAGCCACGACGGAAAGCTGCCTTCAGGGAACTGGTACCCCAATCTGTGTCATACGCAAGGGTGCGAAAGTCGATGGCATACTGAGAAAGGGGCTGAGACCCTTGCTGAAGGTCTAGAAGTGCAGCTTCTGCCTTAGCCTGACGACCTGGGATGTCAAACACAGCTCGAAAAGCCTGGAGAAAGGAGTCACAGTCGTCCAAAAGAGGAGACTGTCTGTCCAGCAGGGGAGAAACCCAGGACAAGGCCTGGCCCCGAAGCAGAGAGATTATGAAGGTAACTCTGGACTGGTGTGAAGAAAAGACATCGGGTTGATTGCGGAAGTGCAAAAAACAGTGGTTCAGGAACCCTCGAAGGAGTTTGGGATCCCCCTCATAACGATCCGGCAGCTGAAGTCGTGGTGTAGCGGCGTTCTGCCCGCTCCCGGATGTATCAGGAGGGAACACGCGATCCTCGGGCAAGGCCGGGGTGGGATGTCGTGCCTCCAACTGTTGCTGCATGTGCTGTAGGATCGAGGTGATCGAGTCCAGTTTCTGGTCAAGACTAGAAATGTGGGAGGTGTGTTGTTCAAGCATGGCCGCTTGTTGCACAACCACTTTGGACAATTCCTTGGGATCCAAGGACATTGTGACGGTATGGCACTTTCACTGTGTCAAAACTGAAAGCAGGCCGTTGCCTGCAGGGAAGGGAGTGCTGGCGGGCGGCGCTGGAGAGCGGTGCTAGGGTCTCGTTGGCTGTCAATAGAAGGCTGACGAAGTCCAGACCGGGACCCCCTATGGACAGCGTAGCTCCCCTGCAGGGGGGAGTGAAGGCTAGGGTACGGAGAGTAGCGTACGAAGCTGGGGTACGCGGGCCAATCTGGGCGTAACTCCCCAAACAAAGGAATGGAGTGAGATTAAGGACAGGAATTGCCCCGAGGGGCAAGGTACAGCAAGATATAGGGTTGGTCAAGAACAAAGCCTGGGTCATACACGAAGGGTCAATACAACAGAGTAGAGAATAGTGAGTTGCGAAGCCAAAGGTCATACACAGGTGGTCCAGCAGGGCAGAATCGGCAGACAGTAGAGTAATGAGTTCCAGAGCCTAGGGTCATACACAGGTGGTCCGGCTGGGCAGAATCGGCAGGCAAGAGAGTAGTGAGTTCCAGAGCCAAGGGTCATACACAGGTGATCCAGCAGAACAGATTCGGGAGGCAAGAGAGTAGTCAAATCCGGAGCCAAGGGTCATTCACAGGTGATCCAGCAGAACAGATTCGGGAGGCAAGAGAGTAGTCAAATCCGGAGCCAAGGGTCATTCACAGGAGGTCTAGGCAGAAAAAGGAACACAAGGGTTAACTGCACACTGCACACAAGGTCTGGAGAACAGGGCAGGAAAGGACTGCAACTAGGAACAAGACTGGAGCAACAGCAGAGCCTGGGACCAGGTCAACGCTCCCTAGGAACACTGTGAAAGTGCACCGATAGCAGGGAGACGCTGCTACATATAGAAAATGACGTTGTGACGTCATCGGGGAAGGACGCGGCGAACCCGGAAGTAAGCGCGACATCGAGGAGAAGAGGACAGACTACCGCCCCGACGCCACAGGAGAGAGGAAACAAGGCGGCCGGGAGGCGGAAAAGGTGACAGTTATGGTGCCATATTCTTTCCATTTTTTAATAATGGATTTAATGGTGCTCCGTGGGAGGTTCAAAGTTTGTGATACTTTTTTATTAAAAAATCTGTACTTCACAACTTTGTCCCTGACCTCCTTGGTCTTCATGGTGCCGCTTGCTTGGTGGTGTTGCAGACTCTGGGGCCTTTCAGAACAGGTATATATACTGATATCATCTGACAGATCATATTACACTTAGACTGCACACAGGTGGACTTTATTTAACTAATTATGTGACTAATTATGTGAGATAATTGGTTGCACCAGATCTAATTTAGGGGATTCGTAGAAACAGGGTGAATACATATGCAAACACCCCTTTTCCATTTTTTATTTTTTAGAATTTTTTAAAACAAGTTATTTTCTTCATTTCACTTCACCAATTTGGACTATTTTGTGTAAGTCCATTACATGAAATGCAAATTAAAATCCCTTTTAATTCCAGGTTGTAATGCAACAAAATCGTAAAAATGCCAAGGGGGTGAGTATTTTTTCAAGGCACTATATTCATGATGATGTCAAGTGATAAAAAAGCAAACCTAAAGTACATCCTGCAATGTGGCAGATGTGTATTGTAATAGTGGTGGGTGACTGATGTGTGTGTAAATATTTATATAGATTCCTACAGAGTTTTTACCATTATTCTTGGTCTGGCTTTCTCTGTCATAGCTTTTGAATCCTGAGTGAAGCATCTCTAAACTGTGGACTTCATGGACTGAGGGGTTCCTGAGGGTCTGCTACTATTACTGGCTACATATTTATGCAGTTTTACTGCTATGACTACTAGGTGTCAAATGTGCAACACTTCCAGCAGCAGCAGAGGCACTTGTCATAACTAAGGTTGTGGATTTAATAACCTTGCTGCTGTTGTTGTTGCTTTAGTTACTCAACACGAGTATGTGGCTGATTGGGACTTGGCAATGATGCTGATGATGACGACTGACAGGATGACTGTGTACTTTTTGTCATCTTTGCTTGTCCAGGGTCAGAGTTTCCAATGGTTTTCTCAAACAGTTTATGGACAGGCACAGTGCTACTTTTCAGTGGTGGAAGATTGAGTCTTTGCCTTTCTGCTATGTCATCATTTCTCTCATTCTCAAAGTCATCTGTATCTGAACAAGAGGATGATGCTGGAGGGATATATTCTAAATCTGCATAATCATCATCAGTCATCATTAGGTCATCCTCAGCATTGCCTGCCACTTCTTGCCCATTACCCTTTATTCCTCTAAAGTTTTTAGCGGGTATCAAACAACGTCTTTTTTACTTGTACTTTCACAAAGTGTGCTACTACTTTGAGAACAGATGTTTTGGTGCTTGTTTGTCTTATTGTCAGATGCAGCAGTTAGTTCAGCTGCTGCACCTCCTCCATTATGCCATCATCAGCACTAGAAAGCAATTAGTTGTCATATTCAATGTTCTTCCTATTTTTTTTTTATTATAGTACTGGCGCTCGTGGTGGTGGTGATGGAAGTTTTACTGGGACATTGACAAACTGCATCGACCCCGGGAGGAGAGAAATCATCCACCTTTCCCCTCTCTCTGCCCCTTGTGCATTTGCTGGACATTACTCAACTACTGTGTTTATTTTTACTCTCTACAATGCACAACTGATGGAATTTGATGTATTGCCTTAGCCCTCAACACAATTCTCAGTGTCTTTGCTGTCTATCAAGTCTGCTTCTGTCACACAGCTCACGTCAGGCTCCCAGTCAGCTGTCTGTCACCTAATATAGTTATTTATTTGTTTATTTATTTTTAATCTTTTATTTTTATTAATATTATTTTTAGGTTGTCCACCCTATCTATCACAGTCTGTCCAAAAAAAAATGATAACTTCAAAACAAAATCAACAACTTCTTTCCTCAGACTTCCCCAGCACAGAGACAATAACAACAAGATTGGCAAGGAAACTGGACCCCAGATGTCTTGCCAGTAAGTCACACATAATTTTGATGTATCTGGGATCAACCTCCTTCCTCCCTTCTTCTCCCCCAGACTTCCCTAATACAGAGAAGACTCCCTAAACTAAGCTTCATTTCCCCTTTATTTGCCTATCTTCTCGAGCTCGAAAATATGCTGCCTTCTTCTCTCACAAACACAGAATTGCTGCTGTGAGAGCCTGATACCCTTTTATATGCCTGCAGGAAAAATAGAGAAAACTTTCATGTGGTGAAATTTTTTCTTTCCATTGATTTCAATGCAATGACCTAGGCGAAAAAAGTGGGAAAAACAGCACTTTTATTAATTACTCACCAAGTGGGAAGTGTGTTTTTAGTTGATTTTAATTTGAGGTGAAGATTTTCACTCATCCCTAGTCACCAGGTGATATTGTTCCTATCACTTGTTAGCTGTGACTCAGTCTCTCTCATATAGTGCATTACAAAAAATGTCTATTGCTCAATAGCTAGCCCTACTACGAGCACTTTGATATAAAAATAAGGTTGAGGTGTAATAACTTTTGAATAAAAAAGCTAAACAAAGGTGGAGTACTCTTGTTTTATTCACAAAGAAAAGGCTTTTCACATATAGTTTCCTAAAAAAAATTGACACTTACGTTGAGTCTACTTTCCACACTAGAAGTTTATTACTAAGGATTTAAATTGAGATCATGTCCAAAGTTGAATTCTTTCTGATGAATCACTGGATTAGAAAATCATTGTGTTCATGCCAAAATGAATGAACCTGCCTTTATAGAGCTTCTGTTGTACTTATTCTATGATTAAGGATTAGGGTTTGGAAGCAAGGTCATGGAGTAAGATAATATTTTTGTCTGACTTGCCATTTTTACTTTATGTATGACTGGAAAAAAGACCTTGCTTCATCTGTTTAAATGATCCTTTGTAGGTGGTTTTACATTCAAAGCTGATATTTAGCATGGAATACTTGGACAAATCCACAAACTTAACAGGCAGAATACTGGACATGATCATAACTCTTTTATCATCTATTGCACATCCTGTACTGTATTGTACACGTGGTTGTGTGCATATTTGTGCCATGTGATTTAACAGCAAGAAAAACAAGAAAAAAAGTGTGAAAGGCGAACATTGAGGATTAGTAAAACGAACTCACTTATCCTTGGCAATGGTATCCACTCAGGTGTTGCTCAGTCTTGAGTTTCTTTCCAACTTGTCATTTCAGAGAACAAATCTGTATATACATATGTGTCTCGTTCTACTAACAAATAGTCTAGCACCGAAATATCAGACATATCTTCTCTGCATGAGAGAATAAGCAAAACACAACATTTCTGCCTTTAGTGGGTCTCGTTAGTTACGTGCCGCTGATTCACTTGGGTTTACAACAGATTAGCCTACAATGTATTCCTCTCCTTTATGAGGCATTTAAAGTAGCATACACACCTACAAGATTCTTGCATGTCATTTGCATAGATAAAATAATAAAATGTTAGAGATTCTAAGTTTATTAAAGATAATGCTATAACAAAATGTATGCAATACCATGCCACAAGAGTATTTCTAAATGATAATAAAAAATCTTACGGTCTTGTTCACAAGAAAAGTGGAGTAATTCTGGGGCAAACCAATTATACCATACGGGAAAAAATCCCTTTGATATAGATGGGCATTAATCCCTTGAATGCCAAAGAGGTATCCAATATATTGCTTTACAACAAGTATATATATATATATATATATATATATACAGTTGTGTGAAAAAGAAAATACATCCTCTTTGAATTCTATGGTTTTACAAATCAGGACATAATAACAATAATCTGTTCCTTAGCAGGTCTAAAAACTAGGTAAAAACAACCTCAGATGAACAACACATGACATATTAGAGAAACAGAAAACAGGGGCTCACACCACCCTAGGGTGATGGATCAAACACCTTAATTGGTGATAACTGGGTAAAGCAGGGGTGCAGTGGTACGTCTAAGTTCTGTATTAAGAAAGGAGAAATAATCTCTTCCCTATATAGCAGAGGGAAGAGATCAAGAAAGTCACCACTTAGTTGCACACCCTTATAGTCCTAAGTATACAGTCAAGGATTAGACTGTTAGATAGAAAAATGGACCAGTGGAAAATAGTCAGTGGCACTAGTTAAAACATAACATTTATTAATTAATTGAATTAAATAATTTCTGACAATACTACGAGTCCCTATAGTTTAGGAGGCCATAGATGTAAAACCCCTTACACTAGTGGGTAACATCCATGCAAGTATTAGAGTGTTGGTGGAGTTATTCTGACTCAGGATTCACTGTAAATAATCCAATTGTTTGATAACGGCAATTCTTTGAACTTTAACATTTAACATGCTAACTGAAGCCTGTAGAGTCTGAGATGTAACTCTTCGGTTTTTGCAATTTCTCTGAGCATTGCACAGTCTGACTTTGGGGTGAATTTGCTGGGATGTCCACTCCTGGGAAGATTGGCAACTGTCTTGAATGTTTTCCACTTTTGAATAATCTTTCTCTCTGTAGAATGATGGACTTTAAATTGCTTGGAAATTGCCTTATAACCCTTCCCAGAATGATGAGCAGCAACAATTGCTTCTCTAAGATCATTGCTGATGTCTTTCCTCCTTGGCATTGTGTTAACACACACATGATTGCTCCATACCAGCAAACTGTTAAAACTTCATCTTTTATAGAGGTGGTCACACTAGCTGATGATCAGTTAATCAAGGGCATTTGATTTGTAGCACCTGTTTTCTGCTTAGCATCTTAATTCCTATGGAAGCAGTAAGGGTGTACTTAGTTTTGCACACATGGCTTCTCCATTTTGTTTTTATTTTTGTTAAATAAATCATGAAACAGTGTAATATGTCATGTGTTGTTGTTAATCTGATATTGTATTGACCTAATTTTTAGACCTGCTAAGGAACAGATGATTGCTATTATGTATTGATATGTAAAACCATAGACCACACACACTAATATGTGTGTGTATATATATATATATATATATATATATATATATATATATATATATATATATATATATATATATATATATGGTTTCCTGCTCCTTTAAACTGGATCTGACATCCTAACATGAGTTAGATGCCTATATTTTATATTAGTCATTTGTTTGTGATATAATGTTTGAGAAATTAACCTTTATTTGTTGGTTGCACAGTGTGGCATATTTTTCTAGTTTTGTTGTTATATCAGTGTTACCACTAGAACTGCCAACCCCTAAAATTATTTTCTGCTAAATTCCAAGTAAAAATTATATGTAACCATTTTTTTTACCAGCACCATTATCTTATTTTTGCCATACTTTCATGATACCACCATTTTTCCATCTTCACAATTTTAGGAAATGTTTAGGTACTGACAGTAAATTTTAGAACCAGCACAGAGGGCAATATGTCTGGCCTTGATTATAATTGTAGTGAATTAACTTAAAGTAACACACTGTGCCACCAAAATATAAAACAAAATATTTTACAGAAAAAATGGCTAACATTACATATAGTCAAAACTAACTTGCCTTATGATGACTGATCCACAATAATGATAAATAATACTCTATTTAGAACACCCTCCTCCCCATACACATCCTGTACCAAATGAACATTAGCTTTCCATCTGCATGATAGCATGGTGGAAAGGCAATGTATTACTCAGACTTAATCTTCAGATAACTGGAAAACTGGAAAATATATACTTAGTACCTATATACGCAATCAGTTAACTAGTAACAGGTGACCTAAAAGACATCCAGAACATGTGGAAGGTTATTCACTAAGATGTGATAAAGTGGTGGTAAAATGGAGAAACATATCCAGAGAGATTAACTATTCCATTCCTATATTATTCTATGGAGCCTCTGTACTAACATCTCTCCAGCTTGAGGGGTCTTAACATATAAGCTCCGTACAATAGCATATGACTTTGAAAAGTTATCAAACTGAAGAAATGGTCTCCTCTATATCACCTCTTAATCACACCTTATCCTCCCAGGTGTCCTATGGTACATTGTTCCTAGGAAGAGCAGAGGGATTTCAATAATTTCACCTCAAATATATTAGTGTAGGATCTTCACTAGCTCCATATAACAAGAATTAATAAATTAGTGTTTACAAAATAGCACATACAGCAAGACTGCAAACAAATAAAACCAAATAGAAAACATGACATTCACAATATTAAAGTTATGGATAGAAACACTGTCTCTCTATTCACAACCTGCTTGTTGTTGATTATTAAAGCTAGGTGTGCATGTTTTGGTTTGAACTTTGACCTTATCTTTCTATGCATGTGTTGTTCTGTGTTTTTGAATTGAAACACATGTTGTATGCTATGGTGTGAAATCTGTTTATTCCTTTTTAATGTATATACCTTAACCCCCTATTCATGGTGTTTTTCAGGGGATTTGCAAATAAAATATTTTTTGTTGTTTTCCTTGATGTAAAAATATGTTTAGATGATCAACTCATTGTTTTTTTCCCTATCACAATGTGTTTCCTTCTAACTTCTGTATTTCCTCTTCACTCAATACACACACACACACACAGTACCACTTCCCTTAAATGTTTTCTGTTTCAGTGTCTACCCATTTTATCAGTTGCCCATGTACCTTCATGTGTGTGTGAGAAGATAATTAAAGGGGAAGAAACAACTCTTAATACTAAACCCCAATTGTGTTGCTATGGCCAAGACATCCAAATGGCTCCTCTGAATTTTCTCCTTGCTCCTTGATTCAAGTGAAAGCATTGTCATTAAACCTTGGATATCATGTCCATGGAGGAGAAAATGACATTTGCTTGCAGGGCCACAGAACACAAACTCTGCATGCTGCACTTGGTAATCATAACTTAAAAGCATAATATTATTCTTAAAGGGTTAATGCTCACGCACTGTGCCTGCTTCAGTCTGGAAAAAAAACTGATAGTTATTGTCATGGCCACAGGACTTAAAGAAAAGCATAAGTGGTGGTTATTGTTAGTAGGCATTGTTTCCCCTTTAATTACTGTTTGCAGACACACAAGAGGGGAGTAATTCTGGGACAAACCGACTATACCACAGGGAACACACACAAATTCCAGAAGATTTATAGAGGGCTTTTAACCCCTTGAATGCTAAGAAGGGCTACAACACACTGGGCCTTATACACAAAATAAAAATGCTGCAATTCTGTGGCAAATCAACAGCTGCATAGGGAACAACTTAACATTCCCATTGCTTTAAATAGGGCTTTTAGGGCTCGATTCAAATGTTGGCGCCACCAGAAAAAACTGGCGACGCTGGTTTTAACGTCAATTGAGCAATGCAAATGTTCCACTAGAAACAAGCGACGCCAGTTCTGAAACACACGTCGCCCGTCGCCAAAACAGCAAGATCTCACCCATAGAGGATAATGTACAAGCGACGCCAAAAGTGATTCAAATGTTGGAGTTAGGGCTAACGCGCGTTAAATTGCAACATTTCTCTCCAGAAATCTAACGCCTATTTTTTTTGGAGAAAAACACACAACTCAGACTAGAAAATCACCTTCGCTGAAAATAAAAGAGAGAAGCAGGTCATTCAAGGACAGAAGCCAAGCATACAGAAGTCAATATTAACCCCTGCAATGCCTAGCAAATACAACAACAAGGCCCACAACAGTGCTACACAACCCCTCCACCCAAAACACACCTAACATGCAATCTGGATATTCCAGGGCATCCCCTGAGGGCACAAGGGAATACCCAAATTAAAATAACATATGCCCAACATCAGGTCCAACTGTGTCAATGACAATGTGGAGAAATGGTGCCTCAAATGTCACATATGCACACCTACCCAAAAATGTGTAAAATCAATATCATCAAACACCAATGCAGAACATAACAACATGGGAAAAGTGACGCACCCTGAGCTGGTACACATGGCACACCAACATCACATGACACCCTGCTTGTGAACCACTGGCCTACACCATACAAACAAGTCACAGACAAACAATAACAATCGAGCAACTCCACAGGGACAAGGGGAACACAAAGCAGCACAACATAAGACATCCCAAAACACCTTGGACCAACAGAGGTTAACACACAACACCACATGCACACCTGTCACTCCAACATCAAATCAACTCACCAATGTAACCTTAGCAGTACATGGAGACAAAACACACACCTGACAGCTACATACCAATTACAAATAATCACACCACTAACCACAGACACACCAGAAAACAATTACCTGGATAACACACACACCTTATCATTAGTCCATTATGACCACATGACTGCTCATTGACAACACCCTACTGCTGTTTAAAAGTTACAGCCCACCCTTCTCAGATGGAGAAAAAAAAAACAAAACACAACAGAAGAGAACAGAACAACAGTATGTACACATACCTTTACCTGAGGCGACAGCGGAGGCGTAGGCGTGAGAGGGCTAGGGCTCCCCATCCCCCTCCAAGCACCCCTGTGCAACAGTCGTCACCTCCTGCAGCTGTTCATGCTCCAGCTGAAGAGCCATCCCCACCTGGAGGACAGCACCTACCAGCAGCACCTCAGCTGCAATGACAGGATGCCCCCCAGCTGCCACAGGGACCTGTGGAGCAGCAGAGGGCTGGCAGACAAATGGCCAGGCCCCGGATATATCGCACCAGGGTAACGCTGCTGGGAATGACTGAGGAAGAAGTCAGGGACAGATACAGGCTGACATCCGAGAGCCTGCTAAACCTGTATCAGGTGATCAAAGATGATATAGACCCTGTTTACTCTGCACACCGTGCCCTGACAGGACTGCAGAAGCTTATGTGTTCCATCCACTTCATGGCAAGTGGATCATTCCAATCCACAGAGGGATATGTGTCTGGAATGTCCCAGTCCACCTGCTCCAGGGCACTGACACAGGTGTTGACAGCACTGAAGAGGAAGGCAAGTGCCTACGTCCACTTCCCTACAACAAACATGGAGTGGGCACGAGTGAAGCAGGCCTTCTACGCCAGGGGAGGAATGCCCAGGGTCATGGGGGCCATTGATTGCACACACATCCGATTAAGAGCCCCTGCACATCATCCACATCTCTATGTCAACAGGAAGAGTTACCACTCAATCAATGTACAGATGGTGTGTGATGCTGGGATGAGGATTACCAATGTGTGTGCAAAATTCCCTGGGAGTTGTCACGACTCACACATCCTCACCAACTCCTCTGTACACAGGGATTTTGAGAACGGTACACATACAGGAGGATGGCTGTTGGGTGAGTCAACAGAGAACACACACCCCCAAATCCACAGGTGCATGCACATGATGCATGTACATACCCATTTCAGTATGTGCATGACACAAAGGGGGGGGGGAAACACCAAGTGTTGATGAAGAGGTGATGAAGATCAGATGACTCTACCATGTCATCACGTCTGCACCTTCCATGTAATGACATGTTGGTCATGTGCCCACGTCCCTTCAACTGTGGACATCTCTGTGCATAGGCTCCATAGAATAACATGGAATTTGGAGAAGTGATGGACCAGAGAAGTCATCTCCATCACTTCACCTCTACATCACTGCTTTGTGACTCCCCACCCCATGAATACATCATCCATGTAACATGACACCATGTTACTACTCATCTACAGGTGATGCTGGCTATGGGTACAAGTGTTGGCTGCTCACACCAATCGCAAATCCACAGACACCTGCTGAGGAGCGCTACAATGAGGCACATGTCCGGACCAGGAATGTCATTGAGCGCACATTTGGCCAGCTCAAATCCAGGTTCCGTTGCCTGGATCAGTCTGGGGGCGCTCTGCAGTATACACCTGCTAAGGTATGTGACATCGTCCAGGCATGTGCCTTGTTGCATAACATAGCTGTGGACACACGTCTCGTGGAGGATGTGCAGCCACACCAGCCTGTGGAGGTCCCTGTTCCCACTGATGGAGGGGAGGATCTGTTGACAGGGACACAGATGCGAAACAGGCTCATCAGGGACTACTTCACCTGTGAGTACCATGCATGTGTGATTGTGGATGTGCTTGTGGAATGCATGCAAACATGTAAACCAACAATGATTATCTGTTCCACTCCACAGGATGACCCAACAGCATAGTCCTACCATGTCAAGGACATCATCCTTCATCCTCGCATCAAAGGTAAACCATATGGTCCATGTCTATCACATACTGAGTTGTACTGATGTGAAACTACATCTACCAAGTTGAGCAAAGCCATGACACATGTGGAACCCTGTGAGTCACAGAGGAATACCCAATGCAATG
Source organism: Rhinophrynus dorsalis (assembly GCA_037306005.1). Classification (NCBI taxonomy): domain Eukaryota; kingdom Metazoa; phylum Chordata; class Amphibia; order Anura; family Rhinophrynidae; genus Rhinophrynus; species Rhinophrynus dorsalis. The sequence goes on along the minus strand of CM074720.1, from coordinate 267,412,703 downwards.
ACATGTAATGGATGCCACATAGCAATACCATGTTTTAACCCCTTGAGGGCCATAGGTGCACACAAAACATTACAAGGCACTCAGTTGTGTACCCCTCTGTCACTCGAATGGTTCAGGGGATAATGGATCAGACTTAGCTAGAATGTGAGCAATGCCCAATGTAGCTGAATGGGGATGGTGGTTGTGTGTGGTGTTGTCTAAGGTATGGCAGTAATGATCCGTTAGTCAGGTTGCAAGGCCTGCCATGCTGACTTGTTTGTGTGTGTGTACATAGCACAAGGAATATTCCACTCCATTGTTTGACAATGTGTGTTGTCCATGTGTTATGACCATATGAGGTGTTCATCAAGGGGATGGCAAGCAGACATATGTATGTATGTGACACGGACCCTGAGCACACACACCTTATCAGTATGTAGATCGAGATCCATGAAATAGTTCACCTGTTCCAGGGGGCTTGGTTTACGATATGATGTGTGTGTCCACACACATATACATATGTCTGCTAGCCAACACCTTTATCCAAACAAAATAAGGTCATGATGGCTACACAACACGTTGACAACAAATAGATTGTTCACTCTGTCACATAACAAAGCTGTCACCGTGGAGTGCCAGTAAGGTCTCCAAAGCATTGTTGATCAATGTGTTGTGTACCTCAAGGGCATGATGGTGGTAAAGCAATAGCATGACTGTTGTGTTGATAGTGCATCTACAAATCTCGTTTTCACTCTCTGCAGGCATCTATGGCATGACTCCTCATGGTCCAGCAGTTTGTTCCGGTGACATGTTGACTCGACGTCCATGAGGATAATCTGTTTGTGTTGATGTCAATAAAACATGCGATATGACTATATATCTTGTGTCACTGATTACCTTTCCCATCAGGGTTTCAAAGAGATAGATGATAGTGATACTTGTAATGTTTGGAAATCCATGTAGTTGGGTTTATCACCCTGAGTAAAACAAGTGAACTTCCTTGCTGACAGGTGTTTTATTCCAAAGTGGTTACAGCTCAAAGTTTACATCCATAGATCCAATATCACAGTGGCATGAATGTGTCATGTGGCGCTGTTGATACAACATCTTATGGACAGATCCGGTCCCTGCACCATGAATCCCCATAGGATGAAGTTGCAACAGCGCCATTTAACACCTTCAGGACAATGTAATATTTGACCCATGACTTCAAGCTCTGAGCTCGGATAACCTTGGAAAGAGACACCTTTCAGCAGTGGGAGTTCCCTTGTTCCAATCAGGGTGGTGAACCCAACTACATATATCATGACACATTCCAAGCATTACTATCCCCTTAATTGCGATCATGTTGTTGATGTATGTAATGTGTTCATGTTGTTCAAGTTCAAGTCACATCATGGAACAACATCCTGATGTTGTTTGACTTCCATATGTCTGTGATTTGAACTTGGACAAACGTGTGTATGTGATGTGTGTGTTCACCCCTGCTGTAAAAGCTTGTGACTCCATTCATCGTGAATGAGTTGTGTTCACTGCATAGCTTTGCAATGCATTGGAGACAACTCATTCCCTGACACCCATGTTAGATGTGAATGAGTTGTGTTCACTGCATAGCTTTGCAATGCATTGGAGAGAACTCGGCCAAACAAACCACATATTGGATGAGAAACATGCATGGACACAGATGTAGTGAAAAAGTGCAAACATTTATTAAACGGGCCTGAAGAAGGTTGGCCCTACTTCTTTTTCTTGGGAGGGTAAGGGGGGGGGCTGCAGAGGTGGATTGCCTCTGACTGCGGCGGGTTACCCGTGGGTGTCTGGTGGATGGTGGTGGTGGTGGTGGATCACTGCTGGCTGGAGATGCATTACTGGACCCCTGTTGTGATGGCTGGCCCATGTTGTGGCGCTGGTTTTCCCGCCTGTTTGTTTCACGCATCTCCACCAGCATGTGTCCCAGCACCTCCATCATGCCGGTGTTAAATTGCGCCTGCTGGGTGTTGGCGACAACCTGTTGTGCCTCCATGGCCCGGAGGCACCCCATGATCCTCCCTATATCCACCTCAATCCTACGCAGGGATCGGGCACACCTCCGTAACACTGTCACCTGCTCACCCTGGACAGCCACACATGCCGCATCGAGGGCTGCTGTGGGCGCAGGTGACACAGGCGTGGTGGGCATGGAGGCTGGCAGAGGTGGTGGTGTGAGCGGACGACCATGGGGTGCCTCAGGAGAGACTGCAACATGGAGGCTGTGGGGGGATGTGGAGAACCGATCCCCGGACCCCTCACTACCCTCTGTTAACGCAGCCTCAGGATGGGGCACATCTGTTGGTGTGGTTGGGGGGGATGGCGTTGGTGGTGGTGGTGGGGTGAAAACTGTGCGCCCCTGTGGCTGCTGTGGCTCCCCAATCAGGCCAATATGTTGGTAGTCCAGGGGCCACATCAGGGATGCCTCCTGGCTTCCGGATCTCCTTAGGGGGGGCTGAGGCCTAGCCCACATGCTGGACTCTGCATGTCCTGGCATCTGGACAGCCTGTGGCATTCTGTGCCTCGTCATAGGCTGCAGTGGTGGAGACACGTGGACGCCAGGATCTTGCTGGGGCCACTGCTGGGGGCCTTGCTGGGGCCACTGCTGCTGCTGCTGGGGCCACTGCTGCTGGGGCCACTGCTGCTGCTGCTGGGGCCACTGCTGCTGCTGCTGGGGCCACTGCTGCTGCTGCTGGGGCCACTGCTGCTGGGGCCACTGCTGCTGGGGGCCTTGCTGGGGCCGCTGCTGCTGTGGTTGCTGCTGTGGTGGTGGTGGCAGCACTCCTGAGGTGGTGGCCTCCTCACAGGAGGTTTCCCCGGACTCCTCTGCTCGGGATGTTTGGTAAGCTGTGGGGGCAAATGACATGATGGAATTAGTGATTTGAGCCGTGACAGGAGTGCTGCACTACTGTTACAATGACATGTGAACCGTTGAGTGGCAGGATAGTATCCATTGCATAGCTTGGCAATGCATTGGTTACCATCCTGACACACATTGCTTAGCTTGATGTGATCCCATACATTGATTGTTCTAACCTACAGTGTTGTAGATTTGGTCATCATGTGTATCCTGAGCAGTGGGGATGGCAAGGCATATACCTCCTTGCTATCCCCATTCATCATAATACATGTGGTGACCAAAAATAAAACATGACACCTTGAGTGACACAAACCTATTGCATGTCATACACTTAGCTTCAACAACAGAAACACTGTGACCTCTTAACACAACAATGCACCAGTGGTGAACGATGACCACAGAGTCCAACCAATGGTGTCAGCAACAGGAACAGACCAAGCACACCAAGCAACATGATCTGTGGTACCCAACAACCTAATCAGCTGGAGGACACACACACACAACCCAGGACAGACATGATCATAACACACAGCAAACATGTGCATGGTTATGCTGTACTGTTAGGGGTTACCTCTTTGTTTTCCTATGTCATGATGTTGAGCCTAAGCACTGGTGTATCACATGTTGTTTAGATCTCAGTGCATTGGCTCCCAAGGATAACACAGGGATTGCAGGTGTGATGACACTGTTGTTGTCGTCATGTAAACATTGCCACCTCTTTCTGACACCCTAGTGAATGCCCCCCCCCCATCAGGATTTAGCCTTGTGAATCACATATGTCCTGCAGAGTGGTGATGGTGGGGAATGTCCCCTGGCCAGCAACACCCTGCAGTCTACATATGATGCAGAATGCTGAAACTTCCACTTGTACTAACTACCTACATGTTCAACACCTAGCTATGACATGCAGTAACAATACAATATGAAACACACCAATTCCCCTCCTTGCTATTCTCTGATAACCCTTTGGGTGCCAGGGGAATAGACAGTGTTTTGTTGAACAATGCATTGCTTATCCCTGTGGCACTCAAGGGGTTGTGTGCTGACCTCTTTGTCACTCTTTGTATGACATTGTGATACACAGAACATTTAGATCTGTGACTGACACATGACAGTGTGCATTGGATTTGTGCTGTGTATGATGTTGTTGTAGACAGCATGAAGAGGGTTCAATAGGGACTTTAGCATTACCATTCTGGCTGGGTTCGTCAGGTATTCTGTCCTTGTTTGACATCCCTCCAAGCTGTGTGGCTGGATTGTGGTGTGGAATGCTGTCCATGTGTTTAGGTGTCACTGTGTTTGTCTCTGTCTGTTAGGTGTCAGTTATGTGTGATGTGTGTGGGCCTTGATGCACGTACCAGTGGACTGGAGGCTCCTTTCATCCCCAGTGTCGCTCCATCCAGGAACACCATGGACCGTGATGGCGGAGATTGTCCTGCGTACAGCCTCCTCCCACTGGGTATATTCCACACGCAGGGGCGGACCACCTCCTGTACCAGCAGCATGCAAGGCCTGCTCACCCATCTTCCTCTTCACCTTCACAATGGGAGACAGAAATGGGAAAAGGGTTGAACTAGATGTACACAAGTCTATTGTCAACATGAATTACTGTGTTACTATGTTACTATCTTACCTTGGCCTTGCAGTCTGTCCACCTTTTTTTAACGGACTCCACTGACCGGCTGCGGCTGGATACAGCGTTGACCGCAGCCACGACCTCCTTCCAGGCTGCCTTCCTCCTGGAGCTCAAACCAGCAAGGGGCCCTTTGGAGAACAGGACCCTCTCCCTTGCAACTACAGCCTCACAGAGGACAAGGTTCTCCTCCTCAGAGAACCTGGGCTCTCTCGCCCTTTCCTCCTCCTCACCACCAACAGTTTGTTGTGAGCCTTGGCTGTGGCTCTCCAGCCCTGCCTGCACTGGCCCTGGCTGTGTGTGGTGCAGGGGGTCTACCCCTCGTCCCACTGTCTCTGCCCCTGCACTGGATGTGCCTGCCCTCAGGTGGCTGCCCCTCCGCCCCAGTGATCTCCTTCTCCCTCCCCTACCCTGACCAGGGATGCCCCCCTGCATCTCCTCCTCCTCTCCTCCTACACTCCCCACCCCTCTCTCCTCTCCTCTCCTCTCCATTGCTCTCACACACTCACACCCAGGCACTCACTCAGGCCCTCACACACTCACTCACTCACTCTCTGTCACTCACTTGTACTCACAGACTCGCACTGTCAAAAAAAAAATAAAGGTGTGATGTGTTATCAAAATAAAAATGACCTATGTGTGTGTATGTGTGTTTGTGTTTGGATGTGTGTGATGGATATGTGCAAAAGTGTTTTATGTGTATTATTATGGTGTCACAATGCTCTCCAACTCCTATCTGTGTGCTGTGCTCCTCTCTACCTCTCACTCTGTAAAACTAACCTCCACTCCTTGGGTCCTGAGATCTAGCTCTGTGAACTCGATAACAGACAAAGGTGCGTAGGTAATTTTGGGTCTATTTATAGTTTTTTCGACTGAACTTGATACTTTGGGGGGCTGTGATTGGCTGGAGCGCTTGGTAACGTTGGACGTTTCGCTTGTTTTTGCTTTTGGAGACGTTTCTCGCCTTTCTCGCGTGTTTGGCGTCGACGATGAGGTCAAATATTTGGCGACTCCAGTTTTGTAGTCTTCGTGTGTTTTGTAGGCCGTCGCGCGTTAACTCTTTTGGGTATGGAACATTTGAATCTCACGTTACCCAGTTTAGTTTAACTCGCGAAGCCAGTTTTTTTCTTCACGCTAGTTTTAACTCCAACATTTGAATCGAGCCCTTAATCCCTCAACGATTTTTTTTTTTCTGACAGAGTGCAGTGCCTACATGAAGGACCAGAAGTGGGTACAACTTATTGGTCCTAAAAGGGTTAAGATTGCAATGTACAGTGAACAGATTGTGAGATCCTTCTAGCAGCTGTCACCTCTGCCTCAGTCAACATGATATTCATGACTGATTGTAGATGTTATCTCTTGAACAGAGACACAAGGCTGAAATTAACTGGAAACATAGTAAAGTAGGTTGGGGTTGTTATTAGAAGTTTGCCATTATAAGTTCCCATTTAAATGAGCTACAATTTATATTTATTTCCTATGGTGTAGGGAACTATTACAATTTTGTTGAGACATCAGTCTTTGAGGGGTATCTCTAAATCTGTCTGCAGTGCTCTTTTTGTGTATTAATATGAGGGCTCAAAAATCCTGAGCATATACATGTTTTTTCTGTACATATGTGTTTAATACAAGCTGTGACAGAACACAACCTCAATGTAAACAAGACCTAACATCACCCCTAGGGCATGCATAATAAAAAGAGAGAAGTTTACATCAATTTGATCTGTCTCCTATTAGTACAAAGAATTAAACAGCAAGCAGAGGAATGGCACTCTCCAATATGTCCATACACTACACAGTTTGGCTCAAGTGGCCCTTGAAAATATTTGTGTAAATTTTCTGCCCCATTTATTTATTCCACTGGGATGTGAGGTTATGCACCGAATGTGTCCTGGAGTAACTAGCCTTATAATCAACCACAGAAAAGGGGAAAGGATCACACATGCTCAATACATGACCCTTTTCTCTGTTCTCTGATTGGCTGGAGGAAGGAGTCATGTATCACCCATTTGTGTGACCTCTTTCCATCATTCTTAACTGGCTGGGAGTTAAGGTTACTCCAGGGAATGCTGTGTATAAACCCTGCCTTTCAACCAATGAGAGCATAAAAAAATATTTAAAAATGGACTGACAATATAAAATCCAATCTCTGCTTAATTTCCTCACATTGGACTGTGTGATGGCCTAGGCATGACTGGGGTATTTAACAGGTTTTTCTTTAGCTGCAGAGAATGTGGTGGTGGATTTTTTGGCTTTTGTAAGCATTTGTGAACATCACTGAACCTCTGATATCAAGGTGAGAATAAGTTAGTAAACACATACACACCATTCTTGGGAGGTATAGGGTGGATGAGGTCTCAAAGATCCCTTCTATGTTTTTTTTTTATTAAAACATCATATTAATTTTTGCTACATCATATGGAAGAGAATAGACCCCATACTATTTATATTTTACATTCATTAGCCCCCCCCCGCCCAATATAACTGCAGTTAACTGTAGCAAACAACAAACGGTCTCAGGGGCACTCACCGGTCCTCTGGAAGGATAGTTCAAATCACACTGGCCGGGCCGGTATAGGTAAAATACAAACTTTGTTGATATAAGAATAAAACATCCATTATTCAGGCACTCCAGATGGCAGAGGGAACAGAGCTCAAATGTAACAATAAACTATGATGAACCAGAACTCGTCTGACATGTTTCTGACATGTAACTGTAGCCATCATGACAATGGATGAGTTAATCATGTTTTGTAGATGAAAGGATTGGGGGTGGTGGGGTGTTTTGGTTTTGTAACCATTGATGTTTAACTACTTCATTGTGGTTGCAGTGAAATTGCTGTGATCTGGCAACACAGGGGTTAACCTTTTCTATGATTGGCTTGGTGTTTTTTTTTTTTAAGTTGGCAGTTAACCCCTCCATTTCTGGCTCAGCAAGATTGTTGTGATTATGCAATAGAGTTTTGGGGATGTGTGGAAGATGCTTGGGTCCATGGGGGATCAGGCAGAGTACTGGAAGGGTTGTTATCTCTCCCCCTGATTTTTTATCTGTCTGATTAAGGCCAAGGAAGTATCTGAAATCCAGTCACTTTCCTTGGGCTTTTTTTTTCTTAGACTTACTTTAGAGTTGTTTTGGAATGTTTTTCAGGATTCCATAAAGAATATTATAAATTAGATTCAAGGATTAGACTTTCAGACAGTTCTTAGCAGTGCTCAATTCTGATTTTAAGCTTTTACAAGGGAGATTTAAGATTTATGGATCAGTCTGTATAATAGTTAATGAAAGTATATAGGTAGGGCTATTTTGTGCTTTCTAGTGTGAGTTTTAAAAATGTATAATATGGAAACAGCTGTAATATATTCAGATCATTTTTGGGTAAAGTGTGGTACCGTGTTAGCCATAGTAAATGCAGGAGACTAGTAGAGTAAAAAAATTACCTTTATTGGCTAATGAGTGGCATTGTGTGCAAGCTTTCAAGACAACAGGTCTCTTCTTCAGGCATAATAAGAATGGAAGCTGAATGCACCATACATGACTATTCATGCACATAATTTTAAAAGAAGAGACCTGTTTGTTTTGTCCAAAGCCACTCAGTTAGCCAATTAAGGTATCATTTTTGCTCTACTAGTCTCCCAGATCATTTTTGAGTCCTCCCAGTAATTTTGAGTGATGTCAAGAGTATAAGGTCAATATATACACTAAAGAATTGGAAAGCCTGTGATTCATGTATTTCTTGATACAACAACCCAGTTTTTGCATTTGAGGTTGGTTCTCGATTTGCATTAATATAAGATTATCAATTTCTCAGATAAGATTTTTTTTGCTTGTAGATAGGTGAATAGGTGGTTTCTAGGTAAATTATAAGCTAATAATATAACAGTTTATCATAAATCATGAGTATGTTCAACTATAGGAGCACTGGATTTGCACTTGCAGCACCCACATCTCAGCATGATGTCTATGGACAGCATGACTAAGGCTCCACTCTAAATGTACCCAAGAAGGTTGTATATTCTCTTTAAAAGGAAAACCCAGAATACAAAGACTTGTACCCCCAGGGAGTCAATATTTGCTTATAGGACTGACAGAGAAAATGCAACAATAGTTTAATCAGCAAGAGGCCAAATAATATCTAGCCAATAGCCTTTATACATCTGACTTATCTTATTAGTAATACAGGTGGTTCTCTCTAGAAAACAATAATTTACTTGAGTTTTTTCTTACTTCTTTGTATATCGACCCCTAGGAGTGCTTCAGTACTGTACTTTACAATGTACACAATGGCACATATAAAAATAAGAAAGGCTGATGGGACATTTCCCTAGAAAAAAGCAAAGCCAATGTTTTTACTTTCTATGAAATATACAAATCTACATGAGAACAACTATGACAGTGCTGCCAAAGTGATACAGTATTGATTAGAGACTGGTAAAGTATGGATTAGGGACTGCATAAAGAGTATTCTCACATTTCACACTGTGATGGTGTTTATACAAGGTTCTTGCACAGTATAAACTCCTTCCTCTTCATATCTTACAGTCTGTTAATTATAGTAAACTTTTACATCCCAAGGGAGCAAATGAATTAAATTTATGCAAGAAAAAAAGTTCCTACAACCCTGTGCTTTGCTTGGTAAACTTTACATATAAACCCATGGGGGTCCTGAAAGTTAATTTGTTAATGAGGGGGTATAGAGACACAGATATAAATTCCTCTGCAATGGGACTATCACTGCTTGTATATACAGGTCATGGGATAGTATTACTTTTACTATGCACCCCTTATCCCTAGGGAGTATAGAAAACATTAATTATACACCATGGATTTTTGTGGAGGTCTGGCTATATTCCCTCTTTTATCTAGTTGTATGGGCATCGCAAATACCACAAGAAAATATCAGTGAAATACAGTAATTTAACCGTGTCCCACGTCATGTGATCAGGAATGAGGACCACCCAGGAATGACAGCTGATACTTGTATTGATAGGGCGAAGCACAAGAAAAAGTGTGATATAAGTGGGCTTCTCACCACCTAGTCATTATTTTTTTATTATTTAAAATACTACTTCAAATAAAATCAGCATGTTAAAAATGTTTTTTATTGTCTGCAGAGCTAGGCTGAGCTTATAACAGAGCCAGATATTTCCACCTCCAAGAATCAATATCAGTAAGATTTAGGGGTTTGGAACAAAAAAAAATGTTAATGGGAAAGTACAAACTTTTATCATGAGACTAAGCTGAACTTTGTAAGACCTCTTGAGCTGAAAATCACAGTTACAGACTTGACATAGATGATATTAAGAATTAGAGACAAACCTCATTGCATTTAAAGACACAGTAATGCATACAACAAGGTGTAAAGGGTTGCACACAGTAACATTTACATATTAGTGTAAACATTTGTTTTTACATCATCAGAACATAAATAAAACTATTATTTTCTGTATTCAGCATATTCTAGGAACACTTTTGACACAGACACTTTTCCTCCTTCATGGTCAATTAGTACATTCAGATCAAACTCAGATAAAAAGAGAAGCAAATCTGGAGCAAACAAACTGCAATCAAGGGGCAGAAATAGACATTTCCATTGGGGCTGTTAACCCTTTGAATGCTAGAGGGTTCTACAAAGCATAACAATATCAAGGAAAACATTTGAATAATGTATCATAACAATAAGGCAGGTGTAGACAACCTTGGTCCTCAATTGCTACCAATAGTGCATGTTTTCTGGATATCCCAGCTGGAGCACAGGTAGACTAATTAGTGGCTCAGTCACTTTAATTGATCAACCTGTGCTCATCAGGCATATGCTGAAAACATACACTGTTGGCAGTTCTGTGAACCAGGGTTGGCTACCCTTGCTTTAACCCCCTTTAGTAAAGTGGACGTGCCAGGACTTTCACAAATGTTGGTCTATTAAGGACCGGTAACAGTGTTGGCACATTATGAGATTTGTGATCAAAGCTGGCATCCGAGCGTGCTGTGATCACACCAGGAGTCTAAAACTGACTGCTCCAAGACCAGAGCAGTCAATTTCAGTATCAAAGAATAACAAAGAATCAATTATGTACATCCTGGTATCTTTCAGGAAATAAAAGGAAAGCAACCTAATGTGGTGCAGAACTCTGAAATAAGGGACAAGATATATTCCTTTTTGTTGGAACAGTACGTACTCTTCCAAAGAAGCATTTGTTTGAATTTGTTTTTGCAGCGTCAAGTCATGTTTTCATTGTATTATAGCACTGTGCTGTGAGAAGTGTAATTTCTCTTTTCTTTTAACATTGTACTAAATCTTGAGTATTATACTGTATATATTGAAACAGTGTCCACACCTTCTTAAAATGGAACTATCATCAAAATAAAATTGCCCCCCAAACCCTTACTAACATAATGATATGCATATGCATACTTTCATCAGGCTGAATAAGTCTGGCGTTATTGAGGAAAAACAACTTCTGTGGCAGGCACCAGCGGGCAACAGCACAGAAAAGGTATCTATGAGTTTGCGCTGTCTGTCTCATACACCACCAGGATTGGGGAGAGGTGTTCCTTCGTACCTGAGACAATAGATCAGTTCAAGATCCATATGGAAGATAACCCGTGGGATATCACATTTACCAGTAATATTGGTACGAATAATATAAATTTTTTGAATCTTGAGATGATAGTAACCACTGGAAAAAAAATTAGGTCTTGCACTTATTTCAAACCATTGGATGTCAATAGTTATCTACATTTTTCAAGCTGCCACCACAAAAAAGTGGTTATAAAATGTGCCATACGGTCAATTCGCAAGGATAGAAAGAAATTGTTCTAGCAAATCAGATTTCTTGGCACAATCTGAAATTCTATACTGCCGTTTTTTGGAAAGAAATACCCTAAAAATTTGGTGTTGGATTCCAGGGAAAGCTCCAGGATGTCCACAATGGGTACCAAAAGAAGGACCACATTTAACAGTGGAAGTGTAGCATCTAGGAAGAATGAAAATGTGGGATCAGAAGTTTTCCTACGATTTATTACACAATATCACAGTAAGACCAATCATATGGCTAATATTTAAAAAAAAACATTGAGGAATTTTGAAAAGAGATCCATTTTTGGCAGAGATCATTCCTGACAATTCAGTAATATTATATAGAAAATCCCTACAATTAAAAACTTGGTTGCTCCATCGAAAATCATTCATCCTATTACTAATATACCAGTGGGTAATTGCTGTAACAGCGACATTGTTACTTCCTGGCTGTCGCTCTATGCGAGTCGCTGTTCTTATAGGTCATTGTGCTTGCGATGTCATCTCTCCGCCCACCTGCCAGGCCTTTTAAACCTCAGCATGTCCTATTACCTTTGCCCTTTTGTGGTGTACCTGAGCCTAGTGCTGTGTTGGTCCATTGCTGTTCCTGTGTATTACTCCTGCTCCGTCTCACTACCTGTTCCGGCTCTGACTCCTGGCTACGTCTGACTACCCGTTCCGGTACACAGGCAGGAACGTCAGCCAGTCCGAGTCGGTACACAGAGCAGGAACGTCAGCCAGGCCGGGTCGGTACACAGTGCAACAACGTCAGCCAATCCGAGTCAGTACACAGAGCAGGAATGTCAGCCTGGCCGGGTCAGTACACAGGGCAGGAACGTCAGCCAATCCGAACTGGTACACAGAGCAGGAACATCAGCCGGTCCGGGTCGGTACACAGAGAAGGAACGAATACAGCAGAGTAGTCAGGCAGTCCGGGTCGGTACACAGGAATCACGCGAGAACTGGAACAAGCTCTGGTAACAGAAACACCACAAAAGGGCACCAGAGAAGTGACAAGGCCCAGTATTTAAGGACAAATACTGGGCGGGACAAAGTCACTTCAGCCAATAAGCGTCAGCAGAAAACAAGACTAACAGAATGTCGCCAGCATTTGCACAGGCACCGTGATATTTTTATTATTAATTTTTTTATATTTCAGTTATTATCTTTATTATTATTATAATATTTTTTTATTGTTATTTTCATATATATTATTATTTATCATTTTTATTTATTATATATATATATTCTTTTTTTTAACATAGAAGTAGACCTGTGTAATTTAGGATCTTATCTGCTGGTTAGATAATATAATGGATATATATATATATAATTTATATTGTCATATACACCAAGTGTTTAAATATTAAAAATATATAATTATGATGTTTTAATTATGAGAGTACTGATGGTTAAAAATAGGTTATGGTTTAATTATTTGTATGATTTGGTAACGTTATGATACTATTGGTATTTCATTATGATGTATTTGACAACAAGATTTGTAATGCTAAGAATAAGTTATGAGTATGTATGTATCACGGTGCCCGTGATTGCTGCCTTTTCCTGTCAGTTATCTGTGAAGGCTCTCCATAGCCTATATAGACTGGGTTCTGGCACCCTTTGGTTGCCCTTTCGTGGTGTCTCTATGTCTGTAGCCACCTGCATCCTTTTCCTGAGTTCCATGGGCCTTTGCTGCATACACTACCTTCCAGATTTCATCTGCTTACCTGCCTGACAGCCTCCTCTGCTGAAGTGGTTCCTGCCTCCGTTCCTGATCCGGTTTGGGCTGACGTTCCTGCTTCCGTTCCTGATCCGGTCGTCTGCCGTTACTGTTCCTGCTTCCTGTCCTGGCCTGGCTGTTTGTTCCTGCTTCTGGATCATGTGCAGAGTTCTCTGTTTTCATGTCGCCTGGGCGACATTTTCATCCCTGAGTGTCTATGTGTACTCCAGTAAGCTGGTACTGGTTCGCTCCATCTATCACCGGTTGCTTGCTGCTTCTCATACAGCGCCGGTAGTGTCTATGTTTACTCCATTACGTGGGTACTGGTTAGCTCCATATATCACCGGTTGCTTGCTGCTTCCCATACAGCACCGGTAGTGTCAATGTGTGCTCCAGTACGCGGGTACTGGTTCGCTCCATATATCACCGGTTGCTTGCTGCTTCCCATACAGCACCGGTAGTGTCAATGTGTACTCCAGTACGCGGGTACTGGTTCACTCCATATCTCACCGGTTGCTTGCGGCTTCCCATACAGCACCAGTAGTGTTAATGTGTACTCCAGTACACGGGTACTGGTTCGCTCCATATATCTCCGGTTGCTTGCTGCTTTCAATATAGCACCAGTAGTGTCATTGTGTAGTCCAATACGCAGGTACTGGTTTGCTCCTAAATTCACCGGCTGCTCGCTGACACCTATATAGCACCGGTAGGCCTCTGTGTAGTCCAGAATGTGTGACTGGTTTGCTCCACCACTTCTCAGTCGCTGAGGTCACTTATGCTACTGCACCAGTACCTGTCGCCTCTGGGCTCAAGGCTGCCCTGCCCGGTATATTGGCAGGGCCGGTAGAGCCTTCTCTCTCATTGTACCAGTCTCCAGGTTGCCTTGCCCAGTATATTGGCAGGGCTGGTAGAGCCTTCTCTCTCGATGTGCCAGTCTCCAGGCTGCCTTGCCCAGTATATTGGTAAGGCCGGTAGAGCGGATTTCCACATTGTGCCTATCCTAAGACTGCCTTACCCGGTATAGGCAAGGCCGGTAGAGCCTCTCTGTTATTATTCACCGTACCATTGTTCACCATTGCATTGTACTAATTACGTGTTGAGATATATGTGTAATGTCAAACCCGTGAGGGTTTTCTTTAAACTTTCAATAAAGTTGTGTTTTTATCTTAACTCTGTGTCTTAGAGTCAAAATAAACTGTGACAGTATGTTATAATGTTTTTTAATGTTATCGGTCCGATTGTTTGAGTCTTGAGAGTATCAATTTTTTCGGTTTGCAACATTCTAATCTTTGATCCTTACCGGGATAGGACTCAACCAATCGGATCGAGATATGTAACTTTTAAATTTTGCTAGTCTGTAGCCGTTCTTTTTCTCTTGTACTTAAGGCCAGACTGGTTGAAAAAGCAGCTGTGTACAATGTGAAACGCGTACCTTGGAGCCTTTTTTGCCACTGGGCAGTTATTGTTTTTAAATAAATATATGTTTTAGGAATAGTTCGGCTACCAGTTTGTTTTTTGTTTTTGACGTTGTATGGAATACCAGTCCCAGGATTACTATTGAACTGCAGGATCTGGATTGGAATACCGGCAAGTGACCCAGAAGATCTAAAGACCCAAGCAGGGACCGGTAAAGTACCCTGTATGCGAATGTTTTTGATTGCAGAAATATGCCTGATGATCAACCATTAATCAATGTGAGTTGATATATATATATGGTTTTTGATCATCCAGTTTGTTGAAATAATACATGACTGGCGCCCCTCTATTTTTTCTTTTTCTTGCATATTACATACTCTCGTTTTGTGGACAAGTGCCTTGGAGAGTGAAGCTGCCAGAGAATACTGTTTATAGGGAGCAGTTAATATATCCCCAATGCTCTATTGCTGAATTACACATACGTGTTTCATTCAGCCACCCATCTTGTGAGTAATTTTCCTATGGTGCTGGTTGGTGATCTTATTTGCCGAAGGTTTTACACTAGGAGCGCCTCCCGTTTTTCTTCTCTTCCCTGCAGCTTAGTACCTTAAGGCACTGGAAGGACTGACGGCACATGCTCACAGAGCTTCTCTTGCAAAATCTGTGCAGCTGATGCCTGCTGAAGAAGTAGTTTTTCCTCAATAATGCTGGACTTATTCAACCTAATGAAAGTATGCATATGCCTATGGCTATTAATAAGGGTTCGGGGGGGCAATTTTATTTGATGATAGTTCCATTTTAAATAACTCTTATTAGCATGTGAGCCAGTGTGGGTGCACATTTAACCCTTTGTTTGCTGGAGGGGTACGCAATGCATTGCAAAGCGAATTCTCACAGAGCATCTGAAACATTAACCCTTTCCGTGCCAGAGGGGTATGCAATGCGTGACAGATTATACAGGTTCCATGGCTCTGGACAATGCAGAGTTTGCTAAGGTGATTTCATAACAGTGAGCATTACTTGGACAGCATTCTTTACAAATTAAGAAAGTAGATCAGAAGGTGGATTCTATTACTGGTCTTTTGAAAACTCTGCAGCATAAAGGGGTTTTACAACTACACAGCAACTCCCTGAAAAGCATCCCAAAATTCGCTTGTCTGAGTGCTTCAATTGCAACCTCAAGGACTTCAAAGGAATCCTTATTAAGTGTGCATTGCACTTAAGAAATCAGCATGATACTTTTTCTCCACTCTTAGAGTGTGCCTCTCCCATCCCAGAAAATGTGGACACCATTGCGGCCCTGTAATCTGTATTTGACACCTTTGGAAGGCAAGCTGTGACAGAAGCTGCTATTCCGGACCTTCAGCAAGGCATGAAGACCATGGCACAGTATGCCCTCGAGTTCCGCACATTAGCATATGAAACTGACTGGGGAGCAAATGCTTTAAGATCAGCCTTCAGAAAAGGTCATTGTGAGAAATGAAATGATGATTTAATTGTTCATGACCTTTTAGAAACTCTGAAGAGATCATTCATGCAAGCCCTTTCCTTGCTCAGCCACCCTACTAAAACCCCATTTCCAACCACCAAGCCATTCTGATCCTACAGCTTCTTCTGAACCAATGGGAATGGGAAATCTGACCCATCTATCCAAAGAAAGTTGTGTAGGTGCACTCTGGGTCTCTGCTTATACTGTGCTGCGTCTGGTCATTTAGCCTGCTCTTGCCCAATAAATCTGGGAAAATCCCAAGTCTTAGTGGTGTTGCAGGGAGCTCTACTAAGCTTCGTTTCCATTCCTGCAAGTATTGATAATGACTAAGTGAGAGTCAACTTTCTTTTAAACATTTAATATTCTGCAATGGGCACAATATGTGAATTCAAATGGCCTACATTTTTTATTGTTTTATTATCATCTGCACCTATCTATTTGTTTCCAGAAAGCTTTTTTATCAGGAACTGTGATAGTAGGGGCAGTGATAAAATGCAACAGTATCCATGCAGCAGTCAATGCTCTGTGCACTGCATTTAATAGTCTTTTCTGCAGCAGGGATAGTGTTAAAGGTCCATTTATATCAATGGGGATTATTGGAAACTTTATCTGACCCCAATATTGTACTTGGTTTGCTCCAGAATTGCTTGTCTTCTGCTTTCTGCTTAAGGCCCATAAGTCATTTAAGCTCCTTCTACCACATATTGTAGTTGGTTTGCTTCAGAACTGCTTACATTGTCCTTATTCCCTCTGCCTCATTGGGAAGTATGGTTTAGATAAATGTGCTGCTGCATACCCATGTACAAATGCAGAGGTTTCCAATACATTGATGGGATCTAATCATGCTTTATCTCACCCAAATCCCAGAACTGCTTGTCTAGGACAGTTTCATTGTTGCTCTGCAGCATAAACAATAATAATAAATGTTAGTCTGAACACATCTGTAGTCTGTTTATTTTTTCCTCTGGGAGCCATGAATGTTGGCAGCAAAAGCGAGAATCTTATAGTGCCAAAATCCTCTCAGAGAAACTTGCATAATTCTGCGTTTGATCTGTAGGTATCAGCATTATGTCTTAAGTCAATGAATATTATGATTTAATTTTGGAAGTGGGCTAAAGGATTCCCTGTTGGTGATTGTACTGCTTGAGTGCTAACATTCTTCCTGTGCAGTTGAAAACCTGGACTAAACATGTTGCAAATACTAGATTATTTTCTTGCTTTACTGATGTAGTCCACCATTTTGAAAAATAACAGCAAAGGGATGGTGCATAGGGGTGGGCGAAAAGTGTGAAAAATGTCCCACAAAAAATTTTGCGAAAACATGCTGATTTTTCGCTTTTCCCGTGAAAAATTTCGCCTTTCCGCCTATACAAAAATTTCCTCCTTTTCTCTTATTTTAACAAATTTTCCTCCTATGTTAATGAATTTTTCGCCTATTTTAACACATTTTTTGCCTATATTTCCTAAAGGTACTACATTTCCCACTGTAATATTACTTCTTCTGAGGTCTGAAGTTTAGAAATAAGTGGCTGAAAGTCAAAGTTGTGAGTCCTACAGCAGCATATGACTCGAAAAATGTGTTAGAATGCAGAATGCATTTGTTATTTGCCCACAACACTAACTTCCTGCTTCAGTGATACCGGCACATATTCATGATAATATCAAGTAATAAAAAAAATTAAGTACAACCTACAATGTGGCAGATATGTATTTTAGTGGTGGTGGTGGGGCACTGGCATGGTGTGATTTGTGTATGTAATTTTACCACTGTAATACTCAATCCTCCTTCTCAGATTATTGACACACATTACTTATCGGTCATAGCAGTGGTCCCATATGTCCTCCACCTCCTCATCTGTGCTGCTGTTAATCTATTTGTCCTGGCTTTGTCTGGCATGTGTGGTTTCTGCTACTACTACTACTGGAGCTAGATGTTGATGTAATTCTACTGCCACTACTACTAGGTGTCAAAGGTGCAGCACTTACAGCAGCAGCACCAGAGTTACTCGTCATATCTAACACTGTGGATGTTAACCCATGTTGCTGTTGCTGGGAACTCAAAACAGGTGTGTGTGGCTGAGTGGGACTTGGACTTTGAAGAGGTGATGATGCAGATGATGACTAATAGGGTGACTGTGTACTTTTTGACATCTGTGCTTGTCAGACTTTCCAATGGCTTTCTCAAACAGTTTATAGACAGGCACACTGCTGCTTAAAAGTGGTAGAAGATTCAGCCTTTTACTTTCTGCTAACCTTATAGTCCTGTCACCATCCTCACTCTCAACTTCATCTGTATCTGAACAAGAGAAGGATGATGGAGGGATATATTCTAGATCTTCATCATCATCAGTCATCATTAGGTTATCCTCATAACATCAGCATCACCTGACAGTTCCTACCCGCTACTACCCTCATATTCCTCTAAGCTTTTGGAGGTCTCAAACAATTTCTTTTTACCTTTACTGTAACAAAGTTTGTTAATACTTTGAGGATGAGTGTTTTGGTGCTTGTTTGTCTCACTATCTGATGCAACAGGCGCTTCAGCTGCTACACCTTCCTCTATTATGCTATTGCCAGCATCATCAACACATGAATGTGACTTGTTGTGTGTTCTTCTTATATGTTTCTTTATTTCTACTGGCACTGGTGGTGCTGGAACTAGTTTTGCTGGGATCTTGACAAACTGCATCCTCCCTTGGAGTAGAGGGATCATCATCATTGATTGCACACGCGCAACCATCCATTGTTGCAGTCGGTTTTTGAACTACTACTTTACTCTCACGTCCCTGCACTGCTCCACCCCTCCCCCTTCCCCTTGTGCATTTGCTTGACATTATGCAACTACACTGTGTTTTTTACTGTACGGTACACAACACAACTGACGCAGCTGTATGATGCCTTGCCTAAGCCTAGTCAGCTGTCTGCACTGTCACCTAAGATATTTAGTTTTTTATTATTTTTTATTTCTTTTTTTATTTTTTTTATTTATTTTTAATTTTTTTAAGTTGTCTACCCTGTTGTCTTAACACAGTCTGTCCAAAAAACATTATAACTGAAAAACAAAATCAACAACGTCTTTCTCTAGACTTCCCCACCCAGCACAGAGAGCAAGATCAGAAAGCAAATAGGTCCCTAGCTGCCTTTGCCTTGCCTGTCAGTCACATGGAATTTTGGAGTATTTGGGGTCAACCTCCTTCCTCCCTCCTTATCAGCAAGAGTGCCCCCAGACTCTCTAATACAGAGAACAGAGTCTTACCTAAATGACTCTCTTAACTAAGCTTCAATTCCCCTTTATTTGTCTATCTCCTCTAGCTCAAAAACATGCTGCTCTCTCCTCTCAAAAACACAGAATGGCTGCTGTGAGAGCCTGACACCATTTTATATGGCTGTAGAAAACTTTTGTGTGGTATAGAAATATTTTTCTTCCCATTGATTTCAATAGGCGGAAAAGGCGGACAAAAAGCGGAAAAACTGCACTTTTCGCAGGAGATTTTTCGCCAAGCGGAAAGTGCCATTATTTGCAGATTTCAGTTTGAGGTGAAAATTTTCACCCATCCCTAGTGGTGCTATTATACACATTAATACAAAAAGTGTAAAATAGATGCAATTAAAAATGTACTGATGCACATGAAATTCATGGAGAAGAATTTTAATTTATCTTCATACAACAATTCTAACACATTTTTCTCTTGTTACAACACTTTTTTATCCTCTTTTTAATATGGTGCAACATTTCCCAGCACAATATTGCTTCTTCTGAGGGATGTAGTGGAGAAATAAGTAGCTGGAAGTCAAAGTTGTGAGTCCTACAGCAACATATACCTTGAAAAATGTGTTAGCATGCAGAGTTCCTTTATCCTTTGCCCACAACACTTACTTCCTGCTTAAGTGACACTGGAAGATATTCATAATGATGTCAAGTGATAAAAAAATAAAGTACGACCTACAATGTGGCAGATGTGTATGGTAGTGGTGATGGGGGACTGGAGTGGTGTGTCTGGTGGGACCTTGACAAACTGCATCCACCCCAGGAGGAGAGGGATCATCATCATTTATTGCACATGTTACAGCAACCATTGATGCAGTCAGTTTTTGAACTACCACTTTACTCCCACGTCTCGGCACTGCTCCACCTTTCCCTTTTGCTTGTGGATTTGCTAGACATTACTCAACTACTGTGTGTGTGTTTTTACTCTCTACAGTACACAACTAATGGACCATGATGTCTTGCCTTGGTCCTCAGTGTTGTCTGCTGTCTATCATGTCTGCCTCAATCCCAGAGCTCACGTCAAGCTACTAGGGCTGGATTCTATTGCAGGTGCTACTTTTAGTAGCCAGACACTGAACATCTGATGTAAACAGACATTGAGATACACTAAACAAGGCAGCATTTGACTTGCAAAGTGCATCTGTATGTTTGATTACCAGCTTTTTGACAGTGTATATAACAGTGAACAGTAACAGATCCAACCCTCTCTTTTCCTGCTTTGTCTCCCTATGCTTGAGTATTGCCATTTCACCCAATATACTTCCCTAGCCATGAATTAAAGTCTGTAATTCGCTGCATCCTACCATCATCTTCCTTACACACTGGCAAAACCTCTGAAACACTTACAGTGGAAGTAGCTTGCTGCAGATCCTTACATAGCTTCTTAAAAACATATTTTACCACACTCTCCTCATTACAAGCCAAATCATTTGTCCCTAAATGGACTATGACATCCAACTATCCATTCTGTCTTGCTTCCTTAACAATTTTCAAAATGTGTCTTCTCTGTGAGCTGTAGCACCAGGAAGACATCTGACTTCTTTGCCACAACCTTGACTATCCTTCAGAGTCACTCCTCTTAATATAGAATCCCCCAATAATAGTTGCTTCTTCTCAAAGTAGTTTGCACTTCTTACCTTTGTCAGTTTGTCAGTGGTTGCAGTCTGATTTACCTGTAGATTACAGGCTGGTGAACCAGTAATCTCTGCTTCTGGAGTTGTTCCAATATTAAGGCAGTGTTCTGAAAGTGCACCAAAAGAATTCTGAAGGGACATGCCTCTTGTCCACAACTCTTACCCTTCCAGAACCAACTGTAGTCCATCTGCCATTTCTTGGTAGTCTATGAGGCAGTGGTACTTGTTTCTTTTGTATCTGTGTGGAGCTCACAGACATCTAGTAGATTCCAGCCTCCAAATTCTCAATCTCCTTCTGTAAAACAGAAAATTGCTGACAAATTGGACAACATCTGAACCTCTAAAAGGTTTCCCTGGGAAGAAAAGCACAACATCCATTTCACTGCAACATGCCTGGTATGTTCACAGCACTAATGTAATCAGGGTACAAAGAGTAAAATTTTGCAGTTGATTTCTGACTTTAATCACCACAGATCACCTCCAGATTATCTCCAGAATATCTCCTTGTACACTTACAATTGCTGCACTTTTAAATACTGTGCTGCCCAGCTAGTAATTAGCCCATCTAATAACAAACCTACTTATATACACAGAAGGCAACTCCTACTAATTAGCAAAACAGTATGTAACTATTAGATCTAACAGATACTAATTTTAATATTTCAATTCCAGTGACAGACAGTGACATAATATCATGCTATTTTTACCTAGTTGAATAAAAACACATTATCAAAAGAATACTAGAGACCAAATTAATTAAAACATTCTGAAAATGTGAAGCCAAACTTGTTAGTGTGAAGTCAATACATTTTATAGAATGCCCAACTTCACTGAGTTTGCTTTACTGACCTAAATTCCACTTTTTTCAAACATGACTCACAAGAAACAATTATGTTTTATGCATGTGTATGAAAAACTTTATCCACTTGTACAAAATTTTACTGTGCATGCGAGAAACCATAGACGTGAAGCAAAATATCTCTGAAATACGTTTGAGTACCCATTATAAGAAACAATTAACATTATAAGGCAAAATTCTACATTTTATTTCTTACTCATGTGACCAAATGTATGGAAATGCCAGGTTATAGTTTGGAGAACTTTTAACAACCCCTACATGCTGTGTGAATGACATAATAAAAAAGATCACAATTTACATATTTAGAAAATCACAGACGTGGGGGATTGTGCTTTTAAAGTTCTTTGAACTATAATGCTTTTTCCATACTTTTGATCATGAATGAGATTTAAAATGAAGGTTTCATTGTATATTTTTGCCTTTTTTGTGTGCTCAATTGCACATTCAAGAAGAAATATATTTTATTCACTTAAGCAAACTTACCACACACAGTCAGCAGATGTGTGATAGATATTTCTGTGAACTAATGAGTGTTTTAGGTGTGCACAATCATAACTGTTTGTGTCATATTTTGTTTGAGCGAACGTACTCCACATACACTAATAATAATAAATATTTTTATTTATATTGTTTTATACAATCAAGCATGCCTTGCACAATAAACCTGTTTGCATTTTTCTTTAATCAAGCTCACTTCACAGGCATAATCAACAGATATTATTGATATCAATCAATATTTTTAGTTTGATCTAGCACACCCATGCGTGTGATAAACAAATGCTTCTTTCTATGTTTAATGTACATTAAAAAAAACAATGTTGTGGATCAATTAACTTCACTGATTGTGCTTGATTGACATAGAACACAAGGGGGGATTCACTAAGTAGTGATATAGAGGTAATAAAGTAGAGATGACTTTTCCAGTTTATCACTTCTCCAATTCCTATGTTATTCTACAGAGCCTATGCACTAAGATCTCCAAAACTGAAGAAATCTTAGTGCATAGGTTCCATGGAATAACATAGGAATTGAAGAAGTGATTCTCCAATTCAGCATTTGCCAATTATTATAGAATTTATTTTACGTTATATGAATATGTTTTTCTGCAGTATTTACTATATGCAAAGTTAAACTGTCAGAAGTGTCTTGCAAATTAAAGGATGACAACAAAATGTTTCACTTTGACTTGTGAAATAATAATCATAATTATTATAATTACAAAAATAAAAAAAATTTAAAATAAGCAAAAATATAAAATCAAACCAAAACTTTATATAGGGAATATCAATGATAAATACTTTGATTGATCAAACAATGTTATTTGTTTAAATAACAGTTAAGTAATAGAATATAATAGGGTGCTAAGTTAAATAGAGAAAAGAATTTCTTTAGATCCAAAATATTTTAAACAAGAATGTTTTCTTATAAATGAGCATGTTATTACTCTTGACTGTATCACCTTGATACTTCATAAAATAATTAATGTGGAGAATGATATAAGAATACATTTGATTTATTTTCATATAACTCTTGATTCTTAAAGGGATAGTAATGTTTCATAATAAAAGCAGCCCTAATTAATCATCATAGTATTTGGACTTTGGAGAGTGTTATTTCAATTCTGTCAGAGTTGTAGTTCAAGAGTAATTCAATGACAAAGTATCCCCCTCACGCCCCTTTTACTGATGTAACACTGTTCAGCCAGATCAAAAGGGAAGTGCCCAGGTAGAATGCAGAGAAGGACAATCCAAATAAGATAAAGGAAAAACCTGAAAAACTTGTCAAGGGGGACAGGGCTTGCATTGTTCTCATAGGAAGAAGACTGTGCCCTTCTGTTATCTGTCTGGTCTATAGACTGGATACCACATATGAGAAGAGATAGCTTACACTAGGTAAAAGGGGAGGGAGGGGAAACGTTGCATGTGAATATCTCTCAAACCATAAAGGTTTGAGAGATAAAACTTATATCGTTCTTCGTGTTTTTTAATGCCTACAAAATAAAATAAAGATAAAACAAAGTATTACTATCCCTTTAATTTAACCTCTTCATATAAATGCCTTCCCTTATTAAACAATGTTAGCAAATATTATAACTATAGCCAAACAATATAAACAATGGTAACAATTAATTTAGAATGTTAATCAAAGGGAAACTAATTGCCCTTTTGGAGTCAGGAAATGTTTTTTTTTTTTCAAAAGCTTTATTGAAAAAAACCTTTCCTTTACAGGTATGTAAATAACAGCATTGGTTACATTGATGTATCTGACAAAGAATAAGCAAGTCTAAAAGCAAGAATCATGACATACAGGACTTCAGATTTGCATTACATGAATTAGTGCAAACATTGTGATATATAACTATTTATGAAAATTTAGTTTTGAAGGTGTATACGTAGTTACATGCTGGTCAAGACGGACTTTTCCCTAAACTCAGATCTAGAGTAATAAATAGGTCCTAGAATTGAAATAGAAGTGTGGTGTAGCAGTGTGCAGTGGTACATAAAAGTGATGATGTGTATGTGTAGGGATGAATATGGTAAAAAAAAAAAAAAAAAAAAACGTAACTATATACAGAAAATTAATTTGTATGGGGAGCAGGGAAGAAAAGAACATGTGGGAAAAGGGAAGAGCGGAGGGAGGGGAGGAAGAAAGAAAGAGAGAGAGAGAAGAAGAAGAGGAAGAAAAGGATGGAGAGAAATAAAAATGAGATTGTTCAGAAAGGATCTGAGGTCTTGGAGGGAACAAGGCCCACTTTTAAGGTTTTGATCACTTTTGTTATAGAAGTTGTGTATGCCCAAAGTCCCAGGGAGCTGTGGAGAATCCCTAATGTTCATCCACGAAATTACCAACAGCATGAGCATTGGGTTCTCGTATTGACCAATGAGACAGGAGCTGACTGGTGGTAAAAGAGTTTGCATCCAAAAGGATGGAATAAAGGTTTTGGCCTCATTAAATAGAGGTGCCAGATTTTTCATAGGAAAACATGTCCTGGGTGCATCATTGTGATGTGTTGAAGAGAATAAGAAAAGCAGGGGGTCCAGGGCTAAGTTAATGTCCAGAGAGGAGTTTATGTGTGCCCGTACTTCCTCCAAGAATGGTATGATTCAGGGGAAAGTCCACCATATGAGGAAAAGAGAGCCATTATGCTTGTTACACCTTCAGCATAGGGGTGAGGCTGAGGGGTATATTTTAGAGGTTTGTAGAGGACTAACACCTAGTGATCAATTTGTAGTTCAGTTACCTTAACTTAGTAGGTCGTACAAAACTGTTGTTGGATCTTAAGATGTGTGACCAAGACTGGTCATCCAGAGTAATAGGTAGATCCTGTACCCATAAGACTAAGAAGTAAGGTTTAGTCATAGTCGAGGGTGTAAGCAGGAGGTTATAAGAAAAGGAGAGTGGGCATAGAGAAGGACTCGGGGAGGATATTGCTAATACGAATTTCGAAAGTTCTCTATCTAGAGTGTCATATGTGGAAAATTGAGACAGACAATTTCTTGCCTGATGGTATAACCACCAAGAGCAGGTATGGTTATCACGGATTGTTTGTTTCCATTCTTGAAAGGTCGAGGGGTAGAGACTCTCTGGAGGGTCAGGGCTTCCCACTAGGGACTTAAGTGGAGAGGGGAATTTTGCTAGTGCCGGACCCTTGTTTGCTTTATGCCAAACAGTGAGCAAGTGCCCCAGTATCGGGTGTTCCCAGTAAAGCCGAGGTGCATTGTGCTTTTCCACCCAAAGAAGTTGGGTCAGATCAAACTGACATGTATCTTCGAACAACGTCTGTGTATAGACTTTCAGACCTGTTTTTGCCAGGTCTAAAAATTTGTACAGGGCCGAGACTTGGAAATATTTGTGGAGGTCTGGCAACCCTAGTCCCCCAATTGCCTGTGATAATGTCAGGATTGAAAACTCTAGTCAGGGGCACTTACCTGCCCACATGAAGAGTCCTATTTCTGATTGGAGTTTGGATAATAGGGATGGGGGGAAGCACATGGGTATAACATTTAAAATGTACAGTGTTTTGGGTAGGACCATAATTTTAACTATGCTGATCCTTTGGAACCATGTTATAGGTGGTCACCAGTATAGCGTCATTTAAAACCTCCTTTTAATGCTGGCAACCACCTCTGGTCCCGCCATGATGTTCAGAATTTCTGACTTGGAGATGTTTATTTTTGCCCGTGAGCCTGCTGAGTAGCGGGTAAGAGTATCAAGTAGTGGACATCGTCCACGAAGGCTAATGTTTTGTGGGAATGGGCTCCCACTGTAATCCTGTATATTGTGTTATTGGTCCTGATGGTATTCAGGAACAGCTCTAAAGTCAAGTTGAATATGAATGGCTATAGTGGACATCCTTGCCTGGTTCCGTTGGTGATGTGGACTACATTGGAAAAAATGCCATTGTCCTGGATTCCCACTGTAGGTGAGGCATAAAGACTAATTATGCATTGTATAAGAGTTTTCAAGGAAAGCTTGAAGGTATTGCCAGTTGACCCTGTCGAATGCCTTTTCTGTGTCGGGGCTGAGGAGACAGCAGAGGATTTTTTCTTACACGCCCAATGTATGAAAGAAATGGCCACACTGATGTTGTGGTATGCCTTTCAGCCCTGCACAAACTCACTTTGGTTGAAGGGAAAGAAGCGTGGAGAGGTGGGGTCTGATCTGGTTAGTTAGAATTTTTGCAAAAATGTTTATGTCCAAATTCAGTAGCGAGAGATTGGCCTATAATTGCTGCATAAGTTTGTGTCTTTCAGGGGTTTGGCTAGTACTGTAAGGCAGGCTTACAGTGACTGCTGGGCAAAGGGAGTACCAGCCTTAACTATGTTGAAGGCCTGTCTCATGTGACTAACTAGGATACTTGAGAAAGTCCTATAATAGGGTTCAGAGAACCCGTCAGGCCCCAGGCTTTACCCTTTCAGTAGAGATTTTTTTGTTTGTATGATTTCCTGGTCCGTGACTGGCTGATCCAAGGCCACGCTGGCTTTTGATACATTCACCCTATGAAGAAATGTCATCATGTCTTCATGCGGGGCATGTGGTGTCTCAGTGCTTGTGCTCAGATTATATAGTGATTTGTAGCACTCTTGCAATACATTAGCAATAAGTGGGTATGAGGTAAGGATAGGTTCCCCTGACCTCTTGATCTGTGCCACATGTGTTGCAAATCTGCAAGCCTTGACAAATCTGGCCAAGCTTTTCCTACATTTGTCTCCATTCAAATAGCGGTGATATTTCCCCACACTAACAATTTTTGAAAGGAGATCCTGAGTCTAGAGTTGAGCGTTGTTCTTGCTTCTTTGAGGTTATTAAGGTCCTCCTCAGATAGTGATTTTTTGTGTTTCAGGCCCCGGGTGTGTCCAGTGATTCTTTAGATTTGACCTGTCCCAAATAACAATCTGGATGATGTACTGAAGGAGTGAGCAGCTTGGGAATGGTGGTCAGTATATGACACCAAAGCAATCAATTAATTGCATGATGATTTCATTGGGAGTGGTACAGTGCTAAATAAGAACTTTTACTTAAGAGGCAACTGCAAGACAACCCAAGCACAGCCTCCACTATGGTCTCACCAGGAGTGAAATCTAGTGGAGAAAGCAAGCTCCCATTCTCAAGCTCGAGAACACGTGTAAATGCAGGGAACTTATATATAAGCAGAACAAAATAATGAGAAGTAGGGATCCTGACCTTCCCACTGTATAACATTATTGAACAATATAACGCCTCCTAGGCATGTGGTTTGTTGCTGAGCTAGAGAGCAGCCAGCTGAAGTACACAATGCAGATGGTCTGGCCCATGCTCCCCACCCCTATGTTGCTGTGGACCGCTGTACATAGCTTTTGAATATACCCAAGCGACATCGACCCCAAGGGCTCCATAAACACTTAGCAGGTTAGCCTCTCGAGTGGGGCTGCATGTTATGGGAGTGATTTGGATGCTATGAGGCCTTTGGTGTGGCAGGTTCCAATCTTAGGCCCTGGTTATAGTTAAGCACCATAGTGCAAGCAAAACCATTTATCACGGTGCCCGTGCTCTTTCCTGTCAGTCTCTGTGTGTTGCGCTCCCATTGGCTGAGCTTGGTTTGGCCCGCCCCAGTTTGGCCTTTTTATACTGGGCCTCTGGCACCTATCGAGTGCCCTTTCCTGGTGTTCCTGTACCAGTGCTTCCGAGTTACTGTGTTGCTGTGTTCCTGCGTTCCTGTGTAACGACTTGGCCCATCTGACTACTCCGCTTCTGGTTCCTGCTCCGTGATCTGACCTGGCCTGGCTGACGTTCCTGCTCCGTGTTCTGACCCGGCTTGTCTGACGTTCCTGAGCTGAGATCCAGCCCAGCTATCCTGTTCCTGTTCTCCGTGTCACCTAAGCGACATTCTGACTCCCGCTTAGTCTGGCCCAGCCAGACTGAGAATCACTGTGGCCTCCGTTACTGCTGAGCCCTTCCTTTAACTCTTGCAGAGCACTGTTGCCTCCGTTACCCCTGAGCCTTCCGTTAACTCTTGCAGAGCATTGTTGCCTCCGTTACCACTGAGCCTTACGTTATTTACTGCAGAGCTATTGTTGCCTCCGATTACTGCTCCTTCAGTGAGCCTGTGGTTGCGTTCCGTTCAGCTCTCCCAGAATACGGTTGCCTACGTTACAGCACCGGCAGGGTGCCATTGGCTCATTTCTTATTGCTCTTGCAGAATACGGTTGTTTCCGTAACGGCACCTGTCAGGTGCCATTGGCTCAATATTACCAGCTCTTGCAGAGTACCGTGCCTCCGTCACTGCACCGGTCGGGTGCCATTGGCTCAAGTTTATCAGCTCTTGCAGAGTACTGTGCCTCCGTTACTGCACCGGTCAGGTGCCCGTGGCTCAAGTCCGTTCAGCTCTAGCAGAATATTGTGGCCTCCATTACTGCTACGGCAGAGGGTATAAGTCTCAGCCCTGCTTTGCAGATCCAGGTGCTTGTCTACATCTCGCACCACAGTCTCTTGATCGCCATTTACCATCATACTGGGCGTTGCGAAACACACCACATCAGAGACTGATTATTATCATTGGACTTTAACCCATGCTGTGCTGAAGTTGCCTTGTTATGCCTGACCTGTGACAGTATCTTACCATCCTACTCATTGTATACTGGGCCTGTATGGGCATATGTCTATGACCTATATTTTCATGTCTATTCCACTGTGATATGCTAACACCCGCTGTGGGCATTTTCATTGTGTCTTTTAATAAAACTGTGTTTTATTCTAACCTACCATGTCTGAGTGTCGTACAAACCGTTACACCATTATAGAACAGAAAGCATTCATAATGCAACAATAAAATTGACTAGACTGTACTCGTAATAAACCTGTATAGGGTCTGGTGTGTCTTCTGGTTGAGGCCCGGGGGAGTTATGAAATAGAGCCGTGGCTCTGGAAACAGGTTATATCAAGTCAGAGTTGTGGAGAAAGACAATCTTGTCTGGACATCTAGGGTAAGTTCAGAATGTCCCTTAGTTGAATGTGTAGTGAAAATCTGAACCTGACAGTTAAGCTGTCACATTTTTTTTGATGAACACTCAGACCCAACTGGTAAGGTTAAAATAACTTTATTGAGATAAAGTACATACAGTAGTTAGGCCCACAAGTACACAATAACAGAAAAATACAATAATAACACGCCAGTCCCTGGGGCGATTAGGAGAGCTGGAGGCAATGACTGGCTGGAGAGAGTTCTGAACTAGAATCCAAATGGCTGCAGGCTCAAGAGACTATAGGCAACTCACCCCTAGCAGACTAGGGCATCACAGATGCTACGCAGCCCAAGAACTGGCGGCAGGACCCTAGATCACTAGGAGTCCACAGGATGGTAACTGGCACGAGACCCAGACGCCTGGGAGACACTGAACCCAGCAGCAACAAGGCAACACTGACCCTAGAGACTAGGGTCCCAGTAAGACCAAGGCAACCGCTTCTGGTAGGAAAACCCTAGAACGCTAGGGGTGGATCGAGACAGCAACACGAAGGCAACTTGTGTCCCAGCAGGGTATAATATCATGCAACAGCGGGCTCTTGAGCCTAGAGGCTACTGCAGGTAGGAATGGAGCACCGACCCTGCCTAGAGGATCTAGGCACTGAAAGGGTCCTGAGGTAGAGCCCAGAGTGAAATCTGCAACTCCCACAGGGAGTGAGCCCAGCTGGGAAAGCAGGGGAGGACACAGATGGAACACAGAGTAACACAGTCAGCATTATACAGCACTGAACCGGTACTTAGCATGTGCACACCGCCTGAGGCGGTTAACCAGATAAGAGGCTAAAGCAGGAATGCTCAGGCTACAGTCGGCAGGAAAAAAGGAAGCGCCATGTGGCGCTACTACAGACAAGCGCAACAGGTCAGGCAGCAGAGAGGAACGCTAGCCCGATAGAGGCAACCAAGTGGGTTCTTAGCCAGGCACAGTTAGCAGCGGAGCGGGTTCTCAGCCAGAAACTGACAGCAGCGTAGCAGGTTCACAGCCAGATCGGTCAGCAACTGAGTGGGTTCTCAGCCAGATCAGTCAGTAACAGAGCGGGCTCTCAGCCAGATCAGTCAGCAACAGAGTGGGTTCTCAGACAGATCAGTCAGCAATGGATCGGGTTCTCAGACAGATCAGTCAGCAACAGCGCGGGTTCTCAGCCAAATCAGTCAGCAACGGAATCAGCAACACAGGATGAGCAGGAACGTCGTCAGGCAGGCCAGGTCATACACAATCAGAGCAAAAACAGGAACTAACGTCAGGAACAGGTACACCACGAAAGGGCGCCCCAGTATAGACATGGCAGAGTATATAAAGGCTGACCCTGGGCGGAGTCAGGAATACAAGGCCAATAAGAGAAAGGCAGTGAAATTAGGAATCATAATGTCACTGCCTGCGGCCATGAGCACGGGCACCGTGATATAAGCAACGTGGTAGGTGTCGTTATTAGATCAGTCGAGGTTCCGCGTCAAGGCCTTGTGTGCCTGCCATTGACAGACACAAATGGATTACATTAAGGGCTTCCCATCCGAAGTCGTCCGGGTTCCATGAGATACGACATCTTATGTTCAGGTCCATGGGACCTCTGTCATCTCTGGGTAGGCCTGGTGTGGTATGGAATCCAGTCATCATTGTTTGGTTTTCTGGGCCAGGGAAGTGCCCGGTGACGATTCTAATCACTTCTGGGATCTTCTGACTGAGGGGTTAGGATGTTATGGTGAAGGGGGGGCCAAAGAGATGCCCAGTGATGCACAGAAAGCAGGTATTTCATTTGGGGATAGAAAGGTGGCCATTTTGCCATTGAGGGAGACAGTAAGAGCAAATGGGAATCCCATCTGTAATAGATTTGAGATGAGATGTTAGCTGTCTGATCTCCCTTCTCATTTGGAGGGTATATGGGGATAGTTCATTAAAAATTAGAATTTTGGCCCCCACACATTGAAGAGACCTGGCCTCCCTGCTCTTCCTAGCAAAACGTTCCTTTGTCTTGTATCTGTTAAAACAAATAATAACATCTCTCGGTAGGTTATTCTGCCAGGGCTTTAGTGCATGGTGGATTCTCTTCATTAAGATAGTGCCCGGTTCTAAATCTTCTCTCAAGTCTGCAGGAAGTACCATCTCTGGGAGGTTCCTCACGCTCAGGTTACATCGCCTGCTTCTGTTATCAAGATCCGTGAGTTTAAACATTAGGTGTTGGAGCTGGTCTCGTTGCATCATCAAAGTTTGGTCCATAATATGAAGGTGATCAGCCGTTTTCAGCCTCTCCTTCTCAAGTACCGACACCCTGTTACTGATCTGTGCAATGGATCATCGCAATTTTGGATCTCAAGGTCAGTTTAACATCCTCCAGAAATCCTCACATATCTTCCTTTAAGGAGTTCAATAGTCTCTTTAAGTCAGCACATGTGAGGGGCATTTTGTCCTCGGGCATGGTAGCAATAGCCTGCTCGGTCACCATAGGAGAAGGAGTAGATGGATGGGTGCTATGAGGCACCGGTACAATGTTGCTATGGCTTTTGTGCCCCAGAAGAGCCTTGGGAAAAGTACTTGTAGAAGGTGCCTGACAGTTTAGAGGCACTCTTTTTCTTGTTCTTCATTTGTTCCCAAAGGAAAGCAACTCTTTTAGATTGCAAATCCTCCTGTGAGGAGTTATAAAGTCAGGTCATTCTCATGAGAAACCTGGAGTTCAGGGATTAAACTGTTGATGCCATGACGGTCAGGCCACATCTCCAGGACATTTTTTTAAGTGTGTTAAGAAAAATTGGAAATGCATCTAATAGGGATTTACTGTAATTGTCTTCTCTGGATCTACAAAGGAGATTTGGCAATGGATGAACTAGATTGACTCTCATTTTTTTTTTATATAACTGAAAATGTATTTTGGTGGATGCTATGATTCCCAGTTCTACATTTATATATGGATTAAAAAGGCATATACAATTCATCACCATTACTGTTTTTCTAAATATGGTATAGCTGTCTGTAAAATTGTATAGTTAATTTATTCATAACCAAAGTAGACCTAATCTCTGTAAGAACTAGATGGTCAATAAGACATGTCCCTGAAAATAGAAATAAAAATGTTGATACATTTACATAGGTTCATTTTAACCAGGATATTTTTGCATCATTTGTTCATTTAGGATTCAGTTTCTTTTTTAGATACGCATCATATAATCTTTCCCATGGTTTATCAAAATGGTTTATACTTGATTTAGAGACAAATGTTTTATATTTATTTAAAAATAATGTGTGATTTCAATGTTTATGACTCATTGTACTTGGCTATTTTTAAGATAATAAATTTATGTTTCTTAATACAAACAGGTGAATCTAGCAGGGCTGTTTATGTAAACTTGTTAGGATATGTTGAAAATGAGCTCTAATCTGCAGACACATCTCAAAGTTTATGAGACTTATAAAGCAGAATACTTATTTAGGTGTGACATGCTTGAAAGCATTTGTATTAAAAAAGTGTTTTCACAAACGACTGTATTTCATGTGCTGTTTACAGTGAGCAGACAACTACTAATTCAATATCTGGGACTGCTACAGCTCTGTGTAATTTATTTTTCTAATGTTCCAAAACATTTTTGATTTCCAGATTTAATTGGTTTCATGCAGCATTAGCACAATAATTGTTAACAATTTTTTTACAAATCATATCATCATAACAAAAGAAATTGAAGTTCCACAAATGGTGTTAGCCTATCTAAGCTTAAAGGGATAGTAATGTTTCACAAAAACAGCGGCTCCAATTAATCTTCACAGTATTTGAGCCAAAAAGACTGTTATTTCAATACTGTCAGAGTTGTAGTTCAAGAGTAATTGAATGATAAATTATCCCCTCCCGCCCCGTTTGCCTAGTATAAGCCACCTCCCCTCAGATGTGGATTCTGGTACACAAACCAGACAGCTCACAGCAAGGGACAATCTTCTTACTGTGAGAACAATGAAAGCCCTGCCCCCCTTGACAGGTTTTTCCCCTTATGTTAATTAAAGATTGTCCCTCTCTGCAATCCACTTGGACACCACCCCGCTGCTCTGAGCTGAGCAGTGTTACATCATTAAAAGGGGTGGGGGATACTTTACCATTTAATTACTCTTGAACTACATATCTGATAGTACTGAAATAACACTCTCCATGGCCTAAATACTATGAATATTAATTGGAGCCGCTTTTATTATGAAACATTACTATCCCTTTAAGGATGTCAGTGATAAATATCGTAAATGAACTAGCCTGTGTTTTATTAAAAGCAGAAATGATGGCACTAATAGCCTGATTTGCATAAGTGTTAATGTGTTAAAACTGAAAGAATATACAATAATAACATTAAAATGTCACTCTTTTTATGTATGAATCAACCCCCTTTAAAAATAAAAATATATATTCTATTCTGGAATGTTTAGTTCCAAAAGCATTGTAGAATAATAAATCTTATGACGCAGAAGGAAGAATTTTTCCTTACTTATCGAAATGCTAAAGTTGTCTCCATGGCACTGCGGATTAACAATGCAGTTTAAAGATGCTCTATTCTACTTAACATCAGTGATATAACATACAGACCAGGGCTTGAGGGTCTCTCTATGTTATTGTATTCTATTGTGTGAGTACTCAAGAATGTGTTACATTATGCTGTCTACCTATATTTCTTTTTTGAGGTGCATATGAGAGCTCTATAATCAAAGAATCCTGTCTTAGTTGCAAGTATGTGTTTTTTTATTTAACTCTGTGTCTATTTTTATCTTGTCTTGTGTAATACTTTTTTTTAATGAATTTGTTTACTTTTTAGTGTTTGTTTGACACAGTATTTGTTTCACCACTGATTGTGAGCATTTGTATGATGAAAGTCATATATTTGGAATAAAATGTTTGGTGTCTGGGGGCCTACCTAAACTTTAATACTTGATGTTTTTTTCTTATAAATCTTATTTACTTTTAGCTTAAGGCAATGTTATTGATTTGAGTGATATTAACCAAAAAGGGGTGATTAATTATAATATCCTATTTAATAATTTGCTAAAACGTGTTTAAAGATGGAGTCATGTGCAGTAGAAACTGCCCGTGACAAGGCTGATACAGAGCGGGATGCTCCGAAGGAGTGTCCAGCACTGTATCAGCCACGGCGCAGGCAGTCTCTACTGCGCATGACTGCACCGCGACCGGCTGGCAGTTGCACTGTGGCCCATGTAACATGCTCTTCAGCTAGTATATTTATAAATTACAATACATATATGCATCTTAATAAAATGTAAACAGCACTACATGAGAGGGATGCCCTTATAGAATTCTGCACTTAACCAGGCACTGTAATTAATTTTTTAAATCGAACACCTGCCTAATGCCAGTTTACTAAAAAATGCACAGTAGCAATTGATGTCCCTTATGCCACTCCTATGTGCATTATGCTGGGGAAGCAATAAGGGTTTGCAGGCATTGAAATCTTATCAATGGTGAAGCTATGCATGAAAGTGATCATTGACTCTAGTGCAAATACCGAAGTGTAGCCACTGGAGTTGGAGGTTAACTCCAATGAAGCTGTGATGGTGGATTCTTTCATTCGCCACATAGTAGTCTTCAGACATTACATCTATCTTCTAACAACTGGGATTTCTACATCAGTACTTTCCTGTAGGAAACAGAGGTCTTTGTAATTTACTTCCAAAGAAAAAAAGATATTCTGTCTACATTCTCCTCGCCACAGACATTTTCCACTTATTTCGTGATCCAGAGAGGTATGAGATGGGGGCCATTGTGAAGATTGAGGGGCATTGTAGAGGGAGTCAGTGTGGTCGAGGGGGGCCAATGTGGTGGTGGTGGGGGACCCGTGGCACTTCTTGCACCAGGGCCCCGAGGTTTCTAGTTACGCCTCTGTACAGGGCATAGATATGTCAATAGAAAATCACAGCTCACTTGCAATCTGACATATTAGCATGATATGTATTATCTGTTATATAGTTTATATAGCACATTCATGTATGCGTGTGTCCTTCCCATACAACTGTCTGGGATCTGCAAACCTGAAGCAATTGGAAGATGGGCCTGCCTTTTTACTCACTGATGAATGAGCAAGAGCCCAAAACAATCTGGTCATTAATGGATCTGATTTTCTTGCACATTTATCCATTTGCTACTTGAAGAATTTCAGACTAAATCTATGATAACTCCCAGATAACTATATTGAATGCTATATAACTTGTTACTAAAATATTTTAATTGATTGACTTAATTACAAGTTTTCTTGGACTTTTGTTTCTCTAGAATTGAAAAGATGACTGTAATGATGAGTCATCCACTTTTAATCCAGAGAATGACTGGACTTGTTAGTGGAATTTTTATGAGTGTTACCAATATGCTCCCATCCTCAGTCTATGACAATCTGTGAAGATCATTGCAATGTACTTATTTAAACATCTCAGTTGAGGTGTATTCATTGAAACAAAGCAGGCATACTATGTTGGCAGTAATGTATAAATTAACCCATATATACATCTCTCTTTGAGAATATAGCTTGCTAATGAAAATATAACCTTCATTTTACACCTATTGTCTATATTTGGAGACTAAGGGCTTATGCTCAAAAGAAGCGCACCAACTGCAGCATAAGGACAAATAATAATTCCCACAATTCCTAGTGATTTACATGAGGATTTTAAACCCTTGAATCATAGCACACCTCTTTAGGGAGTTTGATCAGTTTGTTAATGCACCAGATGTAGAATGTATTCAAACTTTAGGGTTGCAGGTTCTAATCCCAGCAAGATCAGCTTAGCCTTTCACCCTTCTGAGATAGATACAATGAGTACCCGGGACATACCAGAAAACAAGAGTCAATAAAAATGTATTATTCCTGGCAAAATACTTTCATTGTAAAAAAAAATGGATAGTAGATATTTACCTGTATAGTGCAGTTGGTTTGTCTCATAATTATGCGTCTTTTCTTTAGAACTTAGTGCCCTAAGGGAAAATAAATATTTTGTTCAAGCTCAGAAACATGATAATATCATTGTAGATACTGCACAATTATAACATGTAAAGTAATTGGAAAATTCTATTAAAACTACATATATAATATAATATATCTCAATTTTAATTAATGAATATATATATATATATATATATATATATATATATATATATATATATATATATCAAATGAAGGGATGCACTCACTGTTTATGGTTAAAAGTTGTTGCCTGGGTGCTCTTCTGATATCATCGAAGCATAATAGCAAACGGGTGGGTTGAAAAGCACACACAGGAGTCTTCTTATTCAGTGAATAGGTGGTTTATTCAGATCGACGTTTCGGCCTGCACTGAGGCCTTCCTCAAGATAATACCACAACCGTGCTACATAGTTTAAATACCTTAAAACACCCATCTTAATTGAGATTGGTGCCAAAACCGCGTTCCTGACGCTGTTCCAGAGCTACCAATCACAACTAAGTGTCGAAATGTGAATACATGACATCATATATGTGAAAAAACAGTGATATGAGAAAATAGGAATAAAACCTGTTAAAAACAAATCACATTTGACTAGTTAGAAACCAGCCCGAGGAAGATAGCAATTAACCACTTGCCTGTTGAAACGCTAATATGTTATGCAGGAATATGCAGCGTTGATATTTACATTAGTCATGTCTCACAACTATAGTCGGCAATACTAAGAGTCTAATCATAATAAGCCACTATCCAATATAATGTGCACATAATGGGTTGATTTATACAATTATAGGTGGAATGGTATTGTATGTACCACAATGTGTCCACAAACAATTCACTGATACTTATAAGCAAAGATAAGGATACAATATAGCGTACTAACTAGACAAGCCAGACAAAATGATACAAGTATTAAGGCACACTCGTGAGTCATAATTGAATCACGTATGTCCCACGTGTGTGCAAACTTAAGCAAAAGGAAAGAACTGAACTGTGTGGGGTTACTGAACATGCAGAAACATTGTTATCACACTTGTTGTTAGAAACTACTGTATCCAACATAATGAGTCGGGATCGTTCAACAAATCAATATTACGCATATATTGATAGATAGATGTAATCACGTCGTACTGTTAATCTGAATCATCAAAAGTACTAGGATATTTAAACATCAATATAAGGTATATATAAATCATATATGGGTGAATTGTGCAAGGTCATCATACAACGGATTTGTGAAGATTTTCATCATTCAAGTTCACAATAGTAATATCCATTTCCACCATGTGACAAGTTACTATAGTCCACAGTAATAATTATAAATAGCACAATAGCAAGATGATCCAGAGTATAAGATCAAATGACCATTACATACCAAAGTCTCTGTATCCATTTCATGTAGGCACATTTGTCATTTGTTACCTGTATATCTGGTATTTAAATCGCTCATATAGCGAGAGAAATAGTCTATCGCTGTAGACTGTTTGTGGAGACACGTAGTAGAGCACTTGTATTTCGTTAAAGATCCATACTGTATTAGACTGATCAGGTCATACTATACTCCTATATTCATATTATGGGACGCAGGATTATGGTCATATAGAATCCAAAGATGTGTATAAATAGTCCGTCTTTTTCAACGATTGACTATACAACTGGTATTATACCTATATTATCATTCCACAAAGGATAGATCCTTCTTGCCCTGCCCATTAATTATGGAAACCAGAAATAGGGTATATATATTACACTATGTATCCCACATACCGGTATTTTAAACCAAGTCTTCAGATGTCGGGCCGGATCATTATATCTCACAGGTCCTTTGAATGTAGAGAACCAATGGAATTGTGTGTGTAGTCCATATCAATCTTGTTCCAACAAAGTATTATTAGTGATTGGCAAGGGTCGGACTTCTATAGATTAGGACTATATTACACTTAAGTTCCATAGGAGAATGATCCATCATCAACGACTAAATCTTAATGGAAACCGGTAGTGGGACATTGTGTGGCGCCATACCCCTATCCTTCTGGTGTTTTAAACCAAGCTTTTATTGTCGGGCCGAATCTTTCTTTATCACAAGTACTATTCGGTAAATACCAGAAGTATGTTATTTGTAATCCAGACAGGTATATCCATCATTATCCAATGAGATGGTACTGGCAATATAGAGGGTTCTCCAGCTCCTCAGACTGCCAAAAGACAGTGTTGGTCGGAGCATCTATAATGTCTTAGAGCAAATAGATGCTAAGAGTGCCCTTGGCTGTCACATCATGTGTCCCGCTGGTGGCAGAGTGAAGACGGGTGTGTAAAGATTAACCAAATATAGAGTAAGTAAAGTTTCAATAGAAGCATGCATATGAAAGCATTTCATTAAGACCCATTGGATGTTGGGTACGTAGTCTCCTGATCCATTTAAATTCCCTTTGGTGAAGAATCTTAATGCGATCACCCCCCCGTGGTAGTGGGGGTACATGGTCAAATGCCATGCATTTTAAAGTAGAAGGTGGATGTTTAAATGTTAACCAATGTTTAGCCACTGGTTTATCACTTTTGTTATCAGCCAGGGCTTTAGTGATTGATGCTCTATGGTTAGCAATTCTTTCTTTCAACATGGTAGTTGTTAATCCAATGTATAATTTCTCGCAGGGACATTTGATATAATATATTACAAAGGTACTGGTACACGTAAGCCTATGTTTGATTGATATTTGTTTTCCATCAATTGGGTTGACAAAGCTGGATCCTGTTATTAAGCTCCTGCAAGTAATACAGTCAGGGCATCTATAGCATCCGAGTTTAGGAGTACTCAACCAGGTACTTTTAGTTGAATTATAACAGGGTTGCGGGTCCGTTTTTACCAAAATGTCTCTTAGATTGGAGCCCTTCTTATAGCTTATTAAAGGTTTATTTTTAAAGATATCCGGTAGGGAAGTGTCCGTAGATAGTATGTCCCAAAAGGAATAGATAGATTTAGTAATTTCCTTAGTACCTGTAGTATAAGTCATAGGGAAAACTAATCTATCCATAGGAGTTTTTTCTTTCTGTTTATATAGTAGATCTTGTTGTGTATGTTGTAATGCTCTACTGAGTTGTAAATCAAGCTCTTTTTCCTGATATCCCCGTTGTAGCAATCTATTCCATAGTTCAGATAGTTGTATATATGCCATATCTGGTTCACTATTATTTCTGATGATCCGGATCATCTGCGAGTATGGTATACTCTTAATTGTGTGTCTAGGATGAAAGCTCTGTTTGTGTAACAGAGTATTTCTATCTGTTGCTTTCCTGTAGTTAGATGTTTGTATACTGTTAGACACTCTACGTAACGTGACATCCAAGAATTCAATCGACTGAGAGTCAATCTTGTATGTAAATCTAATTGGTGTGTGAAGGTTGTTCAAATCAGTCACAAAATTTGTAAAGTCCTCTTCAGTGCTAGTCGATATAAGTAGAATGTCATCGATGAAACGAAAGTATCTATATATCTTACTCTTATATGTGGTCAGTATATGTTGCTGTTCATAATAATGCATATAGCAGTTGGCATATGCTGGTGCGACGTTGCTACCCATTGCTGTCCCTGACACTTGTCTGTAGTATGTGTTTTCAAACTTAAAAAAATTTAAAGTCAGACACAACCTGAGTAAATTTGTAAGAAATATTTCAGGGGGGCGAGAAGGGTTGGGATATAAATGTAGAAGATCATTCACAGTTTTAATTCCTTCCTCAACCGGGATCACTGTGTAGAGACTACTGACATCTAAAGTGGCCAAAAGAGAATTCTCAGGTAATGGTTCTGCTGTTTTTAATTTAACAAGTAAATCAGTTGTATCCTTAATGTAACTAGGTATACATGGAAGCATTGGTTGTAGATAATGGTCTACAAAACATGCTAATGGTTGTAACAAAGATTCTCTTGCCGAAATTATCGGTCTACCAGGGGGAAGTGTCGTGTGTTTATGTATTTTCGGCAGTGTATATAATATTGGGCACTTAGGAAAATCAGTGGTAAGGTATTTCAAAGTAGAGGAGTTAATCCATTTGTTTTCTAAGGCTTGTTTTAAAGTATGATCAATATACTTTTTATCCTCTGTAGTAGGATCCTTTGTCAAAGGTATATAAGTAGTTTGATCAGATAACTGATTTAAGATTTCCATACGGTAATAGTCATAATCAAGTATCACTATTGCTCCTCCTTTATCTGCAGGTCTTATTACAATTTGCGTATTATTAGAGAGTGTTTTTAAAGCTTCTCTTTCTTCCTTAGTGATATTGGAGTATTGCTTTTCAGATGTTTTATGATTATCATTAACAGTTTCAATCAATCTACAAAATGTTTTGATCGAAGGATTAGTATTGACAGGATCAAATTTACTCTTAGGTCTAAATTTAGAGTATATAGTATCTGCTTGATCTGAATTTTTAAAGAAATCTTTTAATTTCATATTTCTTAAAAATTTATGAAGCTCAATGTCAAACTGTATGTTGTCGTGTTGAATTGTGGGTACAAACGAAAGTCCTTTGGATAATACCGCCATTTCTGTCGATGTAAGGAGATGTTTACTTAAGTTAAAAACTATTTGTTCTTGTTTTTCTCCTTGCCCTTTCTTGTTGTGTTTCCTCCTACCGCCCCTCCTGGTATGAGGTCGTCT
Organism: Rhinophrynus dorsalis; assembly: GCA_037306005.1. Taxonomy (NCBI): domain Eukaryota; kingdom Metazoa; phylum Chordata; class Amphibia; order Anura; family Rhinophrynidae; genus Rhinophrynus; species Rhinophrynus dorsalis. Next base: position 267,371,931 of record CM074720.1, on the reverse strand, counting down.
CTTAGTGTGTTTGTCTGGGATCTTGTAGTGACCCCTAAAAAACTACTAGTGTTAGTGTCAGTAGTGTTGCTTTCACTGTCAGAAGAGGTCTGTCCTGCTGATGTTTCATCTATTGTTTCAATTGTACGTGTAGAAGGTTTATTTTTAATGCTTCTGCGAGTATAAAGTCTCCTTCGATTTTGTGTTCCCATTAACCATCTGTAAACAGAGTTGTTTTTATAATCACTTTCTACCTTGTCAACCTTTTGTTTTTTGAATTTGTGAAGATCTTCTGTGTAAGTATTCAATTGAGTTTCAAGTTTCTCTAACCATTTATTGTCATGATCGGTTAATAGTGTATTCTTGTACTTCAATTCAAATGCATCAAGTTCAACATTCACGGAGGTTAATTCTTTTTTGACTTCTTCAATAACCAAGACCATAAGGTCTAATGAGCATTTGTTTAGAATCCCACACCACCTTTTGCAGAAATCAGGGTTATTACGGCCAATAGTAGGAATATTGGCTATTCTAAAGCCTCTGGGTATGTGTTTTAATCTATAGTAGTCTGACAAATAAATGCCATGGAGTTTATAATCTATAGATCGTTTAGAGAGTCTCAAGATGTTATGAAAAATGTCTTTAGGTTTATATGCTGTGGTTCTACCGGTGGCTGATTCCTCAAATAAAATAGAGTTAATTTGTGTTTCAGTGAATGAAATAGATTCCAAAGGGGTAGTCAAGATGTGTGGTAATAAGCTGTCTTCCATAGCAATAGATGAGTGAATGAAGGTAGTGCAACTGTAGTCGATAACAGTCTTAATGTTGTTAACCTTTTGTTCGTCAGGGTGCAATTCCATACAGTTGTTGAATAATATCTATCAAATGAAGGGATGCACTCACTGTTTATGGTTAAAAGTTGTTGCCTGGGTGCTCTTCTGATATCATCGAAGCATAATAGCAAACGGGTGGGTTGAAAAGCACACACAGGAGTCTTCTTATTCAGTGAATAGGTGGTTTATTCAGATCGACGTTTCGGCCTGCACTGAGGCCTTCCTCAAGATAATACCACAACCGTGCTACATAGTTTAAATACCTTAAAACACCCATCTTAATTGAGATTGGCGCCAAAACCGCGTTCCTGACGCTGTTCCAGAGCTACCAATCACAACTAAGTGTCGAAATGTGAATACATGACATCATATATGTGAAAAAACAGTGATATGAGAAAATAGGAATAAAACCTGTTAAAAACAAATCACATTTGACTAGTTAGAAACCAGCCCGAGGAAGATAGCAATTAACCACTTGCCTGTTGCAACGCTAATATGTTATGCAGGAATATGCAGCGTTGATATTTACATTAGTCATGTCTCACAACTATAGTCGGCAATACTAAGAGTCTAATCATAATAAGCCACTATCCAATATAATGTGCACATAATGGGTTAATTTATACAATTATAGGTGGAATGGTATTGTATGTACCACAATGTGTCCACAAACAATTCACTGATACTTATAAGCAAAGATAAGGATACAATATAGCGTACTAACTAGACAAGCCAGACAAAATGATACAAGTATTAAGGCACACTCGTGAGTCATAATTGAATCACGTATGTCCCACGTGTGTGCAAACTTAAGCAAAAGGAAAGAACTGAACTGTGTGGGGTTACTGAACATGCAGAAACATTGTTATCACACTTGTTGTTAGAAACTACTGTATCCAACATAATGAGTCGGGATCGTTCAACAAATCAATATTACGCATATATTGATAGATAGATGTAATCACGTCGTACTGTTAATCTGAATCATCAAAAGTACTAGGATATTTAAACATCAATATAAGGTATATATAAATCATATATGGGTGAATTGTGCAAGGTCATCATACAACGGATTTGTGAAGATTTTCATCATTCAAGTTCACAATAGTAATATCCATTTCCACCATGTGACAAGTTACTATAGTCCACAGTAATAATTATAAATAGCACAATAGCAAGATGATCCAGAGTATAAGATCAAATGACCATTACATACCAAAGTCTCTGTATCCATTTCATGTAGGCACATTTGTCATTTGTTACCTGTATATCCGGTATTTAAATCGCTCATATAGCGAGAGAAATAGTCTATCGCTGTAGACTGTTTGTGGAGACACGTAGTAGAGCACTTGTATTTCGTTAAAGATCCATACTGTATTAGACTGATCAGGTCATACTATACTCCTATATTCATATTATGGGACGCAGGATTATGGTCATATAGAATCCAAAGATGTGTATAAATAGTCCGTCTTTTTCAACGATTGACTATACAACTGGTATTATACCTATATTATCATTCCACAAAGGATAGATCCTTCTTGCCCTGCCCATTAATTATGGAAACCAGAAATAGGGTATATATATTACACTATGTATCCCACATACCGGTATTTTAAACCAAGTCTTCAGATGTCGGGCCGGATCATTATATCTCACAGGTCCTTTGAATGTAGAGAACCAATGGAATTGTGTGTGTAGTCCATATCAATCTTGTTCCAACAAAGTATTATTAGTGATTGGCAAGGGTCGGACTTCTATAGATTAGGACTATATTACACTTAAGTTCCATAGGAGAATGATCCATCATCAACGACTAAATCTTAATGGAAACCGGTAGTGGGACATTGTGTGGCGCCATACCCCTATCCTTCTGGTGTTTTAAACCAAGCTTTTATTGTCGGGCCGAATCTTTCTTTATCACAAGTACTATTCGGTAAATACCAGAAGTATGTTATTTGTAATCCAGACAGGTATATCCATCATTATCCAATGAGATGGTACTGGCAATATAGAGGGTTCTCCAGCTCCTCAGACTGCCAAAAGACAGTGTTGGTCGGAGCATCTATAATGTCTTAGAGCAAATAGATGCTAAGAGTGCCCTTGGCTGTCACATCATGTGTCCCGCTGGTGGCAGAGTGAAGACGGGTGTGTAAAGATTAACCAAATATAGAGTAAGTAAAGTTTCAATAGAAGCATGCATATGAAAGCATTTCATTAAGACCCATTGGATGTTGGGTACGTAGTCTCCTGATCCATTTAAATTCCCTTTGGTGAAGAATCTTAATGCGATCACCCCCCCGTGGTAGTGGGGGTACATGGTCAAATGCCATGCATTTTAAAGTAGAAGGTGGATGTTTAAATGTTAACCAATGTTTAGCCACTGGTTTATCACTTTTGTTATCAGCCAGGGCTTTAGTGATTGATGCTCTATGGTTAGCAATTCTTTCTTTCAACATGGTAGTTGTTAATCCAATGTATAATTTCTCGCAGGGACATTTGATATAATATATTACAAAGGTACTGGTACACGTAAGCCTATGTTTGATTGATATTTGTTTTCCATCAATTGGGTTGACATAGACGTAGAGTGTCTAACAGTATACAAACATCTAACTACAGGAAAGCAACAGATAGAAATACTCTGTTACACAAACAGAGCTTTCATCCTAGACACACAATTAAGAGTATACCATACTCGCAGATGATCCGGATCATCAGAAATAATAGTGAACCAGATATGGCATATATACAACTATCTGAACTACGGAATAGATTGCTACAACGGGGATATCAGGAAAAAGAGCTTGATTTACAACTCAGTAGAGCATTACAACATACACAACAAGATCTACTATATAAACAGAAAGAAAAAACTCCTATGGATAGATTAGTTTTCCCTATGACTTATACTACAGGTACTAAGGAAATTACTAAATCTATCTATTCCTTTTGGGACATACTATCTACGGACACTTCCCTACCGGATATCTTTAAAAATAAACCTTTAATAAGCTATAAGAAGGGCTCCAATCTAAGAGACATTTTGGTAAAAACGGACCCGCAACCCTGTTATAATTCAACTAAAAGTACCTGGTTGAGTACTCCTAAACTCGGATGCTATAGATGCCCTGACTGTATTACTTGCAGGAGCTTAATAACAGGATCCAGCTTTGTCAACCCAATTGATGGAAAACAAATATCAATCAAACATAGGCTTACGTGTACCAGTACCTTTGTAATATATTATATCAAATGTCCCTGCGAGAAATTATACATTGGATTAACAACTACCATGTTGAAAGAAAGAATTGCTAACCATAGAGCATCAATCACTAAAGCCCTGGCTGATAACAAAAGTGATAAACCAGTGGCTAAACATTGGTTAACATTTAAACATCCACCTTCTACTTTAAAATGCATGGCATTTGACCATGTACCCCCACTACCACGGGGGGGTGATCGCATTAAGATTCTTCACCAAAGGGAATTTAAATGGATCAGGAGACTACGTACCCAACATCCAATGGGTCTTAATGAAATGCTTTCATATGCATGCTTCTATTGAAACTTTACTTACTCTATATTTGGTTAATCTTTACACACCCGTCTTCACTCTGCCACCAGCGGGACACATGATGTGACAGCCAAGGGCACTCTTAGCATCTATTTGCTCTAAGACATTATAGATGCTCCGACCAACACTGTCTTTTGGCAGTCTGAGGAGCTGGAGAACCCTCTATATTGCCAGTACCATCTCATTGGATAATGATGGATATACCTGTCTGGATTACAAATAACATACTTCTGGTATTTACCGAATAGTACTTGTGATAAAGAAAGATTCGGCCCGACAATAAAAGCTTGGTTTAAAACACCAGAAGGATAGGGGTATGGCGCCACACAATGTCCCACTACCGGTTTCCATTAAGATTTAGTCGTTGATGATGGATCATTCTCCTATGGAACTTAAGTGTAATATAGTCCTAATCTATAGAAGTCCGACCCTTGCCAATCACTAATAATACTTTGTTGGAACAAGATTGATATGGACTACACACACAATTCCATTGGTTCTCTACATTCAAAGGACCTGTGAGATATAATGATCCGGCCCGACATCTGAAGACTTGGTTTAAAATACCGGTATGTGGGATACATAGTGTAATATATATACCCTATTTCTGGTTTCCATAATTAATGGGCAGGGCAAGAAGGATCTATCCTTTGTGGAATGATAATATAGGTATAATACCAGTTGTATAGTCAATCGTTGAAAAAGACGGACTATTTATACACATCTTTGGATTCTATATGACCATAATCCTGCGTCCCATAATATGAATATAGGAGTATAGTATGACCTGATCAGTCTAATACAGTATGGATCTTTAACGAAATACAAGTGCTCTACTACGTGTCTCCACAAACAGTCTACAGCGATAGACTATTTCTCTCGCTATATGAGCGATTTAAATACCAGATATACAGGTAACAAATGACAAATGTGCCTACATGAAATGGATACAGAGACTTTGGTATGTAATGGTCATTTGATCTTATACTCTGGATCATCTTGCTATTGTGCTATTTATAATTATTACTGTGGACTATAGTAACTTGTCACATGGTGGAAATGGATATTACTATTGTGAACTTGAATGATGAAAATCTTCACAAATCCGTTGTATGATGACCTTGCACAATTCACCCATATATGATTTATATATACCTTATATTGATGTTTAAATATCCTAGTACTTTTGATGATTCAGATTAACAGTACGACGTGATTACATCTATCTATCAATATATGCGTAATATTGATTTGTTGAACGATCCCGACTCATTATGTTGGATACAGTAGTTTCTAACAACAAGTGTGATAACAATGTTTCTGCATGTTCAGTAACCCCACACAGTTCAGTTCTTTCCTTTTGCTTAAGTTTGCACACACGTGGGACATACGTGATTCAATTATGACTCACGAGTGTGCCTTAATACTTGTATCATTTTGTCTGGCTTGTCTAGTTAGTACGCTATATTGTATCCTTATCTTTGCTTATAAGTATCAGTGAATTGTTTGTGGACACATTGTGGTACATACAATACCATTCCACCTATAATTGTATAAATTAACCCATTATGTGCACATTATATTGGATAGTGGCTTATTATGATTAGACTCTTAGTATTGCCGACTATAGTTGTGAGACATGACTAATGTAAATATCAACGCTGCATATTCCTGCATAACATATTAGCGTTTCAACAGGCAAGTGGTTAATTGCTATCTTCCTCGGGCTGGTTTCTAACTAGTCAAATGTGATTTGTTTTTAACAGGTTTTATTCCTATTTTCTCATATCACTGTTTTTTCACATATATGATGTCATGTATTCACATTTCGACACTTAGTTGTGATTGGTAGCTCTGGAACAGCGTCAGGAACGCGGTTTTGGCGCCAATCTCAATTAAGATGGGTGTTTTAAGGTATTTAAACTATGTAGCACGGTTGTGGTATTATCTTGAGGAAGGCCTCAGTGCAGGCCGAAACGTCGATCTGAATAAACCACCTATTCACTGAATGAGAAGACTCCTGTGTGTGCTTTTCAACCCACCCGTTTGCTATATATATATATATATATATATATATATTCATTGCCAGTTGTAAAGATCCACATTTAGTAACATGCTGTTACAAGAAGACAATGGGGTATATTTAGTAGATCCTGAATTAAAAACAAGCAAAATAAGGTCATTTCTGATATAGTGTTTTCAATGTACATATCAATCAGTGATGAAATGTACCCTTATGAATGAGTTAAAGGGTATGGCATTTAACTGGGTCACAATGAGTAACGTGCCAGGGACTGTCACACATTTACATCCTTTAAGGATGGGTGACAAGTCTGGCACGTCAATGATTTAATGATCCTAGAGGCTCACTGTGATCATGCTGAGGAGGCTGTAACTGACTGTTTCAAGACTGAAGCCACACTAGGCCTTTAGGCAATCTTCTACTTCATTGCTGCCTGGCTTACAGTAGCCCTGGAGACTGGAAGGAGTGAGCCTTCCTCCAGGCTAGTGTGTCTGGCTGGGTGTGGGTTGGATTTGGAAGCAGTGACAATGCTGATGATAACTGACAGGGTTATTGTGTATTTTTCGGCATCTTTACTTGTCCAGGGTCACACATAAGAACTGAATTCTCAAAATGTTTAAAAAAAGGCACATAGCTCCTTTTCAGCAGTTGAAGACTAAGCCTTTGCATTTCAGCTAATTTTCTTGTCATGTCTCTCTCTCTCACTCTCAGCTTCATCTGTATCTGAAGAAGAGGTGTATGCTGGAGAAATATATTCTAGATCAATAACATAATCAGTAACTAGGTCATCCACAACATCATATGCTGCTTCTTCCTCACTACTTTCATATTCCTCTAGGCTTTTCGAAGTCTCAAACAATTTTTTTTTTATTTTCCCCCCAAGGATTTTCACAACTTTTGCAATTTCTTTCAGTACAGCTGTTGTACTTGTGTCATTGTCAGATGCAGCAGTTGGTTGAACTGCTATACCGTCTTCCATTATGCCATCCGCATTAGAATACTACTCATTGTCATCTTCAGTGTTCTTACATGGTTTATTACTATTACTAGTGGTGGTGATAGAACTTTTTATAGGACTTTGACAAACAACCTTCTCAGTGTCAGAAGGAGAAGGATCATCATAATTTATTGCACATGCTTCAACAACCATGGCTGCAGGCAGTTTTTGGACTGCAACTTTATTAACACATCCATGCACTGACACTACTACTTTCACCCTCCCAGCACCCCCAATATATTTCTTGGACATTATTAAACTAGTGTGTTTATTTTAACAGTGAAGTACACAAAAGAACTGTATGTGATGTCTTGCCCTTTACAAAAAATACTTAATCTCTTCTAGTATCTGCATCAGTCGCATGCCACACAGGGTCCCTATCTTGGTCTCCTATCAGTCAACCTATTTTTTTACTTTTTAGACATTTTTAAAAATGTTTTTAATAATTGTCCCTATCACCGCCGATAAAAATATATATATATATATATATATATATATATACACAAAAAAATAGAAAAACGCACTCCCTGTGCAACTGCTGCTTGATCCATACTTAGATCACAACTGCCTCTGAGTTCTTAGTCAGTCACACATGGCCAGAGTAAAAAAAAATAGCATTATTTGGTTTAGACCCTTCCACTTTTAGTAGCAATTAATTTAGAGTAGTATCAGCAATAGCAGGGAACAGAGCCAATCATTAGCAATTGGATAGACATGCATTTAGAAAATATATTAGGCCTGAACACATATAACATTCATATTTTGTTGTTTTCAGTAGGTTCATCTGCATTTCCGACTCCTGTATTTGTCTTGGGGCATTCATATGTGTATTTGGCAGGCAAACATGCATCAAAGTAATAAGGCGGTAGGTAGGTGATGTTTTCAAGAAGTCAAGTAAAGGTCTGCTGGCGTGGTATGTGTGGTTTATACTGTGGGTAAATGAGGGAAATGTTCAAGGAGGCAGTCCAGCTACTAGGTATTCTAATCCAACTGTCCACAGGTAAAAACTCATTTGGTCAGAAATAGTGCCTAGGCACCAATAGTGAGGAATCAGGTCACCCTCAGACACTGAAGACTCTAAGGAAAAAAACACAACAGTGAATAAGCTTGTTGTCTCCTTGGAAATGTACACCACAGTCATAAAGATATTATGGTCACACAAGATTTTTGGGGTATCTCCTTTGCTACTTTAACACACACCCACACTCTCTAAATACAGATATAACAGACAGTTCAAAAAGGAACTTGGATCACAGCTGCCTATAACTTCTCAACCTCCCAAAATTGTTAGATATTTGGAGTAAATCTTATTTGCTTCCTTCATACATCACCAGACACACATTCCCTAACACAGTCATAAGAGCCAGATCAGAAAGGAACTTAGGTCACAGCTGCCTGTCTCAGTCAACTCAGTCAAAAGGATGTTGACATATTTTGGGTAAACCTATCTTTCTTCCTTCACACTCCCCCACCCAGAGTGCCCCAGACTCTCAAAACACAAAGAACATATTTCCTGCCTACAAGACTCCCTAAACTATACCCCAGCTTGGTTTATTTGCCTATCCTATCTTGCTAAAAATATGCTGCTTTCTCTATCTCTCAGAAACATAGAATGACATGCTGCAGGAACTTGACCCACTTTTATACTATCCATGCTGGAAAAGAAGGGAAACTTGCCATGTGGTGGGGAAATTCAGGCTTACTATTAATTTCAAAGCAATGAGCTATCAGTATATTGTGCAAAATATTTCCTGCTCGCTTGGAAGTGCCATTTTTCACTGTTTCACTTAAATGTATTGCCCATCCCTACTTACACAGCACATAGCAAACATTAAAATATATACACATATACTATACTAATAGTAGAGATGAGTGAAATTCCCTGAACTTTAATGCTTTGAGTGCCAGAGTGGTGCACCACGCTTTGCTTTGCAATGTGTTGCACACCCCTCTGGCTCTCAAAGAGTAAGACAAAATTAAGATAATATTGTGACATGTAACATCATTGACTTAAAGGGTTAGTAATGTTTCAAAATAAAAGCAGCTCCAATTTACCCCTTAACGACCCTTGACGGTCATAGCACGTCATGGGTTGTTTCGACTTAACGACCCATGACGTGCTATGACCGTCATGGAATTCCGGGCTCCCCCTGTGGCTGCATGCCATTCGGGGAGTCTGGAATCTGAATCAGCAAAAAAAAAAAAAAAATGCTCTGTGGTCCTTTAGTGACTGCAACGTGCCTGCGTGTCCGGTCATTAAGGGGTTAATCATCATAGTATTTAGGCCATGGAGAGTGTTATTTCAATACTGTCAGAGTTGTAGTTCAACAGAAATTGAATGACAAAGTATACCCCTCCCTCCCCTTTTACCGAGTGTAACACTGCTCACCTCAGATGTGGAATCTGGTCCTGGGATCAGACAGATCACAGCAAGGGACAATCTTCTTACTGTGAGCATAAGGAAAACCATGCCCCCTGACAGGTTTTTCAGGTTTTTCCCTTATGCTCACTGAAGATTGTCCCTCTCTGTGATCCATCTGGACAGTCTTGCTTCTCTGAGGTGAGCAGTGTTACATCAGTAAAAGGGGTGGGAGGGGGATATTTTATCATTCAATTACTCTTGAACTACAAATCTGACAGTACTGAAATAACACTATCCATGGCCCAAATACTATGAAGATTTATTGGAGCTGCTTTTATTTTGAAACATTACTATCCCTTTAAATGCAATAGCCTGTAATAGGACTTAAATTAATCCAGCATTGAAAAAAGAAGAATACTTTCTTCATCTATCATTTAGAAAAAACACCTGGCTCATCTCCAAAAAGAGCACACATCTAAGAAGAACCCAAGATGACTTATATGTGTCGAAATATGCATGTGAGATAAGTTTGGTTCTCTTTAATTTGATATGACTTTAATGGGCCTTTTTGTTAAAATTGTGTCCATGGAGCTCTAATATAATAAAGATGCATATTTGTCAAATATCACATACAAAAGAGGATTTTAAAAGGGTATCACTCTGATAGAAATAAGTGGCTAATCATTTGTTTAACCCTTTAAGTTCCAGAAGGGGATGCAACACATTGCTTCTCCATGGCTTTTTTCTTTATGACTTATAATTCACACTTTTGAATCTATTGCCTGTTGTGATTAAGAGGTTAACTTACTAAAAGTCAAATTTGAAAGCACACCAAAAAATGTTCTTTGCCTTAATCAACAAACAGGTAAACAAAGAAGGGTGTTAACACTTTGAGTGACACGTGCTAGCAATATGTGGAAAACCCTTTTGACTCGATTCAATTGAGGCTGTGCCCCCACAAAAAAAAACACCCAACGACATTTTTTCAAGCATGGTATGCAATTCAATTAATGCTATGAAGAAAGTTAGCACCTATTTGAACCATTACATATTTAGACGTCATCCATTTCCACATTCAATTTCAATGCATTAGCATTAAGATGCATTAAGGGAGCCACTTCAGTGAGTGAAAATCTGCACCCAGTTTTTCTGGGTGCAGAGTCCCTTAACCCCTTAGTGACCGGCCGCACACACACGCGGCTGTCACTTAACGCCCGGCTAAGAATTTTTTTTTTTTACAAAACTATTCCGGCGTCCCCGAATAGCATGCAACCGTGCAGGGACCCGGACTTCCGGGACATACATATACGTCCTCTGTCACTAAGTGACAGTTTTTGTGGGACGTACATGTACGTCCACTGTCGGGAAGGGGTTAAACACATCTTAAAACTGCTGACTCAGGAAGTGACCAGTGGATGTATTGACATGGGGCCCTAACCTGTTGCAGGTGGTGGCGGCAGGATTGCATGGCAAAAATACCCCCCTCTTGGTACCTGTCTGGCCAATGCCCAAGCCAGTCTGTGGGAAATCTGAACAGGAACTGGCTTTTATAAAACCATTCTCTGTTCAAAATCGATTCCAGCCTACCATTGGCTGGGATGTGTGCTTACACACCTCCCAGCCAGTCAGCTACTAATGAGTTTCAACATTCCATTATTGTTTTATCATCCAGAATTGTTGCCTAGCAGCAAAAATAACCACCACCATGAGGACAGAATGGCTGCCTGTGCCTGCTGCTAGTGCTTCCAGTTTGCCTTCTTCAGCTAAACAAAAGATAGCAAGTGTGAGAGTAGGAGACCCTCTGTCACATTTCTCATCAGCTCCTCCAACCAGCGAGACATCTGTAATAGAGAAGCAGCCGCAAGGAAGGAGTGGTGGTGGTGATGGTGGAGGAGCTGTGGTGGAAGAGACATTAACTGACTTTTTAGCACAAACCAAGAAGGAATGGGAGAAAGGGATGGGGATAATCATTACCACCAGCAGTGAGCTTTTGGAATTTGTGGAGTTTGCTGCTGCACTAATTCCTTCTGCTGCTGAGTTGCAAGGGCAGCAGGATTATGAGGAGCAGGCTAGTGTGCTGTAGACCACTGTGGACACAGTGGGAATGGGGTCTAGTGATACGGGACTAGGACAGGTCCCACTTGCCAGCAGCAATACTACTGGTCCTACTTGCAGCGCTTGTTCTGAGGCAGTAGCAGCAACAGCAGCAACATCATCCTCTGCCCCAGCCAGTAAAGGGGAATGTGGAGGTGAAGAAGAAAGAGTCCACTCTTCTCCACCTGTTCCCTCCCCCTTGAAGTCCTTGGTGTGGGACTATTATTCTTTTTACTGACACAGGTCAGGTAAAGTTTGTATGATTCAATTAGACAATGGCAGATAGTACTATTAGGCCAGGAACTGCGGATAGGCCCTAATAGTGGAAGGCCCATAGTACACTCTCTACGCAGAGAGTGACACAACAGCGACTGTAGCCACAGAGGAGCAAATGGAGCCCAGGATGTGCGACTGGGTACTGGAGCACTGGAGGTAGGCTGCAACCGGAGGTGCAATGTAACGCCAAACCGGAACTGCGATTGACTGTAACCCAAATGCACAGCACCGGGAGGTGCAGGGTAATTCCAGACCAGGACTGCAGTAGACTGTGACCCACGTGTACACCACCGGGAGGTGCAGGGTAGTGCCAAACTGGGACTTCAATAGATTGAAACCCAAGTGCACAGCATCTCCCCGCAAAGGGTTAATGAACGCTCCGGTCTGAGGCAACTGCTAGATGGAATAACAGACTGAGGTGCCCAAGCGTAACCCAACCTCAGGTATTGCAGTAAACAGACCAAGCGTACCATGGTGCAACCGAAATCTCCACACCGGAGAGAGGGGACTAGGCACAGGAGTGATTGGTTTATAGTAATAACTGCTTGAGCAATAATGGAGGTCTAGTCAGACCGAGAGAGCAAACACTGGTTATAGTCCCAAACCGAAACCCAGAATGAGTGCGAACCGGCCAGTGACACAGAGCAGGAACGTTGTCAATCCAGGTCAGTACACAGAGCAGGAACTTCAGCCAAGCCAGGTCGGTACACAGAACAGGAACTTCAGCCAAGCCAGATCGGTACACAGAGCAGGAACGTCAGTCAATCCAGGTCGGTACACAGAGCAGGAACGTAAACGGCAGAGTAGTCAGGCAGTCCAGGTCATACACAGGAATCATACGAATAGAACGGAACAAGCGCTAGCAACGGGAACAACATGAAAGGGCACTGCAGGAGTGACAGGACAGAGTATATAAAGGCTGTCACTGGGAGGAGCAACAACACGTTAGCCAATAAAAAGGTATCAGGAAGTAGCAAAGTGTCAAAATGTCGCTGGCATTGCACGGGCACCTTGATAGGAACGCACCTTGGCACAACAGCCCTGATAACACACATGAAACACAGGCACGATGAGATTTATATGAAACATATAACGCCAATCACCCACTAAAGAAATTGGGCACCACTGTTGATGTACCCCCTGACTCTCCCCAAAGGCAACAAGAAGTGAGGTGTAAATCAAAGCGAAAGAAGAAAAGCGAAACACTTGGCTCGCCATCACCTTCTTGCTCTAGGGTCCAGGCACATAAAGATCATGTTACTACATCTTCTGGTGATCCACATCGTTCATCTTTACCTCCCTCACCACCTGAAATCCATTCAGTAGATGTCCGTATGTGGCAGTTCATGTCCACCCATTGTACTCTGTGTGGTGCGCTGACCACACATGGCAGTTTGGTGAAGGATAATCACAATGAGGGCATCAAGCAGCACCTGAGGAGATTCCATCCCGCAGAATATGCTAAGATTGACAGGGAGGGTTCATCATGATTATTAAACTGCTGTTGTTAATGTTGTTATGTTGTGACATGTCCTTAGAGGGGAGTGGACAAGGGGCATAGTGACAGCAGTTTTACTTGGTTTCTGGTGGGATGATTTCACATTGAGGATCCTAACTAAGTGTCATGGTGTTTGGTTAAAGTTATGCCAGGTGAGTGCAGATATACCTATTGTTCCCAGCACTTCCTTTATTTACCACACACATTGTGCACATTGTAGTTGCAGATGAGAGGTACAGTTCCTGCTCTCAAGGTAAAAAATGTATATTTTAACAACACAACCATGATTTTGGAGGAGGGGAAGGTGGAGAATCATTATTAGCCAACTTTTTTCATTACATATACCTGAAGTGGTAAGGGCTAGTTGTTGCTATGGCCTCAGGTGCATCCCTGGAGCTAGTAGCGGCAAGTGGAACCTTGATCATCCATCACCCATGTTACTTCTGTTGTTGAGCCCATTTCCTTTGAGCTGCTGTTTAAAGAACTCAGCAGCAGCAAGAACAGCAGTCACAAATTCCTCAATTACATTGAGGCATTTGACAATGGCCAGTGGTCACTGCAACATGACCTGCTGGCAGTAGGCCAGTAGGGCATTTTTTTTTTCCTCAGGGCTTGTTCTTTAAGAAAAACAAAACAGAAGCCTACAAAAAAAATCACTGATTCCTCAGGGCTTGTGACACTAACAAGCCGAATTGATAAAAATTATCTGTGATTCCTCAAGGCTTGTGATGCTAACAAACCAAAGTCTTACAAATCAATGTTTCTCAGAGATTGGGCCTAACATAAGTCTAAGTTCTACAGCAAATCAATGTTTCCTTAGGGTTTGTGCCAAACAAGTCTAAGTCCTACAAATCACTGTTTCCTCATGGCTTTGACATCTAACAAGTCTAAGTCCTGTAAATCATCATCTACAAAATACTCTATCCCGTCAAGTATCAGTCTGCCCCAATGACAGCTTAAGTCAGGAGGTCCCTGTCTCTGTCACGTTACATAACTATTTCTTATTTTATTATTTTAATTTGATTTATTCTTTAATTTTTTAGTAACTGTCCCCCCAATACCAGTCAACAACTCCCCCCAAAAAATTCTCTGTTCAAATGATTTTTTGCCCACACTCAACCAACACAGGTACCCTCATACCCTTTTATACTATGCCTTTGGGAAATAAAATAGCATTTGCTATGTGTTGCATGTAAATTCAATTTTCCCATTGATTTTAATGTAATGACCTAAGCAAAAAAAAAGTGGAAAACTGCATTTTTCTCAGGGAATTTTCCACCAAGCAGGAAGTGCGATGGACGTTTGGTCACAAGTAGTGATGATCGAGCACCCCAATGCTCGGGTGTTCGGGTGCTCTGACCGAGCGCCCCCGGAGGCTCGAGTGCTCGGCCGAGCACCCGAGCCCCATTGAAGTCAATGGGAGGACTCGAGCATTACACCAGGCACCCCCTGCTCTGATGAGGGGAGGGTGCCTGGTCCATAGGAAAAGGGCAGAAAATGATGGAAACACCACAGAAATGGTTCAGGGACAGCATAGGGAGGATGTCTGGATGCATCTTGGACTCCAACATCGCTGCTGGGAACGATGTTTCACCCGTAGTACGCCATTTTTACAGACTGACCGTAAAACACACAAAAAGGAAGATAAAAACGACTTTAGGCGAAAAATTGTTACCAAACAGTATTTGCTGTATATTTACTTGTATATCATCTGCAAATTCTGCAAAAAATTTCATCGATTTTTCGGAACTGGGGCCATGATTAAGAGGGAAACGTGCGCAGAGGCAAATTCTGCAAAAAATGTCCTCGATTTTTCGGAACTGGGGCCATGATTAAGAGGGAAACGTGCGCAGAGGCAAATTCTGCAAAAAATTTCCTCGATTTTTCTGAACTGGGGCCATGATTAAGAGGGAAACCTGCGCTGAGCCGACCATCTAAAACATTATGGGTGAGGGTCTGCTGCGGAGCTGACCATCCTAAACATTATATGCGAAGGCCCGCTAGTGAGCTGACGCTATAAAACATTATATGAGAGGGCCCGCTAGAGAGCTGACCCAATAAAACATTATATGAGAAGGCCCGCTGGTGAGCTGACCTATACAAAAATTGTCAAACAGCGCCCGCTGGTGAGCTGGCCCTATATAAAAATTATATCACAGGGCCCGCTGGTGAGCTGGCCCTATATAAAAATTATAGCACAGGGTATATGGAAGAGAGTCAACCATATACCCATTTTTTGGGTGGAAGGGGTGAATGGGAATACAGAGTATTCCCATCATTGTAAATAACATATCTAAAGTGACTTTATGTTCACCCGGGGCTTTCCTCCAGTGGAGTGGAGAAGTCAGGGGAAATCCAGGCCTTGTTCATTTTTATAAGAGTCAACCTATCAGCATTTTCGGTGGAAAGGCGATACGCTTATCTGTTATGATGCCACCAGCAGCACTAAATACCCGCTCAGACAGAACGCTGGCGGCAGGGCAGGCCAGCACCTCCAAGGCGTAGAGTGCCAGTTCATACCACGTGTCCAGCTTGGACACCCAGTAGTTGTAAGGCACAGAGGGATCATTGAGGACGCTGACACGGTCTGCTACGTACTCCTTCACCATCTTCCAAAACTTTTCCCTCCTTGTGACACTAGGCTGCGCATCAGGGTGAGGGTGCTGGCGAGGTGTCATGAAGGTGTCCCACGCCTTGGAGAGTGTTGCCCTGCCTTTGTCGGAACTGCTGTGTGCTCCCCTTTTCTCCCCTTCTCGGTTGGCCAAGGTAGCACGTACTCTGCCGCCAGCGTTGTCAGATGGAAAATTTTGGAGCAATTTTTCAACAAGAACCTTCTGGTATTGCACCATTTTGCTTGTCCTCTACACCGGAGGAATGAGAGATGAGAAATTCTCTTTGTAGCGGGGGTCCAGAAGGGTGAACACCCAGTAATCCGTGTTGTCTAAAATGCGTATAACGCGTGGGTCACGGGAAAGGCAGCCTAACATAAAGTCAGCCACGTGTGCCAGAGTACCAACAGGCAAGATTTCGCTGTCCTCACCAGGAGGATGACTCTCAATCTCCTCATCCTCTTCCTCCTCTTCTGCCCACCCACGCTGAAGAGATGGAACTAAAGTTCCATGGCTACCCTCTGTAGCGGAGGCAACCGTGTCTTCCTCCTCCTCCTCCTCCTCCTTCGCCTCCTCCAATTGTCGCTGAGAAGACGAAGTGAGGGTGCTCTGGCTATCAACTTGTGTAAGCTCTTCCTCCCGCATTTCCACCTCTTCCACATGCAAAGCGTCGGTTTTAATTGTGAGCAGCGAGCGTTTCAGTAGACACAGAAGTGGGATGGTTACACTGATAATAGCGTTATCGCCGCTCACCATCTGTGTCGATTCCTCAAAATTGCGTAAAACCTCACAGAGGTCTGACATCCATTCCCACTCCTCACTTCTGATTAGAGGAAGTTGAACGGAGAGGCGATGACCGTGTAACAGCTGGTACTCCACTACTGCCCTCTGCTGCTCACAAAGCCGGGCCAACATGTGGATGGTGGAGTTCCAGCGCGTGCTCACGTCACACAGCAGCCGGTGAGCTGGCAATTGTAAGCGCTGCTGCAGCTTCAACAGGCCGGCTGAAGCTGTAGATGACTTACGGAAATGTGCACACACGCGGCGCACCTTGGTCAAGAGATCATGCAAATTGGGGTAGGTTTTTAAAATCGCTGAACCACTAAATTAAATACATGCGCTAGGCATGGTACGTGTGTGAGCTTGCCGAGCTCCAAAGCCGCCACCAAGTTACGCCCATTATCACACACAACCATGCCTGGTTGCAGGTTGAGTGGCGAGAGCCACTGCTCGGTCTGGTGACTAATCCCCTGCAACAGCTCTGAGGCCGTGTGCTGTTTGTCCCCAAGGCAGATCAGCTTCAGCACGGCCTGTTGACGCTTCCCCACTGCAGTGCTACACTGCTTCCAGCTACCGGCTGATGGGTGAGTGGCGCTGCGCGCAGAGAATTCGGAGGTGGAAACGGAGGAGGAGGAGCCAATAACGTAGGTGCTGGCGGAAACCCTGATGGAGGTAGGACCCGCAATCCTCGGCGTGGGTAGCACCTGTGCCATCCCAGGGTCCGAGTCGCTCCCAGCCTCCACGACATTCACCCAGTGTGCCGTCAGGGAAATGTAGCGTCCCTGGCCACAAGCACTTGTCCATGTGTCAGTCGTTAAGTGGACCTTCCCAGTAACTGCGTTGGTCAGGGCACGGGTGATGTTACGGGACACATGGTGGTGTAAGGCGGGGACGGCACACCGGGAAAAGTAGTGGCGGCTGGGGATTGCGTACCGAGGGACAGCTGCTGCCATCAGGCTGCGGAAGGACTCAATCTCCACAAGCCTAAATGGCAGCATTTCGATGGCCAGTAATTTGGAAAGGTGTGAGGTTAGTGCTATGGCCTGTGGGTGGGTGGCTGGGTATTTTCGCTTGCGCTCAAATACCTGGGGTAACGACATTTGGACGCTGCGCTGGGACAGGGAAGTGGATGTTGTCGCTGATGGTGCTTCAGATGGTACAGGTGCAGGGCGGGAGGTATGCGGGCCTGCGCCTTCGACAGGCGATTGGCCGGCACCGAAAACAGGGGAAGAGGAGGCAGTGGTGTGGCCTGCAGACACATATTGGCGATCCGGGCGTTCCTCCCACTTATTACGGTGCTTGGATGCCATGTGTCGGATCATGCTGGTGGTGGTGAGGTTTCTAGTGTTCATTCCTCGGCTCATTCTGGTGTGGCACAGGTTGCAAACTACAATTTTTTTGTCGTCCGCACTTTCCTTAAAAAAACGCCTTACCGCGGAACACCTACCCCTTGGCAAGGGAGATTTACGCAAGGGGGTGCTCCGTGGAACATTTGCGGGCCGGTTTGGTGCGGTCCGCCTTCTTTCTGTAGCCACACCACGGCCTCTTCCAGCCTGTTGCGGTGCTGCAGATGGCTCACCCTCAGGACTGCTGTCATCGCTCGGCTCTCCACCTTCCCAGGTGGGGTCAGTCACCTCATCATCCACCAAGTCCTCCTCCACTTCCTCACTCTGATCATCCTCCTCATTTCTTGATCCCACCACATACTCAGTCATTGACAACTGTATATCATCCTCCTCATCAAGGTCTTGAGACAGTAATAGTGGTTGATTTGATGGCAACTGTGTCTCATCATCATCATCATCCACTTCCTTTGACCTTAAATGCCGTTCACCTCTGTCATCTTCTTGTGATTGGGTACCCTCTACAGGTTGTGAATCAGGGCACAAGATTTCATGTTCCTCTGCAAGCGTGCTTGGAGAGAGGTTCAAATTAAGGATTGGTGATGAGACGAGCTCCTCACTATATCCCAGTGTGGGATCACTTCTTTGACCAGACCCTCTATGGTGGGAGGAAGGATAATCAGGGTGAGGATTATGTTGACCAGACTCTTGGCTACTGAGAGTGGACTTGGTGGAAGACAGGGTGGTGCTTAACCGACTGGAAGCAGTATCACTTGAAATCCAACCGACCACCTGTTCGCAGTGGTCTGACCTCGAGAGTGATGTCCTGCGACGCCCTGTAAACTGAGACATGAAGCTAGGTATGGTGGATGTCTTTCTTTCTTGTGCTCTGGCACCAGGCACAGTTTCTACGCATCCTGACCCGCGCCCTGAACTATCAGGATCACGTCCACTTCCCCGTCCCTTTTTACCCGCCTTCTTCATATTACACGGAATATGTGCTGCAAATCTGCAACTTTGCACACTAAACAGAATGTGCTGCTTATCTGCGGCTAGGCACAGTGAACAGAATATGTGACTTTTATTTTTAACACTTTGCACACTAAACAGAATGTGCTGCTTATCTGCGGCTAGGCACAGTGAACAGAATATGTGACTTTTATTTTGAACACTTTGCACACTAAACAGAATGTGCTGCAAATCTGCAACTTTGCACACTAAACAGAATGTGCTGCTTATCTGCGGCTAGGCACAGTGAACGGAATAAGTGACTTTTATTTTTTACACTTTGCACATTAAACAGAATGTGCTGATAATCTGCAACTTTGCACACTAAACAGAATGTGCTGCTTATCTGCGGCTAGGCACAGTGAATGGAATATGTGACTTTTATTTTTTACACTTTGCACACTAAACAGAATGTTCTGCTAATCTGCAACTTTGCACACTAAACAGAATGTGCTGCTTATCTGCGGCTAGGCACAGTGAATGGAATATGTGACTTTTATTTTTTACACTTTGCACACTAAACAGAATGTTCTGCTAATCTGCAACTTTGCACACTAAACAGAATGTGCTGCTTATCTGCGGCTAGGCACAGTGAATGGAATATGTGACTTTTATTTTTTACACTTTGCACACTAAACAGAATGTTCTGCTAATCTGCAACTTTGCACACTAAACAGAATGTGCTGCTTATCTGCGGCTAGGCACAGTGAATGGAATATGTGACTTTTATTTTTTACACTTTGCACACTAAACAGAATGTTCTGCTAATCTGCAACTTTGCACACTAAACAGAATGTGCTGCTTATCTGCGGCTAGGCACAGTGAATGGAATATGTGACTTTTATTTTTTACACTTTGCACACTAAACAGAATGTTCTGCTAATCTGCAACTTTGCACACTAAACAGAATGTGCTGCTTATCTGCGGCTAGGCACAGTGAATGGAATATGTGACTTTTACTTTTTACACTTTGCACACTAAACAGAATGTTCTGCTAATCTGCAACTTTGCACACTAAACAGAATGTGCTGCTTATCTGCGGCTAGGCACAGTGAATGGAATATGTGACTTTTATTTTTTACACTTTGCACACTAAACAGAATGTTCTGCTAATCTGCAACTTTGCACACTAAACAGAATGTGCTGCTTATCTGCGGCTAGGCACAGTGAATGGAATATGTGACTTTTATTTTTTACACTTTGCACACTAAACAGAATGTTCTGCTAATCTGCAACTTTGCACACTAAACAGAATGTGCTGCTCATCTGCGGCTAGGCACAGTGAATGGAATATGTGACTTTTATTTTTTACACTTTGCACACTAAACAGAATGTTCTGCTAATCTGCAACTTTGCACACTAAACAGAATGTGCTGCTTATCTGCGGCTAGGCACAGTGAATGGAATATGTGACTTTTATTTTTTACACTTTGCACACTAAACAGAATGTTCTGCTAATCTGCAACTTTGCACACTAAACAGAATGTGCTGCTTATCTGCGGCTAGGCACAGTGAATGGAATATGTGACTTTTATTTTTTACACTTTGCACACTAAACAGAATGTTCTGCTAATCTGCAACTTTGCACACTAAACAGAATGTGCTGCTTATCTGCGGCTAGGCACAGTGAATGGAATATGTGACTTTTATTTTTTACACTTTGCACACTAAACAGAATGTTCTGCTAATCTGCAACTTTGCACACTAAACAGAATGTGCTGCTTATCTGCGGCTAGGCACAGTGAATGGAATATGTGACTTTTATTTTTTACACTTTGCACACTAAACAGAATGTTCTGCTAATCTGCAACTTTGCACACTAAACAGAATGTGCTGCTTATCTGCGGCTAGGCACAGTGAATGGAATATGTGACTTTTATTTTTTTACACTTTGCACACTAAACAGAATGTTCTGCTAATCTGCAACTTTGCACACTAAACAGAATGTGCTGCTTATCTGCGGCTAGGCACAGTGAATGGAATATGTGACTTTTATTTTTTACACTTTGCACACTAAACAGAATGTTCTGCTAATCTGCAACTTTGCACACTAAACAGAATGTGCTGCTTATCTGCGGCTAGGCACAGTGAATGGAATATGTGACTTTTATTTTTTTACACTTTGCACACTAAACAGAATGTTCTGCTAATCTGCAACTTTGCACACTAAACAGAATGTGCTGCTTATCTGCGGCTAGGCACAGTGAATGGAATATGTGACTTTTATTTTTTACACTTTGCACACTAAACAGAATGTTCTGCTAATCTGCAACTTTGCACACTAAACAGAATGTGCTGCTTATCTGCGGCTAGGCACAGTGAATGGAATATGTGACTTTTATTTTTTACACTTTGCACACTAAACAGAATGTTCTGCTAATCTGCAACTTTGCACACTAAACAGAATGTGCTGCTTATCTGCGGCTAGGCACAGTGAATGGAATATGTGACTTTTATTTTTTACACTTTGCACACTAAACAGAATGTTCTGCTAATCTGCAACTTTGCACACTAAACAGAATGTGCTGCTTATCTGCGGCTAGGCACAGTGAACGGAATAAGTGACTTTTATTTTTTACACTTTGCACACTAAACAGAATGTGCTGCTAATCTGCAACTTTGCACACTAAAAAGAATGTGCTGCTAATCTGCAATTTTGCACACTGAACAGAATGTGCTGCTAATCTGCAACTTTGCACACTAAACAGAATGTGCTGCTAATCTGCAACTTTGCACACTAAAAAGAATGTGCTGCTAATCTGCAACTTTGCACACTAAACAGAATGTGCTGCTAATCTCCAACTTTGCACACTAAACAGAATGTGCTGCTAATCTGAAACTTTGCACACTAAACAGAATGTGCTGCTTATCTGCGGCTAGGCACAGTGAACGGAATATGTGACGTTTTTTTTTTAAACTCTGCCCCCCAAAACAAAATATATCTGCTGCCCCCACACACAATAGTCCTAAAAAGGACTTTTGGGTCCTTTTGTTGTTCAAACGCACTTTTTTTCTGCCTACACTGACTTTCCCTTCCTATCCTCATCTCTCCCTGGCTAAGACTGAGCCGAACTCGCTGGTCAGGTGCTATACAGCACCCGATCACGGGTTCTGGCCAGCCAATCAGTGTAATGCCAGCAGCCAACATGGCTGCTGGCTTTACACTGATGTCAGAGCCTCCCCGCACGTTTATTGGCTACGCAGCAGCCGCGAAACGCGCGGGGAGGAGACCCGAACATGGCGGGCGAGCACATGCGGTACTCGTACGAGTACCGCCATGTGCCGAGCAGAGCGATGCTCGAGCCGAACCGAGCTTCGGCCGAGCATGCTCGCTCATCATTAGTCACAAGTCTGTTTCTGTGGCCCAGCATTCATTGTGGTTTCAGTTGGTAGGGCAATTGAATATCAACTTAGACAATTTTTTTCTACGGTCGGCAGCCAATTTTGCCCTACCAGCTGTTTTAGCGGAAATAAGAAATCAAGGCGTTAATTTCCAAGGCAAGGATGTTGTTAACCCTTTGGGTGCCAGAGGGGTACGCAAAACATTGCAGAGCAATGCTTTGCGCACCCCCTCTTGCACTCAAAAGGTTAAAATATGCCAAAGCAAGCTGTGCAGGGAGAGTGCTGCAAGATTTAAAGCTACCTTTATAAAAGGGGATTGTGGTATGAATGGGTATATTGCTGTTTTTTTAACCCTTTAAGGACCAGAGAGGTGTACAATGCACTGCATATCCTCAATGTACCTATTCTGTGGTCTTACATAGTACAGCTCTCGAGGGAGAGTGAATATATTCAATTCACATCAAATAAGGAATGGGCAACCTGTAGCTTTCCAGCTTTTCTTGGACTGCATCTCCCATCTTCCTCTGCTGGTGGATACTGGCTTGCAGCTACATCTGATCACCCACAGGCTGCTCCCTCCATACCTCCCCTGTTTCACAGCTGTTGCTGGAGATATGACGCAGGAGTTGGGAAGGGATAATAAATGCATTTGCTTTAGAACATGGGCTGGCAACTTGTGGCTTTGCAATTTTAGCTAGACTACAGCTCCCAGCATACTCAACTAGAAAATACCTAGTTGAAGATGGAGATAATTACAGTCCAACAGCTAAAGAGGTTCAAACAGGAATGAGTTTCCCATGAGGAAGATTAGGTATCCTCCTAGTTCATCAAATTGTGATGAACACCTCAACTTTGCCACCTACACTCATATGTTGTGGGCGTGGTCTCTGTAATCCTAGTGTCCCTGCATCACACCTGTTCCTGGATTTTTATGGCTGGTTTATTTATTAGAGAGGTCATCAATGCATTGCAAAGCAGTGCATTGCAGTTGACCTCTCTTGCATCCAACTGGTTAAGACTTTTCTTTTGCTGGTCTGTTGTAGGTGAAAGTTATTTATTTATTTAGCCAGGAAACAGTGGATGAGGAGGAGTGCACACAAATGAGATCCACTACTGATCTATATTACCTTTAGCAGTTTATATACATGCACTTTCACGTATATATATATTATTTATAAATGATTTGGTATTCTACCAAGCACAAAATGGTGCCTAATTTTCAACTATATCCTGGATAATGATGCCACACTGAGATAATTTTGTTACATATTACTAGTTCTAAATAACAGAAATCGGTTTTACATATTTGCATGGAGAAATCCTAAAACAGAAAAAAAAAAAGAACCTAAAGAGAGCAATTTCCATAACATTCTGTAGGCTGTCCAAGGTCATCTATTGGTTACTGTCTGCAATGTTGTTATTACTTATTGCCAGTACATGATTACCGACACGTACAATATAATGATATATGGTAAAAAAATATTTCGCCTCCCGGTATTAGGCAACAGAGTGACTAATAGTAGGAGAGCAGTGACTATTATACAACATATCCTAAGAACAACTGTATTTTGCAAGGCATGTTTATTAACCCTTTGAATGCCAGAAGGGTATGCAACACACCACAAAGCAAAGGAACACAACGGGTTAATTCACACATGATCAGTTGATATTTTACACCTGGACAAGATATATATTAATGATAATGTGGTATATGAGGATTGTTGTCTATTTATTAATCTATAACGGTGTGTGTGTGCGTATTTGCCATACACAATATCCTTGTTTTGTCTGTTTATGAGAGCTAATGATAACTATATTTAACCCAATGATTGCCAGAGAGGTACCCAACACCTCCAGAAAGGTATTTTTACCTTTCACTACCCACTTGAAAATGGCCTATAAAATGTTAGGGGTTGCCCTGAAAATTGCAGAGTGTGACTTAGGGGGTGCCATGAGTAAAACAAGATTCAGACAGTGACAAGACAAGATTTAGACTGTGCTCTCATTACTGTACAATTAGACTTTTACATGTCTCTCTTAAAGTCTGCTTATAGATGATATTTTCCAGCATCCATAACTCATCGGTACAGCAAAATAAAACTAAATAAAGTATTAAAGCATATTAATATTTTAAATTGTTGAGTATAGCCCTGAATAAAAGTTTTTACTACAAATGTTTCTGTTTTATTTAAAAGTAGTGTAAAAGCCTGTGTACACGGGCCAAGGTCCGGGTTATGTTAACCTTTTGAGTGCCAGAGGGGCCAGAGTGGCCGTTACCTCACTGCTTCACTCGATGCAGTCTTGCGTCGCCTCACTCACGCGATGCAATCATGCACAGTAGAGACTGCCCGAATGTGGACAGTCTCAACTGCGCATGATGGCTTCTGACAAACATCCTAGCGAATTATTATATAGGATATATATATCCAGAGCTTATAATTTTAAGTCCTTTGCTACTAGCCAGACCTGAAAAATTACTCGCCACTGCAAGCAAAAACATACCCACCAGGGCTGAATTTCTACTCGCCAGGGCTAAATTTTCACTCGCCATTGGCTAGTGGCGAGTGGGAATTTTGAGCCCTGATATATATATATATATATATATATATATATATATATATATATATATTGTAATGTATCTGTCATCACCACAAGCTATGGTAGTCCCTTCAAACCTCTCTTCAAGGGCCACAATTAATAGATATAAAGATTTCTTGTCAGATGAAGGTGGTAGACATGACTCCTGTATTTCTTCAGCAGTGTGTATTTATGCACTGATACTCGGGTGAAGAGCATCAGAATTGTCTTAGACTTTAAGGAGTATGAAACTCCCAGGTAAGCTACAGATAAATAATACTAGATTTTAAAAGTAAGCATACAAAATGCGAGAGACTTCTGAGAATTAACAGCAGCACAATGTCCTGTTCTACGGCTAGTCACCCCTTAGAAGCATCACGTATTCAAAAAAGATGTGGACCCCTTTCTCTCAGTGCCTAGGGAATCTAGCTGTACCCTCCTGATGAGGCCCAACAAGGTTGAAACATCTTAGGTCGGGGTTTATCTGGTGTTCCCGTGCAGGGAGGACTTGCCTGTCATTTTGGAAATGGCACTAGAGAGCTAAAACGTGATGCTTCTGAGCGGTGACTAGTCGTAGAACAGGCCATTGAGCTGTTATTCATCCTCAGAAGCCTCTCACATTTTGTATTCCTAGATTTCAAAAGAAAACACAAGGGGGGATGCACTAATAAAGAGTTGATAAAGTGGAGATAACTTCTCTAGTGATATCACATCTCCAAGTCCTATCTCCAACTCTGGAGATCTTAGTGCATAGGCTCTATAGAATAACACAGGTACCAGAGAAGTGATATCACTGGAGACATCTTCTCCACTTTATCATGCGCATAACCCCCAAGATATTTCCCATCATGAGGTGGTAGCGAATGTTATTAAAAGGAAATAGGCAAACCTTCAATAATGCTTATCTTTTCCCAGGTAATTAAAGAGTCTATTTCCCATTGATCCTAAGGAATGCTTTATTAGTATCAGGTGCCCAAAGTCAACATCCATCCCTGTAGAAGAGAGGTCTGGCTTCAGGAACTTATGGATAAAAAATCTGATATTTCTCTCAGCAGGTGTTATGAAGCTTGTCTCTCCACTTATCATTATCTTTAACTAAAAGAAGATATGCTAAAATCTATTTCTTCTCTTTGTTTGACATCTGATTTCTTGTATGATGCTCCTATAGAGAGCTCCCTTATGGTGGCTAGGTTTTAGCTTTGGTGACTGCAGAATGATGGGCCCAATGGCTTGGGCAATGGGCGGTGTATGTTTACTCTAAAATCAGACTTTGCGTGATACCATTTGAAGGAAGTATTTTGTCTGGGAAATGAAAGGAATGGAAATTGCATCCTCAAGAATGTAATTTTTTTTTGTTCAAAGGTTTTTTTTTGCCCATTCAATAAAAAGCCCTCAAAGGTAAAGACGCCACTAACAAGCCCAATTATGCCAAAGGTGTCAAATCTCCAAGAAGTTCCTCACAGGAACATTTGCATAACCAACTCTGATGCCAGACAGGCAGTACCATTGGGAAGAAAGCTTCATCACTTCCTTTCTCAATGGCAGATTGTATCTCAAATTGTTGATTATTCGACATTGTTAAGCAAAGATACAAAATCCATTTGTGTTCTCTTCCTCCTTCTCAATTCATAGTCATTCAAGTTTCATCTTCAAAAAAAAAAAAGAGGTGTTTTCATCCACTATTAGAAGGAAGTTTGAAACCAGTTCATCTAGTACTTCAAAGAAGAGGCACATATTCCACCATATTTTTAGTCCCGAAAGCATCTGAGTGTTTCCGTCTAGTGGCCAGCTTAACCTTTGTCAGCTAAGTTATTCTGGCAGCAAAATTCAAGATGGAGGGTTTAAAATCAACAGTCAACATCCTCTGGCTGGAGCACTGGAGGGCAACTCTGGATTTTTCACATGCTTATCTATATATTCCTGATCATCCGCACATCCAGAGGTATTTGAGAATAGCAATAAGGCAGGGATCAGTTCTCGTGCACTTCCAGTTTACAGCACTTCTGTTTGATCTTTCATTGGCCTCCAGGTTTTTCTTGAAAGTCATGGAGGTCAAACTTACCCCTTTTGGACTCAGGAGCACTCAGCCTTAGTAGTGTCTGCTCTTTAAAGCCTGGGTTGGCAGATAAATTGAAGAAATCAGTTCTGCATTCAGATCACAGGAAGGAATTCCTGGGCATGATCCTACATTCCACAGTATAAGCGATGTTTCTTCTGTAGGACAAGATAATATCTCTTATACAACATGTGGCCATCAGCAAATATTCAGATTGTCTGTCATTCAAGTCACTAATGTCATTCCTGGGACCTATGATTGTGACAATAGAAACTGTATCCTGGGCAAGACACCATATGAGAATGTTGCAACAACTTAACCTAGCAAAGTGGAACAAGAAACCGAAGTACCTCCATTATCAGGTCATTATTCATTTGTAGGCTGTCACATTCGGCACAATTTGAGTTTTTTTTTTCTTTCCTCTTTTTGGCCCTTTTGGAGACCGGTAGATTTCTGAATCTCTGACCTCCTATTGGCTCTGAGAGGTTTAAGTATCTTGAGAGTCTTCACTCTGGTTGCCCGATTATTCGAGCTAGTTAGCATTTTGAGCTAACTAGCGTTTGAGCCCCATTATTATTTTGGTGTTCCTAATTTTGTCTCCGGCTAGCTCCTTGACTCTGAGTTTTGGCTTTCCCTACGTGGCTCTTGAAGCTATTTGACCTTGGCTTCATTCCTGACCATTCTTGTGCCTTACCTCCGTTGCTCCTGTTGCCCCCGGTTACCTTTGGTTCGTCTGCCTGACTATTCTTTACTGCCTGGTCTCCATTGCATTCCGACGCTCCCGGTTCTGTGCCTGACTGACTCTGCGCTTGTCCTCCATGGCGGTCTGACTATTCTCTGTGCTTGCTTGCTTCCCCTCTATCCTCCGGTCAGTGTGGTAGCTAGACCTCTCACCCGTTGCCTGCTATTCCGTGCCTCGTTCAGGCTCATCTAGGCAGCTTGACGTTGCTTTGTACTTTTCGCTCTGTCCTGGCTGGTGGCTCCAGATCCGATAGAGTTGCCGACTGATAGCCTTGGCTGGGGACTCTGTTCTGGTTTAGGGCTCTGCTATTCTGCTTCGCTTTGAGACTTAGAGGTATGAAGTGTCCTGGTGAGTAGGCCACTTTTGTTGCCCTCGGTACTTGTTCTCCTCTCCATGTTCTGCCAGCTTTTGTGGCATTTGTGGGGACTGCTAGCCAGGATTAGTCTTTTGTGCTTTTGTGGTGCCAGTTATCAGTCAGGTCTTTCCCTGTTGGTCCTTAGCGGTAGTGGCCTGCTGGGCTTCCGGGTTGTAGCGGTCCTACTCCGAAAGTACTGCGTCTCCTCTGGTTGACCTAGGGGTTCAGATTTGGTCCAACTTTTGTATCGCTGGGTACTGGGTAGAGCTGGATGGTTTATGCGGTCCTAGCCTGCAGTTGCTGGTCAGCCTTGGTCTTGTAGTCAGTGCCTTGTTGGCTATACTTGTGGGTCCTCCTGCCTCCTTCCTGTAGAGACTTCTTGGGTCCGTATTCTCTTCCTGTTTTGGGTAGTCTGAGCCCTGGTTACCTCTCTTCTCAGTACTTACCTTAGGGTGGTTCTAGATTTCCTGTCTCTGATTTTATCTAGCCTCTCTGTATTTTTGTCCTTCGAATCCTCTGGTATTCTAGGGGTCTTCGTCCAATGGTGTACCCTTCTACCCATCCTGGTTAGGGTCCCAGCTCAACTGGGATCGGACATCTGGCTTCATGGCCAGCATCTTTACTACAGCTATGGCTACAGCAAGGGTTTAGGGTCACTGTCTATGCCCCTAAGCTATGCTCTCAAGCATCGCACCCTAGCATCGTTCCTTAAGACCCTTAGGAGTCGTGACACAGGCCTAGTTGTCCTTGGCATGGTGAAACAGGTTGAATCTGTCTGCAGGTCTTTTTTGGGTGTCTTTGGATTGGATGGTTCTTACCATGGACACCAGGATGCTTGGATGTGGAGCAGTGATTCAACAGAGATCCTTCAAAGGGAAGTGGTCCCCACCGGCCAAGTTGCATTCCAACCACTAAGAACTGCTGTCAGTTTGGAGAGGTCTGAAGGTAGCTTCCTCCCTAGTCAAAGCTAGAACAGTGTAAATCAGAACAGGCAATTCAATCACTGCGGCATACCTGGGGTTCTAGGGGGGACACAAGGAGCCTGGCCCTTCTTCACTTGTCCAGAATTATTCTACTTTGGAAGGGGTGCAATCTGATAGTCCTTTCAGCAGTTCATATTCCAGGGAAGAATGGATGGAATCTGAGCCACAAGACCATTCATCTGGAGGAATGGCCATGTCATCTGGAGATTTTCTTGGGACTCACAGGCCTTGTATAGATGTTTTGGACATGAGGCAGAAAGCCAAAGTTCCCCACTTTTTTTCTCAGTTTCCCAAGGATTGTCCTCTGGCAGGATATGCTCTGAGGCACATATTGGATTTTTCCTTAGCTTATCTCTTTTCTCCTCTGAGAATGATCATGATTTCCCTAAGGAAGATCTTGCAGTATAAGGCAAGTGTCATCTTCATAGTCCCCATGGTTTGTTCTGCTGAAAGAGTTATTCAAGAAAGATTACATGAACCTTCCAGACCCGTTCTCCACCATCTTCTTTCTCTTTCTGTGCTACCAAGGAGACTCCTAAAGCAAAGAGGGAAGTTTTTTCATACCCTTCCATTCTTTAACTTTTGTTCTCCACATGTAGTACACATACTTTTCTCTCTAATTTGGTTTATGGAATAAAGCATTTTCTTGATGTATTTGTTTAGCTGGCTTTCTTTGTTCTTAACTGGAAGGCTGTTCAAGAGGGGGTTATTTCGTTTTTAGTGTACCCATCCTGATTAGAAGGCAGGGATCACACTCTTGGTGTGCTTCCTGAGGAGACCCGAAAGAAAAAGTATTGACAGGTAAGAAAATATTCCCTCTTTGTTCCTATAGTACATATGCTTTTCCAGAATTGCTCCACTTTGGCTATAGGTGTGGAAAGTTCATTTAACCTTTAATAATAATAATAATAATAATAATAATAATAATAACCTTTAAGGAACAGAGTGGTGTGCAACGTATTACTTCAAAATGTCTTGTGCACCCATCTAGTCCTTAAAGGGTTAAACCATTTCCCAAACTAGTAACTAATATCTTATCTTACCATATATACAGTACAGCATGTTTACCTTAAATCAATATATGTCCTTCTGGGAAATAAAACACCCTACAAAAATAACTTAGATAATTGTTATCTCATCTTCATCCCATTCATAACTACATCTGCATCTCAGGTCTTGACCTTTTTTTCTGCTTAAGTTGAAAAGTTTGAATATATCTTCTAGTTAATAACAAGTCTTGCTCAATTCTCAATAGTTACATTTTACGAAGTCAATCTGAATCACTGCCCAACCATCAGCTTCTCCTTTTTTAATACAAGAGAAGCATTTTTAAGTTTTTCTGAGGAATAGTCTGTGCAATTCAATTTCCCTTTCTTATATCTGGCATATAATAAAATTATTTGTTTTGCCATATGTATACTAGGTATTTAGCTATTCCACATAGTATCTGGGGTATTTGAGAAAATGCTGCAATCCAAAATGTTCATAAAACTCTCCAAGAAATCAATGGAATATGTTTCCCTAATACCCATGAGACTAATTTACTAAGTAGAACTGGAGTAATTCTGAAGTAAAGCAACTTCAGTGTAGGTGGGCAAATAAACATTCATATTGGTTTAAACTGGTTTACTTAACCTCTTAAGTGCTAAAGTGATCTTCAATGCATTGCAAAGCCCCCCCCCCTCACTAAACAGTATTCACTGCGTCGCCATGTAGATACAAAAGGTTCCCAGTTATCTGCTTCTTTTGATGCAGAAGTGTCCTCTGAATTATGAAATACCATAGAGCAACAAATAGCCAATCTATGGTACAGGTTTTATTAAATTATTTTTCCAGAAAGGATATACTGAGATTGTGTCTGGTTTTCATGTATGTTGTGGGTACTCCTTATGTCAACCTCACAGGGATGAAAGGTTGAGTTGACCTTGCCAGGACTAGAACCTGTTTCTCCAGCTTGGGCATTAACTCAGCTATGTCATTAGCATTTTAATAATTTTAAACATTGAAGCTATTTCCAATTAAGCCCCAAATGGGTAAAAAAAATCCCTTCCTGAGTACAAATGGCAGTAAGATATTTCCCTGGATCAACATCCTATCTCATTTGAAGCCATATCATAATTCTCAATATTGCTCTGTGCTAGATATGTATATATTAGTTTTTTGAAAGCAGTTACATTATCTGCAAACACAGCATTCGGAGGCAAAAAATTCCGTAACTTTACTGCCCATACTGTAAAAGAATACCTGCATTTGTCTTTGTCAAATGCACCATTCTCTAGTCTTAATGAATGACCTCATGTTCTTAGCTCAGCTCTTTGAGCAAATAGTTCATTGTAGAACACATACTTTCCTCCCTAATTTGGTTTATGGAATAAAGCATTTTCATTTAGCTGTTTTTCTTTATTCATCACTGGAAATCTGTACAAGAGGGGACTATTTAGTTTTTTTAGTGTACCCATCCTGATTAGGAGGCAGGGATCACAATCCGTGTGTGCTACCTGTGGAGACATGAATGAAAAAACATTGACAGAATTGCTCCACTTTGGCTATAGGTGTGGAAAGTTCATCCAACGGTTAAGGATCAGATTGGTATGCAATGCATTACTTCACAATGTGTTGTGCACCCATCTAGTCCTTAAAGGGTTAAACCATTTTGCCAAATAGTAACTAATATCTTATCTTAACACATGTATAATACAGCATATTTAGCTTTTATCAATATCTGGCCTATTGGTAAATAGCACACCCAATACAAATAACTTAGATAATTGTTATCTAATCTTCATCCCATCCATAACTATATATGCATCCCAGGTCTTGACCTTTTTCCTGATTAAGCTGAAAAGTTTGAATATATCTTCTAGTTAATAACAAGTCTTTCTCATTTCTCAATAGTTACATTTTACTAAGTCAACAAGAATTGTTGCCCAACAATCAGCTTCTCCTTTTTTAATACAAGAGAAGCATTTTTAAGTTTTTCTGAAGAATAGTCTGTGCAATTCAATTTTCCTTTAAGTATAATATCTGGCATATAATACAATTATTTGTTTTGCATTATTTACACTAGGTCTTTTACTATTCCACATAGTATCTGGGGCACTTGAGAACATGCTGCAATCCAAAATGTTCATAAAACTCTCCATGACATCAATGGAATATTTTGCCCTCATACCCATGAGACTAATATTCTATGTAGAACTAGAGTAAATCTTAAGTAAAGCAACTTCACTGTACGTGGACAAATATACATTCCCATTGGTTTAAGCTGGGTCAATTAACCTTTTAAATGCTAGAGTGATCTTCAATGCATTGTAAAGCCTCTCTAGCATTTTTGGAGGTTAAAAGTCCTATTTAAATTAATATAATAACAATAGAGGGCACCTCCCACAGTAATGATGTCCATATGATAATATAAAAGAGATACACCAATCTGCTTATACCTGTGGTGGCCACTAAACCCCTTATGTGGCATGTGACAGTCATACATGTGGAGGGTATATACTACCACATACATACAACATTTTCCCAATTATCTGCTTCTTTTAATGGTATAAGTGTCCTCTAAAATATGAAATACCATACAGCAACAAATAGCCAAACTATACGTGTTTATTAAATTATTTTTCCAGGAAGGATATATTGAGATTGTGTCTGGTTGTCATGTATGTTGTAGGTACTCCTTATGTCTATCTCACAAGGATGAATGGCTGAGTTGACCTTGCCAGGACTAGAACATATTTCTCCAGATTGGGCATTAACCAACTCAGCTATGTCACCAGCATTTTAATCTTTTAAATAAATAACCCTTTTACACTGGGACACTTTTATAATTCTTTTTACTGTCTAGACTTCAGATATACATCCCCATAACTGGAAGAACATTGGTGGGGAATGATTTTCCTGTTGCTTCAAGCTGGTTTGTATCTAGGTACTCATCATCAGACTAGTACAACATTTATGCTTATTTGAGCTATATGGCCTCAAACGTGAGCACCACATGTTTATATTCCTGTATATACTTTTAACCAGTTTGCAATGCATTGCATACCCAATTGGCACTCAATGGGTTATGGAACAGGAGTTTTGAAATTGCTTGCCCAGTTGTGGTACAGTAGCTATCATAGTAACATAGTTGATAAAGCTGAAAAATGACATCAAGTACAGTTCTTTCCAAATCAACCCTGTTGATCCAGAGGAAGGCAAAAAAACCCCCCAAAAAAACATTGAAGCTATTTCCAATTAAGCCCCAAGTGGGTAAAACAATTCCTTCCTGACTCCAAATGGCAGTAAGATATTCCCCTGGATCAACATCCTATCTCCCTTGAAGCCATATCATATCATCAATATTGCTCTGTGCTTCATAGGTGTCTATTAGGTTTTTGAAAGCAGTTAAAGTATATGCAAACACAGCATTCTAAGGAAAAGAATTCCATAACTTTACTACCCTTATTGTAGAAAATACTTGTCTTTGTTTTAGTCAAAGGCATCATTCCTCTAGTCTTAATGGATGACCTCATATTCTTAGATCAGCACTTTGAGTAAATAGTTAATTGGATACTTCTTTGTATTGCCCTCTAATATATTTGTAAATGGTAATCATATCAACCCTTTGACATATCTAATGTAAACAAACCCAGTTTGTCTAGATTCTCTTTATAACTCAGATCCTCCAATCTCTTTATGAGTTATGTTGCACATCCACTATTTTTCCAGTTCAGCTAGGTTTTTTAAGAACAGGTGCCCAGAACTGTACTCCACATTATTTCCAATGCATTATAATACCCTATTTTCTCTTGCAGCAGCTGAGTGTCTAACAGTATTCCAAAATCTTTCTCTAACAAGAATTCCCCAAGAAGTTTTCCATTTAGTGTATATGTAACATGCTTGTTTCTACAGTCCAAATGCATAAACTTACATTTATCTACATTAAATATCATCTACCACTTTTCTTTCCATTCACTCAGTTTATTTAAAGCCTTCTGCAGAGAAAAAACATCCTTCTCTGTTGTATTTTCTTACACGGCTTAGTGTCATCAGCAGAGATTGAGACACTACTTTCAATTCCCACTTCTAAATCATTAATAAACAAATGAAAAGCACTGGGCCCAGGACTAAACTCTGTGTCACCCTACTTACAATTTTAGACCAACTTGAAAAGGTTCCATTTACAAAAATTGTCTGCCGTCTATCATTTAAAGTGTTAGTAATGTCCACAAAAAAAGGTTTTTGCATTTAGAAGAGCTTAAAAAGCTGAGCTAAATGCATAAAAACTGTATCTCTCAAACCGCTATGGTTTAAGAGATACAGGCATTTAAAATTTGGTCTCTCCTACTGACAGCTGTAAAGCTGTCAGCAGGAGATCCATGTCGGCCGACACGGAGGCGCTTGGGAAGTGCCTCAATCTCGTTATTTACCACAAATCCCTTCATTTGAATGGTCTAAAATGTATGCTTGGTTTCCAAATTTCCTAAAAATCTTGACTCCCTGTCTCTTGATCTACTCAGCGATACCTGAATTACCGGAGGGTGATGATCAGGAGAGTGACACCCAACCTTGTGTTGTGGGGCCTGTACTGAAGGGCCCCGCTTTCTGCAGACTTGGCAAAATAGACTGCTCAATGATCAATTGGAGGTGGGAGTGCAGGCTCTGGCTGTGCCTGGGTGGATGGGGAGAATCTCACTGGGCTTGTTGATTACAGCGGTGCCTGGAGTAGGGTGACATGGAGGCATGAAGTGCCCCAGGAGGTGAGCTGTGGGGGTGGACTGAGCCGATACATCATTTAAAGTACATTCTCCACACTCTTGGTGATATACACACTGTGACTATTCTATTTTTGCATACTGACTGGGTTGTCAGACAAGATCGCAGAGTAGACATTCGGTGCTCATCCAGTCAATTGAGATCTGCGGCCCTGTACTGCACCCTGCTCCCTTATACGTTATTCCCCTGCCACTGGGACACATGGATGGTGGGTGCTTATGGAGAAAACTTCATCTCTCTGAAGCTATATCAAACCCTGAATAACCTGGCTTGCAGAACTGTGGCAGAACTGTGGCAGACTGCTTGGTGAGTCGGGAGAATTAATGTTATTCATAAATATAAACTATACACCTACCCTGCCTATTGGGTTGGTGGGGCCCTGACATGGATTGTGAGGTTTGGAAACCTGTACTAAACATAGTAAAGTCCACCAGAATAGTAAATCTGGTCAATATCATGAGAGAAAAGAAAGGAAAGATACAGAGAGACCTAAAAAATAAGAAAGGAAAAAACAATGGAGGAAAAGCACCTATATAGCATAACCAAAACACTGTGGAGCTTTACCATTACCAATTATTCATCTGGACTGGATCTTTGCTGTGTCTCAGGGCTCATTGTCTCAAAATCCTTGGGGTAGACACGACACCCTACTGTTAGTGGGATGTTTTGAGCTGAGGGGACACCTACAGGTTTCACCAATAATCCAGCAAGATACCTTACGTATTTCTTGTGTGTTGCCTTCATTGCTGTCTCCCTCCACACTACTCTGCCCTGACAGGCTTCCTTTTAATGTTGGACTGATACTTGATTTATATTTTAGTGTTTGATATATTGCCTAAATATTCCAGCAACTGGCTCCAACACTACCGGTTCTTACATAAAGGTTTTGGAGGTGTAGAACACATCAGATAGTAGATGACATATCCTGAAGGATTACAGATTATATTCTACATCTCATAAATCTCGTAAATCACTCTGTAATTGTCCCGTCGCTATCCTGCCTGAATATCCAGAACCTGCATTGTTTATTGCCTTCTGAATTGTATTTTAAATTCTACCACTATTAGCAAAAAGTTTGGAGAGTATAGATCTAAATTGAGCAAATATGCATGTTGACAGATAGCAGAAGATGAGATGGAGGTGATAATGGAATCACCATCTGCATCTAATGAACCAACGCACTCTTCTGAACTGGATGATTAAGTAAACTCACACTTCACTAAACTGATGGCGGCTATAACAAATTGCCAAAACATCTTAACCATTAAAAGTGACTCAGGCGATTAGAGAGAAAGTTTTGGACACACACTGCAGAGTCTCCACGGTTGAAGATTCTATACCGCCTATGTAATCCATAGACTCCCTCTGGCAGCAACTGAAAGCCCTACAAAGGAAAACAGAGAATAGGACTAGAATATGTAACATACATCTATTGGGCTTTCCAGAGAGAGCAGAAGACCCCAAACCTGAAGAATTCCTGGAAAAATGGATGATACCTTGGGTGAAGAGGGTCTCTCACAAACATTTCTGATTGAAGAGTCCATCATGTACCACCAACCCAGCCTTCCTTTCTTTTTTTCTTTTTTTTTATCTCTGTCTCTCTCGGATGGGACGTCTCACCTGGCAGAAAGGATGATGGGATGTTTATTCTCCTTGGGATCCATATTTAAGGGGGAATTTGGGAGTTATCAATGGGTCGAGGAGGAGATTAATTGTTGAATCTTCCTTAACTGATTGTTTATAAGGCAATGGGGGTGGCTGGGTGGAGTCGGATTGGGGGGCATGTGGAAATGGCTCAACCCTAAGCCATTCTCAACACAATCGTAGGGGGTGAGTTGTTCATTGTACTTCCATCTGCTGTTTGACAATGCTCCCCTCCTTTGCCTGCATATTGAAATATGCTGAGTGTATGATGTACCTATGCAATGTATATTAATACTGCTGTATCTAATTCTCCCTTTGCTTAAATGATATAATTGCCTAAGTCTGACATTATTATTTCCCTGCAGTTTGTTGTATCCTGTGTACATCTATGGAAGGCATGGGGCAAGACTGTCTGCTCTCCCTTACCTTGGTCCTATTGTTTATAATACCTCCTACACTTGCACTATGACCAACCAAGGCTAATTGACGTTACCCAATATAACTCCCTTGTGATGTACCTATAGACATGGAAACTGAAGTTCATGACTATACTTGCGATTGAATTGTTACTTGCCTGTCCTCCCCACCCCCCCCCCCTTTTTCTTGTGAATATGTATGTATATGCTTATGATTACAAGGAGTAAATATTTTTCTGTTATGTGGGCCAGTTGCCTAATTATACTATCCTGTCTGGCGCACACTGCAGGACTGCACTGGAGGAGGTGGGGTTGGGGATTCTTTCTACCATACAGGGATGGGGTGCAATATAGGGGCCGACATATATAGTTTTGATGACGAAAATTGGAGACCCAAGGGGGAGGTGATGGGTTGGAGAAATGTGGTACCAGGGACTTGGTTCCTATACGTTCTCCCCTCCTCATTAGACATGCAGTGTGCCATACTGACAATGATAGACGGGACAGTATTTCTTTAACTTTGCTCATAACTGTATTTTTAGATTTGGTGCTGAATTGTTGCGAGTTGTGGGAACGTTGTTGGCATTCCGTTTCCAGCTGAAGGTTTTGTTGTTTGGGAATAAAGTCTCTGTCATGTTGTGGGGGATGGGGGCAGGTAGGAGGTGGGTACTAGGAATTGTTATATACTTATGCACCTGTGCAGGTGGGCAGGTGTCCCTGGCTCCACTCCATATATAATTTCATATTATAAATGGCTAATCATTTCACTAACTTCCTTTCCTGGAAATTGAGGGGGGCTAAATGACCCTGTCAGAAAACCTTAATAATGTCCTTTGTTAAAAAACATAGCCCGGATGTTTTGATTTTACAGGAAATGCATCTAACTGGGAGTAAAATTCTAACTCTTAAAAAACCTTAGGCAGGGCATCACTATCACGCCACTTTCTCCACCCATTCCTGTGGTGTCTAAGTCCTAATTAATAGGGGTGGGCAAAAGCTCTCACCTTTTTCCCATGAGAAATCCAGTGAAAATCACATTGTTATCTACATTTTCGTAGGATAATCCGCTTTAACCCTTTGAGTGCCAGAGTGGTACGAAATGCATTGCAAAGGGTTAAAACCAGCAATTTAAATCTTCAAATTTTTCACCCATTGGCCAAAATTATTCGCCATTTTTTCAATTAATAGAAAGTCCCCCCCCCATTGATTTACGTGTTCTTCACCTTTTCGCTATATAAACATGATATATTCCAGGAAGTGGAACACAATAGAAGCAGCTACAGAGCAAGGTAGGCATGCTGTGCTATTCTGCTGTTATTTGTATGGAAAATTGAGGAAAGAGAGGTTCATGGTGACTGCTATCACTATGAGAAAGTTTAAAAAAACAATAGGAGGCCTTGAAGAAACTTTATGTATACACCAAGTCTGAGGAGTAGGCCCTACCAAACCAACCCTGTCCAGTCCCCCTAAATCACCCATAGGGATCTTAGGTAAATTAATGGGAAGGGAGGAAGAAAAGGGTAGTAGTGAGAGCAGGACAGGTCAGTTGCCTGTGCCTGCTGCCAAAACTGCTGCCACTGCTGCCACCGTTGCTGTACCTGCTGCCAGACATTCTGCTACTACTACTACTACTACTAAAAAGGTCCAGCAGCTTGTCAGTGTTAGGAGGAATGGAGGGGGAAATCAATATCCTTATATTACTAGCCACTGAAAGGAGGAAGACTCCAGGGCTGAACTTGATGTGGTTAGTGAGAAGGGGAAAGGAGGGAACACACCTTAGCACAGCCTTCCTGATAACACGCATGAAACACAGACACCATGACATTTACTCCAAACATGTTAAAGCCAAACACCCATTACAGAAATCTAGCACTGCTGTTACTGTACCCACTGACTCTCCAGAAAGGTGGAGATCAAAGAGGAGGAAGAATAAAGAAACCCTGACAGACACTGGAAGTTCCATGACAAGTGAAACAATAGCCTGCCATCAACATCACCTTCTTCCTCTAGGGTAACAAGTGCATCTCTTGCCAATCCACCTTGTTCATCGTTACCTCCCCGCCAAATTATAGCTACTCTGTTAATGCTAGGATATGGCAGTTCATCTCTACTAGTGTTGAGCGAGCACCCCGATGCTCGGGTGCTCGGGTGCTCTGACCGAGCACCCCCTGAGGCTCGAGTGCTCGGCCGAGCACCCGAGCCCCATTGAAAAGCATGGGGCGACACGAGCATTTCACCAGGCACCCCCTGCTCTGATGAGGGGAGGGTGCCTGGTCAATGCCCCCCTTCATCTCCGCTATGCCCCCTTCATCTCCAAATGCCCCCTTCATCTCCGCAATGTCCCCCTTCATCTCCGCTATGCCCCCTTCATCTCCGCTATGCCCGTCTTCCACAATGTCCCCCTTCATCTCCGCTATGCCCCTCTTCCACAATGTGCCCCTTCATCTCCGCTATGCCCCTCTTCCACAATGTCCCCCTTCATCTCCTCTATGCCATAGAGGAGATGAAGGGGGACATTGTGGAAGAGGGGCATAGCGGAGATGAAGGGGCACATTGTGGAAGAGGGGCATAGTGGAGATGAAGGGGGACATTGTGGAAGAGGGGCATAGAGTCTATGCCCCTCTTCCACAATGTCCCCCTTCATCTCCGCAATGCCCCCTTCATCTCCGCAATGCCCCCGTACCTCCAGTCCCTGGTGGTCCAGCGGAGCGTCTTCGGATCTGTGCCTCTTCCGGCACAGATCCCCGCCACCCGAACATGGCGGGCGAGCACATGGCGGTACTCGATGAGTACCGCCATGTG
Source organism: Rhinophrynus dorsalis (assembly GCA_037306005.1). Lineage (NCBI taxonomy): Eukaryota > Metazoa > Chordata > Amphibia > Anura > Rhinophrynidae > Rhinophrynus > Rhinophrynus dorsalis. The sequence goes on along the minus strand of CM074720.1, from coordinate 267,331,875 downwards.
CCGAGCAGAGCGATGCTCGAGCCGATCCGAGCATCGGCCGAGCACGCTCGCTCAACACTAATCTCTACCCATTGCACACTGCGTGGTGCACTGACCACACATGCCAGTATGGTGGAGGAGAATCGATACCAGGTCATCAGGTGGCATCTGAGGAGATTACATCCCTTAGAATATGCTAGGATTCTGGCAGGGAGGGTTCCTCGTTACTATTAAATTGTCAGCAAGTTGTCATGTGTCCATAGCGGGGTCTGGACAAGGGGTACAGTGACAGCGGCAGTACTTGGTTTTGGGTGTCATGGTGTTTGGATACGGTTGTGCCCCCAGATGTTATTTACCACACACACACTGTGCACATTGCAGTTGCTGTTGGAAGCCACAGTTCCTGTTCTCAAGGGAAAAATATATTTTAATAACAACACACCCATGATGATTTTGGGGGAGGGGCAGGTGGAGAAGATTTAATGGTCAACCTGTTCTTTTCTCCACATATACTGGAGACTACTTATTCTTCTGCTACTGCCTCAGACTCATCATGGAGCCAGTCGTGGTAAGTGGAACCTTCATCATCCATCTTCCATGTTACTGCTATTGTTGATCCCATTCCCTTTCAGCTTCCTAATCATCCTGCTGCTTAAACAACTCAGCAGCAGCAGTACGAACAGCAGTTGCAACTCAGGACTCAGGAGAACATTTGACAGTGACCACTGGCCAACATGACCTGCTGGCATTAGGCCAGTTGGGAATTTTTATTTTTTTTCTCTCAGGGCCTGTGTTTTGAAAAAAAGAAAAAAAGAAAAATAGTCCTACAAAAATAAACAATTTTGGGGGGGGGGGGTTGGTTCTAACAAGCCTAGGTCCTACAAATTAATGTTTCCTAGGGCTTGTGCCAAATTAGCTTAAGTCCTAAAATCAATGTTTCTTCAGGGATTGGGCCCTCTACAAAATACTCTATCAAGTCAAGTATCAGTCCTCCCCAGTGGCAGCTTATGTCAGGCTGTTCCTGTCTCTGTCACTTTAAATACAAACGTCTTATTTTATTTTATTGATTTATTTTTTTATTAACTATCCTCTCAATAGCAGTCAACAAAGTCCCCCAAAACAAATTCCCTGTTCAAATGATTCATCCATTCACCAACACAGGCACCCTCCTCAGAACCCTTTATACCATGTCTTATGGTTTTTATTTTATTTAGGATTTCTTTTTTACTAAATGCCCTCCAATCCCAGTAAACAACCCCCCAAAAACATTCCCTGTTCAACTGATTCTTTCCCCAGCAAAACAGGCACCCTCATGCCCCTTTTATACAATGCCTTTGGGAAAAAATATAATTTGTAATGTGTTGTGTGTTACTTCTATATTCCCATTGATTTCAATGAGAGAAACAAGCGGAAAATTGGCAGTTTTCGCAGGAAATTTTTTGCCAAGCGGGAAGTGCCATTTTTCACAGATTTCAGTTTGAGGCAGAAAGTTTCGCACATCCCTAGAGCCCACACCATTCCTCTGGCCCTGGATGTCCCATTCCCTTCACAACAGTGCCCAAGTGGAACATTATCCTGAAGAATCCAGAACTGGTGGTGGATAGGAGGTACAGAAATAATACCACCAGCACCAGGAGCACATATCAGCTGCCTGTGCCTGCTGCTACTGCTGCCAGTCTGCCTTCTTTATGTCACCAAGAAATGTCAAGTGTGACATTAGGGGACCCACTGTCACACTGCTCATCACCTGGGCAACCAGCAGTGGAATGTCTGTAACAGAGCAGCAGCACATAGGAATTAGTGGTATTGCTGATGATGATGCTGGAGAAGCCAGGGTAGAAGAGACATGGCCTTTTTAGCAGAAACTGAGAAGGAATGGGAGACAGGGATGATTATTGCCACCATCACCACCAACAGTGAGCTTTTGGAATTTGCAACTGCTCTAATTCCTGCTGATGATGAGATGCAAGGGCAGCAGGATGCTGAGGAGCAAGCTATTGTGCCATAGACCACCATGGACACAGGGGGAATGGGGTCAACAAGTGACCCCATCATCAACAGCACCACCACTAGGCTCTTCCTTCTTTCTTGGTTGTGACAAGGTGGTGCCCATAGTGTCACACTCAAAGACACAGCAAGCTCAGACAACTGAACTGCTGTGCTGCTAATACACATGACCACTTAGGAAAATCAAAAGTTCCCTTTTATTTTTTAATATTTTTATTGAGGACGGAGTAAAGTACACATGTACATGACAAATATGTATACAATGGTGAGATTAAAGAATACATTGCAGAGTATACAAAATTGAAAGGATATATTATCACCTGAGTTTAAGTCCCCACACCCAGCACCCATGTGGACAAGGCGGACGCCTCCCCTGGAGCCAAACACCACCCCAAGGACTGCATATTCTGACAAATGACAGAGATATCTATATGCACCCATCCACTTATACTGTAGGTATGTTAGTGGTTGTATATAACAAGAGTTTTAGTGAGTGATTTCTTGCATCAATCTACTCCTATGTTTCTACCATATGATTCAATGCCTCTGAGTCTATGGATGTCCCTCCCACTTTTTGTTGTTATTATTATTATCATTATGGTAGGGAGTACAAGGAAATCCACATGCCCCAAATTAGATAAACTGTATGTGAGTAGATTCTATTATAATGAGAGTTAGTATTTACAAATTTAATTCAGCAATTTAAGGTAGGAGACCCAGTCCCTATCCACACCAATGCCACCACCTTCTGCTCCATGAGAAGTATCTCCCTGATCAGTGTGTATGTTACAGATCGTCACAGGAGACTTGTAAATAAACACTCAGACAGGTACATAAAATCAATTTCCATTTTATTAAGAATAATCACAAGCAAATAAATAAGACACTTTCCCAACCTTCCCAGGGTCATGCGTGGAGCAGTGCACAGTCCACTACCAGGAGCTGACTCTGAACCTTAGCCAGACAGAGGCACCAGCTAGGAGTGAACCAGAGCAAGAGCAGAACCACTGAGGTAGAGGAAAGTGGTAAGCGTGCTCTAATTACACAACCGCAATACCCTATAATGCTAGGGTAACAGAACACCACGCACCCTAGAATGCTAGAGGCACAACAACCCCAGAGGACTTAGGCGCTGTTGTACTACTGACAGGACTTACCCGACTGAGAATGAGAGCCTGCAAGGGGCTGCCAGGCCTCAGGAAGTGACAGAAACTATATAGCCAATGGTCAGATGGTTCGGGTAGTCAGATAAGCCAAAGTACTTAGCACGGAGCAGGAAGTCAGACAAGCCACAGTACTTAGCATGGATCGGGTAGTCAGCCAGGCCAGAGGCCATACACAGAGTGGGTAATCTGACAAGCCAAGGTCAGCACAGAGTGGCTAGTCAGCCAGGCCAAAGGTCATACATGAAGCAAGCAGTCAGACAAGGGTAAAGCCGGTACGGAATTCACATCTTAAAGATCCAATGAAGTGGCAGTGAAGCAAGCAAAGAGCAGCGGATAGCCCCAGCCATATTGGGAGAGATGGGGATCACATACATAGGAGAGAGAAACAAACAGGGAGTCAGGTGGTCATTGAACAGGGTAGTTCCCACAGCAACTCCCACTTCCAGGCCAGAGGCACCAGGCCAGGTTAAGGGTAAAAATAAACTGCTCCCCTGCCACTCAGGTTAGTCTACTCATTGCGTCAGTAGACAGTAAGCCTATAGAGAGGAGGGGAAACTGGGTCAAAAAACAACAAAAAAGGATGGTGTATAAAGGGAAGACATAGAGGGAAACAGGCATTGGCCAGGAATTTACTGCTGTGTATGCAGCATAAACATTGCCAGGACCATCAGGGTCACTCACTGTCCATCCAGGAAAGCCAGCGGTGTGAGAAGCAGACATCCAAGTAACTGAGTTTACACCAATCACTCCCCTGAGGCTTTCCTCTCCCCACCTCCAAGACGCCAGGTCCTCCGTGTAACAGCGCCCGGGTTCCACTGCTCCACAACAGGGAACCAGGGCTAATCAAAACAATAGCACCTCCTGCCGGGAGGTCAAGATAGGTTACCCACTCTCAGAGAGTGTCTGTAGATGCTGATTCTCCAGGCGTAGTTAAGCGAAGTCGTTCAATCCGCAGGTCTCAGATGCAGTATGGGCCTTACATTGCCTGTATTGATGGCTCCATGGCCCAGCGCAGAGATCAAGACAACCCTGTGTAGCTCCAAGTGCAGGGCGTCAGAGCATACCCCTAATCAAGTCTAGATCTGACTCTGGAAAGTTAGATGCAGGTAGATTTAGATCTGAGGTGCAGAGCTCAGATAGGTTGCGTCCACTCGGTCCAGTTTCCGGCCACTCCCCCCCGGTTCATCGTAATTTACTGCTCGAGTTTCAAGCAGTTTTGTAGAACAACTTAAGTACCACCAACATGTTCATGCACTGCTCTTAAACCTTCCCCATACCTGTTTTGGTGGACATAATTACTGTTGTGTTTTACTGTAAATTACAAGACAGAGCTATTAGCTATTAGCTTCAACACTTCTGCAGTATGGGACTAGTCACATAGGACAACAGTACAGCAGCAGCACCGGTATACGCTTGTCTTTTTCGTGTGCGATTGTGGCATTATTATGATGTATCTCCTCCTTCTTCTTCACGGGCCGATGCCCATTCCAGTATGAGGGGATTAGAATTGAGGCTGCCTTATATATGGGCAACCTCACTTCTAATTCTCTCAATAGCCATGTGTTTAATTTGTTATTTATGTTCATTATGTGACTTCTGTGCCTATAAAATATCAAAGAAAAAGATTCAATGTTGTGACATTTTGTGTCTGGCATTTTGTGGGGAGCACATATGTACCAAGAATTAGGTAGGCAAGGGGAGGGGAGGAGAAGTTCCCCATTAGAATACATGGATGTCTGTAACGGATCTTATCCATTACTTGAGCCCTTGTCTGGACCTCGAACGTTTTATCGAAAGACTATGGCCCTTTGGCCTCATTTGACCTTAGATGAGGATTTTACTATGCGAACTGGCCACCCATTCTTTATGTTAAAAGATTTATATTTTATATATTGTCGAATGTCGCACGTTTACTGTATGTCGAACATCGTATGTATCTCGAATGTGGTTCCCCAGTTCCTTTGTTCGAGGCATCAATGCTGCCGCGAACGTGGGACACCGGAGGCAGTGAGTCGACACCGGATTGGCCGACGTACGACTCACTGCACACACTGATTGGCCAGGGTTGAAGCCGCATATTCAAACTAATGTGTACGTGCTTCAACCCCTGGCCTAGTCCCCTAAATGCGTATTCCCTCTAATCAAGTCTTTGTCTTTGTCTAAACCTAATTAAACATGTGGTATTGCAGATGTTGTAAACCTCATGAGCAATATTTTGATTAGGTCACTTGCCATTGGCCCCTTTTCCCTACCTGCTATTGGCCCTTTGGCTCCATCTGCCATTGGCCCTTTTGTCACCGGTGTAACCTGCCTATTGTGTCTGATTGGTCCCAGGGCCAAGCCTGTATTAGAATACCTGGCCCTTACCATCCCATTGTGGTATTTTGTTTTACTGTATAAAAGATGTGTTATTTGTTCAATAAAGTGTGTTATGTTTGGAGTGAACCAGAGTCCTGGAGTCTTTTGTGTTCCCATGGTTAAAGTGGCCACTCTTCCGCCCATCTGAGCCCAGGTTCCTGTAACGTTCGTCCATCTGCTGCCAGGATCCCGCTACTGGACTTCATATACTGTCAGGCGGCAATGTGGACTCTGCCTTGTGGTTTGCCTGTTCCAGCTAAAGCCTTCGATTTGAGCACCGGAGTGCTCGAACATCTTGACTACAGTTACGTTGGGGGTCCTGCATCACTTTTCCCTGCTCCGGTTTTGTGAATGCTCAACGGTGTTTGAGTGCCCGTGACCCCTCCGGTACCTGCAGCCTTCGAGATAGAGTCTGTCATCCCGGGGTTTGATGCCACTTTGAGTCGACCACCGGTGCGTTGATTTGCTTGACCGGTGCACTCGACGGCTCCAGTCCGGCTTTGAGAAGGAGAGACCCGGGAACGACGGCGGAAGGTGACCCGGTCCCTTCTCAGCTTCCGTTACAATGTCAAACTGATGACAATGTTGAAGTGATGCCCTCCCTCACACATCATAAGCAGTAGATTCTTTTGGTTTGCCTTAACATGTAAAAAAAGTGTACTTTAAGAGAACTGTACCTTTAAGATTTTTCTTTCTCTCCTCATCTCTTCCTCCCCCTTTTTTTTTCCTCTTTGTCTAACTCTCCTACTTACCCTTTCCTTTCGGGTAAGAAAAAATTACTGTTTCCTCTATTCATCTCTGTCCTTATGCCCTTAGTGGTCTTGTAATCTCCATCATAAGGTGAATACATCTTACATGCATGCAAAGGCATGTATGGAAGGCAAACCAAAGTAATAACATCTAATGTTGGGGTTGTTTGAGGGAGGGAATCCCTGACACATCACCAGTCGTATGACAATCCTCCATGGTTATGACTGATTGAGGGCTGTACTGCATAGGAAGTTACATGGAGATCTCAACATCACCAACATCATGCAATGTTGGGATAGTGAACTTCAATAGCAGAGGCTGCTATTGGAGTTTAGTGCATGCGGCACAGGCACAGTGGATTGGTGGTGGATTGAAGGTGATATGATGGCGATAAAACATTATTTCATACTGCCTCTGGCACAGGGCAAACATAACATAGCCATCCTAAGCCCTCATTACCCTTTAGTGCTTGTCCCCTAAAGTCTTTTTTTAAGTGAATAATCTTCTTATGGCTTTTGTGGCTGAGGCTAATTTTGTTATAACAGCTGCATTAACAGTTCAAACCCAATTCTTTTGAGAATAAGGAAGAGAGGGATGAAGACTTGAAGTAAGGCAACTGGTGGATTACTAATGGAAGGTTTTTCCTCATGATAGGATCAGAAAGCCAAGATTTTCACTAATAACTGACTTGTCTAGACTAGATTATCTTGACATTTAAGCTCAGCAGGTAGTCCATATGGTGGGTTTATTACCAATTTGAGATTAAGCTCTAAGAGGCCAGATATACATTGTTTAGCATCTGGCTTTTTCCTGACAGTCTCTTTTATTTTCGCTGACATGAATCAATCCACTTTCGTAAAGTATCACTCCAGTCATGGATGTGATTTCTAACCAGACAGGAAAATGTTTCTACCTCCCTGTCACTGGAAAGAAAATCAAGAGCTTAGTCTGTCCTTTTACAATATGGTAAGAATGATTAACATGCTCAGTGCCATAGGCTACATTTGTGTTGCACACAAACTGCATCACTAAGGAGGAAACACTATCACACCCTTTATGACCAGGTGGTACAAAGAGTGTGATAGTGTTCATGACATAAAGCTTATATCCTGCACAATAGGAACAAATACAACTCCCATTGATTTAAAGAGGATGTTGCCATGTGTTAATCCATAAAGCATTGAACATTTCTGTAGCATTCAGGAAGTTACAGTTCTCTTTTATATTAATGAGATTCTGGAGATTTTTTTATTTGTCCTCTATGGTGCAATTGCCTTGCTCCAGATTTGCAACCCCTTTTTTTAGTACATCAGTATCATTGTGCTTGCAAAAGAACTCAATTTTCATGTGTCTCACTCTCTATTCAAGTATGCCACTAATGCCAGTTGCTCTGCTCAGCTGAGAAAAGTGAGTGAAACATAGACAGACTTTTGCAGGTAGAAGTGGCTCCTATCACAGAAGATCTGAAAGAGCTGAAACAAAATATTTACACACGTTTTAGCAAAATAAAATGTATTAAAATGGAAAACTAACATTAATAAGTTAAGATAAAACATTACTATTCCTTTAAAATCAAGTTGTTTAATCACTTTTGCTTGCAATAATGTTTTGAGAAATAGGCACTGTTATAACTGATGATGAACAAATGATTCTGTTCATTTGTTGACCAAAAGAGATTGTTTCTCAAAACTAAAATAAAAAAGTTGTTCCTTTACCTGCATCATTCAAAGCATGTCAGGGTAGGGAAATTCTCTCCTCATCTTGATTTCCTCTTTCCAGTTAGCATTGTCTCCCTCTTCACCTCAGGCCCACTCCCCTTCACTCTCCATGGACCTCTACCTCCTTCTATTCTTCTCCAGCCCACTCCCTTCTACTTCTATCTGCTCTGGCCTTCTACCCTCCCTTCATTCTCTGCCATCCCGCTCCCCCTTCCTTCTCCACTGGCTTTCCACCCATCCATCTCCTTTGACCCGTTCACTTCCCTTCAATCACCTCCAGCCCACTCGTCCACTCCACCTCCTCCAACCTGCCCACTCCTTTACCACTTCTTCCTTTCAACATCTACAGCATCCTTTCGTTGGGCCAAACCTCATCTTCTGCCATCTCTAACCTCTGCTCTTCTATGTCCCGCCTTCACCCTGTCACCCCTTCCCCCTCCACAATTTGGACATATCTGGAATTTGTCCCCCTAATTCCCAGAATCAATCTGTGAAATTAAGTGGTTTTGAGAATATCTAATGATAATGCCATAAGAACCTCCATAGAATAATGTAGCAATTAAAGAGCTTTCTCTCACCACTTGCAATTGCAGTCTCCCCTTGGTTTCGACCTTCATGTTTTAGTTTGCATACTAGGCACGTTTTTCTTCCTTTTAGAGTAATACATGTTCAGTATAATATTACAAAAACTTCTCAGCCTTGCCAACAAATGCATGGCCATAGAAATTACGTCTTTATTCCATGATGCCAGTGCTTGGTGATTCTACCCATAGACAAAACAGTTCTCAGTGACTTAAGTACTAGCTATGTCAATTCTGACAATCTAACAGTGATCCAACACTTGCCCTCATTATAGTGTGGAAAACTGAACTAACAAAAAATGAAGCTATATGATATATATATATATATATATATATATATAGTCGCAAATATGCATAGTGGTGGTACATGCCGTACATGTAAATAAGGAGTATTCATTTTAACAAAAGTGCATGTTCATAATTATGTTAAAATGTAAAATACTTAACCCTTTGAATGGCAGAGGGTACGCAATGCATTGCTAAGCACTCAAAGGGTTATATCTTGAATATTTTTGAGAATGAATGTGTCTCATTATTAGTTATTTCCCTGAGATGATCTCAAGTGGATATCACATATAGAGGCCGATTTATTAACTATACGAATTCCTTGGGCAAGCCAACTGAACCACAGAGGGCAAATTAAAATTCATGTTTATTAACTGGGACTTTTAACCCCTTGGATGCTAGAGATGCCTCCACATAGACCTCTTTAGCATTCAATGGGTTAAAAGCTCAATTTCAAGTCAGTCTGCATTGTGTGAACTTTTATTTGTCCCCAGTTCTTAATAAGGCCTACATTAAATTGCATTTGGACTTTATCAAGGATTATCTTTAGAACTGTCTTCATATATTTCAGTATATATTTGTGAAACATTTATCATCTACAATGGAATAGAGGCCTAAGTCCATCATACAGACCTTGATTTATTAATAATCTCTAAAACTATTCAGGCAGAAAAAGCTTTACAATTTATATTTTAAAGTATGATTAACTAGATATCAAGTAGTTTAAAGACCTTAGTACAATGAAAGCTTTTTTTATTATTGGATAGTTTTCAAAATCTAGTCTTATATAAATATAGATATGCCTAGGAAATTGTAACGACTGCAATAAAAATGGAACACATAAACTAATGAATTATTATTTTGTACTTCATTGGTACTACTTTACCTAGAAGTAGCATTTTTATAGAGGTAGCTGTTAGACTGACACCCAAAAATAATGTTTGGTTATACTCCAAGGAGAAACTCGTTGTACCTAGTAGTCATATTAATCAATAATCTTTAGGATAATATTAAAATGATCCTGATTTTTTTTAAACAGAACTAATAATGGTTACATTTTAGTACCAAAATAAGGGACCATTTATAAACCCTGGAACACAAATGCCTCAAATAGCCTTTCTATATATTTTAATTGGAACACACATTAAGAAATCACTCACATATACTGCATAACCTCTTTTTACCATCCCTTCAGTGGTGGCAGACTTTGAAGTAGAAGGAGATGTCTTACTGTGGCACAACGCCATATCAAAGGTGCTAGCACAAAGGCAGATAACCTGAGTCAGAATCTGGACAGAACTGGAGCTCAGATTATGTCACTTTTCAGGAAGATAAATGGCAGGATATAGAAACAGGAAGTAGATAAAGACTCAGATCCATAGGCAAGAATAGGTCAAGGGCAGACAGCAAAGTTTCAGATGCCATAAACAGGCTGAGTTTGCCACAGGCAGTACATATACAGTTTTCCAATAAACATTAAGATCAAAATGGACAGCACACACTGAAAAGTCTGGTAAACAAACCAAGGTAAGGCCAAGAGAGCCAATCAGAAGAAACAGGGCAGATAAGATCCTGGTAAAATCCCAGGATGACAGGATGACTGAGAGTGGATACTCATAAACTGCAATTTTTAAAGCACAATCTGGAAGTGCTTTCCATCTTGTTTTGCACAAGAGTTTTATCACATGCATACCATAGTGAATGATCAGATTCCTCAATATATGTGCATAAGTGGGAAGACTTCTATGTGCATATGCCAAATGCCAGCAAAATGGGAGCAAATGAGGAGAGTAGGTATGAGCTGAACTGAAAACAGGTAACGAGGGCCTCACACACAGATTGCAGATAAGCACTGAGAGTCTGGCAGATCACCTTTCCTAACATGCAATCTCAGGGCACCACCAACAATTGGTCTGTCGGAATGAGCTTTATGAAAAGCTTGTGCTATACTGGACATGGAGTATAGACATTAATAGCCGGTTTCCAGGATCATCCCTCATGATAAAAGCCTTTCCAGGAAATAAGAAATTCCAGCTTTCTCCTGCAGAGCTAAGAATCAAATATTTCTTGAACTGGACTTCAAAATATTTGGCCCCCATCATTTAGAATAGGACTCTGAGGAGGAAGTGCTTAACTAGAAAAGAGGTTGTCAGGATTAAAAACAGCCTCAGTGGACAAAAAAGTAATATATTTGGGAAAAACTTCTGGGAGGGATAAGAGAGTTAAAGGTTGGTGGTGGAGAACAAAACTTTATCCCCAGCTTGATGACAAGGAGCTAAAATTTGTGACTGATCAGCATACTGTTTGTAGGCTTGTTTCACATTGAGAATAGTGTCTTGCAAAAAAGAAATACCTGTGAAAAGCAGTTGCAGATGTTCAGAGGTCACAGGAACAGGACTGGCAAGAGAAGGTCTGGATTACTGAGACAGAGGGAACAGAAAAAATTTGACCAGAAAGGGAGACATTCCTGAAGACTGACATGTCTGATTACTATAGCCAAATTCTGCCAATGGGAGCAACCGAATCCTACCATCCTGGACGTAAGTAATGTAGTATTGAAGATATTGTTCACTGGAGCACTTAGCCTGGACATTGGACTGTGGCTGAAAAGCAATGCATAGAGAGAGTGCTTTAGAGACAGATAAAAGAACATCATATGTCCAATAGACAGACAAGTACAATTTACAGACACTCATGACTGCAAGCACAAGAAGAAGAGGACAAAGCATATAATGAGGTATGGAGCTGTATGCATGTAGCAGTTCTTTGTGCATGTCAGAGTGCCATGCAGCGGCTCAAGCAGCCGCATCCTTACCTCCTCGGTATCTCTGGCTCAGGCGTCTCAGCTGCTGCCTCCTTGTGGCCCCAGCCATGTCCTTGTGTGGGCCGCAGAGGGTGACGTCACTTTGGGCGCATTCAACGGCATGGACATGCGCACCTTTTTAAAGGGACCTGCAATTTGGTGCTCCTCCTTCCATTGGGGCAGGTCTTCATAAACTGCATGGACACTGGGCTCATTCACCCTTTTGTTCATGTCCAGTGCAGTTCATTTGTTGTTGAGTACTCAGTGTATGACCTGGTTTGTCTGACTACCCGTTCTGGTGCTGACCTGTGGCTCTGCCTGACTACCCATTCCATGTATGATCCTGACTTGTCCGGTAACCAGTCTGGTGCAGACCTGTGGCTCTGGCTGACAACCTGTTCTGTGTATGCCCTCTGGCTTGTCTGAGTAACTGTTCTGGTGCTGACATGTGGCTCTATCTAACTATCTGCTTCATGTATGACCCTGGCTTAGTCTGATAACCAATCTGGTGCAGACCTGCGGCTCTGGCTGACTACCCATTGCGTACCTTGACCCTTGGCTTGTCTAACCATCCTAGCTGGTGCTGACCAGTGGCTCTGTCTAACTACCCTCCGTGTGTCCTTCCTTGTAGTCAGATATCCTATCTTGTGCAGATCTGGGGCTCTGGTAGATTCTAGCGTCACTGACTGCAGGCGTGAGTCAGTAATCGGCCTGGTTGCCTTCCTTTGCATGAGACAGCCTTTCCATCACTGACTGAGGTCGTGAGTCAGTAGTCTGTCTGCCTTCCGTTGTATGAGACGGCCTTTCCTTATCTGACTGCAGGCGTGAGTCCTTGGGGAGATCATTTAGGTAAGTTGAGGCCTATCTCGCATTTGAGACTACCACTGGCTTCGGCCTAGTCTCCACAGTTTGGGTACCTGGCGGCACCCTCCTATTTCTGGTAGAGGCTCGCTTCTTTGATCACCCTCTGCTCCTTCCTCGCACTCTCTGTGATATTTGTTGTGATTATACGTCTAATAAAGCTTATTAAAGTACCGTCTGACTCCTGTTTTTCTTGTATCCGTGACAGTGCAGTGCACTTTATCTTTTATTGCAAACTGCTGATTCTGAAGCTAACATTGTAAAAACTAAAACTGTGGTCATGTTTGGGATGGGCAAAAACAGCACTCCACAATTGTTCTGTTGTGTACTTTACAGTAAAAATCAGCACTTCTTTCATTGTGTATATCAAATATACTAGGGACAGGGATAAAGGGAAATAAATATAAGGAGTGCATGGACATGATAGTAAAGTGGTACTTCAAAAACTGACTGAGGCCATGGTTGATGCAGCTTGTGTAATAAATGATGATGGTCATCCTCCGCTGAGTCCTGTGGAGAATATTTGTAAAAGTGAAATGAAAAATTCCACCACCACCACCAGCAGTAATATGAATCATTTTCAGAAAATGACAGCAAATAATACTCTAATGTTGTTGACATAGCAGAGGAGGGTTTAGCAGTTAAACCAACTGCTTTGCCTGACAGTAATAGTAGTGGCTACAAAGTAGTGGTGAAAGTTCTGTAAATCTTTATCAGGGTAAAAGTGAAAATCAACTGTTTAAGACTTCAAAAAACCTAGAAAAATATGAGAGGGGAATATGCTGATGGTAAAGGTGAAGTAGGGAGTGTGTGAGAGGAGGATAGTGCCATAAAAAGTTGAAAGGAAAAGGCATACCGGTAATCTTCCACCACTGAAAAGGAACACTTAAATGCTTAGAATAATTGCTACCACAAGAGCACAAGGTATACAGACTGACAGTGATTTTGCTTCCCTGCCATTGTGCACTCTCATTGTGGTTAAGCTGCGTGCCTGACTCAGGATGCCCTTCAGAGGTCAGGTGGTCATAGATAACATGCACATTAGGGGCTTGACATACCCCACCCATCTACTTAAATGGTATATCTTCCCTCTTCCCAAAATATCACTGAGTCGTGCCCTTTTGTTCACATGAAAATTACATGAATTATCAGATAATGTTACTTATTTCAAATATGTGTATTGTATTTTGCAAATTAATATCTTCTTATTAATTACATTTTACTGGATGTGCATTTTCTAATTACCAATTTAAAAACTGTAACTCCATACATTTATATTCAATATATCATGTTTAGAGATATAATTACTGAACTAGTGACTAAATAATTTTGATGGATTTGTTTTATCCCGTTGGCTGATGGTTACAGATCATGTTGTCCACTGATAATCCCCCTCTCCTTACTTATGGTAAGTGTTCTTTGACATTGACAGAGGTGGGATAGAAAAGATATATTATCTTCCCGGAGCTTATATGTATACATGTATTAGAGTCAAGAAAAAACTGTTGTACTTTACTAATGGAAAATCAACACCTCCTAATAATAACCCTGACTTAATTTACTATGGCCGGAATATCCCAAAGGTCCAAATATTTCTTGTGTCTATGTTCAAGAAATAAAATTTTCAATCAGATATTGATGCCATATCTATGGAGCCAGACATGACAGGGGCTGGCAGAGTTTTTAAACTGAAATAGTGACCACGAGCCTACTTAATCATTTATTAGACAGACAACTATGCAAAACACCTTTGCACACACCTTTGCACACACCTTTGATGCTTAAGTTGTTAAGATTATCATGTGCACTGCACAATGTGTGTGTCCTGTGGTCCTTCTAGCAACTGTCTTGAATGCCTAAATGGACATGACATGCAAGACTGATTGAAGATATCTTCTCTTGAAAAGCACAAGGGCAAAATGTGTAAAGGACATTAAGATTTTCTGATAGTAAGGTAAGTGGGTGTCTATTATTAGAAACTGTTAATTCTACTTGAAGTATCCTATATAATAATTCGCTAAAACGTGTATAACGACGCAGTCATGCGCAGTAGAGACTGCTGGGCGTGCTCCAATCATGCTCAGTACAGACTGCCCGCTTCACGGCTGATACAGAGCTGGACGCGCATGACTGCCATCGACCGGCTGGCAGTGGCACTGTGGCCCGTGTAGCGGGCTCTTCAACTAGTAAGAAAATAAAACCTCAATTCCATAGCACAGCCCCTGGAGTGATCTCCTGTTATAAAGTGCTAACCAGTAGAAAGAGTAAATAATATATTAGATGTGTTAAACTTTCTACATATAATAATTTATCTGTATGTTGATATACAAGTGATTTTAGCTCTTGGGCTTCATTCATTTTGATAAAAACAAATTAAATCTCTTGATTCACAAAAGCAATACAGCATGACAATAATGCATACCATATAAACACCACAATATTGACCTTTGGAACATTTGCAATATAACCATAGGGTCACTTAATTCATGATGGTGAGATGTGTGAAAGCTTATTGTCAGGGTCCCTGTCTCCTATCAGTCATTTTTTTGTTATTGATTTTTTATATATTTTTTTATCAACTGCCCCTGTCATTGTCTATACAAATATGTAAAGAAATAAATACATAACACACTCCCTCTGCAACTGCTTCTTTGACTCTTATCCTGTACTAGTGTCTTGAGGATTTCTCTCTCTCATCCTCACTGTAGTCTTTATTTTTTTTTTTACAGTACAGATTATGATAGACCTTACTAAGTATGCTGGTCCCTCCTCTTCTGGCTGTTGAAGAAGTCAGTGTCAGTCTCTTACATATTCTGTCAGTCATTTAGAGAGGCTCAGCCAGCTCAGGAAGGAACTTGGATTGCAGCAGCATGTCTCTTCTCAGTCACACAAGATTAGGGGTATTTTGGGTAAATCTTTCTTCCTTCACACATTCACAGATTCATCTAACACAGAGAACAGCTTTGTCAGGAAGGAACTTGGATTATCTGCCTGTCTCAGTCACACTAGATTTTGCAGTATTTAAGTAAATACCTCCTTTCTACTGTCACAATCCAGCAGAGCAAATGAGCCCCCCAAAAGACTCCCAAAACTGCATTGCAACTTCACTTTATTTGCCTTAACTAGCCCAGAAAATTTGGTGATTTTTTTTTTACTTCTCAGAAACACAGAATAATATGCTTTGGAAACCTGACATCCCTTTTTATATTATCCCTGCATTAAAGAAGGGAAACATGCTATGTGTGTTTGTGGGGTGGACGGTGGGGAGAAATTCAGTCATACCATTTCAATGCAATGAGCTAGACAGAAAAAACTCAGAAAATCTACACTTTTCACAGAAAATGTGTAAATCGGATGGGAGTGTTATCTTTACCCTGTTTTGTTTTGAGGTGAAAAAGTTCATCCATCTCTTCAACAGGGTAGAAGAAACTGATAGAAAAGACTCTAACTGTTGCCGTAGCAACACAAGTCTTGTTAAACTGTTATATGTGTAAATGATGTGGAGGCAAAATAAAAGCACCAAAGCTTCTGTAGTTATCTTAATTTGTCCTAGAAATTCCTAAACTGTGTACCATCATTACTAGAGTACTATATACAATGATATGTAGACCAGCAAATATCTAACTGGATATTTTAGATGCTAGGAAGTATCCAACTCATTGGTTCATCACTACTTTAGATAAATATCCAGCATATATGTGGTTAATATGCCATCATATTTTTTTTTACTTGTTAAGGCCCCAGCATTGAAGCTGAAATTCAAACAATACAAGATTGAGCTTTTTTGATCTGTTGGACAAGAGAGAGGTATCTTGTGCATTATAAAGCAATACACTGGAAATATGTCTAGCACCAAAGGGGTTAAATTGTTTATTATTTTGTTATTAGTAAACATGTTCAGTCTCCAAGAAGAAGAAAGGATATAATAAAGTACAATAGCAATATTTTCGTGAGGAACACAAACTTAAAATCTGGAAATGCTTAGCTTTTAACAACAAAGAAGACCCACATGTTTCCACTGTGTCCATATGTAAGATATTTCCTCTGACTTGCTAAGGAATATATATATATTTATATAGTTCTACAAACATATTCTGCATGTACCAAATGATGTCTGCAGCTAACGTTTCTCTTAGGATCTAATTCAGCAAGCTTAAGTGGGTCTATTCTGGGCTGGAGCTAACCCAGTTCCGCATAGGGATGAAATGAAAATTCCCCAGATTTCCAATTATTCAAATGGGATTTTTAACAAATTGAATGGTAGAGAGGCCTCAAATGCATTGAGAAGCAATGTGTTGATAACCACTGTAGCATTCAAGGGGTTGCAAGCATAATTTCAGTCAATGGTGGTTTTTCATTTGTAGCCTATGGTGCTGCTGGTTTACCTGCTCCTCCTTAGATCTAGGAGCTAGATCCTCCCAGATTACCTTTGTTAGGAAGAATTTTTGTTGACATTGGCTACCAGAGGATGATGAGAGTTTTAGTCCATCAACAGCTAGAGGGCCTCATGTTGTTGACACATATCCAACGCAACCCATGATTCTTCTTCAACTGCTCACTGATTGCTGAATATGGCTATAGGTAAATCTGTCTAGATATTCTTGTTGGTTTCTTCCAAACACCATGGATAAATGTTTACTGTGTAGTACAGTATATGTAAGTGAAATAGACTACCAGCAAAAGTGGTATGAGTAATACAGTGAGGGAATTTAAGCATGCATGGGATAGGCATAAGGTTATTCTGAACATGAGGCAAGACAAAGGACCAAGTAAGGTTTGAGGTTTTACAGTAGGAAAAATGGCCAAACTAGATGTGCCAAATGGTTCTTATCTGTAGTCAGTTTCTGTATTTCTATTGAGTACTGTGTAGCCCAGATGCATTACTTCCGGTAGGAAGATTATCATCACTTCATGCCCCATGCTAACTACAGGATATGAGTCTTTAAGCATAAGAGTTCACATGCTCATAAGAGAGAATGAAAGTTCCCACCCATCCATATTTAATAGATTTCCAGTGGATGAATACATAGAGAAGTTATACAGTATATATTTCTACATTTGGTAAATTATAACTATAAATATTCAATAGATAATAAGATTGATATGATGTTAACAGTAGAGTGCTTTGAGTGATAATCATAAATTTTGATTATTTTATTTAATGTTCACAATTGATTTCAGCTTTAGAGCATCCAATCAGAAGTCACATTGTGTTGGCCAAGTAATAACTGAGCCTTTGAATCTGTAAAACAATATGAGTAAAAACTGATGACCATGAGGATGTTCTGTTTTTTCATTTATAGAGTACTTTTGCACTGAGAAACTTCTAGCATTAATGAGGTTAAAGTACTACTTAATGCATGTCTATTGCTTACTATTCCAATGGAAACATAAAATATGTTCCTGACACTCCAAAGAAGCCTCACAATTCTAAAAAATGTATAGATAGTGTTAGTTAATTTCTACATTTTTGTTTAATTTATCCAGGACCTCTAAATTCAGCAAGTTCCTTCTTCCTTCTTCTTCTCTCTTCTTTTAAAACGTTCAAGGATCATCAAAGACCAGTCCACTGAAATAAATATATGGGGAAAACATTAACCTGGAGATCTGTGTGACATATGAACAGCAGTGGACCCCTTGCTCACAGTGCTTAGAGTGATCAACTACACCTCACTGTTGAGGCCCAATAAGGCCAAAATGTATGTCTGAGGTTGACTGCTTCTCTTGTTCAGAGAGGCATTGCCTGTCATGTTGTGGTTTGACTGCTGTCTTGGCAGCACCAGTATGATATGTTTTAGGATATTTTCCCCTCTGTGAAAGGAACTAGTGGGCTAAAAAAGACAGCACCCTGCGTAGGACACCGCTGCTAGAGAGCTGCAAATTATCCTTGGGATTAGACACCCCAATACTAATAGGGGAAACCAGCAGTAGACACTTTTCTCACAGTGCTTGGAGAGCTCAGCTAAACCTCACTGTTGTGGCCCCAACATTCTGAAATGTATTTGTGAGTCTGGCTGCTTGCCTGGCACTTCACAGCTGGACTGCTGTCTTGGAAGGAACAGTATGATATGCTTTAGGATATTTCCTCTCTGTGAAATGCACTAGTGGGCTAAAAAAGACTGCACCCTGGATAGGACACCACTCCTAGAGAGGCTGCAAATTTGTATTGCAGGCTCGTTTCTGGTTGAGTTTTTCTGACTTCTACTTTACATACGCATATTATCCTAGGGATTAGTCACTACAAGGGTAATAGGGGAATTCAGCAATGGACCACTTCCTCATAGTATTTATAGAGATCAGCTACACATCAATGATGAGGCCCAATAAGGCCAAAATGTATGGCTTGGATTGGCTGCCTCTCTTGTTCAGAGAGGAATTGCCAGGCATTTTGTGGCATGACTGCTGTCTTGGCAGGACCAGCATGATATGCTTTAGGATATTTCCTCTCTGTGGAAGGAACTAGTGGGTTAAAAGAGACTGCACCCTGGGTAGGACACCTCTCCTAGAAAGCCTGAATATCTGTATTACAGGCTCATTTCTACTTGAACGTCTCTGACTTCCACTTTAAAAATGAAAATTATAATTGAGATTTGTTACCCCAAGAGTAATAGGGGAATCCTGCAGTGGAAACCTTGCTCACAGTGCATAGAGAGATCAGCTATACCTCACTGATGAGGCGATACACAGCCAAAACATACATCTGGGGTTGACTGCTTCTTTTGTACAGAGAAGAATTGCCTGGCAGTTTGTGGCTGGACTGCTGTCTTGGTAGTTGGCAGGACCAGTATGATATGCTGTAGGATATTTCCTCTCTGTGAAAGGCACTAGTGGGCTAAAAGAGATTGCATCTTGTGTAGAGCTCCACTCCTAGACAGCCTGCAAATTTGTATTGCAGGTGCATTCCTAGTTGAGCATCTCTGACTTTCATTTTACATATGCAAATTATCCTTGGGATTAGTCACCCCAAGAGTATTATGCAAATCCAGAAGTGGACCCCTTGCTCACAGTGTGTAGAGACATCAGCTACACTTCACTGGCAAGGCCCAACAACGCCAAAACATATGTTTGGGGTTGGTTGCTTCGATTGTTCAGAGAGGAATTGCCTGGCATTTTGTGGCTGGACTGCTGTCTCTGCAGGACCAGTATGATATGCTTTTGGATAAAAGAGAATGGACCCTGGGTAGGACACCAATCCTAGAGAGCCTGCAAATTTGTATTGCATGTTCGTTCCTAGTTGAGCGTCTCTGACTTCCACCTTACATATGCAAATTATCCTTGGAATTAGTCACAGTAAGAGTAATAAGGGAATAAAGCAGTGGAAGACTCCTTGCTCAAAATTAGAGAGATCAGCTTCACCCAACTTAATTTGAAATGATAGGCACTAGTGGGCTTAAAAAGGATGCATCTTGGTTAGGACACCACTTCTAGAAAGCCTGCAACTTCCCATTGCAGGTTTGTTCCTAGTTGAGCATCTTTGACTTCCATACATATGCAAATTATCCTTGGAATAAGTCACCCCAAGAGTAATAGGGGAATCTAGCAGTGGACCCCTTGCTCACAGTGCTTAGAGACATCAACTACACTTCACTGGCATAGAACAACAAAGCCAAGATGTATGCCTAGGGTTGGCTGCTTCTCTTGCTCAAAGAGGAATTGCCTGGCATTTCGTGGCTGGACTGCTGTCTTGGCAGCACCAGTATGATATGCTTTAGGATATTTCCTCTCTATGAAATGCACTATTGGACTAAAAGAGACTGCATCCTGGGTAGGTCACCAATCCTAGAAAGCCTGCAGATTTATATTGAGTGTCTCTGACTTCCATTTTATATATGAACAATTAACATCAACAATGTTTGTTTTTGTCTCACAATTAGAGTTTTTACATTATTCTTATTTCTTATGGTGCAGTTGAATTGCCCCTGAATTGCTTGTCTTTAGCTTCCCAAATG
The DNA here is from genome assembly GCA_037306005.1 of Rhinophrynus dorsalis. Classification (NCBI taxonomy): domain Eukaryota; kingdom Metazoa; phylum Chordata; class Amphibia; order Anura; family Rhinophrynidae; genus Rhinophrynus; species Rhinophrynus dorsalis. The sequence goes on along the minus strand of CM074720.1, from coordinate 267,311,418 downwards.
ACCCTTGTCTCTGTGATGCCTTTGTACCAGGAAATTCTGACACCACGGGCCAAATTTATCAATAAGTTGCAGTTAAATCAGCAGTAATTTTTGGAGCAACTTCTAAAAGTGATCTGATGACCAGTAGTTTCCCCATATACCTATTTGTCAATGAGGAGCAAAACACAGAGATGATTTTCAGCCAGGTTATGACAGGTCAGTTACTCTGTACCTTTTGTCAATGTCCTGATGCCTTTTGTCAGTAACCCGTTACCCTTTATCAGTGTTTGTGAATTTTTGTGGCTCTTTGTCCACTAAGAATAAGGTGACCTGGTGCCTTCCTTTTTAGGAAATCACTTCTGGCAAAATACATCAAAATGGAACTTGGTCTGAAATGACCAATGCCTCACAGGGATCTGTTAACCTTCTCAGAGGTCACTTACGATGTGAATATTTATCAATCACTTCTTAGATAAATATCCCCAAAGAAAAATGTCATGAAATAATGTCCATATTGATGAATGTGTATTGATGGATTCCCTAATCTACACTGTAAACAGGACCCTCGTCTACATTATCTATGAGATAAAATGTTTATTGTCATGAGTCTGAGCGAGTTGTATGTACCAAGAAGAAATTATGTAATTTTAGAGTAAACTAACAACACCATATGGAACAAATGTAAATTCCCATTGATAAAAAGGGACTTCTATCCCCTATAATGCTAGAGAAGTCTCCAGTCAAGGGATTAACTCTTTATGTCCCAGGGGGATTCACAAGGCATTGTGGAGCAATGCATTGCACACCCCTCTGGCAACCAAAAGGTTAAACTGACAATTTAAATGTCTGTGAATCTTCATTTGTTATATATGGTGCAGATGATTGTCTTAAAATTGCTCCAGTTCATCTTAGTAAATCAGCAAGTCTGGTATACTATGAGACCAGGAGTAATTCTGGGGTGAGCCAACTGCACTTTAGGGGACAAATAAAAATACCTAAATCACCCTTCGATATAAATGGGACTTTTAATCCCTTGAATGCTAGTAGAAATCTGTTCTGCATTGATTCACGCATTGGAGACATGTCTAACATTCAAAGGGTTAAAAGCCGCATTTAAATCAGTAAGAGTTTTTATATGTCTCCTATGGTGCAGTTGGTTTATGCCAGAACTACTCCTGTTTTTCAAAGTATATCAGCCTCAGTATGCCTTAATCTATCTCTTGGATATTAAATATACTCTAAAATGGGGGAAGATGCACTAAGGCATGATAAAGAGGTGATAAAGCAGAGATGACTTCTTAAATATCACTTCTGCAAATCCTATGTTATTCTGTGGAACCAATGCACTAGGACTTCTCCAACTTTGGAACTGGAGAAGTGATATCATTGGAAAGTCATCTGTACATTATTATGTTTTTAGAACACCTTAGTATATAACCCCTAAATGTCTTGGAGAGATCTTTTGCATTCAGTACACTGCTCTGCAATGCTTTGGAAAACTATCTACCATCCAAGGGTATTTTATTGTACTGTGAGAACTGGATTCCAATTCATTTGATAACTTTATCATTGGTCTTACCTACAAATGTTCCTAGATTTCACTAGGATTCTGTGAAATGAAAATCAGTGATAACACTTATCACCAGAAATGTAAGATAGGAAAGAGTTGGTGCATCATAAATAAAGCATCATCATAATAATAATATGTATTAATCTAAATGCATAATAAATAAAAACAAGAACATTTGATTTTAATAGATTGATCAGGTTCATAGAGATTAAACTTTTCAGTTAGACTAATTAATCAAATTAATTAAAGTATTATCAGATTTTGTAATAAATAAGATCCCAGCAATGCAATATTAAGATGAATTTGAAACATGCTTAAAACATAACTTTGATGCAAATTAACCAGTTAAGAAGACACCGTATTAAATACTGGAGGATAGATATCTATAGACATCTTCATCACATTACTCTGTAAGTGCAACACACTGATATTATTACTATCAGCCATGGGGTTAACTGCTGCAGTGGTTCACCAGGTCCCTGAAGGACACAGGCAATCTCTTGCACCATTCGGTAGTGTAATGTGTGTGTATATATATATATATATATATATATATATATATATATATATACATATATATATATATATATATATATACAGGGCTTAAAATTTGAAGTCCTTTGCTTCTAGCCAGACCTGAAAAGTTACTCGCCACTGCAAGCCATAACATACCCACCAGGGCTGAATTTCTACTCGCCAGGGCAAAATTGCCTAGTGGTGAGTGGAAATTTTGATCCCTATATATATATATATATATATATATATATATATATATATATATATATATAAATATATATATATATATATATATATATATATATATATATATAGAGAGAGAGAGAGAGAGAGAGAGAGAGAGAGAAATAGCAGCAGCACTCAAAGGATTTATGTGTCAATCAGCCAGACAAGCTGGCCTTCCCTGTCTGGTCAGTAAAACATCATTTTTTTCACCATTATCAAATCCAGTCAGTGCTGCTTCTCTTTTTTATTTCTATGGTTGGCCTTGCTGTCTGCACCCAGGTACTCATCCTTTTAAGATAGTGCTTCCTGCTCAGCTTGATATATATACATACATATTCCTTTCTTTGTAAAATTCATGGATATTATATTAGGCAATTGTAATAATGTTTACTAGAGTATATGTCTGTCTATCTATCTAGCTAGAAAAATGAGCAAACTTAGACTCATATTTATAAAAGCAAACTGAAGTTATTCTGGAGTAAACCAACTGCACCACAGGGGACAAATAAACATTTCTGTTAAATTAGATTGGGCTTTTAACCCTTTGAATGCTAGGGGGTATCTGCTATTTTGCATTGCAGAGCAATGTATTGGAGACCTCTCTAGCATTCAAGGGGTTAAATGATCTATTCAAGTGCATGGGAAGTTAGGAATTTTTATTAACCATGGTGCAGTTGCTTTACTCCAAAATTACTCCAGTTTCAGTATGTTCAAATGGAGCAAAGCTGAGGCAAACCAGCTGCATTATAGGGGACACGTGTACATTCCCAATCAGTTAAATGGGGTTTTTAACACCTTAAAATCCTAGAGAGAGCTCCAATACACCGAGAAGCAATCCAATATTCAGATCAATCCTTTGAGTGCCAGAGGGTTATTCTATGCTAGACATTTCTTTCCATTGCGTTGCATACCCCGTTGGGAACACAAGGGTTAACATACACAATGAAATCAATGAAAATTGGTGGGGGAGGGGGGAGTTCATTTATCTACTAGGGTGCGACTGGTTTGCTACAAAATCATTTATATTTTCTCTTTGCATATGGCCAGTTACACACAGTTCCTTAAAGGGATAGTAATGTTTCATAATAAAAACAGCTCTAATTAATCATCATAGTATTTGGACTTTGGAGAGTGTTATTTCAGTTGTGTCAGAGTTGTAGTTCAGGAGTAATTCAATGACAAAGTGTCCCCCTACCGCCCCTTTTACCCAGGTAGATTGCACAGAGGGACAATCTTCAATTAAGATAAGGGAAAAACCTGGAAAACTTGTCAAGGGGGGCAGGGCTTTCATTGTTCTAATAGGAAGAAGATTGTCCCTTTCTGTTATCTGTCTGGTCTTACAACCAGATTCACATCTGAGAAGAGATGGCTTACACTAGGTAAAAGGGGCGGGAAGGGAAACTTTCCTTGTGAATATCTCTTAAATCATAAAAGTATTACTATCCCTTTAAAATGGAACAAAAACACAATGAAACAACTTTCAGAATTGCCTATCTGTTATGGTAGCCAATTTTTTTTTATTTAACTATTGATTATGGGATATTTAGCTTTGTGTAAGTTATCAAGTACTGGCCAGCATGCCAGCCAGATGTTAACACTTTACACTACTCTTCCTCCCGACTGCCACTGCCTGCAGTCCCAAACTATCTAATTTGCTTAATATGACATAAATAAAGCTAAATATCTCATAAATCATTGTGTTAAATAAAAATGCTTAACATAATAAATAGCTGACTTCTTTCAGAATAACCTACATTCTTGTAATGTGTTAATTTCATGTCTTGAAGCATGTTTTACGTTTATCAAGTAGGGAAAGTGATGGGAGAAATCATTACTTTATATTTCAGGAAGTGACATTTTTAAGCCCTTGAATTAATAACTGATGCTGCTGAGAATCAAACACATCAAGGGAAAAAAGGTGATGCAAATCAGTGTGTTAACAATCTTGTGAGAGACGTATCCCGGCAGTTCTCAGAACAAAAGCCGTAGTGTTGGATGCTGATGCTTCCCCACAGGATGTTCTATGTTACACAATAGCTACAATGTGGGAAGAGGATGTTTGATGTAAACAGGAAAATCTGTACAAGTTCAGAGAGTTCCACAAATCTGAAATAAGACAATACGGTAAAGTAATTACTGAAAAAGCCACTGGGTGATTGTCCAGCACTATTTCATTACATGGAACAACATTTCTTAAAAACCTAGTTAGAAGACTGAGAAAAGTGTAAAAAAAAAAAAAAGTATGCACGAGATTTGGTAATGTAATACTATTAATCAAATTGCATGTACTAAGCTGAGTCCCACTGTGATATTTTTTTAATGCGAGTCTAAAATTTTCTCCTAATTTATATTTGGTGACAATATTTTAAACAGAATGCTATTCTCAGGGTTAATAAGACTGAGAAGGGCAGTTGCTTAACTCCATCCCAGCCATCTTGACTCATGCCTCTCTTTCAAAGGGCAGTTGTTGAAATCTCATCTTGCCCTCTTCATTTATGCTGCTTTCAAATTTCAGTGGGGTTAGTAATACTTTGTTTTATCTTTATTTTATTTTGTAGGCATTAAAAAACATGAAGAACAATATAAGTTTTATCTCTCAACCTTTATGGTTTGAGAGATATTCACAAGAAAAGTTTCCCCCTCCCGCCCCTTTTACCTAGTGTAAGCAATATCTTCTCAGATGTGGAATGCAGTCCATAGACCAGACTGATAACAACAAGAGACAATATTCTTTCTATCAGAACAGTTAAAGCCCTGCCCCCCTTGACAAGCTTTTCAGCTTTTTCCCTTATCTTAATTGAAGATTGTCCCTCTCTGCAGTCTACCTGGGCACCTCCCTTCTGCTCTGGGTTGAACAGTGTCATATCAGTAAAAGGGGAGGGAGGGGATACTTTGTCATTGAATTACTCTTGAACTACAACTCTGACAGAATTGAAATAATACTGTCCAAAGTCCAAATACTATGCTGATTAATTAGAGCTGCTTTTATTATGAAACATTACTATCCCTTTAAGCTTTTAACAATCAGTGGAAATATCAGTGAAAGAGAAAAGAGAAACAGAAAATCAGCTGAATTTAGAGGTCTCTGAGAAATTCAGATAGTGGTAAAAATATCAATAAACGAACATTTTTAAGGTTTCTGATGTGTCAGAGATAGGTTCCCTAATGGTGTATTTCCAAGGGAAAGTGTTTACTTTCTGTTTAATCTGGGATAATTGAAGTCCCATCTTTAATTAGAAAATTAAAACTAAATTTTTATGACTTTTATGACCTAAGGAAAAACCCTTTGTGAGTTCAAAAACATGTATTTTGTCAAATATATTATATTCTTCAACTTAACCCCTTAAGGACCAGCGGTCCCGGGGCGTGCCGTCCCTTAAGGACCACATAGGAACTTTGACGTGCCGTCCCACGTGACTGATCACGTGGGGCGGCACGTCAAATGGGGCAATGGAAGAGATCGCTCCGGTCTTGGAGCGATCAACTTCAGTGCCCGGTATTACTCACCGCGCTCCTACAGGAGAGCGGTAAGTAAAAGTACATGACGTGCCAGGACTGTCCCTGGTCCTTAAGTGCCGGACCAGCGTGACGGTCCTGCCACGTCGATGGTCCTTAAGGGGTTAAAGCTGTGCTTTGGACAGTTTCAATCTCTATGTGAAGCATGCATCAATTCCACACTGGAGACCTCCAGAGAATATCCATTCCAGTCCTCTTTCATGGATTTAAGAATGTTAACTTAACTAGGGGAGTTTCTAGCTTCCCACAAAAAAGCAGAACATTTCTTCAAAAGATCATAGGCATAGGACAACCAATTGCAATATGTGTGCACTGTGCAGCCTAATTTCATCATAACTTTAGAGGAGATTGGCACAATTACACATCTTAAGCTAGGGCCTTAAGCATATGAGTTGGGGCTTTAGCCCCTAAAACAATACATAGAAATGCATTTGACTGTGACATTGGAATGTCTCATTAACATAGCACTCTTTTTAAAGTATTGTACATTTGTCTTATGTCTAGGGCAGGTCTGGAACATAGCAGTTGTCACCGTGAGTGTGTGTGTGTGTGTGTGAGAGAGAGACAGACAGACAGACAAACAGGCAGACAATGGAGTGGTGAATGAGAGGGAGAAGGATAGACAGAGTGGAGAATGGAAGGGAGGGAGTAAGATAGGCACAGAATGGCAAATTGGAATAAGAAAGACAGATACAGAGTGGAGAATGGGGGGAGGGGGGCAGAGAGAAGAAAGGAAGGAAAGAGACAGAGTGGTGAATGAGGGGAAGGGGGCAGACTGGTGAAAGGGAGAATAATAGATATTTAGATATTGGGATATGTAAATACTCTTTATTGCACATCCTTATGGCACTAAAAGGGTTAAGAGGGTGATGCTGTTTGTAGTGCTGAAGATACTCTCTGCTCCACCAGCGGGCAAGAGGTGAAGCAGAGAGAAGGCATTCAGACTTAAGGGTTGTCTAATTGCTGGCAATGTGTAAAGGAGGACATTATTTCCACATCACCAGCAGTTCAACAACACTGCATACTTATGAGGCGCTTTCCCCTTCCCTTGGTGCATATGGCAATATGTGTCTCCATCACCAAGGTGACATGCTACCCACACATTGCAAGACACACATTGCCACAGGCATATGTTTTAGCCTTTTTTTAGCCTTATAAGTGAGGTACAGCTGATTTCACTAGTCATTGAGAGCAAAGGATCCACATCTGATTACCTTTCTTCCTTAAGAAAATACCATAAACATATTCAAAGACAAGCCAAAAATGTTAGATGCTCACTCTGAATAATTTAATTGTTCTTCTTTTAGACCACACTCAGGAGCATCTTGGGCTTGTTCTTCGTCAGATGCTCAGAAGCCTCGTGTTTTAGCTCTCTAGTACTATATCACTTGGCGCAAAGTGGACTGAAGCATGGAGATTAACCAAAAGGGAAATGTGTAACAGGTGGCAGTCAGGTCCAAATCTATTTTAGTGGACTGTACAAGAAGAAGCTATGAGGCTGGTGTTGGACTAGGGATAGGTGAAATTATGACCCTTAATGCTAAACAAGAGAAAAACAGCAGAAGATAGGTAAATAGAGTAAAGATGGAGTTGATTGAGTTGATGGAGTCTTGGTGGCAGCCAAGTTGTTGTCTGTGTGTGTGGAGTATTACTGGTAAGTGAGTAACTGTCAGACTGGCATGTGATCCAAGTTCCTAATTGAGCTGGCTCAGCCTATACTGTGACTGACTGAAATATATACTTTGCATACTGGGATTTCTTAGTATACACTAGACAGTGACAGGCAGGGGCAGTTCATTAAAAAAATAGCCAAAAGGAAAATAAAATAAAAAAAGCTGTTTTTGACTGACAGGTAACACAAACTGGCTGTGACCTTGATATGAGCTGTGACTGAGACTGACAGCTGATTAGTCTGACAATGAGAATAACACTATCCTCATGGAAAATGTTCTTGGGAAAAGTTAAAAGAGACTGTTTGAGACTTCAAAAGGCTCATAAGCATATGAAAGTAATGGTGAGGAAGTGGTGGATGCTGATATGACCTAATTACTGATGAAGTAAATCTAGAAAATATCTGCCTGTGTCTACTCAGACACACAAAAGTTGGTGTATTCAGGGTAAATCTCCTTTGGCCCTTTCACACACCCTCAGACTTCCCTAGCACAGAGATAACAGCCAGATCAGAAAGCAACTTGGATAACAGATACCTGTGTAGTCCCAGTCAGTCACACAAAATTTGCTTTATTTGCCTATGATAACTAGCTCAAATATGTGCTGCTTTCTCTGTCTGTCACAAATACAGAAATGACATCCTGCAGGAACCTGACACCCCCTTTTATACTATGTCTGTGGGAAATAAAGGGAATCTTGCCATGTGGTGGGGAAATTTTGTCTTACCAATGATTTCAATGCAATGAGCTAGGTGCGAAAAAACAGAAAATTTAGTGCTCAGTGGGAAGTGCCATTTTGCCTGTTTCGATTATGAGGAGAAATGTTTCACCCATCCCCACTTTCCACTAAATATAAGTCACTGGAAGGTGATTGGACAAGGAGCTATCACAGTGCCTGTGATCTTCCTGTCACTCTCGTCTGTGGCATACTCTGATTTGCTGAGTTGGTTTGGCCCGCCCCCTGGTGACCTTTTTATACCTGACTATCACATCTGTCAGATGCCCTTTCGTGGTGTTTCTGAGCCAGTCTTGCTGTTGCTGTGTTCCTGTATCCAGATTCCTGTGTACCAACTTTGGCCTGTCCTGACTACGCTCCAGTGTTCCTGATCGTGTTTGACCCGGCTTGTCTGAGAACCTCCTACGTGCTACGACCCGGCCTGGCTGACTTCCTGCTTCGTGATCGACTACGGCCTGTTCCAGCGACCTGTGTTTGCCTGTTGTCGCCGCCGCAACATTCTGACTTCTGCTGTGCTGAGTACTGATGCAGTGTGACCATTACACTCCGGTGTAACCCTTTTCCAGTGCAGAGTTCCTTGCTGACTTGCAGAGCTGTGATCCTTGTACCGAGCCTCCATAAGCTTGCAGAGATTAGTTACCATACCGAGCCTGGGAGATTTAAACGTACTCTTTAACCCTTGCAGTCCCGTCTCTCTCTTGCCGAGCCTCCATTCCAGTCATAGAGCCTTTACCTTATTGGTCTACGTCTGCTGAGTTGGCCACTAGCGTGGACGGCGACTCATATATACAACTGCAGAGTAGTCAAGTCTTGTCGGTCCGGTTGGGCGCCGTAGTCTCTCGGTATTACGTTGATCACCAGAGGTATCCATTGCGGCTATTGGTTCTGAGAGAAAGCAAGGTTAGGCTCCAAGCTCTTGCAGGTTCCGAAGGCCTACGCCCATGGGGGCTATTGGCTCGTGTTGTGCTCACTTTGGTCTCTGGTTATACACCCGTGGGGGCTAAACGCAAGCTTTGCATCTCAGGCTATTCTCCGATTACGCCCGTGGGGGCTACATACTCTCGCACTTGCAGTATCAGTTGTCTCATTGGGTACACCTGCGGGGGCTATATTGGGTCACTGTTCTGCTAAGCTTATGCTGGTCACTGAACACCTACTATCCTCCATCGCATGAACTCTGTGTTGTGCACATATTCTCAGTACATCACTACACCATTTGGGCATGCCAAACCCCACAGCTGAGACGGACTGATTGTTCTCATTTACCCTTTATTGTCCAGCTCGCTATTATTTGTACCGTTTTAAGTGTGCCTTCTATACAGTATAGTGAATCTCTGTGTACTATTGTATTCACTTTGCAATTGCAGCTGTCACCTGTAGAGGGTGATTATTTGCACTTATTTTCATTCAATAAACGTTGTTTTATTTTACCTATTGGTCTGAGTGTCCTAATAACCGTTACAGGAGCACAGGGACAGCGGTTGATTTACTTTTCTTGCAGGATGGTTTAACATGTTTTCCATACAATCACGGTTGTTTAAGTTGCTCCAAGATGTGACCCTGTCCACTCCTTAGCCCTCTTCACAACAATGTCTCACACTGTGCATAGTGCAGATGCTGATGATCACATTCTGCCTGCTCCAAGGGAAAAATCACCCCACAGCCATGATTTTAGGGTAGGTGAGGTGGAGAAGAATGTTTTTCTTGGCCAGATGAACTTCAATGGCTGGTGTAAATGCTTATGCCACTGTCTGAGCAGCAGCAGCAGCAGCACTAGTACTAGAAGAAGGAGGAATATGACCTGGAACCATATCTACAACTACCTTACCCATATCATTGCTACTACCCAATTCCATAGCATGGTGAACAGCGACACATTAGCCTGGTCATAAGCCTGATATGTATCTGTCTCCAATAACTCAGTAGCAGGAAATACACTTGCAGCAAACATTATAATGTCACTGCTGGTGGTGGTGGCATTGAAGTCCATTACCAACTGCTTCTCTCACAACCATTGAAAGTTGCTTTCAGCCAAGAAATCATAATATCTTCTTCACCATCAGCTCCCCCATCCACTGTGTCTTCCCCACCACATTCAGTCTCTTTCTGTTTTCTGCTCAGTGATGACAATCATGGTTTCACATTTGTCATCCCAGCTAGTGCAGTGATAGCAGCAACAGGCACAGATTGCTGCATTCTACTGCTACTAGTACATAAAGCTACAAGATCCAGTAACACTCTTCTTAATATATTTCCCCAAATCCGTGGGGAAGATGTTGGAGACCTGGGGCTGGCATCTGTTAGAGTAAATTGACTCCCTCCTTCACTACTGCAGCAGCATCAGCACCCATCCAGTTCCTCTCACTCATTCTCTACTCCAGAAAGAACCACAACAGAACCTTTTAATTTTTTTAAATCTCTCTAACTCTCTCTCTCTAAAACTAGGTTGCACTTTCACTTCTGCTAAATCTACAACAGGCTGTATGGGGAGAAGTTCCAGCTTTTTATATTTTGGGGGTGAGAATTCTCGCCTACTTAGAAAAACATAGGTAGGTAATGGAACCGTTCTCACTTGAAAATCTGTGCTAATAGTGAAAAGGATGGAAATTCTGTGGGTTTCTCTATGGGTGGGAATTACAATGGAAAAGTATGAAATTGTACGTTTTTCGTGGAACTGCCACAGGAACAAAATTTTCACCTATCCCTAGTAGAGTGAGAGCCAATGGTACACAAAATTCATCCTAACCAGTCTCCTTAGGAGGTTATTTTAAGTTACTTAAAACCTTTCTTGTTTTTATAAACTATATACAATCAGCTCTATTGATGTCCTTAACCTGAAATAGAAAGTGGTCTTACTCAAGACAAAACTGAAACTGTAGCTTGTGTTTTTTTACTCAGGGAGAGGTGATAACTCAGTGGTAATTTCCCTGACTATGAAGGTGTTCAACCGCAAGTTTGCTGGTTTGTCACAGGTGACTGTTGGATGGCCATATGGCACTTCAAAACTGCCTACAAATAAATGTGTTGTTTATATTACAACAACATTGTGGGCTTTCATAGAAGCATCTTTAAATATATAGGACCTTTTCTTTTAGGTATTAATTTCATTATTTTAATTTAGATAGATTCATTATTTAACTGTTGACTAACTTGTATTATAATTATTTAGTGCAAATATAAAACAGATACATTTGATCTCAGTGAACGCAAATTTTCTGAAAACTGTCACCTTAACTAAGAGGTAAGGTGATCACAGAGATAGATTTGCGTTATTATTGTACATACTTTTTCCATACAGCAAGCTATAAATATACTTAAAGTGGGTATGTAGAGTGCTTGTAATATAAACGCCAGAGGATTTAAGAGTGAATACACTTATTAAAATATTTAAGATAATATAGTGTTTCGATGTAATTGATGTTCTGCTGTTTATAACATGCTGACCTGCTAAATGTTCAAAAAATGAGTAAACAAGCTAACTAAAGATGTATTCAATGTAATTTATCATTAACAATTGAATTCAGTGTTTATGGCACATTTAGTTTGACATTTAGGGATAATAACACAGTTCCCCTCCTTTCATTTTTCATGTACACTATGGAATGTGTGATCAGACAGCAACAAATTAAAACAGATTCATGATATGCATTTGGTCTTGATGCTATAAATGAAACCACAAGCATTACCTCACCCAGAGAACTGTCCTACAGTACCCCTCCTTCACTTTTCTTGCACATGGTACAATTCAGTAGGGAAGGGCGAAACTTTCCTCATCAAACTGATCTCGGCAAAAAATGGCACTTTCCGCTTGGCGAACAATTTCCTGCAAAAAGTGCAGATTTTCCGCTTTTTTTCACTCATTGAAATCAATGGGAACATAGAAGTTACACGCAACACATTACAAATTATATTTTTTTCCCAAAGGCATTGTATAAAAGGGGCATGAGGGTGCCTGTGTTGGTGGGGTGTGGGGAAAGAATCAGTTGAACAGGGAATGTTTTTTGGGGGTTGTTTACTGTGATTGGGGGGCACTTAATAAAAAAGAAATCCTAAATAAAATAAAAACCATAAGACATGGTATAAAGGGGTCTGAGGAGGGTGTCTGTGTTAATGAATGGATGAATCATTTGAACAGGGAATTTGTTTTGGGGGGCTTTATTGACTGCTATTGGGGGGACAGTTAATAAAAAAATCAATAAAATAAAATAAGACATTTGTATTTAAAGTGACGAAGACGGGAACCCCCTGACATAAGCTGCCACTGGGGTGGACTGATACTTGACTTGACAGAGTATTTTGCAGAGGATGATTTGTTTGATTTGTTGTTAGAGGCCTTTGTAGGACTTAGACTTATTAGAAGCCCAAGCCCTGAAGAAACATTGATTTTAGGACTTAAGCTAGTTAGGGCACAAGCCCTAAGGAAACATTGATTTGTAGGACTTAGGCTTGTTAGAAACAAACCCCCCAAAATTGTTTATTTTTTGTAAGACTAGTTTTTTTTTTATTTTGTATTTTTTTATTTATTTTTTTTTTTCAAAACACAAGCCCTGAGAAAAAAATAAAAATGCCCTACTGACCTAATGCAAGCAGGTCATGTTGGCCAGCGGCCACTGTAAGATGTCCTCCAGAGTTGCAACTGCTGTTCATACTGCTGCTGCTGCGTTGTTTAAGCAGCAGGATGATTAGGCAGCTGATAGGAATGGGATCAACAATAGCAGTAACATGGAAGATGGATGATGAAGGTTCCACTTGCCACGACTGACTCCAGTGATGTGCCTGAGGCAGTAGCAGAAGAATAAGTAGCCCCCAGTATATGTGGAGAAAAGAACAAGTTGACCATTAAATCTTCTCCACCTGCCCCTCCTCCAAAATCATCATGGGTTTGTTGTTATTAAAATATATATTTTTCCCTTGAGAACAGGAACTGTGGCTTCCATCAGCAACTGCAATGTGCACAGTGTGTGTGTGGTAAATAACATCTGGGGGCACAACTGTATTCACACACCATGACACGTGAAACCAAGTACTGCCGCTGTCACTGTACCCCTTTCCAGACCCCGCTAAGGACACATGACAACTTGCTGACAATTTAATAGTAATGGTGAACCCTCCCTACCAGAATCCTAGCATATTCTGTGGGATGGAATCTCCTCAGATGCCACCTGATGACCTGGTATCGATTCTTCTCCACCACACTGGCATGTGTGGTCAGTGCACCACACAGTGTACAATAGGTAGATAATGATGAATGTGATGGATTGGCAGGAGATGTACTTGTTACCCTAGAGGAAGACAGTGATGTTGATGCCGAGCTAGTTGTATCGCTCGTCATGGAACTTTCAGTGTCTGTCTGAGTTTCTTTATTCTTCATCCTCGTTGATCTCCACCTTTCTGGAGAGTCAGGGGGTACAGTAACAGCAGTGCTAGATTTCTGTAACGGGTGTTTGGCTTTAACATGTTTGGAGAAAATGTCATGGTGTCTGTGTTTCATGTGTGTTATCAGGGTGGTTGTGCCAAGGTGTGTTCCCTCCTTTCCCCTTCTCACTAACTTGTCACAAATTTTGCACTGTACCATTGTTGATGATGGCTGCACTGTGCCTGCCGTAATAGAATAATAGCCCCACATCCATGACTTCTGGGGGAGGAAAAGGGAACAAGTGGAGAAGAATGGTCTCTTTCTTCTTGTACTCCACATTCCCCTTCACTTTCTGTGGCAGCGGATAATGTTGCTGATGTTGCTGCTACTGCCTCAGATTTAGCACTGCAACTAGGATCAGGAGGAGTATTGCTACTGATGGCAAGTGGAATCTGTCCTAGTCCCACATTACTTGTTGACCCCATTTCCACTGTGTCCACAGTGTTCTGTGGCTCACTAGCCTACTCCTCAGCACCCTGCTGCCCTTTCATCTCAGCAGCAGCAGAAGTTAGAGCAGTTGCAATTTTTGCTAATTTCAAAAGCTGACTGCTAGTGGTGGCGGTGATGCCCATCCTCATCCCTGTCTCCCATTAATTCTCAGTTTCTGATAAAAAGGCCATCAATGTCTCTTCCACCCAAGCTTCTCCAACACCACCACCACAACTAGTCCCTACGTGCTGCTGCTCTATTCCAGACATCTCACTGCTGCTTGGAGGAGGTGACGAACAATGTGGCAGAGGGTCCCCTGCTGTCACACATAGCATAATTTTCTCCTTCCTCCCCTGAGTACTACAAGAAACATTAGCAGCAGGCAAAGTATTGGTGGCAGCAGGTTCAGCACTGGCAGCAGGTTTAGCACTGGCAGCAGGTTTAGCACTGGAAGAGGGTTCAGCACTGGCAGCAGGTTCAACACTAGTGGCAGCAAATCTGACAGCAGGTACAACACTAGTGGCTGCAGGTACAGCAATGGTGGCACTGGCAGCAGGGGCAGCACCTCTTGCCCTTCCTTCCCATTCCCTTTTCTCCCTCCCTTCCCATTAAATTCCCCAAGATCCCTTGGGGTGATTTAGGGGGACTGGACAGCATTGGTACAGTAGTGGTCCGTTCCTCCTCAGACTCAGTGGACATATAATGGTCCTTCCAGCTCCTCCATTGATTATATTTTTACCCTGCTCATAGTGATAGGAGTCACAATGAGCCTCTCCTGCCTCGCTGTTTGCAAAATATCACAAGAGAACAGCATAGCACATCTATTTCACTCTGTAGCTGCGTCTATTGTGTCTACCTTCAGCGAAAATGTCACATTTTTGTAGCGGATGTGCGAAAACAACGTAAATCAATAGGCAGAAACGTTCTAGCCATTTAAAAATGGCAAAAAATTTTGGCCAATGGCTGAAAAATGCGAAAATTTTAACCTCTAGTTTTAAAGCGGATTTTCCCATGAAAAAGCGGATAACAACGTGGTTTTCGTGAAATTTCCCGCAGGAACACGGCGTACAATTCGGGGGAAAATGTAGTTGTTTGAAATCCTTAAAGGGAAGTAACATCTTAAAATAACACGGACTAGCTTACATTTACTTGTAGCATCTACAATTTTCCAGCATATCAAGCCACATGGTAGCATTAAAATCTCTATCACTCACCTTCCTCAGTATTAGCAAATTGTACAGGTAGCCATCTATTTTCATATGGAATATGAGCAATTCAGATTGTGAAATGTGAGATAAATGTCTATTTGCAAGTAAGCACTCACCGCACCTTATCATAAAGTGACTATTCTGCATAGTGGCTTAAGGTTTGGTGGCCCTAAAATTTGACAAAAATGCAGTTTCCTCCATTTTTACATATGTTACACTTTGGCAGGTATAATCACATTTTTGGTGGGTAGTAGTTTTTTTTTATTAATTTTTAAACTGTATGTAGATGCATTTAAATAGGTGGTGCTTCTTATTTAAGTGGAAAGTTTCACACCACAACCATGCATTCTTTCTCTCATTTTCATACACTGAAACTATGGTATTTGGTTGGAGTAACAATATTTTGTATGTCATCCTGTAAAGCTCATTATATGTTGTTCATCGATATATACAGAGTTCTGCCTGCAGTGCTGAGTTATCCATCTAAGCGTAGTAAACCCATCTGGCTTTCCACAAAAGGTTTTTTTCAAATGTGGAGCCACAACTTGTAAGTGTTGTGAAGTGGCAAAGAGTTCAAAAGAATTTGTTGGGTCCAATGATGGTATTAGTTATGTGATCTCTAGCTGCATTAACTGCAACACACGTTGTGTTGTTTATTTGTTTACTTGCTTGGGATGTTCCATTCAGTATGTTGGCTGAACTGTTCATCCACTTAAACATAGGGTTAGTGTCACGGTTTTGTAAGAACACTAAGGCAATTAGGTGAGGTTAAGATCAGCTTTATTGAGAATAATAAATCAGAAAGTAAGAATCACCCTACTCAGGTCCAGATAAGGATAGTACCATGGTACTTACCAAATCTGACACAGGTCAGAATGAACAGAAATGATAAGCAAGCAAAATATACAATAAGAACAAAGTATGCTTGGTCCATCGACTGGTGACTAGAACAGAGTAAACCTCAACAGTACCAAACCACGGAAATGCACACCTAATCAGGCGGCAGGTAACTGCAAGGCAATACCCTAGAAGACTAGGGGTAGCAGAGGCAACACAGAACGGTCACTGGAAAGTGACAGAGTCCCTAGAATGCTAGGGATAGTGGAGGCAACACAGACAGGACACTGGCAAGTGACCAAGTCCCTAGAACACTAGGGTTAGCGGAGACAACCCAGACAGGACACTGGCAAGTGACCAAGACCCTAGAATGCTTGGGATAGAGGAGGCAACCCAGATAGGATACTGACCGGCAAGTGACCGAGTCCCTAGAATGCTAGGGATAGCGAAGGCAGCACAGATAGGATACTGGCAAGTGACTGAAGCTACTCGCAATACATTCTCCCTTGTGACCTAGGGAGTGACAGGCCAAACAGGCGCTGTAGTGGAAGTTGCTGCGTAGCAAGAGCAAGAGGAACGGAGCACAGGGTATGCACCCAAACGGGTCAGAAGCCAGAATGCCAGATCGGTACACACAGATGTAGTAGCCAGTCCTAGTCAGCAACGGAGCTGGTTCTCAGCCAAAGCCAGATCAGTACACACGGAGGTAGTCAGTCAGTCCTAGTCAGCAACGGAAAGCAATAACACAGGAGCGACAGGAGCAAAGTTAGGCGAGCCGGGTCATACACGGAGCAGGAACAAGCAGCAACTCAAATGCTAGGTACAGGTACACCATGAAAGGGATCTGAAAAGATGACAGGAGTGAGTTTAAAAAGGCTAGCCCTGGGCGGAGGCAGAGCCCAATGACCAATAAGAACCGTGCAAGGAGAAACCAGGAAGTAGCAATGTCGCCCAGCCGCTAGGATCACGGGCACCGTGATAGTTAGGGAACATCTATACCAGATTGACACGAAGGAGCAGGACTCAGCAGTGGTCAGACATATCTATGAGTGCCATGAGGGTGATGTCTCAGTTTGTAACTTTCAGGCTATGGAGAGGTTCATCTTACTTCCAAGAGGTGGTGATATGTTAGAGTTGATCAATCGCAGGTAGGAATTCTGGATTGTCCATTTGAAGACCAGAATGCCTCAGGGCCTGAATTCAGAGTGGGACAATAGTCACATTCTGTAGCATCTTTGAATTGCCTTTAAATTGACTTCAAGTAGAGTATTTGCCATTGGAGCCTTTAAGGTGGTTTATTATATGTTTTATATTATTTTTTTCATATGACAATCATATGACAATTACTGTCTCAAGACCTTGATGAGGAGGATGATACACAGTTATCAATGACTGAGGATGTGGTGGGATCAAGAAATGAGGAGGATGATCAGAGTGAGGAAGTGGAGGAGGACTTGGTGGACGATGAGGTCACTGACCCCACCTGGGAAGGTGGAAAGCCGAGCGATGACAGCAGTCCTGAGGGTGAGCCATCTGCAGCACCGCAACAGGCTGGAAGAGGCAGTGGTGTGGCTAAAGAAAGAAGGCGGACCGCACCAAACCGGCCCGCAAATGTTCCACGGAGCACCCCCTTGCGTAAATCTCCCTTGCCAAGGGGTAGGTGTTCCGCGGTATGGCGTTTTTTTAAGGAAAGTGCGGACGACTAAAGAATTGTAGTTTGCAACCTGTGCCACACCAGAATGAGCCGAGGCATGAACACTAGCAACCTCACCACCACCAGCATGATCCGACACATGGCATCCAAGCACCGTAATAAGTGGGAGGAACGCCCGGATCGCCAATCTGTGTCTGCAGGCCACACCGCTGCCTCCTCTTCCCCTGTTTTCGGTGCTGGCCAATCGCCTGTCGAAGGCGCAGGCCCGCATACCTCCCGCCCTGCACCTGTACCATCTGAAGCACCATCAGCGACCACATCTACTTCCCTGTCCCAGCGCAGCATCCAAATGTCGTTACCCCAGGCATTTGAGCGCAAGCGAAAATACCCAGCCACCCACCCACAGGCCATAGCACTAACCTCACACCTTTCCAAATTACTGGCCATCGAAATGCTGCCATTTAGGCTTGTGGACACTGAGTCCTTCCGCAGCCTGATGGCAGCAGCTGTCCCTCGGTACGCAGTCCCCAGCCGCCACTACTTTTCCCGGTGTGCCGTCCCCGCCTTACACCACCATGTGTCCCTTAACATCACCCGTGCCCTGACCAACGCAGTTACTGGGAAGGTCCACTTAACGACTGACACATGGACAAGTGCTTGTGGCCAGGGACGCTACATTTCCCTGACGGCACACTGGGTGAATGTCGTGGAGGCTGGGAGCGACTCGGACCCTGGGATGGCACAGGTGCTACCCACGCCGAGGATTGCGGGCCCTACCTCCATCAGGGTTTCCGCCAGCACCTACGTTATTGGCTCCTCCTCCTCCGTTTCCACCTCCGAATTCTCTGCGCGCAGCGCCACTCACCCATCAGCCGGTAGCTGGAAGCAGTGTAGCACTGCAGTGGGGAAGCGTCAACAGGCCGTGCTGAAGCTGATCTGCCTTTGGGACAAACAGCACACGGCCTCAGAGCTGTTGCAGGGGATTAGTCACCAGACCGAGCAGTGGCTCTCACCACTCAACCTGCAACCAGGCATTGCCATTGGAGCCTTTAAGGTGGTTTATTATATGTTTTATATTATTTTTTTCATATTTTTTCATATATTTATTTTTATATTTGTATTTGTGTCCTATTTTCTGCTTTTGTTTTGTTCTTGGATGTTCTGTGTATGGGCATGACAGTATACACTCTTACACACTTAAACTTTAACCCTATACATATATATATATAGTTTTAATTAAGCTATAGGGCTGCTGATTCTTCATGAGTAGTGATGAGCGAGCATGCTCGGCCGAAGCTCGGTTCGGCTCGAGCATCGCTCTGCTCGGCACATGGCGGTACTCGTACGAGTACCGCATGTGCTCGCCCGCCATGTTCGGGTCTCCTCCCCGCACGTTTCGTGGCTGCTGCGCAGCCAATAAACGTGCGGGGAGGCTCTGACATCAGTGTAATGCCAGCAGCCATGTTGGCTGCTGGCATTACACTGATTGGCTGGCCAGAACCCGTGATCGGGTGCTGTATAGCACCCGACGCGCGAGTTCGGCTCATTCTTAGCCAGGGAGAGATGCGCTCAGGCAGGGAAAGTCAGTGTAGGGAGAATAAAATTGTTGGAAGTCTTTCAAGACCCAAAAGTCCTTTTTAGGACTGTTGTGTGTGGGGGCAGCATTTATATTTTGTTTGGGGGGGCACAATTTCCTTTTTTTTTGTGGGGGGGATATTAGTAAGGTGACATATAATACTAGATGCACAGGAAGTCAGTGTAGGGAGAATAAAAGTGTTGAAACTCTTCCAAGACCCAAAAGTCCTTTTTAGGACTGTTGTGTGTGGGGGCAGCATTTAATTTTTTTTGGGGGTGGCAGAATTTCATTTTTTTGTGGGGGGGACATGTTCTAAGGTGACATTGTACTAGGTGCACAGGGACAAATATTTCATAGTGCAGTGACAAGCTGACATATTCTGTTAGGTGCACAGGGCCAATTATTTTACAACGCAGCGACAAAAAGGGCCATTTAAAACGTGTGCCTAGCCATAGATTATTGTCACATTCTGTTTAGTGTGCAAATTCACAAATTAACGTCACATATTCCGTTCACTGTGCCTAGCCGCAGATTAGCGTCACATTCTGTTTCGTGTGCCTAGCCGCAGATTAGCGTCACATTCTGTTTCGTGTGCCTAGCCGCAGATTAGCGTCACATATTGTTTAGTGTGCCTAGCCGCAGATTAGCGTCACATATTGTTTAGTGTGCAAATTCACAAATTAACATCACATATTGTTTAGTGTGCAAATTCACAAATTAACGTCACATATTCCGTTCACTGTGCCTAGCCGCAGATTAGCGTCACATTCTGTTTCGTGTGCCTAGCCGCAGATTAGCGTCACATTCTGTTTCGTGTGCCTAGCCGCAGATTAACATCACATATTGTTTAGTGTGCCTAGCTGCAGATTAGCGTCACATATTGTTTAGTGTGCAAATTCACAAATTAACGTCACATATTGTTTAGTGTGCAAATTCACAAATTAACGTCACATATTCCGTTCACTGTGCCTAGCCGCAGATTAGCGTCACATTCTGTTTCGTGTGCCTAGCCGCAGATTAGCGTCACATTCTGTTTCGTGTGCCTAGCCGCAGATTAACATCACATATTGTTTAGTGTGCCTAGCTGCAGATTAGCGTCACATATTGTTTAGTGTGCAAATTCACAAATTAACGTCACATATTGTTTAGTGTGCAAATTCACAAATTAACGTCACATATTCCATTCACTGTGCCTAGCCGCAGATTAGCGTCACATTCTGTTTAGTGTGCCTAGCCGCAGATTAACGTCACATATTGTTTAGTGTGCAAATTCACAAATTAACGTCACATATTGTTTAGTGTGCAAATTCACAAATTAACGTCACATATTCCGTTCACTGTGCCTAGCCGCAGATTAGCGTCACATTCTGTTTAGTGTGCCTAGCCGCAGATTAGCGTCACATATTGTTTAGTGTGCAAATTCACAAATTAATGTCACATATTGTTTAGTGTGCAAATTCACAAATTAACGTCACATATTCCGTTCACTGTGCCTAGCCGCAGATTAGCGTCACATTCTGTTTAGTGTGCCTAGCCGCAGATTAGCGTCACATATTGTTTAGTGTGCAAATTCACAAATTAACGTCACATATTGTTTAGTGTGCAAATTCACAAATTAACGTCACATATTCCGTTCACTGTGCCTAGCCGCAGATTAGCGTCACATTCTGTTTAGTGTGCCTAGCCGCAGATTAGCGTCACATATTGTTTAGTGTGCAAATTCACAAATTAACGTCACATATTGTTTAGTGTGCAAATTCACAAATTAACGTCACATATTCCGTTCACTGTGCCTAGCCGCAGATTAGCGTCACATTCTGTTTAGTGTGCCTAGCCGCAGATTAGCGTCACATATTGTTTAGTGTGCCTAGCCGCAGATTAACGTCACATATTGTTTAGAGTGCCTAGCCGCAGATTAGCGTCACATTCTGTTTCGTGTGCCTAGCCGCAGATTACCGGCATATATTCCGTTTAATATGAAGAAGGCGGGTAAAAAGGGACGGGGAAGTGGACGTGATCCTGATAGTTCAGGGCGCGGGTCAGGACGCGTAGAAACTGTGCCTGGTGCCAGAGCACAAGAAAGAAAGACATCCACCATACCTAGCTTCATGTCTCAGTTTACAGGGCGTCGCAGGACATCACTCTCGAGGTCAGACCACTGCGAACAGGTGGTCGGTTGGATTTCAGCTGATACTGCTTCCAGTCGGTTAAGCACCACCCTGTCTTCCACCAAGTCCACTCTCACTAGCCAAGAGTCTGGTCAACATAATCCTCACCCTGATCATCCTTCCTCCCACCATAGAGGGTCTGGCCAAAGAAGTGATCCCACACTGGGATATAGTGAGGAGCTCGTCTCATCACCAATCCTTGATTTGAACCTCTCTCCAAGCACGCTTGCAGAGGAACATGAGATCTTGTTCCCTGATTCACAACCTCTAGAGGGTACCCAATCACAAGAAGATGACAGAGGGGAACGGCATTTAAGGTCAAAGGAAGTGGATGATGATGATGAGACACAGTTGCCATCAAATCAACCACAATTACTGTCTCAAGACCTTGATGAGGAGGATGATACACAGTTGTCAATGACTGAGGATGTGGTGGGATCAAGAAATGAGGAGGATGATCAGAGTGAGGAAGTGGAGGAGGACTTGGTGGACGATGAGGTCACTGACCCCACCTGGGAAGGTGGAAAGCCGAGCGATGACAGCAGTCCTGAGGGTGAGCCATCTGCAGCACCGCAACAGGCTGGAAGAGGCAGTGGTGTGGCTAAAGAAAGAAGGCGGACCGCACCAAACCGGCCCGCAAATGTTCCACGGAGCACCCCCTTGCGTAAATCTCCCTTGCCAAGGGGTAGGTGTTCCGCGGTATGGCGTTTTTTTAAGGAAAGTGCGGACGACTAAAGAATTGTAGTTTGCAACCTGTGCCACACCAGAATGAGCCGAGGCATGAACACTAGCAACCTCACCACCACCAGCATGATCCGACACATGGCATCCAAGCACCGTAATAAGTGGGAGGAACGCCCGGATCGCCAATCTGTGTCTGCAGGCCACACCACTGCCTCCTCTTCCCCTGTTCTCGGTGCCGGCCAATCGCCTGTCGAAGGCGCAGGCCCGCATACCTCCCGCCCTGCACCTGTACCATCTGAAGCACCATCAGCGACCACATCTACTTCCCTGTCCCAGCGCAGCGTCCAAATGTCGTTACCCCAGGCATTTGAGCGCAAGCGAAAATACCCAGCCACCCACCCACAGGCCATAGCACTAACCTCACACCTTTCCAAATTACTGGCCATCGAAATGCTGCCATTTAGGCTTGTGGAC
Source organism: Rhinophrynus dorsalis (assembly GCA_037306005.1). NCBI lineage: Eukaryota > Metazoa > Chordata > Amphibia > Anura > Rhinophrynidae > Rhinophrynus > Rhinophrynus dorsalis. The sequence goes on along the minus strand of CM074720.1, from coordinate 267,288,760 downwards.
ACTGAGTCCTTCCGCAGCCTGATGGCAGCAGCTGTCCCTCGGTACGCAGTCCCCAGCCGCCACTACTTTTTCCGGTGTGCCGTCCCCGCCTTACACCACCATGTGTCCCTTAACATCACCCGTGCCCTGACCAACGCAGTTACTGGGAAGGTCCACTTAACGACTGACACATGGACAAGTGCTTGTGGCCAGGGACGCTACATTTCCCTGACGGCACACTGGGTGAATGTCGTGGAGGCTGGGAGCGACTCGGACCCTGGGATGGCACAGGTGCTACCCACGCCGAGGATTGCGGGCCCTACCTCCATCAGGGTTTCCGCCAGCACCTACGTTATTGGCTCCTCCTCCTCCTCCTCCGTTTCCACCTCCGAATTCTCTGCGCGCAGCGCCACTCACCCATCAGCCGGTAGCTGGAAGCAGTGTAGCACTGCAGTGGGGAAGCGTCAACAGGCCGTGCTGAAGCTGATCTGCCTTGGGGACAAACAGCACACGGCCTCAGAGCTGTTGCAGGTGATTAGTCACCAGACCGAGCAGTGGCTCTCAACACTCAACCTGCAACTAGGCATGGTTGTGTGTGATAATGGACGTAACTTGGTGGCGGCTTTGGAGCTCGGCAAGCTCACACACGTACCATGCCTAGCGCATGTATTTAATTTAGTGGTTCAGCGATTTCTAAAAACCTACCCCAATTTGCATGATCTCTTGACAAAGGTGCGCCGCGTGTGTGCACATTTCCGTAAGTCATCTACAGCTTCAGCCGGCCTGTTGACGCTGCAGCAGCTCCTACAATTGCCAGCTCACCGGCTGCTGTGTGACGTGAGCAAGCGCTGGAACTCCACCTTCCACATGTTGGCCCGGCTTTGTGAGCAGCAGAGGGCAGTAGTGGAGTACCAGCTGTTACACGGTCGCCGCCTCTCCGTTCAACTTCCTCTAATCAGAAGTGAGGAGTGGGAATGGATGTCAGACCTCTGTGAGGTTTTACGCAATTTTGAGGAATCGACACAGATGGTGAGCGGCGATAACGCTATTATCAGTGTAACCATCCCACTTCTGTGTCTACTGAAACGCTCGCTGCTCACAATTAAAACCGACGCTTTGCATGTGGAAGAGGTGGAAATGGGGGAGGAAGAGCTTACACAAGGTGATAGCCAGAGCACCCTCACTTCGTCTTCTCAGCGACAATTGGAGGAGGCGGAGGAGGAGGAGGAGGAGGAAGACACGGTTGCCTCCGCTACAGAGGGTAGCCATGGAACTTTATTTCCATCTCTTCAGCGTGGGTGGGCAGAAGAGGAGGAAGAGGATGAGGAGATTGAGAGTCATCCTCCTGGTGAGGATAGCGAAATCTTGCCTGTTGGTACTCTGGCACACATGGCTGACTTTATGTTAGGCTGCCTTTCCCGTGACCCACGCGTTATACGCATTTTAGACAACACGGATTACTGGGTGTTCACCCTTCTGGACCCCCGCTACAAAGAGAATTTCTCATCTCTCATTCCTCCGGTGGAGAGGACAAGCAAAATGGTGCAATACCAGAAGGTTCTTGTTGAAAAATTGCTCCAAAATTTTCCATCTGACAACGCTGGCGGCAGAGTACGTGCTACCTTGGCCAACCGAGAAGGGGAGAAAAGGGGAGCACACAGCAGTTCCGACAAAGGCAGGGCAACACTCTCCAAGGCGTGGGACACCTTCATGACACCCCGCCAGCACCCTCACCCTGATGCGCGGCCTAGTGTCACAAGGAGGGAAAAGTTTTGGAAGATGGTGATGGAGTACGTAGCAGACCGTGTCAGCGTCCTCACTGATCCCTCTGTGCCTTACAACTACTGGGTGTCCAAGCTGGACACGTGGTATGAACTGGCACTCTACGCCTTGGAGGTGCTGGCCTGTCCTGCCGCCAGCGTTCTGTCTGACCGGGTATTTAGTGCTGCTGGTGGCATCATAACAGATAAGCGTATCCGCCTTTCCACCGAAAATGCTGATAGGTTGACACTTATAAAAATGAACAAGGCCTGGATTTCCCCTGACTTCTCCACTCCACTGGAGGAAAGCCCCGGGTGAACATAAAGTCACTTTAGATATGTTATTTACAATGATGGGAATACTCTGTATTCCCATTCACCCCTTCCACCCAAAAAACGGGTATATGGTTGACTCTTAATCTTCTCATCCTCCTCCTCCTCTTCCATATGCCCTGTGATATAATTTTTATATAGGGCCAGCTCACCAGCGGGCCCTGTGATATAATTTTTATATAGGGCCAGCTCACCAGCGGGCTCTGTTTGACAATTTTTGTATAGGTCAGCTCACCAGCGGTCCTTCTCATATAATGTTTTATTGGGTCAGCTCTCTAGCGGGCCCTCTCATATAATGTTTTATAGCGTCAGCTCACTAGCGGGCCTTCGCATATAATGTTTAGGATGGTCAGCTCCGCAGCAGACCCTCACCCATAATGTTTTAGATGGTCGGCTCAGCAGCAGACCCTCATTCCTAATGTTTTAGATGGTCAGCTTAGCGGCATGCCCTCGCCCCTAATGTTTTAGAGGGTCACCAGCAGGCCATTAATCCTAATTTTTCAAGGGTGTGTATGATGCCCTCCTTTATGTGTAATAAAGGGTGTATTGGAGTGACATTTCAGTCTAATTTTTGGCAGCCCTTTCACTTAGTGCATAGGCTTTATGAGTGTTGGACCACTACCTGAACTATTGTACCACAATGTGAATGAGGCCCTCCATTTTGTGATATACAGGTTGTATCGGAGTGCCTCAGGTCCTCCCATTGAATTAAATAGAGCTGGGGTGTTCGACAGAGCAGAAGGTAGTTCTTGGCTTCATCCACTAAGTCACTTCGTCACTTTTACTCAATGGATCAGACCCCACTGTTCCGACTATAAATTTTGGACTTAACAAGGGCAAACGGACATGTAAAACCTGTGGTAGCTGCGGCCTCCGTTCCTGAATGCTGTACCTTACCCGGGCCATAACCACGTTGAACACCTGCTTTACGCTGCGCACGTTTCCCTCTTAATCATGGCCCCAGTTCCGAAACATCGATGAAATTTTTTGCAGAATTTGCAGATGATATACAAGTAAATATACAGCAAATACTGTTTGGTAACAATTTTTCGCCTAAAATCGTTTTTATCTTCCTTTTTGTGTGTTTTACGGTCAGTCTGTAAAAATGGCGTACTACGGGCGAAACATCGTTCCCAGCAGCGACGTTGGAGTCCAAGATGCATCCAGACATCCTCCCTATGCTGTCCCTGAACCATTTCTGTTGTGTTTCCATCATTTTCTGACCTTTTCCTATGAACCAGGCACCCTCCCCTCATCAGAGCAGGGGGTGCCTGGTGTAATGCTCGAGTCCTCCCATTGACTTCAATGGGGCTCGGGTGCTCGGCCGAGCACTCGAGCCTCCGGGGGCGCTCGGCCAGAGCACCCGAACACCCGAGCATCGGGGTGCTCGATCATCACTATTCATGAGCAATATTTGTAATCTGAATATGATGGTATGGTGAAAAAGAAATCAGTCAGTAGCTGTAGCCCTAATGTGGGTTGTAGTCAAAGTGTGTTGTGTTAACTGTAGTAAGAGTTAAATAGATACCTTCAAGAGTGTTTCATCAGCAGTAGTCAGACTGCTACTGATGACATCATGCCATTCATTGACCGCTTCAGTTTAAGTGATTTTTAACATTTATAAGGATGTTTGAAATTTTGTTCAGTCTATGAGTAAGCGCTGGATCAGCGCAAAACGCATTAGACCTGATGTAGAGATCTTTGCTTAGAGCAATTTACAGCTGCCTCTCCCCTCTAACTACATACACCATCCTTATGATTTTAATGATTCTTGAATAAAGAGTAACATTTTATGAAGCCACCTTGTTGCTACATTGTGTCTGGAGTGCCGTCCATATCCTTGTTGCAGTTCCTACCACAGATTGGAAGCCCACAATAATTTTTTTCAAGGCTATTCCTGCTGTAATATGTTGAAGGTTTGACTTTCAGCAAGCCTATTAAAATATTTAGAAGGATTTTATTTCTGTATGCCTGATGCTATGCTAATCATTATTTTCAAAAATATTATAATAGCTACACTTAATGTGGCAGATGTGTATGGTAGTGGTGGTGTGATTAATGTATATATCATTATGATTAATAGGAAGGAATGCTAGACACATTATTTGCATAATCATGTATGAATCCAACACACCTTGAATTATTATCTGATTATTGCCAAACATTAATCAGTGGTTTTAGTAGTAATCCCAACTGTGGTAGATGGTGAGAACTCCTTAGAGCCTTCCTCCTCCTTAACCTCAGTGCTGCTTTATTTAGTACATGTTTCATGGGTTTCTCTTTCTTGTGTGTTTTTGCCCACTTCTGCTACCTAATAGGGTATTTATTACATGCTAGTTCATTTTTAGAAATATAAGTCACCCAACACTGATGCTTGACTGTTGAATCATACAGTCATTAACAATATAACCAGCTGTACTTAAACCCCGCTCAGACTGCACTCTTGCATAAGGTTTTCCACAGCAGTATGCATCAGTGCTTGTCATACAAACTGTTTTGTTTGCCAGTACTCAAAAGGGGTCATTGTTTATGCTTTTTCAATCTTCTTTCTACTAAAGTTTGGCTCTAGCTTTCTCACTCTTGTCCTCTGCAATGCAACCCTCAACTTAATCTATAAGCATATCTTTATATTCTTTAACAGAATCTAATTCCTCAGAGATGCTGCTCACTCCTTTCTACACTTTTCAGAAATGTATGTTTAAAGCAGGGGTCTAGAAAAGTAGCAAATAGCAAGAATGCATTCCTCATTGGTTTTCATGGATACTATGTGAGGATTCTGCTCGTAGTTTGCTAATATGTCTTTCCATAGCAGATTCATATCTGTGTAGTCATTATTGTCTTAATTATTGGGTCTTGTTTTATACATCTGTGAATATATATATTTTTAGGGGTCCTCAAATGACTAGCTTTGTGACTGATCATAGAGGGAAATGTCTCACTTTTTAGCATCTCTCTACTGTGATAAAGTGAAGCAATTCTGGGGCAAATCAACTACACCATAGTTAAAAAACTTTAAAATTGATTTAAATGTGACTTCCATAATTTGAAAGCTAGATTGGTCTCTAATCCCCATTTAAATCAAAGATAGTTTGGAGAAATGTTTATCAGTCCCCTATAATGCATTTGGTTTGATCCAGAACTACACCACATGTGGCTAAATACTAGCATAGAATGTGACTAGTTATGAGGGGTTGTTTTCTAAAATAAAGGTACCAGGTCACATCACTTTATTCTTGGTGGACAAAGTATCAAAATGATAAAATATAGTGGGTCATTGGCAAAAGGTGTAAGTTCAGTGACCTGTCATGATTTGTCAGAAAATCACCTCTGCTAGTTATATACTTCTTTACATCACACAATGGAACCTAGATAATACTGTATTATGGTGTAACATTTCTCACATTTTCATAAGGAAATCATGCAATAATGATTGTTATGTCTGTACTAATAATTTGTTTCATACACAGGCCTCTTTGCACAACCCAGTGTATTCTGCTTTGTAGATTATGCAGTTCATTCTGTTGGTGTCCAGTTCAATGAAGATAAACTTAATGATGTTCCATAATGGACAGGGACAATTCGGGGGCAGCCCCATTGCACCATAAGGGGCAAATTAAAATCCTCAGGGATTAACATGAGACTCAATTCCCTGGAATGTTAGAGTTCTCCAACTCTTTGTGAAGCATTCAAAGGGTTAAAAGTCCATTTAAATCAATTGACACTTTTTCTTGTTCCCTATGGTTGGTTTGTTCCAGAACTGTCCGTTTTCTTAGGACACCTACATCAATATAAATGAGATTCATATGGTGATGGTATCAAATCCCTTTACTTTTTTAACACTTTATGCTGGTTGTTTTCAGTTCATTCATTCTTCCTGTCCTTAAAATAAACAGCAGAGTCATTTTACACGCACTTCCATATTATATAAATAGCCTGAGGATGTGCCTAACTAAGGTCATTGTCAGTAAAGCTTCTTTCTAGCATCAATGCAGCCTTCGTTGTCTTAGGACAGACATCCTGAAGCAGAACAAAAGCAGAGAACAAACATACTGTCAGCTTCCCATGCCATTCACTTGCTGTTATTACAAACACACAATGTGAGGTTGGCAGAAGTGAATCCCTCTAGTAAAAAAAAAAAAAAAAAAAACAACCTCTCAAACTAGCAAACACCAGCACACTAAGCAACATACTGCAGGAGAATGATTGTTTGCTTGTTCCTGCATTCTTCAAGATACCAGAATGTGTTCAGTTCTGCTGAATATTAGTGTATAATCCTTTAGCTTCTAGAATCATCCATTACCCATTAATTTGGACATACCACTGGCATACAAGGTGTTAGTCAACATTTAAGACACTTTGAGAGCCCTATGTTCCAAAAAAAAGCAAAATTGAGTTATTCTGGAGCAACCCAACTGCAACATGGGGCAAATAAAAATTTCCCATTGACTTAAATGTGGCTTTTTAATTCTTGGGGGGAGATATACTATAGCATGATAAAGAGGTGATAAACTAGAGATAACTTCTCCAGTGATATCACTACTAATTCATATGGAGCCAATGCACTAAGATTTCCCCAGTTTTGGAGGGCTTAGTGCATAGGCTCTGTACAATAACATAGGAATTAAAGAAGTGATATAATTGGAGAGGTTATCTCCCCTTTATCACCTCTTTATCACACCATAGTGAATATCCCCCTTTAAACGTGAGAAAGGTCTCCAGGGGCATCCACGAAAATGTTTGTGGGGGGTGGGGGGAAGTCATAATGTGACAACCAGACCGGCCTGCCCAACCCCTATGTTTTTATGGAGGAGGTAAGTGTAGGGACAAGGAAAGTAATCCTCCTTGACTCCCCCTCTGGATGCCCATGTCCCAAATGAATTATGAAGCAATGCAATGGAGAACTCTCTAACATTTATGTGGTTAAAAGTGGTCTTATATCAATGGAAAATTGGGGAATTTTTATTTCTCCCCACGATGCAGTTGTTTGCCCCAGATTACTTCACTCTTGTTTTCAATATTTAACGCAGTGATGTTTGTGGTCTTAGAAAGGAATTTTTTGTTTTGTTTTATTACAAAAATACAATTTAATTAGGCAATATTTTCAAATATTTAAACATGAATATATTTTGGACCATATGTAGCAGATACACTAATACTAACTACAGGAATGAAGGAGCCAACCAAGTACACCATAGAGGCCACATTTTTTGAAAATCCCATCTCATTTAAATTAATGAATTAATACATGGAGATTGTCCCCTACACATACAAACGTCCCCTACATGTACAAAAGTACACTTAATTTTTGATATTCTCACCATTATGGGAATTTTTCCTGGGCCTCTAAGATTGTTTCATCTTCCTTCTTCCCTTTTTTTCCTTTACACCTCACACTAATGAAAAAAGCCAACCTTAAAGGGATAGTAATGTTTCATAATAAAAGCAGCTCTAATTAATCATCATAGTATTTGGACTTTGGAGAGTATTATTTCAATTCTGTCAGAGTTTTAGTTCAAGAGTAATTCAATGATAAAGTATCCCCCTCCCGTCCCTTTTACTGATGTAACACTGCTCAGCCAGAGCAGAAGGGAGGTGTCCAGGTAGACTGCAGAAAGTGACAATCTTCAATTAAGATAAGGGAAAAACCTGAAAAACTTGTCAAGGGGGGCAGGGCTTTCATTGTTCTCATAGGAAGAAGATTATCCCCTTCTGTTATCTGTCTGGTGTATGGACTGCATTCCACATCTGAGACGAGATGGCTTACACTAAGTAAAAGGGGTGGGAGGGGAAACTTTGCTTGTGAATATCTCTCAAACCATAAAGGTTTGAGAGATAAGACTTACATCATTCTTCATGTTTTTTTTAATGCCTACAAAATAAAATAAAGATAAAACGAAATATTATTATCCTTTAACTGATAAAATATTAAGGAAGAGCATGATCTAAGAAGGCTGGATGGGATTAAGAGCTGACATCAACAGAATAGGTTTTTCTATTGCAATTTCAAAAAGGTGAATGACAACTGTCCTGGCGTGTTCCAGTAGAAAATGCTTTAGGTTCTAAGTTTAGTATTAACTCGCCTTCTAAACACCAAATTTTTTCTTTTTTTTTTTTGTAGGTCTTCCTATAAATATTAGCAATTGAAAAAAGTGTAAAATTAATGTATTTACATTTTGCACTATGCTGAATTTCAGGCATAAAATAATAAGAAATAAACAGTGAAACCCTACATGCCACTGTATATATTATATTATTATTATTATTTATTTATATAGCGCCAACTAATTCCACAGCGCTGTACAATTGGGAATAGACATACAGAGTTATTAAATATTACTATTAGATGTGGAAAACAGAAGGCTCAGAGGGCCCTGCTCATGAGAGCTTACAGTCTAGAGGACTAAAAAAGTACCAAAAAATTCCTCTCTCAGGGACTGGCAATCTGTTACAATATCTGTTACAAAATCATCAGAAGATGATATTATAACCAAACAAAACAAGATTGTCTTCACTTTTTACACTGTTTCACATATACTGAAATCTCTGAAAACTATTAAATACCATATTAGGTTAGGTTAAGTAGCTGGAGGTCTCATGAGCAAAATGGTACCCTATGGGTATGAGCTGCCAACTCAAACTGCCAATGGCTGGCAAGTGAGTGATGGGAGTTGTAGTCTAGTAAAATCTGGAGGGCCTCACTTTGACCACCCCACCCACTGACCACTCATAGAGGATGCCAGTAGAACAAAACTACCTCTACCAAAACCTGTCATTTTTATTACATTCTCAGATTTCTGTATGCTCTTCCACTGCATCAAATGAGTGGTCTCTTGCACTCCAACCCATAGCCTAGTGCACACAAATGTTTCCAGAAGATGATTCAGAAAGAAACATTTTAATCCCTTCAAAGGTACTGAAATCTTTTAAAACGATGGCATTTCTTATGCTATATATATGCACTATTGGTAAGAGCACATATACCACTGGGGGTGCCAGAAGAGCAAAACTACCCTTTCCAAAATATGTCCTTTTTCTTTGATTCTTAATATACAGCTGTACTTAATGACTGTAATAATTACAGATAGAAGAAAAGGTATATAAGGAAGAAGACAAACGACTGCAGCAAATGCGGGGTCATTTGATTTTCTAACCTTAGGCTGGTGAGCACAGAATGCAGCACTGTTGGGAAAAATAATATTTTGTAAAATATTTCCACTTCAAAAAAACTAATATCTTTGAAAACAATGGAATTTCCTATTGTAGAAATAGTACACTGATATAGTAGGGGGTGCCAGGAGCAATACATTACTTTCACTTTTATTGTCTGCACATACATTGTCATAATAATTAGACAAACAAGGAAAAGGTAGATGAGGTATACTATTTTGAAAAGTAGACAACCAGATGCACCAAATGAGGTGCCTTTTTCTAATATTACCTGCCTGCATTAAAATGGCCATAACAATTACAGACATAGGGAAAATCTAGACAAGGCATACTGTTTTGAAACTTAGGTAGCTGACCACATCAGATAAGGGGTTTTGGCTTTCTACTCCTACACTAGTATGTGCAGATCTTTCCAAGAGATGGCTATATACAGAAATATGGCTTTTGCTTTACATTTCCCCCACTTCAAAGATAGTGATATCTTTTAGACACATGGAATTTCCCTTCTGTCCTTAGCAGATACTGCCAGATCGAGAACAAAGGTACCCCATCCTATATAATAATTCGCTAAATCGTGTGTAACGCCGCAACATGCGCAGTAGACACTGCTGTGCGTGCTGCAGTCACACGCAGTAGAGACTGCCCATGGCGCAGGCAGTCTCTACTGCAGTGTTTATCAACCAGTGTGCTGTGTCACTTTGGTGTGCCATGGACATCTACTTAGGGCGCCCCATTTTTTCTATAAGATTTTGACAAAATGTGAATGTAGACTTGCAACTGTATATTTAAGAATAATACTATGCACAATGTGTTTATTTTAGTTGTAAGGTCTAACAATAACACTTTATTTATGTATTTGTAACCTTTATTATACCCTTGACAAATGACATACAATGATAGGGGTGCCCCGAAAATGTCAGACTACATGTTAGGTGTGCCTTGAGCAAAAAAAGCTTGAGAAGCACTGCTCTACTGCGTGTGACTGCCCCGCGACTGGCTGGCAGTGACACTGTGGCCCGTGTAACGGGCTGTTCAACTAGTTTAGTATAAAGGATGTCAGGGGCACAAAACCATGTGTACCACAACCCCCCCCCATATGAATCTGTATATATTTTTTCTGGGAGATTAATTGGTCTCCCATTATAAGTATTTTATAAAATTGCCCTCATCTTTCAGCTGTGGGTACGCCTGTCCCCATAGGGTATTAGTGTGTATGTTTGTATATATGTGTGCATGTTTGTGTGAACATGTGTGTACTAGTGTGTGTTTGTGCCTGAGCATGTGTTTTTGTTTCTCTGTGTGTGTGTGGGCTTGAATACATGTATATGCATGTATGGGTGCAGGTGCATTCTTTTGAGTGTGGTTATGTGAGATCTCCCCCAGAACGCACACACACACATACACACACACGCATACTCATGAATGCAACATGTATACTATAAAAAAAAATATTCCTTTCATAAAAGGGCACTTTATAATTTTTTAGAACAAGATGAGGTAACAAAGAGCCACCCTTCCATCCTCCCGATACTTACACTATATGTATTTTGTTCACTTTAGGTGATTTGTTATCATTTGGCATGTACATGTTAAAGGCTACCCTTGCTTGAAAGAGGGGGCTCCCATATTGTAGCTCCATCCTATACTGTATTGTAATGTTAAATGGCCTCTCCTTCAAAAGAGTATACTCTAGGCCCATTTGGAACAGGAGGGGCTGAGATCTAGGCTATAAAACAACCTTTCCATTACTTCTGTTTAAAAATAAGTGTACCTGGCATCTAGTAGGATCCAGTGCAAAATGAGTACACACTTTTTCGTGACAATGTTATTTATGAAAGGGGAGCCCACCAGTGAGGGACTACCACCAGAGACTAAGGACATTCCTGAAGGTAGGACTCAGTCCCTGGTAGTTACCCCTTTTCTGCTGGAAAACCAGGGATGTGGACATCCATGTCCTTAGCAGTTTTGGGGTAACTACTGATGAAGTGGACACCCAGGTTCTTACCAGCAAAATAGTTAAATTGGTATTTTAACCCCTTAAATGTCAGGGAAGTCTCCAATACTTTGTATTGCAAATCAGCTGCACTATATATATATATATATAAACATTCCCATTAAATGAAATGGGGGTTTTCAACCCCTTGAATGCACACACATAAACACATACACAGACCTTTAATAACAGGAAATGTGTTTGAGTGTGTGTGCATGTAGGCATCAGCTGTATTCATCTGATAAGAACACTTCCCACTTTAAAATCATGATGAATGCTTTAGTTGCTTTCTGGGAGTGACAATTCCCACCACAATAAGATGACTAAATCATTTTCTAAACCTGGACCTTCTAGATAGGAAGACGATACATGTGAATGACCATAGTGTGAACTCTGTTTAGTTATAATTAGCAAGAAAAAGCCAGATTTATGTTATGTACTTTAAAGGACAGTTATCACACTTACTATGTTTGTTCTTATGTTAGCAAGCTAAATAAGAAATGTATAGCAGATTAAGAAGCAGGATATTGTCTGTAAAACCCATATACTTTATTTAGCAGGAACACAGTGCAAAACGAGAAGTCTGTTGATTACAGGGAGATAGCTCAGAAGTGGGCAGAGATGGAGTTCTGCATGTGCTAGAGTGAGGAATGTGGGAAGTAAGCATCTCTTAACTTACTAGTCCAAGTAAAAGGTGAGATATTGCTCTGTGTAGCCCTCAAATAGTTGCTGCTACCTGTAAATGGAGTTAGAAGACTGACCAACATGGATGACAGGGTTTGGGCTAAACAAGTAAATGTTTGTCTTGATCCACTGAATTTATTTGTTGAATTAAGTGCACAGTTCTCATAGGCTGCCAGTGTTGGGCTTGAAATCCCTTTACTTTAAGTCTGTGGGCTGCAGGCCTTGCCCCTTAAGAGTGAACTGAAAGACATGAAATTTGACAGTTCAGTCTATATCACATGATCAACTAGAGAGCACTAGCGGTCAGTTCTTTACCCGATATGGCTCTCCAGATAATTCATTGGCAGAAGAGCAGAATGCGAAGAGGGCAACTATCACATTATGGCACAATTGCATATGTTTTTTACCACTCATGGCTTTGCCTTAACCCTCTGAGTGCAGAGCAATGCGTTGCATACCCTTCTGGAACTCAAAGAGTGAACCCAACTGTTATGGTTCTAGGGCAGACATTAGTTTATTACTATAAGATAGATCCACATTCTATATCATGCTAGCACAATATTCTTAAAGAAACACAAACACCAGGGTGGTAATATGATGGTTAAGTGATGTTATTGGCATTTCTACAGCATGTGCTAAGGTGTCTTCACTATCATATCCCTATAAATCTGCCATAAACTGCCAACATGTCATGAATCCATTATGTTAAGAGAGAGACTATCTTTGTGGTGTTGAAGGTTGAACTGCTGGTGATGCATAAGGGACAGCACACGTACACATCACCAGCAGTTTGAAAATCCTGCATGCTGATGATTAAATTTGACCCCCTCCTCCCCTTGCAAACCTAATTCTTAGTCCATATGGTGATGTGTGTCTCTATCACCATGGCAATATGCTCACCACATATCACCACATACAAATCACCATAGCATTGCTCCATCTTCCCCCAGGTCCCTAGAATCAATCCTCAAAAAGATGTATGGAAGTTTCACTCATTTATACTCAGAAACCTGTGAGAAATATTATTTTTTGTTATAATGTAATATTGTATTGCTTAGGTCAATTCAGATAAAAATATGATGACTAAGTAGCTCAGTGGTACAAGAAAACCACTATTAATGTGTAAAATATTATAAATGCTGCATGGCTATTTCAAAACATCCAGTCTCTGCTTCATACCATGTGCTTTTAAAACTGCAGATATCAATTTCTTCTTTTTAAATAATTAAGCAATATTTCTGCTTCACTGCTGATGTGGATATAACCCTTTCTTTCCATTCTCTGTAGTGCCTCAAGTTTAGCTGTGAGCAAATCAACTACATCCCCGAGGACAAGCAAGAATTCAGAATCATTTAATTGAGTTTTTTATCCCTTTATTTCTACAGAAACTCTCTGGGGAAATCAAAGGTCTGAGAAAAAAAGGCGACATCCAGGGGCATCGCTTGGATGGAGGGGCTAAGAGGCAGAGGAATTCCTAGGTTCCAAAAAGATCTGAGGCTAGAGACCATGTCAAAATTCAGGTAGTGAAGATAATGCTGTAGTGAGGATTGGGTTATCTTCAAACAATTTAACCATTTATTTTGCTAATCTAATTGTAACTCTTTGAGTGTCATAGAGGTAATCAATGCATTGCATGTGAGGCATGTGAAGAAGGGTTGTCACCATCTACTCCACTTGGGACCACTGCTATGACCAAAAAGTAATTTGTGTCAAGTAATCTGAGGAGGATAACGATTTGACACAAACATGACAATGGTAAACACTATATACATCCACAAATCACAACATACCAGCCCCCCACCACTACTACAATACACATATGCCACATTGTAGGTTGTACTTTAATTTTGTTATTACTTGACATCATTATGAATATGTGTTAAGTGAAACTTAAGCAGGAAGTAAGTGTTGTGGACATAGGACAAACACACACTGCATACTAACACATTTTCCAAGGGATATGTTCCTGTAGGACTCACAACTCTGACTTTCAGCCACTTGTTTCTAAATTACAGCCCACAGAAAAAGTAATATTGTAGTTGGAAATGTAGTACCCATGGGAAATATAGGCAAAAAATGTGTTAAAATAGGTGAAAAGGTGGAAAATTTTGCATTGGTGAAAAGGAGAAAACTTTTGCGAAAAAAGAGAAAAATCAGCCAGTTTTTGCAAAAAGTCAGGCAGGAAATTTTTCCCACTTTTTGCCCACCTCTAGTAAGGAGATACATCACTCAGGATCCAAAAGCTATGACAGAAAAAGCCAGGAAAAAATTATTAACAACATCACAAATGAGGAGGAGGAGGAGGGATGTGAAGAAGGGTTGCTAACATCTAGCAGACTTGGGACCACTGCTATAACCAGTATGTAATGTGTATCAGTAATCTGAGAAGAATGATAGCTTACATTTGACACAAACATGAGAATGATAAAAAAAAATTGCCATAGGAACGAAAAATAAAATAATAAAAAAAAAAAAAAAAATATATATATATATATATATATATATATATATATATATATGTACACATACACACATCAACCACGCCAGTCCCCCACCACCATTACCATGCACATCTGCCACATTGTAGGTTGTACTTTTTTATATTTTGACATCATCATGAATATGTGCCAGTGTCACTTAAACAGGAACACATTTTTCAAGGCATATGTTGATGTAGGACTCCCAACTTTGACTTTCAGACACTTAGTTCTAAACTGGATGTTGCACCACAGGAAAGATAGGGGAAAAACTTGTTAGAATAGGCAAAAAAAATTTTGGAATTGGAGAAAAAGGAGGAAAATTTTGAAAAGGAGAAAACTCGAGAAAAAAGAGAATGTCTGTTTTTTTGCGAAAAGTCACATTTTGCTCACTTGTCTTCCACCCCTAGTTATAAATACAACATCATAGTGAATAAAGACATATGTGACCTGGATTACATGGCAGCCGATCTACAAATTCCTTCATGGATGTCAATAGGAATATGTGAGAAGTAACCAGTGATGACATATCAATTAGGCTATATGTATAAAAAAAAGAACTACTACTGAGAGACTAAAGATAAAGGGCCATAAACAAGCCAACTTAAGAAATGAGAACACACAACGCTTAAATTGTTAATATTAACCCCTTGAATGTTACAGGGCTTTTACATTTATTTTTAATATTTTTATTGAGAAGGGCCACCTTGAAATACAAATTAGAATAATCCACAACAGGAAAGGAAGTTACAAGAGTAACACAATACCATTTTGGATAAACATGCAAAAGTGTAGAAGACTAGCATCCCAAGGCATCCCAAGCACATGCGTTTTTGTTATTCTTCATAGAAAATACAAACGTACCCCTAAAGAAAAAAAAAGAAAAAACATTTTAAAAAAAGGGGAGGTAATGGACCACCACCCCTCCCGACACCCCCACGTCCAAACACACCACCCCACACATATGCGAGCAAAGCCCCCCATCCCAATCAGTGAGAGGATCTTATCATGCAGTGGGACAGACAATCCCCCAGATAACATGAATCCTGTGCGGGGTCCCTCAAAATGTGCAATTACAGGGGTTTTAAATGTATTGCAGTACAAGGCACTGCAGACCTCATTGGCATTCTGTGCTTTTCAAATAACATTTTCTCAATAAGCTATGCATCTCCTAGGAAGGAGTTGGTAGAATTGTTCTTCTTTGTCTTATTAAATATGACCTAAAGTGCCTCGCACTCACCCCTAAAAATATTAACACTTGAGCCTGTTAAAAATTAAAAATAGTGATGAAAAAACAAATTGCTACCCATTGTCCTGGGCTCAGACGAAAGAAGCACAGCAGCAGTTAACCACAGCCTTCACCACCCAATCAGGTACCACTCCTGAAGGGGGGTTGGGAGGCACTGCATACTTAGGCAGGCCATGCATAATCAGCAGATATAGAGGAGGATGACTGTGGAGGAGGAGGCTACAGGGCAGACACTTTCAGTTGCTAGGTTGCAAGCAACTTGCAACTTGGTGTTCTGCACCCTTGTCAACAGCTGTTCCTGAGGAGCTGTTGTTCCAGCTTCTGCATGTGGTTTAGGCTCATTTGCTCCCTTACTGGGATCTTAACTGGTGTCTTGACAGTTGGTTTTTTGAATCCAGATGTAACACAGACTTCATCAAGCCCTGACAGTACCTGAGTCCTGTCCTCATCCCTGTAAGAGTAACATAGTTGATGAGACTTAAAAAAGGACATGCATCCATCAGTTCCTCCCATGCCATGTCACTCCGAGGCAAAAGAAAACATTGAAAACATTTCCAATTATGCCCCAAGTGTGTAAAAAATACAACAGAACCACAGGATTGCACTTACAGGATCCACACATATATGAAAACACATATCTCCCTCCCAGAAAAAACAGCCTTCCAGAAGAAAACCTCATCACCTCCTTGTGCAGGTAGTTTGTCAGTGCTATGTGTTTCTTCTGATACAAGGTATCACTACCAAAGTGATTCAAAGATGACAAGATTGCTCAGATTAAAAACCTGGTCCTACAAGCTTAGCACTCCTGGCATTAGCCAGTAAACAAATCAAACTTCTCCCAGTTGCTGGGTTTCACACCGAGGTGAATCTTGGAGAGACCAAGTATCATGGTACCGTGATTGCTGGCTTTTGCTGTCAGTCAGTTGTAAGAGCTCTCCATTGGCTGCCTGTCATTAGTCCGCCCAGTATTGTCTATATAGACTGGGCTCATGCACCCTTTGGTTGCCCTTTCGTGGTGTTTCTATGTCAGTGGTCACCTGCCTATGGGTCCTGTGTCTACTGGGCCGCTTGAGCTCCCTATTGCCCAGTGTCAGTGTCCTCGCCCAGACATCCAGTGTCACTCCTGAGTGGTACCTGTTTCCATTCCTGATCCGGTTTGACTGCCATCCCTGCTTCCGTTCCTGATCCGGTTTGGCTGACGTTCCTGCTTCCGTTCCTGACCCGGTTTGACTGTCGTTACTGTTCCAGTATCCTGTTCTGGCCTGACTGCCGTTCCTGCTCCTGGACCGGGACTGACATTCTCCTTCTGGACTTGGTCGCCTGGGCGACATTCTGACTACTGGATTCTCCTTACGTTGCCTTCCGTTACCAGGCTGGGCCTCCATGTTGTCCAGTACGCGGTACTGGTTTACTCCATATCACCGGTTGCTAGCTGCCTCCATTACAGCACCGGTAGGGCTTCAGTGTTGTCCAGTACACGGTACTGGTTTGCTCCATACACACAGGTTGCTAGCTGCTTCCATTACAGCACCGGTAGGGCTTCTGTGTTGTCAAGTACGTGGTACTGGTTTGCTCCATAACACACCGGTTGCTAGCTGCTTCTAGGAAGGAATGGGAGACAGGGATGAGGATGAGTATCACCACCATCACCACCAGCAATGAGCTTTTGGAATTTGCAGAATCTGCAACTGCTCTGATTCCTTCTGCTGCTGAACTGCAAAGGCAGCAGGATGCTGAGGAGCAAGCTAGTGTGTCAGCAGCAGCAATACTCCTGGTCCTAGTTGAAGTGCTATTTCTGAGGCACTGACAGCAACAACAGCAACATCATCCACTGCCAGCACAGACAGTGAAGGGGAATGTGGAGGACAAGAAGAAAGAGACCATTATTCTTCACCTGGTCCCTATCCCTCCCCACAGAATTCATGGGTGTGGAACTATTTTTCTCTTGGGGCAGGCACAGTGCAGTCTTCACCAACAGCACTGTACACAATTTGTGACAAGTTAGTGAGAAGGGGAAAGGAGGGAAGGCCCCTTGGCACAACCGCACTGATATCACACATGAGAAACAGACACAATGATATTTATGTCAGACATGTTAAAGACAAACACCCACCACATAAATCAAGCAACACTGTTGTTGTACCCCCTGACTCTCCAGAAAGACAACAAGAGGCAAGGCGGAGATCAAAGAGGAGGGAGAATAGAGAAGCCCAGGCAGAGAATGGAAGTTCCATGATGAGTGACACAACTAGCTCGCCATCACCTTCTTCCACTAGGGTAACTACATCTTCTGCCAATCCACATCGTTCATCTTTACCTCCCTCTGCCAAATGATAGCCACTCTGTTGATTTTAGGATGAGGCAGTTGGTCTCCACCCATTACACACTGTGTGGTGCACTGACCAACCATGCCAGTGTGGTGGAGAAGAATTGGAAACAGGGAATCAAGCTTCATCTGAGAAGATTCCATCCCGCACAATATGCTAAGATGCTGACAGGGAGTGTTCGTCATTACTATTAAACTGTCGGCAAGTTGAAATGTGTCCTTAGCAGGGTCTGAACAAGTGGTATAATGACAGCGGCAGTATTTGCGTCCTGGTGTCAATGTGTTTGGATACAGTTGTGTCCCCAGGTGTTATTTGCCACACACACACTGTGAACATAACAGTTGCTGATGAGCGCCACAGTTCATGCTCTCAAGGAATACATTTCTATTCTAATAACAACACACCCATGATTTTGAAGGAGGGGCAGGTGGAGAAGAATTATTGGCCAACTTCTTCTTTACTCCACATAGACTGGGGGCTACTTATTCTGCTGCTACTGCCTCATACTCATCACTGGAGCTAGTTGTAGCAAGTGGAACCTTCATCATTCATCAACCATGTTACTGCTGTTGTTGATCCCATTCCCTTAGAACTGCCTAATCATCCTGCTACTTAAACAACTCAGCAGCAGCAGCACGAACAGCAGTTACAAATTTCTCATCTATATCAGGGCATTTGACAATGGCCAGTGGCCACTGGCTAACAGGACATCACTTGCTGGCACTAGGCCAGCAAGGATATTTTTTATCTCAGGGCTTGTGATTTAAACAAAAATACAAAAAAAAAAATCATAGACATACAATAAAAAATAATTTTTGGGGGTTTGTTTCTTACAAATCAATGTTTCCTTAGGACTTGTGCCTAACAATCTTTAGTCTTACAAATCAATGTTACCTCAGGGCTTGGGCCTCTAACAACAAATCTAACAAATCATCATCTATAAAATACTATATCAAGTATCAGTCCACCCCAGTGGCAGCTTATGTCAGGGGATCCTGTCACTATCACATAAAAAAAAAAAAAATAAGAAATTTGTATTATTAACTGTCTCCCCACCAGTCAAGAACCCACCCCCAAAACAAATTCCCTGTTCAACTTATTAATTCATTCACCAACACAGGCACCCTCCTCATACCCCTTTTATACCATGTTGTATGGTTTTTTTTTTATTTGTATTTAGGATTTATTTTGTATTAACTTCCCCCAATCCCAGTAAACAAACCCCCCAAAAAGCATTCCCTGTTCAACTGATTCCTTCTCCACATTCCACCAACACAGGCACTCTCATGCCCTTTTATACTATGCCTTTGGGAAATAAAAAAAATATTTGCTATGTATTGTGTGTAACTTCAATGTTCCCATTGATTTCAATGGAGTGAAAAAAGCAGAAAATCGACACTTTTCACAGAAAATTTTTTGTAAAGCGGGAAGTGCCATTATTCTCCAATTTCAGTTTCATGTGATATTTTTCACCCAACCCTAACAGTGACACATTAGATGATACTACTATTGCCTTTTCAGGTCACTTGTCATAAGACCTGCAATCATTAATAGGCATTGGTGTTGTTTTAGGAAAGATGTAGGTTATCAATAGGTTACAAAATCTACAACTAAATAATACAAATAATGTAAATTAATTATAAATAGTGTATATAAGAATAAAAAGATGACAATTTTTCTATAATATGGGCCACATCACACATGTATCAGCAGTTACATGAAAAAAATAATGCTTGCTTATGTTTATTGCTTTGTTTATACCCATGAAACACATGAAATTGTCAAGGCATCATGTAAAAAGGTATGGTGACCACTGTTACGGGATCTGATTTCCCTTTCTATTAGAAGAATTAGTAGGCTTTCTTCATCTCTAACTTTAGCTGACTCTTATTTTCTAAATCAATACAAATATATAAAAAGTATACCTGTTAGCTAATTGTAACTTAATTCAGTTCTCAAGCTAGATTTCTATTTAAAACACACACACATTATGACTTTTTCTGTAGCTTGATTTTTGTACTCTGCTGCCTCTTTGCTTAGCAACTATGGACATTGTTGAAGCACAGGACTCTGTTGTTAGGACTACAGATTTCCAGAAGTCTTTGCATTTTCAGGAATAGTTAAGATATAGAATCTACAGTATATGTCACATGGTCGTCTGTGTTGTGAGTTTTGTTGAAAGGATCAGATCAGCTGACGTAATCATTCTTTTTAACAGGAGAATAATAAAAGTTATATACGTGATTTTATCAGATCAAATTCTGTGTGTTTATTAAGAGTTGATTTATTTCATGTGTATCTGTATTTGTGAGCAATAATAAAAAACTGTGGAGATGGTAACTCAACCTCTGCCTACCAATAAATGTCTGCATATACAAATGTAATGCTAGTTAATATTTTGTTTACAAATATATATAGTATGAGTGTGTACTCGTGTGTTTTACTGTCAGTGACTCAGGCTCTCCTGTGTATTTTTAAAAACACATTGACAATGAGTATAAAAAAATTATATTTGAGCTGTAATAACATTTGAATGAAAAATCTTCCTGAAGTAAGAGCACTCTTGATTTGCTCAACAGGAAAAGTCTGACAGCTTACATTTTTCCATAATAAATGTTTTCTACCCCTATATGAAGAATTGAACTGTAATATATTTTCCAGTAGCAGGAGATCAGATACAACTACCTTTTTATTTAAACCCTTTTAAAAATAAAAAATGTCTCTTCATTAATTTACATTGGAGGTAGAGGGTTTCATTCTCCTCCTGCAGATCTTGGTGGTGGGAACATTTTAATTGGGGCTTCACAGAAGTCGTCCTCAGATGAGAACATTTTCTGCTTTTAATTTGTTAAAAGAGCCTCTAGAATTGCTTAAAATGATGAGGATTACATGTCTAAGCTTTTTTTGTTTTCCTGATGAATCAACTGCAAAATGTGCCTCTCATATTGGGACAATATACCCAGTTTTTCATCTTGCCAGATTATTGTGCCCTTCAATTAAGTCTTCTAGTATGTGAAATTGTATTATTTTTGATGACACAGTTTCTCTCTGATCTTGCACTGCTTGTCTCAGAAATCTCCCTGCTTCTTTCTGACTATCCTTAATCTTTTTGTTCCAAAACAAACTAGGCATGTGTCAATCATCTCCTCAGTCAGCTTATCTGGATCAATTTTCCAGATTCACTTTCACCTCTTTTTATTTTCAGCTCATGATTAGGGATTGCCTCCAACTGTAATCAGTGAATAATGGCACTTTCCACTTGGCGAATAATTGCCCTATACACAACACATAACAAATATTATTTTATTTGCCAAAGGCATAGTATAAAAGTGGCATGAGGGTACGTGTGTTGGTGGAGTGTGGGGAAAGAATCAGTTGAACAGTGAATGTTTTTTTGAGGGGGGGGGTTGTTTACTGGGATTGGGAGGGAGTTAGTTAATACAAAATAAATCCTAAATACATCTAAAAAAACCCATAATACATGGTATAAAAGGGGTCTGAGGAGGGTGCCTGTGTTGGTGAATGAATTAATAAGTTGTACTGGGAATTTGTTTTGGGGGTGGGTTCTTGACTGCTATTGGGGGGACAGTTAATAAAAAAATAAATCAATAAAATAAAATAAGAAATTTGTATGTAAAGTGATAGAGACAGGAATCCCCTGACATAAGCTGCCACTGAGGTGGACTGATACTTGACTTGATAGAGTATTTTGTAGAGGATGATTTGTTAGATTTGTTGTCAGAGGTTCAAGCCCTGAGGAATCATTGATTTGTAGGACTTAGACTTATTAGTCTAGGCCCAAAACCTAAGCAAACATTGATTTGTAGGACTTAGGCTTGTTAGAAACAAACACCAAAAAATGTTTATTTTTTTGTAGGACTATGATTTTTTTTTTAAAGCACAAGCCCTGAGAAAAAAAAAATAAATTCCCCTCTGGCCTAGTGCAATCAGGTGATGTCTTGTTGGCAAGAGGCCACTAGCCATTGTCAAATGCCCTGATGTAGATGCAAAATTTGCTACTGCTGTACTTGCTGCTGCTGCTGCTGAGTTGTTTAAGCAGAAGGATGATTAGGTAGCTGAAAGGAAATGGGATCAACAACAGCAGTAACATGGCTGATGGATGATGTTCCACTTGCCACGACTAGCTCCAGTGTTACACCTGAGTAAGTAACAGCACCATAACTAGCAGCCCCCACCACATCTGGTATATGTGTTGCTGCTGGCAAGTGGAACCTTTCCTAGTCCCTGATCACTTGTTAACCCCATTCCCACTGTGTCCATGGTGGTCTGTGGAACACTAGCCTGATCCTCAGCATCCTGCTGCCCTTGCAAATCAGCAGTAGCAGGAATTAGAGCAGTTGCATATACAGCAAATTTCCAAATGCCCACTGCTGGTTGGAGGAGGTAACAAACAATGTGACAGAGGGTCCACTAATGGTATCATCTTCTCCTTCCCCCTCCTGAGTATTATAAGACACACTAACAGTAGCTTCAGAACTGGTAGCAACAGGTTCAGCACTGGCAGCAGGCGCAGCACTGGTGGAAGCAAGGGCAGTACTGGTAGCAGGCACAGCACTGGTGGTGTCACTGGCAGCAGGGGCAGCAATCTGACAGCAGGCACAGCACATCTTACACCAGGCACAGCACGTCTGGCAGCAGGAGCAGCATGTCTTGAAGAAGACATAGGCAGCTGACCTGTCCTGCTCTCACTACTAGTACTACCCTTTTGTTCCTCCTTTGATAGTAATTTCCCCAAAAACCCTAGGGGTGATTTAGGGAGACTGGCCAACATTGCTTCTGTAGTGCTCACTTTCTCTTCAGACTCAGACTCAGTGGACACATAATGGTCCTTCCAGTTCCTCCTTTTATTACTTTTAATCCTGCTCATAGCAATAGCAGTCACTATGAGCTTCTCCAGTCTCAATTTTGCCTCAAAATCACAGCAGAATAGCACAGCACATCTACCTTGCTCTGTAGCTGCTTCTATTGTGTTTCACTTCCTGGAATATGTCATGTAAATCAATGGGCAGAAACTTTCTAGCCATTGAAAAAATGGCAAAAAATTTTGGCCAATGGGCGAAAAATGTAACATTTTAATTGCTGGTTTTAAAGCGTATTTTCCTGCGAAAAAGCGGACAACAATGTGGTTTTCGCAGAATTTCCCACTGAAACATGGTGAGAGATTTCGCCCACCCCTACTCATGATCTAGATGAACTAAGGTGTGATATAAGGAGAATGTGGTATGATAGATCAACTCTAGCATGGGCATATGTACTAATCAACATTCTCTAACTGTTCTCTGAATTAGCATTAGCATTATGTCACACAAGTGTGAACCTCGCCACAAGCCTAATTGCATACGCAAACAAACAATTGAATATGTGAAAGCACACAAATTAGCAAATCATGTATGCATGTACAGTTAATTCCATGCTAATGAGCATGGTATGGCATGATTCAATATACACTAAACAGAGAGGCAGAGTGAATAATTGGCAACATTTAAAATCATGCCAATACAATGATGGTGGGCAGAGGTAGAAGTGATACAGATGTGAGCAATAGGCTGAAAAGAACACTGAGGCTCCCTGTCTTTGCAGAGTAATATAGAAAGTGAATCCTGAGTGTGAGCCTGGGGAATGAAACCAGAAACCAGACTCTGTGGCAACTGGTATCCCACATATGAGCACAGGAGATATGAGTGCCTCTATCATCACCCTATCATAGGGGCAGAAGGAGATATTTAAGTCCTGTCTTCCACCTGTTTCTCTACAATTCTTATGAACGTTCCCATTTTAGCTCTATCTTTTTGATGTCTGTGTCTCTTTTTTTGCAGTTGAGTGTCGTCCTGGGATGTTGGTACACAGCATTGACAGTGGTAACTATACACCTCCAGATGGCATTCTTCTCAAAGAAAGATGTCCTACCTACCAATCTACATAAAACAATCTATATATGAGCTGTGTATGTAAAGGAAATCCATCTATTGCTGAACTACAATGCACGTGATCCTCATCACCTATATGGACAATCAATTGTTTACGGAGGATCATGGTAGCTGTATTGCATGAAGTGTTCATGATCATACACGCACACATTGCAACACGTACCATGGTTTAACACCTGGAAATCTTTGTGAACATGAACACTGCCCTTACATATAGATTTCATTATAAGAGCTGTTCATGCCCACCTGCCATATAGCTTGCGATAATTGCTGGTAATATCATTCATAAGAACACTGTTTCCCTCTTCCCCGAATCTGGCACTCCATGCACTGGCATTTTCCTGCTCTTCTACAGTCTGACTAGCTGGCCATGTCCCCTCCTGTGGATTGTCCATCCTGTAGGCACCGCACACACATTGCATGCACAATGTCACTTTTAATTTGCTTTTATTATTTTCATTCACACATGTGCATGAATTATTTTCCATTTACATTGCAATTGGACTTACACTGTGAACCCACAGAGGTAAGGTGCACGAATCATGCAGTTAGTCTCAGCAATGCCATGAATACTTAATTCTTAGTACCTATGGTGTAGCCACATTGTGTATATCATGTTTTGCATCTTTTGTGATTTTTTTTGCCAGGTTAGTGCTCTTTTTTATGCCAGAACTATTAGTTAAAATGCTGAACAAAATACAACAATACAGTGTAGGAAACATCTCTTTGAAAAATGTATTTGGCCCTTCCAAAGGAACCTATATCATATGAATTTCAAACTTGCAGAACCACTTTTTTCTTCATTGCTTCTTATAATGACACCAACTTAGACTGCAACTATAATTTCCAACTGCTTTTCTATGCCTGCTCTGCTTAGAAGGATACCAAGCTGATCTGAATCTTTGATCTTCTTATAGTACAGATCCAGCCTACTGTTGTATCCTTAATCTGCCTGTCCTGATACTAATCTCACCTGCATCAAGACTCCAATCAATCTGCTTGTTCATCTACAGACTTGGTTTGTCTCTTTCTCACTCTGTTTTGATCACTAAACCAGCCTTATTATCTTTGATTTGCTTGTGCATACAAACACATCTTTTTATCAGGACTTTGCTCAGTCTGTTTCTTCCAATACAGACTAAGCTGCCTCTGACTACCCTTGAGCTATATAGTGGGCCTCTAGGGTTTAGTTTAAAAGTGAAAATGCTGCTCCATTTCCATATTGGATGGCAAATCATAATTTCCCACAACTCCACCACTCCTGTCATTTTAAATAAGCGGTAGATAATTATCCATTGTATATGGTCACTTTTTAAAGAATCCAGTGGAGTTAAGCACTTGACTGACTGAACTCCATAGAATAGCATAAATTAATTTGTAGTAGCCATATTAGTCCATTTGTAATAATGCTAATATATGAGTACATTGGTATTTGTTATCCCTTTTTATTATTTGGACTAAGTTTATATTTGAATACAAGTTATGGAGAAATTCTCTTTGCCAGGTCAAATGATGCCACACAAAGTAAAACTTCTTACAATCCTAACCATGTCCTGTCTTGTCTTTACATTTCTTACAGCTCTCACAGCATAGAATTCTGCATTATATTAACCCTTTGAGAGCAAGAAGGGTGTGCCGTGCAATGCAAAAGTAAGTCACTGCACACCTATCTGGCACTTAAAGGGTTAAACCTTCTGACTAGAGCCACTTAATTTACCTAGTGAGGAAAGAGATGATCACTCAAAAGCTTGTCTTAAAATATAAACTAAGAAACAAATGTTGTGACGAGCATCCATCGAGAACGAACAAGATAAAGTGTCTTGTTCTTGGGCATAGTGACCCCCTCAGTGGTGCTACAAGTCAAATTTTTCACTCCCATGTGCCATTGCAGAGAGAAAATTTCCATTTTCATATCAGACTGGTCCCGCCTTCAGACAGTCCAGCTCCGAAATTTCAGGCAAATCCTCCCTGCACGAGAGAATCAGCAAAATCACAGAAGTACTTTTAGGCCTATGTGGGCCTCATCAGTATGGTGCAGCTGATTTTCTCTAGGCAAATGGAGAGCAAGGGCCCATGCCTGGGATCCCCTTTCACTTAGGAAGACAAAGAAACATATGTTGTGATGAGCACCCATCGAGAACGAGCAAGATAAAGCATCTTGTTCTGGGGCACAGTGACCCCTCAATGGTGCTACAAGTCAAATTTTTCACTCCTATGTACCATTGCAGAGAGGAAATTTCCATATTCATATCAGACTGGTCCCGCCTTCAGACAGTCCAGCTCCAAAATATCAGACAAATCCTCCCTGCACGAAAGATCAGCAAAACCACAGATGTATGTTTTGGCCTATGTGGGCCTCGTCGGTATGGTGCAGCTGATTCCCTCTAGGCACATGGAGAGCAAGGGCCCATGCCTGGGATCCCCTTCCACTTAGAGTGACAAAGAAACAAATGTTGTGACAAGCACCCGTCAAGAACAAACAAGATAAACTGTCTTGTTCTTGGGCATAGTGTCCCCTCAATGGTACTACAAGTCAAATTTTTCACTCCCATGTGTCATTGCAGAGAGGAAATTTCCATATTCATATCAGACTGGTCCCATCCTCAAACAATCCAGCTCCGAAATGTCAGGCAAATCCTACTTGCACAAGAGAATCAGCAAAACCACAGACATACATTTCGGCCTAGGCGTACCTAGTCGGTACGGTGAAGCTGATTCCCTCTAGGCACATGGAGAGCAAGGGGCCATGCCTGGGATCCTCTTATACTTAGGGAGACAAAGAAACAAATGTTGTGACAAGCACCCATTGAGAACGAGCAAGATAAAGTGTCTTGTTCTTGGACATAGTGACCCCTCAACGGTGCTACAAGTCAAATTTTTCACTCCCATGTGCCATTACAGAGAGGAAATTTCCATATTCATATCAGACTGGTCTTACCCTCACACAATCCAGCTCCAAAATGTCAGGCAAATCCTCCCTGCAAAAGAGAATCAGCAAAACCACAGACATACGTTTCGGCCTATGTCGGTATCGTCGGTATGGTGCAGCTGATTCCCTCTACACACATGGAGAGCAAGGGCCCATGCCTGGGATCCCCTTGCACTTAGGGAGACAAGGAAACAAATGTTGTGACAAGCACCCATTGAGAACAAACAAGATAAAGTGTCTTGTTCTTGGGCAAAGTGACCCCTCATTGGTGCTACAAGTCAAATTTTTCACTCCCATGTGCCATTGCAAAGAGAGAATTTTCATTTTCATATCAGACTGGTCCTGCTTCAGACAGTCCAGCTTCAAAATGTCAGGCAAATCCTCCCTGCACAAGAGAATCAGCAAAACCATAGACGTACTTTTAGGCCTATGTGGGCCTTGTCAGTGTGGAGCAACTGATTCCCTCTAGGCACATGGAGAGCAAGGGCCCATGCCTGAGATCCCCTTTAACTTGGAGAGACAAAGAAACACATGTTGTGACAAGCACCCATCAAGAACAAACAAGATAAAGTGTCTTGTTCTTGGACATAGTGTCCCCTCAATGGTGTGACAAGACAAATTTTTCACTACCATGTGCCATTGCAGAGAGAAAATTTCCATAGTCATATCAGACTGGTCCCACCCTCAGACAGTCAGCTCTGAAATGTCAGACAAATCCTACCTGCTCAAGAGAATCAGCAAAACCACAGCTGCACGTTTCAGCCTATATGGGTTTCATTGGTATGGTGCAGCTGGTTATCTCTAGGCAAATGGAGAGCAAGGGCCCATGCCTGGGATCCCCTTTAACTTAGGGAGACAAAGAAACAAATGTTGTGACAAGCACCCCTCGAGAACGAACAAAATATAGCGTCTTATTTTTAGGCATAATGACCACCTCAATGGTGCTACAAGTCAAATTTTTCACTCCTCTATGCCATTGCAGAGAGGAAATTTCCATATTCATATCAGACTGGTCCCGCCCTCAGACAGTGCAGCTCTGAAATGCCAGGCAAATCCTCCCAGACATTTCGGAGCTGGATTGTCTGTGGGCGGGACCAGTCTGATATGGATATGGATATGGATATGGATATGGAGATGGAGATTTCCTCTCTGCAATGTCACATGGGAGTGAAAAACGTGAGTTGTAGCACCACTGAAAGGCTACCATGCCTAGAACAAGACCCTTAATCTTGTTCATGCTTGATGGGTGCTCCTCACAATTCTTTGTCTTCCTAAGTATAAGGGCATCCCAGGCATGGGCCCTTGCTTCCATGTGCCTAGAGAAATTCAGCTACACCACACCAATGAGGTCCACATATGTCGAAATGTATGTCTGTGGTTATGCTTTTTCTCTTGTGCGGAGAGGCTTTGCCTGACATTTTGGAGCTGGACTTTTTGTGGGTGGGACCAGTCTGATGAAGATTTTTTTCTCAACAATGGCACATGGGAGTGAAAAATGTGAGTTGTAGTATCATTGAGAGACAACCATGCATAGAACAAGACACTTTATCTTGTTTGTGCTTGAAGGCTGCTCTTCACAATTCTTTGTCTCCTTAAGTATAAGGGCATCCCTGGCATGGGATTGCATTGCTTCCATGTGCCTAGAGGGATTCAGCTGTACCACACCAACAAAGTCCACGTATGCCGAAACGTATGTCTGTGGTTATGCTGTTTCTCTTGTGTGGAGAGGATTTGCCTGACATTTCGGAGCTGGACTGTCTGTGGGCGGGACCAGTCTTATATGGATATGGAGATTTCCTCTCTGCAATGACACATGGGAGTGAAAAACGTGAGTTGTAGCACTATTGAGAGGCTACCATGCCTAGAACAAGACACTTTATCTTGTTTGTGCTTGATGGCTGCTCTTCACAACTCTTTGTCTCCTTAAAATATAAACTGTCCAAATAAAACATTTTTCACCCATACTAAAGTAATAATAGTTGCATTATAATAGTAATAGTAATTCCAAAAAAAATCGGTTATTGTATTGATTTTTCTCTCCTTTATTTCATCTTTCCCAGTATATATGCTTTTAAACTAGGCATTAAAGTAAATGCCAGTGCATATTTGGGATTAACCCTTCAATTGACCTGGAAGAGCTGTCAGTTATGACAGATCCATCTGTCATAAATCACTAGAGTTTATCAATCTTTTACTAAAATAACAGCCCAGAGACTCATGACAGTGCAGGGAACTAATATTCCCACCCCCACACACTGCAAAAGTTATCCTATTGCCATCCATGGGGGTCATACAGGCAAATACGTGGGAGTGTTGTCAGTACTGACAGAATGCATTTGTACATGTGATGCCTTGGATGATACCACATACTGATGTGAAATCTAGGCTTTCAGAGACAGTATGGCTTTTGCTTCTTTCTGCTGGCAAGTTTCCTTAGGTGAACCCAGCAAACCTTTCACTGCGTTCATCATTTAAAGGGACAGTGGATATTCCACATTGAGGTTGCTTCTGACAGCATGTACCTCTCATAAAAAAAAGTTTAAAATAAATAAATATATAAATGATCTTATTTGCTTGCATAGAGAATATGTGTACCCTGCACTATTAACCCTTTGAATGCCAGAGGGGTATGCAATGCATTGATTTGCAATGTGTTTTGTACCCTTCTGACACTCAAAGAGTTATCCCATAATTGCCAAGCAACACTGTAATCCTACAGATATGGGCTTTTGCCTTTTTGGACTAGACTATGACTGTGTATACAAGCCCAAATTCACAAAGGGTTAAGTAGATATATTACGAGATAAAACATCATAATTTCTGGTGACAAAAAGAATTCTGAATTTCAAGTTGAAGTGTGAATTCTTAACATCCTTTTGTAATAGAGAAACATCTAAAGCATTGTGGAGTAATTAAAGGAATAATTAACAACTAAAAATGATAAACATTTAAATATCAGGTACTTGTAGCTAGCATCTGTAAAGAACATTTATTTCACGTTAGATCCCTAAAATATAACACATATGTAGAATGTCCTATTAAGACACTGTTTAGTTATTTTAGCTGTTTGCAATGAGAGATAAGAACTAAGGCTGTTAACTTAACATCCAAGGACATACATGTACGTCATGGGTAAAAGTGCCTAAAGGACCCATGCCATCCATACGTCATGGATATCAGGGCTCCCCGTGTGGCTGCATACCATTCAGGGAGCCCTGAATCTGATTGTAAAAAAAAAAATGCACCGTGGTCCTTAAAGGGTCAGTAATGTCCCATAAAAAAATGTTATAGTTTTGTTGAGGTTCAAAAATTAAACTATATGCTACAAATCCTCTCTCTCACACCACTATGGTTTGAGAGATATTCTCATTGAAAGGTCCCCCCTCCCTCCCCTTTTCCTGACGTCAGCGCTGTGCTGACAGCAGGCGATCCCGGCCCGGGGACCAGCCGGTGGCTCTGCAGCAGAGCTGAAATCAAGTTATTTAAAAAGAATTACTTCATTGGAAAGGTCTACAAGGTGTGCCTGGTTTGCAAGCACACTTTGTAGACCGTTCCAATGAAGTAATTCTTTTTAAATAACACGATTTTGGCTCTGCGGAAGAGCCTCCTCGAGTCGCATGACTCGAATCTCCTGCTCTCAGCTTCACAGCTGACATCATGAGATGGGGATGGAGGGGCGAACTTTGAAAGAGAATATATCTCAAACCATAGCGGTTTGAGAGATAGTATTTGTGGTATGTATTTTTGAACCTCTACAAATCTAGAACAATATTTTATGTGACGTTACTGTCCCTTTAAGTGCCGGCCATGTGTGTGAGAGCCAGTCCTTAAGGGGTTAAGGTACTGAAATTAGGAACAAATGTCCTTGTATTAAAAAAGGCTGGTGTCTTATTCCACAAGCAAATAATTGTTGTGTTGTCAATTAACAGACAAGATAGCACTTCCCAGACACCTGTCTAGACTGTGATGTTAACCCTTTGAGTGTCAGAGGAGCATACCTGGGAACTTTCATTGGTGGAGTCCCCAGAGCTGCAAGTCACTGCAAAAAGAGGGTGGGGTTTACCTGTGAGTGGGGCAGGGCTTTATGGGACATCACAGAAGTGGGTGGGAAGTGGGAGGAACTGTGTGGGGAAGGAGGAAAAGTGGGAGGAACTGTGTGGGGAAGGAGCAGAAGTGGGCAAGTTAAAGAAAACTGCCCACACTCGGAGAATCAGCTTTTGCCCTCTCTCTTTTGCACTCTCACAACCTGAGTATCCGGGGCAAAGTAGGAGAGTTCCCAGGTATGCTGAGGGGTAGCCACTGCATTGCTTTGCAGTGCTTTGAATACCCCTCTGGCACTCAAAGTTTTAATGGGAGGTAGAGAGCCCTGCAAAAGAATAAAACAAATAAAATAAGAAAAGCTGACTAGATTGTAGGCCTTGAAACAAACATAAATGTATTGGATATGATAGCATAAATATAAGGTATATAACTCTACATCATTTTTAGGTATTACTTTTCATTTAATTCATTTAATCAGTCATATAAAATGGAGCACAACATGGTATCGGATTAACATTAACCCTTTAAGGAGCAGCACGGCAATACCTCTCTCTAATCCTTAAGGGTTAAGATCCTTATTCCTGAAACTAAAGAGGATCAATTCTGATGCAAACCAACTTCTCCATAGGGGAGGGGAGGAAAATTCACCATGATTTAGAAGGGACTTTTAACCTCTTGAAATGGCTCTAATGCATTGCTTCATATTGCATTACAGGACTCTATAACATTCAAGGGGTTAAAAGTCAAATATAAATCAGTGCTTAATTCGGGAATTTTTATTTGTTCCTTATGTTTCAGTTGGTTTGATCCCCTTCCACTTAATCAGTAAGGCTCTAAGTATTAATTTAAACAATAATATAATATTTATCATGAATAAATTGCAACCCACCACCCCAAAAGACTAAATAGCATACAATCTCAGAAAGGATGTACAAACAAGGAATACCTAGGGCTGAGTGAAATGACTGCAATGTGTCTCACTGATCATTCTGGAGGACTTACAAAACAATATCATATCTGAACTACTTAGCTGGACTGAATCAAGGAGGAACACAGCAGAGGAAGAACAAGGTGAGGAAGGGACAGGGTAAGGTGGCAAAGAAAGAGGACAGGAGCAGGTAAGCATGGGAGAGGAAGAGGGGACAGCAACTGAGTGTCAAGGGTTCAGTAAATATGCAAATAGAAGATAATTGACTTTGAGAAAGATTTCATACCAGCTGATCCTTGTGAAGTTCGAACCAGCACATGAGCAGCTCACTGGCATGCTTCATCACTCTCCTGATAAGCAACTTGATACGTGTTTGGCAACTATTTGTCTTCACTGATTCTTTATTACAGCCTTTTGCAAGTGGGAATCTAGTAAGTGCACTGGTTATTTGTCTACTACAAAATAAGAATACATCTGCTCTAGATCGTTTTCGCTCTCTTTTCTGTTTTTTTTTCTATGAAACACAGACACCATGACATTTATGTCAAACATGTCAAAGCCAAACACCCATCACAGAAATCCAGCACCACTGTTACTATAGGTCCTGACTCTCCAGAAAGGCAACAAGAGGTGAGGCGGAGATCAAAGAAGAGGAAGAATAGAGAAATCTAGAGAGAGACTGGAAGTTCCATGACGAGTGAAACAACTAGCTCACCATCACCATCACCTTCTTTCTCTAGGGTAACAACTACATCTTCTGCCAGTCCACCTCATTCATCTTTACTAGTGATGAGCGAGCACCCCAATGCTCGGGTGTTCGGGTGCTCTGACCGAGCACCCCCTGAGGCTCGAGTGCTCGGCCGAGCACCCGAGCCCCATTGAAGTCAATGGGAGGACTCGAGCATTACACCAGGCACCCCCTGCTCTGATGAGGGGAGGGTGCCTGGTCCATAGGAAAATGGAAGAAAAGGATGGAAACACCACAGAAATGGTTCAGGGACAGCACAGGGAGGATGTCTGGATGCATCTTGGACTCCAACATCGCTGCTGGGAACGATCTTTCACCCGTAGTACGCCATTTTTACAGACTGATCGTAAAACACACAAAAAGGAAAATAAAAACGACTTTCTCCCAAAAATGTCCTTGATTTTCAGAACTGAGGCCATGATTAAGAGGGAAACGTGCGCAGAGGCAAATTCTCCCAAAAATTTCCTTGATTTTCAGAACTGAGGCCATGATTAAGAGGGAAACGTGCGCAGAGGCAAATTCTCCCAAAAATTTCCTTGATTTTCAGAACTGAGGCCATGATTAAGAGGGAAACGTGCGCAGAGGCAAATTCTCCCAAAAATTTCCTTGATTTTCAGAACTGAGGCCATGATTAAGAGGGAAACGTGCGCTGAGCTGACCATCTAAAACATTATGGGTGAGGGTCTGCTGCAGAGCTGACCATCCTAAACATTATATGCGAAGGCCCGCTAGTGAGCTGACGCTATAAAACATTATATGAGAGGGCCCGCTAGAGAGCTGACCCAATAAAACATTATATGAGAAGGCCCGCTGGTGAGCTGACCTATATAAAAATTGTCAAACAGGGCCCGCTGGTGAGCTGGCCCTATATAAAAATTATATCACAGGGCCCGCTGGTGAGCTGGCCCTATATAAAAATTATATCACAGGGCCCGCTGGTGAGCTGGCCCTATATAAAAATTATATCCCAGGGCATATGGAAGAGGAGGAGGAGGATGAGAAGATTAAGAGTCAACCATATACCCGTTTTTTGGGTGGAAGGGGTGAATGGGAATACAGAGTATTCCCATCATTGTAAATAACATATATAAAGTGAGTTTATGTTCCCCCGGGGCTTTCCTCCAGTGGAGTGGAGAAGTCAGGGGAAATCCAGGCCTTGTTCATTTTTATAAGTGTCAACCTATCAGCATTGTCGGTGGAAAGGCGGATACGCTTATCTGTTATGATGCCACCAGCAGCACTAAATACCCGCTCAGACAGAACGCTGGCGGCAGGGCAGGCCAGCACCTCCAAGGCGTAGAGTGCCAGTTCATACCACGTGTCCAGCTTGGACACCCAGTAGTTGTAAGGCACAGAGGGATCATTGAGGACGCTGACACGGTCTGCTACGTACTCCTTCACCATCTTCCAAAACTTTTCCCTCCTTGTGACACTAGGCTGCGCATCAGGGTGAGGGTGCTGGCGGGGTGTCATGAAGGTGTCCCACGCCTTGGAGAGTGTTGCCCTGCCTTTCTCGGAACTGCTGTGTGCTCCCCTTTTCTCCCCTTCTCTGTTGGCCAAGGTAGCACGTACTCTGCCGCCAGCGTTGTCAGATGGAAAATTTTGGAGCAATTTTTCAACAAGAACCTTCTGGTATTGCACCATTTTGCTTGTCCTCTCCACCGGAGGAATGAGAGATGAGAAATTCTCTTTGTAGCGGGGGTCCAGAAGGGTGAACACCCAGTAATCCGTGTTGTTTAAAATGCGTATAACGCGTGGGTCACGGGAAAGGCAGCCTAACATAAAGTCAGCCATGTGTGCCAACAGTCAAGATTTCGCTGTCCTCACCAGGAGGATGACTCTCAATATCCTCATCCTCTTCCTCCTCTTCTGCCCACCCACGCTGAAGAGATGGAACTAAAGTTCCATGGCTACCCTCTGTAGCGGAGGCAACCGTGTCTTCCTCCTCCTCCTCCTCCTCCACCTCCTCCAATTGTCGCTGAGAAGACGAAGTGAGGGTGCTCTGGCTATCACCTTGTGTAAGCTCTTCCTCCCCCATTTCCACCTCTTCCACATGCAAAGCGTCGGTTTTAATTGCGAGCAGCGAGCGTTTCAGTAGACACAGAAGTGGGATGGTTACACTGATAATAGCGTTATCGCCGCTCACCATCTGTGTCGATTCCTCAAAATTGCGTAAAACCTCGCAGAGGTCTGACATCCATTCCCACTCCTCACTTCTGATTACAGGAAGTTGAACGGAGAGGCGACGACCGTGTAACAGCTGGTACTCCACTACTGCCCTCTGCTGCTCACAAAGCCGGACCAACATGTGGAAGGTGGAGTTCCAGCGCGTGCTCACGTCACACAGCAGCCGGTGAGCTGGCAATTGTAAGCGCTGCTGCAGCTTCAACAGGCCGGCTGAAGCTGTAGATGACTTACGGAAATGTGCACACACGCGGCGCACCTTGGTCAAGAGATCATGCACATTGGGGTAGGTTTTTAGAAATCGCTGAACCACTAAATTAAATACATGCGCTAGGCATGGTACGTGTGTGAGCTTGCCGAGCTCCAAAGCCGCCACCAAGTTACGCCCATTATCACACACAACCATGCCTGGTTGCAGGTTGAGTGGCGAGAGCCATTGCTCGGTCTGGTGACTAATCCCCTGCAACAGCTCTGAGGCCGTGTGCTGTTTGTCCCCAAGGCAGATCAGCTTCAGCACGGCCTGTTGACGCTTCCCCACTGCAGTGCTACACTGCTTCCAGCTACTGGCTGATGGGGGAGTGGCGCTGCGTGTGGAGAATTCGGAGGTGGAAACGGAGGAGGAGAAGCCAATAACGTAGGTGCTGGCGGAAACCCTGATGGAGGTAGGGCCCGCAATCCTCGGCGTGGGTAGCACCCGTGCCATCCCAGGGTCCGAGTCGCTCCCAGCCTCCACGACATTCACCCAGTGTGCCGTCAGGGAAATGTAGCGTCCCTGGCCACAAGCACTTGTCCATGTGTCAGTCGTTAAGTGGACCTTCCCAGTAACTGCGTTGGTCAGGGCACGGGTGATGTTACGGGACACATGGTGGTGTAATGCGGGGATGGCACACCGGGAAAAGTAGTGGCGGCTGGGGACCGCGTACCGAGGGAAAGCTGCTGCCATCAGGCTGCGGAAGGACTCAGTGTCCACAAGCCTAAATGGCAGCATTTCTATGGCCAGTAATTTGGAAAGGTGTGAGGTTAGTGCTATGGCCTGTGGGTGGGTGGCTGGGTATTTTCTCTTGCGCTCAAATGCCTGGGGTAACGACATTTGGACGCTGTGCTGGGACAGGGAAGTGGATGTGGTCGCTGATGGTGCTTCAGATGGTACAGGTGCAGGGCGGGAGGTATGCGGGCCTGCGCCTTCGACAGGCGATTGGCCGGCACCGAAAACAGGGGAAGAGGAGGCAGTGGTGTGGCCTGCAGACACAGATGGGCGATCCAGGCGTTCCTCCCACTTACTACGGTGCTTGGATGCCATGTGTCGGATCATGCTGGTGGTGGTGAGGTTTCTAGTGTTCATGCCTCGGCTCATTCTGGTGTGGCACAGGTTGCAAACTACAATTCTTTAGTCGTCCGCACTTTCCTTAAAAAAACGCCATACCGCGGAACACCTACCCTTTGGCAAGGGAGATTTACGCAAGGGGGTGCTCCGTGGAACATTTGCGGGCCGGTTTGGTGCGGTCCGCCTTCTTTCTGTAGCCACACCACTGCCTCTTCCAGCCTGTTGCGGTGCTGCAGATGGCTCACCCTCAGGACTGCTGTCATCGCTCGGCTCTACACCTTCCCAGGTGGGGTCAGTCACCTCATCGTCCACCAAGTCCTCCTCCACTTCCTCACTCTGATCATCCTCCTCAAGTCTTGATCCCACCACATACTCTGTCATTGACAACTGTATAACATTCTCCTCAACAAGGTCTTGAGACGGAAATAGTGGTTGATTTAATGGCAACTGTGTCTCATCATCATCATCATCATCCACTACTTCCTTTGACCTTAAATGCCGTTCACATCTGTCATCTTCTTGTGATTGGGTAGCCTCTAGAGGTTGTGAATCAGGGCACAAAATGTCATGTTCCTCTGCAAGCGTGCTTGAAGAGAGGGTCAAATGAAGGATTGGTGATGAGACGAGCTCCTCACTATATCCCAGTGTGGGATCACTTCTTTGACCAGACCGTGTATGGTGGGAGGAAGGATGATCAGAGTGAGGATTATTTTGACCAGACTCTTGGCTACTGAGAGTGGACTTGGTGGAAGACAGGGTGGTGCTTAACCGACTGGAAGCAGTATCAGCTGTCATCCAACCGACCACCTGTTCGCAGTGGTCGGACCTCGAGAGTGATGTCCTGCGACGCCCTGTAAAATTACACATGAAGCTAGGTATGGTGGATGTCTTTCTTTCTTGTGCTCTGGCACCAGGCACAGTTTCTCCGCGTCCTGACCCGCGCCCTGAACTTTCAGGATCACGTCCACTTCCCCGTCCCTTTTTACCCGCCTTCTTCATCTTACACAGAATATGTGACTTTAATATTTGAGTTTGAAAACTTAACAGTATTTCTTACTATTCTGCAACTGTGCAGAGTACACAGAATAGGCTGCTAAACGGCGGTGAAACACACTGAATGGAATATGTGACTTTAATATTTGAGTTTGAAAACTTAACAGTATTTCTTCCTATTCTGCAACTCTGCAGAGTACACAGAATAGGCTGCTAAACGGCGGTGACACACACTGAATGGAATATGTGACTTTAATATTTGAGTTTGAAAACTTAACAGTATTTCTTACTATTCTGCAACTGTGCAGAGTACACAGAATAGGCTGCTAAACGGCGGTGAAACACACTGAATGGAATATGTGACTTTAATATTTGAGTTTGAAAACTTAACAGTATTTCTTACTATTCTGCAACTCTGCAGAGTACACAGAATAGGCTGCTAAACGGCGGTGAAACACACTGAATGGAATATGTGACTTTAATATTTGAGTTTGAAAACTTAACAGTATTTCTTACTATTCTGCAACTCTGCAGAGTACACAGAATAGGCTGCTAAACGGCGGTGACACACACTGAATGGAATATGTGACTTTAATATTTGAGTTTGAAAACTTAACAGTATTTCTTCCTATTCTGCAACTCTGCAGAGTACACAGAATAGGCTGCTAAACGGCGGTGACACACACTGAATGGAATATGTGACTTTAATATTTGAGTTTGAAAACCTAACACTATTTCTTAGTATTCTGCAACTGTGCAGAGTACACAGAATAGGCTGCTAAACGGCGGTGATACACACTGAATGGAATATGTGACTTTAATATTTGAGTTTGAAAACTTAACAGTATTTCTTCCTATTCTGCAACTCTGCAGAGTACACAGAATAGGCTGCTAAACGGCGGTGACACACACTGAATGGAATATGTGACTTTAATATTTGAGTTTGAAAACTTAACAGTATTTCTTACTATTCTGCAACTCTGCAGAGTACACAGAATAGGCTGCTAAACGGCGGTGAAACACACTGAATGGAATATGTGACTTTAATATTTGAGTTTTAAAACTTAACAGTATTTCTTACTATTCTGCAACTGTGCAGAGTACACAGAATAGGCTGCTAAACGGCGGTGAAACACACTGAATGGAATATGTGACTTTAATATTTGAGTTTGAAAACTTAACAGTATTTCTTACTATTCTGCAACTCTGCAGAGTACACAGAATAGGCTGCTAAACGGCGGTGAAACACACTGAATGGAATATGTGACTTTAATATTTGAGTTTGAAAACTTAACAGTATTTCTTCCTATTCTACAACTCTGCAGAGTACACAGAATAGGCTGCTAAACGGCGGTGACACACACTGAATGGAATATGTGACTTTAATATTTGAGTTTGAAAACTTAACAGTATTTCTTACTATTCTGCAACTGTGCAGAGTACACAGAATAGGCTGCTAAACGGCGGTGAAACACACTGAATGGAATATGTGACTTTAATATTTGAGTTTGAAAACTTAACAGTATTTCTTACTATTCTGCAACTGTGCAGAGTACACAGAATAGGCTGCTAAACGGCGGTGAAACACACTGAATGGAATATGTGACTTTAATATTTGAGTTTGAAAACTTAACAGTATTTCTTACTATTCTGCAACTCTGCAGAGTACACAGAATAGGCTGCTAAACGGCGGTGACACACACTGAATGGAATATGTGACTTTAATATTTGAGTTTGAAAACTTAACAGTATTTCTTACTATTCTGCAACTGTGCAGAGTACACAGAATAGGCTGCTAAACGGCGGTGAAACACACTGAATGGAATATGTGACTTTAATATTTGAGTTTGAAAACTTAACAGTATTTCTTACTATTCTGCAGCTGTGCAGAGTACACAGAATAGGCTGCTAAACGGCGGTGAAACACACTGAATGGAATATGTGACTTTAATATTTGAGTTTGAAAACTTAACAGTATTTCTTACTATTCTGCAACTCTGCACACTACACAGAATGTGCTGCTAAACTGCGGCGAAGCACACTGAATGGAATATGTGACTTTGATATTTTAGTTTGAAGACTTAACAGTATTTCTTCCTATTCTGCAACTCTGCACAGTACACAGAATGTGCTGCTACACTGCGGCGAAGCACACTGAATGGAATATGTGACTTTGATATTTTACTTTGAAGACTTAACAGTATTTCTTCCTATTCTGCAACTCTGCACAGTACACAGAATGTGCTGCTAAACTGCGGCGAAGCACACTGAATGGAATATGTGACTTTGATATTTTAGTTTGAAGACTTAACAGTATTTCTTCCTATTCTGCAACTCTGCACAGTACACAGAATGTGCTGCTAAACTGCGGCGACGCACACTGAATGAAATATGTGACTTTGATATTTTAGTTTGAAGACTTAACAGAATGTGCTCTAATCTGCAACTTTGCACACTAAACAGAATGTGCTCTAATCTGCAACTTTGCACACTAAACAGAATGTGCTCTAATCTGCAACTTTGCACACTAAACAGAATGTGCTCTAATCTGCAACTGTGCACACTAAACAGAATGTGCTCTAATCTGCAACTTTGCACACTAAACAGAATATTTTTTTTTTTTTTTTTTTGTTTTTTTCCCCCCACACAAAATAACCTGCTGCCCCCACACACAGTAGTCCTAAAAAGGACTTTTGGTTCTTTTTTTTCACAAGTTTGGTTTTTTTCCTCCCTACACTGCCTTTCCCTTCCTATCCTCAGCTCTCCCTGGCTAAGACTGAGCCGAACTCGATGGTCAGGTGCTATACAGCACCTGACCACGGGTTCTGGCCAGCCAATCAGTGTAATGCCAGCAGCCAACATGGCTGCTGGCATTACACCGATGTCAGAGCCTCCCTGCACGTTTATTGGCTGCGCAGCAGACAGGGGTTTCCAGATGTGCTGTCCAAGCTCTTTTGAAGAAGCACAAAGAAACAGGCAACACTGAGGACTGTAGATGCAGTGTTCGGCCAAGGAAACAGTGCAGCAGATAAAAGGCACATCATGCTTACTTCCCTTCTTAATCAGAAGATGTCCAGCAGCGCTATCAGCTCAGACTTGGCAGAAAAACGGGGAACCCTAGTACACATATCTACTGCCCATTGAAGTCTGGTCCGAAGTGGTCTTCATGGAAGACTTGTGGCCAAACAGCCATACCTACGAGGAAACATGGCCAAGCAACTCAACTATGCACAAAAACACAGGAACTGGAGCGCAGAAAAATGACTGATGAGTCAAAATTTGAAATATTTGGCTGTAGCAGAAGGCAGTTTGTTCACCTAAGGGCTGGAGGGCAGTACAAGAATGAGTGTCTATAGGCAACAGTGAAGCATGGTGGAGGTTCCTTGCCACTCCACTCATTGCCTCACACTTGTCTGCCCTCAAAATAAAAAGAAATAGATAAACTGGAGATGACACTACTTTTCTTGAAGGATCAATCAATGCTCCCTTTTAACCCTTTGAGTGCCAGAGAGACAGGCGTTGCCTACCCCTCTGGCACTCAAATGGTTAAACTGATAAGGATTTAGATGTCTGCCAATTCACTGCATTCTACTGTGTCTGCTCTCCTGTCCCACCCTCCTGTCTGTTTGACATGCTTCCCCACGATGCTTATGTTCCTCATTGTGGCACACATTTTACAATATACATGAGATTGTATGAATATATAAAAAATTCACATATTGCAGGATCTCTTAAGCCTGCACTATGAACCATTTTTTTAAAGCAAATCAGACCTATCAGGGGACATCAGAACCCCTCCTGATGTCCGTTTGGCACTGATCACCTATGCAATACAATAGATGATCAATGCAGTGACCAGGAAGGTGATCACCACCTTCCTCTACCTTATGTTCATCCATGCATTCCACAAATGTCTGGGTTGAGTAGGAGGATCCTCAAAACCCATTCCCATCATGTGGGTCTTGAGTATCCTCCAACTCTACCCTGACAACTGTAGAACAGTTATATATAGTGAAATGCATATGTGGACCTTCATGTGGTCCTCAGAATGTGAGATGTGTGGCCTTTGGTCCAAAATAATTGCCCACAATCCCACAAGCTCAGAACACCGGCCCCATAGATTGTACAGGGAAATGTCTTAAAGCTACACCACTTCCTTTGTGCCTTTTTATTATATAACATGAAACTTTAGATTGTAAACTTTTGGGCAGAGACCACACTTCTAGTGTTCCACTTTGCATAACACTTGTAACTCTGTTTAAACCCTTAAATTGTAAAGCATTGCATACACTTATGTTGCTATATAAATAAATATATTAATTAATTCATTCATTCATTCATTCATTCATGAAATAAGGCAGAAAGGCAAGGAAGACAACAAAATGCCAGTAGGCTGTTTCACATCTCTCCCCTTGAAACAAGTGATGTTAACGGGAGGATTTTCAGAGTAAGTGGCTTTGCAAATTGGTGTTAAGCAAGCTGGGGGCTAATTGATCCAGCAACTGTTTCTGTATAGAAATGTATTCATACATGCCTCCCATAGTCCACCAACCCAAAGATAGACATTAAAATAATGTTATGTCTACCCCCATATCTTGTGTTTCAGATGGGAAAAATGGTGCAGCCAGCTGGAGTTATTCTGGAAAACCAACTACCCAAACAGGACAAATAAAAATCCCCAATGCACTGGAGATCTCTCTGGCATTCAAGGTTTAAAAAGCACTAGTCAAGTACACA
The DNA here is from genome assembly GCA_037306005.1 of Rhinophrynus dorsalis. NCBI lineage: Eukaryota > Metazoa > Chordata > Amphibia > Anura > Rhinophrynidae > Rhinophrynus > Rhinophrynus dorsalis. Next base: position 267,246,959 of record CM074720.1, on the reverse strand, counting down.
CCAACCAAATGTCCCTCCTTGAGATTCAAATCCACCGGTCCCTCTTTCCCACCCTGATGTACCTCTTTTTAGGAGATTGTGTGGTATGTACAGTATAAACTAAAGGCTCTGGGGTTGTTCTACGGATAATCATTGCTCAGAGCTAGGGATGGGCGCTAACTGAAATTGGCGAAAAATGGCACTTTCTGCTTGGTGAAAAATTTCTGCAAAAATTGCAATTTTTTCTGCTTTTTCCCACTTTTTTCACCTAGCTCATTTCTTTGAAATCAATGGGTAGAAAATGTTTTCTCCACCTCACAAACGTTTTCTACAACCATATAAAAGGCTCTCAGGCTTTCACAGCAGCCATTCTGTGTTTGTGTGAGGAGGAGCAGCATGTTTTTGAGTTAGAGAAGAAAGGCAAATTAAGGGGAATTGAAGCTTAGTTTTAAGGAATCATTTAGATAGGATATTTGTTCCCTGTATTAGGGAAGTCTAGGGGAACAATGGGGATAAGAAGGGAGGAAGGAGGTTGACCCAAAATACTCCAATATTTGGTGTGACTGACTGGCAAGACACAGGCAGCTGGGGTCCAAATTGTTTGCTGATTTTACTTTTATTATCTCTGTGCTGGGGAAGTCTGGGGAAAGAAGTTGTTGTTTTTGTTTTTTAGTTAAATATATATTTTTGGGGACTAACTGTTATAAGATATGGTGGACAGCTTAAAAATAAATAAATAAATAAGAAAAAACATAAATATTTACACAAATAAATATATTAGACAGCTGACTGGGAGATCTGTGACTGAAGCAGACTTGATAGACAGCAGACGACATTGAAAATTTGTTTAGGCCTAAGGCAAGACATCACACTCCATCAATTTTGAGTACAAACACACACAGTAGTTGAGTAATGTCTAGCAAATGCACAAGCGAGTGGGGGAAAGGTAGAGAAAGTATAGGGGTGTGGGAGTAAAGAGTTAGTACAAAAACTGACTGCAGCAATCGTCCTGCAGCATGTGCAATAAATGATGATAATCCCTCTCCTCCCAGAGTGGATGCAGTTTGTCAAGATCCCACCAATCACACCACGCCAGTCCCCCACCACCACTACCATACACATATGCCACATTGTAGGTTGTACTTTTTTTTTTGCAATCACTTGACAGCATCAGGAATAAGTGCCAGTGTCACTTAAACAGGAAGTAAGTGTCATGTGCAAGGGTCAAAGGCACTCTGCATGCTAACACATTTTTCAAGGTATATGTTGCTGTAGGACTCAGAACTTTGACTTCCAGCTGCTTATTTCTCCACTAGAGCCCTCAAAAGATTGTGCTGGTAAATGTTACAATAGGAGAATAATGTGTTGGAATAGGCAAAAAAAAAAAATTGCTGGAATAAGCGAAATGGAGAAAAATTTTGCACCGGAGAAAATTTTCATGAAAAATCGTACGTTTGTGGTGAAAAGTCATATAGAAAATTTTTCTCACTTTTCGCCCACCCCTACTCAGACCATGACATTTTAGCTCGCTATTGCCATTACAAAGGAGAAATTACCACGTACATATTAAACTAATCCCACCCCAAAAGGTGATTTAATTCCAAAATGTTTAGGAGTCTTGGTTCGAGCACACGTGGAACAAGCTGCTACAAATCCGTAGCAGTCTGCTCTCAAGCTAGGCCACCAAAGCAACCTAGAAATGGACCATATCAGTTGATCTCGCCCAATATGCCCTGTGGCCGTTGAGGAGTGATATGTCTCCAGCAATCTGGTACGAAGGGGCTTGGGCATAAACATTTTCACTGGATTTGTCCACTAGTGTGGAAGCTTGAGAGGCCAAAGTCTCCTCTCCCAAGAATGAGGTAATACTCATACTTATGGTAGCCAAAATACAGTTGGATGGAATAATAGGAACAAGAGAGCTCTCTGCCTCAGGATCAGACCTGAACTGCCGGGAAAGAGCATCCGCTCTAAAATTATTGGTGCAAGGAAGACAAGAGACCACATAATTGAATCTTGAAAGGAACAGGGCCCATCTGGCTTGCCATGGAGATAGCCTTAGCAAAGGCATACTTCAGACTCTTGAAGGCCCTAAGGGCACTGGGAGACCAGTCAGAAGGATTTGCCCCCTTATGAGTCACATCCGCGAGTCACCTGGGATTTATGGAATTCACATTTTTCCAATTTGCAAAGCAACTTATTCTCCTTCAAGAATTGCAAGACCATAGAAACCTACAGATGAGCTGCTAAGGTCAGTGAATGGATGAGAATATCATCCAAATAGACCACTACACAACGTTGCAGTAGATCTCTCTGTACATCATTGATGAACTCTTTGAAGACAGCAGGAGCGCTGCACAACCCGAAAGGCATCACCAAATATTCATAATGCCCTCTCCGTATTAAATGCTGTCTTCCACTCGTGGCCCTCCTTAATTCTTACTAAGTTGTAAGCAGCTCTCAGATCAAGCTTGGTGAACACCGTCTAACCCTTAATACGATCAAATAGCTCAGTGAATAATGGAATGGGGTAAGCATTCTTGACCATAAGCTTATTCAGACCTCTGAGTCGATAAATGGTCTTAACTCCCCATCCTTCTTTTTTACGAAAAAAAATCCTGCGCCAGCTGGTGAGGAGGACATGCAAATAATCCCTCTCGATAGGGCATTAGTCACATATTCCTCCATGGCCCGATTCTCCTTTACTGACAGAGGGTATATGCAACCTCTGGGAGGTGTGGCACCCGGGACCAAGTCAATAGCACAGTTGTAAGGCCTGTGTGGCGGTAATGTACTAGCTAGCCTCTACCTTGTTAAATACCTCACTGCAGGACTGATACTCTGCAGGTAACGAGGGAGAGGTATAAAGTATTCTTGTAGGCTGCTGTAGGCAGGACTTGGCACAATGGGAAGACCATGACACAATGTTGCATGTTTGCCAAGCTATCCTGGGGTTATGTATCTGCAGCCAAGGGAACCCCAAAATGATAGCGTAATGAGGAGAGTTTATGACCTGAAACTGAAGAGTCTCCATGTGAAGCACCCCTACCTTCAGAGACAAGGTACAAGTCTCATGCGTAACATGTGAAGGTTGTAGGGGTCTCCAGTCAATGGCCTCAATAGCCAACAGGGAGGAACGAGGCAGCAGAGGAATAGCATTCTTGGTCGCAAATTTCGTATCAATGAAATACCCAGCAGCCCCAGAGTCTATTAAGGCTGGGGCAATCACAGATGACGCAGTCCAAGACAGAATCACCTCAAGGATAGGTTGCTGGATCTCTGGGGACTGTGAAACTCTACCCAAGATCTGTCCTCGACATAACTCTAGGTGCAGGCTTTCCCAGAAAAACAGGACATGACTGCAACAAGTGACCTGGCTTTCCACAGTATAGACAAAAGCCCCCTCCCCGACGCAAAGCCCTCTCCTCAACCGAGAGGCATGTGAAACCTAGCTGCATAGGCTCACCCCTGATGGACTCAGAACCAGGACGCATGGGAGGTGAGGGAGGAATGAGTGTGAGCATAAAATTAGGTGCCAATCAAGATGAAGGCCTATGCATATGTTCAGCGAAACAAGGTCTCTCTGTGATCCTGGTATGCAACAGTATCAAAAAGATAATGAGTTTGACCAGATCCTCCGGCAGCTCACGGGCTGCAGTCTCATCCTTAATTGAGTCACTCAACCCTTGTGAGAATGCGGCTACTACTGTCTCATTGTTCCAGCCCACCTCTGCCACCAGAGTATGGAATTTGACTGCGTACTCGGCTACCGTGTGTGCGCCCTGGCGGATGGTCATGAGTTGCTTGACTATATAAACCGCTCTGGCCGGAACATCAAAAACCCTTCGAAATGCAGCCACAAACTCTGTAAAATTTGAAATAATGGGTTTCTCCATCTCCCAAAGAGGATTGGCACACTCCAATGCTTTGCCCGATAAAAGAGAAATCATGAACACAACCTTGCTCCATTCAATCGGGAATGCATGCGGTACCAACTTTAGTAAAATGCCCAATTGGTTGAAGAAACCATGGCAAAGTGTAGGTTCTCCTATGTAGCTTGAGGGAGTGGAGCAGATCCAGACAGCCCTCGGGCAGAACTAGCCTCAGGGTTCGCAAGCATAGCCAGTGTCGAGTCAGAGGAGGCCACCGGTTGCCGGGCACACCATCAAGGTGCGACATACAGTTTAGGAGCATTTGCATAGCCAATGATAGCTGATCAATATGTTCATACTGTATGTCCATTCTGGCCAGAAGCTCGGAACTGGTGGGTTGCCTGTACCTTCGTACTATCATGGTAACCAATGTAAATGAGAACACGACCGTAAGATCAACACCACTTTGTTTAAGGAATAATACAGGTACAAAGCACTTCCCCAACCTTCCCCGGACACAGGCGTGAGTGCAGCACTACAGTTCTCTACCCAGGAGCTGTACACTGAGCCAAAGCCTGCACTACCTACAACTCCACACAAAAGCATCTCAGGAGATAGAACCTAGCAGGTGGTTCTCTCTTAATAGAAGGCCACAGCCTACCCGAGATGGAGAGAGGGTAGCTGGTAGGAGGACCACACGGAACTCTAGAACGCTAAGGCCCAAGGCACATACAAGAGGCAGTAGACCCGTAACACAGGTAATACCTAGGAGGTAATAGACTAGCCCAGAGGTATTCATGGAGCGGGTAGTCAGCCAGAGCCTAGGTCGGACCAATGTAGGTAGTCAGACAGTGCCAAAGGACATACACAGAGCAGGTAGTCAGCCAGATCCACAGGTCAGAACTGATATGGGTAGTCAGACAAGGCCAAGGGTCATACATGGAGCATGTAGTCAGCCAAAGCCCAGGTCAGACCAATGTTGGTAGTCAGACAATGCCTAAGGTCATACACAGAGCAGGTAGTCAGCCAGAGCCACAGGTCAGAACTGGAACGGGTAGTCAGACAAGGCCAAGGAACGTACACAGAGGAGGAGGATCAGAAGGTCAGCAAGGGTCACAACGCAGAGCAGACATAAGAAGCTAATGCACTGGTACACCACAATAGGGCTAATAAGCCCCGTATCCAAGCCGTTAAGTAGTCTAGGAAGGAGGTGGGACTCAATTAAGCCAATTGTATGGAAGGCTACAAAAGCAAGCGCAACGTCACTGGCTAAACCCAGTATAAGCTGCAATGCATTCGAGAGGCAGTAGGAATATGGAATCGAGTGGTGCCACGCTGCCAGTCACCAGCCAGGAAGGCCAGGATGAAAACAGGAAATGGATGGAGATGCCAGCGGTCAACGTGGCAACCGTGATATAGGCCTATGGGCCTTATGTCTAAAAGTAAAGTGGAGCAACTCTGGGGCAAATCAATTGCACTATAGGAGACAAACAAAAATCCCCATTGATTAAATAGGCCATTTACCTCTTGAATCCTGGAGAGGTTTCCTACTCATTGTAAAGCAATGCATTGGAGAATACTGTCTACTATTCAAGGGGTTACACAAAGCATCTTTTAAGTCAATGGAAGTTTGGGGAATTTGTATTTGTCCCAGCAGTGCAGTAGGTTTGTCCCACTTTACTTTTATACATACAGACCAATGATTCAGTCTCTAGTTTCATGAACTGAAGGCAAATAATGTTCCTATTTATCAACCCACGTTTTCATCCCAGCTTCAGGGACAATACGTTCATTGCCTTGTAACATTACCATGTGCTAAAGTAAACCTTGCATACTAAAGAACTCAGAAAATTAAGCTTTTCATACACTTGCATGTAAGGACCTAGTGGATTTTGTAATTGTTTAAAGCAGCTCCAATAAATTTTCATAGTATTTGGGCCATGGAGAGTGTTATTTCAATACTGTCAGAGTTGTAGTTCAAGAGTAACTGAATTATAACGTATCCCCTCCCTCCCCTTTTACTGATGTAACACTGCTCACCTCAGAACAGAAAGGTGGTGTCCAGAAGGCTTGCAGAGAGGGACAATCTTCAATTAGCATAAGGGAAAAACCTGAAAAACCTGTTAAGGGGGCAGGGTTTTCATTGTTCCCACAGTAAGAAGATTGTCCCTTGCTGTGAGCTGTCTGGTCTTAAGACCAGATTCCACATCTGAAGGGAGGTGGCTTAACTAGGTAAAAGAGGTGGGAGAAGGAAACTTTATCATTCAGTTACTCTTGAACTACAGTTCTGACAGTATTGAAATAACACTCTATATGACTCAAATACTATGAATATTAAAAGGAGCTGCTTTTATTTTTAAACATTGCTATCCCTTTAATGAGTGTCTAGGCCAGTGGGATATGGAACAAAAATGTTGCACTACAAAGAAGTTGGTATTTTTCCCACTGCTGTGTTCAGGAGGTATCTGTGATGTATCCTTCCATTTCACAATGTGCCAACAGACTGTAACATTTTAATATCAATGCACCTGCTCAAACACTATTAAAGTGGGGTTGGAAATTTTAAAAAATGTTTATTTAGCAATGGCAAACGTAGAGGGTTTCCATTTGCCCAGAAACACCTCTCTCTCTCTCTGCTGCCTTCATCAAGTCAGAGAGAGAGACAATGCTGTGGTAACCCAGTAATAAGAAATGTTTGATGGTGCAGTACTAAGACAGGGGTGAGAAGCATTGAGCCCTCCAGATGTGGTTTGACTAGATCTATGCTCAGGTAGCTACAATGGGTTTTCCCATGCAGAATGATGCTAAATAAATTCTAGGTATTGATATTGAATAATTATTTCTATTTTTGTTTGGAAACCCCTTTCTAGAAATCCTAGGTTTGCCTCTGTTTAGCACAGTGCTGGCAGTGAGACATGCTTTTCCATGTGTTTATGTGTCTGCATTTAAAATTATGTTATGTTTGATATTTGGGAACTATATTATTATTTTTAAAATAAAAGAACAGCTTAATTTGGAAGAGTGATCTTTTTACAAAAATGATTTCCAACAAAAGCTCCATAAATAAGCCAATCCCTTCCTTTCCCCCCCACTATATGAAGTTATTCTGCATCCCAGTTTCCAAGAAATGTAGTACAGTTTATCAGGATTTCAGTCCCCCATGGGATACCAGCTGTGCCAGGTGTCTTAATGCTGAAGTTGCCTATCAGCTGTTTCTATGGCCTGAAGGAAATAACTAACATTCTGTAATGTCATCATTGAAAAAGTTGTCCATGGCAGGAAAATGATTCTGCAGCATCAATTCCCAATCAAGCAGAGAACTCAGATGGGTCATTTGGCAGATATAAAAACTGAAGTCTCTAAACATTCTGAAATCAGACAGCGGAAAGAGGCCACCTTAGGAGATGGGGATTTAGAGAGGAGAACTGCTGTCTTGAACCAAGTTTAAAAATTAACAAAAAAAAAAAAGTATAAATTATAGGTTTTATGCATGGAGTGTGTGAAGTATACAATATGTTAGGCTTGTCTACTTAACTATTTAAGGGCTGTTTATTTTGGCTTTAACTCTTTAAGTGCCAGAGGGGTTTGCAACATATTACTTTTCAATGTGTTACATACCTCTCTGTCATTAGAAGGGTCAAAAATGCATCTTACTTTAACACTGTTGACTGGTAACTTTAGACAAAAATCCTGTTGCTATCAATAAGCTTTTACTTTTGTGTTTTGTATTTATTTATTTATTTTTTTTTGCTGGAAACAGATGTTAAGTTGAAGCTTAAACACACAAATACCTACACATACATGCAAGCATGCAGGCAAAAACACACACACACATAAAACAGCACACAAATATTTGATTTACATCTTAGCAATTATGGTAGATCATTACAACCATTCTTTTGCTGCAAGAAAGGTTTTTAATTGTGAAACTTCTGACATAAAATGATATAATTAGATTGTGGATAACCATATACATTGCATGTTGGATTTTTCCTTTTCAATGTTCCTTATAATTGTTCTAAAATAAAAAATGGCAATACATAAACATATAAATTTTATTTGGTCTTGTTATTTCTGTTGAGTGTATCAAGGTCGCAAGAGTTATAACCTTATCACTGCCTAAAGACAACTTGTTTGTAGATGGCTACGACAATGCTGACCTTGCAGCTGTCCTTATCACAATGAAAAATTTGGAAATAAACTGATCCATCAGTCAAGGACACTGGCACCTTCATTTCTTTGCTGAAATAACTGATATGTTCTCTGCTTTCTTTCTCTTCATAAAATGTATACCAAGAAATCATAAACCACTTTAGAGATAAAAAAACTTTTTTATTATTATTATTATAAAGTGCAAATCTTAGGTTGGTGTCAGAGTAACCCATATTGATAATATTTTTTCTACAACTTAAAGTTTAGAACATTTTCCTTTAAAAATACAACAGCCAAAAACCTCTTATTTTAGACATAAACAAGTTATTATGGTTGTGCAATACTTTCTCAGAATGTTGCAATATAATGAAAATTAGCAACAATTGCCTTGGAGTCCCATTCACTTATTATGTATTCAAATTTTTTATATATGGATGCCAAGATTGTTGGAGGGGTTAGCTAATTTACAACTATAGTTTGCAAATATTGCTTGCTATACCTTTTTAATAGTGTAGCTGTTCTACACTTAGAAAGTGTCTGTGGTAGTAAGGGTTTTTATTGATAAAGTTTTGTTTTTTATTGTCAATATGTTTGTAGGTTGTAATAATGATACATAACTATTTGATTAGTAAGAGATACCCAAGAGGTTGTTGTTTTTTTCTATTTTATGTTTAGGCGTATACTACCCTGTAATAAATTTCATAAAGGAGGTAAAGGGCAATTACCAGTCTACTCTCCTAAAGTAGAATAGTAGGGGTATACTAATATCTGTACTAAACCAGGTGTTGGGATTTACTATTTAGCTCTATACCTGCCTATTGCCAATTTACTAAAGTACTTACAGTGAAAATTATCCATTTATTGCTGCCTGCACTAAGAGGAGTGTGAGGTGGCAGTGTATGTGCTTTTGAAGCATTCCTTTCAAATGAATCTTGATTTACATGATGTGTGAAACAAGTCAGAAAGGAAATGTCATAATTTTACCTTGTCCCATTGAATTGGAAGCTATTGATGTACACATACTGCTGAGTATGAACCCTGGTGAAATTAATCAGGTATAGACAAAGACAGTCAGAGTTCTCAAAGAGGTTTTTTGGGGATTAAAAAAAGCAGCCATTTTATGTAAGTTCGGAAAACAAACAATTTAGACTTGCGCTAAGTAGATCAAAGGCCGGAAAAACATGGTGGGGTGTACACTGGGTATTAAAGTTAAATTAATTCATCCCAGAACAGCTGTGGCGAATATGTCACAAAAAAGAATACCCATAGAATGAGTCACATGTATGAAACAAAAAGATACAGAAAACAATAATTTTATATTTATGGTGCTGAACAATAATTAAAAAAAAAATTGAAACAATACAAAGATAATTAAATTAAAAAAGGAAAAGATCCCTGGACAGGGGACATAATAGGTTAACCCACATACATTAAGGAATACATGCTAAGCCAGTGTGTAAAAATAAAGCCATAAATGGTGGATAATACACATCAGCCTAAACTTGCAATATAAATTCAGCCACATTAAACTCAAATCACATAATAAATTGATAACAGAGCAATCAAAACTATATCAATTACAAAAAATATAAATAAATAGCCTAATGTTTGGCCAAAAAGTGATGCAAAGTTTCAAGAGGAATCAATCAAAACATAACAAGACCCCATGCATATCGCCTAGTCTGTTTCATAAAGGTATTCTTTTTTGTGACTTATTAGCCACATCACTTCTGGAATGAATTCTTCATATACTTTGTGTGTATATTTTATGTAGGTTCTACACGCAGGAATCTCTGTAGAAAAAAATTCTAATTGTGGGTTTTCTACAGAAAATCCTGCATGAAAAATTCACTTTTTGCCCATCCCTAGCGATTTACTAATATAAAATCATTAACAATCTAAAATTGAAAATATGATTTCCCGTGGGTGAAACGGGAATTAACATATCTAAGAATAAAAAAAGTAAAGGATCCACAGATACTGCTTGACTCAAATGTATTGCCGCTATTGTATCAGATGAATGCGAAATTAAAGACTTTGAGAAATTCTGAAATACCTTGGATGGGGAGGATCAATATAATTAAATCTTACATCCTCCCAATGTGGACATACTTATTTCGGTTAATTCCAAGGAAATTTGCAAAAACTTGGTTAAACATGATACAAACGGCATTCTGTAGATTTGTATAGAAAAATAGAAGACCTAGAATAAGCCAGAAGTTTTTAGCACGGAGTTTAAAAGAGGGAGGACTTGGGATACCTATGATCATGGAGACACAGAATGCATGTTTATTAGCACATGTGATTATTTCAATGAAAGAGAGTGCATCGAATGCATCATGGTTTCATACTGAATCTAACAAAAATGGCTATAGAGACATACAGGCCGTCTTTTGGAATGTAAGTAGTCCTCAGAGGCCATGGGAAAAATTTGATTTAGGATCAATAGAACATTTACATAGCTTCTGAGTTAATTTTAGGAAACAGATACATTTATAGGGGAAGATATTAGATTGTTTATCTATCAAGGTCCTTGAAGGGATTATACCAGATTTAAATTTAATTAACTGGAAAAATAGAGGTATTAAATCAATCGAGGATCTGATAGTTAATAACAATATAAAAACCTTTGTTTATTTAGGTGTTGAGAGTGGGATTCCTATAACTGAGATATTCACATATATACGCTTAAATGCCTTTTTAAATAAACATAGAGTGAAAAACTTGTCGAAACATATAAGAGAGTTTCAGAGGATATTAAATAATCCCCTTAAAAATATAATAACTCATTGTTCCAGTCTCCTAAAAAATATGAATATTAAATTAAGTTTACCGGTTATAAAACAGTGGGAACAAGATCTGCAAGTAAATATTAATCATACAGACTGGATTCAAGCACTGAAACATCTAAATTTGGGAATCCATTGTCTTATCTTAGTTGAAATGCAGTATAAATTAATAAATAGATGGCATTATATACCCTCAAGATTACACAGAATGTTTAACTCGATCTCCCACCATTGTTGGAGATGTAATGCTCCATATGCAGATTATGTTCATATTTGGTGGTCATGTCCTCAAATTCAACTGTTGTGGAAGGATATAATAGGTTATATCAGTAGGATATTTAAACTTTCTATGGATATCTCCCCATCCCAAGTTCTGAATCACTTGTCCCTGCCTGAGATAGGACAAACAAAAAGATTAATATTAATACATATTTTAATAGCTACCAAACTAGAAGATGCTAAATGCTGGAAGATGGATATTCTCCCAAATTGGGCAGTTATTAGACAAAATTGTCTATATCAATTCAAAATGGAACAGAAGATGGGCTCCTGGGGCTTGGTAAAAAAAGGATGGTTTGAGACCTGGCAGAAAGCGATAGATGTACTTACTACAATATACTGACTCTCGCATATAGGATCAATTCGATTTGCTTCCCGCTCCTGATGTCGATGTCATTGTTATATATTCTGTTTGTTGTTTCATGCATTAACTAATTTAGTGATTATATAAAAGATACTTTGTTGTATGGAAGAAACAAATGACATCATACATTTTCCTATCTTCAGAAATAACAGCCTAATACCCTTAGCATATTTTATCCCAGTAAGCTGACTACTCACTCTGTGTATGACCCCGGCTTGTCTAACCAGTGGCCCTGGCTACTAATCACTCAGTGTAGCCTCCAGTTGCCTTTCCTGAGGGCCTGGTTACTTTTTCCTCTTATGCATATAATTATAACCACAGTAACTGATGATTGAGTTTGGGCATATGAATACACATTACTGTAGGTAGGTAAACTGGCAGGATTTTAAATTATGTTAAAGACATTTAGAAGATGAAAAATATGGGAGAGGTAAGACATCACACTGTCCTGTCTTTTTCCTATAAACTGTACAACATGTTTGCATGTCTATTTACCCATGTTCTTGTTGCTTAATTAAATAAATGATACATGATGACAGGTGGTAATATTTTATGACTGACTGTACAGTAACAGATAATATTATACACAATACCTGTGGTCTGGTTTTGCCACATCACAACCGATACAGAGTTAACACCCTTCTTAGATACCTTGGTGCTGAACTAATATTCATAAAATATTGTAATATATTGCAGGCATTATGTAATATAGATTAATCTTCACCAAAAGGTTGATATGCTTTCAAAGGTTCTGAGGAAGAACATATATCTGATAAGGGTCTATTTATTCCATAACACCAGATCTGGAGTCATAAGATCTAAACAGAAGATTTAATAACACTATTATACACTCTAAAGGGAGGAACAATTAAATATTGTACCCCTCTACATTGCCATGTTGGGAGGGACATGTCAAAGTGGGGAGTCAATGACCTTTGACATTGGGTTTGTTTTGCTTTACAAGGTGTTACCCACATCCATGACTGTAACAGGCTGTAGGCCGTTACTGGACAATACTTTTGGGCCTACGAACTTGTGAGCAAACTGTTGAACTATTTGGTACATTATGTCAGCAGACAGCACTGCCAACAAAGACTGAATGGACAGATCTGCCTTGCCTTGGAGCATCGACGACTTTTTGCCGGTCTATATGGCTACGCTTTCACCAACGAACAGTCGTAGGTTCCCGGCGTGGGGCTGGAAAAGATGACATTATGTCACAGCATTTGTGGCGGGGACAGTAGGCAGCCGCCTGATTGGTTGAATCCCTGAGCAGGACATTTAAAGGTCTTCCATAATTTTAACATGGAGAAAAGTATGCAGCTCGGGGATTTGTCAACTCGCGGACCCACTGTAGCATCTGATTGGCCGGGGTTGCAGCAGAATATTCAAACTAGTCGATGAATTGCTTCAACCCCCGGCCATTGGACCCGAAAGTGTATTCCAACCTCTCAAGCCTTTTGTCTATTGTGTACCCTATCCAAAGCCATTTGTGGACTAATTCGATCATGTCTGCTCCTTTGTACTATGTTTACAACAGACTGTCCTTTATGTTCATTGTCCTCTTTTATATCTGATGTGCCCAAATGTGTATAAAAGGCCAGAGTTGTTTAATAAAGTGTGTTAGTTATTTTCAACTAAGAAGGAGTCCAGTGTCATTATTGGGAATGGTTTAAAGGGACCCCTCTGTCCCCCATTCCGACCTCCGAGGTTCCAGTATCCTGCACCGCTGAGTCGAACCTGCAACTCAAGGCCTGCTGACTCCGACCTGCCAACTTTGACTTTCAGACTTCATCTCTCCAGAATTGAATCCCTACTGTTGACTGCAGCTCTCCACATTTCCCGATGTCTGGAGTATCTGCCTCGATCTTGTTGGGCGTAGTCAACTCCGATACAGAGTCGATGATGGGGATTCGACAACGAAATGAGCGTGCTTTCTCTACAAGAAGCATCCGACAGGCAGATCTGACATTGCCCAGCCATCTTTTAGGAGAGAAGATGCACACTGTGCCATGCACTGCACTATTGTGAGGTACCGGAGACTAAAGGCAGCAGGGAGGGAGAGTTGGACAGAGCCACGGGACACAGAGGCTAACGGTCAGGCAGGCTAGGAGCGTACGGAGCAAGTAGTCATCCAGAGACACAGTTCAGACAAACTGGGGACTACACTGAGCGAGTGAGTCAGCCAGAGCCACAGGTCAGAACAGATGTGGGTAGTCAGACAAGCCGGGGTTAACAAGGAGCGAGTTAGTCAGCCAGAGCCACAGGTCAGAACTGATGTGGGTAGTCAGACAAGCCGGGGTTATACACGGAGCGGATTCTCAGATAAGTACAGGTCATAACGGAGCACAAGAGTAACTAAGAGGAACACCACGTAAGAGCAATGACTCCCAGGCTTAAGCAGGTTTATAAAGGAGCAGAAGGTGGTGGGACCCATTAAGGCCACCCAGAATATATCCATAAACAGGCTTCCGTGCTAATGCCTGTTATCTGATGTCAGCAATGAGGAAGTGACAGGAGGCCATGCTGGCCGGCGGCCATACAGAGGTAGGAAGCACAGGAACACTTAGCCTCTAAGGGAGACTGTGATAGGAAGTTAAGAGAAGGCTGCTGGAACAATACGCTTATCACGGCTGCCATGTTATTGCTGGCGACATTTTGACAGTGTTATTTCCTGAATACCTTTTTATTGGCTAACGTGATGTTGCTCTTCCCAGTGTTAGTCTTTAAGTACTGAGCCCTGTCACTTCTGCAGGGCCCTTTCATGGTGTTCCCATTGCTTAGTGCTTGCTCTGTGTTTCGTGTGAATCCTGTATATGACCCGGACTGCCTGACTACGCTGCCTGATTACGTTCCTGCTCTGTGTACCGATCCGGTCTGGCTGACATTCCTGCACAGTGTATCGACTTGGATTGGCTGATGTTCCTGCTCTGTGTACCGACCCGGATTGGCTGACGTTCCTGCTCTGTGTACCGACCCAGGTTGTAGGACGTTCCTGCTCTGTGTACCGACCCGGTTAGGAGGACATTCCTGCTCTGTGTACCGATCCGGATTGGCTTATACTCTGTGTACAACTCAGGCCCGGTTCACCACTCCATCCGGTTATCCAGCTTGGGGAACTTTCTGGTGCTCTGTCCAGGTCTCGTATAGACCCTTTTGGTTGCCTCGATTACTGCTCTGCCATTCAGCTACTGCGACCCAGTCACTCTATTGTGCCTCGTATCACCATACTCCAGGGTAGGAGGTATTTCTGGTTGCACACAGTATGCTTGGCCTGTCACTGCTCCCCTTCTGAGGTTGGTCTCCTGGGCGCCTCAGTTTGTTTTAACTACCTGGCAGTCACCATCAGGCCTGAGCTTTCGTTAACCCTTGCGGGTTGGTGCCATTATCCTTTGGTCACAGTTACTGCTGTCTCCGTTGGCGTTACACTGCACCCCGGTTGCAGTCACCCAGTGTTGTCCCGGTAATCCGTTACGCATCCAGGGTCTTGTTCACCCTTGTGGTCACAAATTGCTATTGTATCACTCTCTGAGTAGAGAGTGTTCTTTGGGCCTTCCGCTATTAAGGCCTATTAGCCTCCTGGCTTATAGCACCTTCTTATCTTATCTCGCTGATTCTGGACCCGTGTGGGTTAATGATTCCTCTGTAACCTGTCCTGTGTCAGTAGTACGCTGTATCTGTATGCTGGACCCGCGAGGGTTACTCTATTCTGTGTGGTTTCAATAAAACTGTGTTTTACCAAACATTCTGCCTCTGAGTGTACTGAAAACCGTTACAATGCCATTACTCCGGACACATATTGCCGGCAGTTCCGGGAGACTCAGAAAAAGACTCAGGACTCTTATACAGAATGGGCATATGGCCTGGAGCGGTCCGCCCGTAATTGGATGCAGGGAAGTGGGGCATGGACTTTTGAGGACTGTTGCCAGCAAATGCTGTTAGAACATTTTTTTTAAATATTGCTGACCCCATTCAAGACTGGGGCCGAGACCAGAACCCCTGCACCCTTACTCAAGCTGCACAGTTGGCGGACAAGTATGAGGATACCAGAAAGATGGACGCTCACCCTCAGCGACATCTGGGAACCCCATCCACTACGGTTTACCCCCCTTGCACAGGGCCAGCTCCAGTCTGAGCTCCTACCCCACCAAGGAGAACCCCCAGTTCTGGGCCAGTATGCTATAACTGCAACCAGAGGCCACCTTCAGTTCCACTGCCCAATGGGGCGAGGGGGTCCCACCAAGTACCAAGAACCAAAGGGACCCCCCGCCAAGTACCAGACACCCCCCGGTTCAGTGCCACCCCTCAGTTTTCCCAACCAGCACAGAGACAGACCCACTGTCTCACTAGCGATAGCCCCTGGTCCACCTCTACTTTGTCATATGACCAGGAATGGCCCATCCCCTTGGAGATTCAGGCCCTACCAGGAGACTATTGTGAATGGGGGTCATACCATGAGGTTGCCTTGACCCAAGGACCCCGCCCAGACAACCAACAGCATCATGTACAGACAGTTGGTCTCAACAGGAATCCAGCCACTGGTCTATGAGACACTGGGGCTACTCTCACCTTGGTCCAGCCAGGCTGTATGTCCCCCCGTTGCCAGGCCAATCAGGTTGTGGAAGTACGAGTGGTGGATTATCACCTACCTATGGCCAAAGTCCATCTGGACTGGGGTTCAGGCCAAGGAAGCTGGATTGTGGGAGTTGTGCCAGCCTGCCCGCCGACATCCTCTTGGGAAACAATTTGGGCCATCTCCAAAGCTGCTTTGCCCGGTTACCCCAGATGCTCCCATCTCCTGGCTTCCCCCCACAGAGTTCTGCGCTGCCCTCATAGAGGACCCCACCTTGGCTGGGTATAGGTGCAGGGCAGAAACCGGAGCAACAGGCCCCTGGGGAAGCGGTTCATACAGGAGGATAAGTTACTATATAGAAGCACCCAAACCCGCTGTCAAGGCTCCACACAGGTCAACCGCACCCAATTACTAGTACCCTCCCAGCATAGAGCTGCCCTCATGATCCTGGCCCACGAGATTCCCTTAGCTGGCCACCTGGGAGTCTGGCGCACAGACCACCGGCTAACCAGAGCCTTCTTTTGGCCCCGATTGTCTCAGGATGTCCACCTCTTCTGCCGTACCTGTGACATCTGTCAGTGGGTCAGGAAAAGAGAGGACCACCCACCCTTACCTCTCCAACCCCTGCCACCCATAGGAGAACCCTTCCAGCAAGTGGCCATAGATATCATAGGCCCCCTAGAGTGCCCTAGTGACACTAGTAAGAAGTTCATTCTTACCATTGTGGACTTTACTACTCTTTGATCTTAAGCCATCTCCTAGCAATCTTCCTCAAGGAAGATACCATCTGTTCAAGTCCTTGATTGGACAAGCTGCTGTAGGCATGAGAAACAATGAAGGAAAATAATTACCTGTCCCATGGCCATATGCACCCTGGCAGGCAACGACCCAGAGGAACAGGAAATACCTGACCTCTTGGCGGCTGCCCAGTCCCCGGATTGCTGTGACTCCGTCACACTTGGGTCCCATCTAGATGCAACCCAACAGCAACAGATTAGGGACATGGTACACAAGAGGCCCCAGCTGTTTTCCCCACTACCCAGCCTCACCACCGTGACCCAGCATCAGGTTCTCACCACAGGGCAAGGGTCACTACGCCAACCCTCTTACTGAGTTCCAGAGGCAGTGAAGAAGGGCATATTTCAGGAGCTGCAGGACATTTTAAAGATGGAAGTCACTGAGCTGTCTGCCAGTCCTTGGGCCTTCCCTATAGTCCTGGTACCCAAGAAAGAACTACCAGGTTCTGTGTGGACTACTGGAGGCTCAATGACCAGACGGTCACTGATACCTACCCCATGCTCCGGGTAGACAAGATACTCAACAGACTCATTGCAGCTGGCATTGTCTCTACCCACAATCTTAGAAGAGGGTGCTGGCAGATACCTCTTGACCCTGAGGCGGTAGCCAAGTTCACATTTATCACCCCCTTTGGCCTCTACCAATTCACGGTAATGCCATTTGGGATGAAGAATGCCCTGGCTACCTTCCAGCGGTTAGTGAATCATCTGCTAGCAGGGGCATAGGAATTTGCCTTTGCCTACCTGGATGACATCACTATCTTCAGTGACGCCTGGGAGGAACACCTGCTCCACCTAGAAGCCATCTTAGGGAGGATCACCCATGCAGGACTCACCCTTAGGCCTGACAAATGCCAGATAGGCATGGGGGAGGTCAAATACTTAGGACACCAGGAGGAGAGCGGACACCAGTGGCCTGAGCCTGCCAAATTAATGGCTATTCTGGACTGCCTACCCCCAGGACCAAGAAGCAGGTACTGGCCTTCTTGGGGATGGCTGGATATTACAGAAAATTTGTTCCTCAGTATAGCACCCTGTCCAAACCCCTCACGGACCTAACTAAGAAAGCACTACCCCTCAACTTGGAATGGTCCCCGGACTGTGAACAAACCTTACAGTCTGTCTAGGCTGCTTTGGGACAGGACCCTGTGTTGGCAGCACCTGATTTTAACAACATTTTCTTGGTTCATACAGATGCCTCCAAATGCGGACTAGGGGCAGTGCTGAGCCAGATGAACCACGCTGGGGAAGAACATCCGGTTGCCTACCTGAGTTGGAAATGGCTACCCAGGGAAACAGCCTACGCGGAGGTGGAGAAGGAGTGCCTTGCATTGGTGTGGGCACTCAAAAAGCTTCAACCTTACCTGCTTGGATGTGAGTTCACCATCTTCACAGACCATAACTCCCTGGTGTGGCTTAACCGGGTCTCAGGGGACAATGGGCGACTACTGCATTGGATTCTGGCCCTACAACCTTTCAATTTCTCCATTAAATACCTGTCAGGCTGGGAAAACCGGAATGCCGATGGCCTTTCCTGGCAGAAGGATGTCTAAAACCCCCTTGTATGTGGACTAAAAAGGGGGAGTAATGTAAGGGGCCGTAGGCCGTTACTGGATAATACTTTTGGGCCTACAAACTATCAGCCCTTGTGAGCAAACTGTTGAACTATTTGGGATATTATTTCAGCAGACAGCTCTGCCAACAAAGACTGAATGGACAGAGCTGCCTTGTCTTGGAGCATCGGCAACTCTTTGCCAGGCTATGGGGCTATGTTTTTGCCAATGAACAGTTGGAGGTTCCCGGTGTTGGGCTAGAAAAGATGACATTATGTCACAGCATTTGTGGTGGGGACAGTAGGCAGCCACCTGATTGGTTGAATCCCTGAGCAGGACATTTAAAGGTCTTCCATAGCCTTAACATGGAGAAAAGTAGGAGGCTCAGGGATTGGTCAACTTGCGTACCCACTGTAGCATCTGATTGGCCGGATTGTAGCGGAATATTCAAACTAGTCGACGAATTGCTTCAACCCCCAGCCATTGGACCAGAAAGTGTATTCCAACCTCTCGAGCCTTTTGTCTATTTTGTACCCTAGCCCAAGACCTTTGTTGACTAATTTGATCATGTTTGCTCCTTTATACTATGTTTTCACCAGATGTTGCTGTCCTTTGTGTTCATTGTCCTGTATTATATCTGATGTGACCAAATATGTATAAAAGACCAGAGTTGTTTAATAAAGTGTGTTAGTTGTTTTGAACTAAGAAAAAGTCCAGTGTCTTTAGTTGTTAGTTGTTTTGAACTAAGAAGGAGTCCAGTGTCCCCCATTCCGACCTCCGAGGTTCCAGTATCCTGAAACGTTGAGTCGAACCTGCCAACTTCCACCTGCCAACTCTGGCTTGCAGACTTCATCTCTCTGGAATTGAATCCCTACTGTTGACTACAGCTCTCCGCATTTCCCGATGTCCGGAGTATCCGCCTCGATCCTGTTGGGTGTAGTCAACTCCGATACAGAGTTGATGATGGAAATTCGATGATGACTTGAGCGTGCACTCACTACAAGAAGCATCTGACTGGCAGATCCGACATTGCGCAGCCGTCTTTTAGGAGTGAAGATTCTGGTACAACGGCTCAGGACACCCCGGTGTAACGGTTTTTAAAGACTCTCAGACCAGTGTGTGAAATAAAACACAATTTATTTAGAGTAAGGTAAGGCAAAGGTCCGCCCCTTATAGTGGCGATTGATATACACCAGCAATGATGACTGATAGATACAAATGTAATTGCACAAACGTATTAAATGTACAAATATAAGGCAGTAGAATGGCATATAACCACAGAGGGTTAAGTCCTTGATAACAGTCAGTCTCAGATGTGGAGGTTTGGCATGCCCTGGGTGTTATTAAGCTGTGCTGGAGACAACATTCACCATAGACTGGATACAGGACTGCCTCGCCACGGTGTTCAGTAACAAGCAGAACAGGAATCCACTTAGCCCCCTCGGGTGTACCTACTGGAACTGTTACTGCTGGTGCGAGTGAAAATAGCCCCACGGGCGTAGCTGGAACCGGCCTGCAGTGCAAGAGCTCCCAAGCCTCCTCGGACTCAACCGGACACTGGGATATGACGTACAAGAGCCAATAGCCCCACGGGCGTAGTTAACGGATTTGCTGAAGCTGAAGCCTTTGCCTGCCACTACTCGGTATAACGGAATCGCCCAGTATTTGCAATGAGAGAGAGAGAGCCAAAAGCGCCCAACCGGCCCAACGGATGTGAATACTCTGCAGGGATGTACAGAGTTGCCGACGGAGAGCGGCCAACTCAGCAGGAGTATCACCGGGAACGAGGCTCACACTGAGTAGCAAGAGTGGTACCAAGACAGCACTGCTAAGGTTAAAAGGCACGTTTACTCGAGGCTTTTCAGCGGTACAGCAAGGCTCTGCAGTATGAGTGAGGCGTACAAGCACACAGCTCTGCACAGGTAGAATCACTGCACTGATCGGGGTAACACCAGGCAAGACAGCCATACAAAGACTGGAACAGCGGATAATAATGTTACGGCGGCAACAACTGGAACGCAGGTCACTGGAACACGCTGGAAGTCGATCTTCGGAGCAGGAAGTCAGCCAGGCCGGGTCGGAGCACGTAGGAGGTAGTCATACAAGCCGGGTCATACACAAGCAGAAACATCAGCCAAACCGGGTCAGGATCCAAGGGTGGTAGTCAGACGGACCGGATCATACACAAGCAGGAACACTGGAGAATAGTCAGGGCAAGCCGAATGGGTACAAAGGAATCTGGAACACAGGAACACAGCAACAGTATAACTGGCTCAGAAACACCACGAAAGGGCATCTGACAGAAGTGATAGCCAGGTATAAAAAGGTCACCAGGGGGCGGGCCAAACCAACTCAGCAAATCAGTGTCTACCATAGATGAGAGTGACAGGAATCACAGGCACTGTGATAGTACCCCCCTCTCAAAGACCCCCTCTCCCTGTCTGAGGCCTGGGTTTCAAAGGATATTTAGAGTGAAAGCTGCGTACTAGTCTAGACGCAAGAGGTCCCCTTGATCCACCCAAGAACGTTCCTCAGGGCCATAGCCCTTCCAATGGACCAAATATTGCAGCTTTCCTCTAAATCTCCTAGAATCAATAATACTCTGAACCTCATACTCTTCTTGGCCCTGGACGTCCACCGGCCCAGGAATCACTGGCGTAGTAGTATAACGATTGCACACCAAGGGTTTCAGGAGCGACACATGGAACACATTGTGAATGTGCATTGAGGGTGGAAGTTCCAGTGCATAAGAAACCGGATTAATCTTGCGGATAATCTTAAATGGACCGATAAACCGGGGAGCCAGTTTGTTGGAGGGCACTTGTAAATTGAGGTTTCTGGATGACAGCCATACCCTGTCCCCAACTTGAAATGAGACCGCTGGACGACGTCTCCGATTAGCGTGCCGTTGCTGCCGCCTAAATGACTGACTGAGGGACCTCTGAACCTGTGCCCAAGTGGAACGAAGTTGCTCCAAATGCTCATCCAGAGCAGGAATCTGCTGTGCCTGGAACGAGTCTGGGAGCAGACAAGGCTGGAACCCATAATTAACGAGAAACGGAGAGCTCCCGGATGATGAATTAACCGCACAGTTTCTGGCAAACTCCGCCCATGGCAACAGGTCAGCCCAATTGTCATGATGATCGGTGACAAAGCAGCGTAGGAACTGCTCCAGTCCCTGATTGGCACGCTCAGCGGCCCCATTAGTCTGGGGATGGTAGGCGGAAGAAAATGACAATTGGATGCCCATCTGACCACAAAATGCCCTCCAGAACCTTGAAACGAACTGACTCCCATGGCCGGAGACAATCACTCTGGGTACTCCGTGCAGGCGGAACACTTCTCTGGAAAAGACTACAGCCAATTCCTGGGCCAATGGAAGGCCAGTCAGTGGCACAAAATGTGCCATCTTGGAGAATCTATCGACCACCATAAGAATAAACGTATAACCCCTAGAGGCCGGTAATTCTCCCAAGAAGTCAATGGAAATATGAGACCAAGGGCGGTCTCCGTTGGGCACCGGTTGTAGTAAGCCCACAGGGAGATGCCTAGGGGTCTTGGCACGGGCACAGGTGGTACAGGCTGCTGTAAAAGCGGCGCAATCGGTTCTCAGGGTAGGCCACCAAAATAATTGCGAAATAGACCATACTAGTTGGTCCCTACCAATATGCCCAGCCGCTTTAGAAGTGTGATAAGTTTCCAACAGACGGACACGGAATGGCTCATCTACGAAACACTTATCCACAGGGGTCTCAGGAGGTGCCCTTGATTGTGATATCAATATCTCCTCCCCCAGGGGCGAGGAGACTTCTGAAACATCCTTAATATGTTGGGAGAGGTTGGCAGAGTGAATTAATATATCATCTAGATATACGACCACGCAAGACTCCCCCAGGGGCGAGGAGACTTCTGAAACATCCTTAATATGTTGGGAGAGGTTGGCAGAGTGAATTAATATATCATCTAGATATACGACCACGCAAGACTGGAGCAGGTCACGTAAAATATCATTAATAAATTCCTGAAATACTGCAGGTGCATTGCATAGGCCGAATGGCATTACCAGATATTCATAATGCCCTGTTCTGGTATTAAACGCCGTTTTCCACTCGTCACCTTCTTTAATTCTGACCAGATTATAGGCGGCTCGCAGGTCAAGTTTAGTAAAGATCGAAGAGCCCTTCAATCTGTCAAACAATTCTGTAATGAGTGGAATAGGATAGGCATTCTTAGGCATTAGCTTGTTCAGCCCACGATAGTCAATGCATGGCCTGAGTTCCCCACTTTTCTTTTTCACAAAGAAAAATCCGGCACCTGCCGGAGAGGTAGATTTACGAATGATACCCCTCTCAAGGGCATCAGCAATATAGTCCTCCATAACTTTATTCTCCTCACAGGACAGTGGGTAAGTGCGTCCCCTGGGGGGCACCGCACCTGGAGGCAAATCAATGGCACAATCATATGACCTATGCTCAGGCAATGCACTGGCCTCTCCTTTGCTAAACACGTCACTGAATTGCCCATATTCGGCTGGCACAGCCGGAGAGGTACACATAATCTTGACAGGTAGAGAGAGACAATTCTTATTACAGTATTCAGACCAGGAGTTAACCTCACATCTCTGCCAGTCAAATTGAGGATTATGTACCTGTAGCCATGGGAACCCCAAAATAACTGAGTGGTGCGGGGAATGAATAATCTGAAACCGAATTTGCTCTTTGTGACAAGCCCCCACCGTCATGGTCACTGGAATTGTCTCAAACGTAAAAAATGCAGGCTCCAGGGGTCTGCCATCAATGGCCTCAATAGCTACAGGAGAGTCCTTTTTACATAAAGGAATGCCATGCAAGTCGGCAAAGGACTGATCCATGAAGTAACCGGCTGCCCCGGAGTCCACCAATGCCAGGACCTCGATTACCTTGTCTGCCCAAGCGAATACCACCTGGATGGTGGGTTTAGTGGTGCTAGGATCTAGGGACTGCTCTACACCACCTAGGGCCTGTCCCCCAAGGTACCCTAGGTGCGTTCGTTTCCCGGCCTAACTGGACAATTGCGTAAAAGGTGCCCTGGTTTGCCACAATATAGGCATAGGCCTTGCCTCCTACGATACAATCTCTCTTCCTTAGAGAGCCTGGTGAACCCTAACTGCATAGGTTCAGAAGTATCAACTGGTCGTTCAGGAAGAACGGGTGGTGTGGGTGGGTTAAGGAAACTGGTCTGGCCACAGTTTTTTGCTTTAGCCCTCTTAGCCAACCGTCTCTCTCGGATGCGGGAGTCTGTAATCATGACATAATCGATGTACTCATCCAGATCGCTGGGTACATCACGAGCGGCTATCTCATCCTTAATTTGCTCGGAGAGACCCTGGGTAAAGGCAGCCAGTAAAGCCTCATCGTTCCAGCCCACCTCTGCTGCCAAGGTCCGGAACTCGATAGCATAATCGCCCAGTGTGCGATCGCCCTGCTGAATTTCCATCAGCCTTTTGGCAGCAGAGGCAGCCCTGCCAGGAACCTCAAACACTCGTCTGAACTTCAACACGAATTCTCTAAAGTTCAGTGTGCAGGGTCTGGCATTTTCCCACAACGGATTTGCCCAGGCCAACGCCTTGCCCGTCAACAGAGATATCATAAAGCCGACCTTACTACGGTCATTAGGAAATGCCTGGGGTGCCAATTCCAAAAATATCTCCAATTGATTAATGAATCCCCTGCAAAGGGAGGGTTCGCCATCATATCTTAACGGTAACGGCACTGCTGCCGTTAACCCTCTCGAGTTAGCTGAGGGGACTATAGGCGGATTTTCCGGTGTCAGGACTGGGGTGACCACCGGAATAGGACTAGGCTTGTCCAAATGTACTGTACGTTCGAGTAACGTCTGTAGAGCCAGTGCCAATTGGTCTATGCGCTGCTCATGGGCATCCATTCTCCAATGGATGTTCTGTGTATTACTTTCACCCTTACCATCTGAGGTCATGGCCCTTTCGTACTGTAATGGTTTTTTAAAGACTCTCAGACCAGTGTGTGAAATAAAACACAATTTATTTAGAGTAAGGTAAGGCAAAGGTCCGCCCTCTAGTGGCGATTGATATACACCAGCAATGATGACTGATAGATACAAATGTAATTGCACAAACGTATTAAATGTACAAATATAAGGCAGTAGAATTGCATATAACCACAGAGGGTTAAGTCCTTGATAACAGTCAGTCTCAGATGTGGAGGTTTGGCACGCCCTGGGTGTTATTAAGCTGTGCTGGAGACAACATTCACCATAGACTGGATACAGGACTGCCTCGCCACGGTGTTCAGTAACAAGCAGAACAGGAATCCACTTAGCCCCCTCGGGCGTACCTACTGGAACTGTTACTGCTGATGTGAGTGAAAATAGCCCCACGGGCGTAGCTGGAACCGGCCTGCAGTGCAAGAGCTCCCAAGCCTCCTCGGACTCAACCGGACACTGGGATATGACGTACAAGAGCCAATAGCCCCACGGGCGTAGTTAACGGATTTGCTGAAGCTGAAGCCTTTGCCTGCCACTACTCGGTATAACGGAATCGCCCAGTATTTGCAATGAGAGAGAGCCAAAAGCGCCCAACCGGCCCAACGGATGTGAATACTCTGCAGGGATGTACAGAGTTGCCGACGGAGAGCGGCCAACTCAGCAAGAGTATCACCGGGAACGAGGCTCACACTGAGTAGCGAGAGTGGTACCAAGGAAGCACTGCTAGGGTTAAAAGGCACGTTTACTCAAGGCTTTTCAGAGGTACAGCAAGGCTCTGCCGTATGAGTGAGGCGTACAAGCACACAGCTCTGCACAGGTAAAATCACTGCACTGATCGGGGTAACACCAGGCAAGACAGCCATACAAAGACTGGAACAGCGGATAATAATGTCGCGGCGGCGACAACTGGAACGCAGGTCACTGGAACATGCTGGAAGTCGATCTTCGGAGCAGGAAGTCAGCCAGGCCGGGTCGGAGCACGTAGTAGGTAGTCATACAAGCCGGGTCATACACAAGCAGGAACGTCAGCCAAACCGGGTCAGGATCCAAGGGTGGTAGTCAGACGGACCGGATCATACACAAGCAGGAACAATGGAGAATAGTCAGGACAAGCCGAATCGGTACACAGGAATCCGGAACACAGGAACACAGCAGCAGTATAACTGGCTCAGAAACACCACAAAAGGGCATCTGACAGAAGTGATAGCCAGGTATAAAAAGGTCACCAGGGGGCGGGCCAAACCAACTCAGCAAATCAGTGTCTGCCATAGATGAGAGTGACAGGAATCACAGGCACTGTGATACCCGGCGTCTTGGGTTCCCGTTACAATGACACTCAAAGAAAAAACATAAACACCTTAAAAAGTCCCTCACTACCTATACTGTCTAGTGTAGCACTGATCAATCAACTCTTTAATTGCAAAATACAAAAGAAACAAGTGCCACTTCCTCAGAGACTTCAAGAAATGGCAGATGGACTAAAGTTGGTTCTGGAAGGATAAGAATTGTGGACAAGAGGCATTATCCACAGTCTGTGCCTCTTTTGCTGCATTTTCAGAACAGTGCCTTAAAATTGGGGCAACTCCGGAAGCAGAGACTACTGGTTCACCAGCTTCTAATTCACAGGTAAATCAAACTGCAACCACTGACAAAATGGCAAAGGTAAGAAGTACAAACTACTTCGAGAGGAAACAATTCTTTTTGGGAGACTCTATATTAAGATCCCAAATATGTCAGATGTCTGCCTGGTGTTACAGCTCACAGAGATAGAAGATGCATTTTAAAAATTGTTAAGGAAGCAAGACAGGATGGAGAGATGGATGTCATAGTCCTTTTAAGGACAAATTATTTGACTTGCAATGAGGTGAGTGTGGTAAAAGATGTTTTTAAGAAGCTATGTAAGTATCTACAGCAAGTTGCTCTAAGGAAGATAATGGTAGGATGCAGCAAATTAGAGACTTTAATTCATGGTTAGGGAAATGGGGACAAGAACATGGATTTGACTTTGTTTCTCACATCAGCCCTATTTGGTGTAACAAGGAATTGCACAAAAAGGATGGTTTGCACCTATCTCAAAAGTGAACAGAGGTTCTCATTGAGCGGTTTAGAAGGTTTGTTTACAGGAATTTAAACTACTAGAGGATGCAATGGAATAATTAAGGATAAATCCACTTGCCCCCACAGCATTGCACAAATGAATTTGGACAAGGTATGTCTGTGACATATAGGTAAAAAATCAGTAGAATTCGAGCCATGTGTACAAATTTGTACAAATGCCGCACTGAAATGTGGACTTAGTGGGGATTACCGAGACCTGGTACAATGAAAGAAATTACTGGGATGTAGTAATCCCAGGGAAATCTCTATTTAGAAAAAACAGAAAAAGTGAAGGGGTTGCCATTTCTGTCAAAAATAACTTAAAGGTTAGTCTTATACAGGGTATGGAGGAGAACACAAACTGTTTGGATAACATTAGAATATGGGAATAAAATGGTTGCTCATATAATAGATCAACTGCTGGTCAAGGAAGTAACTAAGATGACAGTGAAAGGTGATGTTATTATTATGAGCGACTTTAACTTTTCTGATGTGGACTGGAAAAACCAAGCAGCAGGTTCAGCTAGGAGTAGAGATAGCCTAAATTCTTTACAAGGATTATCTCATAATCAATTAGTAGAAGAGTCATCTAGGAAGGAAGGAAGCCACACTAGATTTAGTATTTATTTACAAATGGAGACTTGGTATCAGATGTAGCTGTAGGAAAGTGTTTGGGTTCCAGTGATCATCAATCTGTGTGGTTTAATATAAAGACAGAGGCTGAATTGCGTCACACTAAAATAAAGGTTCTAGATTTTAGAAAGGCTGATTTTTATAAAATGGAAACATTTATGTCAGTCTTTAACAGTTTGTAGATGTTTAGATGTACAACATTTGGCATCGGTACAAGACTAGGCTGAAGGAGGCTAAATGCATTAATAGATTGGCAAAGCACACATAGAAGAAAAAATTGCCAAGTGTCACGGTATTCAGGCAAAGAAGGACAGACACAATATAAAATGTAACCACCTTTATTAAGAATATATACAACAATAATAGTATAGTATACAACCTCAGACCACAGGAGGATAGGACCCAGGCTCCTACCCGGAGCTGCACACTGTGCTATGTACTGCACTACTAACGAACCAAGTGTCACGGTTTGTTATGACTCTCAGACACAGAGTTAAGATAAAGCACAACTTTATTGAAAAGTTTAATGGCTACCCATGTGGGTAGCATACATATATAACATTTAATGTCAATACATAGTAGCAAGAGTAGTGGTATACGGAATGTAACACGGGCTCTACCGGCCTTGCCAATACCGGGTAAGGCAACCTTAGATGACACAGATGGAAAAGGTATTACCGGCCTTACCAATATACCGGGCAAGGCAGCCCTTAGACTAGTACGGAGAAAAGAAGGCTCTACCGGCCTTGCCAATATACCGGGCAAGGCAGTCTGGAGACTGGTACAACGAATGGTAATAGGCTCTACCGGCTCTGTCAATATACCGTGCGAGGCAGCCTGGAGACTGGTACAACAAATAGAAATAGGATGTACCGGCCCTGCCAATATACCGGGCAAGGCAGCCTGGAGACTGGTACAACGATTAGTTATAGGCTCTACCGGCCTTGCCAATACCGGGTAAGGCAACCTTAAGTTGGTACAATGTGGAATAACAAAAGAAGAAGAAGGAGCTTCTGGTGCAATATCGTTGATAAATGAATCAATCCACCACCTTTCACCTCAATAAGGAATATACTCACAAAGATTGTGGTCAGTATTGCATATATAGACAAACTGACAAACGTGCTTAGGGGATCCCATTTATACACTGTCCCCCACACAGTGATATTCTCTCCACGTATGGGCTGCTCCTCTTTTCAACTCTCAGGAAGCCAAAACATAGAAGAAATCACAAATAGGAGGGCGCCCAATTGTGCCTATTATCCTTAGATAACAAATACAAATGTATATATATATGTAATTATACTCACAAAGGTGAATGTTACTTAGGGGCTTATACCCTTCAGTAACTGATCATGCTCGCAGAGAAAATTAACCTGTGAGGTTAATTTTCTCTGCTACCATGATCAGTTACTGAAGGGTATAAGCCCCTAAGTAACATTCACCTTTGTGAGTATAATTACATATATTTCAATTTATATGTTATCTAAGGATAATAGGCACAATTGGGCACCCTCCTATTTGTGTTTTTTACAATGTGGAATAGGTTCTACCGGCCTTACCAATACCGGGCAAGGCAGCCTGGACTGGAACACAATCTCTACTGGTGCTGAGGAATACGCAGCAAGCAACCGGTTAATACGTGGAGCGAACCAGTACCCGCGTACTGGAGGAACAACAAGACTCCCGGTGCTGTCTAGGACTGAACAGCAATCGGTTATGCATGGAGCAAACCAGTACCCGCGTACTGGAGGAGGAAACTCTACTGGTGCAACAATCAGCCAGCTGAATGGAGCGAACCAGTACCCGCATACTGGAGGTACCCAACCACCACCGGTGCTGTCAGATGATAATAAGCAGCCGGTTATACATGGAGCGAACCAGTACCCGCATACTGGAGAAACCTAGAACTCTACCGGTGCAACAGCAGCCGGTTGTATGTGGAGCGAACCAGTACCCGCGTACTGGAGAAACCTCGAACACCACCGGTGCTGTCAGATGATAGTAAGCAGCCGGTTATACATGGTGCGAACCAGTACCCGCGTACTGGAGAAACCTAAAACTCTACCGGTGCCACAGCAGCCGGTTAGCATGGAGCAAACCAGTACACTCATACTGGAGTAACCAGAACTCTACTGATGCCACAGCCGGTTATACATGGAGCAAACCAGTACCCGCGTACTGGAGTAAACCTAGAACTCTACCGGTGCAACAGCAGCCGGTTGTATGTGGAGCGAACCAGTACCCGTGAACTGGAGAGTGGAACACAAGTGAATGAAAATGTCACCAGGGCGACTGGAGGAGAGGAGCCCACTGTAGGCGATCCAGGAGCAGGAACACAGCCGTTGAAGGACAGGAAACAGATCTGCAGACAGTCAACCAGATCAGGAACAACAGCAGGATACAGCAGTAGAGACAGTAACGGATACTGGAACCAGGGAAGCTGGTGAAGAGGAACTCAGGCGATCACTGACAAGCAGGAACATAGAAATGGCCCAGGAAACTCAGGAATCCAATGCAAGTGCAGGTAGCATAGAGACAACACGAAAGGGCAACCAAAGGGTGCACAAGCTCAGTTTAAATAGGCAACACAGGGTGGACTGAAGGCAGGCAGCCAATGGAGAGCCCCCTACAGGTAACTGACAAGGAAATGCAGCAATCACGGGCACCGTGATAGTGAGACTAGGAAAGAGGCTTGAGTAGAACACCAGAGTGAACAGTGTATGTAGCGTATGTCACCACCCCTGGTCTCGTGACTGGAGGCAACAGGAAGCAAGAACAGGCTAGAGCCAAGGAACACAGAGGCTAGAGGTCAGACAGGCTAGGAGTGCACGAAGTGAGTAGGCAGCCAAAGTCACAGGTCAGACAAACCGGGGGCTACACAGAGAGAGTTATTAGCCAGAGCCAGAGGCCAGGCAAACCGGGAATTACACGGAGCGAGTCAGTAGCCAGAGCCAGAGGACAGACAAGTCGGGGTCTACACGGAGCAAGCTAGTCAGCCAGAGCCACAGGTCAGAACCGATGTGGGTAGTCAGATAAGCTGCGGTCACACACGGAACAGATTTCTCAGATAGGCATGGGTCACAACAGAGAACAAGAGATACTAGCAGAAACACCACATAAGGGCAATGACTGCTAGGCCCAAGGAGGTATATAAAGGAGCAGGAGAAGGAGGAACTCAATTAGGCAAAACAGTATAGGCCCATAAACAGGCCGTGTCAGTGCCTGTTTCCTGACATCAGCAATGAGGAAGTAGCCACAATCATGCTGGCCAACACACCACAGAAGAAGGAAGCTCAGGATCACTTAGGCCTCTAAGGGAGACTGTGATAGTACCCCCCCTTAATGACCTCTCCCCCGTGGAAGAGGACCAGCACCAGAGGAATTACTGGAGTGGAATTCATGGAGAAGGGCAGGTACATGTAGATCTCTCTTAGCGATTCAGGAACGCTCCTTAGGCCCATATCCTTTCCAGTGGACTAGATATTGTACCTGGCCTCTGACCCTGCAAGTGTCCAGGATACTCTGCACCTCATATTCTTTATGACCCCTTACTAGGACAGGTCTGGGATGGACAGGAGCAGTAGTATAACGATTACAGTAGAGACACATGTAACACATTGGAAATGCACATGTTAGCGGGGAGGTCAAGGGCATAGGTCACAGGGTTAATCTTGAGGAGAACCCAAAAGGGGCCCACAAATCGGGGAGCCAGCTTTTTATAAGGCACCTGGAGATGGTAGACATCTATGGTCTGCTTGTCTCTTATATCGCAATGTGGAACTTTACAGGGATCTCTGAACCCGTACCCATGTGGAGTAGAACACCCTCAAGTGCTCCTCCAAAGCAGGGATATTCTGAGCCTCAAAGGACTCAGGCAGGAGAGAAGGTTGGAAACCATAGTTAATCAGAAAGGTAGAGTTCCGAAAGGAGGAAATGACAGCACTATTTCTGGCAAGCTCTGTCCACGGTAACAGGTTTGCCTAATTATCATGATGGTCTGAGATAAAACAACGAAGAAACTGTTCAGTGCCAATTAGACCTCTCTGCGGCACCGTTAGACTGTGGATGGTAAGCTGAGGAGAACGAGAGCTGGATACCCATCTGTTCTCCAATGCTCTCCAAAAACATGACACAAACTGGCTCCCACGATCGGAGACAACCACTTTGGGTATACCATGGAGACAGACCACCTCCTTGGCAAAGATTTAAGCGAACTCCTTGGAGGAGGGAAGTCACTTCAGTGGCACAAAATGGGCCATCTTGGAAAATCTATCCACAATCATGAGGATGACTGTGTAACGCTCTGAGACAGGCAACTCCATCATAAACTCAATAGATAAGTGCGACCATGGATGTTCCCCATTCGGAATGGGTTGCAGGAGTGTTAGTCCGAGCACAAGTGGAACATGCGACAACAAATGCGGAGCAATCTGCCCTCAAGCTGGGCCACCAAATGAGTTTAGTCATAGACCATATTACTTGGTCTCTCCCAACGTTCCCTGTAGCTTTCGAGGAATGGTACATCTCCAGCAATCTGGTACAGACAGATTTGGGCACTAAACACTTCCCATTTGGTTTATCCGGCAGGGCTCAAGCTTGAGAAGCCAAAATCTCCTCGTCCAATGGAGATGTAATACTGGTACGTATTGTAGCCAAGATGCGGTTAGGAGGAATAATAGGAACCGGAGGAGTCTTCTCCTGGGACTCAGCCCCAAATTGTCGAGAAAGAGAATCTGCTCTAATATTTTTAGTACCAGGGAAGTAGGGAACCACAAAATGAAACCTCAAGAGGAATAGGGCCAATCTGGCCTGACATGGGGACAATGTCTTAGCTTCAAACAAGTATGTGAGGTTCTTGTGATCAGTCAGTATCAGGTTAGGCACCATTGTAACCCCCAACAGATCTCTCCATTCTTTCAAGGCCAGGATGATGGCAAGTAATTCACGGTCACCCACATCCTATAAACTCTTAGCCATAGACAATTTTTTAGGGCCCGAGCGCTTGAAAAGCAAAGAGCCTACTCCAGACTCTGAGGAGTCAACCTCCAGGTTGAATGGTAGGGCAGGATTTGGATGGGACAATGTCGAGGCTTTTGCAAAAGCTGATTTCAAGTCCTCAAATGCCTACAAGGCCTCTGGTGCCCAGGCTGAAGGATTAGCTCCTTTCTGAGTGTCAGTGAGAGGTTTGACTACTGTGGGGACGTTTTGTATGAACTTCCTGTAGTAATTAGTGAAGCCAAGGAACCTCTGTATAGACCTTAGCCCCACTGGAAGCGGCCACTGCAAGACGGCAGAGAGTTTTTGTAGGTCAATGGCTAGGGCAGAAGATGAAATAATGTATCCTAAGAAAGCCACCTGGGATATGTGGAATTCACACTTTTCTAGCTTGCAGAACAACTTGTTCTCTTTCAACAGTTGCAGGACCTGGCCTTCAGCTGCTCTATGTGCCTCCAAGGTAGGAGGATGGATGAGTATATCATCCAAATATACTATGACACAACTCTGTAGTAGGTCTCTCAAAACATAATTAATGAATTCCTGGAAGACTGAGGGAGCGTTGCACAATCCGAAAGACATCACCAAGTGTTCATAGTGCCCGCTCTGGGTGTTAAAAGATGTCTTCCACTCATCGCCTTCTTTTATTCGTACCAAATTGTATGTGGCCCTCAAGTCAAGTTTTGTGAAAACAGTTGAGTCTTTAATACGATCAAGTAGCTCCGTGATCAGCGGAATCAGATAAGAATTCTTTACCATCAGTTTATTCAAGCCTCTGAAATCAATGTATGGTCTGAGTTTCCCATCTTTTTACTTAGCAAAAAAGAAACCTGCGCCCGTAGGTGAGGAAGACTTCTGGATAATGCCCCTAGCTAAGGCATCAGCCACATAGTTCTCCCTGACCTTGTTCTCCTCCACCAACAGGGGATACACTCGCCCCTGGTACCAAATCAACAGTACAATCGTACGGTGTGGGTGTTGGTAACGTACTGGCCTCTACCTTATTAAATAACTCTTTGTAGGCCTGGTATTCAGCAGGTAAAGAGGTAGAGGTACACAATATTCTAGTAGGCTTCTGGAGGCAAGATTTTGTACAATGAAAGGACCACGACAGGATATCGCAAGTCTGCCAATCAATTCTTGGGTTATGAGTCCTCAACCAGGGATAGCCCAGAATGATGCCATGATGGGGAGAATGTATCACCTGGGATTCTTCTCTCTCCACATGGGACAAGGGGTGAGTCTCATAATAACGTGTGCCAGCTGTAGGGGTCTGCCGTCAATGGCTTCAATAGCAAATGCAGTGAAGTGAACCAGCAAAGGGATAGCGTGTATGACCGTGAAGTCTGCATCAATAAAAAAACCCATGCCCTCGGAGTCCAGTAATGCCAGAGCCACCACTGAAGACTCAGTCCAAGAGAGTACAACTTCAAGAATAGGTTTGTCCTGAAGTCTCTCTGGGGATTGTGAAATTCCACCTAGGGTCTGTCCCCTGAATGACCCTAGGTTTGAGCATTTCCCGGCAGGATAGGGCAAGCACGCAACATATGACCTGGCTCCCCACAGTATAAGCAAAGGCCCCTCCTCCTGCGTCAAGCCTTCGCCTCCACCGAAAGGCGTGTGAAACCTAGCTGCATCGGTTCCACCCGGCAGGGCCAGAACTAGGAGGTATGGGAGGTGAGGGAGGACAGGGTGGGCGTAAGAAACTAGGTGTAATGGTTTTATCAGACACTCAGACCAGAAGTAAAAAATAAAACACAGTTTTATTGAGAACAAAGGAGGAACACGGCCCCCTAAGGGCAGAAATAGGTAATGACATGTAACTGAAGGCAATTATGGTTGTATAGCAGACACAGTATGGATAAGGAGCAATACTGTACAATGCAATGGGAACAGAGTATAACAAGAGTTAAAGTCCAATGCAAGTAATCAGTCTCTGATGTGGTGTGTAAAGACAACACCCAGTAGATGACAAGAGCAGCCAGAGACTGAGGTGCGAGGTGGAGAGTCCAAACAGTAGTCCTCAAAGGACTGGCAATATGCGAGACCAACCACTTGTGTGAGAGCTAAATGGTACAAGAGCCAAGAGCACTCTGCCGTGCGTAACAGGATGAACCACACTGCGTGAGCTGAATGGGACCAGAGCCAACGGCACCCTTTCGGTGCTGAACGGGTTAATAACACTGCGAGAGCTGAATGGGACCAGAGCCAGTAGCACCCCTTGGTGCGTTAATGGATACACAACACTGCCAGAGCTGAGTAGGACCAGAGCCAGTAGCACTCTTCCGGTGCGTAAATGGAACGAGTGTATTGCAAGAGCTATCGGTATCACAGTTAACGGAAGCCACAACTGCTCTGCAAGTATAACAGACAGGCTCGGTAATGAAGGCAACCAGCACAGCAAGTGTTAATGGAGAGGCTCGTATTGGAGGCAACAAGCTCAGCAAGTGTTAACGGGTAGGCCCAGTATCTGAGGCAGCAAGCCCTGCAAGTGTTAACGGACAGGCTCGGTAACGGAGGCAACAAGCTCAGTAAGTGTTAACGGACAGGCCCAGTATCTGAGGCAACAAGCACTGCAAGTGTTAACGGACAGGCTCAGAAACGGAGGCAACAAGCTCAGCAAGTGGGACGTCAGCATATACTGCTCAAGATAAATAGTTCACAATGTCGCCAAGCGACATAGACGAAATCTTGCTGGAACAGGATCACAGGAAACCAGTCACGAAGCAGGAACGTCAGCCAGGCCGGGTCATACATGGAGCAGGAGTGTCAGACAAGCCGGATCAATCACGGAGCAGGAAAGTCAGCCAGGCCGGGTCATACACAGAGCAGGAACGTCAGACAAGCCGGATCAATCACGGAGCAGGAACGTCAGCCAGGCCGGGTCATACACGGAGCAGGAACCAGTAGAATAGTCAGACAAGCCAAATCGGTACACAGGAACGCAGGAACACAGCAACGGAAGCACTGGTATTGGAACACCACGAAAGGGCACCTGACAGGTGCCAGAGGCCCGGTATAAGAAGGCCACACAGGGCGGGCATTACCAAGCTCCACCAATAGGAACACACCACAGCAGAGAGTGACAGAAAAATCACGGGAACCATGATAGTAGGGTCCAACCGATGTAAAGTTTTACGCCCTTGTTCCTTGAATGATGGCCTCTCGCGGATTCTCATATCTGTCAGGATG
Source organism: Rhinophrynus dorsalis (assembly GCA_037306005.1). Taxonomy (NCBI): domain Eukaryota; kingdom Metazoa; phylum Chordata; class Amphibia; order Anura; family Rhinophrynidae; genus Rhinophrynus; species Rhinophrynus dorsalis. The sequence continues at coordinate 267,211,681 of CM074720.1, read as the reverse complement.
GTGACTGAGATTAGCTCCTTCAGATCACCAGGTAGTTCTCAGGCTGCCATCTCATCTTTAATCTCGTCACACAAGCCTTGGGAAAATGCGGCAACTAGGGCTTCATTGTTCCATCCTACCTCTGCTGCCAGAGTATGGAACTCAATATTGTAGTCCTCTACTGTATGTGCTCCCTGCCGTATTGTCGTAAGTTGTTTGGCAGCTGAGGTTGTGCGCCCAGGAAAGAGGCCACAAATTCTGTGAAGTTATGAGCTATGGGCTTCTCCGTCTCCCATAGTGGGTTGGCCCAGGCCAATGCCTTACTGGACAGGAGGGAGATCAGGAATCCCACATTACTTCACTTAGTAGGGAATGTGTGTGGTACCATCTCTAAAAAAATTATCAGCTGATTGAGGAACCCCCGACACAGTGTAGATTCCCCATCATATATCTGGGGTAGGGGAGTGGAGCCAGACAACCCTCTACTCACGCCAGCCTCAGAGGTAGTAGCCACAACTGGCACAGGTACTGGGGAAGCCACTGGTTGCTGAGCAAAGTGATCTAGGTGAGCCGTGCAATTTAATAGTGTCTGTATAGCAAATGACAACTGGTCGATTCTCTGGTCTGGGGAATCCATCCTGGACAGGATGCTCTAATTAGGTGGACTGCCTGTACCTTCAGTAGACATGGCCGTTGCATAATGTCACGGTATTCAGGCAAAGAAGGACAGACAAAATATAAAATGTAACCACCTTTATTAATATAACTGTATAGCCCACACAACCCCAGACCACAGGATGATAGGACCCAGGCTCCTACCCGGAGCTGCACACTGTGCTATGCACTGTTACCACTCCTGCAGAGCGCAAGTGGCCTAGTCTCTGTTACTGCTATGGCAGTGTGCCTTTGGCCTTGTCTCCATTACTGCTCCTGCAGAGTGTAAGTGTCTGTCTCCATTACTGCTACAGCAGTGTGCCATTGGCCTTGTCTCCGTTGCTGCTCCTGCAGAGTGCAAGTGGTCTGTCTCCGTTACTGCTACGGCAGTGTGTCATTGGCCTTGTCCCTGTTACTGCTCCTGCAGAGTGCAAGTGGCCTAGTCTCTGTTACTGCTATGGCAGTGTGCCATTGGCCTTGTCTCTGTTTGTCAGGCCACCCGCCGCGGAATAAACGCCCGCTGCACACATACTAGTGCGGGTGGGCGGATCCTACCTCGCGGGCGTCCGACACGGCGGCCACCTCTCCTGGATCCCTGCTGTTCCCCGCATCCGGATGTTGGCGGGCAACTCCCGCTTGTCAGCCACCCGTCACGGTGGTCACCTCTCTCTGCTCCCCACTGCTCCCCACTGACCAGTGGCCACCCAACACGCCACAGCAGAGGGTCACAACGAGCACACATCCAGCCATTGTGTGTGCGTCCTGCTGCTGGCAATAAAGGATCCAGGGTGTTGCCATGGTAACGCGGCATTTGGCTCCGCTCCCCTGCTACCTCCGCACCCCCCCAGTCTAGCCTATAAAAGCCCAGAACTCACTAGGGGCTTTGCTCAGTTACACTGTGCTTCCCAGTTGTGCAGTTGCCTCTTGCCAGCTCCTCCCCAGTCTTAGATCTGGTTCTGACCTTTGACCTCCTGATTCTCTGGCTCCTTACCAGGTTCGGCTCTCTGGTATCCTGATCTCAGCTTGACCATCTGGACTCCGCTGCTCTCTGGTATCCTAACCCTTGCTTGACCATCTGGACTCCGCTGCTTTCTGGTATCCTGACCTCGGCTTGACCATCTGGACTCCGCTGTTCTCTGGTATCCTGACCTCGGCTTAGCCAACTGACTTTCTCCCACGATTCTGTTGCCCATGCTCGCAGTCTACTCTAGGAGGGGGTCTATAATTTGGGTCAGCCCTCTTCCTGTGTGCCGCCTCAGCAAGGGTGACAACTTGCTTCTGGGTTCCTGCTTCTGAAAGTGAGTACACCTCCACTACAATCCTAACACCGTTACTGCTCCTGCAGAGTGCAAGTGTCTGTCTCCGTTACTGCTACAGCAGTGTGCCATTGGCCTTGTCTCTGCTACTTCTCCTGCAGAGTGCAAGTAGCCTACCTCCTTTACTGCTACGGCAGTGTGCCATTAGTCTTGTCTCCATTACTGCAAGTGGCCTGGTCTCCGTTTTTGCTACAGCAGTGTCATATGTTGCTCAATTCCTGATATTACTCTGGCATTTCACATTTGTTCTGCTAACCTATATCTGGGTGTTACGTATCCTTAAGCTCTCTATACAGAGTGAGCTCTATCACAGACCTCTCTTCACATGGGACTGTTTACACTCATTAAAGACCATTAACCCATGCAGTACCTTTCTCCTGGGAATTCATCGCATTCTGCCTGACCTGTGTCAGTATATGCTGTTATGGACTTTATGGTTATACTGGACCTGTGTAGGCATATGTATATGTAACCTGTCGTGTGTCTGTATTAATCTGCTTAAATACTACAGGACCTGTGAGGGTTATTATATTACTGTGATTTCAATAAAACTGTGTTTTATCCTAAACTACTGTGTCTGTGTGTCAAACAAACCGTTACAGTAAGTCACTACCCTGGGTCTCGCGACCGGAGGCAACAGGAAGCAGAGCAGGCTAGAGCCATGGAACACAGAGGCTACAGGTCAGGAAGGATAGGAGTGCATGGAGTGAGTAGGCAGCCAAAGCCACAGGTCAGACAAACTGGGGACTACACAGAGCAAGTTAGTAGCCAGAGCCAGAAGTCAGGCAACCCGGGGACTACACAGAGCGAGTCAGTAGCAAGATCCAGAGGACAGACAAGCCGGGGTCTACACGGAGCATGTTAGTCAGCCAAAGTCACAGGTCAGAACCGATGTGGGTAGTCAGACAAACCTGGGTCATACACAGAGCGAGTTAGTCAGCCAAGGCCACAGATCAGAACCTATGTGGGTAGTTAGACAAGCCGGGGTCATACACAGAGCGAGTTAGTCAGCCAAAGCCACAGGTCAGAACGGATGTGGGTAGTCAGACAAGCCGGCGTCATACACGGACGGATTCTCAGATGGCTGTGGTTAGACCTCACGTAGAGTATTGTGTACAGTACTGAAGACCCCATCTCAAGAAGGATATAGATACTCTAGAGAAAATTCAGAGAAGGGCTACTAAAATGGTGACTACTTTACAGGAAAATAAATATCAGGATAGATTATAGGAGCTGAATATGTATAGCTTGAAGGAGAGAAGAGGGAGAGGGGATATGATTGAAACATTCAAATACATGAAGGGATTCAACAAAGTGCAGGATGGAAGTACATTTCAAAGGAGTAAAAATTAAACTAGCGGGGCAAATGTTCAGATGTAATGTAAGAAAGTTTTACTTTACTGAGATGGTAGTAGATATGTGGACTAGCCTGCCAGCAGAAAGGGTAGAAGTTAATACCATGATGGAATTTAAGCATGCATGGGATAGGCATAAGGCTGCCCTGAACAGAAGACAAAATCAAGCACCAACTTTTTACAGTAGGAAATGGACAGACTATATGGGCCAAATAATCCTTATCTGCCTTCAAATTCTATGTTTCTATGTTATTTTTTTACCTCAAAGAAAATGGGTCATTAAAAATAAAAAAGTCCCTATTCTATGCCTTCATCAACACCTTTGCAGAAAAAAAGGAACCCAAGTAAGGATTGGCCGTCATGAAGCACACACTCAGCAGTTATGCAGTTTATGGGGAACTTTAACTTCCCATACAGCCTACAGTAACTAAAATATGCTGTGATTGGTAGAGATTAGAATCTTAGATAATCACAGTTTATGGGATTCCAAAATAATCATAGTCTGAGAAAATGAAGACTGTGAGTGGCTAAGACAAACTATATCAGATTTCTATTGATATCTACATATAAATATTGATCATTACGTAAATCTAAGCTTATTGAAATAGTATGCTATTGAAGTAGACAGGAAAGGTAAAAATTAAATTTTCATTATTTAAAATGGAATTTCCCCTGTCATTACAGACTTGATCATTTCATGTAAATAAATATAGAAACATAGAATTTGATGGCAGATAAGAACCATTCAGCCCATCTAGTCTGCCCATTTTTGCTATTATAAGAACCTCAAACCTTATTTGGTCCTTGGGCTTGTCAAGATAGATTTATGCCTATCCCATGTGTGCTTCAATTCCCTCACTGTATTTAACCTCTACCACTTAATACAATGACAGAATTTAAGAATAGATGAGATAAGCATAAAGCTATCTGAACATAAGACAAGACCAAGGACTTAATCAGATTTGAGTTTTTTTCAGTAGGAAAAATTAATAGACTAGATGGGCTGAATGGTTCTTATCTGCTGCTTACTACTCAAAAGATTGCCAATCCCACCTTTATATTTAGAAATGAGAATAGTGGAAAATGCAACAATTAAAAACACAAATTTGAAATGAACCTTTTTCTCAAGTCCCCCCATTCTCCTGGAAAAAAAGAATCTTGGTACTGGAAGAAAGATAGGAAAAGAAAAACAGAAAATGCCACATTATGAGTGATGCCAAAATGTATTTAAAGGGATAGTAATTTTTCACAGTAAAAGCAGATCCAATTAATCATCATAGTATTTGGGCCATGGAGAGTGCTATTTCAATACTGTCAGAGTTGTAGTTCAAGATTAATTGAATGATAAAGTATGCCCCTCCTGCCCTTTTTACTAATGTAACACTGCCCAACTCAGAACAGCAAGACTGTCCAGATGGATCTCAGAGAGGGACAATCTTCAATTAGCATAAGGGAAAAACCTGTCAAGGGGGGCAGGGTTTTCATTATGCTCACAGTAAAAAGATTGTCCCTTGCTGTGAGCTGCCTGGTTTCAAGACCAGATTCCACATCTAAGGGGAGGTGACTAAGAATGGCACATAGAACTACCTGTCCTAACAAGCCAGGAAATGCCCACACCTCAAGAGAGGCTGAAGTGACCTACTCTGCATGGATTTCCCCAGCGTCAACAAATAACCGTATGATTGTACCTATCTGGTTGTCTTGGTCCAGCCATTCTATACCTGCTATAGTCCTGCTAGACTCATCTAGCACACTCTGGGACTCAGGCACATTGTGAAGTACCAGGAAGATCTTAGTCAGCTATATCAAGATGAGGATACTGGTCCAATCAACCACGATGGCTTAGAGAGGCGGACCTCCAATTGGGAACTCCAGTCCATCCCACATCATCAGGAAGAGCAGTACAGAGTACAGCTTGACATTCCACAGAAGGACTCTGGTTGGGCTGCAGCTTTGATGTTCTTTCTGCATTGAAACAAGACTTCCTGAGTGTAAGTGTACATCTATACCGTCGTTTTGTAACTTTTTGCCTTGTATACTTATTCGCTTGTATATATTGGACATTAGCATCAAGTGTATTCAGATGTAAGGTAATATCCTATATTTTGGCTCATACTCAGTATTTTTTGTCATTTTGCCACCCATTGTTTTACTGTTTCTACATTTATAGTTTTGGAATATATCAGTTATTTCTTTATTCTTACACTTAATAAATTATTTTATTTACATTTGTTTTTTTATTACACATACCCCTTACTGCGTAGTCCATATTCATAATTACTACCATACATGTCCTGCTACCAATCTATATAGTACTCTACTCAGTGACCTCACATATTCACCATTACATTTTCAAATTGTCTACTGCTACATTACAATTATGTAATTACTGCACTTAGTATGATCTTGTCTCTCTTTCTATTTTTAATGCACTTTGTGCTGTTTACCCATCACTGCATATACCTTGGCCTCTATCAAGAAGACTGATGAAGCTAGATGTCTTTGCATCCAGTATGGAACCAATATCAGGAAAGGAGCCTCTGTTTGGGTTTTCCTCCTATGAAAACCATGAGCATTCTTCCCATAATGTCCTTTTGTTGTTCTGCTTTTGTATCTTGTACCAGTAGTGTGCTTCACTCTCTTGTTACCCTGTCTTGCATACCGACTTTGCATTTCACCCGGGATTCTGTACCTGCAGTCCGGTGCCTGCTGTACAGTACCAGTTGACCAGTGTCCACTGTCTGCTATCTGCTGTCCTTTCTGGTTGGTCCAATCTTGGCCCAGGGGCTCCAAGTTTATCATGCTAAATGTAACACACACCCTTCTAATATAAAGAGATTTTTGTATGTGAGAAATCAGCTGACAGAAAACATTAAACTGAAAACACAAATGCTGAAAATGTGTCTGGTTTCCAAAGTATGTAAAGTGCTAGTCAGAGACGCTCCACTAGGAATGAGCCTGCCCTCAAAGCGATGAGGCTCTATAGGATAAGTATCCTACCCAGGGTGCAATCTCTTTTAGCTCACTAGTGCCTTTCACAGAGAGGAAATATCCTAAAGCACATCATACTGATCCTACCAAAAAGCAGTCCAGCCACAAAGTGCCAGGCAATTCCTCTCAGAACAAGAGAAGCAGCCATCCCCAGACAAACGTTTCGGCCTTGTTGGGCCTCGTCAGTGACGTGCAGCTGATCTCTCTAAGTACTATGAGCAAGGGGTCCACATCTGGATTACCCTGTTACCCTTAGTGTGACTAATCCCAAGGGCAATTTGCATATGCAAAAGTGCTAGTCATACACGCTCAACTAGGAACGAGCCTGCTCTCAAAGTGATAAGGCTCGATAGGATAAGTATCCTGCCCAATGTGCATTCTCTTTTAGCTCACTAGTGCTTTTCACAAAGAGGAAATATCCTAAAGCACATCATACTGATCCTACCAAAAGGCAGCCCAGCCACAAAGTACCAGGCAATTCCTCTCTAAACAAGAGAAGCACCCAACCCCAGACATACATTTCAGCCTTGTTAGGCCTCATCAGTGAGGTGCACCTGATCTCGCTAGGCACTATGAGCAAAGGGTCCACATCTGGATTACCCTGTTACCCTTAGGGTGACTAGTCCCAAGGGTAATTTGCATATATAAAGTGCTAGTCAGAGAAGCTCAACTAGGAACGAGCCTGCCCTCAAAGTGATGAGGTTCTATAGGATAAGTATCCTACCCAGGGTGCAATCTTTTTTAGCTCACTATTGCCTTTCACAGAGAGGAAATATCCTAAAGCACATCATACTGATCCTACCTGGGTAGGATACTTATCCTATAGAGCATCATCATTTCGAGAGAGAGAGAGAGAGAGAGAGAGAGAGAGAGAGAGAGAGAGAGAGAGAGAGAGAGAGAGAGAGAGAGAGAGAGAGAGAGAGAGAGAGAGAGAGAGAGAGAGAGAGAGAGAGAGAGAGAGAGAGAGAGAGAGAGAGAGAGAGAGAGAGAGAGAGAGAGAGAGAGAGAGAGAGAGAGAGAGAGAGAGAGAGAGAGAGAAGCTGCGCCTCAATGATGAGGCCCAACAAGGTTGAAACATATGTCTGGGGTTTGCTGCTTTCTTTTTTAGAGAAGATAGACTGGCACTTCATGACTGACATTTTGTGGCTGGACTGCCTTTTGGTAGGAACAGAATGATGTGCTTTAGGATATTTTCTCTCTGTGAAAGGCACTAATGAACTAAAAGAGAATGCACTTTGGGTAGGATGCTTTTTCTATACAGCTTCATCATTTTGAGGTTAGGCTTGTTCCTAGTTGAGTGTCTCTGACTAGCTCTTTTGCATATGCAGATTGCTTTTGGGACTAGTCACCCTAAGGGTAACAGGGTAATGCAGATGTGGACCCCATGCTCACAGTGCCTAGAGAGATCAGCTGCACCTCAATGATAAGGCCCAACAAGGCCAAAACGTATGTCTGGGGTTGGCTGCTTCTCTTGTTCAGAGAGGAATTACCTGGCAATTCGTGACTGGACTGCCTTTTTGAAGGATCAGTATGATGACTTGCTACAGGATATTTCTTTCTGTGAAAGGCACTAGTGAGCTAAAAGAGATTGCACCCTGGGTAGGATACTTATCTTCTAGAGCCTCATCATTTTGAGGGTAGGCTCATTCCTAGTGGAGCGTCTCTGACTAGCTCTTTTGCATATGCAAATTACTCTTGTGACTAGTCACCCTAAGGAAAACAGGGTAATCCAGATGTGGACCCCTTGCTCACAGTGCCTAGAGAGATCAGCTGATGAGGCCCAACAAGGCCGATACGTACATCTGGGGTTGGCTGCTTCTCTTGTTCAGAGAGGCATTGCCTGGCATTTCAGGACTGGACTGCCTTTTGGTAGGATCAGTATGATGTGCTTCAGAATATTTCCTCTCTGTGAAAGGCACTAGTAATCTAAAAGAGATTGCACCCTGGGCAAGATACTTATCCTATAGAGCCTCATCATTTCGAGGGTAGGCTCATTCCTAGTTGAGTGTCTCTGACTAGCTCTTTTGCATATGGTTTCTAAAGTAATATGATATATAGCTATATTGCCTTGAGGACATATTTTTAACCCATTCATAATATATTTAAGAGCTCTCTAGCATTTAAATGGTTGCAATTAAAATTCCTAAAATATTGATTAAAAGTTAGTTGTAAAACAAAATGCATATTTACAAAACCCGTGTTTATAAAATAATTATCACTATATTCCAGCTCCATTTCAGTCACTGTTTTTAGTTACCTGCAAGAAACAACACTCAATTGTAACATCACTTTTAACTTACATCAATTCTCTGGGATCCCCAGTCACATAAATCAGTTCTTTCCAATATTTCCATGGTAATTTAGACTCTTTATGCCAACATATTGGGGAATTGGACCCAATTACATGTATGACATCTGGAGTTTTCAGACAGAACATGTATTACAACAACAACTCACAAACCCATGTCATTCTATATATAGTCAGGTAGTCTCTATATAAATTATTATACTTCTCATACTTAGAATAGTTTTTGGAGTACACAGCCTGAAAAATCCTTCCACAGACAAGTATTTTCATATGAATATCATTCATATACATCTGGAATAATACTGAAGATATGAAACCTTTTCTTAGAGATACCTGAATCTAACAAGTGAATGAAAACACAAAAAACAGGATATGATTCATTTATACCAAGCTGTGGTATGGGATATGAATAGGTAATGCCAATTTAGCTCTGATGGGAACGTCTGAGGTACTTTTATATGTCAGAACAGTAATGTTAGTTGAAATTTTATTTCTTTTCCTTTAGGCCTTCCCATGATTGTTCTTAAAACAAAACAAAAGAAAAAAATAACCTGTATCTCTGGACAGAATTTCTCACATGGGAAACAATAGTGTGTACTGTGAATGTGTTGCTTATTTGTCCTTCAACTTTATCCTTCATTAGTTTTTATAAAAGCAATTACAGTTGTCGAAGGTAAATCTGAAATGTTTAAATATACAAGACCCCATAAACCAACAATTGGCAATCATACATACAAGAAAACTTATCAACAATGAATTAACAATGAAAAGCTTATTTTACTTTATGTTTTTTGTAAGATGCAATGTTTTCTTATTTTTTTTTTAAATAAGTCATAATCACCTTCCCAAGTCCTCCTCATAGTGGGAGCTTCAATCTTGAAAGGATTACCATAAAATCTCAGGTATAATACGCACCTGTGTATAATACGTAGGTGTATATTATACCCAAGATTTTCAGGGAAAACAAGAGTGCCTATGTATAATACGCACCCTTGTTTTCCCATGCCAGACAAAAAAAAAATCCGGTTTCCTCCCTCCCGGCTTACCCATCTCTACTTCTGAAGTTCCTCCGTATGCTTCAGCCTGACAGGGTGCCATCGGGCGGCATGCTTGCATCCGCCGCCCGCTTCCAGCGTGGCCCTGTCAGGACCTCTCCTTTACAGCCAATGGGTAATGTTTTGCGAGGACTGCAAGGTCCTCGCAGGGGAATACCATAAATCCTAAGCGCATAGTAATGCCCTTAGGATTTATGGTATTCCCCTGCGAGGACCTTGCATTCCTCGCATAACATTACCCATTGGCTGTAAAGGAGAGGTCCTGACAGGGCCACACTGGAAGCGGGCGGCGGATGCAAGCATGCCGCCCGATGGCACCCTGTCAGGCTGAAGCAAACGGAGGAACTTCAGAAGTAGAGATGGGTAAGCCGGGAGGGAGGGAGGAAACCGGTGGCAATGGGATTTTTTTTTTTTATAAAATTAATGTCTCGCGTATAATATGCACCCCCCACTTCACATGAGGTGAAGAGGGGCAAATTTGTACGTATTATACGCGAGATTTTACGGGTATGCCTCCTTGCATATTTATTTCACCAATCTGGTTGATTTTAGCAGTTTAAGAGTGGAGAGAGGTGACTTTCTGAAGATATCAGTAATTGGTCCTTCAAGCAAGCTTTAAAACTGTAATCTTGTTTGGAAAACAAAAGACACATTAGGTAGTTAAAATAGATAAATGTAAAAAGACTAAAAGCTGTGTTAGTAACAAGTACACTTTAAAAGGAAATTATAACAAAAGTTAATGAGATGTTGCTTTTCTACAAGCCATGCCTTTGATGACGCACTTACAGTGAAACACACATCAGGCATGTCTTAGGCATAATTGCCTTTTCAAGCTTCATGTTCAATCAGTTTTTTATGAACCCATCTTTTTTAGCTCTGCTTTAGCTGCCTTAGAATCTATACAATGATAAAGTACAATGGCTATTTGCGACGCCTCTTTAGCAGTGTAAGATTCTCTGGGATCTATGTTTGCAGCTTTTTTTGCTGGGAAATGGGTCCCTAATAAATCCTGTTACTTATATTAGGTAATAGCAGCTGTTTTTGTGTTCTCACTAATTTGTCCAAATACTTTTTGATCTTTAGCAGTTATTCCTTTTTTTAATAGCACTGAAAAGGTCACCCATTGATACCTAGTTTTCAAGGCAAGCTGGTCTCTGTGCCCTGGCAATCTTTTGTTATGAATAACATAGGAGGCTCTTACTATTCACAACTATTTTTAGGAAAGTGATTAATAGATGTTTCACTGTGCGGCTGTTCTTGAATCTGGTTGGCTGGGATGTGAAGAACATCCTAGACAATGGCAGTGAGGGCAATAGAAGTGAGCCTGCCCATATAAAAAAGCAGGCTTACTTCAAATGCCCTCAGTGTGTTACGGGCATCGGCCCGTACACAGCTAATGAGGATAGTCGTGGGACATTTCTGTCTCCGCCGCCACCGCCCTCATGGCCGCTCCAAGCGGCGGAGACAACAGATATAAGCTAAGTGACATTGAGCATGAGTGAATTACATTGATTGCTCTATCTATGGATCTTTTTATTCATGGGCGTGTATTTTATGGGGCATTACATGGAGGCATATGTGGCTATATCTATGGGACACTAAAATTACACCCTTTGAGTGACAGTGAGGTACGCAACGCATTGCTTTGCAATGCGTTGTGTACCCCTCTGCCACTCAAAGGTTTCTGTAATGTATTTGTTCATGCTAATATATTTCTTTTTTTTCACAGGGAGAAGACGGAAGACAGAAGGATGAGAAGACAGAAGAAAAGGACCAGCAAGCCGAGGTCTCCGCTGGACATCAGGATTAATGATAAGTGTAACTTGTAATGTGATGTTGTTTTTCACTTAGTCGGATTAACCCTATGAATGCCGGCGGGGTAATTATACCCTGCTGCCACTCATAGGGATAATTCTACTAACTTGTGACACAATTTAGGCACTTTGGATGTATTGATGTGGTGCTTGGGGCCCCATATCAATACATCCACTGAAGACTTTGTTTTTTTTTGCCAGTTAACAGCTGCGTTAGCTGGCAAAAGATCCGATGAGGGACTCTACGGCCAAACAAACTGGGTCTTAAATTTTAGGCGGTAATGAGTCCCTCTTTGGATCTTTTTCAGCTAACGCAGTCTATTGAATGGCAAAGTGGAGCATTTTTTTTTTGTTTCTGTGGGCCAAAACACACGTTAGTGTAGCGGCCGGTACACTGGATGAACTGGTGTTAGCAGTTCATTACATGGCCCTTTGAATGGCCTACTGCATGTAAAGACACCCGTTAGTCTTTTTTTTGGCTAATGGCTGCCTTTAAATCTAGCCCTTAGTCTCTTACTGTGTCAACAGAGGCTCCAGTAAAATGATCTCTACAATAGTTTGCCATTTAAAAAAAAGACATATGAGCCCCGGTATACATTGACAATAGATATTACTTTTCCAGGGCATATACCTATTTCATACATCAGTGTCAATTTACACATTGTTTATGTCATTTACCATCATTATTTAGACATTTTTGAATTCAGTAAAAGTTGTGTTATTTGACATATGCCGTATCCTTTCTGAATGACCTGCATCGATTTGAAGTATCTTCTTGGGTGCTAGTACAGCGGGGTTATCTTTCCTTTCTATCAGTTACATAGAGTTCTAGTTCCCCTGTAGCACCCTGCCACCTGTTTTTCTTGAATAGCAGTGCTAGCTAATTCATAGTGTGCTTAACAGTGTGCATAAGGTTCTCTCTATGTATTATAACACACTTTATGGGAATATATTGTTTTTTGAGTAAAAATAGCACCAAGTAAACCTAGGAGATGAGTTCCTAACATATGTTAAAACCATTGACGTGTACTATAACAGTGGTTTCTAACAAAAACACATACGTGGCTATTGATGACTATACTATTGACACATGGATGAATTAATATGGGGCCCTAAGCCCCACATAAATACATACAAGTAACTAAACAAATGAGTGAAAAGAAAATAATATTAACCCTATGAGTGTCAGTGGGGTATGCAACACATTGCACAGGGTTGCCTATGCCACTGACACTCATAATCTCCCTTAAAGCTAACATCATCACATTAAAATAAACACTTACCTGTAAGTCTGATGTACAGCTGGGTCTTTGATACCCAGCTCATCCACTGTTAGTCTTCTTCTGTAATTTTCTATCTAGGAATGGGTGAAAGTTGTCGCCATGTTCCCGTGAGAATTTTCGCAAAAACCATGTTGTTATTGATTTGTCTTGGGAAAATCCGCTTTAAAACTAGTGGTTAAAATTTTTGCATCTTTTGCCCATTGGCCAAAATCTTTCGCCATTTTTTCAATGACTAGAAAGTTTTGGCCCATTGATTTATGTTGTTTTCGCACTTCCGCAATAAAAATGTGACAGTTTCGCTGAAGGCAGACACAATAGAAGCAGTACAGAGTAAGATACACATGCTGTGCTGTTCTGCTGTGATATTTTGCAAAAATTGAGGCAGGAGAGGCTCAGAGTGACTGCTATCACTATGAGCAGCAAAAAGAGGAACTGGAAGGACCCTTATTATGTGTCCACTGAGTCTGAGGAGGAGTAGGAAGTGACTAGCAGTACTTAACCAATGCTGTCCAGTCCCCTAAATCACCCCAAGGGATTTTGGGGAATTTAATGGGAAGGGAGGGAGAAAAGGGAATGGGAAGAAAGGGAGAAAAGGGAATGGGAAGGTAGGGAGAAAAGGGTAGTACTAGTGAGAGCAGGACAGGTCAGCGTCTGCTTCCAGTGCCACCATTGCTGTTACTGCAGCCGCTAGTGTTGTACCTGCTGCCAGATGTGCTGTCCCTGCTGCCAGTGCCACAATCGCTGCACCTGCAACCACTTGTGTTGTACATGCTGCTAAACTGCTGTCCCTGCTGCCAGTGCCACCATTGCCGTACCTGCAGCCACTAGTGTTGTACCTGCTGCCAGATGTGCTGCCCATGCTGTGACCAGTGCTGTACCTGCTGCCAGGTCTGAACCTGCTGCCAGTGCTGAACCTGCTACTAGTGCTGAACCTGCTGCCAGTGCTGAACCTGCTGCTACCAATACTTTGTCTGCTGCTAGTGTTTCTTGCAGTACTCAGGGGGGAGGAGAAAATGATGCCAAGTGTGACATCAAGGGACTCTACCTCACACTTGCCATTTCCAAGCAGTCCTGCCAGTACTAGCACTACTGCTACGTAGGTCCAGCAGCTTGTTAGCTTTAGGAGTGAAGGAGGGAGTAATCAACAATATCCTCATATTACTAGTGACTGTGAGACTGAGGAGGAAGACTCTATGGCTGAACTTAATGTGGTTGGTGTTAGTAGTAGTAGCAGTAATGGTGAAGCAGCCGGAGTGGTAGGGGAAACATTTGACGGCATCCAGACTAGCGGTCAAGGGAGCCCACACCATTCCTTTGACCTTGGGACTGGGAGTCCTCCCCTTCCCTTCACTAAAGTGTCCAGGTGGAACATGATCCTGAAGAGGCTAGAACTGGTGTTGGGGGAGGAAAGCAGGCTCAGAATTAATACCACCACGACCAGCAGAAGCACAGATCAGCTGTCTGAGCCAGTTGCTACTTCTGCTAGTGCTAGTCTGACTTCATCTTCAGGTCAAAAGAAAATGGCAAATTTGACATTAGGGGACCCTCTGTCACATTGCTCGTCACCTCCTCCAAGCAGCAGTGATATATCTGGAATAGAGCAGCAGCAACAACAGCATGTAGGGACTAGTGGTGGTGGTGATGATTATGCTGGAGAAGCTGAGGTGGAAGAGACATTGATGGTCTTTTTAGCAGAAACTGAGAAGGAATGGGAGACAGGGATGAGCATGGGCATCACCACCACCACTAACAATGACATTTTGGAATTAGAGGAATTTGCAACTGCTCTAATTCCTTCTGATGCTGAGATGCAAGGGCAGCAGGATGCTGAGGAGCAGGTTAGTGTGCCACAGACCACCATGGGCACAGTGGGAATGGAGTCAACAAGTGATGTGGCACTAGGACAGGTTCCACTTGCCAGTAGTAGCAATACTCCTGATCCTAGTTGCAGTGCTGAATCCGAGGCAGTAGCAGCAACAACAGCAACATTATCTGCTGCCACAGACAATGAAGGGGAATGTGGAGGACAAGAAGAAAGAGGCAGTTCTTCTCCATCTGTTCCGTTCCCCTTGAAGTCATCATGGGTGTGGGACTATTTTTCTCTTGGGCAGGCACAGTGCAGTCATCAGCAACAGCACTGTGCACAATTTGTGACAAGTCAGTGAAAAGAGGAAAGGAGGGAACACACCTTGGCACAAGCGCCCTGATGCCACACATGAAACACAGACACTTTGACTTTTACTCCAAACATGTTAAAGGCAAACACCCACCACAGAAATCAAGCACTGCTTTTGCTGTCCCTGACTCTCCAGAAAGGCAACAAGAGGTGAGGCAGAGATCAAAGAGTAGGAGGAATAGAACAACTAGCTCATCATCACCTTCTAGGGTCACTACATCTTCTGCCAATCCACCTCGTTCTTTACCTCCTCCTCCAATTGATAGCCACTCTGTTGAAGTTATGATGTGGCAATTCGTCTCTACCCATTTCACACTGTGTGGTGAACTGACCACACATGCCAATGTGGTGGAGGAGAATCGTAATCAGTGCATCAAACGGCATCCGAGGAGATTCCATCCTGCATAACGTGCTAAGATGGTGGCAGGGAGGGTTCATCATTACTATTAAACTGTCAGCAAGTTGTCATGTGTCCTTAGCGGGTCTGGAAAAGGGGTACAGTGACAGCTGCAGTATTTGGTTTCAGGTGTCATGTTGTTTGGATACAGTTGTGCCCTCAGATGTTATTTACCACACATACACACTGTGCACATTGCAGTTACTGATGAGACCCGCTGTTCCTACTCTCAAGGGAAAAAATATCAACATACCCATGATGATTTTGGAGGAGGGGCAGGAGGAGAAGATTTAATGGCCAGCTTCTTCTTTTCTCCACATATACTGGGGGCTACTTATTCTGCTGCTACTGCTTCAGGGGCATCACTGGAGCCAGTCGTGGCAAGTGGAACCTTCATCATCCATATTCCATGTTACTGCTACTGTTGATCCCATTCCCATTCAGCTGCCTAACCATCCTGCTTCTTAAACAACTCAGCAGCAGCAGGATGAACAGCAGTTGCAACACAGGAGGACATTTGACAGTGGCCACTGGCCAACATGACCTGCTGGCATTAGGCCAGTTGGGCATTTTTATTTTTTTGATTAAACAAAAAAGAAAGAAGAAGTATCCCTTTGGCATTACAATTTGTATAATAGTAACAGAAACCACAGATAAAGAAAAAATTGTACCTTTATTAACAAAAATAAGAAGATAAGGGAAAAGATTTTAAAAAACAATGATTAGAATATCTCATCTGACATACCAATGGGCTGTTCCACACTATGCCAATGGCATGTTATAGCCTCTCAACCAAACTATGATACTTTTATTATTGATATGATAACTTCTCGGAATCGGTCAGAGCACCAATCAATTGAAAAAGAATTCAATCGTTATCAGTATCTGCATTATATTATTTCATTTTATTGTATTTTTAGATATCATTACAATACTGCCCAACAGTATAACTAATGACCACTTAACGTAACCATTTGTTCTCAAACGTCTCTGTATCAGTTAGTTGTGAGGTTTACCTTAATTGGTATTCTGCCTCTGAGGATGCTCAAATGTTGGGCGAAAAGCGTTAGGCGTTAGCCTCCATAACAAACTGTGATATATTATGTGAAATAAAAAATGATACTGATGTATGCTACAGTTTATGCACAGAGAGATATTTTGCAAATTTGCACATAAAACCACCATTAACTCATTGCTTTGCAATGTTTTACGTACTCCTCTGGCACTCAAAGGGTTAATTTGTACTTGATTAGGCAGAACAGCCCATTGGTATGTCAGATGATATATTTTAATCATCATTTTTTAAATCTTTTCCCTTTTTTTTATTATATTTGCTAATAAAAGTACAATTTTTTATTTATCTGTGGTTTGTGTTACTATTATACAAATTGTAGTGCCAAAGGGGTACTACTTCTTTATTTTTCTTTTTTGTTTAATCATGTATATTTGGCATCATGGCACCCTTATCCCTGTGGTAATTAGCAGTAGGGATTAGGTTCAATTTAAAGTTACTTAGTGGTGGTGCGGGATTAATTTTTGTATTTTTATTTTTTTCTCAGGGCTTGTGTTTTGAAAAATATAAAAATAAGTAAAAAAAAAAAAAAAAAAAAATAGCCCTACAAAAAAATAAACAATTTTTGTGGGTTTGTTTCTAACAAGCCTAAGTTCTACAAATCAATGATTCCTTAGGGCTTGTGCCAAACAAGCTTAAGTCCTACAAATAAATGTTTCTTCAGGGCTTGGGCCTCTAATAAGTCCTACAAGGCCTCTAATAACAAATCAAACAAATCATGCTCTACAAAATACTCTATCAAGTCAAGTATCAGTCCACCCTAGTGGCAGCTTATGTCAGGGGGTTCCTGTCTCTATCACTTTACATACAAATATCTTATTTTATTGATTTATTTTTTCATTAACTGTCCCCCCCACCAGTCAAGAACCCCCCACCCAAAACACATTCCCTGTTCAAATGATTAATCATGCCCCTTTATACTATGCCTTTGGGAAATTAAATAATATTTTCTATGTGTCGTGTGTAACTTCTAGGTTCCCATTGATTTCGATGGAATGAGCTAGGCGAAACAGTGGAAAATCATTACTTTTCACAGGAAATTTTTCTCCAAGTGGAAAGTGCCATTTTTTGCCCATTTCAGTTTGAGGTAGAAATTTTCACCCATCCCTACTTTTATCTTCCTCTGCATATTGTCTTCATCTTTTTATCATCCGCTTCTGTCTTCTTTCTTCCTCTTGTATTTGTTATTTATCCAAATAGACTATAAAAGAAAAATCAAATGTGCAAATTATAAATGCCCCAAAAGATATTGAACTTATAACTGTACACTGTCACTGCCGCAGAAGCAGAAGGAAAACAGAGCAAGAATTCCCCCCTCAGTTACCTATCTGGCCATTAACTGAGCCATACTGAGGGAAATTTGAAGAGAGACCTGTTTTTATATGTACGGTATCTGTTCAAATTATCCCCAGCTTCCATTGACTAGGATGTGGACAGGAATTACACTGGATAAAATATTTTAACAAGTGAGTGGAAAGGAATTGCACTGGATAAAATATTTTAACAAGTGAGTGGAAAGGAATTACTCTGGATAAAAGATTTTAACAAGTAAGTGGATGCTTTTTTGTATATCTATTAAGTGAAAGAATTTGTCTGTTTCTCCTTCTCTCTAATCCTTATACTGTGAGATATTGAGAAGACACAGTTGAAAATCTGACCAATTGGAAGATCTTTGAAGTACTCTGACATGTAAGTGTGGATAGGGGTGTTTGGGAGTTGAATTATTTAACCTGGAGTAACCCCAAATCTTCTCCATTCTGAGCACATGCTACACCAGAAGGGACAACAGAATCGTCTTGGCAGTTGATGTGAATTAACCCTATGAAAGAGGTCACTCTGGATACAAGAAGTGAATGGATACTTATTCCAAGAGACAACTTTACAATTCTGATTGATTGTTTTCCTCTTTATATGGGATTGTTACCTGTGCTCTAAGCAAAATCAGGAAGAGAAGATCTGGATAATACATTGAAAGGTCTTTTCTCTTCATTACCTGCTTATGAAAAGACCATTTGAGAATTTTGAATTGTACTAAGCTATATTGGTAGTATTTATATATATATATATATATATATATATATATATATATATATATATTTATATATTTCAATAAGATAGTGAAATTTTGTGCTGATACATTAAGCATATAACCTCACAAAATGAGCTGTCCTGGTAGATTCATATATTCTTCCCCTATACTGAGAAAGGCTTTTAGGTGAAAGGCTTTCTAGTCAAAAAGCTTCAGAGGTGTAATTCTGAGTATCCTAGGGTTCAGCTGGTTTGCTACAGCATTAATAAGAATGGGGATTTATTCAAATGAGCTCAACAAAACATGATAAGTTCGGCTGAAAAAAAGACACAAGTTAATCAAGATCATCCTTTGCCTCAGTATAACCAAGAAAACAAGCATTATATAAGATTTGCCAGCTCCTAAATGAGTATTACTTTGTTTACCAGAACATCCTGTTTTACCCTCTAAAACCCCCTGAATATTTTCTTCTGCTAGAAATGCATCTAATTTTCTCTTAATTGTATCCATTGTACCTGCCATTACCACATGCTTGGACAAGAAATTTCACAATTTAACAGACCTTACTGTAATAAAAATAAACTTCCTCTGCTGATGTTGAAACCTCCTTTTCTCTAATCTTAAGCCCCTAGTTATTTATTCAGTCCTTAAAATGAAGCTGAATATCAGAGTCATAGAGAGAATGATACAGATCCATAGTACATACATATAAATAGCAAAATAATATAATAAAAGAAATATGGTAAAACGTACTAAATGATATAAAAAATATTTGAAGGAAAAATTATGTCACTTTTTGTAATATGTGAGGAATCCCAAAACCTTATTAAGGCCAGTGTGTTTGGTATTGAAAAAAGCTGATAATCTTAATTTCAAATGTTTTTCCTCTCTTGTGTATTTTTGAAGATCCCTCTGAGTATTTTGATTTTAAGGTTATGGATGGATTGGTTTCCCTGGGTAAAATAATTACCAATCGGGGTATGGTTCTTTGTTTTATTGTATTTCAATTGATTGTCTATGTGTATTCATCCTTAGATTTAGTGATAAGCCTGTTTCACCAATGCAACATCCAGATTCCTATTCAGTGCATTGTATCAAATATACAACACTTGCTGATGTACATGAATATAATCCTTTAATGTTGCATACCTTGTTGTTGTGTTGTGCAGTGTTGTTTTCACAAATGAGTTGACATGATTTTCAGTGTGATTTGGTGCAAGGTTTGGTCTCATTATCAGTGTTTGTCAGTTCATTGGTCAGTTTTCTATTTATCAATTTTTGTTTCAAATTAGATGGCTGCCTGAATGTCAGAATAGGTGGTTGGAGGAATATGTATTTTAGCATAACATCATCTGTAAGGGGAGGTTGTAGCTTTTTGATGATGCTGCGTGTTTCTTCTAATGTGGGGTTGTATGTAGTCACTAGTTTTATAGGTGTAGAGACATCCTTCTCTTCATATTGTAACAGGTGTTCGCATGATGTTCTCAATACAGATGTTATTTTCTTGTGATTGTCCTTATTTTATAGCCTTGCTGTTTGAATGACTCAATGTTTTTAGATGATTATTAAGGTTGTTGGTATCAGTGCATAAGCAGTGGTATCTGATGGTTTGTTTATGAATGATGCATTGTTTATTGAGAGCTGGGTGAAAGCTAGAGCTGTGAAGTTAACTGCACCTGTCTGTGGGTTTTTTGTATACAGATGAGTGTAGTTTGCCATGTGAGTTTTATAGCTGTATCCAGGAAATGGATGATTTCCATAGAAAAATAAATTTTAAGTTAAACAGATGAATTAAATGTGTTGAAGGAAAGGGGGTGGGTGGAGTGGAAGCGTGTGTGAATGATACAGATCCATTGTACATAAATATATATAGAAAACAATATAATCCAAGAACTATGTAAAACATATACTAAAATAAAATATTATTTAAAGTTTTGGTAATACATAGTAACATAGTAAACTAGGTTGAATAAAGACACAGGTCCATCAAGTTCAACCTTTGCCTCATACCCCAGTGACTGAGCATTTTCTAGCTTTCCTGCTACCAAATAAGTTAATCTTTATCAGACCTTCCTGATCTGCCTCCTAATAAACAGTATAACTCTGTATGTTCCCTTTGGAAAGAAATGTATCTAATCTTCTCTTAAATGTATCCATTGTATCTGCCATAATCACCTCCTTGGGCAAGGAATTACACAATTTAACAGACCGTACTGTAAAAAAACCCTTCCTCTGCTGAAGTCTAAACCTCCTTTCCTCTAATCTCAAGGGGTGTCCCCTGGTCACCTGATCAGGCCTTGGAATAAATAGCTCACCACAGAGATCCTTGTATTGACCTCTCATATACTTGTACAATGTGATAAGGTCTCTTCTTAGTCGTCTTTTCTCTAGAGTAAATAAACCAAGTTTGTCTAGTCATTCCTTGTACGTCAAGTCCTCCATTCCCTTAATTAATTTTGTTGCTCTTCGCTATACACTCTCTAGTTCTAGTATATCATTTTTCAGAACTGGTGTCCAAAATTGCAATATAATGTGTGAGGAATCCCAAGTCCTTATTAAAGCCAGTGTGTTTGATGTGGAAAAACTGATCATCTTAATGTCAAATGTCTCTCTCTCCTGTTTATTTCTCTGGGCAAAATGATGAGCAGCCGGGGTATGGTTCTTGTTTTATAGTATTCCTCAATAGATTGTCTATGTGCATATTCATGCTTAGATTTAGTGGTAGGCCTGTTTCACCAGTCTAACATCCAGATTCATATTTAGTGCATTTTATTGTATATACAACATTCGCTTATGTAGATGAATATAATCCTTTAATGTTGTATATCTTGTTGCAGTGTTGTTTTCACAAATGTGTTAACATGATTTACAGCATGATCAATGACGCCAAAAACTCACAAATCAAGTTGGTAGCTTGAAGATCGTTCATGGGAAGCCAAACCAGGAAGGTTTTAAAGAGCTGTGCTCCAATCATAAAGAAGATGGGTGGAGAAAAAACAGATGGAGTGATAAACTACAAACAAGAAATATAAAGAAGGGCAAATCAGAGGTATTGAGCAGTGACATGAGATGGTGCATTCCTGGGGTTGTCTCATGATCCGCTACATCTACAGTCAAGTACAGTTTTATATATGACCAAAAAGAGAGTCTGGAAATCATGCAACACCCTCCCTTGTTGTCATCCAGTCCTAGAAATGCAGCCAGGAGGTCAGAGGAGACATGACCACCACTCACCCCACCATCTCTAGTAGTTGCCAGAATTTCTCCCGGGTGGGGATTTTAATCATGTGGAGAGGTTATATCTATACCTGAAAGATACACCCCCACCAAGGCAGACCACCCCAACTGCTAACTACCAACAGACTGATCCATATATTTAACAAGAGAAAAAGAAGGGAAAATAGAGAAAGAAGAAGAATGAACTTCCAAGGGTAATGCAGCAACCGCCCCAACAAAAAACAGCATCTCTGTAGGTCCTCTCTGTGTCAAGCCTGGAATGTAGCAACTGTGGTCCAGCTGGGCCATAGTTTCTAGTGAAAGGTTATGGAGATGATATAGTATCACCTATGGTATTCTGGTCCATTCAAGAGGTATATTGTAAACTGTAAAGTATATTCTGTTTTGCTGCGATGGAAGCATGTTGATTAAAGGTTCCCAGATGGACACATATTTTCTGCCCTCTATTCCATCATGCTGCAATGCTAACATCCAGTATAAATTCATATGAAAAGTTATTTTCCCCCTCCATAAAGTGAAGTGGGGGGTGGGGGTGTCTCAATCCAGCAAGATAAAATAAATTTTACCCCTATCAGGATTGCAAAATGTATCAATGTTTTTTGTGATTTATTCAATACTGCTGGGGAAAGGTAGGTTCCTAAGAGGAAGTCCGGGGGGTCAATCGGAATGGAGATGGAGAGGACCTGGTTGAAGAAGTGTATAATATTATACCAAAGTGGCTGAATTTCACTGCTTGAGAATGGCATATGTAATATTTTGGCTGGTGGGGAAGTGAATTTGGGAAAATTATGAGATACAGCGAGGCCAATGGACAACCACAGAGGTGAAATAAGATCTATGCAACAGACAGTTATGAATTTCCTGGAATTAAGTCACAGGTGTGCCTTGTAAGCATTTACGAAAGTTTAACATAATTTCTTCCATCGAGAGAATAGGGATGTCAATAAGCCATCTGCCAGGCACAGTTGAACCCACATAATTATCCATAGGGGTAGTATAGTTTATATATGATGGGTACCCTAATGAATTTGGCATCAGATCTTTTAAAGAGGGAATTTAGGTTAATATTAGGGGAGTGTGGTTGAAGACTGTGTAAGAGAGACTACATAGAGTTTTTCATGAAGGTATGGGAATAAATGGGAAGTGAAAATTTCTCTTGTATTTCAAGGAAGGGATATATGGATTTTTTTTCTTGGGTTGATAAGGAAACCACCATATCTGATACTTTTACTTGTCCAATTGTTAAAGGGTTGGACAGTTGAGGAATTTTGAAAATCTACAGTATATTGTTGATTGGGGTAAAAAGGGGTGAGCTTCGAGTGTCTCTGAACAATGAATGTTTAGATTGCTGCCAGGCCCAAATCGTAATGCAAATGAGTGGGTCAGAGATGCTCTATTCCAAGGTAGTTTGAGGTAGGGATTACATTATGTAAACAAGGTCTACATTCAAAAGGAAGCTCTGGTCTCTATCTCAAATTGAGTAGGCATTCGAATGATTGATCCAGTCTCATGCAATTCGTAGTATACTCAATATATTGTAGAGTCTGAGATTTGGGAAACTGAAATCCCCATTGACCATAGGTTGTTGTCATTTTACAAGGCTCAATTTAGGCCTCTTTTTTTTCCAAATGAACCCCTGAAATTTATGGTTAATGAGTTTAAAGGGATAGTAATGTTTCCGAATAAAAGCAGCTCCAATTAATCTTCTTTGTATTTGAGCCATGGAGAGTGTTATTTCAATACTGTCACAGTTGTAGTTCAAAAGTAATTGAATGATAAAGTATCCCTCTCCCTTCCCTTTTACTGATGTAACACTGATCACCACAGAGCAGCAAGACTGTCCTGATGGATTTCATAGAGGGACAATGTTCAATTAGCATAAGGGAAAAACCTGAAAAAACTGTCAAGGCGGGCAGGGTATTCATTGTTCTCACAGTAAGAAGATTGTTCCTTGCTGTGAGCTGTCTGGTCTGTGGACCAGATTTCACATCTGAGGGGAGGTGGCTTACGCTAGGTAAAAGGGGCGGGAGGGGAAACTTTATCATTCAATTACTCTTGAACTACAACTCTGACAGTATTGAAATAACACTCTTCATGGCCCAAATACTATAAAGATTAATTGGAGCTGCTGTTTTTGTGAAACATTACTATCCCTTTAATGTCGGTGAGGTGGACAATAACTGATAACATTTACAGTTTGTATAATAATCGGGGAAATATTATCATCTTGAGCAAGTGTATTCTACCTATAAAAGATAGTGGGAGTCTGTTCTAATTTGAAAGGTCGTTGGAGATTTGGGAGAGTAAAGGGCAGAAATTGTCTTTATAAAGATTCTCCAGGTTTAGATTCAGAGTGATTCCAATCTATTCTAATGAATTGTGAGTGATTTTGAGGGGATATGCAGAATTAGTTGTCTGGATGCAGAGGCAGAGAGCTATAGGGCTTCTGATTTGTCAAAGTTAATCTAGAACCCAGAAAAGGTTTGGATTATTGGTTTGAGTGATAGCTGTGGATTTTTATGAACAGCAGCATGTCATCAGCAAAGGTTGAGACCTTCACTTCCACCTCACCTAGATTAATATCCATAAAATCCTGTAAGTTGTTTAGTTTGCATATCAGTGAATCTAATGCTATATTAAATACAAGTGGTAATAGATTCATATACCTCTAACAAGTGAGAAGGTAAGGTAGTTACGATTGTTTGTGTTGAAAATCTGAGAATCTTTTGCACGGATTTGGATATACACCCTATGTTATCAGTCAATGTGTCTCAGAAGCCTTGTAGTTTTAAGAGTGCTAGTAAGAGCAACCTGGAGATATTGTCGAAGGCCTTTTTCGGCATCTACGTTAACCAAGATAGTTAGATCTTTTGGTGGCTATCATAGCTTTAAGAATAGCTGCCAGAGCTGTGTGTATGTTGGTGGTAGAATGTCTGCTTGGAATTAATTCTGTTTGCTCTGGGGATAGCAAAGAGGGCAAGATTTGGAAGAGCCTATTAGCCATAATTTTACTGAGAATTTTATAGTCTACATTCAAGAGGGGTATTGGTCTGTAAGAGAATACCAGAGTGGGGTCATGGTCAGATATAGGGAGTACTATTATGCATATAAGATTGAAGTAGAGAGGTGTTTTCTTATGAAAGAGGATGTGACTGAAGAACAACTGCAGTATCTATAAGGATGTATGTTCTTATAGTATTTTGTATAATTCTGATGGGAGGCCATTCAGGCTGGGCAATTTATTGTTTTTTAACCTCTAGAAAATGGACTATATTTCCTTGAGCTCTATGGGCCGGTTAAGCTGTTCTCTTTGTGTATTAGTGAGCTTGGTATAAAGGTATCTTCTAAGATATGTTGTGTGATCAGGGAAATTGACGTACAGTTTTTTTTGTGTATTACAAATTTAGTATTGTTGGACAGGTGTTCTGTGTCTATTTATTATAGAAATATCTGTATTGATGCTATCAAATTAGAGCCCATGGCCATGTTGACCATGTTGGCTAGGAGTCTGCCCAGTTTGTTGGTTTGTGGTGGAATTGACTAGTTTGCCTATGCAGATATAATTGTGATGCTGTTTGAAGGGCCATCTCATAGGGTTTTTTTTTGAGGATATGTAGTTTGCTCTATGGGAGGGGTGTCAATGTGGAGTCAATGTACGCCTTGGTCAGATTGTGCTGGAGTGTGTTAAATTTCATCTTGGTTCCCCACTTGAGTTTATTAGCACAGGATAGGAAATATTGAACTCTTAAGAGTAGACTTGGCTGTTGGACAGAATGTTTGTGGGCCTATTGAGTGGGTCTCATTGTCTTCTAAGATGTGTTTCCATGCATGTTTGAGACTCAGTGGGAAATCTGAGGAAAGGTTTAAAAAGTGTGGCATTCTCCAGTTAAAGGATGACAGAGATAGGCTGGGTGAGGCAATTAAGAAAATGTAAGCGTGATCAGAAATAAGTATACTGTGAATATGACAGTCCTGTCTTAAATTCATGGTGGGTTCTTTGCTCGGGAAGTAGTCAATTCTAGTGAAGGTGTTGTGTGGGTGAGAGAAAAAAGTGTAATTTTCATTGATCGGATGACGGGTTCTCCACACTTCTGATAAGGCTAATTGTGTCATGAGGTTAGTATTAGTAATTATATTATGTTTGGTCTTGGAGTCCATGTTTGACAACTTACCTTTGTTAAGTGCAGGATCTACAACTGTTTTGAAATCGCCACCGATCAGTATGTAAGCAGTAGGATCCTTCATTAAATGAAGTAATATATGTGAAAAGAAAGAAGCAGTTGGATCACTTGGAGAGCAGATATTATATAGCATGAATATGTTATAGCAGGTATTTTTACTATTATGAATATCCCCTACTTGTCCACAATCTGATGTAAGAGTTAGAATGAGGCTAGCCACTACTCTTCTGCTGGTGAAATAAGAGGTATGAAGGCACACTATACCTAGCCCCTGCATAACTTTGGTGTTCTACAGGAGTGAGGTGTTTCTTCTGAAGGAAGGCAACATATGTACAAAGTTGCTTCAGGTGTTTTACATTTTCTTCCTCTTGAATGGAATACGTATGGCATTGCCACCCAAGTTCCAAGAGTTGAAAATCAATGAGAGGAAAGTGATTTGTGATGAAGTGTTGTAATGAGACTTCATACATATTTATGAAACCTTGCTTTAAACACCAGGAGTCCCTCCCAGCCAGGGGTACAGGTGAAAACATGTCACCAAGGTGACTTCATGAAAATGAAAGGGAGATCACCTCATGTAAGAGACAGTAGGAAGTGACGCAAATAGAAAGAAAACACAAAATAAAAACAATAAAACAACAATGTATCTAGGTGATACAGAAATAAATGTTATGAATTTAGAGAACATTGTTGTTCTAGTGATCTGCCAAGCCCCCATTTTCCATTCTGGCATTCGGTCCTTGATTCATCGAGCACCGCCTGCCAACAGGGAATAATATTCCACCCAGTCAAGAAAAGATAAGGTCCAGCATTCTCACCATAAAGCATGGTTCAGTGAAGAGCCAACCTGTGGAGGATAAAAGGAGGTTAGGTCACAGACACACAGTTCACTCAGTCATAGCCAAGGTGCAATAGTGATATATATTTTATAAATGGTGGCCTGGATGTTATGGATCACCACCTCCACAGTGGTAATGGTAGCTTAAAATCACATTTCCTTTAGGAGGGCATGACATAAAAGAGCCCAATTTTCCTGATATCTAAAAAATGTGAGGAGATGGAGGAATGTGACAGGATCTTGCTGGGCCCACTGGCCATTAGTTGTATTTCTGAAGGCAAGAATGAGGCTTCACAAAGTTGAGGGAGCAGTTAAATAGCAATTTTGAACAATCAGATCCTATAGTTCTGGAGGGGTTCTGAGTGGACAAAATCAGGGAGAAAAACTCTGGGTGCTTAAAATAAATGGAGGAATGGGAAGGGAAGGGGAAGGGAAGGGGAAGGAAAGGGAAAGACGGACATCTGTAAACTAGTGAGCATAGTAGAGTACTATACATGGACCAACCGTGCTATTAAGAGTACATAAATATTACAAACTGTTCAATGGTGGTAATAGGTAAGAGGATCACAGGTGGATCGTGAAAGAATGTATAGACTGTTGCTTCTGTCAGAATAGTGTTGCTCAAGAGTGTATGTGGTCTCTGTGAGGCCCAAGACAAAAGAGTTTGTCACATCTCCTGAAATCCAGACAGAACCCGGGAAGTGCCTATATTCTTTACTGAAACGTGCATAATGTTTTCGGGTGCTATGATGTGTATGGGTGTGGAGCTGGGTACAAAAAAACATAGGATGAGTAGATAGGTGAAGATTATTATATGGCAAGGAGTCCTGTTGAGGATCAGATTGATTTGATATATGGCCATTCCTCTTCAGGAGTGTCAAACCATAAAGACAAAGTAATGCAAATTTGATTTTTTTTCCGAAGAGATCTTTGCAAAAAATGGGTTGCTCCCATCAGAATAATTGCTCAAAGGTTTTGTGATTAGGGGTGGGCAAAAGTTCCCATTGTTTTCCCGTGAGAAATTCTGTGAAAACTGCATGGTTGTCTGCTTTTTCACTTGAGAATCCACCCTCAACAAAACTAAAATGTTCTCCTTTTTTTTGCCTACACCAAAAATGCTTTTGCAATTTTTTCAATGGCTACAAACTTCCCTCACTTTTATTATATGTATTTAGCATTTTCATGCCAAAAACATGATATTTCCAGGAAGTGAATCAGAAAATGAAGAAGCTAGAGAGAGAACTAGAGAGAGTGCTAGCTGATTTTCTAGCAAAATAAGGGCAGCAAAGGCACATAGTGTATGCTATCACACAGTAACACTATGAGCACCTTAGTGAAAAGGAGGAACTGGAAGGACCGTGATGTGTCCAGTGAGTCAGAGGAGGAAGTGACCACCACCAGCATGTAAGGATCTGGGAGCCCTTATTCCCCAGACCCAATGATGACCAGTCCCCCTAATTGTCAGGAAGTAAAAATGGATAACCATAATTTATTTCACATGCTGCAGCAAACATTGCTGCATTCAGTTTTTAGACTACCACTTTAATCATACATCCCTAGATTGCTCCTAAATCCTACCCATTGTGTGTTCGCAGGACATTACTCAACTACTGTGTGTGTTTTTCTGTAAAATACACCACAGAACTGATTGTGTGTCATGTCTTGCTGAACTGATTGTGTGTCATGTCTTGCTTTGATCCTCTACAAAATACTCACGTCAAGTATCAGTCTGCCTCAGTCACATATTAAGTGAGGATGTCCCTGTCTCTGTCACTTTACATACCAATTTTTTATTTTGCTTTTTTAATTTTTTTTTTCATTTATTCATTTATGCATTTTTTATTCAATAACTGACCCCGCTATGTGTTGGGTTTAAATGCAATGAGTTAGGCATAAAACATGCAAAAACTGTACTTTTCGTGGGAAACGTCCAGCTGACAGGATGTGCCATTTTTCTCCTATTTTTGTGTTGAGGTGAAAACTTTCACCCATCCCTATATATGATATGGTGGTCTCGTGAGGTCCGGGACAAAGGAGTTGGAAGCCTCTCCAGAGCTCCAACCAGTACCAGGGAAGTGCCTATATTCTGGAGTGAAAACTCGATCTGATCTGTACTCAGCTTCATACCCTTACATGTCATAGAACCCGACAACATCATGCACTTTTCATTCAAGGATGTCCAGATGCCCCTCCCCCACCAGCACTGATCACAATCATTGCAGTGATCAGAACAGCTATCACCCCCATTACTTTTTCCTCCACATCAGTTGCCTCAACCCTGTGTTGTATGAACTTCCTAGTTGAAGAAGAGTGCCTTCAAGACCCACATGATGCTAGTGGGTCTTGAAGGTCCTCCTCAACCTGGACACTCAGTGAGTGTCAGGTTGAGGTTGCTGGTGATGCAGGGAAGGTAAAGGAAGACAGTGATGTCCTTCCGGGCCAATGACATGATTGCTTATCCTATTGGATAGGCAAACAGTACCAGGGGACATTAGGAGTGGTCTGGCATTCAAATGATTAAATAAAGAATATGTTTAATATTAATACAAAATATTGATACCTCTCAATCAGTCTGTCCCTCTTTCCCATCATAGCCTATCATATCTCCCATGTGTCCCTCTATAGGATGGACAGTCCCTCTTTTAGATCCTACTGTATGGTGTGTATATAAGTTTATCACACTGATCCACATCAATAAACATTGACGTCTGCATAAACTTCAGTATTTGTGTTTATAGTCTATGTAAATAAAATAGTTTATTCTTGTTCTAAATCTTTTATTCAGTCACACAAAGAGGTGTCAATAGGTTATGAAATAATCTAAAAAGTATTGGTTAATAACCTGTCCACCAGTCATGTCCCCAGCAACAGCACCTAAAATGAAAAAAGTGTCCATCTTTGACAATATGAGATGTTGGGAGAAATGTTGTACCCCTTTTTAGGAGATCAGACTATGTGGTGTGTGTGTGTGTGTGTGTGTGTGTGTGTGTGTGTGTGTGTAAGTATATCCCATTGCTCTCCAACAATAATACGCACATTCATTTTTGTATAGACTTATGAATCTGTGCATATACATTTTTCTGTGTAAATAAAATACTTTGGTCTTGCTCTAAACCATTTATTCTGTTTACAAAAACATGCTGTCAAAGGTCATAAAATATCCTAAAATTCTTTCATTTAACACCACCTTCTGTAAAATTTGAGCACATCATTCTGGGGGTAGAAACACAAGTAACACCTCAGTTGATGCAGCTGGATCAGTAGAAATCCTTTTATTAATTAAGGGTTTGTGCAGGCCATGCATTTAGGTAAAACTATATATATTTGGTATTTTTGTTTTCATGGGTTTGAAGGATTTTAAAAAATAATTGAATTTTTCACAATTAACTTAAATGTATTTAATATATATTGCCAAAATAAGTGATTTTTATTTTTTTTTGTATATTTTAGCTTGTCACACAATGTATAATTTAATACACTTTTGAGGCACCATGAACAAGTTGAATGTGTTCTGAAAAAGTATATATAGTTTCCCATATACATAACTAGAAAGTTACCTCCAGGTATCATTCCTAAACAGATGGACAGCACAATATTGAAATGTGCCATAAAGTGCCTCTATGGTGGACAAGATTCCCAAACCTCCTTCACTCAAACAGTTAAAGCAGACCTACACCCAGGTGTAT
The DNA here is from genome assembly GCA_037306005.1 of Rhinophrynus dorsalis. NCBI lineage: Eukaryota > Metazoa > Chordata > Amphibia > Anura > Rhinophrynidae > Rhinophrynus > Rhinophrynus dorsalis. The sequence goes on along the minus strand of CM074720.1, from coordinate 267,181,310 downwards.
CCACTTTACACTCAAACCTGTACAAACACACACAGGAGGATAGAAGATAAAGAAAACAATTAAGCCTTTATGTACCTAACCCGTATACACAATAGCAGCGCTGTCCAGGTTCAGTCCTCATGGGCCACCAACAGGCCAGATGTAAGAATTTCCCTTATTAAGCACAGTTGAGTTAATCAATGACTCATTCATTGTGACTGACTCACCTGTACTTAATCAGGGAAATCCTTACATCCTGGCCTGTTGGTGGCACTTGAGGACTGAACTCGGATAGCCCTGCACAAGAGGACTGAAAAAAAAAAACTATAAGTAAAAGTTAATTGCTTTTTTTAACTTTTTATATATTTAACCTTTACACACTGAGAATAGAAAAAAACTAAATAATGAATAAAAATAATTTGCATTTTATAATATATATATATATATATATATATATATATATATATATATATATATATATATATAAAACAGAAAACGCAGGTGCTTTTTACCTGACTCTTTCAAACTCTGCTTGTCTGTAATCCACTTTGCTGCAAGCCAAAACAAGATCAATACAAATCTAGTAACCCTTTTGAGTGCCAGAAAGAGACACCTGTCTGACAGTCAGTGGTTTAATACTTTCATATAATCAGTCAGCAACATAATTTAACCCTTTGAGTGCCAGAGGCATTCACAATGCTTTGCATAACCCTTCAGCATTCAGAGAGTTAACATTGATAACTATTTAATAAAAAATCAAACAAACATACTAAAAAAAGATTGAAAATAATTTGTATAGTCGTACTGCTATCTATAAAAGGAATAAAGAAAAGCATGTTTTAGGAACTGGCTTCAGCTATTAGAGTAATTATAGAATGATAAAAATGATCATTAATTTAAAGGGATAGTAATGTTTCAAAATAAAAGCAGCTCCAATTAATCTTCATAGTATTTGGGCCATGGAGAGTGTTATCTCAATTCTGTCAGAGTTGTAGTTCAAGAGTAATTCAATGACAAAGTATCCCCCTCCCACCCCTTTTACCTGGAGTAAGCCATCTCCCTTCAGATGTGGAATCTGGTTTAAAGACCAGACAGCTCACAGAAAGGGACAGTCTTCTTACTCTGAGAACAATGAAAACCCTGCTCCCCTTGACAGGTTTTTCCCTTGTGCTAATTGAAGATTGTTCCTTTATGAAATCCATCTGGACACCACCTTTCTGTTCTGAGGTGAACAGTGTTATATCAGTAATAAGGGCAGGATGGGGATACTTTATCATTCAATTACATTTAAACCTCAGCTGTGACAGTATTGAAATTACACTCTTCATGGTCCAAATACTATGAAGATCAATTGGAGCTCCTTTTATTTTGAAACATTACTATCCCTTTAAATAGGTCTTTTAACCCATTCTCAGTGCATTGGGGACCTCTGTAGCATTCAAGGGATTAACAGCCACATTTACATTAATGAGAAATCTGGGGAATTTTTATTTGTCCTCTATGGAACAATTGGTTTCACCAGAAATGATTCACTGTCTCTGAGCATATTAACCTCACAGAGTTCACTATCATGAAACAAAATTGTGTATATTATGTAATGGCACGCTTGTAAAGAAAAATTATAGGTTTTTTCCAAATGCTCATCGAAATATCCTGTATGATTTTTTTATCATTTTATTCCCATACATTGTTATTACTGTCAATGAAAATTCTTATTTATGTGACAAACTATTTCCTGTTCCTTGCTGTACATTCAGTTTGAGATGGAATAAGGAAATATACATTTCCCTTGTAAGTATAGATATTTATTCAGATATTTTATCTGGCAGGATTTGTTAAGGTGACAGCTCCTCTTCACGCATACCCTGGGATAGGAATATAACTTGGGAGTGTTTTTAAAGCAATCATAAGACATGTAATTTATGTGCGAAGCTCTCCGAGCATGAATACTGTCACAAACGTAAGAATAGTGTTTTGGTATGTTAGCAGTAAACGTTAGGGAAATTATGTCTGTAAAACTGTTTCCTATAGCTTTTCCTGTGTTTGCATTTGCAGAGAAGTTACATGTGTGGAAAATGTTTACATGGACAAAATACCAAGGCTGATCTACTAAGAAGAATTAGAGCAATTCTGGAGCAATTATAGGGGAGCAAATTCAAATTCGACTGATTTAATTGGGTGTCTAAAGGGACCTTTGCCCTAGTAATAAGTGAAATGTAAAGGCCCGCATGTTCAAAAGAAAAGTGGAGGTTTGGGGCAAAGCATTTGCACTATATGAATTGGAGACCTCTCTAGCATTCAAGGGTTTAAAATCCCCATTTAAATGATTTGTCCTAGAACTCCTCCACTTTTCTTTGGAACATACTGCCCTTAATGTGTTTAGCAGATTAATTTACTTATGTACATGTCCTTCATATGTCCTTCATATGGCTGTCGGTACCTCTACCTAGTTCTGAAGGCTTGTAATGTTCACTAGTATTTCTCAGAATGTGAATAGAAATAGCTATGAGTAGTCTACAACAGAGAACAAATGTAAGTAAAGTATGTACAGTATGAAGGATAAATACCTAAACTTGTCCTTCTGTTAGCTTCCCTTTAACCTCTTGAAGACTAGAGAGTTCTTCCACACATTGCTTTACAATGCATTGTGGGCCTCTATAGCATTCAAGTGTTTAAAAGGCCATTTAAATAAATAGGAATTGTTTTAATGTTTGCTTCCTATTGTGGATAGTGTCCATATTTAGTTAGTTAATTTTTCTCTAATATCTTTGTTGGATGCTTATTAATTCCATGTATGTTAAACTATTTGGAGCAAAGTTATGTAGTTTTACTTTGATCTCTATTATCAGGCTGATACATCTAAATTACTTTATCATTTTTCAAAATGGATGCTGTAGAAATGATCCATAATATTTGTGTTTTGAAAAAATTGTTTGCTCTGTTTTCTTTATTACTTTTTGGGTTGAGATCTTCCTGGTTGGGGATGTGAAGACATGGATGGGGTGGGTTACATTATTTCTCTTTTGTGTCCAATGGCATAATATAGGGGGTAGATGGGGGTATGTATTTCTCTTTTTCATGTCCTCTTAGTTTCATACTATGACAGATACAATTGCATTTGTTTCTTGGAGCTTGAGAAGGATTAATAACAAGATTAAGAGATCAATTGTTCTTGTTTTCATTACGAAACAACATTGTGATGTGGTCGCAGAAAACACCCAGTAGAAAAATCTTGTCCCTCAGAAGTAAGTGGATTGGGAATGTAACTCATGCTCCCTTTTCCACGATCCTAGGGGTGTGTCTATTCTTATTTAGAAGTAATTGCATTTTTAATGATAAGATATCAAAATAAACGTTAAAGGTCAGTGTGTTTTCTTGTTTTCAAAATAAAAAAAAATGATGACTTTATGATTTGCAACATTTATGTGCTGCCCCTTTTCGTTACTCTGGTTCTTAAAAAATGTCTGGAATTTATTGGTCTTCATCCTGGTATTACTGTCTGCTGAGTGTAGCATAGATGCAGTTAATATTCTTATTATTTCAAGAAACAATTTGTCGAGTTCATTTCCACCATGGGGCTTGTAGATGCATGTAGATGTCATAATTCTTATACAAAGGTGTACACTTCATTTTATGTCCAGACAAAATCAGTGATGAGGGCCATGCAGCTAATCTGAGTTATTTTAGAATAAGGTTGATACCACTAACCACGTGTGATCTGGATAGTTTGTATTGTGCATGCTAGAGGCTCTTTTAAATCCCAAGCAGGAATAACCAAAAAGGACTTTAGCAATAGGGGTGGATGAAAGCTCTCCCTGTGTCCCTGTGAAAAATCCAGCGAAAACCATGGTGTCGTGCACTTTTTCTTGGGAAAATCCTCTTTAAAACCAACAATTAAAATCTTTGCATTTTTGGCCCATTGGCAAAAATGTTTTGCCATTTTTTCAATGGCTAAAAAAGTTTCCGCCCATTCATTTACATGGTTTTTGCCTTTTCACTACAAAAACGTGACATATTTGAGGAACTGAAACATGATAGAAGCATCTATAGAGTGAGGTAGATGTGCTGTGCTGTTCTGCTTTGTATTTATAGCAAAATTGAGGCAGGAGAGGCTCATAGTGACTGCTATCACTATGAGAAAGTTTAAAAGTAATAAAAGGAGGAACTGGAAGGACCATTATGTGTCCACTGAGTCTGAGTCTGAGGAGGAATTGAGCACTACAGAAGCAATGCTGGCTAGTCCCCCTAAATCACCCCTAGGGTTTTTGGGGAAATTAATGTCAAGGGAGGAACAAAAGGGTAGTAGTAGTGAGAGCAGGACAGGTCAGCTACCTGTGCCTGCTGCCAGATGTGCTGCTGCCATATGTGCTGTGCCTGCTGTCAGACGTGCTGTCCCTGCTGCCAGATATGCTGCCCCTGCTGCCAGTGACAGCACTAGTGCTGTGCCTGCTGCCAGTGCTGTGCCATCTTTCAGACATGCTGCCCCTGCTGCCACCAGTGCTGTGCCGGCTGTGAGATGTGCTGCCCCTGCTGCCAGTGCCACCAACTGTGCTGTGCCTGCTACCGGTACTGCCCCTACTGCCACTAGTGCTATGCCTGCTGTCAGATGTGTTGCCCCTGCTGTCACCAGTGCTGTGCCTGCTGCCAGTGCTGGACCTGCTGGCACCAGTGCTGGACCTGCTGGCACCAGTGCTGTGCCTGCTGCCAGTGTGTATTTTAATACTCATGAGGGGGAAGGAGACGAGGATGCCAAGTGTGACAGCAGGGGACCCTAAGTCACACTTGCCATCCCCAAGCAGTACCGCCAGTGCTAGTACTATTACTACGAAGGTCCAGCAGCTTGGTAGTGTTAGGAGTGAGGGAGGGGGCAATCATCATAGTGACTGTGAGGAGGAAGATTCAGGGGCTGAAAATGATGTGGTTGGTGTTAATAGTTATACTTACAGTGATGGTGAAGCAGCCGGTGGGACTGGTGTTAGGAGAATGGTAGGGGAAGCAATTGAGAGCATCCATACTAGTGGAAAAGGGAGCCCACACCATTCCCCTGACCCTGGGAGTCCCCTTCCCCCCACGGCATTGTCCATGTGGAACATATCCTGAAGAAGGCAGAATTGTCAACACCGTAATAATACCACCACCACCAGGAGCACAGATCAGCTGTCTGTCCCTGCTGCTACTGCTGACAGTCTGCCTTCTTCACGTCACCAAGAAATGGCAAGTGTTACATTAGGTGACCCTTTGTCACATTTGCTCATCATCTCCACCAACCAGCAATGAGCATTTGGAATTTGAGGAATTTGCTACTGCTCTAATTTCTGCTGCTGCTGAGTTGCAAGGGCAGCAAGAAGCTGTGGACAAGGAAAATGTGCCACAGACCACAGTGGACACAGTGGAAATGGGGTCAACAAGTGATGCAGGACTAGAACAGGTTCTACTTGCCAGCAGCAACAATACTCCTGGTCCTAGATGCAGTGCTGATTCTGAGGCAGTAGCAGCAATAGCAGCAACATTAACCGTTGCCACAGAAAGTGAAGAGGAATGTGGAGGACAAAAAGAAAGAGGCCATTCTTCTCCACTTTTTCCCTCGCCCCTGAAGTCATGGGTGTGGGACTATATTTATCTTTGGGCAGGAACAGTGCCGTCAACAACGGCACTGTGCACAATTTGTGACAAGTCAATGAGAAGGAGATAGGAGGGAACGCACCTCGGCACAAGCACCCTGATAAGAGACACTATGACATTTATGTCAAAAATATTAAAGCCAAACACCCACTCCAGAAATAGAGCACAGCTGTTGCTGTACCTCCTGACTCTCCAGAATGGCAACAAGAGGCAAGGTGGGGATCAAAGAGGAGGAAGAATAGAGCAACCCAGGCAGAGTTCCATGATGAGCGAAACAACTAGTTCGCCATCACCTTCTTCCTCTAGGGTAACTACATCTTTTGTCAATTCACCTCGTTCATCATTAACTCCCATGCCACATGATGGCCACTCTGTTGATGTTAGGATGTGGCAGTTTGTCTCCACCCATTGCACACTGTGTGGTGCACTGACCAAACATGGCAGTGTGGTAGAGGAGAATCTCAAGCAGGGCGTCAAGCAGCATCTGAGGAGATTCCATCCCTCAGAATATGCTAAGATGGCACCAGGGAGGTTTCATTATTACTATTAAACTGTCAGCAACTTGTCATGTGTCCTTAGTGGGATGTAGACAAGGGGTATAGTGACAGAGGCAGTACTTGGGTTTTGGTGTCATGGTGTTTGGATACAGTTGTGCTAGGTGTTATTTACCACACACACTGTGCACATTGCAGTTGCTGATGAGAGGTTCCTGCTCTCAAGGGAAAATGTCTATTCTAATAACAACACACCCATGATTTTAGAGGAGAGGCAGGTGGAGGAGAATTATTGGCCAACTTCTTCTTTTCTCCACTTATACTGGGGGCTACTTATTGTGCTGCTACTGACTCAGGTGCATCATTGGAGCTAGACAGGGCAAGTGGAACATTCATCACCCATGTTACTATTGTTGTTGATCCCATTCCCTTTCGGCTGCCTGCAGCAGGAGCAAGAACAGCAGTTGCAAATTCCGCATCAGGGCATTTGACAATGGCCAGTGGCCAACAGGACATGACCTGCTGGCACTAGGACAGTAGGGCATTTGTTTCCTCGGGGCTTGTGCTTTAAATAAATTAAAAAACATAGTCCTACAAAAGAAATACTTTTGGGGGTTTGTTTCTAAGAAGACTAAGTCCTACAATTCAATGTTTCCTTAGGGCTTGTGTCAAACAAGCTTAAGTCCTACAAATCAAGGTTTCTTCAGGGCTTGGGCCTCTACTGAATCTAAGTCCTACAAATCAATGTTTCCTCAGGGCTTGGTCCTCTAACAACAAATCTAACAAATCATCCTCTACAAAATTCTCTATTAAGTCAAGTATCAGTCCACCCCAGTGGCAACTTATGTCAAGGGGTTCCTGTCTCTATCACTTTACATACAAATTTCTTATTTTATTGATTTATTTTTTAATTAACTGTCCCCCCAATACCAGTCAAGAACCCCCCAAAACAAATTCCCTGTTTAACTGATTAATTCCCCAGGCTCCACCCACCAACAGAGGCACCCTCCTCAGACCCCTTTTATACCATGTCTTATGGGTTTTTTGGAATTGTATTTAATATTTATTGTTTATTAATCACCCCCAATCCCAGTAAACATCCCCCCAAGAAACATTCCCAGTTCAACTGATTCTTTCCCCACACCCCACTAACACTGGCACCCTCACAGAAATAAAATAATATGTGGTATGTGTTGTGTGTAAATTCAATGAGCTAGGAGAAAAAAAAGCGGAAAATCTGCAATTTTCGCAGGACATTATTATCAAAGTGGAAGGTGCCATTATTCATCGATTTCATTCAGGCGAAAATGTTTGCCCATCCCTACTTTCATCAAAACTCTACAAACAGTGCAGAAAGTTGCATTATTTTTGACAACCCCAGGGAAAATTGCAAGGCTGTGGAGGAATGTAACAGAGTGCCTTAGTTAAACAAAGCTGATTTATTCCAGAGAGAAGTAAGCAAATTTAGGCAGAATCACAGTTTGTTTAGGGAATAAGGCTGGAAAGTTCATAGCTTATTTGACACACATGAAAGTGAGCTGACATCTATGTTTCAGATTAATGATAAAGATGGGTATTCTTTACTGTTCCCAGAATTTAATAATATTAGAATTGCAGAAAATTATCAGACCCTGTATAGGCCAATGATTATGAAATCCTCTGGTGAAGTAAAGCTGAAGGTTGCTAATTCTAACTCTCCTAAACTGACCTGAGATTACATGGAAATGCTAGATTCTCCTATCACAGTTGATAACATAATGAAATTCATAGTCTTTACCAAGAAATCAATCACATGGTTCTGATGATTTGCCAGCTAAATAGTTTTTCTGCTTTCTTGATATATTCAAACTTCATCTTCTTACCACATGCCTTGATGAACGTAAGTCTAGTATTCTCCAATCTCTTAGGGAGGCCATAGTCATTCTATCTTAAAAACCCAGAAAACCCCCTAAATTGTATTATATATATATATATATATATATATATATATATATATATATATATATATTTATAAATACTGACTGCAAATGTTAAGATTCCAGCTAAGATTATGGCACTTAGCCTAAATATGGTAATAGATAAGACTGTCAGGACCAATCAGACTGTGTAAATCTTCTTAACATGATATTAACAGATTACAGTGGCATAGCCAGGTTCTTCATAGAAATGCTGGATTTAGAGTCATGGCTACACTAGATGTACTTTTGACTCCATAGAATGGGAATACCTTTGGACAAGCCTTAAGGAATTTTGTTTTGGTCCTCAGATATTGGTTGGGTGAAAAGTCTTCATTATTCTTCCATGGCCAAGACTAAACAGGCTTTAAACTATTGGAGGTCCTCCCACTTGGTAGAGGACCAAGGCAAAGTTTCCCACTGTTTCTAGGCCATTTAACCTTTGGACATTAAGCCCTTTGCTGCAAGAGGGAGACATGACCTGGAGTCTGATACAGCCCTTTTCAGGTATTCACATTAGTGAGTAAATCTGGAAAACAATCTGATTTAAAGATTATCTGGCCTAAATCCTTGATCTTCTTATCAGATCCCATAGCTAGACCTATCCAACCACAAGATAACCCTCTAGTGTGGGTAGACTCATTCATTTATCTAGGTGTCGAAATGTCTAAAGACCCATAGAATTTTTTTAAACTTAATATCAGTCAAAAGCAAATATGTTTTCTAAATTGCCTTTATCCATTGTGGGTAAAGTTAACCTCATAAAGATTGTAAGAAGTATAACAAATTAGCACCACAAAGGGCCCCACTCCAAATCACCAAATCTTTTTTTTTTTAGGATTCTTGACCAAATGTCTAAAAAATAATCTGGGGTTCTTAATCCAACAAAATTATATTAGATATGCTAAAGTGAGCTCTGAAGCAGGGATATTTGGCCTTACCTGATTATTATAATTATTATGACACAGCCAAGATTCAATATATGTGGGATGGTTTCTCCCTCAACTTTCTCAATCTGTTCTACCCTGTATAGGGCCCTGATGGATTGGGGATTGGGGAAGATACTTTTCTTGAACTTCTTTACAAACCTTAGCCTGAGCTCTGGGCTGGATTTATAAAATAGACTGACTAGGCACATGCCTAAGGTGCCAAATTTTCAAAGGCACCTGACCATGGATGCCTGTCAGCTCACCCACTTGAGGGCAGGGCCCCCAGTGCAACAGTGACCACGTAAAGCATTTGTGTCAGAAATCTATCTGTTGTCTGACTCCTGGCTCATGCACATGTATGGGAGGGAGGGGATGAACATTGTGGTAGAGCTCATTATCTATAAGGAAGAAGAGTTCCCACCCTACCCTCCTTTTTTCCAGTGGAGCTGTGACAGCTATGAGTGGAAGCCACAGAGTTGAACTAGCATAGTTCCTAGAACATATTTTAGTCTCCCTGCTTCTCTTTACCTCCAAATTACTTTCAGCTTTCTCCCCAACACTGCTAACCTTCTGCTAAAGAATTCCAGAACTTTGCAACCCTTACTGTAATCCATGCCTTTGTTTTAGTCTGTCTAACACAAGTCATTACCATAATCTAAAACACTGGGTAGCAACTGCTGTAAATCACTTTAGACAATTATCTCTACTTTTACAAGGCAAGGTTGGATACGTTCAAGTGCATTCGGGCTGACCAAACAACATATGTTGGTAATACTGTATACACTTTCTATTGGCAAGAAAAAAGATTTTTCTTAAAAAGCATTTGTAAATAGTTAAAATTAAATGCAAATGTGGTTTTTCATGTCTTCAAACAGGTTGCATCAGAGAAAAACTTTGGCTGGTGGCTTATTGGTTTATAATATACTCTGAGGGAGACATGGGTCACAGCTCTCCATAGTAAGTGATAGGAATTATACCATCTGATGACAGAAGGAAAAAGATTCAGCTGTATGAACTTTTGAATTAATTATCTCTTAGCAGAGGGAGTACTCTTGTTTTACTAACTTACTGTAATTCTTACTGTAAGTAGCAATGAGGAAGAAGCACAGGAAGGAGAGGCCACTACCAGACATGGAGATCTGGTCCTGGTAAATACTCCAGTATGTGAGGGGTTGTCAATTTGGCTGGTGTTGTGTGTTTGCCTACATCATGCTTTGTAGTACTATGTGTGTGTATTAAAATGTGTCTGAAAAACAGACACACATAGTGGCACACACAGGACCAGTACAATCACACTAATAGATACTCACACATAATTCACGCCAACACTCATACATCATCCCCTTAAAAGATATACACTAGCTGAGATCAAACTGGCAGACACAGAGAAAGGCACAGGCAAAGAATTAGCAAAAGTATACACTAACAAAACTGACACTATGTGTATGCCACAGCAGTTGATGCTGTGAATGAGTGAGTGCTAATACTTGATACAGAATGCCAGTACTTTTTGTTGGAAGAGATGGTAGAGAGTTCAGTGACCTGTACTGTATAATTTAGTGCTCACTGCTTGATTTTTCAGTATTGGTTTGATCTTTGGTGCTTGTACCTTCCCACTACCTGGGTCTTAAACACAGGGGAAAGAGCAGACTATGTATCTAGTAGAGGTCACTTATAGTTTCCTGATGTGTGTTATACTGTGTATATATATCAAATTGCCACATTACTGTGAATAATAAAACTAAAAATGGATTTGGCCACAAAAGTGGATGTGTTTAAATAAGGAAGTGTGGTTAGGGTGGAGCAAAGGGGAGCTAAGGGCACCAGAAAGTGTTGTGTCTAGGGGTGCTTGACCTGTAAATCCGGCCCTGCCTGACCTACTAAGTATTGCTCTTATGCTGAACCATGTTCATGCATTGCAATCTCTGAGACAAAATACTTTTGACCAATTATCAGGACAATAAATGGCCCCTTCTACTCAAAGATTTGAAATCTCCCCTTCAATCTGAAATCAAATCTTGGTGGAAAGCTAATTAATTGATAAATATTTTGCTAAATCCATGATGGCCAGTGATTTGAGAGTTAAATTGTACCAATCATTCTTTTTCCCCAGTGAAGGTTTTAAAGACAAATGAGAAATGGATAATTGCTCATTATAATTTATGAGTCTTTTGGTTCAATACAAACAAGACAACCTTAGAAAACTTGAAACTGGGATCAAAATATTAAGTAGCCAACTGGGAGAATTCAAATCTCTTGACTCTTTCAAAACTAATTACAACAAATTACCGTACATGAGGATTTAGAGAAATTTGAAAACGGTTTATAAAACAGAAAAAAATAAAATAGAAATTAATTAGAGACCTCAGTGATTACAAATCTGGTACCATGTGCAAATTACCTAAAACAGTACAAATATAATCATTTTGCATTCATTTCTAGTATTTCAGTCAATGAATCAGAAACTGAAACAGAAATACCTGATACAGGACATTCACAATCTAAGCATCCTAATTTCCCTACATTGTACAATCTTAGGAGGGATTTTATAGAAGAGTTAGCTAACATAGAAGGGGAAGAGGAATTGGGAAAGTAAATAGAAGAGGCAGGGGAATAACCAGAGACAGATAACCAAACTCCAGGGCTTATAATTTTAAGTCCTTTGCTACTAGCCAGACTGCAAGCCATAACATACCCACCAGGGCTGAATTTCTACTCGCCAGGGCTAAATTTTCACTCGCCATTGGCTAGTGGTGAGTGGAAATTTTGAGCCCTGCAAACTCAATATTACTAGACTAAATCAAGAAACTACAATCTGAGACAGAGAACAGAGAGGAGTCCAATATTAATAATTTGTCTGCTAAAGTATTATAAAACACTCAGATTCAGGTTTTCCAAAAAGGTATCAAATTTGTATTTGATGACCACTGTGAACAATGTGCACTTTATATTTATATATCTTTGCAAACTCTTGTTACAAAATATTTTTCAAAAAATCAAGATGCACTCATTCAATTTCTACTGAACAATAGATGTTTGATGAATTTTTATTTCAACTAGTGGAGAATAGAGAGGATAATGTGTCAGTCTTTAATTAATTTTTTTTAATCATATTGGCCATGTGATATGTACATGTTTTGATTTCACTAATAAAGAGATAGCACAGATTAAGAATTCCAGATTCCATGTTCGAAATATAAATATTAATCTGGGATAATATGATCATTAAACCTGTGGACAAGGGTGGAATTATTGCCATTTGGCCAAAAAAGTGTTCACATCACAGAACCCATGAAACAACTATGTAATCCACTTTGTTACTTTAGACTTCTCTCTGATCCCTCTTCTGATTACAATCTGTTGATAAATCAAGCTAAAGAACATCAGATCATTAGTGATAAAGAATTCAGGTTTCTTTCAGTTTTTTTCACCAAGAATTGCAACATTTTATCTTCTTTCCAAAGTACACAATGAATGAACGAATATGTTTATTTATATAGTGGCACAAGTGTATGCAGTACTGTCACGGTTCGGCAAGAAAACTCGGGACAAGTACTAAAAGGTAACACCAACTTTATTAGGCAGCAACAATGAAACAGAAATATCACAATATACAGTAATAAAGAGAAGCGCACACCGGAGCAAGCAACAACTACCAGAAATAGAAGACTGCTTCCGTATGATTCTCTTAGTATATGTCCCAGTGATGGGACAAGGAGTAGTCTGCAATGCCACAGGTCCGCACCTGGGAGAAGCCAAACAAATGAGAAAGCAACTAGGAGTAGTCTGCCAGAGCTACAAGCCCGCACCTGATTGGATATCTAACTGCACGGAAGGCCACACTAGAGTACAGTTAGATAGAGCCACAGGTCAGTGCCAGTTTGGGTGGTCAGACAAGCCAGAGGGCATGCATGGAGCAGGTAGTCAGCCAGAACCACAGGTTTGCACCAGATAGGATGTCTACTGAAGCGTTGGTATGCTGGATACGCAGTGGACAGAGTCCCAGGTCAACACCAGAATGGGTAGTCAGACAAGCCAGAAGTCAAACACGGAACGGGTAGTCAGCCAGAGCCGCAGGTCTGCACCAGGATGGTTATCTGACAAAGCCAAGGGTCATACACAGAGCGGGTAGTCAGACAGGGACACAGGTCAGCACCAGGTCGGTTAGTCAGACAAGCCAAATCATACACAGGGAGCAAATGAAATAGAACTGCACTGGACACCAATGAAAGGGCAACTGAGCCCTATGTCCAGGCAGTTAAAAGTAAAAGTGGCAGAAAGAGGATGAGCAGCCAACAGGTGGCTGTCCCTATAAATGGAGCGCACATCCATGTCCTTGGACATGCGCCCAGAGCCGCACAAGGCACCAGCAGGCGGCTGAGCCGCCAGGACGTGGAATGCGAACAAGCCTCAATGGAGGCAAGGCACCGTTAGTAGGCAGAGAATGCAGCTGGAGCCGCTGGGGAAAGATGCGATTGGCTCGAGCAGCCGCAGCACAGGCACCCTGACAAGTACTTTACATTTCAAGGGTTTACACAATGGAGGGTTATATCACAGTGCCTGTGATTCTTGTCACTCTTTTTTGTGGTTCGCTCTGATTTGCTGAGCCAGTTTGGCCCGCCCCTGGTGACCTTCTTATGCCTGGCCCAGACATCTGTCAGATGCCCTTTCGTGGTGTTTCTGAGCCATTAGTGCTGTTGCTGTGTTCCAGTGTTCCGGATTCCTGTGTACCAACTTGGCTTGTCCTGACTACTCTCGAGTGTTCCTGTTTGTGTATGACCCGGCTTGACGGCGAACCACCTCTGTATCCTGACCCGGCTTGGCTGACGTTCCTGTTCGTGTATGACCCGGCTTGTATGACTACCTCCTGCGTGCTCTGACCCGGCCCGGCTGACTTCCTGCTCCGAAGATCGACTTCCATCCTGTTCCAGTGACCTCCGTTCCCGTTGTCGCCACCGCGACATTCTCAACCACTGCTGCCAGCCACTGTGTGACCACCTTGCCTGGTGTTGCCAGTTGTTAGTGCAGTGTACCACTATACTTGCAGAGCTGTGCGTGCCTCAGTGTGTCTCACTATACTTGCAGAGCCTCGCTGTTTGCAGAGCTTCGTGTAAACGTACATATTAACCCTAGCAGTGCTGCCTTGCTCTTGCCATCTCGATTCCCAGAATAGAGCCTCCTCCTTGGTGCTACATCTGCTGAGTTGGCTGCTTACCGACGGCGACTATCCATTCCGTTGCAGAGTAGTCACTTATTGTGGGCCGGTTGGGCGCCATAGGCTCTCCCTCCTCGTTGTTACTGGGCAATATCGTTTAAGCAGAGTGGCGTTTAAGGGAAGGCTTCAGCTCTGGCAGATTCCGTTGCACACGCCCGTGGGGGCTATTGGCTCTAGCACTACCGCTACTGGTATCCAGTTAAGTTTGAAGAGGCTTAGTCAAGCTCTTGCATTGCAGGCCGGTTTCCGTTACGCCCGTGGGGGCTACTTACACTTGCACTCGCAGAAGCAGTTTTCCAGTCGGTATGCCCGCGGTGGCTATTTGGATCTCTGTTCTGTTTACTACTCGAAAACTTTGGCTAGGCATCTACGATTCCAGTAAATTGTGGACTGTCTCTATCAGCACCTCCTTGCAACACCCAGGGCGTGCCAAACCACCACATCTGAGACTGTGTTTAGTTCTTAACCCTTTGTGGTAGAGATCACCATTATCTGCATAAGTAATTGTGCATGTCAACTATATTGTGCATTACTCTTGTAACATATCAGCCTTCACTGTGTGTCTGTTCAACCGCCACTAGAGGGCGATCGTTTGCATTATTTTTCTAATAAAATTGTGTTTTATTTCACATACTGGTCTGAGTGTCCTAAAAAACCGTTACAGGTTACAATGCTTTGCAAAGTGAAACACTGAAAATGAGGTCTCTGTTTGAAAGCTTACAATCTAAAGAACATTAACAATTGTCACACTTCTAACATTCTGCTGGTGTGCCTCCCAATTAGGGATGAGCGAAAATTTCCATCTCAAACTGAAATCGGCGAAAAATTTCCCTCGAAAAGTGCCAGTTTTCCACTTTTTTTCACCTAGCTCATTCCATTGAAATCAATGGGAACATAGAAGTTACACACACCACATAGCAAATATTATTTTATTTCCCAAAGCCTAGTATAAAAGGGGCATGAGGGTGCCTGTGTGGGGAAAGAATCAGTTGACCAGGGGATGATTTTTGGGGGGGTTGTTTACTGGGATTGGGGGGCACTTAATAAAAAATAAATCCTAAATAAAATAAAATAAAAACCATAAGACATGGTATAAAGGGGTCTGAGGAGGGTGCCTGTGTTGGTGAATTAATGAATGAATCATTTGAACAGGGAATTTGTTTTGGGGGGCTTTTCTTGACTGCTATTGGGGGGACGTTTAATAAAAAAATAAATCAATAAAATAAAATAAGACATTTGTATGTAAAGTGATAGAGACAGGAACCTCCTGACATAAGCTGCCACTGGGGTGACTGATACTTGACTTGATAGAGTATTTGTTTTGTTTGATTTGTTGTTAGAGGCCTTTGTAAGACTTAGACTTATTAGAGACCCAAGCCCTGAAGAAACATTGATTTGTAGGACTTAAGCTTGTTTGGCACAAGCCCTAAGGAAACATTGATTTGTAAGACTTAGGCTTATTAGAAACAAACCCACCAAAAATTGTTAATTTTTTTGTAGGACTAGTTTGTTTTTTTTTTGTTTTTTTTTCAAAACACAAGCCCTGAGGAAAAAATGAAAATGCCCTACTGGCCTAATGCCAGCAAGTCATCTTGGCCAGTGGCCACTGTCAAATGTTCTCCTGAGTTGCAATTGCTGTTCGTACTGCTGCTGCTGAGTTGTTAAAGCAGCAGGATGATTAGGCAGCTGAAAGGGAATGCGATCAACAATAGCAGTAACATGAAAGATGAATGATGAAGCTTCCACTTGCCAAGACTGGCTCCAGTGATGTGCCTGAGGCAGTAGCAGCAGAATAATTAGCTCCCAGTATATGTGGAGAAAAGAAGAAGTTGGCCATTAAATCTTCTCCACCTGCCCCTCCTCCAAAATCATCATGGGTGTGTTGTTATTGGAATATATTTTTTCCCTTGAGAGCAGGAACAGCGGGTCTCATCAGCAACTGCAATGTGCACAGTGTGTGTGTCTGTGTGTTAAATAACACCTGGCACAACTGTATCCAAATACCATGACACCACAGTACCCCTTTTCCAGAGCCGCTAATGACACATGACAACTTGCTGACAGTTTAATAGTAATGATGAACCCTCCATGCCACCATCTTAGCATATGCTGCAGGATGGAATCTCCTCAGATGCCACTAGATGCACTGATTGCGATTCTCCTCCACCACAATGGCATGTGTGGTCAGTGCACCACACAGTGTGCAATGGGTAAAAATGAACTGCCAAATCCTAACATCAACAGAGTGGCTATCATTTGGCAGGGGAGGTAATGAACAAAGTGGATTGGCAGAAGATGTAGTTACCCTAGAAGGTAATGACGAGCTAGTTGTTTCACTCATCATGGAACTTGGGTTGTTCTATTCCTCTTCCTCTTTGATCTCTGCCTCACCTCTTGTTGACTTTCTGAAGAGCCAGGGACAGCAAAAGTGGTGCTTGATTTCTGTGGTGGGTGTTTGTCTTTAACATGTGGGACATAAATGTCATGGTGTCTGTATTTCATGTGTGAAATCAGGGAGCTTGTGTCAAGATGTGTTCCCTCCTTTCCTCTTTTCACATATTGTACACAGTGCCATTGCTGATGACTGCACTGTACCTGTCCCAAGAGAAAAATAGTCCCACACCCATGATGACTTCAAGGGGAAGGGAACAGATGGAGAAGAACTGCCTCTTTCTTCTTGTCCTCCACATTCCCCTTCATTGTCTGTGGCAGCAGATAATATTGCTGCTGTTGCTGCTACTGCCTCAGATTCAGCACTGCAACTAGGATCAGGAGTATTGCTACTACTGGCAAGTGGAACCTGTCCTAGTCCCGCATCACTTGTTGACTCCATTCCCACTGTGCCTATGGTGGTCTGTGGCACACTAACCTGCTCCTCAGCATCCTGCTGCCCTTGCATCTCAGCATCAGAATTAATTAGAGCAGATGCAAATTCCTCTAATTCCAAAATGTCATTGCTAATAGTGGTGGTGATGCCCATCCTCATGCCTGTCTCCCATTCCTTCTCAGTTCCTGCTAAAAAAGGCCATCAATGTCTCTTCCACCCCAGCTGCTCCAGCATCATCATCACCACCGCTAGTCTCTACATACTGTTGTTGCTGCTGCTCTATTCCAGACATCTCACTGCTGCTTGGAGGAGGTGATGAGCAATGTGACAGAGGGTCCACTAATGTCACACTTGCTATTTCCTTTTGACCTGAAGAAGAAGGCAGACTAGCACTAGCAGCAGTAGCAGCAGGCACAGGCAGCTGATCTGTGCCCCTGTTGGTGGTGATGGTATTCATTTCTGAGCCTGCTCTCCCCCAACACGGGGGGCCTCTTAAGGATCATGTTCAACTTGGACACTGTAGTGAAGGGAAGGGGACTCCCAGAGCCAGAGGAATGGTGTGGGATCCCTTGACCGCTAGTCTGGATGCTCTCAAATGTTTCCCCTACCACTCTGGATGCTTCACCATTAATACTACTACTACTAACACCATCCGCATCAAGTGCAGCCGCAGAGTCTTCCTCCTCACAAAATCACTAGTAATATGAGGATATTGTAGATTAACCCCTCCTTCACCCCTAATGGTAACAAGCTGCTGGACCTTAGAATCAGTAGTACTAGCACTGGCAGGACTGCTTGGCAATGGCAAGTGTGATTTAGTGTCCCTTGCTGTCACATTTGGCATAATTTTCTCCTTCCCCCCTGAGTACTACAAGATACACTAGCAGCAGGCAAAGTATTGGTGGCAGCAGGTTCAGCACTGGCAGCAAGTTCAGCACTGGCAGCAGGTACAACACTAGTGGCTGCAGGTACAGCAATGGTGGCACTGGCAGCAGGGCCAGCACGTCTTGCAGCGGGCACAGGCAGCTGACCTGTCCTGCTCTCACTAGTATTACCCTTTTCTCCCTCCCTTCCTATTCCCTTTTCTCCCTTCCTTCCCATTCCCTTTTCTCCCTCCCGTCCCATTCCCTTTTATCCCTCCCTTCTCATTAAATTCCCCAATGTCCCCTGCAGTGATTTAGGGGGACTGGACAGTCTTGGTTCAGTACTGCTAGTCACTTCCTCCTCCTCCTCCTCAGACCCAGTGGACACATAATAAGGGTCCTTCCAGTTTCCCTTTTTGCTGCTCATAGTGATAGGAGTCACTATGAGCCTCTCCTGCCTCAATTGTTCCAAAATATCACAAGAGAACAGCACAGCACGTCTATCTCACTCTGTAGCTGCTTCTATTGTGTCTGCCTTCAGCGAAAATGTCACGTTTTTATAGAGGAAGTGCGAAAACAATGTAAATCAATGGGCAAAAACTTTCTAGCCATTGAAAAAATGGTGAAAGATTTTCGTCAATGGGCGAAAGATGCAAAAAATTTTTTTAAAGAGGATTTTCCAGTGAAAAAAACAGATAACAACGTGGTTTTTGCAAAATTTCTCTCGGGAACACGGAGACAACTTTTGCCCATCCCTACTCCCAATCAGACCTGTCATTTGCTTCAGGAGGGATCTCATGAGGATTTCCTAGGTGTGATCCTACTTTCCCCTGCTCAAATGTTTCTCTTTTGGATCATTAGTGATCACAATGCTGAATATTTCATAGAATGATTGGTTAAGGCCGCTACTAAAGGGACAAGATTTTACAGTAGTAGCAGTAGTAGACACTGTCCTTAGATCCATATGGGAACTAATGATCAGGATATCCAAGTACAAGCTGGGGTTGAGGTAACCAACTAATGAGACAATTAGACTTTAAATATATATATGATTTTCTTGTTTCTAGATCAAAAACAGGGTGGGTACATTTACAGATGCAGCAAGAGAAGAAGAGTGGCAATACTGGATACCGCGAGGAATCTGTCAATAGTGAAATACATACATTGCACGCACACAATACACACAATACACACAATAAACACTACATACAATGTACACAAAACACAGAATACAATAAATACAGACATAATTTAGATACAATATATATATACAATGCAGTGTAAACAAAACACATTATACAAATATACGCACAAAACACACATATACACACAATACAACCAACTTCACCAACCTGAGGGTGGCAAACTTGGTACCTTCCTATAGATCTCTATAGAGCCAGAGGCCAATTTCTGCCCTAATTTAGCCCTTCCAATGCCATAGGGATGTACATAGCATGCCCCTACTGGCACAAAAAGGGTTCTGACTTATGACATTAAAAGTCATTGCACCATACCTCTTATGTAATTTCTGTTAATTTATTGCTTTCAAAGAGCCAGCCACTAGAGCTTTTGTAGCACTCCCCTCCTTTCCCATTGGCATCAAATCAAATTCAACTCTAACTTACAACAGCTTCTCTGTCATTCTGTACTTGCTGAATAAGCTGTTCAGCAGGTTATCTACTGATCAGCTGTTTCATGTAAACAAATGACTTACCAGTCACTCCCTAACAGAGTGTCTTGTGAACTCTGAGTTTACTGAATCAGCTGATTAGCAGATAGCCTGCTGAATGGATGACTGGTAAGTACAGAATGGCAGGGAATCTGTTATATTTTCCAACTTCTCTGTCAGTTTGATTTGATGCCAGTGGGGAAGGGCAGAGATCTACAGATGCTCTGGTTCCTGGATCTCTGATATTAAAGTTTAATTAACAGAAATTTCACAACATGCATGGTGCAATGGCTTTTAATGTTGGAACCTTTTCAGTGCCACAGTGGTGTGCAATGTACCTATGGCATTGAAAGGTTTAGGGAATGATGATGACAATTGTGGTGCTGTAGTCTGATCACATCTTCTCTGCACCCCCATTTGACTTCCCTTAACACATCACCAGCATTATGATAACCCCACATGCTAATGATTAAATACTCTCCCTCTCCCCTTGCATAACAAATTCTCAGTGCATATGGTGAAGTGTGATCAACAAACATCACCAGACACACTTTGCCATAGCATGACCCATTAGTGCATCTCAACCTAAGTGAACTATAAGGGAACTTTCTGGCCACTAGAGAGTTAAAATCTGTAACAACTCTGGAGGGATGCATCTCCCAGAAGTGGGCATACCCTTATTTTACACAACAGGAAAAAAAACGCAATGCTTGCATTTTTCATAAAAAAGTTTACTCCTACTTTACCACACCTTCACCACCTTACCAGCATGAATGCTGGGACACTCAGCCAATTGACAGGAAATTGTGGCAGTTTTAACAATATAATTTAAAAAGACTTCCCCATAATTTCAGACTGAAGATCTATGTGCTACATCCAGCTGCACCAGAAGATTCTTAATTACATCCAGTTATAACAAAGGGGGTAATCTATAGCAGTGAGGCCTTTCTATTTCTACAATTAAGTGAGGTTTAAAGTAAATGTTAGGAAAGTTATTTTTTTGTTCTTGTGATGTGATGCAATCACCCAGAGCACATAATAGGTTAATCTCATTAGAACACAAAAAAATCACCAATGAACAAGATCAAGGGGCTATTCCAAATAAGCAAAATGCTATTAAGTCAAACGCAATTAATTTCCTCGTTACAAGTAAAGTTTTGCTGCCAAACTTATGACCCACACAAACTTTTTAACTCATGTCATTTGTAGCTGAGTTGTATTAGCTTCATTTACCATGAGATATTATGGTGGCTCTTCAGATAATGATTTTATTATTAATGCAAAATATGTAGTTACCAAATCTTGTATAAGTTATCAGTTACTGTATATCAGAGGGAGTCTATTGCTGGACCTCCAGCTGGTGGTGAGGACTACACCTCTCAGCATACCCAAATGCCACCAGTTGATTGGGGATGTTGGGCTGGAGCTGTATTTCCCAATAGTTGGAGTTCCAACAATTGTCTTCTCCTGCTATATCTCTAAGACAAAATAATAAAAGGGACCCTTGTCACTATAACATCAATGACACAGTTTACTACTTTTAAAGGATAGTAATACTTAAAAAGTAAAAAAAAAAAATATGTTGTAGGGTTTATTCCCCTGAGTAAAACAAGGGTACTGCCACTGCCGAGAGGTGTTTTATTCAAAAGTTATTACAGCTCAAAGTTGATTTTTTTTAGGTGCAATATCACAGTGGCCTAAAATCGTACAGTGGCGCTGTTGCTACACCATCCTATGGATAACTCTGCAGAAAGCTATACACCAAATACTATACACAAAATACTATACACAATAGGCAGAACACTATATGCAATAGGCAAAACACAATATGACAAAAGCTACACTTCACACTCCATAGGCAAAATGCTATACGCAATACACAAAATCCTACAAGCAAATACCATCCAAAACGCTATATACCAAAGGCCAAATGCTATACTCTAAATGCACAATGTATACACAAAACTGTATGCGTGAAAGACTATACACAATAGGCAAAAAAGTATATATGCCCAAAAAGCAATACACCATACACCAAACGCTATACACCATACACAATATGTTATACACAAAATACTATATGCAATAGGAAAAATGGTATACAAAATACACAAAATGCTGTATGCAAAATGCTGCATCTAATACGGAAAACATTATATGCAAAATGGCATATTCCAGATGCTATACGCCAAATGAATATGTGAAAAAGCTATAAGTCAAACATCATATGCAAAATGCTATACACACAACACTATACACAATACAAAAAGACTCTACGCCATACACCAAACATTATACGTTATACACAAAATAATAGATGCCACATGCAATACACTATATGCAAAGCACTATACGCAATAGGCAAAATGGTATACGCAATAGGCAATAAGCAGATTGCAGTATGCACTAGGCAAAACGCTATACACATTAGGCAAAACACTATACACACAATACATACACACACACATGCTCTCTCACACATACTCTCGTTCACACACGTGCTCTCACAAATTCTTGCTCAAACATGCTGACACACTCGCTCATGAACACAATCACGCTCACACACTCACTGATTGATGAAGAGTTTTGTAAAGCAGTGCTTTGCAATGTGTTGCATACTGTTTTGAAGCTGACAGGGCTAAGCCTGCAAATCCAAACTAGTCATTAAAAATTAGAAAAAGTAATTGTTTTATTAACCACACGGGCTGTGCTAGTATATATGATTAAATATGATCTTACAACACATTAATATGGAATGTATGACCCCCATATTAACACCCTTTTAAGATCATGTGCCCACTTGAGGTGGTCATTATGGATTCATGCACAGAGCTTCTTTGGGACATATCTTGCCTCCTTTCACCTAGGAGGTTATTGGTGGTTTCATTGTGCTTCTTGTAAATTACACTATCTTGCAACCCTCTCCCCCATGGGAAACCAGCTCATTACTGTGAAGTGCTATTTTAAGGTGAAATTACCACATTTCCCAGAAACCAATTCTTCCTGTGTTTTCTTGCATGAGAGGTGGTCATCTTAGGATAATCCTTTGCTCTTTTGGATTCTGCTGCACAGAGGCTTGTCCTGATGACCCCAAAGGAAGTCAGAATAAATATTAACCAAATTACAACTGGGAGCACAAGGGGAGGATGGCCAAGCATAATGGATATGAGCTTAACTGTGCAGGTACACGTGGTGAATCTGATATCCGATATGGGCTTGCCACTATCTAAGCTGACTCATCATACTTGCATTCCCTGAAGAAGTGTCCCAAAAGTGACATGAAACTCAGATCCATACAGAAGATTACATATATATCAAGTCAGACTTTATATTATTTACCTGAAAGAACATTCATTGCTGGCTTGGGGAGAGCCTCTGCCCTCTGGGATGTCAACTGCTGAGGATCAACAAATTGCACTTTTGCTTGCGGTCCAGCCTTACCCTTGGAGGTGCTAGGGACACAATGGTAAATTGGAGCCAACAGTTACCCAATAGCTCCTCTCAATAACACCATTGTCAGTGATGTCAGCTTGTCCGCACCAGCAAAGATTTTTTAGAATAAAGGCAGGGGAAGTTGCTTTCACATTTAAAACAGAAGTATATAGACGGGAGAGGTAACCCCAGTGATTATACATACACAATGACTTTTAGATATACATATATCTGACATTTACTCTTTCCTATTCTATTTGGAATGCATATGCATTCCACCATTACATCACCCATAAAATGTGTCATCACCGCTTGTTCATGTATACCTCCTTGTGTATGATGTGGTGTGCCTATGTTTTCCAGCTAGGCATAGGTAAAATGACCAATCATGTATGTCTGCCACAAAGGCTTTCCCTAGCAGAAGCACATGTCCATTCCACCTTTTATCTACTATTAAATATTATTTTAAATGATCCTATATTTCACCATAGCTTGTACAAATTCCTATATAATCCAGTTTAGAAATGTGGTGTGGCTGAGGATATCCCCTGTTTTAGTTGTATTATCTAAAAACTGTTTCAGGTATTACCTCAACAGTAACTACCATATATATGTATATATATATATATATATATATATATATATATATATATATATATATACACACAATAACTATATAAGAAACTGCTTATTTGTATTTCTTCATTCAACACCCAGTTTAAGTATTCAATATGCTTGTTTTCTACAGAAGGTGGTCTATCTCTTTGGATTTGAAACCAGAATACACTCTGAACCCTTCACTCTTGTGTTCCTTCCCTGAGCACGCTCATCAGATTGACGAGGTACTCCATTATCTTTATAACAAATATTCCTTCGATGCTCTAATATCTGTTCTCTCAATTTACTAACTGTATGACCCATGTAACACATACTGTATCCACAAGAGAGCATATATTCTACATATTTTGTACCATAGTTTATCAGTTGTATAATGTGGTATTTTTTCTCTTCCTGCATATCGTGAAAAGTTGTTACCGACATTGCATCGAAATTTACCTAAAGTAGTGAAATTAATGTAGTGTTTGCTGATGTTGGCCTAAGTCTCTTTGGTCTACTTGGAGCTATGTAACTCCTGATATTGCAATCTTTTTTGTAAATTATTAGTTGGTGTTCTGTCACTTCCTCCTCAAGGAAGGGGTCCTGTTTATCCCAATTTTTGATTAAGATCTATATTATATTCCTCAAAAAAGTGTTGTCTTTTCTCCCCAAAGTCCTCCCAGCGACTGCAGTTCCCATGCACTCAATGTAACTGACCATTAGGTGTATTTTTAAGCCATCTTGGCAGGTTACAGCTATCAGCTTGTATGTAGGGACTGATAGCTACTTTCTTTCTAAATGTAGAGCTTTCAAAGTTACCGCCTTCCTCACCCCTTACCAAATCTAAGAAGTGGATGTCTTCCTTCTCTATCGAGTAGGTAAACCTAATCCCTTTATCAATGTACTAGGTTAAACCCCATCATTCGACCGGGTCTAGGTCATTCAGAAGCATTTCTGTTCCTCCACATAGTGGTGGGGGAACGGGACAGCTGCGGTATTGCGGTGATCCCCTGAGTGTGCGCTCTACCGCTACTTTCCCCTCCACCGCTGCTGCTTTCCCCTCCACCGGCTCTTCTGTTCTTCCACATGGTGGTGGGGAGGGGGACATCGGCGGTTTTACGTTGATCTATGGCGTGTGCCACTCTACCGCTACTTTTCCCTCCACTGCCACTGCTTTCCTCTCCAGGAAGATGATAGTTATAGCATCAGACATCTAGCTTTTGCAGCACCTTTAATTCCGGTTTCAGTTGCAGCAAGGGTTCATCAGAGGCTGTGCACACTCACCAGCTTTGCTCCCCATTCTTCGCTTCCAAGCTTCTGTTTGCTGCTTAGGGGGTCCTTAGGAGGAACCTAACACTGTGAGCAAAAAAAAAAGGGTCTCTAATTACAGATAAATTATTAGTTTTTTTTTGTAGTTTTTTATCAGTTTCTAACAACACTGAGAGCTATATCTGGCTTGTTTTATTAGGCATACATTTATAAAAATAGAATATTTTTGAATACTTTGAATAAGATTCCTGTATGTCATTAACATTATAATGGTTAAGTTAAATTAACCCAAAACTACAGGATTATTTTCTTTTGTTCCTGATGTGACAGTGAGTAAATGCATAAGTTATGGGACTTTCTGATTCTAAAGTGCTAGATCTAGTTAGTAAAGATCAGTGACTGGTTCCTTACTTGCAAATATCAAAATTGCCCAATCTGTATTGTGGAGGATACACATTTATAACTAGGCAGCACATAGTGTACAGTAGTTGTTTTAGCATATGGTACTTGATCTGTTTTAGGCTATGTACCATGAGATGGCTTGTATTTTGTACATAGGCTATGTTTGTCAATATTCTGCTGTGCACCAAAGTATACCATGTTCTGTCTTAAAAATAGTATGGAAAGTACAAAAATATAGAAAGACTTTGGAATGAAGGCATAAACGTGTTATAAAACAAAATACATGTGATATAACAGTAAACGCTAAAGCTGTATTTAATAAAGTATGTTTTTGAAACCCAAGCTTTGTCACTCTAAATGTCTGAATTTGTTTTGGAATTTTAAAGAATTCATTATTTAGATTAGTCTTTCCATTACATTTCTGACTGAGCCAGACTCTCCAGGAAATATTTTTTTTTAATTTCCATTAGTTTCCAGTTACGTAGGTTTATTGAAAAGAAGAGAGTGAATTGCTTTATGTGTTTTTTGTTTTTGAATCAGTATCAAATCACAACGGAGGTCCAAGAAAAATTGTAGGAATTTACCAGGATACATTTTCAATTCATTCTAGAAATGTGCAAGTTCTATTTCAGTGGTAGGCAACCACTGCTATTACAAGTCTCACCACTCTCAACTGCTAGGTGAGGATGATGGGGCTTGTAGTTTTCAATAGCTTGAGTGCCAACCGTTGCCATCCCCTATTGTATTTAGACAGTGAGTCTATTACCATACAGTGAATTTAAGCTTTTAAATGTGTGTTTTCTTCTTGTCTTGAGTAGACATAATATATTCATGACTATTGCTCAGTGATCCTTATATTGGAAAGAGATAATGAGCAAGGTCAGCTCCAGAGAGTACAAATAATTTCTAAAACCTTCACATATTTTCATTTGGCACTTGATATTCCACAAAATATTTAATAACAATATTCTAAATAAGTTGTAAGGGTTATTATTAAAGTAACACTATACTAGCTTATAAAAAAGAACTGGGGTTATTGTCACCTTGATTCAATTTTGCATATTTGAAACTTCATTAAAACTACCTATGTGTCACAGACAGCAAAAAATATTCATACTTTTCACAGTATGATAATGTATGCAAATTGTGGTATCTGTGCAACACCAGTGACTTTTCATTTGCTAATTAAGATTTTCAATGATGTTTATGAAGCCTTTTAAGTGACATTTAATATGCTAATGAACATCTAAAGCAATATTTCATGTACTAATGGAGCTCTGTGCTTCACCAGGAGACTTTCCATTTCACTTTTACCAGAAATAAAAGTTTGAATATTTCCTAAACTATACATCTGATGGACTTTTGGTTAACATGACACCATTTCTTGTCTTTTACATGACTCTCTGACTCCCTTTAACATAGAAATCTTGATAGATTGTCTGAGAAGTGAGTGATTCATTGCCTGCAATCAGACCGAGATAAAGCATCAGCCTTTCTGAAGATAAAGAAATGCAAAATACAACAGTCTACATTTACACACATGAACCTTATTCACACCTGCGTTACATAAGTACTCATAGAGGATTATGCACTAAGGGCTTGATAAATAATGCGCAGGTAGCATTCTATTAGTGGATACATTTTCTGTTGTTAATACTGCGCCTGAAAGTTGAGGCATAGAAGACACAACGACGGTTAAAAAATGTTGTTTTAATGAAAGCAGAGTAGAATCCATACGGCATGCTCTCCAAGGCCAAAACACATGGAGAACTGTCAAGTTAACCCCTGAAAAAATTAAACCAAGTGTACAAACCTGCACAGCTACTAGCAACACAGGAACCCCTTGAATACCAAAGGGGTGTGCAAAACAGTACCTCCAGATCAACAAGGCATAAATCTCAAGCCCGAAAACACATACATACATACGTAATCAAGGTATGCACACCTATCTATTGCACTGGGAGGGAGATGCAACAGCCTCATGTCCTGCACCTGCTCAAAACACATTAAGCTTCAACAGGTAACACACAATTATCAAACAGGTGACCCTGATGATCCCTCAGCTACTATTGGTCCATACTGCCTTCATGTCCCCCTCTGCCTTCAATATTGCTGTGAACATGCAGTTACTAGGTGACATCCACCCTGATCTCTGTTCTGAGGTACCTGTGTCACAGCCATTTGATGGTGATGCTCTCAGAAGTGAGGAGATACTGGACAGGGTCATCAAAGAATACTTTGCCTGTGAGTATAATGCATACACTGACATCAAGCTCACAACACCAGATCACCACCATGGGTTCACAACATTCAATCATGTTTTGTCTCCATTCTCATGATGCTGTTCTCCTGCTTGACACCTGCCACTGTACCCAAGTTTTGTTGAAGTGACTTCTTCCTTGTCTTCCTCTTCTGAACTAACCCCATCTCAAACAACGCCCTGGAACGTGCAGCCTGTCACATCCTTGGGACATAGCCTTCAATGGTTATAAAGTGTCCAGATGCTTTGCAGTGGGTGGCACCAGGTGAGTCTGTACTGACAGCTAACATGTTTGATATCCTACAGTGTTTGTTATCCCCCACATCACACACCTCACATAGCCATCTGTGAGTTGTTCATTGTCTCACAGCTGTTTTCTTCTCTTCCCTTACAGAGCTGGTCATGTCACCTAACTGCAGAGGACCCTGTGACTCATGGATGCAGAAGAGATGTGTGTGTGTGATTCAATTTCCCTTCTTCCTGTAATTGTATGTTGTTTACTCCAAATACCTTCACTGTGTTCATGAACATGTCATGTTTCAGGCTTAACAGGTCTATACCATGCACTTAACCCTTTGAATGCTAAGGGAGAACACTACACATTGCTCAACAACGCATGGCTTCTCCTCTGGTATTCAGAGGGGTAATGAAACAACTTCAACACATGTGAGAATTTACATACATTCACTATGCCACATTTCTCTGAACTCTGCTCCCAACCTGTTAACTGGCAGATATGTCTGAAACACAAAGGAATAGGGAGTGTTACAGACTAATCCACCATTCAAAGTGTAGGACCTTCAGTTCAGATCAAATGTGATTTTCTCAAATCTCATGTTGTATACCCTAGAGATATGAAATATAGTAAGGCATGTTTCTTGATCTCAACCCAGACTCTGGAAACAGTCATTGTTCCATGTCCATTCAGCAAGTCACCTATGATGCACACATCACATGCATCATACTGAAGAGATATATAACACGAGCTGTGTTGGCTGTGTTTGGTATGTGGTTTTGGGAACGCTGAATGTTACCTGATTTGACCTGTGGGTGTTTGTTTACATGTCTCCCAGATGTCATTTGGTATGCATATTGGCATCCGGTCAGCTGAGAGACATGTTTTGTTATCCCTACAGTGTCCCAACGTAACAGATCTGAACCTTCGTGTAGTTTTGTGTGTGTAACAAGTTGTGGGTGCATCAGTTGTTGTGGACCAACAGCTAACATGAGTTCTGTGTCTCCCATATTGCTGAGTTACATGACATCTGAAGGTCAATAGCTGAGGATTGTTATTTGCAGCAATACAATACACATGAACACTGAGGGACTGTGGAGTGCCATGACGGTGCCCATTGTATTTCTTTGCAATGCATCAGGCATACCTCTCAAATTGGAAATGTTAACACACCCTAAGAAACACAGACACCATGTCTCCAAGAGAGGAATTTTTTATTCATATGGAAGATCACCTCTTTCCCTTTTTGGCAGGGGGAAGGCAGAAGAGGTGGGGAATCAGAGGGGCAAGGCCTTCGAGACTGTCTCATGCTTCTCCTATGGACAGGAGTTTGTGCAGGTGTTATGGTGGAGGATAAGGGTGTTGAGGACGACTGCTGCAGGATAAATAATTGGGACAAGATCCTGGTGTGATCTCGCAGCTCTGAGACCACCTGTCCCAGGATGTCAGCCATCACCCCCCCCCCCCGGGACTGCCTGATCTCCTGGGTCAATTTGGCCAGTTGGCCCTCAACGTGGTGCTGGTGTCTCCTAGCTTCCCTCATCCTCTGCCTCTGTATATGCAGGAATTCCCTATCCAGGGCAAATCCCATGTCAGCAGGTAGCAATGGGGATTGTGCAGATGGTGATTCATCACCAGATGAATCCTCCACAGTTGGGGGTTCAGTGGGCACTGGTTGTGGTTCTGTTGAAGGTGGAGAAGCAGTGGGAATTGGCTGTGGTTCTGCTGCTGGTGGAGAAGCATGGGACACTGGCTGTGGTCCTGATGCAGGTGGAGAAGCAGGGGCACTGGCTGGGTTACAAGTGTAGGGGTAGTGGTGGTTGGAGCCAGGGGTGGGCGTGGGGCATCATCCACCTTCCAGGTGTTGGTGGTGGAAGCCACTTTGTGATCCCCATAGGCTGGGTGTCAGCTGGGACCTGTTGCTGTGGCTGGTCATGTTGTACCGTGGAGGGCCCCTCCTCAGGGTTTTTGGTCATGACCCCTGTTTCCTGCTACTCTGCTGGTCAATGGCTCTCAGACTGAGACACTGCAATTGAAGGATGAAGAATAGGAATTAGTTGCTGGTACAATTACAACATGGTCTGCTGCGACATACATCATGATCAACTGGACCCTAGCCTGGACAATGGGATCAATGTCACTTTTCCCATGAACCTGATGTTGTGTTGCATTTGTCACATGTTACGTGTCTAAGGTTGTTACACATGTATTGTGTACATAGGGGATGGGTTTCTAATGAGACAGCATGCATGTTGATGGTGGGATGACATTTAGAAGATATATGATATCATCATCCATGCTTTGTATTCAACAATCTTGCCTTTCCATCTGCTTTAAGATATGTCACAACCTCATTGAGCATTCATTTTGTATTCATAGATCATGTTGTCCACAACATATGGAAGGACTGATTTAGCCTATAACATGCTTATCCCTTTGAGTGCCAAAAGGACACACAACTCTTTGCATGAACAGTTAAGGTACTTTCAACTCTATCTACTTGTGCAAGGGTTTCATCATGCTGAGTGAAATGTGTACTCCCACTGCTGCTTTTGTGGTTTGACACTGTAAGATTCTCGAGGAGGATAATTTTGCAGGTGCATCACTATCTTCACTCAGCATTGTGATATTTACCTCCATTTGCAAATCAATTGGGTGCTGTTTGCACTTTTGCACAACTGTCTGTGGCACTAGTTAAATCAATGTAACCTGTCACACATTACACGTGTCAGCCACCACATGATGGGTCTGTGTAAAGGTTTGTTTGACACACAGACACAGTGGTTTAGGATAAAACACAGTTTTATTGAAATCAAAGTAATAAAATAACCTTCACAGGTCCTGTAGTATATCAGCAGAATAGTACAGACACACAACAGGTTATAGATACATATGCCTACACAGGTCCAGCATAAACATAAAGTCCACAACAGTCTATACTGACACAAGTCAGGCAGATATGATGGATTCCCAGAAGCAAGGTCTTGCATGGGTTAATGATCTTCAGAGTGTAAACAGTCCCATGTGCAGAGAGGTCTGTGATGGGGCTCTCTGTATATAGACAGCTGTAGAACTCGTAACGCCCAAAACCAGATAGGCAGAATAGCGTGAACTGCCTAGGCAACAATGGGAACTGAGACACATGAGGTACTGCCGGAGCAGTAACAGAGACAACACTTGCACTCTGCTGAAGTATACCAGAGGCAACCGGTGTCTCACCTGCCGGAGCAGTAACGGAGACAGACACTTGCACTAAGCAGAGGCAGTAACGGAGACTAGGCCCAAAGTAAACTGCCGTAGCAGTAATGGAGACAACACTTGAACTCTGCAGCAGTATAACCAGAGGCAACCGGTGGCTCAACTGCCGGAGCAGTAACGGAGGCAGACACTTGCGCTGAGCAGAGGCAGTAACGGAGACTAGGCCCAAGATAAACTGCCATAGCAGTAACGGAGGCAACACTTGCACTCTGCAACAGTATAACCAGAGGCAACCGGTGGCTCAACTGCCGGAGCAGTAACAGAGGCAGACACCTGCGCTGAGCAGAGGCAGTA
The DNA here is from genome assembly GCA_037306005.1 of Rhinophrynus dorsalis. Taxonomy (NCBI): domain Eukaryota; kingdom Metazoa; phylum Chordata; class Amphibia; order Anura; family Rhinophrynidae; genus Rhinophrynus; species Rhinophrynus dorsalis. The sequence continues at coordinate 267,150,010 of CM074720.1, read as the reverse complement.
ACGGAGACTAGGCCCAAGGTAAACTGCCGTAGCAGTAACGGAGACAACACTTGCACTCTGCAGCAGTATAACCGGAGGCAACTGGTGGCTCAACTGCCGGAGCAGTAACGGGGGCAAACACTTGCGCTGAGCAGAGGCAGTAACGGAGACTAGGCCCAAGGTAACCTGCCGTAGCAGTAACGGAGACAACACTTGCACTCTGCAGCAGTATAACCGGAGGCAACTGGTGGCTCAACTGCCGGAGCAGTAACGGGGGCAAACACTTGCGCTGAGCAGAGGCAGTAACGGAGACTAGGCCCAAGGTAACCTGCCGTAGCAGTAATGGAGACAACACTTGCACTCTGCAGCAGTATAACCAGAGGCAACCGGTGGCTCAACTGTCGGAGCAGTAACGGAGGCAAACACTTGCGCTGAGCAGAGGCAGTAACGGAGACTAGGCCCAAGGTAACCTGCCATAGCAGTAATGGAGACAACACTTGCACTCTGCAGCAGTATAACCGGAGGCAAACGGTGGCTCAACTGCCAGAGCAGTAATGGAGGCAAACACTTGCGCTGAGCAGAGGCAGTAACGGAGACTAGGCCCAATGTAACCTGCCGTAGCAGTAACAGAGACAACACTTGCACTCTGCAGCAGTATAACCGGAGGCAACCAGTGGCTCAACTGCCGTAGCAGTAACGGAGACTGGCCACTGATACTCTGCAGGAGATAATGAACCCAATTGCCAGACAGTCAGAATGTCGCCTAAGCGACACAACACAGGAACTCCAACCGAGCCGGGTAGAATCAGGGAGCAGGAACATCATCCAAGCCGGGTTGTATCATGGAGCTGGAACGTCAGCCAAGCCGGGTCAGATCACAGAGCAGGAACGTCAGCCAAGCCGGGTCAAATCACGGAGCAGGAACGTCAGAAGACTAGTCAGGCAATCCGGGTCGGGACACAGGGGCAGTAGACAATATGCAGAGTAGTCAGGCACGCCAAGTCGGTACACTGGGAATCACTGAGCAGAAATAAGCACTGGCACAGGAACACCATGAAAGGGCACCAGAGGGGTGCCCATAGCCCAGTATATAAAGGTCATACTGGGCGGAACTAACACACAGTAGCCAAAAGGAGCAAGACACAGGCTAGACTGACAGAAAAAAACAAAAAACAAAAAGAGCACGGGCACCGTGATAGTCTGACTGTAACAACTGGGAATAGCATATATGAGCAACATGGAACTGAGCAGCTCCACCCAGCCATTGAAGGTGATGGAAGCTGGATGGCCACCACCCGTTCCTCTGGCGTAGGCAACCAGGTTCCCCAGCTTATGCTTTACTTGCCTCTTGCAGTCTGTCCATCTTTTCTTAAGTACAAAGAAATAAAAAATACAGCGGCTCCACTCAGTCATGAAAAAATAGAGAACCAACAAATGGAATACATCAATAGCTATGTATCGAATGATAATATTATGAGCATGGTGTGTGCCACACTAGGAGTACCCCAGCTCCTACGAATAAAGACATAAATCAAAAAATATATGTGCACAACTTCCAAATAGCTCTCACATACAGGAACGCTTCAAGATCTTCTTAATAAAACAATATGACTTTATTGAAAGCTTAAAAAATCTTCGTACCTGTGAATCAACGATACTATGCAACAAAGTGACAAGTCTCACGGAGTGGGTACAAACAGGTTAAACATGGTGATAATCAACGCGTTTCACGCTCGAACAGCGCTTACTCATGATCAAACACACAAAGTATCATGTCAACTGGTCTCGTATTTAAATTCAAATTGTCCAATCACATTTGATACAATGTTAACCTATCAACATGCTCTTGTTTTCCCCGACATACACGTCAATTGATTCTAAGGGAAGCTCCCTTAAAGGTAACGTTTTCACATATGCAGACATATAAATATACATTTCAAATCAATAAATATCAAAAAACTGCTCATATGTAACCATCCCACAAAAGAGCTTCCAAAAAGTAGACGCGAGAACTTAATAGGAGCAAATCCACACAAGGTACGAGCAGCATATGCGCCGACAAAAGTCTATACAACATCCAAGTCAGCGCACGTCAACCCGAACTTAACCCTGCGTGGACTGCTCAATATATCTGTCCCCGCTAACCAACTGACATGAAAATGTCACCGGAACCCAAGGGCAATGAAAACATTGATAGGGATCAAATTGAAATGAACAACAATTCAGAGAATAATGACACAACAAACAAAAGACACAAATAAAAACATGAACTTATCATAAAAAGATAATGACCCTTGTATAGACGATGTAATGAAGATATAAAGAAGAGCAAGCTAATGTCTATCCTAAATTAACCCCTTTCTTATATATATATCAAAGAGAGCGACGATCATATATTCTGACACTTTAAGTATAACACACAAGGTCATATTCCTTATTTAAACCTTCTGGGTATCTGGTGCCCAAGGTGAAAATCCAATACACCTCTCGTTTCAAGAGAAGTGCATCTAAATCACCTCCCCTGATCCCTATCCTTGCACGCTCTATACCCTGAATTCTTAAGGTATCTATCTTGCCTCCATGTTTATCTTTAAAATGAGAAGACACAAATGATTTAAAATCTAAACTCCTGATGTTACTGAGATGTTCAACAAATCTCTCTCTTAATGTCCTCAATGTTTTACCTATATACTGGAGTTTACAATCTGTACAGCTAATCATATAAATAATGCCCTTCGTAGCACAATTGATGTAGCCACCAATCTTGTAATCCATCCCAGTAGTGAAAGACACAAAACCAGTGGAAACATCAATGTGCTTACAACAACTGCATCTCAAACTGCCACACTTAAAAGACCCAACAACATTCAGCCAATTTCCTTTCTTATCTACCTTCTGTGTAAACATACTAGGTGATATACGATTCGCTATAGTTGTTGCCCTTTTAGGGACAAATCTAAACCCTTCCGAAACAGTTGATTGTAGTCTATCATCTCCATTGAGCACTGGTAAATATTTCTTAATGATCCTAATAATCTTATTATATTCCAGGCTATATGGAGTAGAAAAAACCACTTTTGAGCAATTCAAATTGTTATCTCTCTTTTTATATTTTAGCAATTCAGTGCGCTCTTCATGTTTCGCATTATGATACGCACGATCTATCATCCATTTAGGATATCCTCTCTGTACAAATCTCCTATATAATTCTTCAGACTGCTGTTCAAAGCTCTCCTCTGTAGAGCAACATCTCCTAAGTCTGATAAACTGACCCATCGGTATACCCTTCACAGTGTGGACTGGATGACAACTGTCCGCACGTAATAGGGTATTCCTAGATATGCTCTTTCTATATATGTCTGTAGCAATAGTACCGTCTAAAGGATTACTTGCTAATGACAAATCAAGAAATGAAATAGACTCCCTTCCAACCTCCATTGTAAAGCGTAAATTCAAATCATTATCATTTAAATAGGCTAGAAAGGAATCAATGTCATCTCTATTCCCTCTCCACACTATGAGCAGGTCATCAATGAAACGGCCAAAAAATAAAATGCTATTCCTAAATGGGTTTCCATCTCCAAAGACACGGGACTCCTCCCACCAACCCATATAAAGGTTGGCATATGAAGGGGCAAACTTGGCCCCCATCGAAGTCCCGCGTCTCTGGAGATAATAAACTCCATCAAAGAGAAAAAAATTATGTGTCAACAGGAATTCAACTGTTTCCATTAAGAACTCCTTCAACTCTGCAGTGTAAGCACTATATCTATCCAAGTGATATTGCAAGGCTTTTAAACCCAAATGATGAGGTATACATGAATAAAGTGATTTGACATCACAAGAAATCCATGTATAATCATGGGACCATACAATGTCACTGATCTTTTGTATAACATGAGTGCTATCACATAAGTAGCTATACAATCTTAAAACTAATGGCTGTAAGTGATGATCGACCCATTCACAAAGAGGTTCATTAAGTGATCCTATGCCAGATACAATGGGTCTGCCCTCCGGGTTCTCTAGCGTCTTATGGATCTTCGGGAGGTGGTGAAAAATAGGCTTCACCGGATGCTTAACTATAAGATTGTCAAATTCAAATTGATTAAGAACTCCCAAAGACAATCCCTTGGAAACCAGAGAAACTAGAAGGCTAACAAATGACTTAGTGGGATCCATAAGTAGTATGATGTACGAGTCTTCATCATTAAGCTGTCGTAAGGCTTCATTCCGATAATACTCTACATCCAACACCACTACTGCTCCCCCCTTATCTGCTTGTTTAACTAAGATCTTATCATTCTTTTGCAGAGATTCCAAAGCCTGTCTCTCTTTATATGTAAGGTTAAAGGTCTTATGGACATGTTCTTTCTTAAGTTTAACAAGATCATTCTCAATCAATTTTTGAAAATTATCCAAGACCCTACCTCTACACCCAATCGGGTAAAACTCAGATCTTTTTTTACTAGATAAATGTGGTTTAGATGCAAGAGTGACTAAATCAGAATTCACATCAATATTATCTTGTTTGATGTTGACCAAATCCATTAGAGAACAGTGATCTCTAAAAGACATCTGGATATCATCAGTTTTAATATCTTTTTGAGTAGTTCCCATTGCTATTTTATCAATGGAATCATCCACATCAGTTTCATGAAAAAACTTTTTTAGAGTTAATTTTCTCACAAATCTGTTCACATCTATCACTGTTTCAAAGAGGTCAAAGTGCTGTGAGGGCACAAAATTCAATCCTTTTGCCAATACATCTCTTTCTTCCTTTTTTAATACATAAGATGACAAATTGATTATTGTACATTCTTCTTCTTCTCCTTTCTCTTTTTCAAATGTTTGCTTTTTCCAGATTTTGCTCCCGCCTCTTCTTCCCTTTCTTGTTCTTCCATATTTTCTTTTTGTGTCTGTAAGACTCGGGATCTGGAGGAACTCCTTTTCTGTTTTGTTTTCACTAACTTGTTCGCTTCCTGTGTAAATATGCTCATTGCCTTGTCCTCCCTTCCCGGTGACAAAAAAGATTCAGGGTTAACTGTAGATTCCATGTGAACAGACAAGTCAGTATCTTCCAATCTAGGACTAATACTATCAAAATCGGTGCTAGTAAAACTGACTTTCTTATCCTTAGGAGATTTAAGAATAGACCTATATCTCCTAGTATGAAACTCTCTTTTCCATCTATACACATTCCCTTTTTCATAGTCATCCTTGTCTCTAAAAAATTTTTTTTGTTTGGATTCCATGATAGATTTCTCCAATTTCTCTAAGTGTGTGGACAATTTGTTGTCCAATGTCTCAAAGTCCACATGTTCCCTCTGCTCAGTCACTAATGTCTGTGTGTCTTTAATCAAGACCTGTGCTTGCTGCAACATCTTCTCTTTATACTCTACTATCAGTTGTATTAATGTATTAGAGCATTTATGCTCTTATGGGTTGGTGGGAGGAGTCCCGTGTCTTTGGAGATGGAAACCCATTTAGGAATAGCATTTTATTTTTTGGCCGTTTCATTGATGACCTGCTCATAGTGTGGAGAGGGAATAGAGATGACATTGATTCCTTTCTAGCCTATTTAAATGATAATGATTTGAATTTACGCTTTACAATGGAGGTTGGAAGGGAGTCTATTTCATTTCTTGATTTGTCATTAGCAAGTAATCCTTTAGACGGTACTATTGCTACAGACATATATAGAAAGAGCATATCTAGGAATACCCTATTACGTGCGGACAGTTGTCATCCAGTCCACACTGTGAAGGGTATACCGATGGGTCAGTTTATCAGACTTAGGAGATGTTGCTCTACAGAGGAGAGCTTTGAACAGCAGTCTGAAGAATTATATAGGAGATTTGTACAGAGAGGATATCCTAAATGGATGATAGATCGTGCGTATCATAATGCGAAACATGAAGAGCGCACTGAATTGCTAAAATATAAAAAGAGAGATAACAATTTGAATTGCTCAAAAGTGGTTTTTTCTACTCCATATAGCCTGGAATATAATAAGATTATTAGGATCATTAAGAAATATTTACCAGTGCTCAATGGAGATGATAGACTACAATCAACTGTTTCGGAAGGGTTTAGATTTGTCCCTAAAAGGGCAACAACTATAGCGAATCGTATATCACCTAGTATGTTTACACAGAAGGTAGATAAGAAAGGAAATTGGCTGAATGTTGTTGGGTCTTTTAAGTGTGGCAGTTTGAGATGCAGTTGTTGTAAGCACATTGATGTTTCCACTGGTTTTGTGTCTTTCACTACTGGGATGGATTACAAGATTGGTGGCTACATCAATTGTGCTACGAAGGGCATTATTTATATGATTAGCTGTACAGATTGTAAACTCCAGTATATAGGTAAAACATTGAGGACATTAAGAGAGAGATTTGTTGAACATCTCAGTAACATCAGGAGTTTAGATTTTAAATCATTTGTGTCTTCTCATTTTAAAGATAAACATGGAGGCAAGATAGATACCTTAAGAATTCAGGGTATAGAGCGTGCAAGGATAGGGATCAGGGGAGGTGATTTAGATGCACTTCTCTTGAAACGAGAGGTGTATTGGATTTTCACCTTGGGCACCAGATACCCAGAAGGTTTAAATAAGGAATATGACCTTGTGTGTTATACTTAAAGTGTCAGAATATATGATCGTCGCTCTCTTTGATATATATATAAGAAAGGGGTTAATTTAGGATAGACATTAGCTTGCTCTTCTTTATATCTTCATTACATCTTCTATACAAGGGTCATTATCTTTTTATGATAAGTTCATGTTTTTATTTGTGTCTTTTGTTTGTTGTGTCATTATTCTCTGAATTGTTGTTCATTTCAATTTGATCCCTATCAATGTTTTCATTGCCCTTGGGTTCCGGTGACATTTTCATGTCAGTTGGTTAGCGGGGACAGATATATTGAGCAGTCCACGCAGGGTTAAGTTCGGGTTGACGTGCGCTGACTTGGATGTTGTATAGACTTTTGTCAGCGCATATGCTGCTCGTACCTTGTGTGGATTTGCTCCTATTAAGTTCTCGCGTCTACTTTTTGGAAGCTCTTTTGTGGGATGGTTACATATGAGCAGTTTTTTGATATTTATTGATTTGAAATGTATATTTATATGTCTGCATATGTGAAAACGTTACCTTTAAGGGAGCTTCCCTTAGAATCAATTGACGTGTATGTCGGGGAAAACAAGAGCATGTTGATAGGTTAACATTGTATCAAATGTGGTTGGACAATTTGAATTTAAATACGAGACCAGTTGACATGATACTTTGTGTGTTTGATCATGAGTAAGCGCTGTTCGAGCGTGAAACGCGTTGATTATCACCATGTTTAACCTGTTTGTACCCACTCTGTGAGACTTGTCACTTTGTTGCATAGTATCGTTGATTCACAGGTACGAAGATTTTTTAAGCTTTCAATAAAGTCATATTGTTTTATTAAGAAGATCTTGAAGCGTTCCTGTATGTGAGAGCTATTTGGAAGTTGTGCACATATATTTTTTGATTTACATCTTTTCTTAAGGCCATCCACCATTCTCCTGGACACTCAGACTGCATTCACTAAGTCTGCCACCTTCTGCCATGCATGCCTCTTACAGACAGAGATGCCCCTGAACTTCTCTGAGCAGAAGAATATCCAGTCCCTGTTCAGGATACCATGCACCAGGGCCATATTTTTGTCATAGGTGTACCCTATCACCTTCCACTGCAGGCTCATCTTGCTGCGATGTGGAAGACACAACTTGACCTGGTCAAGTCCCCCCTTTTTTGATTCTATAGCCATTGTTATGTTTATCATTGGCTACTTTAACACTAAAAGGATCCGTTGGGGTATTTAAAGGGATTTGAGCAATGTTTACTTTCTCCTTTTACATCTTAGCAAAATCTTAGAATTTGTTAGGCGCATTATTTATAAGCTTGCTATTGGCCAATATGCCGGAGATTACCCCCAAATGTTTTTCTTTTAATCCCCGGGGGGGTCTATTTATATCATTCTTTGTGAACATTATATTTAAATATCCATGGAAGGTACATCTCAATTTATTATTAACCTACATACAATACATCTATATACATATTTGTATAGATTTATTTAGGATTCTGTGTGGTATAATATCCTGTCTAATGATAATAAGTACTTTCAAGATATTTGCTTCTATTTAGGTATCTATGTGATGCGTGTGCAGTCCACACCTCACCTTTAATTGTAATTGTTGAGGATTTGAATTTATACACGTCACATCCGACTGTTTAAAACTTGATGTTTTATCACTTTCTTGATAGCATTTGAACCTTTGCTCCTGATGAAATTACTGCGAGTTATGAAACACATTGACCCCTTTGCTTTTTGTTTTTTTTATTTTATTTGATTTTAATTTGTTTTAATCAACAATATTAACAATATATTGTGTCCACACTCCATTGTGTTCATCCATTTGGCGTTTTAATGTCATCAGTAGAAAACAGATTTATTAAACTGTTTGATACATTTTAAATTGTTTCTTACACAAGAGTTTTTTATATGGGAGGTTTATATGGGATTGTGTTTATATGTAACATCACCTGGATATACCCATGGAGGCTGAGTGAGGGTGGCTTGATTTCCTCACGTGGTCTTTCAGTCCTGGGTTAGTTTGCCATACTTCTCAAGCACTTCGGAGAACATGAGTACCTTCACTTGCTTTGTCCATTCTAAGATGAGATTTGACAGGTGTTAGCTGAGTGAGGGCAGCATTTTTAAATCCCACACATGTTGATATAGTTTGCCTGGCATTAATTGCCAGCCAAGTACTATCATTTTCAAGTGACTCTATGAACCATAGCATACAAGAGTCATTCACCTATAAAAGATGATTACTCCAATCAAAAACACTCATAGGAAGAATCCCCTTTTAATCATTGGGACTTATGTTTTATTGATTGATATTGCTGTTCCCAACAGATCACGCTATGTTATGTATTTTTTCTTTTTTATGTAATTCTATTTCATCTATACTACTGAACATACTGAACAACGTCTATGGACCATTTTGATGTTTGTGTTGCTATGAGCACACACCACAAGTTACACATCTGATTTTGTAAGTACGTTTTACATACTTATTTTAAGTGGTTACGATTTCCCTGTCATCACAGCGCTCACCTATTATTGTCTATCACAGCTCAATAAGGAACTTGGATCACCTCCTTGTCTCAGTCATACATGATTTTGGGGTGTTTTTGGTAAATCTGTTTTCTCCTTTCACACTCATCAGAGTCGTATAACACAGAGAACAAATTGCCTGCCCACAATACTCACTAAACTACACTACAACTTCACTTTATTTGCCTATTCTGACTAACTCAAAAACAATGTTACTTGCTCTAGTTCTCACAAACACAGAACTGCATGCTGAGGGAACCTGACATTTATATTATCCCTGTGGGAGAAGGAAAGAACTTGCCACATGCAGGGGATATTCAGTCTTAGCATTGAGTTCAATGCAATGGGCTAGGTGTAGAAAAGTGGAAAATTGGCACTTTTCGCTCAATATTTCCCGCTCATCAGGAAGTGCAATTTTTCATTTTTGACCAGTCCTATTCTTGTGTATGAAGCTGTGGCTGAAACTTTGATATGGTTGGGAAGATGATGGATAAGGTTTGGATAATCATGAGGATGCTGTGATCTTTAAGGTGATGTTGATAACTTGGAACTCAAGGGTGCTTGATTAGCAGCATATTTTTTCATATCAGATGTAACAACAGAAGGGGCGTTTTTGAAATAAGGTGAAAGATAGAGGGAAAACCAATATTCTTAGCCTTCAACCTAATTGTCTTTTCTACAGCACTCGTGATTTGTGACTGAAACTCAGTAATCTGGCCTTGTTTCTTGCATGTTTGATTCTAGCACTCGTTGGCAATGTGACATTTTTGTTCATTGTTTTATTTGTGATGCTAATCTTCTTATTCACTATCATCAGAATCTGCACTTTCAGTTTCATTTAAAATATATATGTTACCTGTAGTTCTGTGGATGTAAAAAATTAGATTATTGAGTCAATATCTTTAAATTAAATACAAATCCTTTGTATATAATGTATGAAGTAATTTATTTAATGAATTGCAGTTGCTTATTGAATTTTACATATACTGTATATGCTATATGTTTGGATTTGGATTGATGTCCACTCTTGATCCACATTTTTAGGTATGTTGCAAATGTCCATTTTTTCATTGTTCTGCTCTACCAAATTCTGGTGGGGAAATATAACATTAGTATTGTTTGATATTACTAATTACATTTAAAAAAATGTATGCCTGTTTACTGTTATAACAATATTTTGGTAGAGGCAAGTAAAAAATTGTGAGAGATGTAGTTTTGTGTTCCTGGCACACCATATGGTCTTCAAACTTTAAACCAATAAGATTGTAGGGCAAGTGATCACATGATGTCAGAAGCAACCAATTGAGCGGTTTATTGAAGCATGAGCATCAGTTGGAAGAGTTTGCTGTGTGGGTAGGTTAGCTGCTGAGGCACATAGTTGCACTGATGAATTGAGGTAAAGTGCAGGGCATTAGGCTACAATTTAACATCAGTGCTGGATCTGAGAGAGGAGTGAGAAAGCATAGAGAATTCTATAGGACAAATAGATTTCTTAGTGAACAGTAAAAAAGCAAACTATGTTGAACTGAATGCCCTTGTGCTGTGGTCTACATGTTCTGTAATTTGAGTTCACCAAGTTTGCTTACTTAAATAAACGTAGATATTAAAAATAAATTTAGTTCAGCTTCATACTTTTTGAGAAAAATGCTTTTTTATCTGATAATATCTGTAGTATATAAATACTACATTTATTTTTATTTTGTTAAATAAATAACTTCTTCTGCTAACTGGTGTGCATAGCATTACCTTATTGTCTGGAATTTCACACTAGACTCTGTGAACTTTCTTGCACAGAAAGAATCCTAGTGCTCCCTGTGTCCTAGTTCTCCCTGTAGCAAATGTAAAGTAACACATTAACCATGTGGGTGTCAGCAATACTGTAAAAAAATATACCTGGTAACAGCAACATTTAGTAAAATGACTATAGCTGAACAATTCTATGTGTTGAGATAACTAACTGCAGCTCCAGATAATGTAGGTTGAGTACACTGTGTGATGCACAAATATTATAATCAGAGCAGTGGTTTTTGGAGTTGAATTTCAATTATAAAGTTTTCAACTGTCTTTCACTGCACCCTAGTGCTCACTATAATAAGTAAATTTAACCCTTTGGGTAACTGGAAAATGCTATACATCAGATAAAAGCAAAAGTTAGTGACAAACGTAACAGTCCTTACAAATGACAAACTGGAAAACCTCGCAAAACAGTAAGTTAAGAACAACAGATTTACAAGTGTTTGGCACACATAAATAATATAGACAGTAAAACTTTACATTCAAGAAATGGTAATAGGAAATAAAGGCAGTGATGCTCAAAGTTTAGGTGAAATGTCTTCAGGTAGGTAGAAACATAGGGTTTCAAAGCAGATATTTGGCATACTGGTTTTGGCTGCTGCAGATGAGAAGAAAAGCATTCAGGTGCATCGGAGAACAGACCCATGAAGCAGGCAACTAGGAAATAAGGCAGGCTCTACTGACAAAGGAAAGATAATCAGAGCAGCCAACAACATCAGCCATTAGATAAAGAATGCATGTTCCTGTTACCACACAACTAAATGCAGAATTCTAGTCAAAGAAGAAACTAGTTGAGAACTTCAGATGACAACAGGAAAAGAGTAGTGGAAAGAGTAGACGTACAGTGCACATATTGGAGACAGGAGAGTATTCACCAGGGGAACAGAAGCAGAGTATTCAAAAAGAGCTGACATCAACGAAGCCAAACAAACTTGCCAGCGTCCCACATGCAAAATGAAAATACAGGATACAGGAACCAATTGCTCTGACATAACCTCTTGGGACACTAACATTACCAGTGGGTGAAAGGGTGGTTCTGTGTGCAGTATCATTTTCACTCTAACAGTCTCCTAAGATTGCCAGAGCACAGTATATCTAAGGTAATGTGGAAAAGTAATCACAGAAAGCCAAACTTTTTTCCAATTTAGAGTTTTGGCTGCTTTAACAATGTTCATTCTTGGCTGTAGAACAGGGGTGCCCAGACTTAGTAGCACAGGATATATTTTATTTGTAATCATCACAAAATGATATGCCACCTTTCCACCTCTCATCAGCAGTCCATTGCCATCACATCCCATTCATCAATGTTGCAAACATATGTATGTTTTTGTTGACTGTTTATAGAGAATATACATGGACACTATTGAAAACAATCTATTAAAAACAGGTGTTTCTACAGCAAACCATCTGTACTATATGGAAGAAATACAATTTTCCACATTTTCCAATGATTTACATGTTTCTTTTAACTCCTTGAATTGAGAAGAAATGTATTAGAGACCTCACTAGCAATCAAGAGGTTAAAAGCCTAATTTAAATCAATGGGAATTTTTATATATCTCCTGTGGTGCAACTATTAAATGAGATGACATTAACCATATTAACTTATTCAAAGTTGGAAAACAAACACTACTCAGAATTAATTAATTTATTGATCCACTGATAGATTGCTGTCTACCTATCAGGCACCACTGCTTTACAATAACAGCTCTGTGCATATTTCAAGAGATCAACAAGATGTAAATAGATGACTGTTTTATGAAGTCAGGTAGTAATTTTAGGGCTTCATTGAAATAGGGTATTTTTTGCCTTCTTCTGGATCAATAGGGATGATGTGTCATGGGCTGAACTTGCTGGACCAGTCTTTTTTTCAGCCTCATCAACTATGTTACCATGTTACTAATTAGAAACCAGAGAGTTGGTACAAAAAAAAGGAGAAACCCATAACCGAAATGGGATTGTTGTACAAACATTCAGTTGCAGTAAGGTAGTTCTTAAAAATAAAAGATAAGAGCACTATCTAATATATTTTAAGTCGGATTCATATATTTTATTCCGCTACAGAAGGGAGGCTGAATGTGGAGCAGTTAGGCATCACTGTGAAAGTGTTCTACCCTATCCAGAGAAAAGGGATTCCTACAGTCTTGAGGTAACTTTAAACTTTGAAATGTCTGGTACACATAATCTAAAGATGATATCTCAGATAGGAACAAGGATGGAGCCTTAAACACTTACTTTACATAGAAAAAAACATGTCTTTCTGTTATAGTCCAGTGTTACTGGTTGCTCTTTTTATGGCCATATCTGGTGCTCATTCCACCAATTGTATAAAGTAACACATAGGTATAATATATTCTTTACACAGGGTTTATCATTTCTGGGTGATCTCTATAGCTTAGTGCAGGATTGGTTTTTCTTTTGCTTTTGTCCTAGGTTTTCACCTAGTTTGGGGGATTTCGAGACTCTCCTATTTCCTTGCTGCTTCTCATATCTTAGTCACTTGGTATATTATTTATATATATATATAATAATTATGGTGTGTTAGCACTGTGAGTTTGTTCTCTTCTTTTGCACATTATTGTAAAAGAGATAAGTGGTGGTGGAATGGTGAGATGTGATTGAAGTGTCTATATATTTATGATTCCTACAATACATATTACCATTATCATGTCGGATTCCACTATCATTATTCTCTGTTTATTGACACACATTAAATAGTGTTCCCAACAATGGTAGATGGTAAAAACCCTTCACATCCCTTCTCCTCATACTCTGATGCTGATACTAATACATGTTCACTAGCTTTCTCTGTCATGTGTGGTTTTGTCCACTTTTACTACCTGATACTCAGATGGTATTAGATTGATAATTTTTAAGAATTTTAGACTCCCAACATTGCTGCTTGTTAACGGTGTCCTATAGTAATTTGCAATATAACCCTCTGCACTGAAAACGCGCTCAGACTCAACGCTTGCTGGTGGACAGGTTAAAGCTTTCACAGCTATTCATATCAATGCTGGCCACACACTATTTTATTTGCCAGGTCATTGCTTCCAAGAATACCAAGAATGTATCTATCCTGCCAAGAATGTAGCTATCCTGCAAGTATGCTGAAACCATCTCACATGCAGTGGGACCACTCCTAGGAGTTACACTGTGTTCCTGTGTATCAGTTACCAACCCAGAGATATGTGCTGCCACTAGGGATGGGCGAAAATTTTCACATCAAACTGAAATCGGCAAAAAATGGCACTTTCCACTTGGCAAAAAGTTTCCCACGAAAAGTGTTGTTTTTCCGCTTTTTCCCTCTTTTTTCGACTAGCTCGTTGCATTGAAATCAATGGGTAGAAAAATATTTCTTCACGACACAAATGTTTTCTACAGCCATATAAAATGGTGTCAGGCTCTCACAGCAGCCATTCTGTGTTTGTGAGAGGAGAGAGCAGCATGTTTTTGAGCTAGAGAAGCTAGGAAAATAAAGGGGAATTGAAGCTTAGTTTAGGGAGTCATTTACGTATGACATTTGTTCTCTGTAGTAGGGGAGTCTGAGGGCACAATAGGGGAGAAGAAGGGAGGAAGTAGGTTAACCCAACATACCCCAAAATTTGGTGTGACTGATTGGCAAGACACGGGCAGCTGGTGTCCAAATTGCTTGCTGATTTTACTTTTATTGTGTCTGTGCTGGGGAAGTCTAGGGAAAGATGTAGTTGATTTTGTTTTTTAGTTATATATATTTTCTTTGGACAAACTGTGATAAGATAGAGTGGACAACTTAAAAAAACAATAATAATAATCCTGTATAATAATTTGCTAAATCGTGTGTAACGCCGCGACATTGTAGTAGTAGACACTGATGCGAGTGCTGCAGTCATGTGCAGTAGAGGCTGCCCGCGCCGTGGCTGATACAGAGCTGGGCGCTCCGAAGGAGCGTCCAGCTCTGTATCAGCCGTGGCGCGGGCAGTCTGTACTGCGCGTGACTGCCCCATGACTGGGTGGTAGTGGCACTGTGGCCCGTGTAACGGGCTGTTCAACTAGTAAAAACATAAATATTTAAACAGATAAATATATTAGAAAGCTGACTGGGAGCTCTTTGACTGAGGCAGACTTGATAGACAGCAGACAATATTGAAAATTTTGTGGAGGACCATCAGTTGTGTATTGTAGAGACTACAAACATACACAGTAGTTGAGTAATGTCTAGCAAATGCACAAGTGGGAGGGGGAAAGGTGGAGCAGTGCAGGGATGTGGGAGTAAAGTAGTAGTACAAAAACTGACTGCAACAATGGTTGCTGCAGCATGTGCAATAAATGATGATGATCCCTCTCCTCCTGGGATGGATGCAGTTTGTCAAGGTCCCACCACACCAGTCCTCTACCACCACTACCATATACTTTATATCATCATGAATATGTGCTATTGTCAGTTAAGCAGGAAGTAAGTGTTGTGGGCAAAGGACAAATGCACTCTGCATGCTAACACATTTTTCAAGGCATATGTTGCTGTAGGACTCACAGCTTTGACTTCCAGCTACTTATTTCTCCACTACAACCCTCGGAAGAAGTAATATTGTGCTGGGAAATGTTGCACCATACTAAACATAGGAGAAAAATGTGTTAGAATAGCCGGAAAATGTGCTGGAATCAAGGAAAAATTTGTTTTGGTGAATAGGAAAAATCTTCAGCGGCTGTTTTTTCATGAAAAGTTATGCAGGAAATTTTTCTCACTTTTCGCCCACCCCTAGCTGCCACCAGTGCTGCCACTACAACCACAAATGTTTGATTGCCGACCCCTGAATCACCCTGTGTTCAGAAATATGTTGGGAAGTGGATTTTCTGGTTAATGTTGTTTCTCCAGCTGCTGCTACTGCTTCTGGTACAACACAATTGCTGCCTTCCTTTTCCCTATGCTATCTAGCAGTATTTTTAAACCTAACATTCTCCCATTCATTCTCCACAATGCAACCCTCTACTAGATCTATAAGCACACCTAAATATTCTATGACAGAATCTAATTCCTCAGATAGAGATTTTCTGTGCTGATCATTACTCCTTGTATGAAAAAGTGAAGACACTCAGAGATTCTGTAATTTTGTATTTAAAGGGGGCTACATCAAAGTTGCAAGAACATATACCTCATTGCTTTTAATGGACACTATGAGAGGATCTTGCTTAAAGAATGCTAACATATCCTTGACTAGCTGGTGCCTATCTGTGTTGTGATTATAGTAAGATTCATCAGCCAAGATCCTCAGTTTTGTCTGCGATAAATATATGAGTGGAGGAATTTTGGTAATTCCTGTCCCTACATCACCAACTAGCATGACTGCCTATTCAAAAGGTTTTAGCAGCTCACATACATTTCACTTTAATTGCCATTGCCCAGGTGACAAAGAGGGTCCCTCCCAAGAATTCCAGCTATGCATTGTATATCAATTACCTTATTCTGCTTGTACAAATGCTTTAGAATGTACAGTGCCGAAATCCACCTGGTAGGGACCTCCATTTTCAGCTGGTGATGGGGATGGTTGTTATGCTCTTGTATGGTATACTTTGTGGGGCTGCCTCTCAAAACTCTGCATACACAAGGTGGTGTATCGATGGAATGTGCTATCCTGTTGCTGCTTCTGCTGCCTTTTAATCACACTGCCAGAACCAGGGGCAAGATTACTGTCTGCTACCTGATGCTATAAGCTAGTAATATTGCCCACTGGTAGTGGGAGAGAAACCCAGTGAACTGCCACAGCCATATAGTCTGCATGCTAAAGAGTTCTCCAATACATTGTAAAGCAATTTGTTGGAGACTTCCTAGTATTCGAGGGTCAAGGCTTACAACAGTGGAGATAAGCTGAAGGATTCATACCTTTGTCCTTAGAACTTTGTGAGACACAAAAGAACATGTGGGAAAAACATGCTGGATAAAACAATATACTGAACTTCAGATCTTTATATTTTATTAAAGATTTATGTCAATTTAGCGTGTTATTTTCAACCTCTAAAATGTATGCCTAGCAGAAAATGTGCTATTTATTCTTAATATTTATCTTTCGATAAATCAAAACAAGTCATATAAGGAAATGTATTAAAGAACACCTAAAAGGATGATGCAATTTTTGAATGTCTGTGATGTTACTTTACCTATGTGAAATATCTCATTTTTTGTGTGCCTTCACTGGAGCATATGGTCATGTCACTAGTTTTAGAAATCTGTCCACAAATTCATTTTTCAAAGTACTGCAGCTGAAAATCCCATCTGATATCCATTACACTATGGAAAATTTGACTACAAGAAAATATCAGCTAGAATATTTGTGTGAACAATGGAGCATATTTAAATCTATTGTCTTTTAATGCTACTCAGTCTATAACAGATAAACATGCCAAGCATGATATTGTGGTCAAGTCAGCTCTTTACTGTTAACATCAACCTTTCATGAGTAAAGATCTAAAATCTATTGCAGATGATAAATTTATGTCTGTATTTTATCTCATAAATTGTTCTTGTAGTCAATGGAGGAACTTGGATATATTACCAATAATGAATATATTATCTACAATATAACACAGCTCATTGATAGACCATTACTATGGTCTGCCCAGTGACTGATGTTTTTTTTCCATTAAGCACTAAAAGATTAAATTAATTTTAAAGGGCATGGCATAAAAATATATTAAAGTCCTTTCTAAGGTGATAAAAGGTGCTAAAGAGGAGACATCTCCAGTGATATCACTTCTCCAATTCCTATGTTATTCTATGGAGCCAATGCACTAAGATTTCTCCAACATTGTTGATCTTAGTGCATAGGCTCTGTAGAATAACGTAGGAACTGGAGAAGTCATATCAATGCAGACATCATCTCCATTTTATCACCTCTTCATCACGCCTTAGTGCATAACCCCAAAAGCCTCTGTATACTGAGTGTCTGTAATAATAATACATCAGCATCTGATCGCGCCAGATAGGAGTGCTGGGAAGAGTGGATAGCTTCAAGCACAATGGTTGTCATCTAGAGAAGTGGTTCTCAACCCGTGCCCTCAGGATTTACTAACAGGCCAGGACTTGTGAATTTCCCTACTAGATCACAGCTGTGTTGATCAGAGGCCCAGTCAATTAATTCACCTGTGCTGTAACAAGGAAAACCTCAAATAATGGCCTGTTAGTGGGCCCTGAGGTCATGGATTGAGAACCTCTGATCTAGAGGGACACATCTGGGGACTTTTCAAGCTTTGCCTCTTTTCATTCATTCTAAGTAGCCTATTGACTTATTGTTTTTACTATTATTAATAAAATGTTTAATAGACTAGGGGATGAGCTTCCTGTGTGTTTGTTTTATAATGTAAAATTATTTTGCCTGTAATTTACTTAATTGTGATTCTTTTGAGTACAATTTTCACTTTAACCCCTTGAGTGCAAAAGGCCTGAGCAATGCATTGCACACCCCTCTGGCACTCAAAGGGTTAACAGTTATGGATTTTAGGCCATTTGCAATAAACTTATACAATAGGCTAAGGAGGTGAACTTCTGCAGCAGAACCAACAATACCATAGGGGACAAGGGAAAATTCCCCAGTTCCCCACTGATTTAAATTCTCATATAAAACCAGTGAATGCTAGAGAGGTCTCCAGTGCATTGATAATGGATATTTTGGAGCGCTCTTGTATTTGCTGCGTAAAATGGACAGTAATGTCAACATATAAATTTATGTTGGATTGTTCATTGTAATTTCATATAATGTATATTACAATTTGAAATGTCTTTATGTAACGGTTTGTACGACACTCAGACACAGGATGTTAGAATAAAACACAGTTTTATTAAAAGACACAATGAAAATACCCTTAGTGGGCTATAGCGTATCACAGCAGAATGGACAGGTATAATATAGGACTTGACATATGCCTACACAGGCCCAGTATAACAATAAGCGAGATAATACATATACTGTCACAGGTCAGGCATAACAAGGAGAACTCAGCACAGCATGGGTTAAAGTCCAAGTGATATAATCAGTCTCTGATGTGGTGTGTTCAGTAACGCCCAGTATGATGGAATAATAGTGATCAGGAGACTGAGGTGCTAGAGTGGAGACAAGCACTTAGATCTGCTGGAGCAGAGCTGAGACTTAAACCTCCTGCCATAGAAGTAATGAAGGCCACACAATCCTCTGCAAGAGCTGTATGAAATAGAGCCACAAGCACCCTGCCGGTGCAGTCATGGAGGCTACAATACTCTGCAAGGGCTGAATAGGAATGAGCCAATGGCACCCGACCAGTGCCGTCATGGAGGCAACAGTACTCTGCAAGAGCTGAACAGAGAAGAGCCAATGGCACCCAGTAGGTGTAGTAATGGAGGCAAAGTACTCTGCAAGAGCTGAACGGAAACGCAACCATGGTCACACTGCCGGAGAAGTAACGGACGCAACAGTAGCTCTGCAAGAGTTAATGGAAGGCTCAGCAGTAACGGAGGCAACAGCAGCTCTGCAAGAGTTAACAGAAGGCTCAGCAGTAACAGAGGCAACAGTAGCTCTGCAAGAGTTAACGGAAGGCTCAGCAATAACGGAGGCAACAGTGGCTCTGCAAGAGGTAAGGGAAGGTTCAGCAGCAACAGAGGCAACAGTAACTCTGCAAGAGCTAACGGGATGCTCAGCAGAATGTATACTGCCGGAGCAGTAATGGAGGCAAGGGTGACACACTGACTGGTTTTCTTTATGCTGACACAATAATGTCCATTGTTGAGACTATTGTGTAGGGAAGTAAAGAGAATTATCTTCAACTTCAGAATTGTCATAGTGTTGGTGATGTGTGAAGGGAGGACATCCCTTCCACATCAACAACAGGTCACAGCCCTCCCTGCTTGTAATTGATTGAGGGCTGTTGCTGCATTGGAAAGTACAGGGAAATCCCTGCTTTTGCCATCCTCAGGTAGGTGAAGTTTAGACTGTGAATGTGTCGAAGTGTCACATTAACATATCAACACACCCCCTTGTATACAAAACGGTCTCATTATTTAGCATTTCCATATGTAAATGAGTAATTATACTTCATTTCCATATGGAAATAGGCCATTGTAACAAAAAAACTCCTACAGTACTGATGAACCAATGTTTTCTACACCACAAGGCCTAGTTAACAGTAAATCTTTATCATAGTTTATATAGAGTTAATTTTGTCCAAATCATATTCACTCCTCTACTGCTAGAGGAATAGAGAACTGCCACCTACTGGTCACTGTAAAAATACTCACATGCACAGTGCATTTATCTTTTATCTATATATATATCAATGCCATTGATATAGTTATGGGTAAGTGCTTAATAAGAACAAAGAATACTAATGTCAGTGCTTCATAGGACTGATGCTGTTCTTCTCATTTAAATGAGGATCAGCAAAAAGTTCACATTGATTTAAATAGGGATTTAAAATGCGTTTGAATGCATTAGATACTTCTCTACCATTAAAGGGGTTAAAAGATACATATAAATTAATGGGAAATTTGTCCCAGAATTACTTCAGTTTAACTCCATTTTGCATGTTTTGGTCCAATTTTATTCAATATAGACAGGCAATATAAACATATATATGTTGAGCAACATGTATGAATGTGAGGACAAGGAATCATGGATGCATACTGATAATTAGCGGTGGGCGAAAAGTGAGACAAATTTGCTGCATGACTTTTCATGAAAAACAGACAATTTTTCACTTTTTTCACTAAAGTTTTCTCCTTTTAACCAATTCCAACACATTTTTTGCATATTCCAACAAATTTTTGCTTATGTTTCCTATGGTGCAGCATTTCCACCACAATAAAGTCAAAGTTGGGAATCCTGTAGCAACATATGTCTTGAAAAAGTGCTCCTGCTTACGTGACACATATTTATGATAATATCAAGATATAAATAAATAAATAAATAAATAAGTAAATAAAAGGAGAAGGCTGGCAGGCTGCCAGATTCACCTTCTTCAGCCACAAACACTCCTGGGTGGACAAACACACCCATGGGCGACAGAAAGGTGGAGGTATTCAGGTCTCCTGTATGCTGCCTGTCCAGGACATACAGTGGGGGAGTGATTTATCTCTGCAAGTAGTCCCCTACTATCTCCAAAAAACAAACATGCCCTTTCCACCCCCTGCCACTCCTGTGACAATCTGTGTAAGAATTGCAGGGGCGTTAAATACACACACACCACAGTACATACACACACAATATATACATACATGCAATACACACACCGCAATGCATACACACATGCAATACATATGCACAACACACTCACGCAACACACACACACCACACACACAACACATACATGTATGCAATACACATGCAAAGCACAAACGGATAATAAAAAAACACACAATAAACACTCAACACATAACACACACACACAGAGGCACAACACACGTGCACACAATACACACGTGCATGGCAATAGAAGCAATACACAATATACCACAACACACACAATACACATCTACAATACATGTGCAAAACAATACACAAACAATAGACACAACACAATACATATAATACGTGCAGGTGCATAGCACACACAATACACACAATACATATGCACAATACGCACATGCACAATACGCACATGCAATACACATGCACAATATACACTCACATGCAATGCACACACGACACACAAGCACATCACACACAAAGCAAACACATGCACACACACACAAAGAACAACACACACACCACACACACACACAACATGCACCACACACACACTGCGCACAACACACACAACACATCACGCACACCACACACACATTCAGAACACACACCACACACACACATGCACAACACACACACAACACACACCACACACACATGCACAATGCACACTACACATATGCACAACACACAATACACACCACACAGCGCAACACACACACGCATATGCACACCACACACACATGCACAACACACACTTGCATGCACAACACACACACAACATGCACCACACAAATGCACAACACACACACACTATGCACAATGCACATCACATACCACACACCCATGCACAATGCATAAAACACACCCATGCACAACACACACACACACACACTCATATGCACAACACACACAAACATACACAACACACTCACATGCACAACACACACACTCACATGCACAACACACATATGCACAACACACACACACTCACAACACACAAATGAACAACACACACACCCATGCACAACATGCACAAAGCATACCATGCACCCATGCACAATGCACACAACACACACGTCCATGGCAAAAACATGCACAACGTGCACACTTACAAGCAATACACAACACACACAATACACATCTACAACACGTGTGCAAAACTCTCACAACACACAAACAATAGACACAACACAATACATATAATACATGGAGGTGCATAACACACGCACAATACATACAATACATATGCACAATACGCACATGCACAAAAACACAAACAAACAATACACACATGCAATACACATGCACAATATACACTCACATGCAATGTACACACAACACACACATGCACACCACACACAAAGCAAACACATGCACACACAAAAAAAACACAACACACACACCACACACACACTCTGCGCACAACACACAACACATTATGCACACATATGCACAATGCACACCACACATATGCACAAAACACACAATGGACATCACACAGCACAACACACATACACACAGAATGCACATTACACACACACACACACACACACACACATGCACACCACACACAAAGCACAACACACACACAACAGACACACACAACATGCACCACACAAATGCACAACACACACAATATACACAATGCACATCACATACCACACACCCATGCACAATGCACACAACACACCCATACACAACACACACCACACATGCATACAATGTGTAACACACATGCACACCACACACAAAGCAAACACATGCACACACACACAAAGCACAACACACACACAACACATGCACACCACACACACAACATGCAACATACACACAACACACACCACACAACACATCACACACACCACACACACACATACAGAACACACCACACACACACACACACACATAATATACAAGCACAATACACACCACACACACATGCACAACGCACACCACACATATGCACAACACACACAATGCACAACACACAGTACAACATACACAAAATGCACACCACACACACATGCACAACACGCACTCACATGCACAACACACACACACAACATCCTAGAAGGCACTGATGTTGTACAATGAACGCTCTTATAAATTATTTACTTTACTGATGTCCTCTATCATCATCAGAACTAGCACTGTATTCAGCACTTGACCCGTATGTACTCTGTATGTCTCCCATTACCACTTTAGATTGTAAGCTTTTGGGCAGGGACCTCCCACCCAATGTTTCACTCTACAAAGCACCAGTAACCCTGAATTGTTTAAACCCTTAAATTGTAAAGCGCTGCGTACAGTTGTGGAACTATATAAATAAACATATTTATTCATTCAAGCAGGGTGCTGGATTGTATACCTAGAGGCATTAGTAGCAGAAAAAGGGAAGTGGTCATGCCACTCTACAGATCTCTAGTTAGACCTCACCTAGAGTATTGTGTACAGTAAAGGAGACCCCATCTCCAGAAGTATATAGATACTCTAGAGAAAATTCAAAGGGCTACTAAAATGGTGACTGGTCTACAGGAAAAGAAATATCAGGATAGACTAAATGATCTGAATATGTATAGCTTGGAGGAGAGAAGAGAGAGAGGGGATATGATAGAAACATTCAAATACATGAAGGGATTCAACAAAGTACAGGATGGAAGTACATTTCAAAGGAGTAAAAATGTTAGGACAAGAGGCCATAGACTAAAACTAGAGGGACACAGGTTTATACATAATGTAAGAAAGTTTTATTTCACTGAGAGGGCAGTAGATATGTCGAATAGTCTACCTGCAGAAGTGGTAGAAGTTAATACAGTGACAGAATTTAAGCATGCATGGGATAGGCATAAGGCTGTCCTTAACATAAGAAAAGACTAAGGACCTAATAAGGTTTGAGGTTTTTAAAGTAGGAAAATGGGCAAACTAGATGGGCCAAATGTTTCTTATCTGCCGTCAAATTCTAATTCTTTGCCTTCTGAGGCTACATTTGCATGTACGCTAAAGGTTTATCTAAACATACTGGATATGTTTCAAGCACAGAGCAATATTGAGAATTATGGCAATTTGCTTTGATGTAGGTAATATGGTGATGCAGAAGGTAAATGATTATATAATTGGTGGATAATATGCTTTACTGAGTAATCCATGAATTTGAATCATATAAAGTTGTTTTTTTGGTACTGTAATAATGATTGCTTATGATTCCCCCAAAGCAGAACATCAAAAAATATTCTAGCTTATCTCTCTCATTTGTCATACTTATGTGACTTATGTGACTAGGAAGACATTTTTTCTCTATTATATTGTGTGTTTGTTGTATTTTTGCTCTGTTCCATGAATCACTGGGGTCTTAAGCACAAAATAAAAGAGGTACTAGCCAATTATTTGTAAATCAAATTGCGGTTGATCTAGGCACTGCTAAAGAGCTGCCTGCTGATCTGTGGACCGGATTCTAAATCTGTCCACTAGATGGCAGACTTGGCTAAAACAGCCAGGAAAAGCTTCTTAGCTTTACTTGCTAATATCTCCCAAACTATAAAGATTTGGGAGATAAGACATATTATAATAATAATAATAATAATAATAATAATCCTTTATTTATATAGCGCACACAGATTCCGCAGCGCTTTACACTCATATAATTTTTAATGGGTTTTTTTAAGGGCTACAATAAAAAATAAAATTATTTTCAAGCAATACTATCCCTTTCACACCCCCTGCACCCACAAATTAGTGTATTTCTGGCTGTTAAATCACAGGCATTCAAATATAATAAAAATGAGAGCTTTTAATGTTAAAAGTCAAATAAACTTTTTAATGAAAAAACAAGTATTATAGGACTTTTCCTACTCAGCAAAACAAGGGTATTCCCATTGCTAGGAAATACACTATTCCAAAGTTATTACAGTTTAATTTTTTTTTAATTACCAATGTACTCTGGTGTTGAGAACATTTACATACAGTACACCTGGTGTTATTCTATTGCGCTCTGTTGGAGAGGTGAGTCACAGACTACAATTCTTCATAGAATGTGGTCGTGACAGCTTCATCACTTTGTCACAGTTTAAACATTTATAACATCTGAATAAAACAGGGGACATCTGTGTGAGAAGTCTTCTATTACTCAGCAGGAGAAGTCCTATAATATATAGATTTCATTGAAAAGTTTCCTTCTCCTTTAAGGTATTCTTTGAGTTTTTTCCTTTGAAGTTGTTTTGCAATACATTGCACCAGGAAACAGCAGTGGGACAGATGTAAAACTGACTTTCTTTGTAGAGGTATTATGATGTGTCAGAGATGGACATCTGATTCTTTTTTCTTTATCTATGAACATTGCATTATTACTGTAAAGATGAACAAAACTATCACATTTTATTTAGAATAATGTTTTGCAGAATATAAATGCAATTAAAGGGTTAGTAATGTCCAAAAAAAAGTTTTTTTTGCATTTAGAAGAGCTTAAAAAGCTGAGATAAATGCAAAAAAAGTATCTCTCAAATTGCTATGGGTTGAGCGATACAGGCATTTAAAGTTTGATGTTTCCTACTGACAGCTGTAAAGCTGTCAGCAGGAGATCCGTGTCGGTCGACACAGAGGCTCTACAGCAGAGGCACTATCTTGTTAGTTACAACAAATCCCTTCATTGGAATGGTCTAAAACGAGTGCTTGCAAACCAAGCACTTCCTCTTCCCTCCCCCACTGTAACCACTTCTGTCACTCAACTATGTGCCTGGTTCCCTTCTAGCTGATTTCCTCCCTCTTTGCTAGGTGGCCCAGCTAGACTCTGCTCAGTTAGCAAGAGACTCTTCTCAAGGTTGTCAATATCTCTCAGTGTTGCAATATGACTCTCTAGAGCTTCAGTCTGAGCTTCCAGAAGGGCTACTTGCTCACACTTGTCACAGTGGTATGGACCCTGGAACTGCTGTTCCAAACATGCATACATATGGCAAAATGTGCACTGAGTGAGATCTCCAAGCTTGCTCAACGTGTATGGTGCGAATGTGAGTTCTTAAAAATTGAAACAGTTAATTTACCTTTGTTTCTCTAACTTCTGTGTTGCACTAACTGCTGTGTTGTACCAACTGTTCACTTAATCCAAAGAACTTAGCAGAAAGCCCACTGTATTTGTGAGCAAGGCTCTGTGTGTCCTGTACCTTGATTTTACAAACCTACACAGGTAATTGCTTACAAACCCCACCCTTAATTAATTACCCATACTTCCAAAACCAAACAACCTCTTAAACTTTAACCCTTTAACTTACTTACTGCAGGTTAGGATGTAAGCCCCAAATCAGTATATTATAAGCTTTTCAAATGCTGTGTTGTACCAACTGTTCACTTATTCCAAAACACTTAGTAGAAAACACACTGTATTTGTGAGCAAGGCTCCGTGAGTCCTTTACCTTGATTTATACAACATACACAGGTAATTAATTACTCACACTTCCCAAACCAAACAATCTTTTAAACTTTAACCCTTTAACCTTCTTACTGCAGGTTAGGATGTAACCCAAAATCAGTGCTGTGTTGTACCAACTGTTCACTTATTCCAAAGCACTTAGCAGAAAGCAAACTGTATTTGTGAGACTGGTATTGTTGTGATGTGCCTGAAAGCCTAGAGGCTGGTAAAGCCTCATTTGATAGTGAGTACCCATTGTAAGTGGAAGGTGCAAGTGGGAGATTTGTCAGTACTATCAATCTGCACTTTGAAACGTCTTTCTCTCTATTCTTCTCTTTTGTTTTTTTGGAAATAAATAATAGCAAGTCTAAACAAATACATCAAAAAGAGAATGCTACATACTATACAAACAATCTTACACTTCAGAAGAACTGTCTTCAGCAACCTCACCTTGTTAGCAGAGTTTGGCTGTTCCTCACCCAGTTTTATTCCTCCTATACAGCTGTTTCTGTTTCAGTTAACGATTGTGTTTCAGCCTACATATTAAACTGATGATCATTAGCACCTGTTTGGTATAAGTATTTACTCATACATCTGACTATATGCCTACTGTCACGGGAGACTTGTAAATAAACACAGGTACATAAAATCAATTTTCACTTTATTAAGAATAATCACAAGCAAATAAATAAGACACTTCCCCAAACTTCCTGGGGTCAGGCGTGGGAACAGTGTACAGTCCACTACCAGGAGCTGACACTAAACCTTAGTCAGACAGGGGCACCAGCTAGGAGCAAACCAGAGCGAGAGCAGAACCACTGAGGTAGGGGAAAGTGGTAAGCATGCTCTAATAACACAACCGCAATACCCTAGAATGCTAGGGTTACAGAACATCATGCACCCCGGAGGACTTAGGCACTGCTGCACTACTGACAGGACTTACCAGAACAAAGGCTGAAGATGAGGGCCTGCAAGGGCTGCCAGGCCACAGGGAGTGACAGAGACTATATAGCCAATGGTCAGACAGTTTGGGTAGTCAGACAAGCCAAAGTACTTAGCATGGAGCAGGAAGTCAGACAAGCCACAGTACTTAGCACGGAGCGGGTAGTCAGCCAGTCCAGAGGTCATACACAGAGCAGATAATGGGACAAGCCAAGGTCGGCAAGGAGCGGTTAGTCAGCCAGGCCAAAGGTCATACACAGATCAGGTAGTCAGACAAGGCCAAGGCCGGTATGGAGCAGACAGTCAACTAGGAAAAAGGTTCAGGCACAAATCGGTAGTCAGACGGAGCCAGGGTCATACACAAATCAGATTCAGCAGCCAGGAACCGATCACAACGAAAGACTCAGAAAGCTCTCAGGTACACCATGAAAGGGCACTGAGGCAATGATGGAATGCAGCTTTTAAGACCTATTAACTTTACAACATTTTTTCACACTTGCCTAAGACTTTTCACAGTAGTATATAGATGTTGGTTCACTTTTAAAAAATGTTAGTCTCCTAACATTGCCGCTTGATAGCCTCGTGCTAGGTCATTCACAATATAATCATCTGCACTCAGAACCCACTCAAACTCAAAATTGCTGGAGGGCAAATAAGGATTTCAACTGCAGTACACTATTTTGTTTGCCAATACTCCATGGGGTGCATTGTTCTGCTAGAACATTGCTATCCTGCAAGTATGCTGCAACCATGACACATGCAGTGTAACCACTCCTAGGAGCTACATGGTGTACCTATGTGTCAATTACCAACCCATACTCAAGAAGCAAGTCCCACAGAGATGTGCCTCCACCACCACCACTGTAACCAACCACCACCACCAATGTTGTAAAATTACCGCATCTGCTGAGACACATGAATTGCCATGTGTTGAGATTGGGATGTTCTGGTTGATGATGGAGCAGTTCCTGTTTCTGCTGCAGCTGGTCTAGATGATTTGCTGCTCCCTTTTTCACAATGATGTCTAGAAGTGTTTTGGGCTTTAACTTTCTCCTTCTCATCCTTCATAATGCAACTCAATAAGCATATCTCTACATTACTTGACAGAATCTGATCCCTCAGAGAGATGATGCTTATCATGACTCCTTGCTGTAACAAACTGCTGATGGCACTTTGGCAGAAATCGTGAAATTTTGTGTTTAAAGCAGGAGTCCAGCAAAGTGGCAAGAATATATTCCTCATTGCTTTTAATGGACACTATGTAAATATCTTGTTCAAAACACACTAAAATGTAGGAGTGGACATAAATTGAGAACAATTTCCAGCATGACTTTGAGAAAAACGGCTGATTTTTTTTTTTTGCTTTTTTCAAGTTTTCTCTTTTTCTCCAGTGCAAAATGTTTTTCCATTTCACTTATTCCAGCAAATTTTTCTCCTATTCCAACACATTAGTCTCCTATTCTAACATATTTTTCTCCTAATCAACACATTTTTCTCCTATTCCAAACCAATTTTTACTATTCCAAAACATTTTTTCATAGGTTTAATATGGTGCAACATTTCCCAGCATAATATTATTTCCTCTGAGGACTGTATTGGAAAAATAAGTAGCTGGAAGTCAAGGTTGTGAGTCCTACAGCAACATATACCTGGAAAAAATGTGTTAGCATACAGAGTGCATTTGTCCTTTGCCCATAACACTTATGTCAAGTGCTAAAAAAAAGAAAGTACAACCTACAATGTGGCAGATGTGCATAGTAGTGGTGGTGGGGGACTGGCGTGGTGTGATTGGTGGGACCTTGACAAACTGCATCCACCCCGGGAGGAGAGGGATCATCATCATTTATTGCACATGCTGCAGCAATGATTGCTGTAGTCAGTTTTTGCACTAAGACTTTACTCCCATGCCCCTGAACTTACTCCACCTTTCTCCCTCTCGCTTGTGCATTTGCTGGAAATTACTCACATTAGTTGCCATTGCAAAAAGGCTCCCTCTGAAGCCTTCCAATTTTGCATTGTGTACTCGCTAATGGCCTTATTCTGCTTGTACAAATGCTCTAGCATGTATAGTGTGGAATTACACTTAGTAGGGACCTCCATTTTCAGCTGGTGATGGGGCAGATTGTTTCCCTCTTGCATGGAATATAAAGAGTTGCTTGCACTGTAGGAGTGGCTAAAATGGGCACAGATTTTGTGGGTGATATTCTCTGAGGGTTTCTGATTCTGCAAATACACTTGTAACAACTAAACTTAACACATGGGCAAAACAGGGCACATGCACCATATCACTTATTTTCAAGACAGCCATTATGTTGCAGCCATTATCAGCAGACACAAAATAAACTTTTATGGAGTGGGGTACAAGAGATTCCTCTATCACCTGCTCTAGTTTACTTAATACATCTATGGCTTTGTGGGACTGTCTCTTAAAACTCAGCATGCACAAGGTGGTGTGCCGATTGTATGGGCTATTCTGCTGCTGCCTTTTAATCATATTGCCAGAATCAGAGGTAAGATTAGTGGTTGTCAACTGATGCTGTAAACTAGTAGTGTTACCCACTGGTGGTGGTGGCAGGGAAACCCAGTAAGCAGTCCCAGTCATATTCTGTGCTCTGCTCCTTTGTCCACATGTCTATTAGGTGGATTTTCTCTTTCCAGCTCTTTTCCCACCACACTAACCACCTGCTTGTACAATTCTGGTATAGCTGTCATGGAAAAATTACTGGGGCTTTGGATATGACAGCGAGGAGCTACATATGACATCAGTTGAAGATATCTAAATCCTCAGTTTTCTGCAAAATAATATGGCAGAATGTCTCCTGCCAACATGTTGGCAATCTTGCCATTGCACAGGTGTACTTTGGGATTGTTTTTATGAAGTGTTTGACTCCTTCCCAAGAACTTAGTAAGGGTGAGTTGGCAGTACATGGCAGAAGAACTCTGTAACTTGATAGCTTTAACAACATGACTAGAACAGGTTGAAGGCAGCATGTGTGTGAAGTCTGTAATTCTTGCCATCTACATCAGACTCAGAGTTAGCACACTCCTCTGCAGTAGAAGCCAAATGTGTTATTTGGAATGAACTAACTCTTGGCACATTCTCTACTTCTCTTACCTGCCCCAGAGCCCTTTTAACTTTTTGGAGTGCTTCTGCTGCTGTTAGTTGTGGCACCTCTGACCTGTTGATAGTGTGTATCCCAGTCGGATATCTGGTTATGCTTCAGGTGGGATCTCATTGAAGAGGTTCCTGGGTGGGAGTCTGCTTTCTCCCACTGCTCACATGCTTTTTGCACAGACAACAGATAGAAACATGATTAGCTTTTGGATTGTGAGTGAAGTATCTCTATACTGTGGACTTCATGTACTTTGAGGTTCCTGATGGGCTGCTACTACTACTGGGGCTGGATATTGATGCAATACTACTACTACTAGGTGTCAAAGGTTCTCATTTTCAGTGGTGGAAGATGAACCCTTTCCTTTCAGCTAACATTCTGGCCATTTCATCATCTCTCTCACTCGCAACTTCATCTGTATCTGAAGATAAGGAGGATTCTGGAGGGATATATTATAAATTCATCTTAATCATCAGTCATCATTAGGGCATCATCAGCACCACCCACCGCTTCTTGCCCATTACCTTTATACTCTTCTGATTTAGAGATCTCAAATGATTTCTTTTTACTTTTACAAAGTTCGTTACTACTTTGAGGACAGGTGTTTTGTTGCTTGTTTTCCTCACTGTCAGATGCAGCAGTCGGTAGAGCTGTTTTGCCTTCTTCATTTATGCAGTCATCATCACTAGAATGTGACTCATTGTCATCTTAGGTGTCCTTACTTTTTTTATAATACTGGAGCTGGTGGTGGAATTTTTGGTGGGAACTTGACAAACTGCATGGGAGAAGAGGGATCACCAACATTTCTTGCATGCAATGCCGCAAACATGGCTCAATCAGTTTTAACTACCACTTTGCTTGCATGTCCCTGCACTGCTCCTACTCCTTTCCTGCTCCCCCTGCTGCCTGTGCATTTGCTGGACATTACTCACCTACTGTGTGTGTTTTTACTGTAAAGTACACAACAGGGTTGATAGAGTGTTAGGTCTTGCCTTGACCCTCAAAAAATACTCAGTCTCTTCTAGAAGTAATGATGTCTGTCTAAGTTTGTTGTTTACCCTATCCTATGACTGTCAAAAAATGTCAACAATATCTCTTCCTAGACTCTCTCCAGCACAGAGATAATAACAGCAAGATCATCAAGCAACTTGGACCACAGCTGCCTGTGTCTTTCAAATCAAATCAGTCAGACTGAATATTAAGCTGTTGAGGTCAGCCTCCTTTGGTCCTGTCTCACACACCCAGACATGTATAACACAGACATAATGGTCAGATCAGGAAGGAATTTGGACCTCAGCTGCTTGTGTCTTTTAAATCAAATTAGTCAGACAGAATGTTGGGGTATTTGTGGTCAACCTCCTTTGCTCCCCTTTCACTCACACCACCAGACACCTACAACACAAAGATAATAACAGCAAGATCAGCAAGAAACGTGGACCTCACCCTCCTTTGCTCCTTTCTCACTCATACCCCTTGACACCTACAAAACAGAGATAATAGTAGCAAGATCAGCAAGGAACTTGCACCACAGATGCCTGTGTCTTGAAAATCAAATCAGTCAGAAAAAATGTTGGGATAATTGGGGTCAACCTCCATTGCTCCCTTTTCACACTCCCAGTCTCCTCCAACACAGAGATAATAACAGCAAGATCAGCAAGAAACCTGGACCTCAGCTGACCGTGTCTTTCAAATCAAATTGGTCAAACAGAATTTTTGGGTCAATCTCCTTTGCTCCCTTCTCACTCACACCACCAGACACCTACAACACAAAGATAATAAACAGCAAGATCAGCATGAAACTTGGACCTCAACCTCCTTTGCTCCTTTCTAACTCATACCCCTAGACACCTACAAAACAGAAATAATAATAGCAAGATCAGCAAGGAAATTGCAACACAGCTGCCTGTGTCTTGCAAAACAAATCAGTCAGAAAAAAATGTTGAGGTATTTGGGATCAACCTCCTTTGCTCCCTTTTCACACTCCCAGGGTTCTCCAGCACAGAGATAATAAAAGCAAGATCAGCAAGGAACTTGGACCTCAGCTGCCTGTGTCTTTCAAATCAAATCTGCCAGACAGAATGTTGAGCTATTTGGGGTCAACCTTCTCACTCACACTGCCAGACACCTACATCAAAAATATAATAAACAGCAAGATCAGCAAGAAACTTGGACCTTACCTCCCTGTGTCTTTCAAATCAAATTAATCATAAAGAATTTTGGGGTATTTGGGAGCTGCTACAAGAGCAAATAAGCTACTCTCCTGCATGAAAAGGGGGGGGTATAGATGCACAGGATGCAAAATATGCTTCTACAACTATATAAATTATTGGCCTCATCTAGAATATGGAGTAAAGTTTTGGCTACCAGTTTTGAAAAAAGCACAGAGACGTGCATCAAAACTGATTGGAGGATCTGAGTTATAAAGAGAGACTAGACAAAATGGGTTTCTTTACACTAGAGAAGAGATGCATAAGGGCTGATATGATTACCATTTACATATATGTTCAAGGTCAATATAAAGAACTATCCAATTAATTATTTACTCAAAGAGCTGAACTAAGAACAAGAAGTCATCCATTAAGACTAGAGGAAAGGGTCTTTTGACTAAAACAAAGACAGGGATATTTTACAGTAAGGGCAGTCAAGATATGGAATACTATGCCTTGGATTGCTGTGCTTTCAGATACTATAACTATTTTTAACAAAGTAATGGATACCAATCTCGCACAGAACAATATTGATAATTGTGACAGTTGGCTTTAAAGTAGATAGGATGTTGATCCAGGGAAATTTCTGACTACCATTTGGGGGTCAGGAAGGAATTTGTCACCCACTTGGAGCTTCATTGGAAATAACTTTGATGGTTTATTTTGCCTTCCTCTGAATCAACAGGGTTTTCTTTGGCATTGGTTAGATTGGTGAAGCATGTCTCGTAAACTATGTTACTATTTCCAACTAAGTTTCAACTCCGCTTTATTAGCCTGTTTTCCCTATCTCAAAAATTAGCTGTTCTCTCTTCTTGCAAACACAGAATGGCATGCTGTGTGAACGCAAAACCCCTATTATGGTATGCCTCGAGTAAATAAGGGACACTTGCCAGGTGCTCAGTAGTTCAGTCTTTCCATTGATTTCAATGCAATGAAATAAGCAAAAAGAACAGGAAAATGGCACTCTTAGCAAAAAAGTTGCCACTATGCGAAAAGTGGCGTTTTTCTCCTGTTTCGCTTTTGAGGCAAAAACTTTAGCTTATCTCTACTGGAAAGAAAACATGTTGATGTATTGTTACTCAGCCATGCCCATTCCAGTCAATCCTGTCACAGGATCATCATGTTTGTGTTTTCAAGTATAAATGTAAAATGTTTTTTTTTGCTTAACTCAAAATGAGTACAAATTAGTGCTTTATAAGATGTGTGTTCAAGAGGAATTTAACAAATTTAAAACTCCTGGACAGATTACTTTTGTTTTCAAATTTATTGTTTAAATATTAATGTTTTGAACTTAAAATATCCCTGCTGTCTTCTTTTAGCAGTTATTTTGCTATTTTCCCTCTTTGGTGGAATTGTTGTACTGTATATATACCTGTTCTCATCATTTATGGACACATCATTAGTCTTTTATTTGTATTTCCAAAATAAAATGTAACCTTTGCAAAGCTTAAAATAGCAGCTAATGTTCTTGAAAAAAACTGTTTTCCATCTGTTTTGCTAATTGGGTCAATGCTTAGGATTCTTTAATGAATAAACATTTTTATGGTTTTTAGCATGCAGAGTTCAATAAGCAGTATTTTTAAACTGTTTTTCATTTATTACTGTTAAAATCATTTAGCATTGTGTGTGATTGTTGTAGTGCTTAGAAAATGTAAATGTAAGTCTTGAATTGTATTGATATTCATAAATAGGGATGGGCAAAAACATTCTCCTCAAACCAAAAACTGCTAATAATTGTACTTCCGGAGTTGTGGAAAATTTCCCTCAAAAAGTGCAGTTTTTCCATTTTTTTTTCTCCTAGCTCATTGCATTGAAATCGATGGGAAGATTGAATTTACACACAACACAATGCAAATGCTATTTTATTTCCCAAAGCCAAACTATAAAAGGGGTATGAGGGTGTTTGTGTTGGTGGAGTGTTGGGAAACAATCAGTTTAACAGGGAGTTTTGGGGGGGTTTGTTGACTGGGATTGGGGGGACAGTTAATACAAAATAAATATGATTAAAAAAACATAAGATATGGTATAAGAGGA
Source organism: Rhinophrynus dorsalis (assembly GCA_037306005.1). Classification (NCBI taxonomy): domain Eukaryota; kingdom Metazoa; phylum Chordata; class Amphibia; order Anura; family Rhinophrynidae; genus Rhinophrynus; species Rhinophrynus dorsalis. The sequence continues at coordinate 267,115,194 of CM074720.1, read as the reverse complement.
GTCTGTGTTGGTGGGCAAAGAATCAGTTGAACATGGAATTTTTTGGGGCTTGTTGACTGGTATTGGGGGGACAGATAATAAAAAACATAAAAAATAGATACAATTAAAAAATAAATAAAATAAAAATTTGGTATGTAACGTGACAGAGACAGGGACCCCCTGACATAAGCTGCTACTGGGGCAGACTGATACTTGATGGCATTGAGTATTTTGTAGAGGATGATTTGTAGGACTTGTTGTTAGAGGTCCATGCCCCGTGGAAACATATATTTTTATGACTTAGAATTATTAGAGGCACAAGCCCTGAGGAAACATTGAATTGTTGTAGGACTTAGACTTGAGTTCTGCCCAAGCACTAAGGAAACAATGATTTGCAGGGCTTTGGCTTGTTAGCATCACATGCCCTGAGGAATTACAGATAATTTTCATCAATTTTGCTTGTTAGCATCACAAGGCATGAGGAATCACAGATAATTTTTTATCACTCCAGCTTGTCAGTTTCACATGACTTTGTGGTGGCCAATGGCCACTGGCCACTGACCACTGAAAAATGCCCAGGTGTAATTGCAGAATTTGCAATTGTTGTTATTGCTGTTGCTGCTGAGTTGTTTAAATAGCAGAATGATTAGGCAGCTCAAAGGGAATGGGATCAAAAACTGCAGTAACATGGGTGATGGATTATCAAGGTTCCACTTGCTACTAGCTCCAGTGATACGGCTGAGGCAGTAGCAGCACCACAAGTAGCCCCCACCCCTTCTGGTATGTGTGGAGAAAATAAGTTGGCCAATAATGCTTCTCCACCTGCCGCACCTCAAAAATCATGGGTGTGTTGTTATAATATAAATTTTTCCCTTGACAGTATGAAGTGTGCCTCTCATCAGCAACTGCAATGTGCACAGTGTGTGTGTGTGTGTGGGGGGGAGTTATATAAAGGAAAGACTGGGAACAATGGGCACAGCTGCATTCACATCAAACATGTGGCATAACTGTAACCAAACAGCATAATGCTTAGGGTCCCCAATGTAAACTCATTGCACCAGAAACAAAGTACTGCTGCTGTCATTATGCCCATTGTCCACTCCATGCTAAGGACACATGACAACTTGCAATTTAATAATAATAATGAACCATTCCTGCCACCAGTTTAGCATATTTTGAGGGATGGAATCTCCTCAGATGCCCCTTGATTCCCTGCTTGCAATTGTTCTCCACCACATTGTGATGTGTGATCAGCGCACCACTCAGTTGCAATGGGTGAACACGAACTGCCACATCCTGACATCTACTGAATGGCTATCAGGTGGTGGGGCAGGTAAAGATGAACAAAATGGATGACCAGAAGAAGTAGTTACATGATCTTCCAGTGCTTGGACCCTAGAGCAAGAAGGTGATGACAAGCCAGTTGTTCTGATCGTCATCTTTCATCCTCTTGCAAGGTTTCTCTATTCTTCTTCCTCTGAGATTTCCACCTCACCTCTTGTTGCCTTTTGGGAGAGTTAGGGGTATAGTGACAGTGGTGCCCAATTTCTATGGTGGGTGTTTGGTTTTAACATGTTTCATATAAATGTCATAGTCTTTTTGTTTCATGTGTGTTATCAGGGCAGTTGTGCCATGATGCATTCACTCCCTTCCCCAATGACAGTTTCATTGCTGATGATGGCACTGTTCCAAGAGAATAATAGTCCCACACTCAGGACTTCAGGAGGAGGGGAAAGGTAGAGATGAATGGTCTCTTTCTTCTTCTTCTCCACATGCCCCTTCACTTGCTGGGGCACAGGATGATGTTGCTGTGCTGCTGCTACTGCCTCATAATCAGCATTGTAACTAGGACCAGGAGTATTGCTGCTGGCAAGTGTCCATGGTGGTCTGTGGCACACTAGCCTGCTCCTCACCATCCTGCTGCCCTTGCAACTCAGCATCAGGAATTACAGCAGCTGCAAACTCCACAAATTCCAAAAGCTCACTGCTGGGGGTGGCGGTGGTAGTGGTGATGCCTATGCCCATGTTTGTCTCCCATTCCTTCTCTGTTTGGGCTAAAAAAGGACATTAATGTCTCTTTCATCCCAGCTTCTCCACCATCATCATCACCACAACCACTACCAGTCCCTCCTTGCTGCTTCTGCTCTATTACCATCATCTCACTGGTTGGAGGAGGTGATGAGAAATGTGAAAGAAGGTCCCCTACTGTCACACTTGCCATCTCTTGTTGAGCTGAATAAGGCATACTAGACGTTCTTGCACTAGGCACAGACAGCTGATCTATGCTCATGGTGGTGGTATATTTTCTGCAAGGCAACAATACTTCCTTCTTCATGTTCCTGAACAATGCTGTGGGGGGAAGGGGACTCCCAGGGCCAGGGGAATGTTGTGGGCTCCCAACACCAACCACATCAATTCAGTCCCTAAGACTTCCTCCTCACTAGTAGTATGATCACCCCCTCCCATAATCCTAACACTCTGAGTCTGTAGCTGCTGAAACTTATTATTATTATTATTATTAGTAGTAGTAGTAGTAGTAGTGACAGGACTGCTTGGGTATGGCAAGTGTTATTTAATGTCTCCTGCTGTCACACTTGGCATCATCGTCTCTTTCCCTCCCTCCTGAGAATCACAAGACACCCTGGCAATTGCAGCACTGGCAGAAGCCTCAACACTGGCGGCAGACACAGGTAGATGATCTGTCTTGCTCACACTACTACCCACTTCTTCCTCTGCCTGTGACACAATTTTTCCCAATATCCCTAGGGGTGATTTAGGGGGACTGGCCATCACTGTATCTGGAGAATGATGATAGTGGTTACTTCCTCCTCCTCAGGATCTCTGAACACATTCCGGCTCCTCCCTTTATTATTATTCCAGTTTCTTATAGTGATATCAATATTGCAAAACAACTCACAGCACCTTTTTCTCTCTCTGTAGCAGCTTGTATTTCACTTCCAGGAAAACCACGTTTTTATAGAGAAAGGGTAAAAAACATGGAATTAAAGGGGAGAAAAGTTTGTACCCTTTAAAAAAATAAGCAAACAATTTTTTGGCAATAGGCAAAAAAGGTGAAGATTTTAATATACAAAGAAGATTGTGCCAGTAGATGTACTACCAAAGGAGCACTCAGATCCACATGTTTCAACAAATAAAGAATAGTACTCACAATATCTAAAAATACTGGTGTAAGCCTTTCACTGGTATATTAAAAAGTGTTCAGAGATAATCACTTGTCCCTGTTCAGGTAACCACGTGTTTCACCAATAGTCCGGGTTCCAGTACTGTAAGTCCAGCAAGATTTAAATGTATGAAATGTTTTTTTTATTTAAAAAATGTATATATTTAAAACAGACAATAACGTGTGTTCATTCTATACATGTTATACAATGCGTTTCCTGGAGATTTGCAATGCCACTTTATCAACAATGATTTACTAGTTGAATGAACACAACTACAAAAATATTTTAATTTCTTTATTTAGAGCAGATTTTCTGCAAAAAAGCAGACAACCACATGGTTTTCACTGAATTTTTTTGCAGAAAACATGACGGGACCTTTCACCCACCCCTATTTATAAATACCAAGTAAGGTAAAACTAGGCAATATTAATATTGATATTTAGGAGCACACTTTAATGTAGATATCAGTGCCCATATTTATGCATCTACATTCAGTGGATAAAAAAAATGGCAAGCTAATTTATACTTTTCATTTCACCAAATGATAAAATGTAAAATAGAGCTATACCCCCCTCAAAAATGATAGCCCTGACACTAAAACCAACATACAAAATATAAAGTAATTAAAAAAATATATCATATTACTGTAGAAAATAGCATATAGGAAAAGGTAATGAAACATATGCAGTTGAGATACCCAGATTATAAAAGAAACGCAATAGTATCAAAGAAGTAGGTATCCTAAAGATGAAGATATTTTTTTGTGCAGTGTAAAAATTTTTGAAAATGCGAAATTGATCTGAATACAACTCAGAGCAATCTTCAGAAAACATTCATAAAATGAATGTGTTGTGAATTAACCTTTTTGAGTGCCAGAGGGTTGTCCAAAGAATTACTCCACATCTCTCTGATACTAAAAGAATTGGTGTTAAATCAAAATGAAGTGACAAAATTACGGTAAACCTATTCTCTTATTTATCTATTTATTTATCTATTTATTTGTTAATAATATGGTTTCATTTTGAAGAAAAAAAAACATTAAAAAAGCTATGAAATAACCAGGTGAGAAAAAAAAAATCATATTTACTAACAATTTTTTTTAGCATAACAAAATGTTGCTGGTGTCATACTTACAATCGAGATATATGCTAGACATAATGTGATTCTTGGATGTAGCAAGACAGCTAAACTAGACACCATATTTTGTAACATTGTTTAATTTCTGAGGCGCAATATAGATTTTTACTAGTCTTTTCAGATATATCACAAACAATACCCCGTTGTTTTTTATCCATGTGATTGCTCTTTGTGCTTGTTTTTTCCTATCCTTAAACCTATGTGTTAATAAATGTAATACAGAACTCAGTTATGTTTCATTTTATAATTTGGATATAATAAAAAGTATGTTTTAATCTGAGGATGATCAAGGTATTATTACAATTCATCCAAAATGAGAAAATCCATAAAAAGTCTTCTAATTAATTTTCTTATTTAGTGGTGTATTTTTAATTTATTTATAAATACTTCAAAAGCTAACATACTTATTTTAAAGTTGCAATACTTGCTCTTTTTTAGCCATGCAAAAAATATTCATATCAAGGTCATGATTTAATTTAAGCTGATAACTTTATCAATGGTTTTATCTATATTTTCCTCATAGATTTCAAGAGAAATGTGTGAGAGATAAAAGCAATGATAACAGTTGTCACCTACAATGTAGGTCCAAGTCAGCTTAAAATTTGTAGACTATTGTTTGAATAATTCACAGCAAAAAATAACTAAAGCAAACAAAATAAAATTAAATCTGCCCTGATACAGATGATAATATAAATGTAATATCTTCTTATACAGATCTTGATTGTTTTTTACAGTATGGCCATAATACAAACACACAGAGAAATTAAGTAAATACATAGGAGAGTGCTAAACATTAAATGAAATATCCTTAAATCTTAATGCAATGAGTGACAGAAATAAAATGAGTACTAAAGCTGAAGTATCAAAACTTTATATCACTATTAACATATTACAGCTGTATAACATTGCTACAACATGATAAAAACTAATATGTAAAAGACTGGCAAACACACTAGATCTTAGACAGACTGTGATCGATCACAAAGGCTGTCTTCGCCCATACACATTGCAAGAAGATCAATCTCATTCAGATACTCTCCTGACTATATAATGACAGGTAGCCTGATCCTCCATGAGCACACCCGTCTCAAGTTACTGGGTACAAAGCATAAACTGCGTAATCTACACAATACCAATCTATCCATTGTAACAGAGTCTAATCGTAAACTGGCCACAGTGGACTCCTACAAATATCTTAGTATGTGGCTTGACTCCAACCTTACTTTTGGTCTTCATTTTGATAAATTAACGTCCAAACTTTATTTCAAAGTAGTTGCTCTGTTTATAAACAAATCCTGTTTAAATCCCCTGATAAGAAGATGTATTGTACAACAGACAATAATGCCAGTCATAGACTATATGCCCACACACACCACAAATCCATCTTTCTAAAACTGAAACTGTATAACTCATTGTGGCATTTTGTCCTCCAATGTAATGAGAAAGCCCATCATTGTGATATATATGAAGAACTAAATTAGTAAACACTCTAATCTAGAGGTGCCCTTCACCTCTCTTGCATGGCTCATAACCACGTCTCTAGAAAACTACCAGATTACCTGAGCAGTATGCTCACTCCAGCTGTCCGTACTAACTATAACCACAACTACACTGCTAACAACTCACTGAGTGTACCACATTTCAAGAAAGAATCCTGTTGATCTGTCTTCTCCTTCAGAGCTCCGAATGTCTGAAATAACCTACCTGAGAAAATTAGATCTTCTCCCAGTATATAACTGTATATAACATTTCTAGTATATATGTATATATATATATATATATATATATATATATATATATATATAGATAGATAGATATATATAGATATATATAGATATATAATTCTGTATTTTGTGCAAATACGCAACTCTTTTCTGTAAACACTCCAGGACATACTTGAAAATGAAGTCTCAATGTATTCTTCTTGGTAAAACATTTTCTAAATAAATACATAAAGTCCTCACTTAACCTCTAGTGACAGCTCTTATTAATGCAGTGACAGTATTATAGTGTACTTAGCTGGATTCACATAAATGTCCCTCATAGCAGGATTCCTCAGCTGTACACCCTTAATTTGTCCTCCACTGCTCTCATGCCGGTCATTCTAAGCATTGGGGTAGAGAACTGCGGGTGGTCTCCTTGATACACATGTGGTCCCAGGCTTCCCTTAGGCTTGACAAACAGCGGGCAGAGTTCAAATTATCCAGACCAACAATCTCTCAAACAGTATGTGTCTCCACTGGTAAAACCACAATAAGTGCTCTATATCTTCTTCCAACACATTTCGTTCTCCCTTCCTTAGGGATTTTAAGATATAGAGACCACAACGGGTATTTAAAATCTCATCCACCTATCAGATCTGGGTCTCGATCTCCGTCAGCTGAGTACTCATTGAACGACTCCTTGCAGCTATTAACCCAATTTTATTTTAGACTGTAGTACACTATATTACTCTTACTGCTTTAATAAGAGCCATCACTAGGGGTTAAGTGAGGACTTCAGAGGGGGGTGCTCACAAAGGATCAGGCTCCCTGCCATTATATGATCAGGAGAGTATCTGTATGAAATCAATCTTGTTGCATGGTGCATGTACGAAGATGGACCTTTGTGATTGATCAAAGTTTGTTTAAGATCAGGAGCTGGATTCTATTGCAGGTGTTAATTTTATCACTGTGTTTATCTCCAGGTTTCCCCATAGACTTTAATAGGAAATTATTTGATAAAACGGGAGGTAACGTTTATCTCCTGCAATAGAATCCAGCCCATAGTGTGTCTGCTGAACTTTTACATATTAGTTTATATCATGTTGTAACAATGTTATACAGCTGTAGTATGTTACTAGTGATATAAAGTTTTGATTCTTCAGCTTTAGTACTCATTTTATTTCTGTTACTCATTGTTTTAAGATTTAAGGATATTTCATTTAATGTTTAGCTCTCTCCTATGTATTTATTCATCTTTTGGGGTAGGATATAGCACACCTATCCTTGGCATAATAGCCAGCTCTTTTATTGAGAGCCAGGGACACGCTGACTTAGTTGTTTGTATACATTTTGATATTATTTTGAACTGCTGAGTGCCATTATATCCACTGGTTTGTAATTACACAGAGAAATTACCCTGAATAGACATGCATAGGATAGCAGAAAATACTTCCAATACAGAAAAATTGTTCAGCATCAAATTATATTGTTCAGTTTTTTGGGTTACTATCTAGAGATCTCACTGGAAGTCAAACCAGCAGAGCTTCAGATTTATACGAGGTAACATTTTTGTATTAATCAGAATCTGGGCACCAATTGACATCTTTATGATTTTTGCTTGTTCATATGTTAACAAAGATCATGCTTCATTTTCTTGTACAATGGAAAAGCTAGGCAAATAAACCAGACATTATGATAACAGACATTGCTGTTGAAGTTTGTTAATTCTGTGACCAAACATCATGAGACTAACAGTTGGTTACAAAGCAATGGAATTTGTTTAGGATAAATTGTATAGCCTCCTCTTAATAGCTATGGCATATGCTTTTGATAACATTTATAACAGATTGAAAGTTACAGGGATGAAAGGATTTAGGAAGGAAAATATAATTATATTTATAGAAGTTGAAAAAAGTACAAGTTTTTTTTTCTGTAGGGCATAAAATATTATTTTCTTTGACTTATTCATAAAAATTCAAAGGTACATTACATATTAGTTTTCAGTCTATCCAAAAAGGTCAGCATTATAGACAAAATATAAGTCTTGGTAATAATTATTAACCATATGTTAAGAGACAGTTCTTATTTTGAATGAATTCAGTATATTTGTATAACCACAGTATATATCTTAAAATATTAAAGGAAAACTAATGCTAGGAATTTCAGAGAGCATGTTAACAGCCATATATATATATATATATATATATATATATATATATATATATATATATATATATAAAGCTCTAGCCTGTGAAGCTCCCTGTGCGCGTAACCGCACATGCGCAGTAGAGACTGACGGAACTATGCAGTCATGCAAAGTAGAGACTGGCCGAATGGCTCAGTTTAGCCCATGTATATGTGCTTTCAAACTAATATATATATATAGCAAACAATCTATAGTCCAAAGACTATCTGGAAGGATATTATTTCTTTGTTCTACTAAGTCCCTGGAGTGCTCCTTCCAGATAGTCTTTGGACTATAGATTGTTTGCTATTTAATTGTTGGGAAGCACCCGGGCAATTTGGAATTTATCATATGAATCGGAGTGCCCACCTTCACTTGTATATATATGTAGATAGATAGATAGATAGATAGATAGATAGATAGATAGATAGATAGAGACTGTTTTCATATCTTGGCAGAAACTATGATATATGATACTGCATAACTGGTTCTTAGTAGCTTGGGGAAACACATTTTCTCTGCACTCCTCAATTCATGATTAGGAGGTTATACTTTATTAAGAAAATACTAGACAACTAAGTAAAATTGATTCCCACAACTTGTTATAGTGATGGTGTTTTGCTCAGATACTTTCTACTGCTTCTAGTGGGAGATGAACTAAGGGGTGATAAAGTGGTGATAAAGAGGAGATAACTTCTCCGATCATATAACTTCTCTATTTCCTATGGAGCCTATAAACTAAGATTTTTTAACTGAGATAAATGTTAGTGCATATGCTCCTTAGATAACATAGGGACTGGAGAAGTGATATCACTGGGGAAGTTATCTCCACTTCATCACCTCTTTATAACACATTCGTGCATAACCCCAAGGTCTTTTGAATCTTGGGGGCTGGATCAGCAGAGGCTTATGCGATAAAGAGGTGATAAAGCAGAGATGTCTTTTCCAGCGATATCATTTCTCCAATTCCTATGTTATTCTGTGGAGCATATGCACTAAGGGGTCAATACGATTAGCCCCATTATTTTTTAAACCAGCGTTGGTGGTTTTAACAGCACAGTTTGCTACTGTATTAACTGTGCTGTCAACAACCACCACCGTGCAAAAATGTCCAACGGGCACTCATTGGACATCACGTAAAAAAAGGAGAATTTGCTATACTATTCCATGGTGGCTTCACCGCATGTTAAAGGGACACTAACGTCCATTAAAAATAAATTCTTGTTTTGTAGAAGTTTTAAAAAATAAATTATTTGGCACAAATCCTATCTCTCAAACCTTTACGGTTTGAGAGATATTCACACCTAAGGTTCCCCCCTCCCTCACCTTCTTCTGATGTCAGCGCTCTGCTGACAGCAGGAGATCTCGGTCCTGGGACCAGCTGGCGGCTCTGCAGGAGAGCCGAAATAGCGATATTGGAAAATAATTAATTCATTGAAAAGGTCTACAAAGCGTGCCTGGTTTGCAAGCACACTTTGTTAGCCATTCCAATGAAGTAGTTCTTTTTAAATAATGCAATTTCAGCTCTACTGAAGAGCCTCCTTAAGTCGGTCAACTCAAATCTCCTGCTGTCAGCTTTAGAGCTGACATCAAGTTCAGGGGAACTTTAGATGCATATATCTCTCAAAGGTTTGAGAGATGGGATTTGTGCCAAATAATTTATTTTTTTAAACCTACAAAACAAGAAAAAATTTTTATGGGACATTACTGTTACTTTAAGGGCTGCACTTTTTATGGTGAAAAACCTGCACCCTGAAAAGGAGGTGTAGTGTTCCTAACACACGATGAAAACCACTGGTATGTGTTGGAAAACTGGTTTCCAACACAAACTTGTGTTTGAAACAAGAAAAAGATTAACACTATGAGTGCCAGTGGGGTATGCAATGCATTGTACAGTGTTGCATACCCCACTGACAATCAAAGGGGTAATCCACTAAGAGTTAACACATGTCCCATCAAATAAAAACGTACCAGTAATCCTGATGTCCAGAGGGCTGCTGGCAATCTTCTTCTTAAGTCTTCTCTTCTTTCTACTTTTCTGTGTTGTAAAAAAAACCTTTAGTTCTGTATTTGATAACAAAAAAAATAAAATAAGGCCCTCTCAAAGCTGACACAGTTAACCCTTTGAGTGCCAGGGGATACCCCATCCGGCGCTCAAAGGATTAAAAATAGGTGGCATCTTCTTTTCCTTTTTTGATTAAAAAAATAAAATTTATTTTAATCTGTTGCTTATATTTTATCTAAATACTGGTGCCCAATGTCCCCCCTTTGCCTCCACTGCCACTGCCTCCACTGGCGGAGGCAGGCATTTGCAGTGGCAGAACCCCCTTCCCTACCTTTTGGGCCATTGCTTGAGTCAGACTGCCCAAATTTTGAACCGGAACTGGCTTTTATATGCCAGTCTCAGTTTAACATAATTGGCAGCCTTCAAATGACTGAGAGGTGCATAAACTGTGATGTGCTTATGCACCTCTCAGTCAACCAGCTTCTAGGGAGGGAGATGACAAATCACACTAGAAGCTGATTGACTGCGAGATGTGTAAGCACATACCAGCCAATTGGAGGCTGCCAAATATTTTGAACTAAGACTGGCATATAAAAGCCAGTCTCAATTCACATTTCTGGCAGTGTGACTCAGGCAATGGCCCGAGACATAGGAAAGGGGGGTATCTGCCACTGCAAATACCTGCCACCTCCACTGGAGACAGTGGCAGTGGAGGCAAAGGGGAGGACACTGGGCATCAGTGTTTAGAGAAAATAAAAAAAGTAAATACATTTTTTAATAGGAAATGAAAGGAAGATGCCACCTATTTTATCCCATTGAGTGCAAGAGGGGTACCCTTCTGACACACAAGGGTTAACTATGGCTTTACTTTTTTTCACAAAAACAGAACTAAATTATGTTTTTTTTTTAACAAGATTGAAAACAAGAGAAGACAGAAGAAGACAAGATTAAATAAGAAGACAGACAGTAGATGACAGGTAAGTGTTACATTCCTGGGTGTTGTGATAGTGTTAGGGACAGTATTATTTAAGTGTAATGTTAGGGATAATGTAGGGTTAGTCGATGGGAGCTGCTGGAGGGTTTCTGTTTTGAGCTCACGCTCATTGTTTGACCCTGTGTCAAACAACAAGAGTTGGCTTTTTTCACTTTGATGTTCCTACAATTCTTGCTATTTAGCATGAGTTGTGGGAACAAAAAACAACAAGCATTTTTGACCACCAACGCTCATATTTCCATGTACCTTACAGCTATAGAAAAGCTGAGGTACATATGTGGGTTTAAAGTGCTGTCTTTTTTTACTGTTAATGCCAGTTTTACTGGTGGAAATAGTATTAAGCCCTAAGATCTCCAAAAGTTGGAGAAATCTTAGTGCATTGGCTCCATAGCATAACATGGGATTTGGAGAAGTGATATCACTAGAGAAGTCATCTCAGCTTTATTACCTCTTTATCACACTTTAGTGCATCTTGCCCAAGTGGTGGTTTGGATTTGTGTAAATTGTGTGGGATGCAATTCATTAGCTGCATCCAGATACAATATGGGCACCAGGATCTTTACAACTGTATGTGAAAAATGGCTAACCTGACGGAGAGCTGAATTCCACCCACTCAATTGCCCCCTCAGCAATTACAGCTAAACAGAAAAGTATCTAAATAAATAAACAAATTATAAATAAATAAATACATAAATACATACATAAATAAAATGTATTTAGGTGTATAAAAGAGGCAGGGCACTCCTGTCTTCAAATGCCATTAACTGAGCATGTTTTCAGGATATCTCTATGTGAGTACAGGTTAATCAGTCAGATGACTTAAAATGATCCCCATGTAATCATCAGGGATATCCTAAAAGCATGCACTGATAGTATAAGCTGATCAGGCCTCACATGACTTGTATTTTCCCAATAGATTCTATGTGCTTTCTCTCCTTATCCATTTGCTAGTACACATTATACATTCTAACTCAAGGCGAGACAGTTATGAGATAGACACGGCCATCTTTATTGTGGGATGTTAGAAAGCCAGAGATCCAACCATCTATACTGATGATGGGTCATCAATTAATTATAAACCAATTAAACAGGAGATTAGCTGCACTAAAACACTTTTTAATAAGCAGTAATATACATTGCCATGCCATTTGATTCACATCAACAATTGGTATATATCACGGTGCCCGTGATTTGCTGCAGTTACTTGTCTGTCACCAGTAGGGGGCTTCTATTGGCTGTCTGCAGATAGCCCGCCTCTTATTGACTATTTAAACCTGGATTGGGCACCCTTTGAGTGCCCTTTCGTGTTGTTTCTGACCTTCTTGCTATCACTATGCTAGTGATAGCTGGGCCTCTGTTCCAGTGTTCCTGAGTTCCTGATCTCCTGTGTTCCTGAGTTCCTGATCTCTACTGTTCCAGTGTTTCCTGGATGCTGAGTTACTCCAGTCCTGGTTCCGGCCTAGTCTCTGGTGTTGCAGTTACTGCTGAACTTCTTCTTTGCTGTTTCCTGACCTGACTGATGGTTGCTGGTTCCTGTCATCTCATCACCTGTCTTCAGTATCCTGGCAACCTTCTGCCTGGTCGCGTTGGTGACATTGCTACAATTCCGTGTTGGTCCCAGCGTGTGGACGCTGGTTTGCTCCTAAGCCTTGCGGCTATACAAACTCACTTGTTACACCAGTGTGCGGTCATTGGTTTGCTCCAAAGCCTATCAGCTCTACAAATCCGTGTTGGTCCCAGCGTGCGGACGCTGGTTTGCTCCTAAGCCTTGCGGCTATACGAACTCGCTTGTTACACCAGTGTGCGGTCACTGGTTTGCTCCAAAGCCTATCAGCTATACATATCTGTGTTGGTCCCAGCGTGTGGACGCTGGTTTGCTCCTAAGCCTTGTGGCTATACAAACTCACTTGTTACACCAGTGTGCGGTCACTGGTTTGCTCCAAAGCCTATCATCTTTACAAATCTGTGTTTGTCCCAGCATGCGGACGCTGGTTTGCTCCTAGCCTTGCGGCTATACAAGCTCGCTTGTTACACCAGTGTGCGGTCACTGGTTTGCTCCAAAGCCTATCGGCTATACAATTCTGTGTTGGTCCCAGCGTGCGGACGCTGGTTTGCTCCTAAGCCTTGCGGCTATACTACTCACTTGTTACTCCAGTGTGCGGTCACTGGTTTGCTCGCAAAGCCTAACGGCTATACTATTCAGTGTTGTTCCCAGCGTGCGGACGCTGGTTTGCTCCAAAGCCTTGCTGCTTAACGATTCTGCTAATTTGCCAGTTTCATCTGACTGCTGCTACTATCTCTGGGCTGCCCTGCCCGGTATTGGTAAGGCCGGTAGAACCTTTTGCCACATTCCATCTGAGGTTGCCTTACCCGGTATTGGCAGGGCCGGTAGAGCCTACATTGTGTATCTATTGAGGCTGCCTTGCCCGGGAATTTGGTAAGGCCGGTAGAACCGTTATGCTATTCCATCTGCAGGTTGCCTTACCCGGTATTGGCAAGGCCGGTAGAGCCTAAAGACTGTCCTGTCCGGTATATTGACAGGACCGGTAGAGTCTGCCTTCTGTCTGTGCTATATTCTGTATATATATATATATGTATGTTATTGCCATCCTAAGTTATCAATTTATTATTTCAATAAAATTGATTTTTTACCTAAAACTTGTGTCTGAGAGTCATAATAAACCGTGACAGTATAGCAGAGATGGTTATCCTCCTATTGCCTTTCTCTCACTAGACTCGGTAAAGAAATTTGTCAAATCATGCACACAATAAAGAATTAAAACAAAGGAGCATCTATATGTCCATAGAACTATCTAATATGATTCAGTGAACATTTGAGCAGGATTAAAGAAAGCAAGTATATGCAGATTAGCTCCCAAGTACATATATCTAGCTCTCTAAATATTCTTTCAATTGATCTCTCTATTCAGCCTACCGTCCTCAAAAAGTAAGACATATTGTAATTAGTAGTAGCACCGTGGAAACATACAGGATACCATAAACTATTAATGGTTCCTGTAATAAATTAATAAAAGTTACTTTTTACTGAACCTGCAAATCCCTTGCACCAAACTAGTCTCTATACAGAAAGAGATATACAGAGGTAAATTAGACTAAACTGAAACTCATGAAGTGCGATATTTCTTTTCTTTCATGTGTTTGTAGTACCCCATGAGACATGCAGTGCACAACAGTAACATTTAGCTCTCACATGAAAAATTAATTATGCATGTACCAGGGCCCCGAACAGTTAGGTGTGCACACAGTGGGACCCTTGTCATAGGTAACACTACTACATGTCCTTTTATGTGATGCAGAAAATCTCTCATTTACAAATAAATATATTGAAAAAGATATGCACTTACTTATGGGGGGTGGCTCATATGGCATAACCAGTCTGATTAACATATATAAGCTCAGAGCAGTAAGGAATATGGAGATAATATAGATATTATCCATAAACAACTTACAAATGAAAATTCCAAATTATAATTATTTGGAATATAAAAAAAGAATAAATACAGATGGTACTGTATCTAACTCAAGTGTGGATGAGCACTAATACCGCTTCCTGATAATAACCTGCCACCTTCCAAACCATGAACAGAATATCCTAATGAATTCTCAAGTCACACACAGGCTTTCTTGAAAGGTAATAGCCCATTTATTTTTGCAGTGCTGAAGACACAACATTTTAGAGGTCACCTGAGGAAGGGAGGTTGATAGGCCCTCAAATGTTATGTCTTAAAAGCATTGTTGAATAGGCACGTACACACAAAGACACCAAGGGGGCTTGAGCACCTGCCCTTTTTGTCCAAAGTGCCCTCATGCCCTTTTAACAAACAAAAAAAATAATAATTCTGAGAAGTACCCTTTTTTTATTTGAGCCTTATGTTGTGTCCACATAAATGTATGTGATGTTTGCGCAATCAGAACTACTGTGCCTTAAACGCCATCCTTCAGAACTTCCTTTTTTCAAACTAAAGAAGGCAGAGTGAATTATCCAGCAGAAAGTCACCATGTGCAATGGCCAGAGTCTGAAGTTTAGTAGTCCTGCTAGCAACAGTCATGTCTATCTTTGTGGACATGACAATCAGGATATATGAAGGTATTATCTTTCGAACTAAGGTGCAAGGGTAAGTTTTATAATGACCTTTAGTATTTTCATGGCATAAAAAGGTAAGTTGAATGTTCCTTTATTATGTGAGGTGAGACCAGAGAGGTGTGCAGTGCTTTACTTCCCAATGTGTTGCACACCCCCTGGTCTTTAAATGGTTAACATATGCTCCGAGATACATATGTGAACCAGACCAACAGTGGAAACATAAAACCCTCAGGTGCAAAGAGAAATAATTGGGTGTTTATTGTAGTTACAGTTCAAGTATGTAAGACTACACATGAGCTAAGGACGTATATTGTTAGATCCCAAAGAATCTGGAAAATCCAATCCCAGTAAAAGAGAATGCATGTTCTTCTGTGTGTAAAAATATTTGGGCTTGAAGACTTGGAGTCACATAACAAAACATTTACTGAATTAAAGGGAAAGTAATGCTTAATTCTGAAAACTATATGTATCAGGGTTTATACTGCTAAGTAAAACAAGGGTACTTCCACTTCCAAGATCAGTTTTATTTAAAAATGATTGCAGTTCAAGCATGAATGTCTTGAGTGCAATACTTCCATGGCTTGACATTTTATTGTGGCACTGTTGCTATATAAATCTTTTGACCATAAATCTCCATCAGTTGCTGTATGAATAGAACCACTGTAAAATTGTTTTCAAATTATTGTTGATCCTCAAGGTGGTACTGAAATCAGTGTGTCTGTGCTTGATGATTATAACAAATTATTTTATTATACAATCAGAACAGACTGTATCTTCTCTGCTGAAGGATTTGTATATAATAGGGAAATGACAGATATATATCATCTTCATCCATATTCAATGCACCGAAGGATAAAATCCATTCTTGTGCTTTCTGTTGTCATTGTACTTCTTTTTGGGTGTTTAGTTTTGAGTGGAATCCATTACAAAATTTGTCTGGTCCACCTTCCTTCAGTTGTTCTTGTTATGCGACTTGCACATTTCTGATTTAGACTCTTTACTCCTTCAGTGATGTAATAAATCATTGTATGCTGAAGAATCCATGCATACATTTTTTGGTCTCTTTGTTATGTTCAAAATTACATACTGCCCTGAAGTGTCACCTTAAATTTGTGTATGGCTTTGGCATTCAGTGTCCAGTGATCATGTTTCATAGCCATACTTAAGAATTAGGAGGACATATTGGTCAAAAAAAAATTTTGCTCAAGGTAAAGGGGCAAATTTGTTTTAAAGACAACTACTACTATGTTTTACAAATGTTTGCCATCCCAGTTTTATTTATTGCTCAGTTTCCTTCATGCTGTTTCCATATGTTGGCATTTCCTTTCCAGGAAAAATATACTTGTCCACCTCCCCAAGTTCTTATCCATCTACTGTGATTTTCCTTCTTATGATAAATTTGTTAAACATGAATATGTTGATATTCATCTTCAGACCAACATTTTTGGTTTACTATTGTAGTTTTTTCAGTGTTTTTTTGCAGTTCTTTTGGACTACTGGCAGAGTATGACATGCAAAATGTAATTGATGTATGTAATCTCCTAGATCTTAAGTCCTTTTATGTCATACATTTGCTGAATATTTCTTCTAAACAAGTAGAAAATAGTTTTGGGGAGGGATACCTTTTTCTTTGTTGATCTGAAGTATATCATTGTTGTTCATTAATGCAGTTGCATTTTTCATTTATTGATTGGAGGATTTTGATATCCCCTTTCATGGATCAAAGCTTTATTGTGGTGGGCATGTTTACACATGTCAGTGAAGCTAAGACCTATTCTACCAAATGTATATACTCCTGGCAGGGTCACCCATGGTGGACAGATGAAAGCTAAGATACCTGACCAATCTGCCAACCTAGATATCACGGTGCCCGTGTATTGCTGGTGACATTTTGACACATTGTTTCTGATGCTTTCTTATTGGCTAGCGTGAGATTGCTCCACCCAGTGGTAGCCTTTAAGTACTGTGCCCTGTCACTCATGCAGGGCCCTTTCGTGGTGTTCCTGTTGCTAAGTGCTTGCTGTCGTTATTGTGTGAATCCTGTGTATTACCCAGACTGCTTGACTACTCTCTCGGATTCTGTTCCTGCTCTGTGAACCGACCCAGCCTGGCTGATGTTCCTGCTCCGTGTACTGACTTGGATTGGCTGACGTTCCTGCTCCGTGAACCGACCCGGCCTGGCTGACGTTCCTGCTCCATGTACCGACTTGGATTGGCTGACGTTCCTGCTCCGTGTATCAACCCAGCCTGACTGACGTTCCTGTTCTGTGCAAAGTAATTCATGAAATAAACAACAAGAAAGCAGCATTTAAACATTATAAAGCTGAGGGGTCAGCAAAATACAAAAATCAGCAAAATACAAAAATACCAACAAAACCTGTAAAAAGGTGATTAAATTAGCTAGACTGGAGAATGAAAAAAGTATTTCTAAAGAGAGCAAGAGAAACCGAAAAAAAATCTTTAAATACATTAATGGCAAAAAGTTAAAGTCTGATAATGTTGGGTCTTTGTTATCTGAAATGGGTGAGATGGTCAGTGGGGACAAAGAGAAAGCAGATATTTTAAATAATTTTTCTTCTGCTTTTACTAAGGAAGATCTGATGGACAATAACCTGCAAACTACTTTAACAGAACAGTCACAGTAAGCATGGTATTGGCAAACAAAAGAAAGTGTTAAAACAATTGAATGGTGTTAAGGTAGACAAAGCCCCGGGGCCGGATGGTATACACCCATGGGTACTTAAAGAGCTAAGCCAGGTCCTGGCCAGACCGTTATTTTTTATTTTCAAGGATTCTTTTATTTCAGGTATGGTGCCCACAGATTGGCGTAAAGCAGATGTGATGCCCATATTTAAAAAGGAATCAAAATCCCAGCCAGGAAATTGTAGACCTGTAAGCTTGACATCTGTGGTAGGGAAACTGTTTGAAGGGTTGCTAAGGGAATATATCCAAGAATTCATCTTGAACAGAAATATCATTAGCAGGAGCCAACATGGCTTTGTGAAAGACTGGTCCTGTCAAACTAACTTGATTAAAAAATATATATACCAGTGCACTCAATCTCTACACCTGAAGGCTCATGATATGTTCTAATTCAATGAATAGAATTATCCGGTGCTGCAGGAGATGATTAAGGAACAAAAAAAACAAACAGATAGCCTGCCTAACTAGCACTCAAAGATGTAAGTCTATGTTATTGATAGAACCATGAGACATAATGGATAAAACTTAACTTTTATTACACATGAAAATAAAAAAAAAAATAAAAATAAAAAAAAAATTAAAAAAAAAAAGGCGAAATCCCTAATGTGAAAATTATACCCTTTTGAAAATATGGCTAAATGAGAAAAAATAACTCTCAAAAGTCAGTAATAACTAGAAATCAGCACTTGATGGAAAAATAAACCACCTCAAAATTCTTTAAATTCAGAATGTAGATCCCACTAAACTAGTATTGGAGAAATACATCTGAATAACAACCTGAGCTGAATATTAGAATCCTCGGACTCTGAGAAGCTCCAATATTACTACTAATAACAGCTGAATCCACACTTGCCCAATATACCACCCTAAAAAAAGGGGGGGGGCCCTAATAGATGGAAAATATGAATCAGCTGTGAATACACAAAAGCTCCATAAAAGGTGCTCCTTGAGTAAAAGGTAGAAAATATAAATAGCTGTAACCACTCTACCTAATTACCAGCCCTAAAAAGGACCATTATGAGTGGAAAATCTAATACAGCTTAATTATATGGAGCTCCGTTGACTAATCAATAGTTGGAAAACAGTACAGGTGGTTCTTCAAAAGAAATATGATGTTCTAACACCGGGGCATAATCCGGCTTGCCAAAAAATTCAAAAAGAGATATAATGATAGCCTCTTCAAATACAGTACCAGCCCTTAAAAGGGCCTTTAATACCTCAAAAAAATCCTAATACCAGCCCTGAAAAGGGCCATTGATTACCACCCTATTACCAGCCCTTGGAAGGGCTATTGTAAATAGAGGCTAAATAAGAGACTGAACAATCTAGTTCGAAGATCTATCCTGCAGAACAATACCTGCCTGCTACTAAATCTAAAAGTAGTGTCTCAAATTCCTAAATAAAGCCCTAAGGTAATCTCATGGTAAAACAAAAAAAGAAAGAGACATCCTGCTCTAACAAAGTAAAGACGCTGACGCCCGTTTCGCAATAGGGCCTGGATACTTTTTTAAAAGAGCAGAGCATAAAGAGCTATGTATGTTAGTATTGGGATTAATATTTAGTTAGTGTGTGTTGATCCAAGGAGAAATCTGATTTCCATTTGGAATCAAGAAGGAATTTTTCCACCCTTTCAAGGAAGAATTTGAAATTGCTGTATTGAGGGGTTTTTTTGCCTTCTTTTGGATCGACGTCGGTAAACAGGAATAGGAAAAAGGTTGAACTAGATGTACACAAGTCTTTTTTAAACCTAAATTACTATGTTACTAAACTGAAGCAAATTAGCACAGTCACTTCAGTGTACTGCAAGATCTTTCAGATACAGACATTTTAACCTACCATAACAAAGTTATTGAGACTATTGTAGACACTGCCCATGCCTTTGTACCTACAGTGAAACAAGAAAAATCAATCAGAATATCAAAAGAAACAATTGCCATGATAAAAAAGGCAGATAAATCAAGTGGTACTGGTAATATTAGAAACAAGGTAGAATATGTAAAAATGTGCAAGACCATATGGAAGAGCATAAAAGAAGAACCACTTAAGTTCAATGTTTAACTCATCAAAAGGACAATGGAAGAAAATCAAAGGCTAATGAAAGCAAAAAAAAAAAAGATGGTCGCACACAAGAGTCAAATGTTTGCATTAAAGCTTGAAGATAGTACAACACCAAAAACCCAACAAGTGCTAAAAATAACTGGGGGGATTTTATTCAAAGATTTATAACCCTGAAAGGCAACAAATGAACACAGTGCCAGAGGCTGAAACTGTATTAAATGTTTTGGTAAAAGATGTAGAAGCTGCAATAAAATCAGTGAAAAATGGCAAAGCTGAACCTGATAAAGCCACC
Source organism: Rhinophrynus dorsalis (assembly GCA_037306005.1). Lineage (NCBI taxonomy): Eukaryota > Metazoa > Chordata > Amphibia > Anura > Rhinophrynidae > Rhinophrynus > Rhinophrynus dorsalis. The sequence goes on along the minus strand of CM074720.1, from coordinate 267,094,851 downwards.
ATAGTAATGTTGGAAGCCAGAGGACAACCCTTATTTAAAGCCCTAGCTAATCTGTTTCCAAAATACCTGCTGCTCAACAAAGTACCTGCAACATGGAAAAACGTCATCCAACAACACAAAAAAGGTGACAAGGCAGATCTAAAAAACTATCAGCCAATAAACTTATTGCCAGTTTTCTGTAAGGTCACAAAACAAGATTCGAACTTGCGCTTCTCCAGCGTAATAAAAAATAGTGTGCCCTGTATTGGGCATATATAATAATACTATTGATAAATTTGAGGCTCTAGTGCCCATATTTTTGGCCAAAAAAGGGGGTTAAGCTTGCCAACCCAGCCAAGGTACCTCAAAGGTTGGCAAGTACCTACTCTGGACACTTGAGATCCCTATCTAGACAAAATAAAATAAAAAATGATCCCTGAGGAGATGTTATACGAGGGGGTGCTGATAAGTATTGAGCCTTATCCAGAAGCTGTAAATTGCAGAGTGTACTGGCCAATTTGTCTATATTCAATGGTGAAAAAATCAACTACCTATGATTTTAGCTTATCTTTATTTTTAAGGTCCAAAGTGAAAAATGGCAGCACCTCCAGAAAAGTTCAATGTGGAAGAGCATAGGACCATAATCAAGTTCCTGTTTCTACAAGGGAAAGGTGGGAAGAAGATCCATGACGAAATGACACAAACTTTGGGTGAAAGTGGCCCTTCATACGCAACAGTTAACTGTTGGGTTGTCAATTTCAAAACTGGCCATTTCTGTGTTGAAAGTGAGAAACCCAGTGGAGGGCCTGTTTCTGTCTCTGTGCCTGCAAATGTGAAAGCCATCCATGACATAATCAGCAGCCAAACATATTACTACATATCTGGGAATATCACGTGAGAGAGTTGGTGCCATTATTCACAATAACTTGGAAAAAAGAAAGCTTGCAGCAAAGTGGATCCCAAAACGTTTGACAACTGAACAAAAGAGGAGACGTGTGGAGACATCGGTGGCTGTTTTGGAACATTTTGCAAGAAATGACTCAGATTTCCTGGACAAACTGGTAAGTGGTGATGAGACATGGATCTATTGTTATGATCCTGAGACAAAGGAACAGTCTAAGGAATGGAGGCACAGTGGTTCCCCCAGGCCAAAGAAGTTATGTGTGCAAAGGTCAGTGCAGAAGCAAATGGCAACAGTTTTTTGGGATAAGAAAGGAGTTCTGTTGGTGGACTACCTCCAAAAGGGTTCAATCATCAATGCAACATATTATTGTGCTTTATTGATGAAGTTGAGGCAAAACATCAAGGAAAAACATAGAGGAAAGCTCTCCAAAGGTGTCATCCTGTTGCATGACAACGCCTCATCACACACTGCAGGACAGATGTCGCAAGTGCATTCACTTCCTGGGGGAATATGTAGAATAGTGTGGCAGTTACAGCTTCCTAGCTCAATTCTTTTCTGGGTAAGGCTCAATACCTATCAGCACCCCCTCATAGTAACGCATTGGAGAACGGGGGGGTTTCACAAAGGTACTATCAAGAAGAGTGGACAAAATACTTGTTGTGGCACAACCTAAAGAACATGCAGACTTCTGAAGCACTTTCACTATAATAAACCATATCCAGACAGTGCAATAAATTATAGAGAAGTATAATGAATGCAACCTTTTACTATGCACCTTTACATGATTATTCAAATGCACAGGGTTACAGAGTGCTTTATGAGTACAAATCTTTTAACTTCTGCCATGATATTCTGGTGACTATTGACAATCTGAAATGACAATCATGGTTTCTTGGCAGAAGATCTAAGTAGGAAGAAGAACGCCAAGCCCTGTGCTGGAGCCACTCTGTACCACTTTGCATACCAGATTCATCACTAATGGAAAAATATTTCTCAGTTTTTTCTAATTAAAAACAGATGTAGCAAGATAAGACATTTGTTTTACAGAGCACATAATTATTACACTGTCACAACACGTTTAACTGTAAAAGAGTTAAACTGAAAAGAAGGAAGTTATGTAATTCTACACTTAAAACAAGAATTATATAGTGGAATCTAATAAGATTAACACAGAAATGAATCACAATAAATAATAAATAGAAAATCCAAACAATAGAAAATACAAAATACAGATAAAATGTGTTCAACAGATAAAAATAACAATAGGATGAGCTAGACATAAGAGAGTTAAAAGAGAACATATTTTTGTTTGAACAATGTGTGACAATAAATTATAAAGCTCAACATTTTATTGGATTATGTATTATGCTAGAAATTGTTAGAATTTGTAGCAAAATGTTACATATTGTGGAAATCTTTGATATGTTAATAATATGGGTATAACTTTTTAATTTAATTAGTAAGATTGTCTTCTGTATCTGTCGGTAATACCCTTAGAGGGCTGATATGCCCTGACTTTGTAGTGTTTACTCCCCAAGATCACTGGACACCATCAAAGAGAAGTAGGCATTTGACTAGGGATGGGCAAAAAATCAGAAAATTACTTTCTGAGAAAAACTTGACGACTTTACTCTGAAGTTTTCTCCTTTTCGCCAATGAAAATTTTTCACTTATGTTTCCTATGGTACAACATTTCCCAGCACAATATTACTTATTCTGAGGGCTGTAGTGTAGAAATAAGTTGCTGAAAATCAAAGTTGTGAGTCCCACAGTAAAATTTAGTGTACCTTTGTTCTTTGCCCACAAAACTGGATTCCTACTTAAGTGACGCTGGCACATATTCATGATGATGTCAAGAGATTGGAAATAAGAAAAAGAAAGAACAAACTACAATGTGGCAGATGTGTATGGTAGTCGTGGTGGGGGACTGGCATGGTGTGATTGATATGTGTGTGTGTGTGTGTTGTCAGTGTAATGTACCTGACAACCTTATAAATTCTCTTCTCAACAATTTTTCCCACCTACCATCACTTTCACAGAAACGTAAATAACTCAAGTCTTGCAAAACAGAAGTAATCTTATTTTTAACTCTTTCAGTGCCAGACAAGGCACACAACACGTTGCTCACCAATACGCTGAGTACTCTCTGGCACTCAAAGGCTTAATTCTGACTAACGGTGGTGCTGGAATTGCTATTGCAAGAGGAGGTGTTGGTGAAGGCACTGCTGTGCTGGGTGGCCAATACAATGCAGGTATAGAGCTTGGCATCCCACTATAGGCTTGCAGCAGTTAAACTTTGGGTAGGCATCTCGTGCCTATCCAGCTGTCAGGAGTACAGCATTGGAGGAGCAGTTCTGGAGCAAGTCAACCCCCTCTCGGCTGCCTTCTCATGTCGCCCTCAGGCTGAATCTATTTGTTGCTCCCGGCTGGTAAGCCCGGGACCAGCGGCGGCTCTGCAGCAGTGGTGAGATTGAGTTATAGAAACAGAAATCCTTTACTAAAATGGTCTTCTAAAACCAAGAAGAAGACCATTTCAGTGAAGGATTTCTGTTTCTATAAAGCAATCTCACCACTGCTGCAGAGCCGCCACTTGCTCATGGACCGGATTCCCTTGCTGTCAGCTATAACGCTTATGTCAAGGGAGATAGGGAAGGAGAGGGAACTTTGAATGCGGATATCTCTCAAACCATATAGGTTTGAGAGATACCACGTGTCTCCTTTAATTCTGATTTTTAAGGGCTACAACATGGGGAATAGTAAAAATGAAGTATTACTCTCCCTTTAATCATTGCGTTGGATAGTCTACTGCCACTCAAAGTGTTAAACCACATGGGAAACTCTGTGCCATTATTGCTAATATATATATATATATATATATATATATATATATATATATAGATAGATATTCCTATAACAATTTTTACCATTATCATGTTTGTGTAAAAAGTAAGCTTCTTCTCAGATTTCTGACATACATTACTTATTGGTCATAGCAATGGTCCCAAGTGTGGTAGATGGTGACAACCCTTCTTCACATGCCTCCTCCTCCTCCTCCATGCTTCTGTTAATATATTTGGCCTGGCTTTCTTTGTCAAGTGTGGTTTCTGCTACCTGATACTCAGGTGGTATGAGATGTTAGTACATTTTGAAAAATGTTAGACTCCCAGCATTGCTGCTTGATAGCCACGTCCTGTGTTCATTCACAATGTAACCAGATGCACTGAAAACCTGCTCTGACTCAATGCTTGCTGGAGGGCAATTAAGGGTTTCCACTGCAGTACCTGTCAATGCTGGCCACACACACTGATTTGTTTGCCAGTAGATCATGGGGTCATTGTTTCTGCCTAGAATGTAGCAATACTGAAAGTATGCAGAAACCATCTCACTTGTAATGGGACCATTCCCAGCAGCAACACGGTGTTCCTATGTGTCAGTTACCAACCCATACTCAGGGAGCAAGTCCCAAAGAGGTGTGCAGCAGCCATAAGTGCCACCACCACCAATCTTGGATTTTTGCCTCCCCCTGTTGAGATCCATGCTTTGCCTTGTGTTCAGAATACGATGTTCTGGTTGATAATGTAGGTGTTCCTTCTGCTGCTGCTGGTTGAATTCCTTCACTGCCGTCTTTTTCATTATGCTATAGTGATGTTTTTTTGTGCCTTTTCTCCCCTCATCCTCCACAATGCAACCCTCCACTTGATCAATAAGCATGTCATGATATTCCTTGACAGAATCCTATTCCTCTGAGAGATGGTGCTGATCGTGATGACTTGTAACAAATTGCTGATGGCCCTTTGGCAGAAATTCTGAAGTTTTGTGTTTAGAGTTGGAGTCCAGCAAAGTGGCAAGAATGTATTCCTCATTGCTTTTAATAGACACTATGCGAGTATCTTGTTCAAAGCACGCTAACGTCATTTATCAGCTGGTGCATGTCTGTGTTGTCATTATGGTAAGAATCCTTAGCCATGCTCCTTTGGAACTATGTCATATACAGCTGAGGATATTATTGGAGAAGATTCATATTAAACCAGCTAAGTACAAACAGAATATCACTGCACTGACAATTGTTGCCATTAGGGGTGAGGACAAATAGATGGGGGTAACAACGGAAGGATAGGCTCCCTAATAACACTGAGTTGGGAGAGACATTGTGTTAGATACATTTGTGTTCAGGTGTATACATGACGAGATTTTGAGATCTACTTACATTATTAGACTCCATAACAACACGGAGTCGGTAGAGTTATTGTGGCGGATACATCTGAGATCAGGTGTATTCACAGAGACACTTTGAGATCTACCATCACCAGTCATTCATTATAGTGTGACTCCGGATTATCATTGGGTTTTAATAGTTTATATTTTATTTTTGACATTAGATTGGAAGTTTGTAATACTACATATGTGTTTTTTATAAAAAGTTTTTAAAGTATTCATCTGTGTCTCATTGCTGATAGATGTGAGTTATTTGTTAATTATTTAGCACTTTCCCACATTTCTAGTTAACTAATGGCCTTATTCTGCTCATACAAATCATTTAGCATGTACAGTGTGGAATTCCGTATGGTAGAGACCTCCATTTTCAGCTGGTGATGGGGCACTTTGTTGCTCTTGTATGGAATATAGAGCGTTGCATGCACTGTGGGAGCAACTAGAATGGGCACAGTTTTTGTGGGAAATAGTAGGCATCTCTCTGAGACTTTTTGATTCTGCCAGGTATGATGGTCACAACTAAATTTAGCAAATGGGCAAAGCAGGGCACACACACCGTATCACCTAGTCTCAAGAAAGCAGTTATGTTGGAGCCATTATTATTACATGCTATAGCTTACTTAAAATACATATGGCTTTATTGGACTGTCTCTCAAAACTGCATGCACAAGGTGGCATGCCAATGGTATGGACTATCCTTCTGCTGCCTTTTAATCACACTGCCAGAACCAGAGGCATGATTACAGGCTGTCACCTGATGCTGTAAGCTAGTGTTGCCCACTGTTGGTTGTGGGACTTAAACCCAACAAGCAGTCACAGTTATATAGGTGTCCACATATTTATTGTTAGTTGTTTTTTCTTGCCATATGCACTTTCCAGCCTTTTGCCTACCACAATAACCATCTGCTTATACAATTCTGGTACAGCAGTCCTGAAAAATAACTGCGGCATGGAGCTATACATGTCATCAGTTCTCTGAAACCTTGCTTTTCTACAAAAGAATACAGCAGCATGTACACTGATAACATCTTGGCAACCTTGCCATTCCACAGGCATACTTTGGGATTGTTTTTGTGAAGTTTTTACTCCTTCACAGGAAATTCAGTGTGGATTGGAAGAACATGCAGAAGAATTCTGTAACATTAAGATCATCTGCAGCAGGAGCCATAGTGGTTATTTGGAATTAACTAACCGTTGGTGGTAGCACACTGTCTGACATATAAATAACATCATTACTTCCCTTCTTCACATTTTTCACCCATTGGCAAAAATTCTTTGCCATTTTTTCAATAGCTAGAGAGTTTCCACCCATTGATTTACGTAGTTTTCACCTTTTCCCTATAAAAACGTGATGTATTCCAGGAAGTGGAACACAATAGAAGCAGCTACAGAGCAAGGTAGACATGCTGTGCTGTTCTGCTGTGTATTTATAGCAAAAATGAGTCAGGAGAGGCTCATAGTAACTGCTATCACTAAGAGCAGGTTTAGAAATAATAAAAGGGGGAGCTGGAAAGGCTCTTATGTGTCCAGGAGGAGGAAGACGTGAGCACTACAGAACCAATGCTGTCAAGTCCCCCTAAATCATCCCTAGGGATCTTGGGAAATTTAATGGGAAGGGAGGAAGAAAAAGGGTAGTGAGAGCAGGATAGGTAAGCTGCCTGTTCCTGCTGCCAGACATGCTGCCATATGTGCTACCCCTAATTCCACTAGTGCTGTGCCTGCTGTCAGACGTGCTGCCGCTGCTACTTCTACCACCATTGTGTGTCTGCTGTCAGATGTGCTGCCCCTGCTGTCAGACATGCTGCACCTGCTGCCACCAATGCTGTGCCTGATGCCAGTGCTGCCCCTGCTGCCACCAGTGCTGTGCCTGCTTCCAGTGCTGAACCTGCTGCCACCAATACTGTGCTTGCTGTCAGACTGCTGCCCCTGCTGCCACCAGTGCTATGCCTGCTGCTAGTGTTGCCCCTGCTGCTACCAGTGTTGTGCCTGCTTCAAGTGCTGAACCTGCTGCCACCGATACTGTGATTGCTGTCAGATGTGCTGCCCCTGCTGCCACCAGTGCTGTGCCTGCTGCCAGTGTGTCATTGTCACAAGACCTATGGCGCAGGTGAAGACCTACAGGGAAGGGAGTGCTCAGGTGTGCTGCTGGGCTTCGGGGCTAGTAGAGCAGAGACTGTATACTGCGAGGCCTTGCTGTGGCCGATGCCAGGTAAAGTTGCTGGCCGTGAAGCCAGATGTCCAATCCCAGTTGAGCCGGGACCCTGACCAGGATAGCTACACAGTACACAGCATGATCTCCCCTGCAGGGGGGAGTGAAGGCTGGGGAGCGTAGCGTAGATATCGCAGCTATAGAGCACTGGCCACTTGGTGGCACTAACTACCCTATACAAGAGCAGGATACCCAGAAACAGTACACCCCAGAGAGGAGAGGACCACAGTTGCCTGTGTTTTGCCAGTCAGTCACACCAAATTTTGGGGTATTTTGGGTCAACCTCCTTCCTCTCTTCTCCCCTTTGTGCCCCCAGGTTCCCTTACTACAGAGAACAAGTGTCCTACCTAAATGACTCCCTAAAATTAAGCTTCAGTTCCCCTTTATTTTCCTATCTTCTGTAGCTCAAAAACATGCTGCTCTCTCCTCACACAAACACAGAATGGCATGCTGTGAGAGCAGCCTGGAACTAGTTTTGCTGGGACCTTGACAAAGTGCATCCTCCCTTGGAGTAGAGGGATCATCATCATTGATTGTGCACACTGCAGCAACCAATGCTGCAGTCAGTTTTTGTACTACTACTTTACTCTCACATCCCTGCAATGCTCCACCCCTCCCCCTTCCCTTGCCTCTTTCTGCACAGACCTCTATAGTACCGGAGCTCCCGCACAGTTTTCAGTAATGCAGAGTGCTGGGAGATGATGTTCCAGCGTTCTGCATTACTAGAGTGCCGGAGAGGGAGATCAGCTGTTAGAGGTTTGTGCCGAAGGCGGCACACACCTTCTTGCTGCAGATGCTGGGTGAGGGGGTCGCAGGGGGAGTCTGGGCCCCTGCAGTGACAGCCCCCTATTGGTACGCCAGTGCAGATGCAGATGAAGCAGAGCAGAACAGCTGTGAGAGAGGAGGCAGAAAATGTAGCAGCCAAATGCAGCTAAAGTCCTGACAAGGCCCACGTAGTAGTGAATGGGCCGAGAAGGGGAATCAGGAGTCAGAGCACTCACCTATGCAGCTACCTCCAAAGGGGCTGAAGAGGCAGAGACCTGTGGGTGGAACAGATGTGGTGCATGAGTCTGACGCCACTGGCCGTATCCGCTCATCATGTCGGATTGGACTACTACTGAGAACGAAGCTGCCAAGACAGATGCCGCAAGTGAGTGATTGGTAACCTAAAGCAGCGCTCTGCGCTCCCGGCAGATATATAAAAAAATAAATAAATGAGTGCCTCCTCCACTGTGGCGCCCTAAGGCGACTGCCTAAAGAGCCTTATGCTAGCACTGTCCCTGCCCCAGAGTGCCCCACTGACTCTCCTAATACAGGGAACAAATATCCTACCTGCAAGATTCCCTAAACTAGACTTCAATTCCCCTCTGTTCTCTAGCTCAAACAAGGTGCTGCTCTCTCCTCTCACAAACACAGAATGGCATGCTGTGAGAGCCGGACACCCTTTTATATGGCTGTAGAAAACCTTCATGTGATGAAGAAAAATTTTTCTTCCCATTGACTCCAATGGGTGAAAAAGGCAGGAAAGAGCAGGAAAAACTGCACTTTTCGAGTGAAATTATTCACCAATCTGAAAGTGCCATTATTCACCAATTTCAGTTTGAGGCAAAGAAATTCACCCATCCCTACATATGAGAATGTATTATATCGTAAGGCAAGACAGTAATGTGCCAAATTTTCTACATTCTAAAGTGTATGTGAACTACCAAGATGTTTTATAATTTGAGCAAATGAGGCATTAGTGTCATATAAATAGACAATTTGAGTATAAATATAAATACAGATATAGCGGGATGCATGGCCTGCAAGGTACAGTGAGTCTTTCCCTGAATCAGTGAATTGAATTGGGTAGATTGACATTAAATGATAGGAAACCCAGAACATCCCTAGTGCTCTAACAAGATTGCTGGTAGTATATTTGTACATATAAAGGATGCACATGATAAATCTTAATAATATACCAGTTTCATAGCAAACATGCAAAACATATATAATCTACATGAGGAACAGACAAATAAATTATTATGTTACAATCATGATACAATAGATTGAAGAGGAGAAGACAGGTTAAGACAGCTAGAGACTTATTGGATTTATGAGCTTAGGTGCCTGCTACCACAAGGATTAAATATAGATATTGATTTAGCCTCCTTCATATAACCTCTAACTACATGTGGGGTGAGAAGGAGATCTCCAGAAGCCTTGACCTCTTTATTCAAAATTATCAGTGGGAATTGATGAACGTATATAAAATGGTGGAGATATGAATTAATATTATGTTTCTACAAAGAAATATGATAGAGTTTTAGTAGGAGGTTACAGTCAATCGATTAGATATATTACTTTTTTAGTAAAGGGGAACTTTCACCCCGCAATAACTTCATGTCCACTTACTGCTCACCTGGCGACTAGCTGCTTAGTAGCGCTAGTCGCCAGAAATCTTACCCGGTTCTTCAGATATCGGCGTTTTACAGGAGCAGGAAGCACGGACGTCTCTTCACAGTGACGTCCGTGCGCCTGCGCTGTCAGTCCCTTGTCAGTCCCTTGTGCACCATACGTATGTATGTACCTTTATTTATATAGCACCATCCATGTACACAGAAATAGAAATAGAACAAGACAAAAATAACACAGTAGAAAAAAAAGGGAGGAAAAACAAAGGGACACCCCTGTAGATATCAGTCAGGTCAGTATTAGACCACCACCAAACACCCTATCGGTGAACACTCACAATTGTAATAGTTAGTCAAGACCAACCAAACAGAGCTCTGGGGTTAATTGCTGCCCCCAGGATGCCTGGATTTTCCAATTTTTAAGGTTGCTCTCTCTCCAATATCATGCTCCCCCAAGTGGCAAAGCTATCTCCAAAAAGAAACCTAAACAAGGCGCCCAGTAGTGCAACAGTGTCACAAAGATAAAAGCTAATGCAAGTGAATAAATGAATACTCACGCATTCAAATGGTTAGGCTGCTGTTACCAGTCAGACTAACAAACGGAATATGGAGAGTATTTACCCATCTCTGTTTGGGTCTACCTTCAATCATTGACATTTCTCAGATCCAAATCTATTAAAATGTGTAAATATATATATTGGTCTGAACGCTTATGTGTTTTGTGGGTTACCACAGCTTTTTCAAAGCTTACAAGGCAAAAAATTGAAATGACAAAAATATATTTTGATCTGAAAAACTCCAGTGATTGAAGGTAGACCTGAACGGAGATGGGTAAATGCTCTCCGTATGCCTTTTTCTTAGCCTAACCATTTGAATGCGTGAGTATTCATTTATTCACTTGCATTAGATTTTATCTTTGTGTCACTGTTACACTATTGGGTGCATCTTTTATGTTTCTTTTCAGAAAAATAATATGATACATAATACATAGCTTCAGGCTAAAGTATGATATTTGCATTAGTAGCAGGGGAAACAAGCTTTCTATAAATTGTTACAACTTACAGAGACAGTATATCACGGTTCCCCAAAGATGTTCAGGAGTCAGTACGATATAGGTAAATGCAATTTATTATAATGGAAGAAAGGTAGTACAACAAGAACAAGCAGAGGGTTACAAGCCAGCAAGCACTGCTATCAGGAATAGTAGGCTGCCAAGCTTGACCACACTGCTGGAGACTAGGCCTCAGTCACTGGTAGTCTCTGCAGGAACCAGGAGCAGGAACAGGAACACAGAATCTTGATCCGATGTAGCGAGAATACTGACTCACGCCTGCTGTCAGTATGGAGTGATTTCTGACTCATGCCTGCAGTCAGTATAGGGAAATGGATACCTGACTCATGCCTGCAGTCAGTATCAGAGCTAGTCTGCCAGAACCCCAGGTCTGCACTAGATTGGGTACAAGAGACAAACATAAGAATAGTCAGACAGAGCCACAAGTCAGCACCAGAGAGGGTAGTCAGACAAGCCTGGTCATACACAGTTCAGGTAGTCAGCCAAAGCCACAGGTCTGCACCAGGTTGGGTGTCCACTATAGGGACAGACAAAAGAATAGTCAGACAGAGCCACAGGTCAGCACCAGGTTGGATGGAAGACAAGCCAAGTCATACACAGAGCCCAAGGTAATAGAACTGCTTTGAACAACAACACAAGGACAGCTGAGTCAGGACTCAAACTGACCTTTAAAGGGATAGTAATACTTCGTTTTAACTTTATTTTATTTTGTAGGCATTAAAAAAACATGAAGAATGATATAAGTCTTATCTCTCAAACCTTTATAGTTTAAGAGATATTCACAGTTTCCCTTCCCGCCCCTTTTACCTAGTGTAAGCCATCTCTTCTCAGATGTGGAATCTAGTTGTAAGACCAGACAGATAACAGCAGGGGACAATCTTCTTACAGAGAAAAAAATGAAATCCCTGCCCCCCGATGAGCTTTTCAGGTTTTTTTCCTCATCTTAATTGAAGATTGTCCCTCTCTACAATCTACCTGGGCACCTCCCTTCTGCTCTGGCTGAGCAGTCTTACATCAGTAAAAGGGGCGGGAGGGGGATACTTTGTCATTGAATTACTCTTGAACTGCAACTCTGACAGAATAATTACTCTTGAACTACAACTCTGACAGAATTGAAATAACACTCTCCAAAGACCAAATACTATGATGATTAATTAGAGCTGCTTTTATTACGAAACATTACTATCCCTTTAAACCCCTCCTCAGGAAGTAGGTAGGAGGAGCAGGCTCAGAGGAAGGAAGTGGGTAGGAGGAGACTACAGGAAGCATGGCATAAAACAGAGGCTTGCTTCACTCTGAAGCCTCACGCCTGCAGATGACGCGTGGAAAGATGCCGAGTGTCGATGAAGCGGCGGCGCTCTAAACAGCGTAAGCTGTGACAAAGTAGCAGGAGGAGGATAAATGCAAGGATTTTGTAAGGGAAGTGCGGAAAGATTTTGATGTGATTATCAATATGCACAAGGAAAATAGTTACTGCTTCCCCGAGCAGGTGGGTTTTTAGGAGATGTTTGAAAGGAAGGAATGTGGAAGATGATGAATGGTGACATGGAGCACACTTCAAAGCTGAGTGGCAGCCAGTGAAAATGATTCAAGCCGAGAGATGACTTGAGTTAAATAAGGAGTGGACAGAAGGAATTCTTACAAACACAGGTGGCGGGAAAAGGTGTAGCAAGAGATAAGAGCGGAAATGTAAGACTGTGCTGAATAAGAGAAATACATAAATGGTTGGAGAAGAATTGTGTATGAAATACGAGTATATGACACCTTATGGGTAGCCAAGAGAGGGATTCAGGAGGAGATAAAAGGGAAGGTATCTGGGATCAAGGGTAGTTTTTCTTGCAGCTGCATTAAGAACAGACTAAAAAGGAGAAAGATGAGAAGCAAGAAGATTAGAGAGTAGAATGTTGCAATAATCTAGTCTAGAGAGAATGAGGGCCTGGGTGAGAGTTTATGGCAGCTGACATACAGAGGAAGGACTATATTTTGGCAATGTTTTTAAGGAAGAAGTGGCAGATTTTGGTGACAACATAGAAATGTGAAGTTGGAATAAAGTAAAACACCAAGACAGCTACATATTCTAGGAAAAAAAATATAGTATATATTGCAATACTGTAAATGATAGCTCTTCAGCTATAACAGTCTCCCTTCCCACTATTTACTTTTCTTAATGTGTAGTAGAATTTGCTCCCATGAAACATCCATTGTTGTTTTGACAAATTAAGCTGACCTTAATGATCAATTCCTAAGTTCCTATCTTGTGGCAGTTACTTGAAGGTCATTTCCCGTGACTTTGAAGGTCTGAAAGGAATGCTTTGTTATAGTCACACACTGCAGGAGTTGAGGAAAGCTTCGTGTGCTCTAATGGCAATAATTATCTATACAATAAACTGTCATTATAATTTAAGTCTTAGATCTTTATGACAAAAGACCACATATGCTGTGTTGCTTCGAAGACAGATTCTCAGAGAAGAAATCCTTCACACCATGTTGCCCTTCTCAAAATCTGAACACCATTTTTGGTGTAATATGGAAAGTATTTTAATATATGTTCTTTAGAATGATTACTTTCAAATATTTCATGCTTCTATTACCAAATCTACGAAATAGGTATTTTAACCCTTTCAATGCTAGAGTGCCCTTAAAGCATTGCTCTGAAAAGGATTTTTTAGACCTCTCTAGAATTCAAGAGGTTAAAACAGCATGTTAAATGACTGAGAATTGTTGAATATTTATTTCAGAGCTGTGGTACTGTTGGTTTGGCCTATGGGTGGGTGTGCTTTGTAGACTGTGGCAATGACAAACTAGCAGTCAATATCAATGTTCTATAAATCCTCCTAAGTAAAAAAGTAAAAAGAACATTTTTCAAATCAGATGGAAAGCATCATTCCCCAGTGACAGTACATTAGGCCTGAGTTAGGCAATAAATAGGAACAAGCATTCAGCAAGTTGAATGCAGGCAAAGTTCCAAATAACAACAGAGAGAGAGATGAAGCTGGACTAGCCAGGGCAGGTGGAGTTCTAACAGAAAGGAATATAGGAAAAGGTCTTGAGTGAAAGAAACAATATTTTGTAAGATATCCAGGTTTGATAGGCAGCTATATATATATATATATATATATATATATATATGTCTGTCTAGTGATGTATAGTAAACAACCATACAAATAGGGAACTCATATATATATATATATATATATATATATATATATATATATATATATATGCACCACTTAATCTCAATTGCATGTATTGTTACCAAGAACAATGTAACATCCACATTTACATGCAAGATAAGTTGTTTCATTACTTTTATGACTGTCAAGGTGAATAATACTGTGGCTACAGACCGCAGAGGTTCCATTGAGAATGGTGAAGACGGATCACATGTAGTTTACATGTAAGTGAGAAAACTTTCTGTATTTTGTTGCATATCCTGAACATTGAGAATATATTATCTCCTCTTTACATGTTGATGTTTGAACTACTAAACGAGATTGACATATACTGGTGAAGAATAGAGAGACTGTTCACGAGAACAGAATTTTTAATATAGTCTTGGTATATTTTGTGAATGGAAATGGGTATCTATTATAGGAATCATCCAGTTAGATGGACATAGAATCTGAGGACTTTGGGCTTTTTTGGACTGTAACAGCATTTGATTATTACTTGTGATTTATACATGGAAAGAATTTTAATGTATGATGTATAATTTATAGTATTAGCCAACTTATTATTTTCATTTTGTTGAAGAGCCACTAGCAAACCTCCCCTTTTCTAGCTTCACATCATCATGGAGTGCTGAAGTACTCCCCTAGTCTAAATGTAACACAATAGTAGAAAATAAGAAATACAAGATATCACTCTTGTTACGCTGAACATACTATGATCAAGGTCCCATAACAACAGCATCCACTCAACCACTTCAGGAAAGATAATCCATCTTTCATATCATGGATAGTCTATTTCCAAAGGTTATGCACACAATAATTATGTTGCTATCAGGAATAACTCAATTAATCCCATTTCCATTCATCAATAGTAAAGGTATCCTTAACTTGTTGAAATTACAGAAAATATTTGAAGACACATACCTCATGTAGGACCCCTTTAGCTCTATGTGTGTTGCACAGGCAGGCAAGACAGAGTCCAAGATTAGGGTTCAAATACCTAAAGAGATTATAGAAAGCTGTGATCATATACTGAAATCACAAGATAAATTCAGCTAAAAATACTTTTTTTTTAATGAGAATGAGATGGTGACATACCCATTTTAAGTTTATTTTACTTTATTTCCCTTTTTGATTATACTTTATTATTATTACTGTTGTTTTTTCCATATAATCATGTTTACTCAAACTTTTATATTTTGCAAGGATTTATAGTAAGTGTAGGATTTTACTTTTTCTGCTATGGTACTTCTGCTTTGCTCAGAATTGCTCCAGTTTTTAGTACATTAGTCTCAGTTAATGATTCTCCATAAGGCATAACAATCTTATGCCTGATTACTTGGCATTATGTCAACCTGGGCCTTGATAAAAGCTTGTCCATTGGTAATGATTTTTATTGAGTATAGTTGTCTTTGAAATATGGGTTTACTGGGATTTGGAAAAGCTTAGTCAGACTTATACAGTTATTAAAGAAATTATTTAATCTTCATTTACAGGTCATGAAGTCAGCTGTGAAAGAAGTTGAAGACATAGACTAAAATTGGCAAGTAACAAAAAGCTGGATTAAAGTGTTATTCTCCCATGCTACAGGACCTAAAACATTTATAACTACCAGGAAAAATTAGGATACAAATGAAAAGTTATTAATTCTGCAAATTAATGACTACTCAAAGAGGTCTGATGATTGGGCTAGATGCTGATATATTTATGCCAAAAAAGCCAAATAATATCAATAAGGTGAAAAATCTTGGATTGTAGGTTTTTTCATGAAAAAACATTTGTACACATAGATAATATTATATAAGTGACATAATAAAATTAGATAATAGAGAAAAACACTACAACACTGCAGCTATGGATGATTAGAGATGGGAATAAAGTCCTTTTTTTATTCTTTTTTTTTGCATGAATTTCCATGGCAAATTCACAATTTGCCACTTTTCCCTCAAGAATTCCACTCATTAACATCAATGTGTTAAGGTGATATGGCAAAGGTTGAACCTCATCAAATATGGTAGTTACTATATTTTTACCACGGGCAGTCACATGACAGAGGATCACAAGAGGTCAATAGTACTGCATAGACAATGCCAGAAATCCTCATAGAACAGACTTGAAGCAAAATAAACATTACCCACACCTGTATTTATCTTATACTAGTATAGTATGAAAGCTCATATACATGGGCTAAAGTGCACCCAGCTGCTCCGGAGCCATGAGCAGAGACAGGATGTGAGCCGTCAGGAGCTGGGCAGAGTGTTCAGTGAGTTTCAGTCATGCACAGTAGAGACTCGCCGAACGCACTGATCCTTAGCAGGGAGCTCCAGATGGCTCACAGCGAATCTCCCTGTGTGCGAAACCACACATGCACAGTAGACTCTCTACTGCCCATGTGCAGTTACGGCTCACAGTGAGCGATGCATTCTACCACTTTATGCAATAGGATAGATTATGTTTCTACACCACCTAGATTGTATTGTAAGAAATTCTATCTAACCCCTCTTACTAAGGGTACAATTGTTCTTTTGGGCGGTAATGACGAAGATCATACACAGATAAGGGATAATATTGAAAATGTTTGTATTATGTACAGAATCAAAATACTGTTAGAGTTTGGGTGGTATATACATGAATTGAACAATATCATAGATTACAGGTATGGAAAATATGGAATTGAATTGGATACCAGTAAATTATATGATGAAAATCTCCTCACACCCTCCAGCACAAATCTTGGTTTCTGGTCTCTTATCTGCTGGGCTCACATCTGGACAGGAATCAGGACTGCTGTACTCAGGCCTCTCTCATTCTCTTCTCCTCTTCTCTCCTCCAGTTCTCCTGAAGTTCTCCTCAAGGTCTCCTGAAGTTCTCCCAAAAATACTGCTTCTTTATACCATTTTCAGATCACTTAGGTCTGGTGTAAACTGGTTAGCTCAACTGAGCTTTCCTCACCACACCCACTTGCCATTCATGGTGACATCAAAGAGATATTATTGATAGGGAAGACTCCAGGAACCGGTTTATCAGAAGCATTTGGTGTCTTATCTGAACTCTTTGAGAAACAAAAGGCTGTTCATCAGTCCTCACTCCTTTCTTATGTAACTAGGAGAGACCTTTCTTTGATTTCTCACACACCTAACCAAGGAAGAACATCCTGTAAAAAAACCCTTTGAAACAACCCCCCTGCAGTTTGGGACAGCTGAAATTGTCTTGAATTCTTAATTAAGTAAATAGAATTCCCACTGTTCTAAGACATAATACAGATCTATACCCATGCATTTTATATATATATATATATGTATATATATATATATATATATACACACACACACACACAACAAACTGCATATAATGTCCATATCCATATAGATAAATACATGTATACATACATAAACACACACATATATATCTCCACAGACAAACCCCTGTTATAAGTCATATTTGATCCATTTTGGCTTTCTTACATTCCCCGCCTAGAGGGTGAATATTTGTGAAAATAAGAGCCCTCTCAATAACACAAAATGGATGTCCTGGTGTGTGTGGATTAACCTTGTGCACAAGAGTTGAAATTGAAACCATTTACTGTTACAGGAATGACTTGACAACCACCCATAGTATAATATCATGAATTTAGGGTACTGTGAGGTAATTTAGTCTAATTGTTAGAATACTCACAGTTACAATATAACTATTAATTTACAGTCCTTTAGCCACTTTGCATATCTTGAACCCACTTTCATGACTCCTGCAGCTTTATGTCCAGCTGCTCATATGTTTGGTTATATCCGTTCCTGCACGTTTGTACACCTGTGCCACAATCCCTTCCTCCACCATTGTGTCCTTCCCCTGACCCATGTTTGAGTCTTATTTTGGGGTGCAAGTTACATGTGGATCTCACACCTACCATATATCTCTTAGTACTGTGTAGTGTATTTGAGACAACCACTTGCCATAGGACAGTTTATTGAGTGTGATAGGGTGGTGGGTTATTATTGGTACTTATAGCACATTTATTTCATGGACAAGTGTACTAAGTTCCTTTATCAGCAATGAACTGAAAGGTGGGCTTTATTTATTTATTAGTGACTTCAGGAAATTATAAGATACACTACATGTAAAGCACGTAGTATAATCTTTGGCCAAATCTCTGGTGGTACATGTCACCCCTGTATCAGTCTCCTTATCAAATCCAAGTCTGGCTATCTGTAACAAAACGACAAACAGATGTTACTAAAAATAATAAACAGTTGCAATGGTACTTTGCTTCCCTGATATTAGTTACATTTATTCAGACTGGTGTGGGCATTTGATAAAGAAAGACAAAAGTATCACTTCTACTATTCACCACTGTTGAATAATTAGAACTAGGCTCTTACTGAAAGACACATTTACATATGCAAACTGGTAATATTATGTGAAATAACAATAGACATTGTACAGACAATTTACAATTTCTAATTCATACAGCTTCAGGAATCTCTACAAATACCATTTATCTACATCATTCTCTGAAGCTATATGAATGCAAATGTGCCCTGTGCCATTTATTCTTATTGGTAGCACCCCGCCTTGATAAAGTGAGATAGTTCCAAAAAAATCAAGAAAAAATGAGAAAAAAACAAAAAATAAATAAAAAAACCCCAAAATGTATAGATTGAATGCTGCTTTTACATTTTATAATTTAGTCTATTTTAAAGGCACATACAAGCAGCATGCAACCTATATAAAAATTATATAACCAGGTGTTGCCTTAAAACAAAAAAGACAAAATATAACTGAGGATATGTGTATCTTCACCTCAGTATGACAACAACTCATAAAAAAACAAAAATCTTCTTCATTTATCCAGCCATGATTTGCTGGCAGTGCAGGCGATTTGAAACAAAAACTACAATAAAAATAATTTAGAATTTAGCCCATCTGACTGTACTTCATAGATTTTAGAGGCTTTTCCTTAAAAATTAAAAATAAAAACACATGAAAATGTAAGGTCCTCTATTGTGGCTGAAATAAACAAAATTGGTAAATGCAACAACCATTTCTGGTCACGTTTCCCTAATTGTCAGTTTCATTTTTTTTCTGAAAAACAAAATTTGAGGAGAAACATTAGAGACATAAAAATTTGTTAAGGGAGATTTATAGAGAGAGATTCATTTTCTCCCTTTGCCTGTGCACCTTCACAAATATAATTGCACAACACTTTGGACAGCTCCAACTTTAATATTCCTAATTCCTCCATGAATAATTTCCTTTCATTTTTAAGTTGGAAATTTTCTTTTTCAAGTCTCTCTTTCTCTGACTTTAAAAACTGATATGGGATCCTGGAGGCAGATGGAGGAATTTTGTTGCTTGCACCTCCATTATTTCTTTTCTGCCCTCTTTTATCTGCTGGAAGGCCTTTACAGTTTCTTGCTATGTGTCCAATCTTGTTACATGCAAAACACCTAAACACATTACCATTTTTACAATGCCCAGGAACATTTGCACATCTCTCCCTTCCTTGTGAATGGGCTTCTAGTTTAAACACTCTTGTATGGCCAGATTTATCTCTCCTTACAATTGCCTCAGCCCTTTTGAGAGAACTAAGCACCAAAGCAATACTATTTTTAGCAGACACAGACAAACCCACTATTTCACGAATTTCTGGTGATGCATTCTTCAGCAATGCCTTCTTATAGGTATCATCATTCTTATTTGCCTGCACACCAGTTGGGAGTGTTAGTTTGTATAACGCAAATAATCTATTACTAAACTCCTGTACAGATTCTCCCATCCTCTGTGCACAGTTACCAAATGCAGAATGATGATCATATTCCTCTGAACCCAGCGATTTCAATATCTCACTCAGAAGTTGCTGCTTTGTTCTAGGGTGCTCAAACACCTCAGAGGACAGACTTGATCTCAAAGATTTATCTAGACTAGACATAATCACATCAAATTTGTCTGCCTCGCTTAAATTTCTATGAATGTTTTCAAACTTATCAATTTTTAGAATTACTTCTATAGGATCATCAGTAAATGCTATGCATCCTAGGTCTCTACTCAAAGCGACAAGTTCATTACAGGAAAGAGATTTGTAAACACTGGTTTCAGATACCAATAATCCCTGTGAATCTATCTTTTTCTCAATGGACACTGGTGCCATTTTCACAGCAGGCATTCCACATTCATTCTTTCTTCCATCATTTACAAACATATCCAAATCCATTCCACACACCATACTTTCACTACAGTTTGGAACATTAAATGCATCAACAACCACATTCCTCTTTCCTAACTGCTCTTTTAACCTGTTAATTTCTGACAAACAATGAGAATGATCAGCCTCTTTAGTGCTGGAGGATGCCAGAGATCTAATGGCACCCTGGGCATCTCTCAGCCTCTCCAAAAGCTGCTCATTCTCAGTACAGAGTACTTTGTTTTCAGCCATTGTCTGTTGGTTGGCAATGTCTGCAGATATTTTGAGTGACTCTATGACATTATTCAAGTCATGCAGTTTACCCTCCAAACTCTCTTTCTGCTTCTGCAGTGATTTGTACTGCTCTGCTACCCAGCGAGCTGCAAAAATCAGTGCAGTTTTACCCTTTGACTTTGATAATTTCTTCTCACGGATTGCCTGGGCCACATAATTCTGAGCTTGGAACCAGGGATCTGACATTCCCTCCATGCATTTTACAATAAGCTCAGGGTTTGAAACCTTGGCAATCTTCTTCATTAAACCTTCCATTATACAGCGGAAGACTATAGTTATTTTACCAAAATTAATACAAAGACAAAAGGTACTTAACAGTATTTTGAATCAGCACAAAATAGTATATATTATCCACTTATAAATGTATGTCTGTGTCACACCAAAATCCCTCCTAAACCTGGCTCGCCAATCTGTAAGAAATTCTATCTAACCCCTCTTACTAAGGGTACAATTGTTCTTTTGGGCGGTAATGACGAAGATCATACACAGATAAGGGATAATATTGAAAATGTTTGTATTATGTACAGAATCAAAATACTGTTAGAGTTTGGGTGGTATATACATGAATTGAACAATATCATAGATTACAGGTATGGAAAATATGGAATTGAATTGGATACCAGTAAATTATATGATGAAAATCTCCTCACACCCTCCAGCACAAATCTTGGTTTCTGGTCTCTTATCTGCTGGGCTCACATCTGGACAGGAATCAGGACTGCTGTACTCAGGCCTCTCTCATTCTCTTCTCCTCTTCTCTCCTCCAGTTCTCCTGAAGTTCTCCTCAAGGTCTCCTGAAGTTCTCCTTCCACCCCCCAAAAATACTGCTTCTTTATACCATTTTCAGATCACTTAGGTCTGGTGTAAACTGGTTAGCTCAACTGATCTTTCCTCACCACACCCACTTGCCATTCATGGTGACATCAAAGAGATATTATTGATAGGGAAGACTCCAGGAACCGGTTTATCAGAAGCATTTGGTGTCTTATCTGAACTCTTTGAGAAACAAAAGGCTGTTCATCAGTCCTCACTCCTTTCTTATGTAACTAGGAGAGACCTTTCTTTGATTTCTCACACACCTAACCAAGGAAGAACATCCTGTAAAAAAACCCTTTGAAACAACCCCCCTGCAGTTTGGGACAGCTGAAATTGTCTTGAATTCTTAATTAAGTAAATAGAATTCCCACTGTTCTAAGACATAATACAGATCTATACCCATGCATTTTATATATATATATGTATATATATATATATATATATATATATATATACACACACAACAAACTGCATATAATGTCCATATCCATATAGATAAATACATGTATACATACATAAACACACACATATATATCTCCACAGACAAACCCCTGTTATAAGTCATATTTGATCCATTTTGGCTTTCTTACAGTATGCTTTCATGAGCAGGACCCCCACTACTATTTTTCAATCTGTGTATGTGTTTAAGTTCCCTCTCCCATTTTCTATGGTGTGACAGAATATTTTATTGCTCCATAAATAGGTATGGGCAAAACTTTTTGCCTCAAAAGTGGAACAGGAGAAAAATGGTGCTTCGCACTGAGCAAGACATTTTTTGTGAAAACTGCCAATTTTCTGCTTTTTTTCACCTAGCTCATTGCATTGAATGGGAAGACTGAATTTCCCCTAACCATGTGGCAGTTTCCCTCTGTTTCCCACAGGCATAGTATAAAAAGGGTTTCCTGAACATGCCTGAGCATGCCATTCTGTATTTGTGAGAGAAAAAGAAAGCACCATATTTTTGAGCTAGTTTGGATAGGCAAATAATTGAAAATTGGAGTTTAGTTTAGGGAATCTTATAGGCAGGAAATCTGTTCTATATGTTTGGGGAGTCTGGAGTCTGTTTGTGCAGGTTTTGACTTCTTTCTAAGAATTTAGTAAGTGTGGGATTGCATTACATAATAGAAGAACTGTGTAACTTCATTTCTTTAATACCATCATTTGTGAAGGTGGTAAGGGTGGTGTAGGCACTCTATGAGTGCCTACACCATAGAGTTTCCTACAGCATACTCAGAATCATCATACTCCTCTGCAGCAGGAGCCATAGGTGTTATTTGGAATGAAATAACTTTTGGCAGTGGCACACTTTCCAACACATCAATAACATCACTACTTCTCTTATCTGTCCAAGAGCCCTGAGGACCTTTTGGAGCACTTCTGCTGCTGCTAGTTGTGACATCTGTAACATGTTCATGGTGTGTCTCCCAGTCAGACCTGTGATTGTGATTCAGATGGGATCTCATACAGGACATGCCTAGGTGTGAGCCTGCTGTTCATGTTCTTTTTTTCACAGACAACAGATAGTAACATGCTTAGCTTGAGAATCCTGAGTGAAATATCTCCATACTGTGGACTTCATGGACTGCAGAGATCCTGAGGGGCTGCTGCTACTACTACTACTACTACTACTGGGGCTAGATGTTGATGCAATTCTACTGCTACTGCTACTAGGTTTCAAAGATGTAGCAGCAGCAGCAGCAGCAGAGGCACTTATCATAGCTAAGGTTATGGATGTTAATAAAAATGACTGTATTTTTAGGCATCTTTGCTTGTCCAGGGTTAAACCTTCCAATTGTATTTTCATGCAGTTTATAGACAGGCATAATACGTCTTTTCAGTAGTGGAAGATTGAGCATATGCCTTTCAGCTAACTTTCTGTCCGTACCATCATCTCTCTCACTCTCAACTTCACCTGTATCTGAACAAGAGTAGAATACTGGAGTAATATATTCTAGATCTAAATTATCATCATCATCATCATCAGTCATCAATAGGTCATCGTCTGCCACTTTTTGCCCACTATCCTTATATTCCTCTAAGTTTTTAGAGGTGTCAAATAATTTATTTTTACTTTTACAAAGTTCGCTACTACTTTGAGGACAGGTGTTTTTGTGCTTGTTTGTCTCACTGTCAGATGCAGCAGTTGGTTGAGCTGCTGCTACACCTTCATCCATGATGCCATCATCAACACTAGAATGTGACTCATTGTCATCTACAGTGTTCTTCTTATATGTTTTTTTATAGTACTGGTACTGATGGTGGTGGAACTTTTGGTGGGACCTTGATAAACTGCATCTTCCCAGGGGGAGAGGGATCGTTATAATTTATTGCACATGCTTCTGCACCCAGGGCTGCAGTCAGTTTTTGAACTACCACTTTATTCCCACGTCCCTGCACTGCTCCTTCTTTCCCCCTCTCCCTGCCCCTTGAACATTTGCTGAACATTACTCAACTACTCTGTGTGTTTTTTACTCTAAAGTACACATCACAACTGATGAAGTGTGATATCTTGCCTTGGCCCTCAACAAAGTACTAAATCTCATCTGCTATCTATCAAGCCTTGCTCAGTCATACAGCTCTTGTCAGGGTCGCAATCAGATGTCTGTCACCTAATTTGTTTATGTATTTTTTTTTTACAGTTGTCGACCCTATCTTATCACTGTCCAAAAAAAAAAATTAACAACTTCTTTCCCCAGACTTTGCAGCACATAGATAATAACAGCAAGATCAGCAAGGAAATTGGACCACAGATGATTAGGTCTTATAAATCAGTCAGACAGAATTTTGGGGTATTTGGGGGTGAACCTCCTTTGCTCCCTTCTCACACCCCAGACACATCCAACACAGAGATAATAACAGCAAGATCAGCAAGGAAATTGCTTGGACCCCATCTGTCTGTGTCTGTCAAATCAAATCAGACAGAATGTCAGGGTATTTGGGGTCAAACTCATTTTCATCCTTCTCACACCCCCAGACTCTCTCAGCACAGAGATAATAACAGCCAGATCAGGAATGAGCTTCGAACACAGCTGACTGTGTCTTGCCAGTCAAGACACACTGAATTTTGGGGTAATTGGGGTCAACCTCCTTTCTCCCTTCTTCTTCTCCAAAATGCCCCCAGACTCCCCTAATACAGAGACGAAATGTCCTACCTAAAAGACTCCCTAAACTAAGCATCTAATCCACTTTATCTGTCTATCTTCCCTAGATTTTTTCTCCTCTCGCAAACACAGAATGACATCCTTTTATATGCCTGCATGTAAAGAAGAGACAATTGCCATGTGGTGGGGAGAAATACAGTCTTCCCATTGAATGCAATGAGCTAGGTGAAAAAAGAGGGAAAATTTCACTTTTCACAGGATATTTCCCACAACACATTATATTTCATACTAGAGTGTAGCAACCTGCCCCATCACATGTTGAAAATGGAGGTCCCTGCCAGGTGGAATTACACTTTGCACTTGCTAAAGCAATGTGTGCAGAATAAGACAATTAGCCAATAGACAATGCAAAATTGGAAGGCTTTGGAGGGAGCCTCTTTGTCACCTGGGCTATGGTAAATTATGTGTGAAGTAGTGAGGTGTGAAATCTTATGAGTGGGCAACCATGCTGGTTAGTCACGTAGGGGCAGGAATTAGGAAAATTCTACCACTTCTACTTATTACAGAAAAAACTGAGGAGAATGGCTGAGGAATCTTGTCATAATGACAACACAGACATACACAAACTGGTCAAGGACATGTTAGCAATTGGAATGCTTTTAGCAAGATCCTCACAAATTATCCATTAAAAGCAATGAGGAAAGCATTCTTGCCACTTTGCAGGACCCCTGCTTTAAACACAAAATTTCAGAATTTCTTTCAAAGCGTGATCCGTTTGTTGCAACAAGGAGTCATGATCAGCAGTATCTCTCTGAGGAATTGGATTATATCAAAGAATATAAAGATATAAAAAATATAAAGATATGCTTATAGATCAAGTGGAGGATTGCAGTCTGGTGGATGAAAGAGAGAGAAAGTTCTGGCTAAAAAACTGCTAGAAAGTATAGTAAAAAGGAAGACAGCAAATGATTTATACCAGCAGGAGCAGCAACAGCAGTTGGGGTCTCATGGGCAGCAATCAAACATTTGTGGTGGTGGTGGTGGAAGCACTGGTGGTGGCGGCACATCTCTATGGGACTTGAGTAGTTTGTATTGCTAAATAATACACAGGAATGCCATGTTGCTCCTAGGCGTGGTCCCTCTGAATGTTACATGATTTTAGCATACTTGCAGGATAGCTTCATTCTCAGCACACACATGACTATTGGAAAACAAAACAATGTGTGTGGTCAACACTGACACTAACGGCCAAGGAAACCCTTCATTTCTACAAGCAAGCGTTGAGTTACAGCGGGTGTTCAGTGTAGCGGGTTATATCATATATGACTGCAGAACATGACTATCAAGCAGCAGTGTTGAAAGACTAACATTTCTAAAAATAAACCAAAATCTAACACGCTCTGATTATCAGGTAGCAGAACTGGAAAAAAACACACATGACAGCGAAAGCCATGACACATTTATTATTAACTGCAGCACAGAGGATGAGGAGGAGGATGAGGAGAAGTGATTTTGAAGGGTTGCTACCATCTAACACTTTTGGAGCCACTGATTAATGTGTGTCTATATTCTGAGAATAATGCAAGCTTACATTATACTCTAAGATGATCATGCCAATAATGGCTGTAGGAATCATGAATATACATCATCATCATATACAAATATGACAATATATATATATATATATATATATATATATATATATATATATATACACATTTTCTTAGTGGTAGCACTCACTATAACAAAGTATCAATGCCTGCAATGACCCTGAAGAGGGAGGGACTCATTTTAGACCTAAAAGTAACTTTGACCCAGTAAACATCAATGCCTCTATCACAATTTTTACCTGATTACTTGAATCTGAAAATTTGAAAATAGCTACAACTAAACAAGAATATAAGACTACCACTAGTGCTAAAGAATGGGCTGCCATACAGACTCTGGCAAAAAATCCAGACATAGTCATTAGAGCTGCTGATAAGGGAGGTGCCATTGTGCTGTTAGACTATGAACAGTGTAGAAATGAAATCTTTAAACAACTAACTGACAGAACCACCCTGGCAGATACCCTGGCAGATACAAAACAAATTGACTCAATCATTCTTAATGCCAGAACTCAGAGATGGATTGATGTACCTACTTCTAAGTATTTAGTAACAGAACACCCTAAGACACCAGTCCTATATACCATACCAAAGATCCACAAAAACAGCACCCCACCCCCAGGAAGACCCACTATTTCTGCCAAGGAGTCCCTGCTACAGCCATTAGCATGTTTTGTAGACCATTTCCTTTAATCGCTACTTCCTCTTATTCCTAGTTACATAAGGGACACATCTGATTTTTAACTTTAATTGAAAACTTTAAATGATTTGGGTACCAATACTCTTCTAGTTACCTTAGATGTCTGTAGTTTACACACAGTAATACCATAAACAGAAGGCCTTCAATCAGTTGCTAGGATTTTGAAGGAACACCCTCAAAGTGAAAGACCACCTGATGTTTTCCTCTTAGAATTACTCCATTAATTTTTTTTAAATTTGAACACAAATATTACAGACAAATCTCCGGGACTGCCATGGGAAGCAACGTGGCCTCATCGTATGCCAACATTTTTATGCATACATATGAACAACTATATATACTGAACGGACAGCATAAGGAAATCAACATACATACAATTCTACATACAACAAATTTCAGAAAACCGACAGATTGGAACACTTTATTGCATAGAAGAAGCTTCAACCCAGAACATCCTAAAAGGAGTTTACCATATTCCCAGATGATTCTCATTCTTCGCAATAATAGTGATCAGGACAAGGCATTTACACAATTAGCAAAACTGATGGACAGATTTATTGAAAGAAATTATTCACCATCAGAGATTGAGAGACAATTTTTGCGAGCTACGAAATTTACACAAGGAGATCCGTTAAACAGTCACTCAAGAGATAAAAACAGAATGAATAGATTGGTTTTTCCGTTAACCTTTACAACTGATCATTCGCAAATAAAATCGGCGTTCTCCAATTATTGGGACATTATGGCGACTGACCCTACACTTCCCATTATATTCTCTAAAAAACCTCTCTTGAGTTATAAAAAAGGACCTAATCTGAAGAACCTCTTGGCAAAATCAGACCCCACGCTTTGCTACCTACAGACAGCCATGTTCAAAGAGCGAATTGAAAATCACAGGGCCACCATCACAAAGGCCTTAGCAGATAAGGCAAGTGATAAACCGGTAGCACGTCATTGGCTGGAAGCCTCACATTCACCTGCCACATTTAAATGTATGATTTTCGATCGCATACCTCCTTTACCGAGAGGAGGGAACCGAACAAGACTACTGCACCAACGTGAATTCAAATGGATTCAAAAGCTTTAAACATTAGCCCCGAAGGGGTTGAATGAAAAAGTGTTGTACTCCTGTTTCTATTAACAACTTATGGATGAAATACCAGATATTTATAGGATGAGAACGAACCACCAGATCATCGATTATCACCCAATATCTGCATAAGCAGAGTTTCTGACACAGTGGAATCACCGTATTAATTCACAAACACTGGGCTTCAAGATTTTTATATCAGTTTGTTGGATTATAAATATACATACCTGGGAACTTCCAGCTGAGGGCTATCCGGAGGGTAGTCCTCTGTTCAGCAGGGGTGACAAAAATGACGCTAATCGCGCCAAAAAGGGGCGGGGCTTGACGCGAGCAGAGGGGTGTTTAACCCTTTGAGTTTCAAAGTGGTACGGAATGCATTGCAAAGCAATGCATTCCGTACCACTCTGGCATTCAAAGGGTTAAAAATGTCACACAGAAGGCTGGGGACGGAGGAACGGCGGGAGAAAGAGTTTAAGTGGGTAGAGTTTCAATAGAAACTCCCCACATCCGGAGGAATCAGCCTCTGCCCCGGAGACCCGGTAAATCTCTGTCAGAACCGGAGTCTCCGGGGCAAATCCGGAGAGTTCCCAGGTATGTAAATATACTATGACTTGGGGATATACATGGTACCAAAGTTATAAACTCAAATATGTCACCCATCAATAGTGTCTATCAAAGAACCCTAGATGGTATCCTAAGGATGTCAACACACCAACTGGATATGGAATTTGTGGGGGAGAACCGCCTCCATGAGACCTTATTCAAGAGAAATGGGGACCTTTTTGATTAACCTGGATTTAACATCAAGGACGTCAAACAGTCTACTGGATATGGAGACCATGAGGGAGGACCCCCTCTGTGTGACCAGATTCAGGAAGACTGGAGACCCACTGATAAAAGTTGATCCTTCACGGGTAAGAAAACACGATGAGGTAAGCAACCATGAAGTTGTATATTTTAACAAGATGAACCAGAACTGATTTGTAATTCATTGAATGCAATCTGATGACACATTTGTTCTCAACCTAGTTTCAATCAATATTGAACTACAGACCCTTACCATTGACTATTTGATTGGGGAGGGACTTGAGTATGGTGAGATATAGGTATAGGTATGTACTATTTTGATTAACATCTTTGTCTTTGATCTGAACAGTGTAATATGATGTTTAAATGTTTTGGTGTAAATATAAGCCATGTACAGATAGATTACTACCATTTTGACACAATGCAATCCGATACAGCGAGGTGGTGTTAATCCCTTAGACATTACATACAACGTTATGTTAATCTTTGCTATAGATCCAATTGTGGACACATTAACCACAAGAAGGGACCTGAAATCATTTGTTTGAATTATCTATTATATTCTTAGCTCAGACATATGTTTTGCACATTTTCTGATGTAGGTAGATACTGTTAGATCCACATTGTCTATATGATACCAAGATTCTAAAACACAGGAGTGGTTGTTATATATTAATATCATGTTACAACTGAGGTATCACATGTTTGAACTGGACCCCTTGCATTGTTAGGCTTCCGAATGGTTCAGTTTAGGATATTATTATCTAACTTGAGAGTTGCAATGTCAGGGAGTCCCTGTCTGAACAGTGATACACGTATAGTTTCAACAATACAATATGGTGTCTTAGGTATGCTTTGACTGAATTAGAATTTTTATTTCACTTCTTTGTGTCTAACTGTCAGCTTTTTAGGCTTTCAGTTTATTGATTTTATCTGTCACTTTTTGGTTTTTATACAATATGTAAAACAACTTTATCTTCAACACATGTGGAAGTAATTAATTATGCTAATGATCGCATGGTTTTGGCACCGCTTTGTCGGACGCACACCGGCTTTAAGGAGTATTTAAGGGCTACTGATACACAATGTTTGTAACCTTGATAAAGGCCAGACATGTTTATTCAAAATAAACATCTTTGTACACCTTTGACAAAACCTGTGAGTGCCGCCTGTCTCCCAATTATATATATCTATATCTATATATATATATATATATATATATATATATATATATATATATATATATACACACACAACAGGGTCCAAAAGTCAGTCTGCTTTTATTTCAGCATTTCTGAAAAATGAATTTGTTTGAAAAAATATACAGTATTTCTCAAACAAAAAATAAATTGTTTTCACTAATCAAAGTAAAAATATATATTTCTTAGTACAAACTGATAATCAAAAATTCTCAATATTTGCTAGGACCACCATTTGCCTTAATTACTTCTTTAACTGTGTCTGGCATTGATTGTACAAATTTGCTCATAATTTTGCAATTCACATCATTCCAGCACTCTCAGAGAGTGTCTAGAGGTTTCACAATGTGTTTCACCTTCTCCATTTTCAAATGTTCTCATAGATGTTCAGTAGGTTTGAGGTCCAGTGATTGTGGTGGATAAGCGATGCAAATTAGCACTCCTTGCTCTTCCTTGGATTTCAGATATACCTGGCACAGCTTTGATATGTGTTTAGGATTTTTGTCCTGTTGGAAAATGAATCTTCTTCCACACAGCTTTAAATCAGAAGGGATAGCATGTGTCAGCAGAAAAGAGTAGTACTTCTGTTTGGTCAAAGTGTAGTTTGTCTTGTGCAAGTAACTATCACAGTGCCCGTGATCCAGGGCCTATGGCTCTACCCTTGTGTGCTCGGAGGCAGAATTGCCGATCCCTGACTTCCTGGTTACTAAGCGAGTCATTCGGCATGCTCACTATATTTATAGGCTAGGCTGATATGGCCAAGCATGGCTCTGCCTCTCTGATAGGCCTTATATGCTGCATTCTGACCTAGCCCCTTTCGTGGTACCTGAGCGCTCAATTCTATTACCAGCGCTGAAAATAAAGCAGGGGTTGTTTTTTTTTAAGTCACTTTTTGCAAACCAGCAGTAATTATACTTACCTCCAGTCTAAAAAAGCCCATAAGAAACAACTAAAAACAATGTGCAATTAGTATCCTATTAACTAAGCTCAGTATTACCGCCTGTTTTGTGGTTACATTTAATTCGGAAATTCTGCTCCTCGGAGGTTGAGGCGTAGAAGCCATAATGACAGTTTCAAAACCATTGTTGTTCGAACAAAAGCAGTGCAGAATACAGTATACAGCATAGGAATCCAACATAAAGTGCCCCCCCTCGACATACTAACCCCTCCTTTTAAAATTCGACTTGCAGTGCTTTCTTTCACCACTTTAATTTGATTAATATTGTTCACATTCCAAATTTTAACCCTTCCCCTTCAAAATTCGACTTACAGTGCTTTCTTTCACACTGAATACTTTGTTGCAAAGATAGATTGGAACTTATTGTCGGCTTTTGGCAGCAAGCCATTCATAAACACGCTGGCCGTGAGAACTCTGAGGTTTCTACAGCCCAGGGCTCACAAGCGACTGGCAGTGTAAAGGTGGCTCATAAAGATAATGGAAGTTAGATCCTTATTATTTACTAAGAGCTGATCTCATAAAATAGACTTTAGGCTACTCATTAGAATCAAGATATAGATTTATGTGATATTGAGGAGCACTGTTTCCACTAATTCTTTTAACCCTTTGACTTCCAGATGGGTAGCAAACACATTGCAATATGTTGCTACCTCTCTGGTACTCATAGGGTTAATCTTGCAAAACAAAATACAAGGCAATGTCAAAAAAAAGGAGAAGAAAAATGTTGTATAAAAATGGTAAAAGAAAGTCATGGGAGCAGTGTAGTCAAATTTTAAAGAGGGAGGGGGGTTAAAATGTCGTATGGAAAATATTTGTTGAATTAATATGGTGAAAGAAAGCACTGTAAGTCAGATTTGGAAGGGGAAGGGTTAAAATGTGTTATGTGATCAATAATAGTTGAATTAAAGTGGTGAAAGAAAGCACTGCAAGTTGACTTTTAAAAGGGGGGGTTACTATGTCGAAAGAGGGCACTCTGTTGGATTTTGTTATGTGGAGAAGACATCTAACATTGAACTTGATCTTTCTGTTGTCAAATGTATGCCTATTTCCTTGGACTTTGACATTTTGCGTGTTTTTTGTAGGCGGTAGTTGAAAAAAAGCAGACATCGCCAGTTTTGTTACTACTCTGAAAAGTGCTGTCTATGCCAGTTTAGTTTTACTGTGATTCTGCAATAGAATACTGACGTAACACGTTTGCAAAATTCACACTACTTGTTTTTCTTGTAACGCCGGTTTTAGCGCGGATAATAGAATTAAGCCCTTAGTCTTCCTTTGTGATCCGTTCCTGGCTGCTGGTTCCAAGTTGTGTATGACCCTTGGCTCCATCTGACTTTGTGCTTGTACATCTGGCCTTGTCTAACTACCCAATCTGTGCCTGACTCATGGTTCTGTCTGACTGCCCGTTCCATTTATGACCTTTGGCCTGGCTGACTACCCACTCCGTGCTATACTGTGGCTTTGTCTGACTACCTGGTTTGGTTATGACCTTGGATTAGTCTGTCCCTATCTGTGTTTCCTTGAACCTGGCTCGGTCCGTGCAGGCTCAGGGGCCTGGTCACTCTGTAGTCCAGCAGCGCTTGGTCCTATAGGTTGCTTGTAGTCCTAGAGATCTAGGACATGTGGCAGTTCATGTGTCCCCTAGCATTCTAGGGTATTGTGTCGGTTGACCCTAGTGTTCTAGGGTGTCTGGGCCTTCAGTCTCTGCATGCTAGTCAGAGTTTGTACGCTTACTACTCTGCGCTATTCCAGTGGTTCTACTTTCCATCCCGGTTCACTTCTTTACTCTGGACACATTTTCTGGCTATGTTCAGTGCTGATCCTGGTACCGGACTGTTCACTGTCCTCATGCCTGTACCCGAGGAGGTTGGGGAAGTGCTTATTGCCATCTTGATTGCATTTGTTCTTAAATAAACTAGTGATTGTACCTGTACCTGTCAGAGTCTTTATTTGTCTAGTCACTCCGTGACAGTAACCAACTCCAGAATAGGAAAATCATCCCCACACCTGAATATTTCCTGCTCCATTTTTATTGTAGATTTTACACACTGTAGTGTTAGCCTCTAATGTGGCCCTCTGCTCACATGAAAGTTTTGAAAATGTATAAACAAATTGTGTGTGAAGAGGATATTCATATAAATGACAATTTCACATAATGATTTAACAAAGAGAGAAAAAATTGATTTATCTTGGTGTTAAATAATGTATTCCTAAATAATAGTTATCAACTGATTACAATATTTTACTACTTTTTAATAAATGCTTATATATATAAAATATAGTTCAATTGGAGTTGGAATTCACTCTCTGCAGGAATAATGAACTGACCTGGGTGCACATCAAAAAGTAAGCAACTAGAACATATAGTTTATAGATGAAGAGTTGGCACTCACAGGGTCTCTTTTTGATGATCAAGTGAAATAACATATTATTGGAATCAACGTTTTGGCCATCAATGTAGCCTTTATCAAGATTACCCCAGTGTAAAATACAAGCTCCTAATAAACCCTATTCCCAAATCAAACAAAGAATGCCAAAACAGGCGGTGTTCTAATTGGTTAACAAGATAGAAACAATTACTCCATTATTGTAAACAGATGTCCATCATGAGCAGTTAAAATTGTTATCATCTGGACAATGCCGTGGAGGGAAGGGGACACCCAGGGTCAGGAGAATGTTGTCAGCTCCCTTGACCGCTAGTCTGGCCACTCTGCATTACTTCCCTTACCACATCGGAAGGATCTGGTAATGTTAGTCACACCAGCACTATTACTACTAACACTAACCACATCAATTTCAGTCTCTGAGTCTGCCTCGATACACCCCGACCCTCACTCTTAATACTCTGAGCTTGGGGATGGTAAGTGTGACTTAGGGTCCCCTGCTGTCACACTTGGCATCATCTCTTCCTTCCAAACCTTCTGAGAATCACAAGATGCCCTGGCAGGCAGAGCACTGGCAGCAGGCACAGACCGACCTGTCCTGCTCACAATACTACCCTCTTCTTCCTCTGCCCGTGAGACAAATTTCCCCAAGATGTATGGAGACTGAACCTCATTGGGTGTGGGGAATCAGGGCATTCAGACCCTTTAAATTTTGGTAGTGATCACTTCCCCCTCTTCAGACTCACTGGACGCATAATGGTCCATCCAGCTCCTCCTTTTAATTGTATTCCAGGTGCTCATAGTGATAGCAGTCACTATGAGCCTCTCCTGCCTCAATTTTGCTAAATAAATCAGAGCACAACAGCCTAGCACCCTCTCTCTAGCTGCTTGTATTGTGTTTCGCTTCCTTTAAAACATCACTTTTTTATAGCGAAAAGGTGAAAAACATGTAATTAAAGGGGCAAAAAGATTAAAGCCATTGCAAAAATTGTTTCAAATTTTTGGCAATGGGCAAAGGTTTTAATATCTTTATTTAAAACAGATTTCCCATGAAAAAAATGGATAAGCATAGGGTTGTCATTGATTTCTGTGCGGGAACACAACGGGACCTTTTGTCCACCCCTATTTTTTACACATGGTAGTACCCAACTGGCTCTTGCAACAGCTGAGTACATTACACACTGAAGTCTGTTGTTTTTCAGTTCTCTAACAAGGACTCCCCAAGTAGTTCTCTTTTTAATGTGTATGTAGAATGCTTTTTTCTGCAATCTAAATACATACCCTTACATTTATCTATATTATAATATAGATAAATATTATAAATGTGATGTATTTCCTTACATAATTTATTGCCATGAACAAATATTGAGATATTACTTTAATTGCCCCATCATTAACAAACAGCTAAAAGCACTGGAACCACAACTAAACCATTCCTGAGGCACTCCACTTACACCTTTAGTACAAATTTGAAAGGTTCAATTTACTACAACTCTGCATTATAATTTTTAACCAGTTCCTTACCCATGCACAGGTATCACCTCTGAAGTTAAAACATTTAATTTATGCAGTAAACTATTGGGAGGTGCAATAAAAAAAGTTCTACAGGTGTACCCAAGTAAGAGAGAAGTTACCAAAGATTGCTGATTGTTATACTCAGAGAAGAAACTACCAGAATTGCAGATCCACTAACAGATATTAAGGCTTAGGAAGGCTGAGTCACAAAACAAGACACACATGTAAGAGGTACCCATCATCTTGGTTCAAATATCAAATGAAAAACAGCTTGTATTATTGGTATCTAATCCTACCCTTAAAGGCTGGACACAGGCCAAGATTTAAGGATATCCCTGATTAATCAAAAGTGGGTCAGTAAATGTGAACAGACCTCTGATTGACTAATTTGTGCTTAATTAAGGATATACTTAAATCATGTCTGTACATGGCCCTTGAGGACAGGTTTGGACACAATTACAGTAACCGCAAGCTAGGCACTAAGTGGGAGATCGGTTATTTATTATTTTCTAGATTGATTTTAATAGTGTTTCTTGTTCTTTAAATTTAAGGGGGGAGATTCACTAAGCAGTGATAAAGAGGTGATAAAGTGGAGGTGACTTCTCCAGTTTATCACTTCATCAATTTCCATGTTATTCTATGGAGCCTATGAACTGAGATTTCTTCAACTTTGGAGATCTTAGTGCATAGGCTCTATAGAATAACATAGGAACCGGAGAAGTGATAAGCTGTAGAAGTCATCTCCACTTTATCACCACTTTATCACTGCTTAGTTAATCTCACCCAAGGTTTCTAGGTTTTATGTTACTGGACTCCAACACTAAAGCCACCTAAAGAGTAGTGGTTAAAGGGCCCCAGGAAGAATTACTTTACAAATACCCTTTTTTTATTCCTTACAGCACTTATTTGTAGAATGTAAATGTAATTAAATATTGAAATAAAGGTTTGGATAAAGTCTCTAATTTTGTGGTACAGAAAGGAACGGAAACCACTATAGATATTAAAACAATTTGATATTGTAGCTAATTCCTTCTGTAATTAGTTTTGTAAGAACAATTTGGACCAGATGTTTGCCATTATATTGGACACCAAAGTGAACTGGAATTTACTGCTTGTTCTAAAATCCCTCCTGTGTTTGTCAGACATTATCAAGTATATAACGAGTCATTAACTACAGATAAAGAGAAAAATGTAAG
Organism: Rhinophrynus dorsalis; assembly: GCA_037306005.1. Classification (NCBI taxonomy): domain Eukaryota; kingdom Metazoa; phylum Chordata; class Amphibia; order Anura; family Rhinophrynidae; genus Rhinophrynus; species Rhinophrynus dorsalis. The sequence goes on along the minus strand of CM074720.1, from coordinate 267,059,070 downwards.
GGTAATGAATAAAGCTACTGTATTCATCCAGTGTAGGTTAAGTTCTTTTTAAATCCTACATATGCCTGTTTCCATATTGCAATAAATAAGCAGTACAATATAATAAATGGAAAGAACAGATTACTGCTAAGAGGTGTTCTCATAAAATCACTGAGTCCAGTCAAATTACAGTTATCCTATCCTATCCTATATAATATAATTTGCTAGGATGCCAAGCTCCCGGTGTGTGTAACACGCACATGCTCAGGAGAGACTGCCCAAATGATGCAGTCACGTGCAGTAGTCATGAGCAGCAGAGACTGCCCGAACACACCGGCCCTCAGTCCAAAGCATGGCAGATTCAGAGCGGGGCACCCCAAATGGCCCACCGCCTGTCCCCGCCTCCTGCCCTGGGGCAGCAGCCGAGGCTGGTAGACGGCACCCTGGCCTGTGCACGCGGGCCTTCAATACTAGTATTTATAATATAATTTGCTAGGATGCTAAGCTCCCTGTGTGCGTAACTTGCACATGCACTGTAGAGACTGCCCGAACTACGCAGTCAGGGGAAGTAGTTATATGCAGCAGAGACTGCCCAAATGCGCTGGCCCCTAATCCAAAGCACGGCCGATCTGAAGCGAGGCGCCCCCCCAGGCCCTGGGGCAGCAGCCGAGGCCGCCGGACAGCACCCTGGCCCATGCACACGGCCTTCAGTATTAGTCAGTATATATTATTCAATTCATTGGGTAATTTAAAAGGCTTTGAAAGAAAAATAATAATAATTAAAAAATAAAGGTAGCTTAAAGAAGTAATGGTGAACCAATTTTAGTATAATCAGCTTTTCTGAATGTCTTCATATAAAATAGTCAAACGTATAATAAATATACCTCAAAGTAAACAAAATAGGTAATATTTCAGAGCTTATTGCAGAGCAGCTATTTGTATTTAGGTATGTTTCATGCTTAATCCTTTAAGGAACTGAGGGGTATGCAACATTGCTTTGAAATGCATTGCACACCTACTGATACTTAATGGGTTAAGTCGTAGATTTATTTTCAGAAACATCTGGATATTGTATTACTTCCACCTCTCTAGCCCTGAGCTTAAATACACAGTTTTGTTTATGACCTTCCGGACTCTTTACCAAGAAGATCATTCTAGAAAACACATAAAAAAGCTTTTAAATTACTAGGTAATTTCCTCCCTTTAAAACAGTCCGGTATTTTGTCCATAAAGTATTTTGCAAACAATAATGCAGATTGACTGCAAGCTTGCAATAAATTACATTCCTGATACTAAACCAAAGAAATGTTTTCAATGTACTTTTCTCCATATCATATCTCACTTAAGCCCTAATTTAAGCAATTATGTGACACATTATATTCCAAGTTGTAAAATTCCAATATGAAGTAAATTTACAAAAACAACTAATCCTTAAATGTACAAATAATTGTTGAATTCTTTTGTCTATAGACTGTATAATTGTCAGTATGCATTGCATATGAGGTTTTAATGGACACTAATTAGTTTTCACCTTGAATGTTAAGTTAAAATTTCCAATCTTTGGAACAATTAAAGAAATTACTTCTCAAGACATTTTATGCTTTATAATATGTATTTCTCCAAAGTACTTTATCTTCACACTGCATTCTGGGCAATGTAGTAATACAACACTGTCCCCAGAATTCATTACACTGCTGAAAGAACAATGTATCAGTATCCTGCTGTCCACTATGATCAATTAAACAATCTATAAGATAAAGTCTAGATTAAAAGAGAACTATGTTCTAAGCACAAGTATGACTTTGTTTAACAGAAGGTCTTAGGTAGATTTCCTTCAAACAGGAGTAAGCTATAACTACTACATCCCTTATTTAAGAAGTAAATTAGACAATTCTGGAGCAACTGTTCCAGAGAGGATGAATACAAACTCCTCATAATTCCCATAGATTTAAATTGAGTTTTTAATGGCATGAGTGCTAGAGAGGTTTCCAATGCATAATGGCAAAGATGCACTAAGGAGTGATAAAGAGGTGATAAAGCCTAGATGACTTCTCCAGCGACATCACATCTCCAGTTCCTGCGTTATTCAGTAAGAATTCATTGTAGGATTCAAAGTAATACTGAGCATTTGTGGAGTTAAATATATCCTGTATTTGAGTTTAACTCCTTGGTGTATTACTTCACATTGCATGGAAGGTTTATCTTTGATTTACTACTGGAGCTACTTGGGTTTTTCCCACCTCACATCAAATAGGACCAGGTCAGAATGGAACCTGAGGTGTTCATAGCCCTGATTATAATTTCCTTACTGCCAGCACGTATTGTGGTCTATGAGCAACAGACAGGACACATCCACTATGCTAAACCACATACTATACAGATTACTGGACTAGTGGTCAGATGTAGAAAGGGACAAATTCCCCCTGAAGAAATAATTAGATAACTCAAACACCTAAGCTGAACATAAACCAACATTGTCTTTTCTGACCACTGCCTGATTCCATCCGCCATATTTTTATCTCCAAATCACTTTCATCTCACTATATTTCATTACCTGCCACTCTCTAGTACCACATCACCTGCCTCTTTATTATAATCACCCAATCATGTTACTGTCAGGGTACCTGTGCGGCAGCTGTCGAGCCAACCACATCTCTCCCCAGAGGCTCCAGCCGCATTGTCTGTCCACACTTCGCTTTGCCTCCGTTGAGGCTTGATCTCTTTCCACGTCTGGCGGCTCAGCCACCTGCTGATTCCTGGTGCTCCAGCTGCCTCTGCTGTTGGCGTTCCGACAAGTGGGTGACGTCATTATTGGGCGTACATCCAAAGGCACGGATGTGCGCTCCATTTAAAGAGACAGCCACCTGTTGGCTGCTCCTCCTCTTCCTCTCTCCTTTCTATTTAGACTGCCTGGACACAGGGCTAGTCGCCCTTTCGTTGGTGTCCAGTGCAGTTCAATAGTTTGGGCTCTGTGTATGATTCGGCTTGTCTGACTAACCGATCTGGTGCTGAACTGTGGCTCTGTCTGACTATTCGCTCCGTGTATGACCCTTGGCTTTGTAAGACAACTAGTGTTGAGCGAGCATGCTCGGCCGATGCTCGGATCGGCTCGAGCATCGCTCTGCTCGGCACATGGCGGTACTCGTACGAGTACCGCATGTGCTCGCCCGCCATGTTCGGGTCTCCTCCCCGCACGTTTTGCGGCTGCTGCGCAGCCAATAAACGTGCAGGGAGGCTCTGACATCGGTGTAATGCCAGCAGCCATGTTGGCTGCTGGCATTACACTGATTGGCTGGCCAGAACCCGTGGTCGGGTGCTGTATAGCACCTGACCATCGAGTTCGGCTCAGTCTTAGCCAGGGAGAGCTGAGGATAGGAAGGGAAAGGCAGTGTAGGGAGGAAAAAAACCAAAATTGTGAAAAAAAAGAACCAAAAGTCCTTTTTAGGACTACTGTGTGTGGGGGCAGCAGGGTATTTTGTGTGGGGGAAAAAAAAAAAAAAAAAAAAAAAAAAAATATTCTGTTTAGTGTGAAAAGTTGCAGATTAGAGCACATTCTGTTTAGTGTGCACAGTTGCAGATTAGAGCACATTCTGTTTAGTGTGCAAAGTTGCAGATTAGAGCACATTCTGTTTAGTGTGCAAAGTTGCAGATTAGAGCACATTCTGTTTAGTGTGCAAAGTTGCAGATTAGAGCACATTCTGTTAAGTCTTCAAACTAAAATATCAAAGTCACATATTCCATTCAGTGTGCGTCGCCGCAGTTTAGCAGCACATTCTGTGTACTGTGCAGAGTTGCAGAATAGGAAGAAATACTGTTAAGTCTTCAAACTAAAATATCAAAGTCACATATTCCATTCAGTGTGCTTCGCCGCAGTTTAGCAGCACATTCTGTGTACTGTGCAGAGTTGCAGAATAGGAAGAAATACTGTTAAGTCTTCAAACTAAAATATCAAAGTCACATATTCCATTCAGTGTGCTTCGCCGCAGTTTAGCAGCACATTCTGTGTAGTGTGCAGAGTTGCAGAATAGGAAGAAATACTGTTAAGTCTTCAAACTCAAATATCAAAGTCACATATTCCATTCAGTGTGCTTCGCCGCAGTTTAGCAGCACATTCTGTGTACTGTGCAGAGTTGCAGAATAGGAAGAAATACTGTTAAGTCTTCAAACTAAAATATCAAAGTCACATATTCCATTCAGTGTGCTTCGCCGCAGTTTAGCAGCACATTCTGTGTAGTGTGCAGAGTTGCAGACTAGGAAGAAATACTGTTAAGTTTTCAAACTCAAATATTAAAGTCACATATTCCATTCAGTGTGTCTCACCGCCGTTTAGCAGCCTATTCTGTGTACTCTGCACAGTTGCAGACTAGGAAGAAATACTGTTAAGTTTTCAAACTCAAATATTAAAGTCACATATTCCATTCAGTGTGTGTCACCGCAGTTTAGCAGCACATTCTGTGTACTCTGCACAGTTGCAGAATAGTAAGAAATACTGTTAAGTTTTCAAACTCAAATATTAAAGTCACATATTCCATTCAGTGTGTGTCACCGCCGTTTAGCAGCCTATTCTGTGTACTCTGCACAGTTGCAGAATAGGAAGAAATACTGTTAAGTTTTCAAACTCAAATATTAAAGTCACATATTCCATTCTGTGTTCGTCACCGCAGTTTAGCAGCCTATTCTGTGTACTCTGCACAGTTGCAGACTAGGAAGAAATACTGTTAAGTTTTCAAACTCAAATATTAAAGTCACATATTCCATTCAGTGTGTGTCACCGCCGTTTAGCAGCCTATTCTGTGTACTCTGCACAGTTGCAGACTAGGAAGAAATACTGTTAAGTTTTCAAACTCAAATATTAAAGTCACATTTTCCATTCAGTGTGTGTCACCGCCGTTTAGCAGCCTATTCTGTGTACTCTGCACAGTTGCAGAATAGGAAGAAATACTGTTAAGTTTTCAAACTCAAATATTAAAGTCACATATTCCATTCAGTGTGTGTCACCGCCGTTTAGCAGCCTATTCTGTGTACTCTGCACAGTTGCAGAATAGGAAGAAATACTGTTAAGTTTTCAAACTCAAATATTAAAGTCACATATTCCATTCTGTGTTCGTCACCGCAGTTTAGCAGCCTATTCTGTGTACTCTGCACAGTTGCAGACTAGGAAGAAATACTGTTAAGTTTTCAAACTCAAATATTAAAGTCACATTTTCCATTCAGTGTGTGTCACCGCCGTTTAGCAGCCTATTCTGTGTACTCTGCACAGTTGCAGACTAGGAAGAAATACTGTTAAGTTTTCAAACTCAAATATTAAAGTCACATATTCCATTCAGTGTGTGTCACCGCCGTTTAGCAGCCTATTCTGTGTACTCTGCACAGTTGCAGACTAGGAAGAAATACTGTTAAGTTTTCAAACTCAAATATTAAAGTCACATATTCCATTCAGTGTGTGTCACCGCCGTTTAGCAGCCTATTCTGTGTACTCTGCACAGTTGCAGACTAGGAAGAAATACTGTTAAGTTTTCAAACTCAAATATTAAAGTCACATTTTCCATTCAGTGTGTGTCACCGCCGTTTAGCAGCCTATTCTGTGTACTCTGCACAGTTGCAGAATAGGAAGAAATACTGTTAAGTTTTCAAACTCAAATATTAAAGTCACATATTCCGTGTAAGATGAAGAAGGCGGGTAAAAAGGGACGGGGAAGTGTACGTGATCCTGATAGTTCAGGGCGCGGGTCAGGACGCGGAGAAACTGTGCCTGGTGCCAGAGCACAAGAAAGAAAGACGTCCACCATACCTAGCTTCATGTCTAATTTTACAGGGCGTCGCAGGACATCACTCTCGAGGTCCGACCACTGCGAACAGGTGGTCGGTTGGATGACAGCTGATACTGCTTCCAGTCGGTTAAGCACCACCCTGTCTTCCACCAAGTCCACTCTCAGTAGCCAAGAGTCTGGTCAACATAATCCTCACTCTGATCATCCTTCCTCCCACCATAGACGGTCTGGTCAAAGAAGTGATCCCACACTGGGATATAGTGAGGAGCTCGTCTCATCACCAATCCTTCATTTGACCCTCTCTCCAAGCACGCTTGCAGAGGAACATGACATCTTGTGCCCTGATTCACAACCTCTAGAGGCTACCCAATCACAAGAAGATGACAGATGTGAACGGCATTTAAGGTCAAAGGAAGTAGTGGATGATGATGATGATGATGAGACACAGTTGCCATTAAATCAACCACTATTTCCGTCTCAAGACCTTGTTGAGGAGAATGTTATACAGTTGTCAATGACTGAGTATGTGGTGGGATCAAGACTTGAGGAGGATGATCAGAGTGAGGAAGTGGAGGAGGACTTGGTGGACGATGAGGTGACTGACCCCACCTGGGAAGGTGTAGAGCCGAGCGATGACAGCAGTCCTGAGGGTGAGCCATCTGCAGCACCGCAACAGGCTGGAAGAGGCAGTGGTGTGGCTACAGAAAGAAGGCGGACCGCACCAAACCGGCCCGCAAATGTTCCACGGAGCACCCCCTTGCGTAAATCTACCTTGCCAAAGGGTAGGTGTTCCGCGGTATGGCGTTGTTTTAAGGAAAGTGCGGACGACAAAAGAATTGTAGTTTGCAACCTGTGCCACACCAGAATGAGCCGAGGCATGAACACTAGAAACCTCACCACCACCAGCATGATCCGACACATGGCATCCAAGCACCGTAGTAAGTGGGAGGAACGCCTGGATCGCCCATCTGTGTCTGCAGGCCACACCACTGCCTCCTCTTCCCCTGTTTTCGGTGCCGGCCAATCGCCTGTCGAAGGCGCAGGCCCGCATACCTCCCGCCCTGCACCTGTACCATCTGAAGCACCATCAGCGACCACATCCACTTCCCTGTCCCAGCACAGCGTCCAAATGTCGTTACCCCAGGCATTTGAGCGCAAGAGAAAGTACCCAGCCACCCACCCACAGGCCATAGCACTAACCTCACACCTTTCAAAATTACTGGCCATCGAAATGCTGCCATTTAGGCTTGTGGACACTGAGTCCTTCCGCAGCCTGATGGCAGCAGCTGTCCCTCGGTACGCGGTCCCCAGCCGCCACTACTTTTCCCGGTGTGCCATCCCCGCATTACACCACCATGTGTCCCGTAACATCACCCGTGCCCTGACCAACGCAGTTACTGGGAAGGTCCACTTAACGACTGACACATGGACAAGTGCTTGTGGCCAGGGACGCTACATTTCCCTGACGGCACACTGGGTGAATGTCGTGGAGGCTGGGAGCGACTCGGACCCTGGGATGGCACGGGTGCTACCCACGCCGAGGATTGCGGGCCCTACCTCCATCAGGGTTTCCACCAGCACCTACGTTATTGGCTCCTCCTCCTCCGTTTCCACCTCCGAATTCTCTACACTCAGCGCCACTCCCCCATCAGCCAGTAGCTGGAAGCAGTGTAGCACTGCAGTGGGGAAGCGTCAACAGGCCGTGCTGAAGCTGATCTGCCTTGGGGACAAACAGCACACGGCCTCAGAGCTGTTGCAGGGGATTAGTCACCAGACCGAGCAGTGGCTCTCGCCACTCAACCTGCAACCAGGCATGGTTGTGTGTGATAATGGGCGTAACTTGGTGGCGGCTTTGGAGCTCGGCAAGCTCACACACGTACCATGCCTAGCGCATGTATTTAATTTAGTGGTGCAGCGATTTCTAAAAACCTACCCCAATGTGCATGATCTCTTGACCAAGGTGCGCCGCGTGTGTGCACATTTCCGTAAGTCATCTACAGCTTCGGCCGGCCTGTTGAAGCTGCAGCAGCGCTTACAATTGCCAGCTCACCGGCTGCTGTGTGACGTGAGCACGCGCTGGAACTCCACCTTCCACATGTTGGCCCGGCTTTGTGAGCAGCAGAGGGCAGTAGTGGAGTACCAGCTGTTACACGGTCGTCGCCTCTCCGTTCAACTTCCTGTAATCAGAAGTGAGGAGTGGGAATGGATGTCAGACCTCTGCGAGGTTTTACGCAATTTTGAGGAATTGACACAGATGGTGAGCGGCGATAACGCTATTATCAGTGTAACCATCCCACTTCTGTGTCTACTGAAACGCTCGCTGCTCACAATTAAAACCGACGCTTTGCATGTGGAAGAGGTGGAAATGGGGGAGGAAGAGCTTACACAAGGTGATAGCCAGAGCACCCTCACTTCGTCTTCTCAGCGACAATTGGAGGAGGCGGAGGAGGAGGAGGAGGAGGAGGAAGACACGGTTGCCTCCGCTACAGAGGGTAGCCATGGAACTTTAGTTCCATCTCTTCAGCGTGGGTGGGCAGAAGAGGAGGAAGAGGATGAGGATATTGAGAGTCATCCTCCTGGTGAGGACAGCGAAATCTTGACTGTTGGTACTCTGGCACACATGGCTGACTTTATGTTAGGCTGCCTTTCCCGTGACCCACGCGTTATACGCATTTTAAACAACACGGATTACTGGGTGTTCACCCTTCTGGACCCCCGCTACAAAGAGAATTTCTCATCTCTCATTCCTCCGGTGGAGAGGACAAGCAAAATGGTGCAATACCAGAAGGTTCTTGTTGAAAAATTGCTCCAAAATTTTCCATCTGACAACGCTGGCGGCAGAGTACGTGCTACCTTGGCCAACAGAGAAGGGGAGAAAAGGGGAGCACACAGCAGTTCCGAGAAAGGCAGGGCAACACTCTCCAAGGCGTGGGACACCTTCATGACACCCCGCCAGCACCCTCACCCTGATGCGCAGCCTAGTGTCACAAGGAGGGAAAAGTTTTGGAAGATGGTGAAGGAGTACGTAGCAGACCGTGTCAGCGTCCTCAATGATCCCTCTGTGCCTTACAACTACTGGGTGTCCAAGCTGGACACGTGGTATGAACTGGCACTCTACGCCTTGGAGGTGCTGGCCTGCCCTGCCGCCAGCGTTCTGTCTGAGCGGGTATTTAGTGCTGCTGGTGGCATCATAACAGATAAGCGTATCCGCCTTTCCACCGACAATGCTGATAGGTTGACACTTATAAAAATGAACAAGGCCTGGATTTCCCCTGACTTCTCCACTCCACTGGAGGAAAGCCCCGGGGGAACATAAACTCACTTTATATATGTTATTTACAATGATGGGAATACTCTGTATTCCCATTCACCCCTTCCACCCAAAAAACGGGTATATGGTTGACTCTTAATCTTCTCATCCTCCTCCTCCTCTTCCATATGCCCTGGGATATAATTTTTATATAGGGCCAGCTCACCAGCGGGCCCTGTGATATAATTTTTATATAGGGCCAGCTCACCAGCGGGCCCTGTTTGACAATTTTTATATAGGTCAGCTCACCAGCGGGCCTTCTTATATAATGTTTTATTGGGTCAGCTCTCTAGCGGGCCCTCTCATATAATGTTTTATAGCGTCAGCTCACTAGCGGGCCTTCGCATATAATGTTTAGGATGGTCAGCTCTGCAGCAGACCCTCACCCATAATGTTTTAGATGGTCAGCTCAGCACACGTTTCCCTCTTAATCATGGCCTCAGTTCAATAAAATCAAGGAAATTTTTGGGAGAATTTGCCTCTGCGCACGTTTCCCTCTTAATCATGGCCTCAATTCTGAAAATCAAGGAAATTTTTGGGAGAATTTGCCTCTGCGCACGTTTCCCTCTTAATCATGGCCTCAGTTCTGAAAATCAAGGAAATTTTTGGGAGAATTTGCCTCTGCGCACGTTTCCCTCTTAATCATGGCCTCAGTTCTGAAAATCAAGGAAATTTTTGGGAGAATTTGCCTCTGCGCACGTTTCCCTCTTAATCATGGCCTCAGTTCTGAAAATCAAGGAAATTTTTGGGAGAATTTGCCTCTGCGCACGTTTCCCTCTTAATCATGGCCTCAGTTCTGAAAATCAAGGAAATTTTTGGGAGAATTTGCCTCTGTGCACGTTTCCCTCTTAATCATGGCCTCAGTTCAGAAAAATCGAGGAAATTTTTGGGAGAATTTGCAGATGATATACAAGTAAATATACAGCAAATACTGTTTGGTAACAATTTTTCGCCTAAAGTCGTTTTTATTTTCCTTTTTGTGTGTTTTACGGTCAGTGTGTAAAAATGGCATACTACGGGCGAAAGATCGTTCCCAGCAGCGATGTTGGAGTCCAAGATGCATCCAGACATCCTCCCTATGCTGTCCCTGAACCATTTCTGTGGTGTTTCCATCCTTTTCTGCCCTTTTCCTATGGACCAGGCACCCTCCCCTCATCAGAGCAGGGGGTGCCTGGTGTAATGCTCGAGTCCTCCCATTGACTTCAATGGGGCTCGGGTGCTCGGCCGAGCACTCGAGCCTCAGGTGGTGCTCGGTCAGAGCACCCGAACACCCGAGCATTGGGGTGCTCGCTCATCACTAAAGACAACCATTCTGGTGCAGACCTGTGGCTCTGGCTGACTACCTGTTCCGTGTGAGACTCATAGCTCTGGCTGACTACTCGTTCCCTGTGTGACTTCTGGTGTGTCTGACTACCCGTTCTGGTGTTGACCTGGGGCTCTGTCCACTGCATATCCAGCATACCAACGCTTCAGTGAACATCCTATCTTGTGGAAACCTGTGGCTCTGGCTGACTACCCACTCTGTGCATGACACCTGGCTTGTCTGACCATCTAATCTGGTGCTGACCTGTGGCTCTATCTAATGATCATCTAGCGTGGCCTTCCGTTCTGTTAGATACCCAATCTGGTGCAGGCTTGTGGCTCTGGCAGACTTACTCCTGGTTGCCTTCCCATTTGTCTGGCTTCTCCCAGGTGCGGACCTGTGGCATTGCAGACTACTCCTTGTCCCATTGCTGGGACCTCTATCAAGAGAATAACACAGAAGCAGTCTTCTATTTCTGGTAGTTGTCGCTTGCTCCATTGTGCGCTTCTCTTTATTACGCTATCTATATATTGATTGTGATATTTCTATTTTTGTTGCTGCCTAAGTTGGAGTTAGCTTTTAATACTTGTCCCGTGTTTCATTGCTGAGACCATGACGGTTATTTTCTCAACCACACCTACCCTCTGACTTTATCCCACCCCCACCACCTCCTTCTTCTTTTCCTCCTAAATCAGTATAGTATTCATGTTTTATTTGTACAACAATCCCTTTCTCCCAACCCTTGCATCTCTCCCCACTCCAAAATCTCTTACATTCCATTCCATTGTCAAATGTCTCTCTCTTCCTTAGCTTATCCCATGATTTCTCCTAACTACACATTAGGGATGAATAAGATTTTTCTATAAGCATTTTATTCTTGCCAAAAATGCTGTTTCATAAGGCTCAAAACGCAACTTGCAAAATAAGAGTTTGATTCAAATTTTTTTCCTGTGTTAATCAATCATATAGCAGAAAAAACAATCACATGATGACCAGCAAAATAGCATGTTATATTACTTAAAATGTCAGTCAAGCAGCTTCCTGTCCAGTAGCTTGTTTGAACAAGGTATGAGAACTTCTTAATGGAGAAACAAGACTACTAAATTACTCTTCCCTTCGATCTCCCCCTTGAACACTACATGATGTTTACTGCCACCACTTTACTCCTTATGCTTCACTCTGCAGTCCCTCTCTCTCTCCGGGATCCCTGCTGCTATATTCTTGCTCTTTCCAGGCTCCCTGCTGCTGTCTACACAATTTCTGCTTCCTGCTACCACATCAGGATCCCTCTGACTCCTCCATACTCTCCAGTGCTATCTACTTTAAGCAACAATGGCAGGCTATGAGCAAATAGGACACTACAACAATTCTCAGTGCTGAGTACAACAGATACTTTATAGTCACACATATGTACAACAATTAAAAAGTAAGATAACATGACCTGTATAAGTCCTTAATATTTTCTCAGCAGTGTAGCTTCCTCTTCAAGGACCTCCGACAAAAGTTCCCATTCATGTGCACAATACCACCAAAAAAGAAAAATGCGCACACAATCTGAGTGTAGACTATAACAAATGACTTCCTTATTCTCTCTTGAACTCTTCACTGACTGAACTTTTAAGATGTCACCTCCTCCACCGTGGGAACCACCTCAAGATCAAAGCAGGTATTGGACTCACCTTTGATAGAGGCAATCTAGCCTCTTGGTATGATCACTTCCACTGGTTAACCCCCAGTGTTGGTATCTCAGTGTCAGCTCTTCTCACTTCTCTACTTCCAGTTCCTTGTCATCCTACTAGACTTTTCTCTCACAGGTTTCTCAGCAGTGTAGCTTCCTCTTCAAGGACCTCCGACAAAAGTTCCCATTCATGTGCACAATACCACCAAAAAAGAAAAATACGCACACAATCTGAGTGTAGACTATAACAAATGACTTCCTTATTCTCTCTTGAACTCTTCACTGACTGAACTTTTAAGATGTCACCTCCTCCACCGTGGGAACCACCTCAAGATCAAAGCAGGTGTTGGACTCACCTTTGATAGAGGCAATCTAGCCTCTTGGTATGATAACTTCCACTGGTTAACCCCCAGTGTTGGTATCTCAGTGTCAGCTCTTCTCACTTCTCTACTTCCAGTTCCTTGTCATCCTACTAGACTTTTCTCTCACAGGTTTACTATAGATATATTGGTACTCTATCTAGGACCTGCTATTGCCTTGTCTATGGGACCCTATTGGAATGCAAGAATTTGGGACTCTGGAGCTCAGATACACTTAAGAAATCAAATATTTATTACAAAATACATGAAAATATATCTGCACAGATACAAGCAATTTTAAAATAATAGTAATACAAATAGTAAAAAATCTCACTAACTCCTATATGGGATTTGCCCTACGTGTCTCTCAGCTTGCTCTGCTTTGTCAGGGGCCAAATATAGCAAATTATGTCTCACCATTCCCATACTTATTTATACTCCACTGTTACTCCACTTTTGGCACCAAAAGATGGTGCCCCGGGAGAGTAACCAGGGTTTCTACATGAACCAAAAGCAATCTTTACTGGAATGCACATGTGTCTCATATCTCTGATACCCCCTACCTGGATAGAGCATCCGGAACTACTTGCACGTGCACCCTCCTCTAATCCTTCCTGGTTCCTATCTAGTGGTCTCGCACATGTGCACATCCCTACTTCCCAATGTTGTTTCTGGAATTTTCTCAGTACTTTGTACATGTGCAAAGACCCTTCCATCTAGAAAACCAGTTCCAAATCCCTGGTATTTGTGCAACCAGTTCATACCCATAGCAATGGGCCAGTTACTGAGACTCCTCCACGTTATGATAGATTGCCACCTATTTCCACCTATATGCATTCCTATTAGCTATGGTTATTAGCAAACAGACAAAACCACAGAATTGTTTTACTCATGTACATGGCTTACTGAGGACAAAGTCCAAAAATCAATGGAAAAGATTATGGTAAATAAAGCACCTGGAACTGATGGTATACACCCAAAGGTACTTAAGGAACTTAGTTCAGTAATGCAAGACCATTGCACTAAATAATTATTGATTCACCTTCATAAGGGAGAGTGCCCTTTGAATGGAGGAAAGCTGATGTAGTAACATTGTTAAATACAGGGGGGAGACTATCCAGACCAGGAAATTATAGACCTGTGAGCTTGACTTCCATAGTGGGTAAAATATCAGAAGTATTACTAACTGACAGTATTCAGAACTATGTGAAGGCCAACACTATTATCAGTAGGAGCCAGCATGGTTTTCTGAAGAATAGATCAAGTAAAATTTACGTGCATTTTATGAAAATGTTAAGTAGCAATCTGGAGAAGGGAATTGCAGTTGATGTAGTATATTTGTATTTCAAATGGCTTTAATACAGTGCCACACAAAAGGTTATTGCATAAATTAAAAGACCAGTTTGGGAGGTGATATCTGTGAATGAATAGAGAATTGGTTAAATTATGGCAGAGAGTTCAAAATGGAACATTTTCAAGTTGGTACCACAGTGTTCAGTCGTGGGCCTAATACATTTTAGTTTGTTTATTAATGATCTAGAAATGGAAATTGAAAGTAGTGTCTGAAACTTTGCTGAGGACACTAAGCTTTGTAAGGAAATACAATATTTGCTTTTAGGTATTTTGATCAAAATTGGTTGCACTCCAGTAATTTTAAATGTGTTTTTTTTTTCTTTGGGTGTGCTTACCAAAACCTGGACTGGAATTATGTATATAGATATATATGTAGATATATATAAGTAAAATAAAAAAAATTAATATCTTGCAATAACTTTTTTATTGGACTAACAGAATTTTGGATTGACAAGCTATCAGGGGAACCTCCCTTTCTCAAGTCTAAAGCATTTCTGAATGAATGAATATGTTTATTTATATAGAGCCACAAGTGTACGCAGCGCTTTACAATTTAAGGGTTTAAACAATTCAGGGTTACAGGTGCTTTGTAGAGTGAAACATTGGGTGGGAGGTCCCTGCCCAAAAGCTTACAATCTAAAGTGGTAATGGCAGACATACAGAGTACATAAGGGTAAAGTGCTGAATACAGTGTTAGTTCTGATGATGATAGAAGAAAAGACAAATAATTCACAGTTGATACATAGAATTTAAAGTTGAGTTGTGTTTGGGGTTAAAGCAGCGTGGCTGCAGATAAGACAGGGGTCTGAGAGAAAATCCACACTCTTCTTGCAGAGGGTCATAAATACCTTGTGTAAGGATTACAGAGTGGGGGGGAGAAATAGAAAAAAATGCAGGAGATGGTATTGGAGGGGAGAGAGTTAAAAAGATTGCACATATTACAAATTCTAGCATTCTTAATATGTGCAATCTTTTTTAACTCTCTCTCCTCCAACACTATCTCCTGCATTTACTATACCAATTATATTTGATAACCACAATTCAAACTTGTAGGGAAAGTATCACGTTACACACAGTATATTTTTGTCCTAATATAACCTAAACACTGTCTAAAAATAGGAGCAATGAAATGAAGTTAATCCTTTGAAAACAGGGGGTTTGTAACCCATTATGAAGCAATGGGTTTCACACCCCTCTGGGCCTCAGGGGGTTAAAGGAGAACCATAGTAAAATAGCAAATTAGGCAGAAAAAAGACACAAGTCCATCAGAAGTACACTTGAAGTAAATTTGTATTATGAAAAAATGAATTTTGAATGGTGTATCCCACTTCCTCTCCTCCCATTTTGAATGGTGTATCCTACTTCCTCTCCTCCCATGGGTTACATGGCTTTTCCTGCTGAGGGTACTTCCTCTTCTCTCAAGGTTTACATGGCTTTTCCTGCTGAGGGTACTTCCTCTTCTCTCAAGGTTTACATGGCTTTTCCTGCTGAGGGTACTTACTCTTCTCTCAAGGGTTACATGGATTTTCCTGCTGAGGGCACTTCCTTTTCACCAAAGGTTACATGTTTTTTTCTGCCGTGGGTACTTCCTTTTTTCAAATTACAGCTGAAATGTATTTTTAGAAAATACACTCTATGGGAGAGTTTGAGTCACTGTTTGTTCCCCATAGCAAACGATATGAATGGCAACATCTGGTGACCTCAAATGAAACAGTTTAATTAAAAAAAAAGTTGCAATACTTTTTAAATTAAACATTCTTCCAGTAGTTGGAGTACTCCTGATATTACATACATTATTTACTTATAAAAAACAAATGTATTGCACTGAAAATGTTCTAATTTTCATTAGAAGAAGTTATTAATCCAGCAAATAGATAAAAGGTGCCATGGAAGGATTATTTTGTGGAAATTAGATTTTACTAGATTCATATAAAATTAAGTGAAAAGTGCAGTGCAAAGCATAGACAGGTGAATTACAGATTACGAGTCATTGTGGGGATTTTCTAGAAGTGGAACAAACTAACTGTTACATATGGGACAAATTCTCAAAATCCCCATTGAGTTACAAGGCAATGATGTATATAGTGCAGTTGATTTGCCCCAGAATTTACTAGAACATGCTTAAGCAATTGTTTATAAATAAACATGCATATGGTAACATAGCATACATAATAACATAGTTAATGAAATTGAAAAATAAATTAATCCATCAGTTCAGCCTTTGCCATATCTCCTTCATTGATCCAAAAGAAGGCAAACAAAAACCCATTTGAAGTTAATTCCAAATATGGTTGAAGTGGGTGAAAATAACTCCTTCCTGACTCCAGAAGACTCCTTTGATCAAGATCCCATTTGAAACCAACTGTAAGAATTCTATTTATTGTTTTAGCCTGAACAGTATCCAGTACTTTTTTTTTTAAGTATCTGTCATCTGTCAATACAGTCTCCAGAGTCATAGAATGTCACATCCTTACTCCCCAGACAAAAGGCCTTGGCTTTTTGTAGCTGAAAGTGCCTTTCTGCCTTGTTTTTTTGTTCTGTTTTTTGAATAAGAGTCCCCATTGGGTTCTTTGTTTCAGTTTTGAATATATTTGCAAATAGTAATCTTATCCCACCTTTACTTGTATAAACAAATATAGTTTGGCTAGACTCTCTCTTTATAACTAGAATTTTCAAATTATTTTATCACTTATCAATTTTGTTAATCTTCCAATTCCTTATCGATGTTTCCAGTATTTTAATAATAATTCCACTATCCATTTAGCTATAAGAAACCAGTTGATTCTGATCCATTTTCATGAGCAAGGCTGACTAAAGATCAACTCTTCACAGCATCTAGGTTAACTATTGGTGATTTATTATTTAATGTATGCCCTAGTGAGCTTTGATCATACACAGGCTGTAAATTTTATTAGCTCATGCTTGTTAATTTGCTTCACTTATTCTCTGTTATGCAGGCAAGCTAAACTATTACCAGTACATAAAATAAAATAAGACAGGGAATAGAGTCACGGAGGTTCTATTAGGCCAAAGAGAGAGGATTGTCTGTTTGGCTCATAGAGGTCACGGATAGATAATTTCCAGTGGAAGGCCATCCCAAATAGTTGGGTATTCATCAAGTTATTTTAAAAGAAGTATATCAGATATGCTGCTCTTTATCTCCTTTGCTGCACTCATTGATGGATCACTTCAGGGATTCATTAAAGGGATAGTAATGCTTTGTTTTAACTTTATTTTAATTTATAGGCATTAAAAACATGAAGAATGATATAAGTCTTATCTCTCAAACCTTTATGGTTTAAGAGATATTCACAAGCAAAGTTTCCCCTCCCCGTCCCTTTTACCTAATGTAAGCAATCTCTTCTCAGATGTGGAATGCAGTCCATAGACCAGACAGATAACAGAAGAGGACACTCTTATTCCTATGAAAACAATGAAATCCCTGCCCCCCTTGACAAGCTTTTCAGGTTTTTCCCTTATCTTAATTGAAGATTGTCCCTCTCTGCAATCTACCTGGGCACCTCCCTTCTGCTCTGACTGAGCAGTGTTACATCAGTAAAAGGTGCGGGAGGGGATACTTTGTCATTGAATTACTCTTGAACTACAACTCTGACAGAATTGAAATAACACTCTCCAAAGTCCAAATACTATGATGATTAATTAGAGCTGCTTTTATTATGAAACATTACTATCCCTTTAAAGATTGATTGTAGTGTTTCCTCACCTTGCATATATATTTACAATGAAAAATGTGATAAATTCAGCCATGCAGGTGACATATATATGCATATACTGAATGTATATGTGTATGTCCCCCAATATGAACTGTGTGACTGAAGTTGGTATATGGAATTGACATCTCATTCTGGTCCTCACTCATTGATGAATGAGGCAGGGCCAGATACCTTTTGGTTACTGAAGTATTTTTTAATGGCTAATGCGCAAAGAAATTCTCTGGTTTCCTTGTGAATTATGCCAATCGCCATTTGTTGACTTTCTTCCAAAATCTCTTCTGTTTCATACCAGAAATAAGAGGGAACAGAGTATTATAAAGTTAAAAAAATGATAATCAACAGTACATACTTCATATAGTATAATGAAGATAATCAACATTTTGACACAGAAACCATTAGAAATATTAACCCCACTTACATTACTATGGCCAGAAAATCCAAACAACTCTATGAATTTTGCACGTGTCTTTGCGCAAGAGATAATGTTTTTACACAGTCCTGGATATCATGTCCATGGAAGTTTTTTTTTTTTTTTTTTCAAAATGATGCAAGCTGAATGCCTTAGCGTACTTTAATCTTTAAAGGGATAGTAATGTTTCATAATAAAAGCAGTTCTAATTAATCATCATAGTATTTGGACCTTGGAGAGTGTTATTTCAATTCTGTCAAAGTTGTAGTTCAAGAGTAATTGAATGATAAAATATCCCCTCCCGCCCCTTTTACTGATATAACACTGCTCCCCTCAGAGCAGCTGGGAGGTGCTCAGGTAGATTGCAGAAAGGGACAATCTTCAATTAAGATAAGGGAAAAAGCTGAAAAACCTGTCAAGGGGGCCAGGGTTTTCATTGTTCTCCCTTGCTGTGATCTGTCTGGTCCACATCTGAGGTGAGCCGTGTTATATTAGGTAAAAGGGGGGGAGGGGGATACTTTATCATTCAATTATTCTTGAACTACAACTCTGACAGTACTGAAGTAACACTCTCTATGGCTCAAACACTAAGATTAATTGGAGCTGCTGTTTTTGTGAAACATTACTATTCCTTTAAGGACCAGGGTGGTTCACTCATTATGAATAAATGTTTCACATCTGCTTTCCCATATTATAAATAAAGGGTTGGTATGAGCAGTCTCTCAGTATTGTGTCCTGTATTCCTGCAAAGAACTGTCTTTTCCACCTCCATGAACATGATGTC
Organism: Rhinophrynus dorsalis; assembly: GCA_037306005.1. Taxonomy (NCBI): domain Eukaryota; kingdom Metazoa; phylum Chordata; class Amphibia; order Anura; family Rhinophrynidae; genus Rhinophrynus; species Rhinophrynus dorsalis. Next base: position 267,040,390 of record CM074720.1, on the reverse strand, counting down.
CAGGACTGAATGAACATGCTGTCTTTTGAGCAAAGTGCAAATATCATGGAGTCAATAGGATTATTTCATCATTATAATTTAAGTGAGGGATTATTATTATGAGCTGTGTCATATCGCATTTATAGAAAAAGAATTGCTTGAGACTAAAAACCCGCTCATGTTGATGCACTATGATTAATCAGAACAGTCTTTGTGCAAACCAATGAAAAGATAGGGGGAAATAAAAAGTGATTTAACCCCTTGAATGCTGGAGTGTTCAACGCATTACTTCAATGTGTTGAAGACCTGTCTAACATTCAAAGACTTGGTTTTCTGAAGGCTTTAACCCACTGGGTGCTAGATAGGACTCCAGTGCATTGCTTCCCAAAGCATTGGGGACATCTCTCGGGTTCCCTTTTGAACTGTCACCCATTAAAATGTTAGTAATGTTGAAGAAAAAATATTTTGCATTCTGTAGAGCTGAAAAAGTTGAAATGAATGCCAAAAAACATATCTCTCAAACCGCTATGGTTTGAGAGATACATGCATTCAAAGTTTGATGTTTACTGCTGTCACCTGTAAAGCTGACAGTAGGAGATCCTAGTCTGCCGACACGGAGGCTCTGCAGCAAAGCCACAATCACTGTATTTAAAATGAAAGACGTCAATGAAATGGTCTAAAAAGTGTGCTTGCAAACCAGGCACACTTTTCAGACTATTTCAATGAAGTCATTTGTTTTAAATAACGAGATTGCAGCTCAACTGCATAGCCTCCGTGTCGGCTGACACAGATCTCCTGCTGTCAGCTTTACAGCTGACAGCAGGAAACATCAAACTTTGAATGCATGTATCTCTCAAACCATAGTGGTTTGAGAGATATGCTTTTTTGCATTCATTTCAACTTTTTAAGCTCTACAGAATGCAAAATATTTTTTCTTCAACATTACTAACACTTTAATGAGTGACCAACAAAATGATGCAATAACTATGTTGTCTGGTTGAAAAAGGTGAAATTCTGATGTTGAGACATCAGAATGTCGACTAACCAGGTGACATAGCTGTATGCACTGAGGCAGAGAGGTGAAGGGAATTAAAAAAAAAAATAGCCATTTTGTTACCAATGATGTGCACATCTTTCTAGCTCTAGCTGCACACAACCCAGACTGACACTCATTACCATTCATGCTATGTAAGTGTGATATATTTAATACACCGTCCGTGACATACGAGAGAAGTGCTTGTAGACAAGTGTATGCTGAATAAGCACTTCTTTCATATGTCATGTATGGCGCATTAAAACTATCACGCTTACATAGAGTGAATGGTAACGAGTGTCAGCCCAGGGTATTCTATACAGCTGGAGCCAGAAGAGGGAACATGTCACTGGTAACAAACGGCTAATTTTTTGTTTTTTAACACCTTCACCTCTCCGCCTCATTGCATACAGTTACTTTGCCTGGTTACTTGACATTCTGATGTCTCAACATCAGAATGTTGCCCTTTTCAACCAGGTGACATAGTAATTGCACAGATTTGTTGGTTGCCCATTAGTGGATGACAATTCAAAAGGATACCCCTCTCTAGTATTCAACTGGCTAAAAGCCTAATTTAAATGGATGAGAATATTGGGTAGTTTTCTTTGTCCCCCATGGTGCAGTTTGTTTGACCCAAAATTGCCCCAGTTCTTCCCAAACACTAGAAGGTGATCTGAGTCTTACATCCTGTCTTTAATACAGAAGCTGCAACAGTCATTTCTCACTGGGCAAGGTACTGAATTATTATTATTATTATTATTTATATAGCGTCAACTAATTCTGCAGTTCTGTACAATTGCATAGTTATTATATGTTATTGTAATACAGTCACTGATAAGTAAGGAGGTCTCCATCATAGCAATGCTTTGGAAATCTCACTAGCATTTAAGGCATGAACCCCCTTAGTGATGAGGGTTTTTTCAACAGAGGACAAGAGCAATTTTGTTCTTTCTAGTATATATTTGTTCAATTTTATTTTTCCTCTAATTCATTTAGTACATCCACACAAATGATATACCGTCTTTTATGCATAAGCAGGGCTTTCTTTTGATACCATTTGTATATGTATCACCCACCATTTCATTTGAAAATAATAAAAAAATTGAGAAACACAACTTTTTATAGGTTTCCCTGTGATAATGTGTGCTCAATTAGTTTTTAATAGGGGCTGGATAAGAAGTTTGAACATACCTCCCAAATGTCCCTTTTTAGGGGGTTCTGTCCCTCTGAGTTGAAAATCACTATGTCCCTCTTTCCTTCGCTGATATCCCTCTGTTTAGGAGATCAGACTGTGCAGTGTGTGTATATAAGTGTATCACATTGCTCCACAGTAATAAAATTCACATAATGTTTGTTTAAACTGCAGTATATGTGTTTAAAATGATTCTGTGTAAATAAAATCCTTTGGTCTTGCTCTAAATATTTTATTTAGTAACACAAATAGATGACAGTAGGTCATCAACTGGCCAAGCCTTATCTACCCCTAGTTCTTCCCACAGCACCTACATTTAATTAAGAGTGCCCCCATTTTGGCCGTTACATTTGTGCGGATGCGTATTCTCTACTTCTTTCTTCGTCATGATCACAGTGAGGAAGAAAGAGGTAAAGAACACTGACAAAAGCAATGTATACTTTACATTGCCTTTGTCATATAGCTCTACTGGCACATGGTATCACTGCTACAGGAATCACATGTGCCGAGCCACTAAGGAAGTCTGAAACGGATTGCTCTGGTCATGGAGCAGTCAGCTACAGCCTCCCCAGCATGATTTCAGCATGCCCTGAGATCCTCTGTGATCAGGAAAGTCTTGACATATCAGGACCATTACTGGTCCCTAAAGGACAGAAATGTATCTTTGCTCATCGCAAAGGGGTTAAAGGCCTAGTGTTAAATAAAGGAAATTTGGGAAATTTTAATTTACTTTCAACGGTACAGATGGCTTTCTACTGATATGCACCAGTTTGCCTTTCTACACAAAGTCAATGGCCTGTCAGTGATCACTGAGACATGTCTGAGAACCACTAATTTAAAGCACACAGAACAATTTATTTAAAAGAATAAATGTGGAGGTCCTATGATCCCCACATGAGTTACATGAAACACTTGAATTAAATAAATATTATTAAAAAGGGGTGGTTTCAGATTCTGGTGGTTCAGTCTCCAACACTACTTCTTGGAAATGGAAGCCTGAAGAGGAAAGAGTAGGTTTATGGGGCATCCACTAGGCCCCACTACTGCCCACTGGTGGGACTGAATTAAGTCTGGAGAAGTTGCCTAAATGTCCTTCTACTCCTCATGGAGTCAGACAAGAAGGACTTTTTCTAGAAAGACCACAGTTTTTCTCACTGAATCTTAACCTTCTAAGGACCAGAATGGTGTGGAATGAATTACTTTACAATGCTTTGTTCACCTCTCTGGTCCTTAAATCCAAATGGCCAGCAACTGTCATGTCTGCCTCCATGGACATCACATCCAGTACTGATGTATCTCTTGAACAACTGCAGAAGGACAAACATCCAAAGAGTGATTACAATTTTCTGGTCATAGTAAAATAAGTGGGGGTTATTATTAGGATATAGCAGCTCATATTAAAAAGGATTTTAATATGATTTCTGTAAAACATAGTGTTTCAATTCCATCATAATCAAGTACATGCTTTATCTTGTATCTTATGAATGTGATGTTAACAGAGGAAATTAACTTCCATGATTTATATCTAAAGTTTCAAAATCAATGCTAAATGGAATACAGATAATGCTTTCTTTTTTGTGGCAATCAACATAAATCTTCAAGACATTGTTAATGATTTCCTTCCTTCACTAAACTGTTTGATCATGTCTTGTGATTGTCAATGTATTTCCAGATTGTCTGAACAATCCATTAAACTGATCAAAGTGTGATAGAAAAAAGCATGTGAAACAATCATTTGCAAAATTCCATTTGTGTAATGTTTGTTTCCAATGTGAAAGCAATCTTTATTTTGATTGTAGAGCAAGAATACAGAAAAACATTAGCTTTGCTATTAGTGTTCAGTGAAACTGATGGTGTAAGACAGTGAATCCACCCACTACACCATAGAGAAAAAATAAATAGTCCAGGAAATCCCCACTGATTTAAATAAGACTTCAACCCCTTGAATGCTAAAGAGGTCTCCAACACATTGTAAAGCAATGCATTTGACACTTCTCTAGCAGTCAAAAGCTTAAAGGGATAGTAATACTTGAAAATGAGTTTATTTTATATTGTAGCTCTTAAAAAAACATGAAAAATGATATAAGTCTTATCTCCCAAACCTTTATGGTTTGGGAGATATTCAGAAGTAAAGTTTCCCCTGGAGTGACTTCATTGCTCCACCCTTCGAGATTTGGAATCCGGTCCGGGGACCAGCTGTGCCTCTCCAGAAGTGCTGAGATCACCATCTTTAAAAATAATTTCTTAATTGGAATGGTCTACAAAGTGTGCTTTCAAGTCAGGCACACTTTGTAGATAGTTCCAATTAAGTAGTTCTTTTCAAAGATCGTGATCTCGGCACTGCTAAGAGCTGCCGGTTGCTCTGTGGACCGAATTCCAAATCTGTCCACTAGATGGCAGACTTGGCTGAAACAGCCAGGTAAAGATAATTTTACTATATTTTACATGTGAATATCTTCCAAACCATAAAGGTTTGGGAGATAAGACTTATATCATTTTTCATGTTTTTTTAAGGGCTACAATATAAAATAAACTTATTTTCAAGTATTACTATCCCTTTAAGAGCCCTATCAATGGGAATTTTTATCAATTCTTCATTGTGCAGTTTTTATGCTTTTTCCCACCTTTTTCACCCATTGAAATCAATGGGAAGAAAATTATTTCTCCACCACATTAAAGTTTTCTTACAGCATGCCATTTTGTGTTTGTATGTTTGTGGGAGGAGAAAGAGCAGTACGTTTTTTGAGCTAGAGAAGATAGGAGAATTGAAGTCTAGTTTAGGGAATATTTTAGGTAGGACATTTGTTCTGTTTATTAGGAGAGTCAATGGGGCACTCTGGGGGGAAGAAGGGAGGAAGGAGGCTGACCCCAAATATTCAAAAATTCCATGTGACTGACTGGCAAGACAAAGGCAGCTAGGGACTTATTTACTTGCTGATCTTGCAGTTATTGTATCTGTGCTGGATGGGGAAGTCTGATGAAAGACGTTGATTTTGTTTTTCAGTTATAATTTTTTTTGGACAGACTGTGATAAGACAACAGGGTGGACAACTTAAAAAAAATAAAAATAAAAAAGAATAAAGAACTAAATATATTAGGTGACAGTGACTGACAGCTGACTGGTCTTAGGCAAGGCATCATACAGCTCCATCAGTTGTGTTGTGTACCGTTGAGTAAAAAAAAGTGTAGTTGCGTAATGTCCAGCAAATGCACAAGGGGAAGGGGGGCGGGTTGAGCAGTGCAGGGATGTGAAAGTAAAGTAGTAGTTCAAAAACTGACTGCAGCAATGGTTGCTGCAGCGTGTGCAATCGATGATGATTTCTCTACTCCAAGGGAGGCTGCAGTTTGTCAAGGTTCCAACAAAACTGGTTCTAGCACCACCAGTGCCATTAGAAATAAAGAACCATATAAGAAGAACACTGAAGACGACAACAAGTCGCATTCAAGTTTTGATGATGCTGACAATAGCATAATAGAGGAAGATGTAGCAGCTGAACTGCTTTCTGCATCAGATAGTGAGACAAACAAGCACCAAAACCCCTGTCCTCAAAGTAGAAGGGAACTTTGTTACATTAAAAGTAAAAAGAAATTGTTTGAGACCTCTAAAAGCTTAGAGGAATATAAGGGTAATAGTGGACAAGAACGATCAGGTGATGCTGATGCTGCTGAGGATGACCTAATGATGACTGATGATGATGCAGATCAAGAATATATCCCTCCAGCATCCTTCTCTTGTTCCGATACAGACGAAGTTGAGAGTGAGGATGATGGCAAGGCTATAAAGTTAGAAGAAAGTCAAAGGCTGAATCTTCCACCACTTTTAAGGAGCACTGTGCCTGTCTATAAACTGTTTGCGAAAGCCATTGAAAAGTCTGACCCTGGACAAGCATAGATGTCAAAAAGCACACAGTCATCATCAGCATCATCGCCTCTTGAAAGTCCAAGTCCTACTCAGCCACACACACATGTTTTGAGTACCCAGCAACAGCAACACAGGTTAACAACCCCAGTGTTAGATATGACGAGTGCCTCTGCTGCTGTAAGTGCTGCACCTTTGACACCTAGTAATAGTGGCAGTAGAATTACATCAACATGTAGCTCCAGTAGTAGTAATAGCAGCACTATCTCAGGAACCCCTCATTCCATGAAGTCCACAGTATGGAGATACTTCACTCAGGATCCTCAAGCTAAGCATGCTACTATCTGTTGTCTGTGCAAAAAGCACTTGAACAGGGGGAAAGCAGGCTCACACCTAGGCACCTCCTCTATGAGATCCCACTTGAAGCACAACCATAGGTCTGTCTGGGAGACACACTATCAGCAGGCCAAAGGTGTCACAACTAGCAGCAGCAGAAGCACTTTAAAAAGTTCCCTGGGTTCTAGGGCAGAAAAAGAAGTAGTGAAGTTATTTATGTGTCAGAGAGTGTGCTACTGCCAGTGCCAACAGTTAGTTCACTAAAATAACACCTATGGCTCCTGCTGCAGAGGAGTGTGATGATTCTGGCTTTGCTGTAGGAGAGATCAAGAGTCATAGACTGCCCACACATGCTGCATCTCCAGCCACCACTTACTCTAGTCATGTTGTTAAAGCAATAAAGTTCCAGGCTTCTCCTACCATGTCCTGCTAACCCACACTAACTGACATCCAAGGAAGGAGTCAAAAACTTCACAAAAACAATCCCAAAGTGTGGCTGTGGAATGGCAAGGTTGCCAAGATGTTGGCAATGGACATGATGCTGCATTCTTTTGTAGAAAACCGATATTTCAGAGAACTGATATCATGTGTAGCTTTACTCTGGAATATCCCAAGCCACAGTTATTTTTCTAGGATGGCTGTATCTGAATTGTACAAATAGGTGGTTAGTGTGGTGGGCAAAGGGCTGAAAAGTGCATATGGCAAGATAATCCACATGACAACAGCTATGTGGACAAGTGGGCAGAGCACAGGCTATATGACTGTGACTGGTCGCAGGTTTTCCCTCCCAGTACCAACCAACAGCATCAGGTGAAAGCCAGTAATCATGCTTCTGGTTGTGTCAGTGTGATTAAAACACTGCAGCAGCAGGATAGCCCATACCATCGTCATACCACCTTGTCCATGAAAAGTTTTGAGAGACAATCCCACAAAGCTGTAGATGTTCTGATTAAGCTAGAGCAAGTGAGAGAGGAATGGCTTGTGCCCCACTCCTTAAAAGCTGGTTTTGTGTCTGCTGATAACGGCTCCAACTTAATCACTGATTTGAAAATAGGTGGTTTGGTGCATTTGTCCTGCTTTGCCCATGTGCTAAATTTAGTTGTGACCAAATTCCTGGCAGAATCTGAAACCCTCAAAGAGATGCTTACTGTTTCCCGCAAAATCTGTGCCCATTTTTGTCACTCCTACAGTGCACGCAACACTCTATATTCCATACAAGAGTGTAACAACCTGCCCCATCACCAGATGAAAATGGAGGTCCCTATCAGGTGGAATTCCACCATGTACATGCTAGTGCATTTGTACAAGCAAAATTAGGCCATTAACGAGTACACCATGCAAACTGGAAGGCTTTGGAGGGAGCCTCTTTGTCACCTGGTCAATGGCGACTAATGTGCGTTGTATGTAAGCTACTGAAACCTTTTGAGGAGGTGACCATGCTGGTGAGTCGCATTGGGGAATTAGTGAAATTCTACCAGTGATATTTTTATTGCAGAAAAAAATGAGGAGCATGGCTTCATACCAGAATGACTACACAGACATGCACCAGCTGGTAAAGCACATGTTAGTGTGCTTTGAACAAGATCTTCGCATACTGTCCATTAAAAGCAATGAGGAATACATTCTTGCCACTTTGCTGGATCCCTGCTTTAAACACAACATTTCATAATTTCTGCCAAAAGGCTATCAGCAGTTTGTCACAACAAGGAGTCATGGCAATCAGCAGCAACTCTCTGAGGAATCGGATTCTGTCATGGAACATCGAGACATGCTTATTGATTGAGTGGAGTGTTGCATTGTGGAGGATGAGAGGGAGAAAGTGAGGGCACAAGAAACATCTAGGCAGTATAGTGAAAAGGAAGGCAGCAAAACATTTCAACCAGCAGAAGCAGCTACATCATCAATCAGAATATCCCATTCAGAACACAGAGTAATTCATCATGGGTCTCAGCAGGGGTGGCAAAAACCCAGCATTGGTAGTGGTGGTGGCGGCATGTCTCTTTGGGACTTGCTCCCTGAGTATGGGTTGGTAACTGACACACAGGAACACTGTGTAGCTCCTAGAAGTGGTCCCACTGCATGTAAGATGGTTTCTGCATATTTGCAGGACAGCTACGTTTTAGGCAATGACCCCATAGAATACTGGCAAACAAAGCAGTGTGTGTGGCCAGCATTGACACGTACTGCAGTGGAAACCCTTAGCTGTCCTCCAGAAAGCAGTGAGTCTGAGAGGGCTTTCAGTATGGCTGGTTACATTGTCAATGACCTCAGAACATGTCTATCAAGCAGCAATGTTGGGAGACTAACATTCTTAAAAAATGAACCAACATCTCATACCATCTGAGTATCAGGTAGCAGAAACCACACATGACAGACAAAGCCAGGACAAATATATTAACAACAGCACAGATGAGGAGGTGGAGGAGTGATGTGAAAAAGGGTTGCCACCATCTACCCCACTTGGGACCACTACTATGACCAAAAAGTAATGAGTGTCAATAATCTGAGAAGGAGGATAGCGAATGACAATGATAAAAACAATATACATACACAAATCACAGCATGCCAGTCCCCCACCACCACCACTACTATACACATCTGCCACATTGTAGGTTGTACTTTTTTTATTACTTAATATCATCATGAATATGTGCCAGTGCCATATAAGCAGGGAGTTAGTATTGTGGGCAAAGGACAAATGCATTATGCATGCTAACACATTTTTCAAGCCATAGCTGTAGGACTCACAACTTTGACTTTCAGCCACTTATTTCTAAACTTTAGCCCTCAGAAGAAGTAATAATACAGTGGGAAATGTAGTACCTATAGGAAATATAGGTGACAAATGTGTTAAAATAGGCGAAAAGGAGGAAATTTTTGCATAGGAGAGAAAAGTGAAAAATAGGCAAGTTTTTGTGAAAAGTCACGCGGGAACATTTTCACACTTTTCACCCAGCCCTAGTTATCACCCATTGCCAAACATTTTTCACTATTTTTTCAATGGCTACAAAGTTTTCGCACCCTTGACTTGTATGTTCTTTGTGTTTTTGCTATAAAAAGTGATATTTCCAGGAAGTGAAACATAATACATGCAGCTAGAGACAGAGTACTAGGTTTATTTATATAACATTGAGGAGAGAGGGTCATAGTGTGTGTTGTCACTATGAGCACCTTGAAGACAAGTAAAAGGAAGAGCTGGAAGAACCGTTACACATTCAGTGAGTCTGAGGAGGAGGACGTGACCACTACGAGCATTGAAGGGTCTTGATGCCCTGCTTCCCCAGATCCACTGTTGGCCAGTGCCCCTAAATCACCCCTAGGGATCTTGGAGAAATTTGCATCACAGGCAGACAAAGAAGTGGATAATAGTGTGAGCATGACAGGTCAACTGCCTGTGTCTGCTACCAGTCTTGCACCTGCCAGTGTGTCTTGTGATTTTCAGGAGGGGCGAGGAGGAGATGATGGCAAGAGTGACAGCAGGGAATTCTAAGTCACACTTGCCATCCCTAAGCAGTCCTGTCACTACTACTACTACTACTACTACTACTACTACTACTAAGATCCAACAGATAGAGACTCAGAGTGATGGGAGTGAGGGAGGAAGTGATAGTGATGACTCTGAGACTGAAATTGATGTGGTTACTGTTAGTGTTAGTGAAGCAGCTGATGGGACTATTGTAACTGGAGTAGATCCTCCTGCTGAAGCTAAGGTGGTAGGGGAAGTGATGCAGAGCAGCCATACTAGCAGACAAGCGAGCCCACAACATCCCCTTACCTTGTGATTCCCCAACCTCACCCCCACGGCTTTGTACCTGTGGTATATGTTGTTGAGGAAGGCAGAACTGGTGGCTAGCAGCAGTAATACCACCACCATGAGCACAGATAAGCTTCCTGTTTCTGCTGCTAGTGCTGCCAGTCTACCTTCTTCAGCTCAAGAGATGACAAGTGTGACAGTAGGGGACCCTACTGTCACATTTCTCATTACCTCCTCCAGCAGACGAGACATCTGAAATAGAGCAGCAGCAGCAAGGCGGGACTGGTGATGGTAATGATAATGAGGGTGATGTTGGAGCAGCTTGGGTGGAAGAGATATTAATGGTCTTTTTAACCCAAACCAAGAAGAAAAGGGAGACAGATATCGGGATAGGCATCACCACCAGCAGTAAGATTAGCAAATGTGTGGAGTTTGCCTGCTGCTGTAATTCCTGCTGCTGTTGAGTTGCAAGGGCAGCAGGATTCTGAAGAGCAGGCTAGTGTGCCACAGACCACTGTGGACACAGTTGGAATGGGATCTAGCAGTAGTGATGTCAGACTAGGACAGGTTTCACTTTCCAGCAGCAATACTCCTGGTCCTAGTTGTAGTGCTGATTCTGAGGCAATAGCAGCAACAGCAGCAACATCATCCTGTGAAAGGGAATGTGGAGAAGAAGAAAGATTTAATTCTTCTCTACCTTTCCCCTCTTGCCCTGAGGTACTGAGTGTGGGACTATTTTTCTTTTGGGGCAGACACAGTGCAGTCATCAGTGACGGCACTGTGCACAATTTGTGACAAATCAGTGAAAAGGACGGAACGCACCTTGGCACAACCACCCTCAACAAACATATGAAACAGACACATGATATTTATGTGAAGCATGTTAAAGACAAAGTCCCACCAAAGAAATCAGACACCACTGTTGCTGTGCCCCATGACTCTCCCCAAAGGCATTAAGAGGAAAGGCAGAAATCAAACAGAAGGAAGAATAGAAAAACCCAGCAAGAGCCTGAAAGTTTGATGGTGAGCAAAACACTTGGCTCACCATCACCTTCTTGCTTCATGACTCTCCCCAAAGGCATTAAGAGGAAAGGCAGAAATCAAACAGGAGGAAGAATAGAAAAACCCAGCAAGAGCCTGAAAGTTTGATGGTGAGCAAAACACTTGGCTCACCATCACCTTCTTGCTCCAGGGTCCAGGTGTGGAATGATGTTGCTACATCTTCTGGCAATCCACATAGTTCAGCGTTACCTCCCCCCATCAACTGATATCCATCCTATAGTTATCAGGATGTGGCAGTTCATGTCCACCCTTTGCACACTGTGTGGTGCACTGACCACACATGGCAATGTGGTGGAGGATAACCATAACCAGGGCATCAAGCAGCATCTGTAGAGATTCCGTCCCACAGAATATGCTAAGCTGGTGGTAGGGAGGGTTCATCATTACTATTAAAACTGCGAGTTGTCACATGTCCTTAGCGGGGAGTGGACAAGGGGCGTAGTGACAGCAGCAGTACTTGGTTTCTGTCACTATTGGTAAGAATGAGCACAGACCAGTACTAAAGGTAACATAATCTTTATTGAGACATACAGCAATGCAAACAGAGTATAGATAGGCATAAAATACTCAGCAATGTGTGACATACAAGACTTCTTGGAGGCAGATACAGTACACAGGAAATAGGAGATAGGTACTAGGAAGCCAAGGTCATACACGGAGCAGTTAGTCAGACTAGCCAAGGTTTGTACCAGATGGGATATCTACTGAAGCAATTGAATGCTGGGTGTGCAGTAGACAGAGCCCCAGGTCAACATCAAAGAGGGTAGTCAGCCAAGCCGGGTTACACGAGACGGTAGTCCACCAGAGCCGCAAGTTCTGCACCAGAATAGATCTCAAACAAGCCAGGGTCTTAAACAGAGCGGGTAGTTGCACAGAGCCAATAGGTCAGAACCAGGACGGTTAGTCAGACAAACAGGGTCAAATCACTAGCCAACTGTACTGGACACCACGAAAGGGCGACAGAGAATGGTGTCCAGGAAGCTTATGTACCCATTGGCCCAGGAAGAGGAGGAGCCAAAAACATGCACTGTCTCTTTAAATGGGACGTACGTCCCAGCCTGGACGCGTGCCACTATGCTGCTGTGGGGAGCCGGAAGAGACCAGGACCTGGCTCAAAGATGTGGCTGAGCCGCCAACAGACAATGCGGACGGCTGAAGGGGGAGGCGGATGTACAGGTATTGTGGCCGGAGCCACCGGAGGAGGGCTGCGGCAGAGCTGTCGGGTAAGGCTGCGGTCGACTCGGCAGCTGACACCCGATACTATAACAGTGCCCCACCTCAAGGACCTCTCCTTCACGGATCGGGGAGAGGTCTGTCTGGAAAGCGGAAATGAAATCTACGAACAGAATGTGGGCATGCACATCTTCGGAAGAGGCCCAGAAGTGTTCTTCAGGACCATAACCTCTCCAGTGCACCAGATATTGTAATCTCCCCCGACCCTCTGGGAATCCAAGATGTGTTGTTATCACAGTGCCTGTGATTCCTGTCACTCTCATCTGTGGCAGACACTGATTTGCTGAGTTGGTTTGGCCCGCCCCCTGGTGACCTTTTTATACCTGGCTATCACATCTGTCAGATGCCCTTTCTGGTGTTTCTGAGCCAGTTGTACTGTTGCTTTGTTCCTGTGTTCCGGATTCCCGTGTACCGATTCGGCTTGTCCTGACTATTCTCCAGTGTTCCTGCTTGTGTATGATCCGGCCCGTCTGACTACCACCCTTGGATCCTGACCCGGTTTGACTGACGCTCCTGCTTGTGTATGACCCGGCTTGTATGACTACCTACTACGTGCTCCGACCCGGCCTGGCTGACTTCCTGCTCCGAAGATCGACTTCCAGCTTGTTCCAGTGACCTGCGTTCCAGTTGTCCCCGCCGCGACATTATTATCTGCTGTTCCAGTCTTTGTATGGCTGCCTTGCCTGGTGTTACCCCGATCAGTGCAGTGTTTCTTCCTGTGCAGAGCTGTGTGTTTGTACGCCTCACTCATACGGCAGAGCCTTGCTGTACCGCTGAAAAGCCTCGAGTAAACTTGCTCTTTAACCCTAGCAGTGCTGCCTTGGTGCCACTCTCTCTACTCCAGTGTGAGACTCGTTCACGGTGATACTCCTGCTGAGTTGGCCGCTCTCCGTCGGCAACTCTGTACATCCTTGCAGAGTATTCACATCCGTTGGGCCGGTTGGGCGCTTGAGGCTCTCTCTCTCATTGCAAATACTGGGCGATTCCGTTATACCGAGTGGTGGCAGGCAAAGGCTTCAGCGCTAGCAAATCCGGTAACTACGCCCATGGGGCTATTGGCTCTTGCACGTCATATCCCAGTGTCCGGTTGAGTCTGAGGAGGCTTGGGAGCTCTTGCATTGCAGGCCGGTTCCAGCTACGCCCGTGGGGGCTATTTTCACTCGCACTAGCAGAAGCAGTTCCAGTAGGTACGCCCGAGGGGGCTAAGTGGCTTCCTGTTCTGCTTTTTACTGAACACCGTGGCGAGGCAGTCCTGTATCCAGTTTATGGTGAACGTTGTCTCCAGCACAGCTTAATAACACCCAGGGCGTGCCAAACATCCACATCTGAGACTGACCGTTATCAAGGACTTAACCCTCTGTGGTTATATTCCATTCTACTGCTTTGTATTTGTACATGTAATACGTTTGTGCATTTACATTTGTATTTATCAGTCATCATTGCTGGTGTATATCAATCGCCACTAGAGGGCAGACCTTTGCCTTACCTTACTCTAAATAAATTGTGTTTTTATTTCACACACTGGACTGAGAGTCTTTAAAAACCGTTACAGTTGTACTCCATACTCATCATGATCTCCCACCCTAATGGGGGTTGGGGGAACAGTGGCAGAAGTATACCGTTTACAGGTTATTGGTTTGAGTAAAGACACATGAAAAATTTTATGGATACGCATTGTAGCTGGAAGCTGCAGGAAGTACGCCACAGGGTTGATTTTCCGAATTACTTGAAAGGGACCAACAAAACGAGGGGCCAGTTTTCTAAGTGGGACCTGGAGATTAAGATTCTGGGATGACAGCCATACCTTTTTTCCAATCTGAAAGGTGGGTGCAGGTAATCGCCGGCCGTCAGCCTGCCGGTTATGCAGTTGCATAGAACCACATAGGGTATTCTGTACTTGCACCCATGAGGAACGGAGCTCCTATAAGTGCTCATCCAGAGCCAGAATAGGTTGTGCCTCAAAAGTCTCAGGAAGAGCGGAGGGCTGAAACCCATAATTTATCAGAAACGGAGAACAGTGAGACGAGGAGTTGACGGCACAATTCCTGGCAAACTCCGCCAAGGGTAACAAAGTAGCCCAGTTGTCGTGGTGGTTATTTATGTAACAATGGAGGAATTGTTCGAGGGCCTGGTTAGACCTTTCGGCTGCACCATTAGATTGAGGGTGGTATGCTGAAGAAAAGGCAAGCTGGATCCCCAATTGCGCACAGAAACATCTCCAGTAACAGGACACATACTGACTCCCTCTGTCAGAGACAATCACTTTCAGAATGCCATGTAAATGGAAAACTTCTTTAGCAAATATCTTGGCCAACTGTCGGGCCGAAGGCAACCCTTTCAAAGGTACAAAATGCGCCATTTTACAAAATCTGTCCACTATCATAAGGATCACTGTGTGATCCTAGGATGCCTGAAGATCAACCATAAAGTCTATGGACAGATGGGACCACAGGCATTCACCATTCGGAATAGGTTGAAGGAGACCTACTGGTAAGCTACAAGGAGATTTACTTTGGGAGCAAGTCTGGCAAGCTGCCACAAAGGCGTCGCAGTCCTTCCTCAAACTCGGCCACCAGAATAATCGAGAAATTGACCATATCAATTGATCATGCCCATTGTGGCCAGTGGTTTTGGAAGTGTGGTATGTCTCCAAGAGTCTAGTATGCAGCTGAACCGGTACAAAACACCTCCCTCTAGGCTTCTCAGCAGGAGCAGAAACCTGGACAGCTAAAATCTCCTCTCCCAACGGAGACGTAATACTAGTCCAAATATGTGCCAAAATACGATCCGCTTGAATGATCGGAGTGGGAGCAGACTCATCCTTAGAGTCAGGACAATGTTGGCGAGATAAAGCGCCCGCCCAAATGTTTTTGGAGCCCGAAAGGTACGAAACAATGAAGTTGAAACTAGACAGAAAGAGTGCCCATCTGGCTTGTGGGCAAACAATCTTTTAGCCTCAGACAAGTATGTTAAATTCTTGTGATCTGTGAGGATCAGGATCAGGGCACTGGTTCCTTCAAGCAGGTATCACCATTCCTTTAATGTCAATATGATAGCAAGCAATTCTCTATCACCAATCTTGTACATCTTTTCCGCTTTAGATAATTTCTTAGAAAAGTAACCAATGGAAGCAACTTCTCCACAAGAGCCGAGCGCTGCATCAGGAGGGCGCCTACTCCTGTCTCAGACTCATCAACCTCCAGTGTAAAGAGCAGGGTGGGGTTGGGATGTACTAATATCGGTGCCTCGGAAAAGGCAGACTTCAGTGTCTTGAATGCCCCAACAGCACTGGAAGATAACTTGGAAGCATCCGCTCCTTCACACATAAGGTCAGTTAGTGGTTTTACTATCAAGAAGAAGTTTTTAATGAACCTGCGATATTAGTTAACCAAGCCCAAAAAGCACTGGAGTGCCTTCAACCCCACCAGGCGAGGCCATTGTACAATGGAGGATAGTTTTGAGGGTCCATCGTGAACCCCGAGGCCGATATCAAGTAACCCAAAAAGGTGACCTAAGACTTATGAAACTCACACTTCTCAAGTTTACAGTAAAGGCCATTCTCTCTCAGCAGTTGTAGGACTCTAGACACATCTCCAACATGTGCCTCCATAGAGAGTGAATGGATGAGTATATCGTCCAGATATACCACAACCGAGTTTTGCAGCAAGTCCCTCAGGATGTCATTGATCAGCTCCTGGAAGACAGCAGGGGCATTGCACAGCCTGAAGGGCATCACTAAATACTCATAGTGGCCACTTCGGGTATTAAATGCAGTCTTCTATTCATCACCACTTTTCATGCGAACAAGGTTATAAGCAGCCCTTAATTCAAGTTTGGTAAAAACCTTAGAACCCTTTAGTCCTGGGTATAGTGGTATAGGTTCTTAGTTACCAACTTATTCAGGCCACTATAGTCAATAAAGGGGCGCAGTTCCCCATCCTTCTTTTTAACAAAAAAGAACCAAGCGCCTGCCAGTGATGTGGATTTACGGATTATTCCTCTGGAAAGTGCATCGGCTACACACTCCTCCATGACCCTCATCTCCTCCACCGAAAGTTGATAAACACAACCTCTAGGAGGAGGAGTTCCAGGGATTAGGTTGATCTCACAATCATAAGACCAATGGGGAGGCAATGCACCGGCTTGGACTTTATCAAATACGTCCCGGAAGGCCCTGTACTCCTCAGGCAGGACTGAGGAGGATGTACACATTAGTTTTATGGGTGGTGCGAGACAGGAACTCGCGCAACTAGGAGCCCATGATATTATGTCACAAGTTTGTCAGTCTATCCTGGGGTTGTGTGTCTGTAGCCATGGGAACTCCAGGACAATAGCGTAGTGTGGTGATTGAATAATTTGGACTTGCCGGGTTTCTGAGTGCAGGGCTCCAACACTCAGGGTTAAAGGAAGTGTCTCCTGAGTGATATGGGAGGGTTGAAGGGGCAGCGGCAACTGTAGAGGAATTGCCCCAAGACAGGATAACCTTGAGGATAGGTTTACCCTTTACCACCTCCGGGGACTGGGATATGCCAACTAAGATCTGCCCCGACAGGATCTAAGGTGAGGGCATTTCCCGGAAGCACAGGGCAAAATTTCAACATTTGTTTCTTTGTCTCCCTAAGTGGAAGGGGATCCAAGGCATGGGCCCTTGCTCTGCATGTGCCTAGAGAGAATCAGCTGCAATACACCGACGAGACCCACATAGGCCAAAATGTATGTCTGTGGTTTTGCTGATTTGCTCATGTGGGGAGAATTTGTCTGACATTTTGGAGATGGACTGTCTGAGGGTGGGGCCAGTCTGATATGAGTATGGAAATTTTCTTTCTGCAATGGCACATGGGAGTGAAAAACGTGACTTGTAGCACCATTGGGGGGGTCACTATGCCCAAGAACAAGAAACTTTAACTTGTTCATTCTAGATGGGTGCTCATCACAACACTTGTTTCTTTGTCTCCCTAAGTGGAAGGGGATCCCAGGCATGGGCCTTTGCTCTCCATGTGCCTAGAGGGAATAAGCTGCACCACACTGACGAGGCCCACATAAGCCGAAACGTATGTCTGTGGTTTTTGCTGATTCTCTTGTGTGGGGAGGATTTGTCTGACATTTCAGAGCTGGACTGTCTGAGGGCGGGACCAGTCTGATATGAATATGGAAATTTCCTCTCTGCAATGGCACATGGGAGTGAAAAATGTGACTTGTAGCACCATTGAGGGGTCCCTATGCCCAAGAACAAGAAACTTTATCTTGTTCATTGTAGATGGGTGCTCATCACAACATTTGTTTCTTTGTCTCCCTAAGTGGAAGGGGATCCCAGGCATGGGCCTTCACTCTCCATGCGCCTAGAGGGAATAAGCTGCACCACACCAACAAGGCCCACATAAATCAAAACTTATATCTGTGGTTTTGCTGAATCTCTCATGTGGGGAGGATTTGCCTGACATTTTGGAGCTGGAATGTTTGAGGGTGGGACCAGTCTGATATGAATATGGAAATTTCCTCTCTGCAGTGGCACATGGGAGTGAAAAATGTGCATCATTGAGGGGTCCCTATGTGTCACGGTTTCCAAGACACTCAGACCAGTGAGTAAAAATAAAATGCAATTTATTTAAGAACAAAAATAATGACAGAGATCGCCCCGTAAGGGTAGCACTGTGAAATAGCGGAATAGCAGTAGTATGCACAGTATACAATAATACAGAAATGAACAGGCACTGAATACTGGTATACAAAGGGTTAATAGAATAATCAGTCCGTCTCAGTTGTGTAGTTTGGCACACCCAAGGTGTTAAAGGTGGAGAATACTCAACACCCACAGTCTGGAAAACTGAAGAAAATGTCCAGTAAAGAGAAACCTGGCTTCCACCTGCTGTACGGCAATGGTAGCCCCCACGGGCGTATGAACAGAGCGAGTAGACTGCCAGAGCTTGCGTGAATAGCCCCCATGGGCATAAAGGAGACGACTGAGTTACCGGAGCTGAAACCACTAGCCCCCACGGGCGTTGTGGATGGAATTGGATTGCAAGAGCTTAGGCCAATAGCCCCACGGCCTATGGAGATGACTAGTACCAGAGCTTGAGCTTATAACCCAAACGTGCGTGATGGATAGCAAGAGCTTGAGCCAATAGCCCTACGGGCGAAATAGAGAGACTGGATTGCAAGAGCTGGATCAATAGCCCCCACGGATGTAACCACAGAGACGTGCACAGAAGCAGCCAGAGCCGCACGCCACCGGGCACGGTAATGGGCTACACCAGACTGCAAGGAGAGAAACGGCTCAGCACAAGGCAACTCTCTGTATGGGCTGCGCGCCCCACTGGAACACAGCTCTGCACGGGTTAAAGGCTCTATAGTTGTAACACAGCTCTGCACTGGAGACAGCACAATAGTAGGAACACAGCACTGCACGGGTTAACAGCTCAGAATTTGGAACGCAACTCTGCACGGACTGACTGCTCGGTAGTTGGGACACAGCTCTGCACGGGTTAACAGCTCGGTAGAGAAACACAGCTCAGCAGTGTTCAGCTCAGTGGCAGGAATCAGCACAGCACGGAGCCGTAATGAACAGCAAGAACACGGTCACTATGTCGCCGTGGCGACAAGGCAGACAGGAACGGAGACCGGCCACAGAGACCGGGACAGGTCACGGAGCAGGAACGTCAGCAAGCCGGATCGAATCACGGGGCAGGTTCTCAGGCAAGCCAGATCAGGAAACGAGCAGGAACGTCAGCCAGGCCGGGTCAAATCACAGAGCAGTTTCTCAGACAAGCTGGATCAGGAACACGAGCAGGAACGTCAGCCAGGCCGGTCAAATCACGGAGCAGGTACACAGGATCGTAGTCAGGGATAGCCAAGTCGGTACACCGGAGATCAGGGACACAGGAACACAGCACAGCAAAGCTGGCTCAAGAACACCATGAAAGGGCAACTGACAGGTGCCACTAGCCCAGAATAAAAAGGTTACCAGGGGCGGGCCAAACAGGCTCAACTAATCGGAGCGCAGCACAAGTGAGAGTGACAGCATGAGAAGCTGCACCGTGATACTATGCCCAAGAGCAAGAAACTTTATCTTGTTTGTTCTAGATGGGTGCTCATCACAACATTTGTATTTTTGTCTCCCTAAGTGAAAGGGGATCCCAGGCTTGGGTCTTTGCTTCCATGTGCCTAGAAGGAATAAACTGCACCACACCAACGAGGCCCACATAAACCAAAATGTATATCTGTGGTTTTGCTGAATCTCTCATGCGGGGAGGATTTGCCTGACACTTTGGAGCTGGAATGTTTGAGGATGGGACCAGTCTGATATGAATATGGAAATTTTCTCTTTGCAATGTCACATGCGAGTGAAAAACGTGTCTTGTAGCACCATTGAGGGGTCATTATGCCCAAGAACAAGACACTTTATCTTGTTCGCTCTCGATGGGTGCTCGTCATATTTGTTTCTCTGTCTCCCTAAGTGGAAGGGGGTCCCAGGCAAGGGCCCTTACTCTCCATGTGCCTAGAGAGAATCAGCTGCACCACTCTGATGAGGCCCACATAGGCTGAAACGTACGTCTGTGGTTTTGCTGATTCTCTCATGCGGGGAGGATTTGCCTGACATTTTAGAGCTGGATTGTCTGAGGGAGGGACCAGTCTGATAGGAATATGGAAATTTCCTCTCTGCAATGGTACATGGGAGTGAAAAACATGACTTGTAACACCACTGAGGGGTCAGTATGCCCAAGAACAAGACACTTTATCTTGTTCGTTCTCGATGGGTGCTCGGCACAACATTTGTTTCTTGATCATTGGGAAATGCCTGTGGTACCATCTCCATGAATATACTTAATTGATTTAGGAACCCGCGACACAGCGCCAGATCCCCCTCATAGCGCTGAGGAGTAGGAGCGTGCCAAGAAGAACTCCTGATCAAAGCCGCATCAGGGTTGGCTGGAGCTACCGGTGCCGGGATTGCAGCTGGAAAGGCCATCGGTTGACCGACAGGGCGGTCAAGATGAGCGGTTCGATTTAACAGAGTTTGCAAAGCTATTGTAATTTGATCAATACGTTGCTCTTGAACCTCCATCCTGGAAGGGTTACCAGTACTGTCCGTAGACACGACCCTTTCGTACTTTCACGGTTGGTAAGAATGAGCACAGACCAGTACTAAAGGTAACATAATCTTTATTGAGACATACAGCAATGCAAACAGAGTATAGATATGCATACAATACTCGGCAATGCATGACATACAAGACTTCTTGGTGGCAGATAAGGTACATAGGAAACAAGGAGAAAACAGGTGCCAGGTGTTTGATGTGAGTGCAGTTGTGCCGACCCACTGTGCACATTGCATTTGCTAATGAGAGGCACAGTTCCTTCCTTCTCTCAAGGGAAAAATGTATATTCCAACAACACACCCATGATTCTGGAGATGGGGCAGGTGGAGAAGCATTATTGGCCAACTTCTTTTCTTCACAT
The DNA here is from genome assembly GCA_037306005.1 of Rhinophrynus dorsalis. Taxonomy (NCBI): domain Eukaryota; kingdom Metazoa; phylum Chordata; class Amphibia; order Anura; family Rhinophrynidae; genus Rhinophrynus; species Rhinophrynus dorsalis. The sequence continues at coordinate 267,019,485 of CM074720.1, read as the reverse complement.
ATACCTGAAGTGGTGGGGGTTAGTTGTGGTGCTGCTACTGCCTCTGGCACATCACTGGAGCTAGTTGGAACCTTCATCATCCATCACCCATGTTACTGTTGTTTTTGATGCAATTCACTTTGAGCTGCATAATCGTCCTTCTGCTTAAACAACTCAGCAGCAGCAAGAACAGCAGTTGCAAATGCTGCAATGATACAGGGACATTTTCTACTTGCCACCATAACAGTAGGGCATTTTTTTTCTCAGGGCTTGTTTTTTTAACACAAATCAGAGTCCTACAAAAATATCATTTTTAGGGGCTTAATTCTAACAAGCCCAAGTCCTACAAATCACCGATTCCTCAGGGCTTGTGACGCTTACAAGCCAAATTGCTAAAAATTATCTCTGATTCTTCAGGGCATGTGACACCTAACAAGCCTGAGTGAAAAAAAATATCTCTGATGTGATTCCACAGGGCTTGTGATGCTAACAAGCCTGATAGAAAATTATCTCTGATGTCATTTCTCAGGGCTTGTGACACAAACAAGCCAAAGTCCCCCACAAATCAATGTTTCCTCAGGGCTTGGGCTCCACACAAGTCTAATTCCTACAAAAAAAACAATGCTTCCTCGGGGCTTGGGCTTCTAACAAAAATCATCCTCTACAAAATATTCTATCCTGTTAAGTATTAGCCTGCCTCTGTCACAGCTTATGTCAGGGGATCCCTGTCATGTTACATACCAATTTAAATTATATATATATATATATATATTTTTTTTTTTTTTTTTTTTTTTTTTTTTTTAAACTTTACTTTCCCCCAATACCAGTCAACAACACCTCCCACCAAAAAAAAAAAAAAAAAAAATCTCCCTGGAGTTTCCCTAGACTCCAGCAACACATGAACCCTCCTCAGACCCCTATCTTACTTTATTTTTTAATTAACTGTCCTCTCAATCCCAGTCAACAAACCACCCCCCTCAAAAAAAAATTCCTGTGCAACTGATTCTTTCCCCACACTACACCAATACAGGCACCCTCAGACCCCTTTTATACTATGTGAAATAAAATATAATTTGCTATGTTTGGTGTATATTCGATGTTCCCACTGATTTCAATGCAATGAGCTAGGCAATAAAAGCTGAAAAATGGCAATATTCACAGGAAATTATTCGCCAACCGGGAAGTGCCATTATTCGCCAATTTTGGTTTTAGGCTAAAATTTTGCCCATCCCTAATAGTGATTGCTCACACTTCTTGTTTTCTGCTCTTAGTACCTGAGTGCTAAACTAGTGTAGGATCCCATATTGCTCAGTATTTACCACATGTGCATAATGCATGTATTGAAAACAGCACATACACAGGAATTGACTAAAATGTATTATGATGATTTTCATATACCTGAATATTTCATTTTGGTTTTGAATTCTGCCCTTTTTTGATGGCTCTGGATAAGAATATCTCTTTTCGCTTTGAGAACAAATTGGAGTGATATATTTAGTGCATATATCTCAAGTGAAGAATATTAGCATACTTCTACATATATAACACAAAAAGACAAAACAGGAAACCCTCCAGTACTAGCACACTTTTATTAGCACTATCAGAGATAAGCTGGGTCCTAGAAATTGAATGAGGCATATCCTAAAATATAATTTTTATTAGAAATATTATATATATTAAAATAAATAAATAAAATAAAAGAACAGTCAAAATATAACTGTATAATACACTCAAGGTGGAAACAGTAATATCAAGTGACTGGACTGAAAATACAAGTATGACACCATATAACCACTAATTCTAATATGTAGCTGTGTAGATAGCTAGCGCTTTAAATTACAGAAGCAACTGTATTGCTGGGACATCATCCGGCTTGCCATCTAAAAATACTTTGAAATTTTATAATATATTGAGAGACATTTATTACCATAGCACAATTGTGATAGCTGGGGCTCATTCCGGTTTGCCATATATCCTTTCTTAACCTTGGGCTGTAATTACTGGGCTTATTTCTGATTCTGTTATAAATGTAATATAGCTAATTACCGTACCTCATTCCGGTTTTTGATACATTACTTTTTGGGACAATCTATTGTCATTATAAGGGTATCTACTTTTGTGTATTTCTTTTTGTAGAGAGTGTGGCATGCAATAGTTATGTATATTGACAACTAGCACTACACTTTTATGATAAGGGAATAAATAAAACATCTGTGTTTATATTTTAGTCTATTTTTAAATGTATATATAAATGTTTAAAATATATACGTAAATCTTTCTTTTCTATACAAAATTTTAAAAAATGTTTATTTTAAACAACATAAGAAGCTTAATAGAGTCCTTGCTAATGGCAATGGTAGGTACTCTTTCAGGTGGTCTAAATCCCTAGGTCTCATACTTAAAGTGATAGTAATGTTTCACAAAAAGAGTAGCTCCAATTAATCTTCATGGTATTTGAGCCATAGAGAGTGTTATTTCATTACTGTGAGCAATGTAGTTCAAGAGTAATTGAATGATAAAGTTTTCCCCTCCCACCCCTTTTACCTAGTGTAAGCCCCTACTCCTCAGATGTGGAATCCAGTCCATAGACCAGACAGCTCTCATCAAGGGTCAATATTCTTACTGTGAAAACAATGAAAACCCTGCCCCCCTTGACAGGTTTTTCAGCTTTTTCCCTTATCTTAATTGAAGATTGTCCCTCTCTGCAATCTACCTGGACACTCCCTGCTGCTCTAAACTGAGCAGTGTTACATCAGTAGAAGGGGTGGGAGGGGGATACTTTATCATTCAATTACTCTTGAATTACAACTCTGACAGAATTGAAATAACACTCTCCAAGGCCCAAATACTATGAAGATTAATCAAAGCTGCTTTTATTCTGAAACATTACTATCCCTTTAAATCCCAGTGTTATACTGCCAACTTATGGCAAATAATGTTGCTAAACATCCCGCTGATGATGGAGAAATTAAGCTGCACACTGGACTAATAAAGCATTAGACTGGCCCAAGTCTCTGGTCCTCTGGCAAAAGTAAAATGTCTCTTGGGAACCTAGCAGCAACCCTGCTCCATGTTATACAATTTCCTTTCTCTGGTGACATCACCTGCTGAAATCTCACCCAACCCACTCAGCTCACACTTATTCCTCAAATGTCCCCCAGTAGGTTTGATTTTGATCATTGGTGATAGTTAAAGGGGGTACAAAAAGGAAGAGAAGACCTACTGAATTTACTAGACCTGTAGAAATAATTGAAACCTAGCTACACTTTTTATATTAGTGAGGCCACTCAAGAGTGTCAAATGTAGGCTGTCCAATGTGGGCTTTATTAAGGAAAATATTTTTCAATGTAGAAGGTTCTGCCCTTTTAATGAAATCTAACCTCCCTGGCATTTTCTACATTTGTTTTACTCTGTCTTCTTGTATTGTCATGTTTCATCTGTGGGTGAACTTAGACAAAATTACTCCTTCACCAGGCTCAATGCCTAGCAGTGCCAATCTTCCATCTACTGTGTTGGCGAAGTCTAAATAAACATTCAAGGTCTTAACATTTTCCTGGAATATAAATATAAATATGACCGAATAATTTACAAGAAAAATTATGGTGTCATATTAAATTAAAGCCAATGTGGTGTTTTCTTCAACAGTGCTTTTTTTGCATTATTAGCTACAGACAAGATTACTCCAACAATAATTTGTGAGACTAAACTGTAATTTGCATTGATCTCCATTCTGTACTAAACAGCAAATATCCTACAACAGCCAAGCAGACTATTGTGAAATAAAACCTAGGAACGTTTTTTAACTCTGTTTCAGTTAGCAAGCCAAATCCAATGGTAAGCCCATTATGGTTGTTTTCTGAGAAGTTAGTCTTGTGGTGTACTGAACTCTAGGAGTGTACTAAGCAAAAACTGGAGCAATTATGGAGCAAATCAACTGTGCCATATGGGCCAAATAAAAGTGTCTTTAAATTACATCAATTTAACCCTTTGAGTGCCAGAGAGGTATTCAACGCATTACACTTAAATGGTTGTTAAATGAAGAGTTCAACCCTTTGAACACTAAAGAGGTCTCCAAGGTACTGTGAAGCAATACATTAGGCATATATACATACATTAAGGCATATATACATACATTAAGGCATCAGAAGCCCCATTTAAGTAAATTAGGATTTTTATTTGTCCCCTATGCAAATTTCCTCCAGAACTGATACTTTTTCCCTAGAACATGAGCCTCTATATATGTTTTTTCTACTGATCAATAAGAATCATACTTAACATATCTAGAAGTATGCAGGTAACCATTCAAGAATAGATATTTTACATGTTCCACAAAGACTGTACTTTGGAAAATATTCTTTTTTGTGGAACAATTGATACAGGGATACAGGTAAATAACTGAATACATTAATTTCAGCTTAAGTTATAAAAGAGACAGACAAACACGTGTAATTCTTACAAAGAACTGTGATGTATACAAACAAAGGAAAAGGTGAAACAATTCTGTAGCAAAATCAAATGCACCATATACAAATTCCTCAAATTTCAATTAATTTACATGGTGCTTCTTGAATTCTAGAGAAGTCTTCAGTGCATTAGGACAGCATCCTGCAGAGCTTGCTAAAGAGGCTCATAGAAGGTGTGAGAGCAGTTATCATGTTATTGAAACAATAATATGCCCAGAAATGAGACGCCAATGGTAAATAAGGCCTGGTATGGGAGTCAGAAGGAAACTGGAGGTAGAACAATTAGCAAATGTTACATAGCAAACCGAGTTCTCGTAAACATAATAAGAAATCAAGAGTTGTCAAGGTAACACCAAGTTTAATAGACAGACATAATAGAATGGTCAATAGAAGCTTAGGCCAAACACTGAAGTTAGGATGTGCAAGGTTTGATCTTTAGCAAGTACAATAATCTAGCAAGATAGTATTTGAAAATCTAAGTTTGAAAAAGGAATCAAGTTGTCTGACTGAACAAGAAAAGTTGTTCATTAAGACCACAGTGTAACCAAAGCATGTAATCAAACTTTACCACTGTTAGGTCTGTTCAGTAAATGTATGAACACCTACAACCAACTAGCTTTTCTCTAGGTATAATACAGCAATCAACACATTGAAATACACCTCAACAGATAACATTACTTGCTAAATCAAGTTATTTATTTTTCAAAGTAAGATTAGAAGTCAGTTTAAGTTTGGATACAGTAGTATTTTGGAATGTTCTTAAGTCATATTTTTTTTCACTGTTCATGAAAAAATTCACAATAGCATCTCTGATAGTAATGCTGTTAACCCTTTGAGCGCCAGAGGGGTATGCAACGCATTGCTATGCAATATGTTGCATTCCCCTCTGGCATTCAAAGTGTTAATGTTGTTCATTTCATTATGTATGATGTATAAAATATATTTTATTTTTCAATTATAATTCAAAGTGATAATCGACTCCTAACCTCATATGTAATGTTAGTACTATACAACTTTTCATAAGAATTGTAAACTTTAGCTAAGATTTATATAGAAACAAGATAAAGTTTCATCATATATTTATTATATATATATATATATATATAAATATATATATATATATATATATATATATATATATATATATATATATATATATATATATATATATATATATATATATAATATATATTATATATAGAGAGAGTATGTCACCAGGAAAAATTGATGTCCTTAAGATCATTTATTATACAAAGTTTAATTTCAGGAACTTTAAATTGGGAGATTTCATTTTTTTTGCGGGGTAGGTTATTCCAGTCCTGAAAGCATTTAAATTCTAAAGCGTCTAATTGTCAAAATGTGGAAACATATTTAATTTGAAAAAAAAAAATATATATATATATATATATATTTATTTATACAATTCAAAAGATGAACAATCAAAAACTTTTCATACGTTTGATAAGTCGTAGACTTTGTGATAAAATCACACTATTTTACTCAAAGTATACTGCCATTTAAAATATAACAGATGAGAGTTGGTAGCGTATTAGCTGTAGAAATACAGGAGGCAAATATAGTCAGGTTGATACCTTTATTGGCTAACTAAGCAGATTTAGGATGCAAGCTTTCAAGACCTCTTAGGTCTCTTCTTAAGGCATCTTATATAGATAAATATGTAAATATATGTTATATACAAGTACACATTGCACTGTTTAGAATGGAAATCAGATAAGAAAGCTCAGTCCAGATCCATGTTCTTTAGCAGTCAATGGTAGAGTAGTGTGATGTAAATTGCAGTCTTCCTCTGAGTTAAAGGTATTTACGATCCCAGTGGGACTGTTGTAAAAGTTAATCTACAATGTGATAATGTGATAGGAATTATCTCTGTCTATTCAGATCATTATTTAAAGTATTAAACTGCAGCATATCTAAAATATAGACTTTGCAATACCTGAACAATTCACAGCAGTATTCTTGGCAAAGAGTAGCCCAGACATCAGGAGGATTAAGAGGCTTCAGACCCACTGACTGCTACTGTTAATGAGGAATTTGCAAGCATTACTTTTTAGTTTACACCCTTGATGCATATATTTCATATGTTATATTACTTTTTTATTCACATCACTACTGGTCATTTTTATCTGTTTGTTGTGTGTAAGGACCATGCAGAGGAATATGTTGGAGACCTTTCTAACAGAAAGGGGCAAACATTGCCTATAAACCAATATATGTTTTGTGCCCTATACTGCAGTTAGTTTGCCCACGTATTGCTCCTCTTCGCTTTTGCACAGAGGACATTATAGGCTTATATATAAGGTCAAATAGGCAATAGCAGGGTAAACCAAACACAATATAGGGGACAAGTATTATATTATTTCACATTTTGTTAAGCGCTGTGTACATGTATGGCGCTATATAAATAAAGATACATACAGATACATACAAATAAAAATTAAAGTTGATTTATGTAGGACTTTTAGTACCTGGAATGGTACAATGGTATGTTCAATGGGTATTTTACAATTTTCTATATGTCCTCTATGGAGCAGTTGGTTTGCCCCATAATTGCTTCTCACTGCCTCTCCTCATAAGACTCTCTAAGTTTTCCATTATCTGACACATCCTTTCAAGAATGATGGGAGGAGATAAGGCTATTCCTCGTTTAATTTAGATTTATGGTCCAGGACTACAATCTACAAAGCAATCTTGTCACACAAACCTTTGCAAAATGGAATGCACATTTGTTTATGTGAAACAGCATAATAGACATCTGTTCTGTTTTAACATTACACATATGTTGTCTTCAAAACTGCTTAAGAAACAAACAAGAAATGTGTTGTTTCAACCGTGTTTCAGTATATTGTGTAACAATTTACAATATCTATGGATGTATATAGAAAACATTACACAGAAAACATATCATGTGAATCAGGTACTTTATTAAATAACCACTTACTTTAACATATTCATAGTTCTTGCTGTTAATATAGACCACAACCCAATGTCTGCCAAAGCTAAACATTCATTCTGTTGAACTGGTATACAGTATCACTACTGAAACACCCTGTTCTTGTTAATGAAGGGACTGACTGAGTTACTCTCTAGTCATTGCCAAGACCTGCTCAGACTTAAAGATAGTTGGCAGACAACCATAGACCTATACAGTGTGTCTCTTGGTAGCATTGAATGTCTTTACCTTATGTTTATCTACTTGTTGATTCGTAAATCTTTAAATGCCAGAGGGTTATTCAGCACGTTTTAACCCTGTATTTCATGCTATGTACAATTTGCACAACATAAATCTTTTATACTAATAATTAGAAATCTTGTTTAGGGAGCTAAAAAGGAGCATTAATTGGGAAAACCAACTGTACTATAGGGTCCAAATAAAAATTTCCCAAATTCTCAATTATGTAAATGGAACTTTTAACCCATTGAATGCTAAAGAGGTATATGTCAAAAATCCGAGACCAGCTATATACTATCATTTACCCAAAGTACACAAGAATTTGCATAATCCCCCTGGTAGACCTATAATTTCGGGCATAAATTCATTAACGTCCAATCTTTCCACATTTATTGATTTCCATTTGCAAAAACTTGTTCTAGCCCTTCCTTCTTATTTGAGGGATAGTCAACATCTTATGAATGTGTTTGGGGATTTAATGTGGGAAGATGATTTTATGTGGTTATCTTTGGATGTCTCTTCTCTATACTCAAATATACCTCACGAGGGTGGTTTAGAAGTGATGGACTATTTTTTGTCCACAGATTTACTTATGCCAGTTCAACAGAGAAAGTTTATATTAGAAGCTATTTTGTACACTTTAACCCACAATTTTTTCGAGTTCAGTGACCGTTACTACCTCCAGATAAAAGGTACGGCCATGGGGACCAGATTCGCGCCAAGTTATGCCAACTTATTTATGGGATATTTAGAAGATCATATTATTTATAGGAATAATCCCTATGGCGCGAATCTGGTCCTCTACCACCGTTTTATAGATGACACCATTATTGTTTGGAGGGGTGATGCTCTTGAACTCGAGAATTTTGTGGTTCATATTAACAGTAATAAGTGGGGGATGTCCTTCACCAGTAATGTACATAAGTCCACCATTCAATTTTTAGATCTAGAACTATATGGTGTTGTAGGTCATCCCATCCAGTTTAAAACTTTTTTTAAAAATGTAGACAAAAATAGTTTCTTGAGATTTGATAGTTGTCATCAGAAAAAGTGGTTGAGGAATGTGCCATATGGGCAATTCCGCAGAATCAAAAGAAATTGTTCTAATCTAATTGATTTTGATAATCAATCACAGATCTTGAGACAACGTTTTTTAGAGAAAGGATATCCCTCTAAACTAGTAGAAGACTCCTATAAGAAAGCTAGAGAGTGGTCTAGTTCAACAGTGAGGGCATCACAAAATTTGACCAAACATGAGTCTCTTACAAGAATGCCAATGTTTATAACCAGGTTTAGTTCTAATTCTAAGGAGATTCAAAAGATTTTCAAAAAACATTGGGGTTTATTGTTAAGAGACCCTCTTTTGAAAAAAGAAATATCTAAAAAACCTCGAATAATATATAGGAGAGCAAGGAATTTAAAAAATCAAATAGCCCCTAGCCATTTTAAGAATTTGAATGAGGATAGAGGTATTAAACTTTCTGAAAAAAGACAAGCTGTGATTCAAGTGGGTTGTGATAATAGTCTGTCAAATAAGATCATCAAATCGGGCTCATTTAAATGTAATAAAAAAAGATGTCTAACATGCCCCTTAATTCAAGATAAGAAGGATGAATTTATATCCACTGTAACAAAAGAGAAATTTAAATTAATGGGGAGTATGAGTTGTGAGAGCGATTTTGTTATCTATCTCATAACATGTACGTGTCAATTACAATATGTAGGTAGAACAACCCAAAAATTTAGAACCCGGATGGGACAACATAGAAGGAATATATTGGGGGGTTTTTTGAATCATAGTGTCTCTAGGCATTTTTTGGTGCATCATAATAGAGATATTAGGGATGCAATAATGATGCCCATTGAACATATCCCCCAATCAGGAACCTTCAACAGAGAACAACGTCTAAATAACAGGGAGGCGTATTGGATTTTTAGGTTAAGTACCCTTACCCCGTTGGGTCTTAATGAAAATGTTGAATCACCAAAGATATAGTAATTTGTATTGGTCTTTGGGATTTTTTCACATATTAAGCACATTGTTCATATCAAAAAGAATGAATAAGTACACTATTATTGACACGATTTGGACTTTTGATCCTAGTCATTATATATATATAAAAAACCAATGTCACTATATAAAATTCATACACATAATTTCATTATTCATTTTATTTCACATCATATTCAAGTCCACAATTTATTTATCTTTCAGATTTTTAGTTTCATTCTTATATTTTTTATTTCTGTTTTTATTTTCATTTTTATTTTTATTTTCATTTATATTTATATTTTTATCTTCATTTTTATTTTTATTTTTATTAATTATAAATTTTTATTTTATTAAATTCAAATCTAAATTTATTTCTATTTATTTTTCATTTTTTATTTCATTTTTTATTTAATTTATGATTCGGTTTTTGTTAGTTTCAAAGTATTATTATTTGACACATTTCTGTTCACGAGGAGACACTTTATAGTTAAGAGATCTCTATGGTGTTGCTTTGTATTTTTGTACATGTTATAATGTATTAAAAGGTAGATATTTTGATTAACATCTGTTTCCCTAAGTAGACTTGCTTTTGATGATTTTGCAACCTAATTTTGATGTTTTGTTATATGTGTCCAGTGAGTTGTTTGTAGCCAAGTTGTTTTGGTTGATTCGCTGTGACTTTTACGTATATATTTTAATTCAACGTATCTCACATGTTTTTTTTTGAGGCATGAGGTTAGGGAGATATTCAACTATTCTGTCGTTTGTGACAGTCAGTTCTTATTGATTTAAATATCCGTTTGATCTGTTTCTCTCCCCATGCTCCATGAAAATGAATATTTTTTATAGTGGGCTTTTTTTGATATAGTATCGGCACTATATTACAGGTGGTTGTATTTTCAACTTTTAGCATACATCTCCCATCATCCTCGAGATTGACGAGGATTGATGACGTGACCAAACAGGTCTAGTTGCATCTAACCAACCAACAACGAGGCACAGGTATTTAATTTTGTTTGTTCATGACGGGTTTTTCTGATTATTATTATATTTATTTGGTGTGATAGCTTTGAAAAAGCGGTGTTACAACCGCGAAACGCGTAAGCTTGTTCCAGCCGATATTTTAAAGTGTAATAAATATATATATTTTTTATCGAAATACCCCGCCTTGTGATTGCAAATATCCAGAGCCTGACTTGGAAGAGTTTCGTGAGTAACCTGAACGGAGACGGGTGAAATCTCTCCGTATGTGTGATTGTCAGTGAAGTCCGATATCGGCTCACTGACCATAATCCATGTGAGTGTGATTCTAAAAATTTGGATTTAATAGAGATTGCTCTCTACATACTGTACCATGTGGCGCTCTCTTATTGTTTTTTGAGGTTGAATCATTTGTATACCGCTGGGGGAGAAGCGTGTTTTAGAAGAGCAGCCGTGAAATCTTTGCATTTATGCATTAGTTCAATTTGTCGGTCCGGTGTATATCGTCTCTGACACACAGTATATTGTGAGTGCGCACCTTAGGGTGATTTGGTGGTGGTCAATTTAGATCTATTGATACACACAGGGGCGCCCTGTTTCTCTTTTTTTCTTTTTTCCCCATTTCTCATATCAGATATCTGATAAAATGCTTTGCAGAGCTCTCTGGTAAAGAGATTAAAATACCTTTTAAATCAATGGAAATTTTCAGTTGTACCCTATGGTGCAGCTGGTTTGCCCAGGAGTCCTCCATATTAGTTGCCAGAATGCGGACACACATGATTAAAGCAACGGGTTCTCAACTCCATTCATCAATACACCACAACAGTGCAATTTCTAACACAGTTTCCATTTAAGATTAGGTTATTGTTAGTAAAAGTGGCCTTCTCAAATTAAAATAGCCATGGAGTTGTCCTCTGTGCTCACATGAATATTAAAACATACATTGTTGGGGGTCCTGGGAACTTTCTATGAAAGTCTATAAACTGCATCATTCTTTTATAATACTTTGATATCCTCCTCCTATTATACAGTGCACTTACAATGTTGTATTATTAAAACAGCATCTAACATAATGCCACTGAGCAACAGTTGGGTTAGGGTAGTTAGGTTAGGTAGGGTTGAGGTGGTTAGGTAAGTTAGGTTAGTGTAGTTAGGGTAGTTTAGGTTAAGGTAATTGATCTAAAAGAAATAATTTTTCTAAATATATTGCATGACATGTCTGCAATATCCCATCATACTCCAGGTTTAAGTCTTGGCTCTGGGAAGTTTTCTGGGTTATCCATTTGCTAACCAGTACCTAGTGAAGAGATTCATCAAATCTGTCAATTTTTCAGGCCAAGAGTTGTTCATTCCTATCACAGATAAGATTCGAATTTGGTTCTTAAAGCATTGATGGCTGATCCTTTCGAACCACTAGAAGAATGACCTCTAAATACGCATTCCCTCAAGACAGGGTTTTTTGTGGCACTCAACTCATAAATATTATAAATAAAAAGATTTAAACTGGGGAACTAACTCCTTCATATCATCTCTCGTTGTATATCTATATTCCTACTGTAAAACCTGCAGTGTGCGCCTCAGTTTACCACTAAATCATAACAACTGCACAAAAAGAGAGAAAAAATAAAGTAAACTTTATTAAGGCCACATAATGACCTTAAAGTTACGTCACTAAGTGTGAATTACAGTGAATAGAAAATCTGGAGAAAGTAATACTTAACTTTTATTAGTCTTTAAACTTAAAACAAATTTATTAAAAATAACAACCCTGCATTCTACATGTATCCAAGCAAGTTCGTCATAAATAGAGATCATCCGGATACACAGTCTGAGTTTGTATTGGCATGTAAGTTACAGGTAAGGTATTTATAAGTCTCGTGAATGCATTATATGAAGATATCAACTTGTCAATAATAATACCATATGGTGTTATACAGGCAGTAATAGGATGTTTTAAGTTTAAAGACTAATAAAAGTTAAGAGAAAAAAGGAAATCTATATACTGCAATGACCACTAAATGCAATGAGAGTTTGCTACTGTCCTGGATGGTACTGCAGTGAGCAGAAACATGGGAAAACCAAATGCAACTAGTATGAGTTGCTTTCTCCCAATCTTCTATTCACTCTAATTCACACTTGGTAATATAACTTTAAGCTCAGTATATGCCCTCAATAAAGTTTACTATTTTCTATTGTACGATCTTATTTTTATGGATAGGAGAAAAAGGCAATTTTTTTCATTATGAATTTTCAATTAAAACCCTCAATTTGCCACCTTTTCTGCAGAATATCCAGCACATAGAAACCTCATAACTTCTCACTCTTATATTTCCTATGAGAACTTTGAAAGTTTCCTTCTATGTTCAAAATATCCTGTGCTGGGGTTTAGATTAAGTATGCATATATCTATGGCTACTAATGATGGGAACTAGAGGTCAGTATGTATGCCTCTAGGGTTGCCACTGGACAATGCTGGGGGTCATTATGTGTAATGCTACAACTACCAGTTCACTGGATTAACACTGGGGATCAGTATACATGGTTTTGGTGGAATGATGGGCAAAATAAAGCCCTCCAGCAGCTACACTGCTACAACTCTCATCAATCCCCACTAGCAGTTGCTCCTATCTTTGGCTTCCAGTGCAGTGGAACAAGTGTGGGAAGTCAGTATGTGGGTTTCTATTGCTATTGTGGGGCAAAGTTAGTGGTCAGTATGTTGTGTTCTATTACTAACAGAGCAGTGGGACAAGGCCCTGGGATAGGTGAAAATATTCCCCTCAAACTGAAATTGGTGAATAATGGCACTTTACACTTGGCGGATAATTTCCAGCGAAAAGTGCAGTTTTTCTGCCTTTTTGCGCCTAACTCATTCAATTGAAATCTATGTGACCATTCAAGTTACATACAACACATAACAAATATTATTTTATTTCCCAAAGACATAGTATAAAAGCGGCATGATGGTGTTGGCGGGGTGTGGAGAAAGAATCTGTTGAACAGGGAATGTTTTTGTGTGGTTTGTTTACTGGGATTAAGGTGCAGTTAATAAAAAAATAAATCCTAAATACAATTAAAAAAAACATAAGTATAAAAGGGGTATGAGGAGGGTGCTTGTGTTGGTGGGTGGAGTCTAGAGTATTAATCAGTTAAACAGGTAATTTATTTTAGGGAGGGTTCTTGATTGGTGTTGGGGGGACAGTTAATAAAAAATGAATAAATAAAATAGAATAAAATAAGAAATGTGTCTGTAAAGTGAGAGAGACAAGAACCACCTGATATAAACTGCCACTGGGGTGGACTGATACTTGACTTGATAGAGTATTTTGTAGTGGATGATTTGTTAGATTTGTTGTTAGAGGCCCAAGCCCTGAGGAAACATTGATTTGTAGGACTTAGGCTTGTTAGAAACAAACTCCCAAAAATTGTTTATTTTTTTTGTAGACCCATGTCTTTTTTTTTTCTTTTTTTTGTATTTTTAAAGCACAAGCCCTGAGGAAAAAAATGCCTACTGGCCTAGTGTCAGCAGGTTATGTTGTGTTGATCAGTGGCCACTGGCCATTGTCAAATGTCCTCCTGAGTCTATAATTGTGGAATTTGCAACTGATGTTCTTGCTGCTGCTGAGTTGTTTAAGCAGCTGGATGATTAGGCAGCTGAAAGGGAATGGGATCAACAACAGCAGTAACATGGGTGATGGATGATGAAGGTTCCACTTGCCACGACTGCACTTGAGACAGTAGCAGCACAATAAGTAGCCCCCAGTATATGTGGAGAAGTTGGCCAATAATTCTTCTCCACCTTCCCCCCCCTCCAAAATCATGGGTGTGTTGTTACTAGAATAGAAATTTTAGCCTTGACAGCAGGAACTGTGCCTCTCATCCTCAGCTGCAGTGTGTGTGGTAAATAACACCTGGGGGCTCAACTGCATCCAAACACCATGACACTTGAAACCAAGTACTGCCGCTGTCACTATATCCTTGTGCAGACCCCGATAAGGACACATGACAACTTGCTGACAGTTTAATAGTAATGATGAACCCTTCCTGCTACCATCTTTGCATATTCTGCGGGATGAAATCTCTTTAGATGTTGCTTGATACCCTGCTTGCTATTCTCCTCGACCATACTGCCATGTGTGGTCAGTTCACCACTCAGTGTGTGCAATGGGTGGACACGAACTGCCACATCCTAACATTTACAAAGTTGCTATCATTTGGTGGGGGAGGTAACAATGAACATTAACATTTGACATAAATGTCATGGTGTCTGTTTTTCATGTGTAATATCAGGTAGCTTGTGCCAAGGTGTGTTCCCTCCTTTTCTCTTCTCACTGACTTGTCACAAATTGTGCACAGTGCCACTGGTGATGACTGCACTGTGCCAGGCCCAAGAGAAAAATGGACCCACACCCATGGTTTCAGGGGATAGTGGAAGGAAACAGGTGTTGAAGAATGGCCTCTTTCTACTTGTCTTCCACATTCCCCTTCACTGTCTGGGGTAGTGAATGATTTTTCTGCTGTTGCTGCTACTGCCTCAGAATCAGCACTGCAACTAGGACCAGGAGTATTCCTGCCATAAATTAATGGGCAGAAACTTTCTAGCCATTGACAAAATGGCAAAGAATTTTGGCCAATTGGCAAAAATGAGAAGATTTTAATCTCTGGTTTTAAAGTGGATTTTCCTGTGATAAAGCAGACAACATTGTGGTTTTAGCTGGATTTCTCATGGGAACACGGCGAGAGCTTTCTCCTACCCCTACATCCAAGATGTTTTCAAATTTCCAATCAAAAATATTTGTCTTCCTACTAATTCTCCCAATGCTAAAAAGTGAGCCTACTTAAGCTAGATAGCATTTCAGACATGGCATGACATCAGTAAAAGCTCTGTTTAAAAAATTCCTGTTTTTGTCAGTTACTTTCAGCCTTCCAAGGGAATAAAAGTAACTATTCCAAAATGATTACTGTCATTTATTTCAAAAGGTTATGAAGAAGAAATGTAGAGCCACCATCTGGATAAGTATTTATACCAGTTCAAACACTGGTTTCCATTGTAGCATACAGATGTCCCACCTTTTTGTCATTATTTTTAAAGTATTTACATCATCATAATTACCTGTGTTCAAATAATTGGGATGGCAGGGGTTAATTTTTTTTTGTAGTAAATGCCTATGATCCCATCAGATTACAGTTAATCTGGCTAATGTTTGAAAAAAAAAATGAGTTTGTTACTTTCTAGAAATAAAGAGCCTTGACTACAAGAGCTATTTCATTGCAGTTAATGTTCTTCCTTTTATCCTGATCTTATCCCATATCTCCTGATTTTTCTTCACTGCCTTTATTTGTGGCATAAAGGCAATGGACATTTGCAGGGATAGCACTAAATCACTAAAACATAATATAAATAGTTTCCCTATCACCAAGGTTTTATAGTGGAAAGGGTTAAAAATAACAAATGACACATAAGTTCACTCAACTTTTCATTCTTGTGGGGACTTACAGGCAATAAAAGGGGAGCCATTGGACACCCCCCCACACACAAAATGTTTGTGGTCTAACAATCCAGTAGAAATCAAATGCCTTGGAGGTGTGTTTAATAATCCCTATCTGACTGAATTCCAGTCATTAAATGGGTGGGGAGGACTTAAGTCAACTGAATATGGGGTCTTAGGAAACCATTGTCAAATAAAAACATATAATTGGCCCTAAGCCTTTGCTTCATTTTACAAAAAAGAAGGTAGTAAATAAAAAAAAAACAAAAAAAAAACAGTTCTAAGTAGGGGTGGGCAAAAGGTCCTGTTGTTTTCCACGAGAAAATAAATAAAAACCACATGGTTGTCCACATAGTCGCTTGAAAATCCACCTAAAACAAATGCCTTAAAGTTTTCTCCTTTTTTTCCTACTACAAAAGTAAATTCACTATTTTTTTCAATGGCTACAATCTTCCAGCCCATACTTACGTGTACTTTAGGTTTTAGAGCCAAAAACATGACATTTCAGGGAGTGAACCTGAAAACTAAGCAGCTAGAGAGGGTGCTAGGCGATTTTGAAGCTATTTATTTATGAAATGAAGGCAGCAGAGGCTCCTACTGTTAGCTAACAATATGAGCAGCCATCTAAAAAAAATAGGAGAAGCAGGAAGGCCCGTGATGTCTCTAAGTTGGAGGAGGAGGAAGTGACCACCACCAGCATGGAAGGGTATGGGAGCCCTGATTCCCCAGACCTAATGATGCCCAGTCCCCCAAAAACATCCCTTGGGAAAATTGTAAGTAAGGCAGAATTGGGTAGCAGTGTGAGCAGCACAGGTCAGCTACTTGTGCCTGCAACTACTGCTGCCTGTGTGCCTTCTAATATTTAGGAGGAGGAGGAGGAGATGATGGCAATGTGACAGAAAGGGTCACACTCACCATCTGCAAGCAGTCCCACTATTACCATGCAACAACTAGAGAGTGTTGGGATGAGGGAGGGGGTGATGGTGATCTTGATGATAATTGTGATGAAGCAGCTGGTGGTGGGACTAGCATGACTGTTGCTGATCCTCCTGCTAAGGTGGAAGGGGAAGTGAAAGTGATAATGCAGAACAGCCATACAACATCCCCCTGACCCTGTGATTCCCCTTCCCCCAGCATTTTGCTTCTGGGACATGATGTTGAAGAAGGCAGAACTGGGTATCAGTATTAGCATCAGCACAGATCAGCTGTCTGTGCTACTATTGCTGCCAGTCTGCCTTCTTCACCTCAATATAGAGATGGAAAGTTTTATAGTAGGGGACCCACTGTCACAAGTGTCATCATCACCAACCAGTGCGACTTTCATAGAGCAGCAACAGCACCAAGGAGGAACTAGTGGTGGAGGTGATGGTGGAGCAGCTGAGTTGGAAGAGACAATTTCCCCCCTCCTGAAGGTCATGGGTGTGGGACTATTTTTCTCTTTGGGCAGGCACAGTGCAATCATCAGCGACAGCACTGGGCATGATTTGTGATGTCAGTGAAAAAGGGAAAGGAGGGAACCACCTTTGGCACAACTACTCTGATAACACACATGACATACAGATACTATGACATTTATGTGAAGCATGTTAAAGCCAAACCCTCACCAAAAAAATCGGGAGCTGCTGTTGTTGTTCCCCGTCTTTCTCCTAGGGCACCAAGAGTCGAGGTGGAAATTGATGAGGATGAAGAATAGAGAAACCCAGCCTGAGACTGAAAGTTCGATGGTGAGTGAAAACACCTGGCTCGCCATCGGCTTCTTGAACTACGGTCTGGAAAGGGTTAGTAACATCTTCTGGTGATCCTCCTCTGTCATCATTACCTCCCCCTACCTGCTGATAGTGATTCTGTAGATGCAAAGATGTGGCAGTTTGTTTCCACCCATTGCACATTATGTGGTGCTCTGACCACACATCAGTGTGGTGGAATATAATCAAAGGCATGGACTCAAGCAGCATTTGAGGAGATTCTGTTTGGCAGAATATGTTAAGCTAGTGGAGATTCATCATTATTATTATTAATTCTGCAGCTCTACTTGGTTTCTGGGGAGATGATTGATTTGACATTGCAGACATAAGCATCAAGGTGTTTGCTTTCAATTGTGCCAGTTGTTGATGTGAGTGCAGATATGTCCATTGTTCCCAGTCCTTCCCCTATTTCCTATACACACTGTGCACATTTCAGTTGCTGTTGAAAGGCACAGTTCCTTATTGCTGTAGTGTCAAGGGAAAACATGGCATTCTAATACACACCCATGCTTTTTGAGGAATTGAAGGAGGATAAGCATTATTGGCCAACTTCTTTCTCCATATGTACTTGAAGTGGTGGGGGCTAGTTGTGGTGCTGCTACTGCCTCAGTTGCACTACTGGAGCTAGAGGCAAGTGGACTCATGATCACCATCACCCATCATCACCGATATCACTGTCGTTGTTGATCCCATTCACTTGTAGATGCATAATCATCCTGCTACTTAAAAAACTCAGCAGTAGTGAAAACAGCAGTCACAAATGCTGCAATGACATTGTGGCATTTGCCAATGGCCAGTGGCCACCATAACATGAACTACTTGTGATAGGCCAGTAGGACACCTCAGGTCTTCTTTAAATATATCAGAGAGGCCTATAAAAAACTATGTTGGGGGCTTGTTTCTAACAAGCCTAAGTCCTACAAATCACTATTTACTCAGTGATTGTGCCTCTCACAATCCCGAGTCCAACAAGTCATCACTGATTCCTCACGTCTTTTGCCTCTAACAGGTCTGAGTCCAACAAATCACTGATTCTTAAGGGCTTGTGCCTACAAAGTGTAAGTCCTACAAAATAATGTTTCCTCAGGGTTTGTGCCTAACAAGTCTAAGTCCTACAAATCATGCTTCCTCAGGGCTTAGGCCTGTAACAACAAGTCTAAGTCCTACAAATCAATATTTTCTCAGGGCTTGTGATAAACAAGTTTAAGTCCTACAAATAAATGTTTCCTAAGGGCTTGCACCAAACAAGTCTAAATCCGGCAAATCAATATTTCCTCAGGGCCTATGCCTAAGAAATCTAAGTCCTACAAATCAATGTTTCTTTGGGGCATGGGCCCCTAACAACAAGTCTAAGTCCTACAAATCAATGTTTCCTCAGGGCTTAGGTTTCTAACAACAAATCTAAGTCCTGCAAATCAATGTTTTCTCAGGGCTTAGGCCTCTAACAACAAGTCTTATTCCTACAAATCAATGTTTCCTCTGGACTTGTGCCTAACAAGTCTAATCCCTATAAATGAATTGTTCCTCAGAACTTGGGACGTAGATCAGTCTAAGTCATACAAACGGTCCCCTACAAAATACTCTTTACCTTTAAGTATCAGTCTGCCACAATCACAGCTTACTTCAGGGGGATCCCTGTCTCTGTCACATTATGTACCAATTTTTAATTTAATGTATTTATTTTTATTAATTGTCGCCCCTATCCAAGTCAACAACCTCCCTAAAAAATTCCCTGTTCCACTGATTCTTTCCTCTGACTACCAACATAAAGATCCTCAGACCCATTTTATACTATGGCTGTGAGAAATAAAATAACATTTGCTATGTGTTGTTTGTAAATTCAGTCTTCCCATTGATGTCAATGTAATTAGCTAGGGAAAAAATAGTGAAAAAACTGCACATTTCACAGGAAATGTTCTGCTAGGTGGGACGTGCCATTATTCATCTATTTCGGTTTTGAGACAAATATTTTCGCCTATCCCCACTAATAACTGTTATCCCTCCCAAGTCATATGTCATTGCATAAATTGGTGAACAATGGAATTTTCTGCTATTCATGCCTTATTATTGTAGCACTTAAAAGGTTAAAGTAAAAAAGTAAGTAAAAAAATGATACTTACATTTCCAAAAGTCAAATGGAAATTGGAGCTGCACTTACCTCATTTTTCACCTCTAAAGAAACCCAGGATGTTAAAAAATAAAAAAATAAATTGACTTCAAAAATAAATCTGTTATGAGCCCGTGTACTTAAAACTTTCCTCTGAAGATACCAAAGCTTCCACTAAACCTATCGTTTAGTTTCTTCAGAACCAATCAAAAGCGGAGCTTTTTTCAGCCTGTGATTGGTTTTACAATGGACAATATGACTCTTATTCATGCTTTTCTTTCTATAGTTTGTGCCTCCTGTGTTTAACCAAGAGTAACTATTCATGAAGGAATTATGGAAAAAGATATTATCAAAACATAACTTTTACCCACATAAATCATTTCAATTCAGTTATTCTAGTTAATCTCAAAATAGCCACCTTTCATCTTGTAGTCTACTGTAATTAAGCATTATATTACATTGACAAAGTGTGGAATACATACCTTACTATCAAAAGGACATTCAATATTTTTGCATGCAAACAGATATATTTAATTATTCCACTTCAATGCCAGAGGCTGTCAGGAAAACATATGCAATTTATTGCCAGACCTTCTGGTAGCATTGGAGTTACAATTGATGCCATTCTTTGTACAGGTGTTTTAAGTTTTCTGTTATAGTGGAGGGATTTTATTACAATTTGATGCTTTCAGACATACAGAGAATGTTGAGGTTATTTTTAAATCCTACATTTTAAGTTTATTTTATTATAAACTGTTTCCATTAAAACAAGACCTAGTCCATTTGTATTTATCAATTAACATATTTGGAAAGTATATAAAGCATTGCCTTTTTTTATTGTATTCATCTTGTCAGAGACAATACTATTTCAAATACTCTCCCTGGGGCATATCATAAACAACAGTGAACACGTACACAGCCCTTTTAAAATAAATAGGATTATTGATACATAAAATGCACTTCAAAGTGCAGAGAATGATGGAAGTTATAACCTGGAAGCAGCTGAAGGGCATCCTGTTGCTACCTATTTTAGCCTTGACCTACATTAGCCATAGAAGCAAAGATACTGACCCCCACAGCCTTGTCCCACTACATAAATACAGGTATAGACTTCCCACGTGTCCCAGCATAGTTCCACTGCACTTGTAGCCATAGAACCACACAGTGAATATATATAGTGGCAGGAATTATTTGAAATAGACAAATAAATGGCAAAGTTCTCACATAAAATGTATTTGAGTTAGGGAAAAGGCAGAAATTTGGAGGATCTCAATTTTTTCCTGAAATTTCCAGAGAGAAAAAAAAAGACTTTTCATACATCTCTAGGTAGTTCAGTTCATCCAGTTTAACAAAAATATATACTGAGAATAATGTACAAAGTAGAAATGGATCAATTCATCAAACAGTATGGGACACATAAAAATCTTCTCAAACTGTTGCCTCAATATTCCTCCAGTTTTAGTATATCAGCTTATCTGCATTTATTGTCAGATAATAATAGCATAACACACAGAGACAATAAAGACATCCAAGTAGATAAAAAAGAATATACATCAGTGCTCAGTGCTTGGAAGATTTTAATTTATCTAGCACCTGCTTTTTCTATTTCCTTAAGTACTAAACCCTGTCCACAGACAAGCCAAAGAATAACTTCAAACAAAATAGAAACAGATCAGATATCCCATGTCCAGCAAAGAATCCAAAGATTAAAATGTTTGTTGAGTACCTCCGATACTGCTGCTTCATGGACTTGTCCCATTCTCATCTGCTGATGGCTCACACATGTGTAAGTGCAGAGCTGCGGCTTCCTCCTGGATGGCAATGTCACGCGCTGTGACCCGATATGCACCAAGGCCTATATAAGCCTCTGCTGCATAGGTCTCTGTGCTCTCTTGTCAGGCTTTCTGCAGCGAAGACGCTTAGTATCTGTTGATTATTCAGTATATTCTTGAGCCGTCACCTGTCCCTCACCTTGTCTCTGCTTACTGACCATTTTTTTACCCTTGTTTGGCCTAATCGTTTCTCTAGTCTGTTAGCAGCCTGCCTTTGACCTTGGCTTGTCTTATCTGCTGTTGAACCACAGTAGCTTGCCCCTGACCCTGGTTAGTCTTTCATATTTGAACCATATCAGCCTGCCTTTTGACCTTGGTACCGTTTTGACTATTCTTTGCCTTTTCCTCTCTGGTGTGTAATTTTTCATTTGGTTCCTTCCTCATATTAACATTAACCAGCTTTTTGCTAACCTCTGTGTTCCCCCACTTGCGCAGTTAGTTTTCAGGATGCTAACAACACAAGAGAGCCAGTATCTTACAGTATGGAACCCTCAGGGCTTATTGAGGCCATCAACTGCCTGGGAAGTAGGATTTTGGCTAACCAAGTCCTCCTGCAACAGCATTTACATGAGCTACAGCCTGCTCTTGTTCCGCCAGCAGCTGCACCTCCCACTGAAGATCCTGCAAGCCAAGAGGTGCATGACTTACGAGGCCTTGAACCCAGAGTTCCCCTCCCTGACCTTTTTGATGGGGACAGATCTAAATTCAGGTCTTTTATCACATTCTGTGAACCACTGTTCTTGGTTAATCCTTACACCTACGCCACTGATTACATTAAATTTCGCACTACCATAACCCTTCTGACTGGGGGAACACATTCCTGGGCCCATCACTTGCTTCATTGCACTAGTCCAGTATTGGACACTTGGTCCACCTTCCGACAAGCCATGGAGTCCTTGTATGACGACCCATTCTGGGTATCCACTGCTCAAAGTGCTTTTGCAGTCTCTAAAGCAAGGCAGGAGACCAGAGGAAGAATGTAACGGATTTCCACAAATTGTTCATTGGCCCAAAATGAATTGAGCCTGCTCTGTTTGACCAATTCAGCTTTGGCCTATTAAAAGGCCTGAAGGATGACTCGGCCAGGGGTACGCTACCTGTATCTTTGGTAGAACTGATTTATTTGTTGATTCAAATCGACCGAAGGTTGAGAGAGAGATGTAGAAAAAGAATGGCATCCTCTTCTCTACTGGTACAGAGAACTAAGCCATCCACTGCTGCACTGCAGGACAACCTTATCACTGTGCCTTCTGCTCCTTAAAGTACTACAGAGGAACCAATGCAGTTAGGGACAGTACACTGCCCTCTATCCAGGGCTGAATGGGAACATCTTTGGCAACTCAGCCTCTTCCTATACTGTGGGGGAGATGGTAATCTCCTGAGTACTTGCCCTTCTAGACCAAGCTTGTATCAAGATAGAGTTACCGCTCCCTTGCCTCACCCTCTCTTGCTTCTATCGTTCCATCCACTTCTTGTCACTCTCCAGTGTAATGGTCAACAGAGTGAGCTGACAGCTATGATTGGCTCTGGGGCGAGTGCCTGCTTCATTAATCAAGACCTAATCACCTCTCTGGGAATCCCCATCAAGACTAAAAGACACCCTCTAGCTGTGCAAATGGTCCACCAAAGTCATGTACAGTCTGGTCCTATTGCCCTCAAGATTTACCCTTTACAACTTTCTGAATCCATGAATCATAAAGAAACTATGCAGTTTGACATTATGCTTTCGCTCTTGTTTCCCCTCATATTGGGCCTTCTCTGGCTTCGTCTACATGGTCCACTCATCACCTGGTCCACTGCTACAGTCAGTTTCTGCTCATGCCACTGCACAGAACATTGTTTGCCCTCCAGCACAGCAGTCACCCTGTCGTCCTTTTGTCCTTCCTCTTTACTATCCATTATCAGGCCTATGCTGATGTTTTTGACAAGAAGAGAGCTGCCTCCTTGCCTCCACATAGGCCTTATGACTACCCAATAGACTTAATTCCCGGAGCTGCAGTTCCTTTTGCGCATATGTACCCATTGTCGGGACATGAATCCCAGCATTTGAAAATGTACATCACTGAGAGTCTCCAGTAAGGGTTCATCTGTCCCTCTACATCACCTGCTGGAGCTGGAATCTTCTTTGTCTCCAAGAAGGAGGGAGTTAAACAAAATCACCATAAAGAATCGGTATCCCTTGCCACTCTGTCATAACTTACCTTGTTTCCAGCGTGCCTCTTCAGCTACGCTCGGCGTCTTTCCACGCATCATCTTCAGGCACAAGGCTTCAGAGTGAAGCGGCTCTCTGTTTTATGCCATGCTTCCTGTAGTCTCCTCCTACCTACTTCCTTCCTCTGAGCCTGATCCTCCTACCTACTTCCTGAGGAGGGGTTTTAAGGGCAGTCTTAGTCCTGACTCAGTTGCCCTTGCGTTGTTATTCAAAGCAGTTCTATTACTTTGGGCTCTGTGTATGACCTGGCTTACCGTCCATCCAACCTGATGCTGACCTGTGGCTCTGTCTGGCTATTCTTTTGTTTATCCCTATAGTGGACACCCAACCTGGTGCAGACCTGTGGCTCTGGTTGACTACCTGAACTGTGGATGACCTGGCTTGTCTGACTACCCTCTCTGGTGCTAACTTGTGGCTCTGTCTGAATATTCTTAAGTTTGTCCCTTGTACTTAGCAGACACCCAATCTTTTGTGGACCTGGGGCTCTGGCAGACTAGCTCCGATACTGACTGCAGGCATGAGTCAGTTATCCTTTTCCCTATACTGACTGCAGGCGTGAGTCAGTATTCTCACTACGTCGGATCAAGATTCTGTGTTCCTGGTTCCTGCAGAGACTACCAGTGGCTGAGGCCTAGTATCTTGACCTAGAGGTCAAGCATGGCAGCCTACTATTCCTGATAGCAGTGCTTTCTGGCTTGTAACCTCTGCTTGTTCCTGTTGTATTACTTGTGTGCTACCTTTCTTATATTATAATAAATTGCATTTAACTATACCGTACTGACTCCTGAACATCTTTGGGGAACTGTGACAGTACGTAAGGGCCATGAGTTCAGACAGTGACAGTAATGCAGTTATTCAAAGCATCCTGGAAAGGATGGAGACACTGAGTCAACGACTTGATCAGTTGTCTTTGGCCATGTAGACAGTTTCACAGCGCACAGCTAACCTCGAACAAATTTGTACCCAACTGGTTGGGATCCAGATGGTTGCCGTGGCTTCCTTAACCAGCTGGGCATATATTTTGAGTTGCTACTGTATGCCTTTCCCAATGAGCACAGTAAGGTTGGTTTCCTTATATCCCTCCCCATGGGCAGGGTGCTGGCATAGGCCAATCCGCTATGGGAGACAAATAAACCTATTGTTTCACAATTTCATGGAATTTGTGAAATCGTTTAAGTAAGTCTTTGATAGGCCAGACCGCGTGGTCTTGGCCTCCAAGCATCTTATGACCCTTCGCCAGGGTACTCGCACGGTGGGCGACTATGCGATAGGTTTTGTACCCAGACAGCCAAAGTTGATTGGAATAACGAGGCCCTGATGGCCTTTTTTTCAAGGGCTCTGTGACACAATGAAAGATGAGATTGCGGCTCGCAATCTACCTAACGATTTGGACAGGCTGATTGAATTTTGTATTCTGATGGATACCAGAATCAGAGAACAACCCTCTTTCAAGGAGTACCTGTGGAGGTCCTCAATCAGAGTGTCTGCTCATTATTCTGGCCCACCCTATCCTCCTTCGCCTCCCATACCTCTGGGGCTTGTTTCAGATGATAACGAACCTATGCAGGTGGATGCCATAGTCAGGGTGAGACTCTCGGTCACTGAGAGCCTGCAGAGGCCTCTAGGGGAGACATCTCCTCATGTTTCAGACCCACGCTATCCTCCTTTCTCCTCCCATGCCTCCTGATCTTGTTTCAGAGGGTGGTGAATCTAGGCTGGTGGGTGTCACCCAGCTTTCAAGGGAGGAGAGAGCGTTTAGGAGGAGGGAAGAACTTTGTCTTCATTGTGGTAAAGCTGGACATATGTTGCGGTCCTCTCCGAATCGCCCTGAGAGATGCATGAATTTAGGACCCGGTCGGAGACAGATGATAGGTGGCATTTCAGTGTCTCCAGAAAATTTTTTGGATCAGCCCACGTTGAAGGACTGTACTTATTAGGCAAATAAATCCGCCTCAGTTCCAACGTTACTGGACACGGGGGCTGCTGGATGCTTTATGGATACGGAATTTGCAGCCAGAAAGAATATTACATTGTTGCCTCTTGCTTCCCCGCTGGCTGTAGAAGACATTGATGGTAGACCATTACAGTCCACACACATTACTCATGAGATCACCTTGTTAGCCCTGAGGGTGGGAGCCCTGCATACTGAAACCCTGAAGTTTCAGGTGATTAATTCACCTCACCACGCCATGGTCCTGGGGTTTCCTTAGGTACAAAAACATAACCCCAGGATAGATTGGGAAACTTGTGATGTTTTGGCCTGGTTCCCACAATGCATGAAGTCTTGTCTATCTTGTCCTGTGAGAGTCACTCGAGCTTTGACTCCACTCCTTCCAGAGGAGTATATATCATTTATAGACGTTTTCAGCGAAAGTCAGGCCAAGGTCCTACCCTCTCATAGGCCGTATGATTGTTCTTTGGAATTGTTGCCTGGCACTACACCTCCAAGGGGCTGTATCTACCCCTTATCTGTAGAGGAAAATAAGACCACGGAGGAGTATGTATCTGATGCGCTGGCCAGAGGCATCATTTGTAAATCCACATCCCCCGCTGGTGCTGGATTCTTTTTTTGTCAAGAAAAAGGACATAGAGCTACATCCATGCATTGACTTCCGTATCCTATCCCCCTGATCACTGAACTCTATGACTGTGTCAAAGGATCTAAAATATTCACAAAACTCAATC
Source organism: Rhinophrynus dorsalis (assembly GCA_037306005.1). NCBI lineage: Eukaryota > Metazoa > Chordata > Amphibia > Anura > Rhinophrynidae > Rhinophrynus > Rhinophrynus dorsalis. The sequence continues at coordinate 266,992,812 of CM074720.1, read as the reverse complement.
TGAGAGCCACGTGCAACTTGGTGCGGATTAAAGAAGGGCATGAGTGGAAGACAGCATTCAATACCCGGAGTGGGCACTATGAATACTTGGTCATGCCCTTCGGGTTGTGTAACACTCCAGCTGTCTTCCAGGAGTTCATAAATGATGTTTTATGAGAACTCCTTCAAAGTTGCGTGGTTGTGTATTTGGATGACATTCTCATTCACTCTCTTACATTGGAGAATCATCAGTGGGATGTATCCAAAGTCTTGAGTCTAATACGTGAGAACAAGTTGTTTTGTAAACTTGAAAAATGTAAATTTCACAAATCTCAAGGAACATTCCTGGGCTATATCATTTCGGCTTCCAGGTTCGCATTGGACCCTCAGAAATTGTCCGCAGTAGTAAATTGGCCGCGACCTATAGGACTCAAAGTGATCCAAAGATTTCTGGGATTCGCAAATTACTACTGAAAATGTATTAAGAATTTCTCAACTATTGTAAAACCCCTGACTGACATGACTTGCAAGGGGGCCAAAACCTCGGAATGGTCACAACCTGCTATTATGGCTTTTGAAAGTCTCAAGGCAGCCTTCGCTGCAGCTCCAATATTGGCGCATCGCAATCCCTCCCTGCCCTTTACCCTGTAGGTAGATGCATCCGAAATCGGAGTAGGCGCTCTGTTGCCCCATCGCTCAGCTCCTGGTGAAGCCTTACGTCCGTGTGGGTTCTTCTCTAGAAAACTGTCCAAAGCTGAAATGCTTTACCAAATTGAGGACAGAGAATTGCTGGCAATTATCCTGGCCTTGAAAGAATGGAGGCATCTGCTGGAGGGCACTAAATCTCCTATCTTGATTTTGACAGACCACAAGAACCTCATTTACCTTTCTGAAGCCAAACACTTGTCTTCCAGGCAGGCCAGATGGGCACTGTTTCTGTCTTGCTTTAATTTTGTGGTTTCCTTTCTTCCTAGCTCAAAAAATGTGAGGGCAGATGCGTTGTCTCACCAGTTTTGTAGCCCATCCAGGGAAGAGGTTCCACCTTCTCCTAGCATTCTGGCTGATCGTATCCTTGCTACGATTCGTACCTGTATTACTTCCCCTCTAGGAGATGAGATTCTAGCAGCCCAAGACGCTGCTCCAACGGAGAAACCTGACGGTCATTGCTTTGTTCCAGCGCAGTTGTGCATTAAGCTGTTGGAGACATATCATGCCTCAAAAGTTGTTGGTCACATTAGTGGAGACTAGTGTTGAGCGAGCATGCTCGGCCGATGCTCGGATCGGCTTGAGCATCGCTCTGCTCGGCACATGGCGGTACTCGTACGAGTACCGCCATGTGCTCGCCCGCCATGTTCGGGTGGCAGGGATCTGTGCCGAAGGAGGCACAGATCTTACAGACGCTCCGCTGGACCACGAGGGACTGGAGGTAGGGGACATGTGGAGATGGAAGGGGGCATTGTGGAGATGAAGGGGGACATTGTGGAAGGGGGACATTGTGGAAGGGGGACATTGTGGAAGAGGGGCATTGTTGAGATGAAGGGGGGCATTGTGGAGATGAAGGGGGACATTGTGGAGATGAAGGGGGACATTGTGGAAGGGGGACATTGTGGAAGGGGGACATTGTGGAAGAGGGGCATTGTTGAGATGAAGGGGGGCATTGTGGAGATGAAGGGGGACATTGTGGAAGGGGGACATTGTGGAAGAGGGGCATTGTTGAGATGAAGGGGGGCATTGTGGAGATGAAGGGGGACATTGTGAAAGGGGGACATTGTGGAAGGGGGACATTGTGGAAGAGGGGCATTGTGGAGATGAAGGGGGGCATTGACCAGGCACCCTCCCCTCATCAGAGCAGGGGGTGCCTGGTGTAATGCTCGAGTCCTCCCATTGAATTCAATGGGGCTCGGGTGCTCGGCCGAGCACTCGAGCCTCCGGGGGTGCTCGGTCAGAGCACCCGAACACCCGAGCATCGGGGTGCTCGCTCAACACTAGTGGAGACCAATTGATAAGGTCCTTGTCACAAATATTTTGGTGGCCTAATCTCCGGGCCGACTGTACCGCTTTCACGGCTGCATGTACGACTTGTGCTCAAAACAAGTCGCCTAGACACCTGCCAGTTGGCTTGCTTCAGCCAGTGGCCAATGGGGAATGCCCCTGGTCACATCTATCCAGTTACTTTATGGTTGAACTCCCAGGTTCCATGGGTTGTGCAGTCATTCTGATGATTGTGGACACATTTTCTAAGATGAATATCGAAAGATAGAGATGCTCAACTAGGAACAAACCTGCAATACAAATTTGCAGGCTCTATAGGAATGGTGTCCTACCCAAGGTGCAATCTCTTTTAGCCCACTAGTGCCTTTCACAGAGAGAAAATATCCTAAAGCATATCGTATTGGTCCTACTCTTACAGCAATCCAACCACGAAATGCCAGGAAATTACTCTCTGAACAAGAGAAGCAGCCAACCCCAGACGTACATTTCAGCCTTGTTGGGCCTCATCAGTGAGGTGTAGCTGATCTCTCTAAGCACTGTGAGCAAGGGGTCCAAGGTTGGATTCCCCCTATTACCCTTGAGGTGACTAATCCCAAGCGTAATTTGCATATGTATATGCATGTATATGTACATTTGTATTGCAGGTTCATTCCTAGTGGTGCATCTCTGACTTTTGATATACAAATTTTCTAAGATGGCTCACTTTGTGCCACTTAAAGGTTTACCATCCACGCAGGAATTGGGGGTGGTATTTGCTAAAGAGGTCTTCTGTCTCCATGGCATACCTAAAGTAATTGTGTCCGATAGAGGAAGCCAATTTGTGTCCCGATTCTGGAGGTGTTTCTGTTCTCAAATGGGTATCCATTTGGCATTCACCTCCTCGTATCATCCACAGTCCAACTGTGTGGCAGAAAGGTCAAACCAAGCCTTGGAACAGTTTCTCCGCTGCTGTATCTCTGACCATCACGATAACTGGGCTACCCTGTTACCTTGGGTAGAGTTTGCCAGAAATAGTGCTGTTAACTCTTCCACAAAGAGTTCCCCGTTCTTGGTTAATTATGGGTTCCAACCCTCGGCTCTCCTCAAGACCTTCCAAGAACAAGAAATTATGGCTCTGGATGAGCATTTAAGGGTGCTCTGTTCCTCATGGGTATGAGTACAGGATACCCTACGTGATTCCATGCAGCGACAAAAAAGGCAGGCTGACCGTAGGCGACTGCCGTCACCTACCGTCCAGGTAGGAGACAGAGTGTGGTGGTCTTCCCATAACTTACACTTCCAGGTTCCATGTAACAAATTGGCTCCTCGATTTGTTGGTCCTTTCTGGGTGTTGCGCAAAATTAACCCGGTGGCTTGTGCATTGTAACTTCCAGCCAATATGTGCATTCATAATGTCTTCCATGTCTCCCTGCTGAAGCCCTTGGTCTGCAACATGTATACCTCTGCTCCTGTCCGTCATGCTCCCGTGAGAGTTGCAGATCATGAGGAGTATGAAGTTCAAAATATTCTGGACTCCCGTCTGGTTCGAGGGCGCCTACAGTACTTTATTCATTGGAAGGGATACAGTACAGAGGAGCACTCCTGGGTTCCAGTTGGGTTCACGCTCCTGTTTTAGTGCACAGATTTCATGCGCAATTTCCTGACAAACCCCGGCTGGATCCGCAGAGGGGGGGCTCTTGAGGGGGGTTACTGTCACAGCTTACCTTGTTTCCAGCACCACTGCTTCAGCGACGCTCGGCATTTTTCCACACGTCATCTGCAGGCGAGGCTTCAGAGTGAAGCAGGCCTCTGTTTTATGCCATGCTTCCTGTAGTCTCCTCCTACCTACTTCCTTCCTCTGAGCCTGATCCTCCTACCTACTTCCTGAGGAGGGGTTTTAAGGGCAGTCTTAGTCCTGACTCAGTTGCCCTTGCGTTGTTATTCAAAGCAGTTCTTTTACCTTGGGCTCTGTGTATGACCTGGCTTGTCTTCCATCCAACCTGGTGCTGACCTGTGGCACTGTCTGATTATTCTTTTGTCTATCCCTATAGTGGACACCCAACCTGGTGCAGACCTGTGGCTCTGGCTGACTACCTGAACTGTGTATGCTCTGGCTTGTCTGACTACCCTCTCTGGTGCTGACTTGTGGCTCTGTCTGACTATTCTTATGTTTGTCCCTTGTACCTAGCAGACACCCAATCTATTGCGGACCAGGGGCTCTGGCAGACTATCTCTGATACTGACTGCAGTTATCCATTTCCCTATACTGGCTGCAGGCGCGAGTCAGATTTAACTCATATTGACGGCGGGTGTGAGTCAGTATTCTCAGTACGTCAGATAAAAATCCTGTGTTGCTGTTCCTGCTCCTGGTTCCTGCAGAAACAACCGTGGATGAGGCCTAGTCTCCAGCAGTGTGGTCAAGCTTGCCATCCTACTATTCCTGGTAGCAGTGTTTGCTGGTTTGTAACCCTCTGCTTGTTCCTGTTGTACTACTTGTGTACTACCTTTCTTATAATAAATTGCATTTATCTATACTGTACTGACTCCTGAACATCTTTGGGGAACCGTGACATTCTCATACCAGAACTACTGGAATGGGTCTTCACCGCATCCGTCTTCACCAAGATCGATCCAAGGGGTGCCTACAATTTGGTACGCATTTGTGAGGGGGACAAGTGGAAAATGGCATTCTGTACTCGATGCGGGCATTATGAATACACCGTAATGCCTTTTAGTTTGTGCAATGTCCCAGCCACGTTCCAGCATTTTATCAATGATGTGTTTCGAGACCTACTCGACCAATACATAATTGCATACCTTGATGACATCCTGGTCTTCTCTTCCTCTCTTATGGAACATCGCCTCCACGTGAAGACCATCCTGACCCGTCTCCGTACTCACAGCCTCTATGCCAAGATAGAAAAATGCATCTTCGAAGCTTTGAGATAGCCTTCCTCGGCGTTCTCATCTCCCCTGGGTGCATCAAGATGAATCCTAGGAAGATTTCAGCCATTCTGAACTGGCCCATTCCTCCAGACAGAAAGGCAGTACAGAGGTTTATCAGTTTCTCCAACTTTTACCTTCATTTCATCAAGGACTTCTCCAACAAAATAGCTCCCCTGACTGCTCTTACCAAGACTGAGTCAAGTTTTCAGTGGACCAAGGATGCACAAGATTACTTTGATGCTCTGAAGCACCTGTTCTCTGCCAACCTGATGCTATCAAACCGTTCTTTCTAGAGGTAGATTCTTCCAATAACTGGAGCTGTGTTATCTCAAAGGTGGGGCATAGAGGACACCTACCACGCCCCTTCTCTAGACGCCTCTCTCTGACAGAGAAAAATGATGACATCAGAGATAAAGAGTTAATGGTCATCAAGCTCACTCTAGAAGAATGGTGTAATCTCCTGGAGGGCTATGAGACCCCTGTGACCATCTTTACCGATCACCACAATCTTGAGTACCTATGATCTGTTCGCAGGCTCAGACCTAGACAGGACCAATATGGTTTGTTCTTCACCCGCTTGCAAATGCACGTTACATACAGACCTGGATTTAAAAATGGAAAGGCCAGTGCCTTGTCCAGAATGAATGGTCCATCACCAGACTCTTCCGGTAGTCCAGATACGATTCTACTGCCTCATCATTTCCTATGCCTCAGTAGTGATCGTTTTACTAAGATAAGACAAGAGACCACACCTGCTATTGTTCTAGTACAGAAACACACTTTAACATTTTTCAGTGGACAGTGGACTGCATATATGAACCATCCTCTTCACAACAGGATGTCCTCAATACGTACCATGATCTCCCCTCTGCTGGTCATGGCGGAATAGCCCAAACCACCAAAAGCATAAAGAGACATTTCTGGTGGCCCTCCATGACACAAGACATAGAGATGTACGCCTCCTCATGTGACACCTGCCACCAATCTAAGAGTAGACATGCAAGACCTCCTGGTTTTCTCGTACCTCTACCAGCGCTTACGGTTCCATGGAAAGATGTTACACTTTACTTCATAGTTGAGCAACACAACATCATTCTGGTCATAGTGGACCTCTTCACCAAAATGGCCCATTTCATACCAAGTAAAGGCTTGCCAACTGCAGCTCAGACCACTATTTTGTTTCTTCTAGATGTTTTCCATTTACATGGATAGCCCGCTTCTTTCAACTCAGATAGAGGATCCCAGTTTACCTCAAAATTCTGGAAGGCTTCTTGCTCTGGATTACAAATTAAATGCAATCTGTCCTCAGGCTATCACCCACATACCAATGGCCAGACAGAGTGCACCAACCAGACCTTGGAGCAGTACTTAAGGTGCTTCTCAACTCATCTACGAGACAACTGGTTCTCTCTACTTCTGCAAGCGGAATTTGCATACAGCAATCATTACCACAGCACCATCTATACCTCTCCGTTCTTTGCCGCTTATGGGCATCACCCATCATGTACCTTCCGATATTCCTGTACCAAATGTTAACCAACAGATACAAGAATTGCAACAACTACACAGGGAGCTATACACCATGTTGACACAAGCCTATAAATGGCAGGCAGACAAACACAGCATGGACAGTCCTATGATGCAGGCTGGAAACAAGGTGTGTTTGTCCTCTGCTAACATACATTTATCCTGCCCTTCACCAAAGCTAGAACCATGCTTTCTGGGACGATACCTCATTACCCAGGTCATCAACCATGTGGCTTATTGTCTAGCTCTGCCCAAGGCTGTCCACATACATGGCAAAGTGTGTCTACATCAGAAAGTTGAAGTGCCTTGAACACATCAACAAAATCATATCACAGCAGTATCTACCTTTAGTGTATCTACCACCAGATATCTTATAAAATACTGCGTCTTTCATTCAAGACTCTTCTCTCTCCTGTACCCCTTACTACCTTTCTACTCTGATCTCTCCCCCTGTACAGCATCCCACCACAGCACTTTTGATTAGCCAACAACATTCTTCTATCAGCTCCTTTTGTGTCTACAGCTCTGTCTCATATCAAACAATTTTCCCTCTTTGCTCCTTATACATGGAATGCTCTACATCCCATGATTAGCCACTATATTTCTCTTGTGTTCTTAAAGTGTCACTTAAAATTACTCCTCCTCAAGAAGGTTTCAACAAGCTAGAAGGCACTCACATTGTACATCCAAGGCTCTTATTATTTATATATTTATGTTCCCCTATCCTGACTTGAAATTGAGCACTGCATTCTGCACTTTACCCTTACCCTGTTCTCCCTTTACCAGTTTATATTGTAAGCTTTCAAGCAGGGACCTCACTTCAATTTGTTAACCACTTGCCACCCTGTATTATCCAAACACCTAAATTGTAGCGTGCACCACACATTTGTGGAGATATAGAAATAAACATATTAATTAATTCATACTTACACAATTAAAGAAACAAAATATTTACAGAAATATTTATAAAAAATAAAATTTTTATATACAGTTATATGTTTGTAAATCCAAATAAGAAATCATTTTTTGGGATTTCATACTTTTTTTGGGAGGGGTAGGTTATTCTAAGCTATCAGAGCTCTGAAGGAGAAGAAAGATTAACCAGCTTCTTTCTTGTAGTGTGGAATACTCAGTGAGTTGTTGGCAGTGCATAAGAGTTTATAGTTAATATGGAGAGCTGGAGTGAGCATATAGCTCAGGTAGTCTGGTAGCTTTCCAGAAAAGTGGTTATAAACAAGGCAAGAAAGGTGAAGGATACATCTACATTCAAGTGTTAGCCAATTTGACTATTTAAGCATAACACAATGAACAGTACTGTAATTACATTGGCCAAAGCTAGGGATGGGCAAGGTTTTTCAGAGCAAAAGTGAAACATATTAAAAATGGCACTTCCTGTCTAGCATGAAGTTTCCCATAATCCATGAAAAGTGACCCCCCCCCCACTGCACTGGTAGACATAGAACCACACATACTGACACCCTGTTTTGTCCCATCGTAGCTATAAAACAGCACATACTTACCCCTAGCCATGTACCACTACACTGGTGGATTTATAACCACATACTGACCCCCATTCTTGTCCATCATCACTTGCAGATACAGAAACCAGCCCTCCAGCTGCTGCTAGACTCCAAATCCCATCAGTCCCCCCCAGCCATTGGATGGGACTGACCAACGCATCTATGGCCTTTTAATACTGTTCACTGAGCAGGAATGTGATTTAGTCTACTATATTAAATCCACAGTGATTTTATTTTATTTAAAATCTTCACAATAAAAGTTATATTTTAAATAATCTCTTAGCCCTATTTCCATTTAGTAGGCTGGTTTTGGTGCTGCTATTAGTGTTTTCTTTTTCTTTCTTTTTGTTAATTTAATTTTGACACACTTAAAGGGATAGTAATACTTCGTTTTAACTTTATTTTATTTTGTAGACATTAAAAAACATGAATAATGATATAAGTCTTATCTCCCAAACCTTTATGGTTTAAGAGATATTCACAAGCAAAGTGCCCCCCTCCCGCCCCTTTTACTGATGTAACACTTTTCAGCCAGGGCAGAAGGGAGGTGCCCAGGTAGACTGCAGAGAGGGACAATCTTCAATTAAGATAACAGAAAAACCTGAAAAGCTTGTCAAGGGGGGCAGGGATTTCATTGTTTTCAAAGGAATAAGAGTGTCCCCTTCAGTTATCTGTCCAGTCTATGGACTGCATTCCACATCTGAGAAGAGATTGTTTACAGTAGGTAAAAGGGGCGGGAGGGGGAAACTTTGCTTGTGAATATCTCATAAACCATAAAGGTTTGAGAGATAAGACTTATATCATTCTTCATGTTTTTTTAATGCCTACAAAATAAAATAAAGTTAAAACGAAGCATTACTATCCCTTTAAGTACATAACCTTGTCACCTGCTTGACACCCATATACTATATCGTGGTTGTGCACTAACGCCAATGTTTGTTTCAATACTTTTTTAAGGAGAGCCTGTTGAGTGATTTGGAAGAAAGCAGACTGAAGCATTGTGAAAAAGCTGGACATTTGGTTATAGTTAAAGTGTTTCACGTGTACACATTTTTCCAGGACTTCAGATAATATGGAAAGTAAAGATATTGATCTTCAATTTGATATCACATTTTTACTAGCACTTTTGTGGATAGGCAAAACTCTGGCCACTTTCTAGAATTTAGGCATATACCCGGATGACAAGGAGGCATTAATTAAGAATGTAACAGGAATGGCAGTGACCGAAGCACTGAGCTTTAGTAACATTGCTACCAGTTAGGAAGGCCCAGACTGTGATTCATTTTTCTTGGTTGAGAAGGTGGTCCCCCCATAATATTTTTTAGTTAAATAATGTTTATGTTCCTATTTTACAATTAATTGTACATATTTATACCAGAGTGGGGGAGATTGTCTAACTATTGGCTGCTACTGTGAAGTAATAAACAAGTACTCTATCAGTTGTATTTTATGTTCATAGCTAACACTAATAATTTATTTTAGCTATTGTTTGTAGTTGCATGCAGTTGTATACCATAAAAGACAATGTGAACCAACCATATGGATGTTTAATAAATTGTCTCTTTTGACCCCATTTACTAAGCCATTTTCCCGTTATTTATAACATATTCCATCACTTAGGGGAAAGCATTAAAATCGCTATTTCTGCCTGGACACTCAGAATTCACAGACGTGCATATAGTTGAGATTGATAACTCTGTTGATTGCATACAAAGCTCTTTAGACTGTAGTACCATTTGTTATGAAATAAACTTTCTCAAGAGCACTGGCTTACCTTTATTGAATTTTGGTAGTTTGGGGTCTTGCTGCATATACAGTATGCTGTGCAAATATATATTTGTATTCAAGCTAAGTACATTTTGTTTTAAACAGTGTATCTAAAGCATTCTTCCATTTTTACATATTTATGTTATGTAAATATATGTTGTACATGAATAGACTTGATATTAGAGTATGATTTTTTTATTAGAGCAGCCCAACAAGTGCTACGGTTCAAAAAGGTACCTTTGTGTTAAATGTCAATCTTCAAATTCTTATTACTTTTGATTGCAATGAGAAATACCCTTAAATATGGCAATGCCAAAAATCCTGAAAATTTGGACCGAAGCACTTTAGTAGAAAAGAAATGAAATGGTCTGGGATAATTTAGTACTTTTCCAATTTGTCATACTGTCATGGAAAGATTTTGGGGCTATGGCTAAGTTGGAGTAAAATGTTTTTCAACACAGATGTCTTAATTATTGAGAATGGGAAGACCCAAGTTTAGGTCACATAGCTAAATAAAATGTACCTTAAATCAATCGAGCATGCACAGAGCACTTGATTGACCCAACAATTAGTTTAAGAAACCAACAAACATAGCCTTTAAACAAGTGGAAGACAAGGGGCTCAATACTATTACCACCATTAAAACCGGCTGTAATAGTAAAAAAAACACTACTGCCTTAAAAACCCAGTAAAAACACTACCTCCTATTAAACATCCCCCCCGCTAGAAGCTGATTGGCTGTGAGGTGCATCAGCAAGTCCCAGCTAATTGGAAGCTGCCAATTTATTTTGAACCAAGACTGGCATATAAAAGCTAGTCTTGATTAAAAATTTCAGCAGTCTGACTCGGGCAGCGGCCCGAGAGGTGGCAAGGGGGGGCTCTGTGAAGCTCAAGATGCCTTCAGCTGCCAGCGGAGACAATGGGGGGTAAGGAATTACAACATATACTCTCAATGAAAAATGTGAAAAGCATTTCATTATTTTATTTAATGCAGACTTTAAGATGCCACCTAAATTGTCACTTTAAGCACTGGAGGGCTACCCCTCTGGCACTCAAAGGGATAACGGTCACATCTGTAGCGGCTTATTTTGTTTTTCAAGTCAATGAGCACTAATGGAAGAGAAGAAGAAGAAGATGGCCACGACCCCTCTGGACATCAAGATTACTGGTAAGTTTTTTATTGTTGCGACATGTTTGAACTGTTTGTAGATTAATCCTATGAGTTCCAGTGGGGTATGCAACACTGTATAATGTGTTACTTACCCCACTGGCACTCACAGGGTTAATCTTTTTCTTTGTTTCAACCACAAGTATGTGTTGAAAGCCAGTTTTCCAGTACATACCATAGGTTTATACCGAGGGCTTGGGACCCGGTGCCAAGTGAAAATTTGGCACCTATTGGACATTTTTACATGGTTTTTGTTGTTGATAGAAATGTTTATAGGATTGTAAACTGTGCTGTCAAAACCACTACCGCTGGTTTTTAAAATACCTGGGCTAATAGAATCAAACCCTAAAAGCTTAAACTGTTGAGAGATAAGGAGGGCAACAGGGAGTTGTAAATTTTAAGAAAGAGTGGCCTAGATATTGTATGAATTTCATCCACTAGTTTGAGACAATAGACAGGATATCTAAAGAATGTGTAATGTACATTAGCTTTAGGTATTAGTGTCTAATTTGGCACCATAACTGTGTTTTACTGAGCCACGCAGGAAAATGAAATTAGTACCATAGAGCATCACATTTCTAATGAGACATCTGAGAGTTCTTCAGGATATATTTCATTTGAATTCTCATACCTCAAAGGTTGAAGAGCATTAGACTTACCTTCTGTTGACCCATTTATATCATAAACTGTAACTGGGGGAAGTAGAAGATAGCACCAATGGGAATTTGATTGTACTTGGGGGAACTTTGGTTCTATATTCGTCTTTTTTGTATTATTATATTAACCCTTTGAGTGGCAGAGAGATATCCATTGCACTGCAGTTCAATGTATTTCTTACCCTACCCTGAGTGCTTGCTGCTGTTCTTGGTGCTGAAGTCTCTCTGCATTGTCTCTTATCCCTCCCCAACTCTTCAACACCTTTACTCCATGAATATATGTTAATTATCACAGTTTCTTCCCTCCCCTTGAATCCCTAAATCTTAGTACATATGGAGATGTGCATCTCTATCACCAAGGCAATGTGCTTGCCACACACAGACAGACACAGTTTGCATCTTCCCCTGGACTTTGTGATATGCATCTTAATGTTCAATGAACAGTTGACTCAATTGGGCATCAGCCAGTGGAATAAGACTGATGGTGTTATGATGGTGTTATGGATCACACATGGATCTCCACCACATGGTTCTCTTTCAAGGTATCATGCAACTGACCATTCTTTCATTGATGTCCTCTGTCATTGTCTGGTGGAAGAATCTGTCATCATTATTTTTATACATGATGCATCATCTTGTATAACTGTATTGGAGAATTGATGGTAATTGCATAAACTTGCAGGTGTCCCCAAAAAGTGCAGGTTATTTGGTTCATAACATGCCCCACGTCGAGATACAGTTGACTCCATTAATAATAAAATGTCAAAACATTTTGCAAAAAAAAATAATGTTTTTTCCCCAATTCTCCTGCGCAGTGTATGGCAGCATTGGCAACGGCAGAGAAAGTGAGTTGCTGCACATCCTCCCTCTAGTACCTTATGGGCCGATGCCCATTCCATTATGAGGGAATTTGAACAGAAACTCCCTTTATATATGGGCAGTGTCTGTTCCAATTCCCTCCTAGCTATTGGCTGGGATGTGCACCTCCCAGCAAATTAGCTTTGAGCTGTTAGAACAGTGCAAAAAGCATTGTGGTATAATACATTACATATCCTCTATATACTGATCACGACAGTAAAGTGATTTAGTGTATCTCTATTTTTTCACTACTATACTGACAGGTTAGTAGTGTTGAGCGAGCACCCCGATGCTCGGGTGCTCGGGTGCTCTGACCGAGCACCCCCTGAGGCTCGAGTGCTCGGCCGAGCACCCGAGCCCCATTGAATTGAATGGGGCGACATGAGCATTACACCAGGCACCCCCTGCTCTGATGAGGGGAGGGTGCCTGGTCAATGCCCCCCTTCATCTCCGCAATGTCCCCCTTCATCTCCGCAATGTCCCCCTTCATCTCCGCTATGCCCGTCTTCCACAATGTCCCCCTTCATCTCCGCTATGCCCCAGTTCCACAATGTCCCCCTTCATCTCCTCTATGCCCCTCTTCCACAATGTCCCCCTTCATCTCCGCTATGCCCGTCTTCCACAATGTCCCCCTTCATCTCCGCTATGCCCCTCTTCCACAATGTCCCCCTTCATCTCCGCTATGCCCCTCTTCCACAATGTCCCCCTTCATCTCCGCTATGCCCGTCTTCCACAATGTCCCCCTTCATCTCCGCTATGCCCGTCTTCCACAATGCCCCCCTTCATCTCCGCTATGCCCGTCTTCCACAATGTCCCCCTTCATCTCCGCTATGCCCCAGTTCCACAATGTCCCCCTTCATCTCCTCTATGCCCCTCTTCCACAATGTCCCCCTTCATCTCCGCTGTGCCCGTCTTCCACAATGTCCCCCTTCATCTCCGCTATGCCCCTCTTCCACAATGTCCCCCTTCATCTCCGCTATGCCCGTCTTCCACAATGTCCCCCTTCATCTCCGCTATGCCCGTCTTCCACAATGTCCCCCTTCATCTCCGCTATGCCCGTCTTCCACAATGTCCCCCTTCATCTCTGCTATGCCCGTCTTCCACAATGTCCCCCTTCATCTCCGCTATGCCCCTCTTCCACAATGTCCCCCTTCATCTCCGCTATGCCCGTCTTCCACAATGTCCCCCTTCATCTCCGCTATGCCCGTCTTCCACAATGTCCCCCTTCATCTCCGCTATGCCCCTCTTCCACAATGTCCCCCTTCATCTCCGCTATGCCCGTCTTCCACAATGTCCCCCTTCATCTCCGCTATGCCCGTCTTTCACAATGTCCCCCTTCATCTCCGCTATGCCCGTCTTCCACAATGTCCCCCTTCATCTCCGCTATGCCCCTCTTCCACAATGTCCCCCTTCATCTCCGCTATGCCCGTCTTCCACAATGTCCCCCTTCATCTCCGCTATGCCCGTCTTCCACAATGTCCCCCTTCATCTCCGCTATGCCCCTCTTCCACAATGTCCCCCTTCATCTCCTCTATGCCCCTCTTCCACAATGTCCCCCTTCATCTCCGCTATGCCCGTCTTCCACAATGTCCCCCTTCATCTCCGCTATGCCCCTCTTCCACAATGTCCCCCTTCATCTCCTCTATGCCCCTCTTCCACAATGTCCCCCTTCATCTCCGCTATGCCCCTCTTCCACAATGTCCCCCTTCATCTCCGCTATGCCCCCTTCATCTCCGCAATGCCCCCTTCATCTCCGCAATGCCCCCTACCTCCAGTCCCTGGTGGTCCAGCGGAGCGTCTTCAGATCTGTGCCTCCTTCGGCACAGATCCCTGCCACCCGAACATGCCGGGCGAGCACATGGCGGTACTCGTACGAGTACCGCCATGTGCCGAGCAGAGCGATGCTCGAGCCGATCCGAGCATCGGCCGAGCATGCTCGCTCAACACTACAGGTTAGAGGTTTATCTATCACTTGCCACCAATATTTATTTGGAACGTATTAGCTTTGGTCATAAGACTGTAGTCACCAGACAAAGCAATAATTTTCCATTGCTTATTCAGATACTTGCATGCTTTGGTTGTAAGACTGGCAAAACCAGGCAGAGTGATTCTGTGTATTTTCTTCTATATTGCTATACATTTAGTTTGACACTTTCGACCTTGCAATAATGTGGAAATGTATCAATTTTGGTCATAAGACTGTAGCCAGCAGACAAAACAATATTTTTCTGTGGCAGTCAGTGTAATTTTCTATACATATACAGTTGTAATCAAAATTTTTCAAACCCCCATTGCAAATCAGGTTTATTGTCAAAATGTACAGACTTTCAGCTGTTAGCAATGAACAAATCAAACCAAAGCAATTTAATACTTCAAGTATTTTCCCCAAATTGAATAATTTGATTACGAAAGTCTTTGTTTGGTGGTCACAGATCCTATATCAAGCAGTTTTCTTCTCTTCCCCTTACTACATTGGTTTCAAGGTTTTTCAGGGAAATAGCAACACTTTCAAAACACAGGTATTTCTAAGCATAAATAAAATTTTCTCTAGGCAATTACATGTGCCCCGAAATGTGCTTACTCTCTGCTTAATTTCAAAGACATGAAACATTTAGTGAAAAGGCTGCTGCTCTAAGAAATTGAATAATCATGATGGAAACCAATCTATACCATAGGGGGCAAATACAAATTCACATTGATTTAAATGGACTTGTCTCCTTAAAACAATTGTAGCTAATTAAAAAATTATTTAAAAATGCCTATATATTTGCAACATAAATAGTTTTATGAGAAATTAACCTTTATTTGTTGATGGGACAGTGCGGCACACTAATAATTTGTTTTGTGCTGGGCCAATTTTACTATATCTTGTCCTATAAATGAATCTAAGTTTATGGTTAAGCACTTCATGTGTGAAATGCTTGAGGGTAGCTAGTTCATCTGTACAGTGACTGTTGGTTCGGTCCTTTAATAAAAGTTGCTATTTTACATGCCAAGAATTTGATCTCCTACCTGACTTCCAGTCTTCTCCTTTACAATATAAATGTAGACAGAAGTCCCACATTGAGGACATGTCTAACAGCATAGCGAATGGTATGTTTGGCTTTGGATAGAACTAATTACCATATATCTCAAGTAATTAGCATAATATCTCAGCACTGCTCAATGTAAATATAAAGGTTACATTTCCCAAAGTATTTATTTTACAGACTTTTGGATAATAAAATATATAGGTGGACCTTAGTTCTCTTTAAAGGAATAGTAATACTTTGTTTTAACTTTATTTTATTTTGTAGGCATTAAAAAAACATGAAGAATGATATAAGTCTTATCTCTCAAACCTTTATGGTTTAAGAGATATTCACAAACAAAGTACCCCCCCCCCACGTTCAACCAGATCAGAAGGGAGGTGCCCAGGTAGACTGCAGAGAGGGACAATCTTCAATTAAGATAAGGGAAAAAGCTGAAAAACTTGTCAAGGGGGGAAGGGCTTTCATTGTTTTCATACAAAGAAAATTGTCCCCTTCTGTTATCTGTCTGGTCATACAACCAGATTCACATCTGAGAAGAGATGACTTACACTAGGTAAAAGGGGCGGGAGGGGGAAACTTTGCTTGTGAATATCTCATAAACCATAAAGGTTTGAGAGATAAGACTTATATGATTCTTCATGTTTTTTTAATGCCTACAAAATAAAATAAAGTTAAAATGAAGTATTACTATCCCTTTAAAACAATCTAAACATATCTTAGGGTAATAGGCCCATGTTAAATGAAGCTGCTAACCCCTTTGAATGCTAGAAAGGTCTTCAGTGCATTTTTGACACTCAAGGTTTTAAAACTGCACTTAAATCAATTGGAATATTGGAAATGTTAACACATTCCCCCCTCGCATGATGCAGTTGTTTTATTAAAAAATATTTGTTCCAGTTCTTCTAATTGCATCAGCCTCAATATAAATGATATTTGGATACAAATTGTTCAAAGCATCAGTGCATAACAATGCAGAACACACTGAAACAAGTCATTGGAGGACTGAAGACTTCCTTTTTTGGATGCTAATAAGGTTTGAATGATTCATTGAACTTATTATTGCTGGATTACCTTGTATAAATGTTTAACATTGCTATTATGCAAAGGTGTTTACTGAAATCTCACTTGCCTCTTATGTATGTGCACTTTCATTTGAGCTCTTCTAAAGCCTTCTATGGGAAATTTTGTCTGTACACTGTTGTGTCACTAGAAAGTAGCCTATTTATTACACAGTATTCCAATCTGCCTTCTCCATTTTAACGCTAGTTATATTCCATATATAATCACTGTATTGCTTAACAATTTACCAGGTATTCCAGACAGCTACCATGCTACAAATTATATCTTATTTGCAAAAATAATGGAATACATTTTTCCTGAAACACTATATTCTGATCCAATTGCATTTAAAAATTGGACACACATAGCACCCAGTAATTCTTCTCTGCTTATTTTTGATCTGCATAAGACATGAACATCAAACATGATATTACAATACACTATGTACTTTGTTTTCTTGTCCAGGGACATCAGGCAATAGGAGACGTATCCATTCCACAGCAGACATGGCATTAAAGTGCCTTATACTTTGTTTGCTTGTCCTGTCCAAAGCAGGGACATCAAGCCGTAGAAGAAATATCCATTTATATTTATGTTTTTCTTCTTGTTCTTAGAAAGGGTATTGATTTGGTAGTTTATTGACCCTTTTATTAGTTATCAGCAGCTTCTCAGGAAACTTCTGACCAGTTATTTGGTGTGCATTTAGTAAACACCAGTATTGATCATTGGTGCGATCATTTTTATTTTATCACTCTCTTGCTTTCTCTGGTCACCACAGGCATTGCAAGGTTCCAAAACGATCTGGGGCTAGAGCCAAAGGCAAAGTTCAATAGCATGCCACATTGTAGTGAGGAGGAGTGTATCTACACATACAAACACATACACACACACACACAAACCACACATACACATGCAATCACACACACACACACACAAAAAAAAACATGTAATTTGCCTTCTATTGAAACCATTGGGATCTCTTCACCTCATCCTGTGACTACTGATGCTTTGAGGTTGATGCGTTAATAAGAACTAGCAATTCTGGAGCAAACCAAAGGCACCACAAGGGACAAATAAAGATCCCCATCGAGTTAATTCTTTGAATACTAGAGAGGTCTCCATTCCATTGCATTGTTGTCCTTTCTAGCAATAAAGTGGTTAAAAGCCTAAGGTACAGTTGGTTTACTCCAGAATTGCTGTGGTTCCTCTTCTTGCATATGCCCCATTATGTCCTGTACTCTGAACTGCAGACGTACTAGGATAACACCAAGTAGTGAAAGCAACAGAGCATCAGTAATCATAGATGTCCATATAGGTTTTGGGGGATTACAACAGCTTCAAAAGCAAGTTAAATGAACCACATGAGTGCTAGAGAGGTTTCCAACACTATGAGATCATTTCTTTCTCTACTGACCAGTTATTGTTATCAAGTTTGCAATTTTAGCTATAACTCCATATGATTCTAAAGCTATTTTCACAATAAACAAAAATATCTTGAAAATTACTGCTTTGATTTCATTGTGGATTTGTTCAATATCAGTGAATCTAGAAATATTAAATTTTCAATAAGATGACGTGTGAAAAACTTACTAAGAGATACTAATGTAAATGTTGTAATTTTGTAACTGCAGCCTCTTAAAGCTTTCATTCTTGGAAGTAACATTATTGCGCATGCTGCCCCTTTAAAGGGATAGTAATGTCAGAAAAAAAGTTTTATCTATATGGTAGATACAATTAAAAGAGAGTAGTTGCACTTATTCGCATCTCTCAAACCTTTATGGTTTGAGAGATATAGGAAAATAAAGTTATCCACTCCCTTCCCTTTCTGTTTGATGAGCTGTAAAGCTGTCAGAAGCAGATTCTGGTCGCTTGACCAGACGCGGCTCTTCAGCAGTGCTGATATAACAATATCTAATGATAAATACTTCATCGGACTGGTCTACAGTGTGTGCTTGCAAACCAGGCACACATTGTAGACCATTCCGATGAAGTCTTTATTTTTAGGTTTCTCTATGTCAGCGCTGCTGAAGAGCCATCTGATCCAGGAACCAGAATCTGCTTCTGACAGCTTTACAGCTCGTCAAGCAGAAAGGGGAGGGAGTGGAGAACTTTATTTTCCTATATCTCTCAAACCATAATAGTTTGAGAGATGTGAATAAGTGTAAGTACTCTCTTTTAATTGTATTTAACATATAGTTAATACTTTTTTTCTGACATTTATCCCTTTAAGTTAGCTTTTGTATGGCTTGTGCTTATGATGTAATCGGTGGAAGGATTAACCCTTTGTGTGCCAGTGGGGTAGCCAATGCATTGCTTTGAAAGACATTGGCTACCCCTCAGGCACTCAAAGGGTTAAAGCAAAGACTGGGCTGGATGAGACCAACTGCATTTGCAGGACCAGAAGAAAATCACAAGTCTGGTGATCAGCCAAAAATACTATAAGAAGAGTGAATAGAATATAAATAAGGTATGTAGTGGTAATCAGGAAAGCTTTATTTAAATGCAAAAGCACCTTTGTTGGCAAGAAGACTTTTGTGCACATTTAAAGTGATAGTAATGTTGCATAATAAAAGCAGCTCTAATTAATCATCATAGTATTTGGGCCATGGAAAGTGTTATTTCAATTCTGTCAGAGTTGTAGTACAAGAGTAATTCAATGATAAAGTATCCTCCTCCTCCCCCTTTTACTAATGCAACACTGCTCAGCCAGATCAGAAGGGAGGTGCCCAGGTAGACTGCAGAGAGGTACAATCTTCAATTAAGATAAGGGAAAAACCTGAAAAGCTTGTCAAGGGGGGCAGGGCTTTCATTGTTCTAATAGGAAGAAGAGTGTCCCCTTCTGTTATCTGTCTGGTCTATGGATTGCATTCCACATCTGAGAAGAGATGGCTTACACTAGGTAAAAGGGGCGGGAGGGGAAGCTTTGCTTGTGAATAGCTCTCAAACCATAAAGGTTTGAGAGATAAGACTTATATCATTCTTCATGTTTTTTTAATGCCTACAAAATAAAATAAAGATAAAACAAAGTATTACTATCCATTTAAATATTTTTCCACAAAAAAAAAATCCTCAAAATTCACACACTACAAATAAAAAAGTAAAAAAAAAAATCAAAAGGAAATGAAGAGTAGTGGAAGGGTAGTAGAGAGAGGCATAGAGCCAGCCCATAGGAACCTCTGGGCCAAGCAAGAATTACTTAACTCCTTGAGAACCAGAAGGTTGTGCATCTCAATGCGTTGCATACACCTCTGGTCCTCAAGGGTTAATAAGCAAATCAAGTGCAAGCCATTTTCTATGCTAGCATTTTCTATGCTAAACATGATCAATTTTTGCACAGGTGTGATCAGCATTTTTCTAACTCGTCAGATTATCTAGTTTATAATGAAATCCTTATAGATCAAGGTGAATATTGAATTGAATAGGGGCGAGAGAGAAAATTATGAACTCAAAAGTAAATAGAAAGCATAAGGAATTCAAACACAGGTTATACCATCAACAGAAACAATAACATCACAAGAATTAGGAGAACACATGACATATTCATCACATCACAGAAAGCCATTCTGGTTTCTCAGAGGCAGCAGCAGTCCAATATAGGTGGTAGTGATAGTGGGGTTGGTGAGGGTGTACAATGTAGTGGTAAACAAAACAATTGTTGTTCTGCACTGGTGTGGATTGCAGTGGAAACACTTAGAATCCCACCACCAGCACACAGTCAGAGATGGTTTTCAGTGCTGCTGGTTATATTGTTAATGAGCATAGGAGTAGTACGCAGCATCTCATTTTTAAAAATGAACCAGCATCTCATACCATCAGATTGACATGTAGCAGAAGTGAACAGAAACATGCAAGTCACAGAACCATGTACCACTAACAGCAACAATGACAAAGAGGAGGGATTTGCATAGTTGCCAGGGCACTGCAAGCCACCAGAAAGTACCAGTACTATCATCATCATATACACTAGCGGTCAAAAGTTTTGTGACTTTTAGTTATTGCAATATAACTTGACAAAAACATTAGAAAAACATGGGTATTTCTAAAATCAAGACAAATGTTATAATCTAGTTAGCAGGGTTTTTTTAGCGTTTGTACATGTGTAAAAGATTTTTAGTGCAAAAGTTAAAAAAAAGTTCATTTGTTACATTTGTTTCATCATATTTTATAAATTGTTTTATGGGAAATTTGATGAAAATAATGGTATCTTTAGAAAGCCCATCTTATGGCAAGAAAAATAGTATATAATATATTAGACATGTGCGAATTCATTCGGAGACATTCGGATTTCGTCGAAAATGGGGTCATTCGAAGACATTCGGCCAATCCGAAACTCAAGGGTCATTCGGAAAAAATGATCCGACTCCGAACAGCCCAGGTCCGAAATTCGTCGAAACTTTCGGAAGTTTCGGCAATCGACACATTTCCAAAAGTTTTGACTACTTTTGACCAGGACCTTTTTGTACTTCCTGTGCGCGCTCAATTACTTTCCCTCCATAATTTTCCCTCCATGTCTCTAGTCCAATTCCATTCTCCGTTTCATGCACTACTTCCCTCTTTTGTCTGTATTCGAATAGCCTTCTTCGTTTCATGATGGGGGTTGGACTAATGACACAGTCACACAGACAGACAGCCTGCATTTCCTCATTGGGTTGTTGGAGCTCAGAGAGAGAAGAGATTAGAGAGTGTACAGTTGTTGTGTAGGCAGGCAGGTAGCATTAGGCTAGGCATAGGTAGGCAGCCAGCATTAGTTCCAGTTATTGCCACTGCAAGAGCAAGTAATATTTGTTCCTGTGCAAAATATAAAAAAATATTAGGTATTTGTTCGAATACAGGGCCGGCCCTTACATGGGTCCCAGTGGGTCCATGGACCCAGACGGCACTTTGACAGGGGCGGCAATTTACCGTCCCATAGCATGTTTATTTTGTGCTCTTCCTCCATTTCTGTGTTGCAGGGTGTCCCATCCCATCAGTGCTTTGCAATGCATTGCGTACCACTCTGGCACTCAAAGGGTTAACACATTACATCTATCACATTACAATCATTGATGTTTATTCTTGATGTAGTATGAAACTCTACAATGTATATACACATAGAGTTATCTGATATGAGGGGAAATCAGGATAGGAAAACGAGAGAGAGGAATTTGGGTACTAAAGAGGGACAGTAGGGTAGGAGGCTGGTACCAGAAAATGAAACCTTAATCTTTACCCATGTACTAACATAGAATGTGACATGTAGTTTGTCCATGTTCGAGTCGACCACTTATGTTGAGTAGGATGTGACAGGCATGGGTTTTCGATGTCGAACATATGCTAAATTGAATGACAGGCATGAGGTTTCGATGTTCAAACATATGCTAGATTGAAGGACAGGCATGGGGTTTCGATGTTCGAACATGCTAAATTGAATGACAGGCATGGGGTTTCGATGTTCGAACATGCTAAATTGAATGACAGGCATGGGTTTTCGATGTTCGACGTTTGCATTGTGACTGGCATCCCATGCTAGAGTAGAGGCATGCACAGACTTTCAATGTACGACAATGTCCGTTTTTGGGATGAATCTTTTTCTAAATGCACACCCTGTCTGCAAATAATGTTAGCAGCGTGCACGGAGGCGCACTGCTATAATTTAACCCATGTTAAATTCGACCGAATAATTCGGAATGGATCAGAATTTCGTCCGAATCGAATAGGCCCGGTCCGATATTAAGATCATCCGAATTAGAAAAAAAAAAATTAGTCCGAATTCGAATTTTACCGAAAATTTTGCCCGTGCACAAGTCTATAATATATGTGGGTACATTGAACGAATAGGAGTAAAATTACAGTTAAACACAAACACAGTAGAAGTGTTAAAACAGCCATGGTCCAGAAGGCGAAAAAATGGTACTTTCTGCTTGGCAAAAAGTTTCTAGCGAAAACTGCAGATTTTCTGCTGTTTCCCACTTTTTTCGCCTAGCTCATTCCATTGAAATCAATGGGAACATTGAAGTTACACGCAACACATAGCAAATATTATTTTATTTACCAAAGGCATAATATAAAAGGGGCATGAGGGTGTCTGTGTTACTGGGGTGTGGTGAAAGAATCAGTTGAACAGGGGATGATTTTTGGGGGTGTTGTTTATTGGGACAGTTAATAAAAAAATAAATCAATAAAATAAAATAAGAAATTTGTATGTAGAGTCAAAGACAGGAACTCCCTGACAGAAGCTGCCACTTGACTTGATAGAGTATTTTGTACAGGATGATTTGTAGATTTGTTGTTAGAGGCCCAATCCCTGAGGAAGCATTGATTTGTAGGTCTTAGATTTAGAAATAAGCCCCCAAAATTTTTCTTTTTTTTTGTAGGACTATGTTTTTCTTTTCTTTTTTTTTCAAAGCACAAGCCCTGAGAAAAAAAAATGCCCTACTAGCCTAATTCCAGCAGGTCATATTGGTTAGTGGCCACTGTAAGATGTCCTCCTGAGTCCTGAGTTGCAACTGTTGTTCGTACTGCTGCCGCTGAGTTGTTTAAGCAGCAGGATGATTAGGCAGCTGAAAGGGAATGGGATCAACAATAGCAGTAACATGGAAGATGGATGATGAAGGTTCTACTTGCCACGACTGGCTCCACTGATGCGCCTGATGCAGTATCAGCACAATATGTAGCCCACAGTCTATGTGGAGAAAATAAGAAGTTGCCCAATAATTTTTCTCCATCTGCTCCTCCTTCAAAATCATGGATTTGTTGTTATCAGAATAGACATTTTTTCCTTGAGAGCAGGAATTGTGTTTCTCATTAGCAACTGCAATGTGCACAGTGTGTGTGGTAAATAACATCTGGGGGAACAACTGTATCCAAACACCATGGCACCAGAACCCAGGTACTGCCGCTGTCACTATACCCCTTGTCCAGACCCTGCTAAGGACACATGACAACTTGCTGACTGTTTAATAGTAATGATGAACCCTCCCTGCCAGCATCCTAGCATATTCTGTGGCATGGAATCTCCTCAGATGCCGCTTGATGACCTGGTATTGATTCTCCTCCACCACACTAGCATGTGTGGCCAGTGCACCACACAGTATGCATTGGGTAGAGATGAACTCCCATATCCTATCATCAACAGAGTGGCTATCATTTGGCGGGGGAGGTAACAATGAATGAGGTGGACTGGAAGAAGATGTAATTGTTATCCTAGAGGAAGAAGCTGATGCCGAGCCACTTGTTTCACTCATCATGGAACTTCCAGTGTCTGTCTGGGTTTCTCTATTCTTTCTCCTCACAGTCACTAGCAGTAAAATGAGGATATTGATTACCCCCTCCTTCATTCCTAACACTAACAAGCTGCTGGACCTTCTTAGTAGTAATAGTACTAGAACTGGTGGGATTGCTTGGGGATGGCAAGTGTGGCTTAGGGTCCCCTGCTGTCACACTTGGCATCATCTTCAGCACTTGTGGATGCAGCTTCAACACTGACAGCAGGCACAGCACTGGTGGCACTCTCAACAGCAGGCACAGTATTGGATGCAGCAGGTTCAGCACTGGCAGCAGGCACAACACTGGTTTAAACAGAGGCAACAATGGTGGCAGCAGAGGCAGCATGTCTAGCAGCAGGCACAGGCAGCTGACCAGTCATGCTCTCACTAGTGCTACCCTTTTCACCCTCCCTTCCCATTCCCTTTTCCCCCTCCCTTCCCATTAAGTTCCCCAATATCCCTTGGGGAGATTTAGGGGGACTGGACAGTATTGTTCAGTAGTGCTCACTTCCTCCTCTTCCTCAGACTCGGTGGACACATAATGGTCCTTCCAGCTCCTCCATTTATTATTTTTAAACCTGCTCAGCTGTTTCTATTGTGTTTGATTTCTGCAAATACGTCACGTTTTTATAGCGAAAAGGTGAAAACTTTCTAGACATTGAAATAATTGCAAAAAATTCTTGTCAATGGGTAAAAAATGCGAACATTTTAATCACTAGTTTTTCCCAAAAAAAAGCAGACAACAACAAGGATTTTGTGGAATTTCTTGTGGGAACACTACGAGAGATTTCGCCCACCTCTTATGATCTGTAGATAATAAAATTCTTTTCAGAATTATAACAAGGAAAGCCATAAGAAACATTATTTGCAAGCAATCCATAATAACTATTGTTTGTACACTTAGTTATAAAAAGAAAATGTATGCAGGCTTACATATCAATACAAACCTTGTAAGAAATTATGAGCAGGCTTGTATAGCAATTAAAACCTTGGAAAAATATGAACAGACTTACATAACCCTGCAAACCTTGAAAATAATTATAAACAATCTTGTATGGCAAGCCAAATTTTTAAAAAATGATGTAAGCCAAGCCAGGCCAGTAATATGTCACCAGTGTCAGCAAGGGACATATGCCACCCATCTTTGATATTGTGGTGTTTAGTTCCTACTGCTTGGTCATCTGAGTATATATATATATATATATATATATATGTCACAGCAGCTTCCGTATCCATTTTGCTCATGATGAGGAGAACAGTATGACTGAGATAATTTGGCAACAGTGATATTGGACAGGTGGTGGTGGAGATGGATATCATGGTTCTTCTCATTACTAACCCTAGTGCTGTGGAGACAGCAGCAGCAACAGTAACAGCACAAAAGCCACTTGCACTATAATCAATATACTCCTTCCCCTCCTCCCACTCCCCTAAAATCATTGGCATAGGAATATGTTTCTTTGGGAGCAGGGAGGTACTGTGAAATTCTCAACATCCTCGATGTGCACAGTGTGTGAAAACATTGTAAAGACAAGTAAGGACTGGAATCACACAACTTGCATATCAGCACTCATAAAGCAGGTCCAAATTACCAACATTAACCTAATAATGCATCTGGTTATGTTGAAACATCCCCAGGAAATTGCCTGCTGTCAGTCACTGACTAAAGCCCTTGTCCATTCCACAACATGTAAGTCAGTTATGTGATGGTGAATGACTTATTGTACATTTATTAAAATAGTATACTCTTCTAGCTATCTTCTTAACATATTCAACAGGGTGTGCCATCTAAATATTCTCCCTTATGTCCTGCATTCTACTGTTCTCCAAAATATTGTCATGTGTGGTCATAGCACCACAAAATATGCAATGGGTAGAGACATACTGCCACATCCTGACATCTGGAGATGTTGATGGTGGTGGCAGCATTACTCTTGCCTGCTGCTAGTAACATTGAAATGCCAGCCCAGAAGTTTAATAACAGCGTGGACTGAATTTCCACCAGATTTAAAATTGCTTCATCTGATTATGGAGGTCTCTCTATTAAAGGGGCTTTTTTTCCATATATTATGTGGAACTTATGTAATAATAGTATTCACCATATCTCCATTTGCCAAAAAGCCTGACTGCAAACCATAGACTTCTCTGAGTATGACTCATCAGATCTGGCATTCCTTCAGGCAATGAGAATCCTGCTGAGTTCCCAGGAAGAGGAGGGAGGATCTAGGTTGAGTAGAGCAGGAGTTCCAGTTCTGTCTGATCAGGAAAGTGTGTAGAACTTACTGCTGCCCAGAATAAGAAAATCTTAGGCAACAGTCCTACTGAAAGGCTAGGTGATATACAATTTCCTGCCAGGAGTTGTACATTGAAGTAAGCCAGTTAGTGAAGCCAGCAAGCCAGTTAGTGAGGCTCCAGAATTTATCATATATGGTGTATTGCACCATGTGAAACTTCTGCAGAAGAGCTGACAATTCATTAGTGAAAGACCTGCAATAGGCAGACAGCTGAGGAAAGCACAGTTCCTTGGTCAACCCATCAAGGAAAGACAGGGACAATACATGCAAGCAGCAAGAATGTACTTTGTGTTACACACATCAAATACCATAGAGGTAGCAAGGGCCCCCACTTTGTGCACCACAGTTTCCTTTGGGACTGACTCTGTATCATTGGAGGGAAAGGGAACTCCACTGTTAGGATGGTAACATTCATGGGTGCTGGAATTTCACATACCGATCAGTATGATCGTGTTGCACTGTTGTTTTCCTTGCATTCTACAACATATAGTGTGGATACTATTCCAATATAAAACTCATACTGTGGGCAATCTTTATTAGAATACTTTATTGAGTAATGCAATGACTTCTTAGTGGCATAAGGGTGCTCAATACATTTCTTTACAATACATTGAACAAGACTCTTGCACCAAAAGGGTTACATTACAAAAATTCCACATCTTTATTTTTGTGGTTTGCTTATAAAAAGCATAAGATAGCCACAGTGCTCATCGGAATTGTGACAAGAGAAACTTAAAATGTTGGGGGAGTATACTTTCCCTCTAAATGCAACTTTGTAAAAATGTTTTGGGGTGATATGTAGCTTACACACGCTGTACACCATATGTGCAAAAATAAATATTGCTTTAATTTAGATTTGGTGTTTTGGACTGTCAGCATTCCATATACTGTAAATGAAAAATGAAACACAAATAAACAAATGCATTTGGACCAGTTATACAGATTCAGTGGGAAAATGCTGGTGCTTTAGACATTTTAAAAAGAGAATTGAAATAGAATTAACATTTACAGCACTGAAAGGGCATATGCATCAAGTAAGGTAGAACAATTATGGAAAATAGAAAATACGACATAGAATGACATACTCCAAATGATAAATTATTCAGTTGTATTGCCAGTACTTAACACTTTGAGTGCCTGAGGAGGAGATCCAAAGCATTGCAAAGAAATGCATTAGATACCCCTCTGGTACTCAGAGGGTTAATGATCTTAACTCAACTGAAACTACAGTCCTTATTCAATGAACTAATGAGGAGCAATTCTAGGGCAAAGCAGCTACCCCATAGGGGAGAAATACTATTTCCCAAGTCCCTGTTAATTTAAAGGGTGCTTCTTTCTGCTTAAGTGTTTGAGATTTATCTAACACATTGAGAAGCAAGATCTGTTTAGATCTATGGGCATTTTCATTTCCCCACCTCCATGTTGCAGCTGATTTGCTCCAGAATAACAACCTTTTATTCTGATGAATAAACTCTAATATGACTTCTATAGGAGTACCATTTTCAGAGATTTTAAAAGGGACCCCTTTGAAAAACACATATTATGGGGCTGAAAATGCTGATTTTCTTTAACAGTTTGAATGCCATCAGGAGTTGGGATGATAGTGTACAAGTATTTCACCTCTAGGGTGGCTGGATAGTAGGGACCATCAACAAAATCTGCCAACCGTATATTTGGATGATATATTCACTCATTTTGCATACATTTTCATATATATATATATATATATATATATATATATATATATATATAAACTACTCTCCTTGACTTTAAAAAGAACCTGTGAGTTAATACTCCATTAATTCATGGAAGTGTATATATATATATATATATATATATATATATATATATATATAAAAATATAAAAGCAAATATACAAAGTATTGATGCACATCCACATTTTCATCACCATTAACCCTTTACTCTGCGGCATTGTGCCTGCATATCACTACTATATTAAAGATGAGGATTTAGTTACAATATGGATATTTTTTCTGTGAGTGATTCTTAAGATTCTACTTGTGTATTGGGGATGTAACAACTGGACTTTTGATTGACCAGTGACTCTGGACAACATATATTACCCTAGGATATCTATTATCTTGAGCCCTGTGTTCATGCTTAATTAAATGGCTCAGCCTGATGGATGCTCTCCAGTGAAGATGAGGCATTCCTTTAAGTTGGCCATATTTAATAGCCATTTTCTTTGATATCACTAACGTCAATTAGTGACCGGGATGTTCTCCGGAGAAGATGAGGCATTCCTTCAATATATACTTTGACCCGGGGTTTTACGTATGTCAATCTATGTGGAGTCCATTCTCTTCGTTGCAATACTTGGGACTACTTGGTGATCTTTTTGTGACTTAATTCGGACTTTACTTCCACGTTTTTCCCTTATTCTACCAGTGTTTCAATGTGGAGTTGTTGGGTCTTGATGAGTGTGGATACGTTTGCTACAGTACATATTCACTGATTACAATGTTAACATTGGCCGTCATTGGGAAATGTACATTGTATCTTGTGTCAGCTTGCTACAGTGATGTTGCTATGATTCACCATTGGTTACATTGAAAGGGGTTTGCTTTCAGCCGGCATCCCTCTTATTTGGATGTTATTTATTATTGGACTTGTGTTTGCGATGTGACGGAGTCCACACCAGCATCAACAGTTGCTGGCTGACTGGCTCTGTCTGTGATGTCCAGTCTGTTTTTAATACACCAACTTGTTTTTTTTTTGTTTTTTTGTTTTTTGTTCTTTGATGTGCTTACTACTGTATGTTTACATTGTCACAGTTATTTGGTGATGTGAATCGGCCCGCCCCAACGCGCTACGTCACTGTACGGTCTCCGGTGTGACTGTCACACGCGGGGGGGGGGGTACGATGGGCGTTCATCATGTGATCCGGTAGGTGGAGGTTTAAGTTTCTTTATGTATTTAAACCTGAGCTGTTCTATTATTCTGGTCACCCTGATGAAGGTCCGTTTATAGGACCGAAAACGTTTGGGAACATGGAACCATAATTATTAATTAAAGTTTGTGCTACATTTTTTTTCCTGTTTCCAGAGAGTGCCGTTTCTTCATTGCAGCCTAGGCTGAGTACACTTTATGCACCTCATTTAGCATTATAATATTTGTATCAAGTTTGGTGTGCCATTGTGTATTTTCATCGCTATATATATATATATATATATATTTATATTTATAGAAAAAGGTACCCAGCCTAAGCTTTCGTGGAAGAGACAGCACTCATCAGAAAATCAGTCTTAGATCTTTATTCAATCGTTTGCTTCCATACACCAAACGTTTTCGGTCCCTAATGGACCTTCATCAGGGTCTAAGACTGATTTCCTGATGAGTGCTGTCTCTTCCACTAAAGCTTAGGTTGAGTACCTTTTTCTGTGTATACTATATGGGACGTGCACCTTGAATAATAACTAATTTAAAACGAGTGCCACTGCCAATTGCCATTGTTATATATATATATATATATATATATATATATATGAATAAACTGTGCACTCACGGCTTTTTATAACGTTATATAAAACAGTGAGTGCACAGTTTATTCCAGTATATTGTATTTTCCTGTGGCACCCGGTATATTTAATTAGTATAGTATGTTGCCTTTTGATAATTGAAAATCACCCCTTTAAGATAATTAATGTAATTAATATATTCAAATCCTGTTAGCTCAACCAGATGAGTGGTAAGTTTAAATGAACACTCATGTTCAAGCCATTACATGGCCTGAGGAATTATGACTCCTATATGAAACACATAGGAAGACATTATTGATTTTATATTTTTCTGTCAGTATATTTGCTTATCCTATGCTATCTACTTTTGCTCAACTCAAATATATAAAACATATATATAATATAGTGTGCTTTTCCTCTTCAGTAAAACAAGTGTACTCCCAATGTTGAGACATGCATATTTACAGAGTTATTACTTTTTTTTTTTTTTTTTTTTTTTTTTTAAGTTAACAGTGCCCTCCAACGGTCAGATTCCATTATGTTATTCTGCAGTGCCCTCCAATGGTCAGATTACAATATGTTATTCTGTTGCGTTCTCTGAGACAGGTTGGTCACCTATAAACAGTTGTCCACAGGATGTGATAGAAACTGCTGAATCAGTTTGAACAGGAAGCAGTCACACTGTAATTCCTGTCCTGATGGTTTGAACTGTTACAACATTTAACTCTTTGAGTGCCAGATAGGTTAGGCAGACCAGATCTCACCTTTAACCGGGGACGCATAAGAAATAGCCATTTTGCAGTACTTCACTGAAATCAATGCAGTCCTGCAGTATGCATTTCTCCTATGCATCCTCGGTTAAAGGTGAGGTCTGGTCAGCCTAAGATAGGTGCACAACATATTGCTGCCATTCAAAGGGTTAAATAAGATAATTGACAGTGATGGAAGTACCCTTGTTTTATTCAGCAGGAAAAGCCCTATGACATATAGGTTTTCAAAAAAAAGCTTACTGCCCCTTTAAATTAATGGGTATTTTGAGAATGTATGGTTTTTCTCTATGATGCAGCTACTTTCTTCCAAAATGACACCTCTATAGCCATGTTTTCTTGCAAAATAAATGTTTTGCCCATTATTTATCATTTTTTTCTTTGTAAAATGTTTCCAGTTTATGAATCCAGTTAAAGAATTTGCTGCCTTGTGTTTAATCCTTTAAAGCTAAAGATATACTTTGCACCTGTTTTACAAAAAATATATATCAGGTAGCATATGATTACATTTATCATCCAGATTAATCATTTATAAAATAAACTCTTCACAGAAAGACACAATCCACATTTTGGACTTTTTAATTAGCATATTAATTTATATCAAGTACATTTAGCACAGTATTAATCATTTCCATGATAAGCAATAAGAGTAATTGTCTTTCTGAAAAAATAAATGTAAGTTAAATAACATCATAAGAATGTTATTTCTGTTTATTCCCTTTCTTAATTGTAACCCTGAACTTGTTTCTTAAAATGTATTAGCATAATTTTTCTAATTTTGTCTTTAGACCAAAGCAGAAGCAGCCTAATAGTTTTGACAATCATTTAGTTTAATTATTACTTTTTTATAATGTGTCTGTTTTCTTTAACATTTTCAATTGTATATCAGCAATAATATTTTGAGTAACCAAAACAAAATGTTTTTATTTTTATATATCAGATGCCTTAATGTTTAATGTGGAATGTAAATGTATAGTTTTGAGAAAGAATAATCATATTCATCAACAAAAAAATATTTATGTGATATTTATAGTACAAGTGTCATAGTATAACCATGATATAACATGCAGATATAAATTTGTAAATATTTACTATGTTGATGTATTAACCCCTTAAAGGAATAGTAATGTTTCATAATAAAAGCAGCTCTAATTAATCATCATAGTATTTGGACCTTGGAGAGTGTTATTTCAATTCTGTCAGAGTTGTAGTTCAAGAGTAATTCAATGACAAAGTATCCCCCTCCCACCCCTTTTACTGATGTAATACTGTTCAGACAGATCAGAAGGGAGGTGCCCAGGTAGATTGCAAAGAGGGATAATCTTCAATTAAGATAAGGGAAAAACCTGAAAAACCTGACAAGGAGGGCAGAGCTTTCATTGTTCTCATAGGAAGAAGATTGCCCCTGCTGTTATCTGTCTAGTCTTACAACCAGATTCCACATCTGAGAAGAGATGGCTTACACTAGGTAAAAGGGGCAGGAGGGGGAAACTTTGCTTGTGAATATCTCTCAAACCATAAAGGTTTGAGAGATAAGACTTATATTGTTCTTCATGTTTTTTTTAATGCCTACAAAATAAAATAAAGATAAAACGAAGTATTGCTATCCCTTTAAGGACCGGCTGAGTGCGCACATGGCCGACACTTAAGGACCACGGTCCATTTATTGTTCTTCATGATCCGATTCAGGGCTCCCCGAATGGTGTGCAGCCTCATGGAGAGCCCTGAATTCCATGATGTACATGTATGTCCTTGTTCCTTTAGATACATACACCCCGTGACGTACATGTACATCATGGGTCGTTAAGGGGTTAAAGAGATGTAAAGATATTACAAGAGAAATATGTTTAACCATTTAAGCAGGGCTCATAATTTCCACTCGCCACTAGCCAATGGCGAGTGAAAATTTAGCCCTGGCGAGTAGAAATTCAGCCCTGGTGGGTATGTTATGGCTTGCAGTGGCGAGTAACTTTTAAGGTCTGGCTAGTAGCAAAGGACTTCAAGTTTTAAGTCCTGATTTAAGTATCAGAGGGGATGTGAAACATTTTGCAATTTTTTGCACCCCCCATTGGGTACTTTAATGTTAGCCAATAACTACTCAGAGATGCCTTTCCAGACATAATACTGGTACATGGCCCAAAAAGAAACTTAAAAAAAGCCAGAGAAAACATGCAAATGAAATGTCCAATGAATGAAACAGCAGTTCAGTTGCTCTGAACATAATCCAAATGAAAAATATTAAAGAACAACTATCTTGTGATAGTTGCCCTATTGGCAGGTCTTCTCCTTTGATAATGAGAATAGACCTGTATGAAGCCAGGATATCATGGTGGTCTAAAAAAAGATCACAGTTCCCTCTCTGTGATGTAGTGAAAGTCTCTGAACTGAAAGACTGCAATGTAGGGATGGGTGGAACATTCGTCTCAAAAGCTAAACAGGAGAAACTGGCACTTCCCACTGAGCTGAGTAGCTGAGCTCTGCCTACTCAGGTAGGAACTTAGATTACCTTCCTGTCTTTCACTTTTCATTCAAAAATGTTTTTGTTGATTATTTATTTTTCCTCTCCCTTCACAGTTCACATCCATGCCTACAGAACAACTGACTGCTACCAATGCACCTATCATGGAGCTCCAGCTCCTCCCCATTGTCTGTCTAACTTTAGAATTAAAAGTTCAGATGCTTTCACTCTCACCCAGTCACAGACTGACAATATGCAGGAAACTAACACCTCTTTTATTGTGAACATGGAGAGAATACATAAAGAAAGTGGGAATACATTATTATAATCAATTGCAATGCAACTAAGAAAAAAGTAAAACAGCTGAAAAAAATACTTTTCGTAGGAATAACCAAGTTTTGCTTTTGAGGCATCCCTACTTTTGACTCATTCTCACGCATTGAAGATTTGTTTGTTGGGTGATGTAACCTAGGCTGACTGAAACAGAGATCATTACACACATAAACCTGCAAATATAATGAATAACAAATGTAGAGATAGCATAACAAAGTTTAGTATGAAGGACACCTACTTAGGCATGTTAATTTGTTAGGCCCACTGGACACTAGAGACATGTCACTCACATCCTGTGAGTTAAACAGCACTAAATGCTAAAATCCCCAAATAAAAAAAGGAAAAAATACAAATCTATAATTTTCATTAACTTTTTTCAAGCTGCAATTATAATTAGGAACTAAGTACATTCCTGCAAGATTATACAAGCATTAATCAATTTGTTACAAAAATGTTAATATATCAAATTAAAAGATTTGCATTTCAAGTCTCAACATCAATAAAGTGAACTTGTAATTATCTATGTTCAAATCCATATATTATCGAAACACAGATTTGTTAAGTGTCATAACGTATCAAGTGTACAGGTGTTTGTGATAAACTAATGGCTGGATATCCACATTAGTCATATCAGTAGATGTCCAAAATATGATTGGAGTGTTTCTGGCATCCTCATGCAAGGCAAAAATAAAACGTTTGTCTATTTCTTCATTTTCCCAAGGCATGTTTGTGTTTCTGTTTTTTATCAATGGATACTAAGTGTTCAATCCCTTTGTTTGACTGAAGACAATTTCAAAATATGGATGCAGAAGTGCAGGGATAAAAATGTGGAATTCATGATATTTTTTGTTCCAAAAACAAAACAACTGTATATGCAATTCTGAAGGTACAAACAGAGTCCCATTGGTAAATAGAGGGAGAAATATAAAATACAGCGAGAACACAAAGACTAAGCAGTGAATACTTTTAAAACTTTCTTTAAAAGTGCTATGTTTTAAGATGATAGGTAGCCATTCTGGAGCAAATCAAGACCACCACAGAGGAGAAATGAAATGTTTTAAAATCTCCATTATGAGATTTTTAACTCATTGAATGCTATAGAGGTCTCCAGTGCCTTTCTTCACAATGGAAAATGTGCTAGGGTTACTTTCTGAGAAGCTGGTCTTGTTGATGACTAAAGTCTAGAGCAATTTTTGAGCAAATCTCCTGCACCCTAGGAGAAGAAAAACTCCCCATATTGCCATTGATTTAATGGAAATTCTAATCCCTTGAATACCAGAAAGGTCTCTAATGCTTTGCAAAGCACCTCATTCGTTAAAAGCCTCACTTAAATCAAGGATGACATTGTGATTACATCACCATTTTGTTAAATTCCCCTCATCTTGAAATCTTGTAATAGTGTGTTTCCATGGGGTATCCTTGTCCTCGTACATTGGTGAATGCAGCGGGCAACAGCTTAGGGTACCACTTGTTTTCTAGGAAGGCTTTGCTAAAGTTTGAATTTTATATTTCAGATGTTAACTTATGGAAAATCTTATGCACAGTATACTGTCATTCTGGTTGTGAGAACTAAAAATATATTTATATTTATGCATTTGTAACCATCATTACACCCTTTTCAAAAGGCCAAAAATTTCAATAACCACGAGACAGTACAGCTTCCAGGCAACAACTCCATCATTCCCCACCAGCCAATGAATGGTGGTGAATTATCTGACTGAGAGTGGTAGTCTGGCAGCACTTGGAGGGCTTCATGTTGCCCACCAGTGAAGTAACCCCCTGTCACATGGTAACAATAGACCCACACATACTAGCTTCCTCCAAACTTGTTCCGCTATAGCCATAGAGCCATACATGCTAATCCCCTCCAGCCTTGTCCAGTGGTAGCCATAGACCCACACACACTGGCCTCTTAGCCTTGTCAAATGATAGCCAAAAATCACTCACACTAGCCCCCTGACTTGTTCCATTGTACTGGTAGACAGCCACAGACCCACACATAATAGTCACGCCCAGCCTTGTCCCACTGTAGTCATGGAACGACACATACCGTCCTCCAGCATTGTCCCACTGAGCTGGTAGCCACAGAGTCACACACCCTAATCTTCAAACCTTGTCCCATTGTACTGTTACAACCACTGGTAATAGGAGAATGAAGTGTATGTATGTGTATATATATATATATATATATATATATATATATATATATATAGATAAATATATATTTTTTTTTTTGTGGGGGGTGACCAACCCTATTCTGTTCTATCAGAAGTTTTGGAGGGGGGGGGGTTGGAACTTTTGATCAACCCTATTCTGGTTCTGTCAGAAGTGAATTCGAGAGTATCTGTGTTGAAGGGGTGAGAAAGACAGAATAAGATAGCGAGAGAAGCAGCAAGTAGTTCACCTCTCTTGTATAGCGAAAAAGGGAAACAATTTTCAGTGACACTGAGTTAATGTGAACCTGCTATTTTTGTTTTTCCTCATATCACATGACCTATTTAATGTAATCTAATTTGTAAAAATGGAAAACAAAATGAACAATAAACATCTATTTTATGAAACATGTTTCAGGTTTTGAAATTCAATGTGTTACATAATAATTTAGCTCCTCCCAAACAGAAATGATCCATTGCTTATAAAAAAATTTAGCAAAGAGGTTACATTGTCAGGAGACATTAAGGTCCAGTTTGTTGAATCAGTACAACTGATAAATAATTAGGTGCTGGCTGCACTTGTTAGTCTTTGTCCTCCCTTGAATGTGACAGGACATGTAACAATATGACATTTCTGAACCTCCTGCATAATAGAGATTTCTCAATCCCATTGCTTTAACCCCTTAAGGACCAGAGGTCTAGGGAAGTTACCTTCCCTTAAGGACCGCTTTGATCCTTGCTGACCCTCTGGTACATCTGTTATGTGTACCAGCACAACGAGTTGGGGTCTGAGAGAGACTGCTTGTTGGGGACCAGAGACCAGACAGACACAAAAATGTAAAATGCAAAACACCTTTATTAAAATAACAAAAGCAAACAAAGCAAAATTGTGATCCAGGAGCATAAACCAAAAGTCAAGCCGGGGTCAGGAAGCAAGACAGGTACTCAGACAAACCAGGGCCAGAAATACAGAGATCAGCGATGTTAGGAACAAGCCAGGAGTCAGGAGCCAGAAGGGATGTCAGAGGAAGCCAGGTCATGCACAGATTAAACAGGAGCTCAGGAGAACACACTTGAAGCCAGAATCAGACAAAGGAAGTGAGCCTAGCTGCTTTAAATACCCTGGAAGGGGTTAGCTGATTACAGTCAGATGAGTAACCATGGAAACTGAGAGGTCAAGGCAGCATCAGCTGACTCAGCCTGACACAGGGAAGGGAAGGCAGCAGCAATCAATAGGCGAGTGTTAGACCAGATTAGTCAAACCATGACACTGCTCCAATTTTGGAGAGGCCAATTTCAGACCCTGTTTTATTTACAGTGCTCCTGCATAAGCATTGTAAGTAAAAAGGCCAAATGGCAGTCCAGCCATGAAGTGCTTGGCAGTTCCTCTCTGAAAAAGAGAAACAGACATACGTTTCAGACTTGTTGGGCCTCATCAGTAAGGTGTAGTTGACCCCTCTAAGCACCTGTGAGCAAGGGTTCCATGTCTGGATTCTTCTGTTACTCTGAGAATTACTCTTATACATAAGACTAAGAGGACTGTAAGGGACAAATAAACTTTGCCACATCTGCCACTCTAGGAGTTAATCCTTTAACTCCTAGAATGGTACAGAGGTAGATACAGAGGTAGTTTGGAGTAGGTGTGTAGTCAGAGAGAGATATAACCAATATATCTGTTCCTGCTGCTGTTGCTGCCTGCGACACTATAGTCCTTGTGTGTGTGTTTGGGGTCAACACACTACTACTAACAGATAATGCTGCCCCCCCACATCACCTGTGACCTCTGCCCCACCAGCAACAGACAATGTTGCCAGTGCCACAATTCCCACCACATACCTTGTGACTCAGATATCAGACCGCACCAGTAACAGATAATAAAATAGTAACATAGTTGATGAGGCTGAAAAAAGACATGCTTCCATCAAGTCCAGCCCATGCCAAATCCCCCCTGTTGATCCAGTGGAAAAAAAAATCCATTGAAGCCATTTCCAATTAAGCCCCAAGTGAGTAAAAAAAATCCTTCCTGACTCCAAATGGCAGTCAGATAGTTCACTGGATCAAAAACCTGTTTTGAAGTGAACTGTCATAATTCTCAATATTGTTCTGTGCTAGAGAGGTATCCATTATGTTTTTTTTAAAGCAGTTAAAGTATCTGCAAGCACAGCACTCCAAAGAATTACATTGACTTACTACCCTTACTGTAAAGAATTCATGCCTTTGTTTTAGCTGAAAACTCCTTTCCTCTAGACTTAATGAATGATCTCTCATTTTTTTAGTTCAGCTCTTTGAGTAAATAAATAATTGGAGAGTTCTTTGAATTGACATTGAATATATGTCACTTTATGGCCTAAGTGCCCATGTAAGCGGCCAGAGAACGCCTGGAGGTGATGTAACCCCAGAAGGAGTAACATTCTGCTGCTTTAATGAGTACAAGAGAGAGACAAGAAGCAGAACAGATACTCACTGTGTAGGCCCCAGTGAGCCAGGAGCTAGTGAGCGAAGAATAGGGAGCGTAGCTGGTGATTGTAGGCTGATCCTAGGAGGTTTTGCTGTGGCTTGAGCCGGGTGGGGTAGCAGGCCGCGAAGCCTGATGGCTGGACAACCACCTAGGAGACAGAACAACTACTCACCGGGTAGAGACAGTATAAACACCTACCAGTAGTATCGGGCTTCTGTCGGGGTACTCGAGGAGAAGCAGCAGAGGAGGAATCAGTGGACCAGAGGGGTAGAATACTGAACCGAGAGACCGGCTCAGGGAAACTGAGCTTGATGCACTATGACTCGGATCAGCTCAATGCCCGACTGAGAGTCGAAGGACCAGAGTGTCAGATAGGAGGACCGTGCGACCACAAGTCAAAAACTCCCCAGGGTCGTACGACTATGACAACTAGGATATGAGAGCTCAAGCAAGAATGGTCGACTAGTCCAGACTGGTAACAGGCGGGTGATGGCAGAAACCAGGGAGCAGGCAAGAAGAGTAGTCGGACAAGCCACAGTCGAAAACCGGAATGGGAAAAACAGAAGGCAGGAGAATAGTCGAGGACAGGCCGGGTCGAATCAGATCAGCAACAGGAAACACCAGGAATAACACAAGACTACACCAGGAACGCTTAGATCGAGCACTGACCCAAAGGATATAGGTCCAACAAACAAGGGCGTGACAGACAGTGCAAACAGAAGGAGAACCAGAAAAGCTGGAAGAAGCAAATGCAAAGCCCGGAAAACCCCGAGAAGCATGACAATATATTTGTAAATGATAATCATATCACCCCTTACACATCTCCTAGTTTGGCTAGTCTCTCTTTATAACTCAGATCCCCCAATCCTCATATCAGTTTTGTTGCACGTCTCTGTTCTATTTCCAGTTCAATAACTGGTGCCCAAAACTGTACCTCATATTCTAGATGAGGCCTTACCAATGATTTATAAAGAGGTAGAATTATATTAGCATTCCATGCATCTGTAACTCTTTTATGCAGGATAGTACCCTCTTGTAACACCTGAGTGATTCTGCAAACTGCTGATAAGTCCATTTTTATCAGTACTCCTAAATCTTTCTCTAATGAGGATTCCCCAAGTAGTTTCCCATGCTGTCTATACGTAGCATGTTTGTTTCTACAGTCCAAATGCATAACCTTACACTTATATAAATTAAATGTCATCTGTCACTTTTCTGCCCATTCACTCAGTTTATCTAAATCCTTCTGCAAAGAAAAAACATCCTGCTCTTTATGTATTTCCTTACACAGCTTAGTGTCATCAGCAAATATTGAGACACTACTTTCGATTCCCACTTCTGATCAATAATAAACAAATTAAAAAGCATTGGGTCCAGGACTGAACCCTGTAGTACCTACCCACTTACAACTTTAAACAAACTTGAAAATGTTCCATTAACAACAACTCTGCCATCTATAATTTAACCAGTTCTCAATCCATGTACAGATATCACCTCCTAAACCAAGGCCTTTAAATTTGTGTAGTAACTTATTGTGAGGTGCTGTATCAAAGGCTTTTGAAAAATCCAAGTACACTACAACAACATCAATTCCTTTGTCCAAATTTCTACTTACCCTTTTGTAAAATGCAAGTAAATTGGTGAGTGATTGTGGTTACTCTGTAACATATCACCTAAAGCACAACTGCAGTAGGAGAGATGGGTTTCATTGTTTTTTAAGAAAATGTTGTCCCACTCTCTGATACATTGAAACCACTACTATTATGTGCCTCTAGGCCCAGTGCAGTTTTTGGAATTTTTGTACCACTGCTACTTTTGTCTTTTGTGCCGCTGATGTATTTCCCAATAAGTCCTATGGTTGTGTTTCAGGATTGATCTCAATGAGAATGTGCTTAAATGGAATCCTTCTTTCTCACAACAAGAGTGAGTGTAACTGAGTGAGGTTGGTATTTGAAATTGGTGACACAGATGATGATTATGATGATAACCAAGGTGATGATTGTGTGTTTTTAGGCATGTTTACTTACCCAGAGTCAGACTTTCAAATTGATCACTTAGTTTATAAACAGACATACTTATTGCTGCTTTGCAGTGTTGGAAGATTAAGCCTTTTCCTTTCAGCTATTTTTTCACAATATCACCATCACTCTGAGTCTCTGTTTAATCTCTATCGGAGGAGGGGAAGGAACTTGTTGAGAAATCGTTAACATGATCATCAATAATTAGGTTATTATTTGCAACTGTATCCCCTTCTTCCCCTCTGCTTTCATATTTTTCTAAGTTTATAGAACTTTGACCATTAAATTGTGGGGTGGTGTGTTACTGTCACTGTCTGATGCAAACACTTGGTCTCACTTGATCTCATTGCTAAATCCTTGTCCTCCATATCTGGAACACTAGAATGTGACATTCAGTACAGTACAAGATTGTAACAGAGTGGTTAGCTTCAGTATCAGTATCAGCGCTTGAAATAAAAGATAAAACATGTTTCATAGCAGCTGATGCAGGAATGCAGCACCACCACACTTACATACAGTATGTCCAGTTGTACCTGTCTGTATTGAATATATGATTTGTTATGCCTGTCAGCAAAGTATCTGTCAATCACTCACTCAGAGGTTTTTGTTTAATTTTTTATTTATTTTAAAGTTTTCCTTTATGCCTTCACACCCACAACAAGAAAAACGACTGAATGCCAACAATCATCTTATTAAGCATCTCTAAGCAACTCTAGCTCCTTCTATTTGCCCGACTACCTCTAGCATCAAAAGTTCATTGTTTTCTATATCCTAAGCACAGACTCAGAAACTAACATCACTTTCGTAGTTTGCACTGTGGGTATAAATGGGGGAAACTTCACATGGTGGTAAGGGATATATTAGTATTATTGATTTCAATGCAATAGAAAAAAAGCAAATATAGAAAAACAACATTTTTTGTAGAAATTTCTGAGCAAGGCTAAAAGTAGTTTTTAAAGGGACACCAAAGTCCACTAAACATTTTTTCTTGTTTTATAGATTAAAAAATAACATATTATTTTGCACAAATCCCATGTTTCAAACCTTTACAGTTTGAGAGATAATCGCAGTGAAAGTTCCCCTCTCTCTCCCCTTCTCTTGATGTCAGCACTCTGCTGACAGCAGGAGATCCCTGTACTGGGACAGGCCGGTGGCTCTGTAGAAGAGCCGATATAGCGATATTGAAAAAGAATTACTTAATTGGAATGGTATACAAAGTGTGCCTGGTTTGCAAGCACACTTGATAGACCGTTCCAATGAAGTAATTATTTCCCAATATTGCTATTGCGGCTCTGCTGAAGAGCCCTTTCATCTCGGCTAATACAGATTTCCTTCTGTCACCTTTACAGCTGACATCAGGAGAGGGGGAACTTTGGATGTGATTATCTCTCAAACCGTAAAAGTTTGAGAGATTGGATTTGTGCATCTTTTTTTATCTACAAAACAAGAAAAAATGTTTAGTGGACATTACTGTTCCTTTAATGTTTCTCTTTTGCTGCTAAAAGTTGTGCTCATTCAAGAAGTTAAAGGCTCTATTTAAAAAATGTGTTTATTTGTCACCTGTTGTGCATTTGATTTGCCCCAGAATTGCTCATCTTCGTCTTGATAGATATATAAGGCTCACAGTCTCCAGTCTTGGGAAAGATTTTAAGTTTGTAAATGCCTGACTAGCAGAGGTGTAACTAAAAACCACCGGACCCTGGTGTGAAAATTGCCATAGGGTCCCCTGACAACATTGCCCCTATTGTCCACCTCCACACTATCCACCTCCACATTGCCACCATTGTCCATCTCCACATTGGCCCCCATTGTCCACCTCCATGTTGTCCACCTCTACATTGCCCCATTGTCCACCTCCACATTAGCCCCCACTGGCCACATCCACATTGCCCCCATTGTCCACCTTCACATTGTCCCCCGTTGTCCATCTCCAGATTAGCTACACCCACATTGCCCCCATTGTCCACCTCCACAATACGCCCCACTGACCACCTCAACATTGGCCCCATTGTCCACCTCCACATTGCTCCCATTGCCCACCTCTACATTGCCCCCATTGTCCACCTCCACACTGTCCACCTCCACATTGCCCCCATTGTCCACCTCTACATTGCCCCCATTGTCCACCTTCACAATGCCCCAATTAACCACCTCCACATTGCCCCCATTGTCCACCTCCATATTTCCCCAATTGTTCACCTCCACATTGCCCCCATTGTCCACCTCCACATTGCCCCCATTGTCCACCTCCACAATGCCCCCATTAACCACCTCCACATTTGCCCCATTGTCCATCTCCACATTGCCTCAATTGTCTATCGCCATACTATCCCCCTCCACATTGCCCCCATTATCCACCTCTACACTATCCACCTCCATATTGCCCCAATTGTCCACCTCCACATTGCCCCCATTGCCCATCTCCACAATGTTCATATTGACCACCTTCTCATTGTTCCCATTGCCCTTTTTCACATTGCCCCCATTGTCTGCCTCCACACTGTCCACCTCCACATTGCCCCCGTTTTCCACCTCTACATTGCCCCCATTGTCCACCTCCACATTGCCTCCATTGTCCACCTCCACAAGACCCCATTGTCCATCTCCATATGGGTCACCTCCACATTGCCCCCATTGTATATCTCCACAATGCTCATATTGACCACCTCCACATTGGCCAACTCCACATTGGCCCCATTGTCCACATCCACATTACCTCCATTGCCCATTTCCACATTGCCCCCATTGTCCACTTCCACACTGTCCATCTCCACATTGCCCCCATTGTCCACCTCCACATTGGCCCCATTGTCCACCTCCACATCGCCCCCATTGTTCACCTCTACATTGACCCCTTGGCCACCTCCACATTCCCCCTATTGTCCACCTCCACATTGACCCCCCACTGGCCACCTCCACAATGCCCCCATTTACCACCTCCACATTGGCCATCTCCATATTGGCCCCATTGTCCACCTCCACATTGCCTCATTGTCCACCTCCACACTGTCCATCTCTACATTGCCCCATTGTCCACCTCCACACTGTCCATCTCTACATTGCCCCATTGTCCACCTCCACATTGCCCCCATTGTCTATCTCCACAATGCCCCCATTGACCACCTGCACATTGGCCCCCATTATCCAACTCCTACATGCCTACCTTTGCTGGCTTATCCCTGATGGTCCAGCAGCATGTGGCGAGGAAGGAGAGGACTGTGCCTTCTTCTGCACAGACCTCTATTAGCAGCTCCCTCTCAGTCTTCTCTACAGTAATGCAGAGCACTGGGAGATTATGTCATATCCAAATGCCATGCATTATTAGACTGCTGTGGACAGGGAGGGAGCTGCTAATAGAGGTCTGTGCCAAAGAAGGCACAATCCTCAGCTTGTCGGTGGGGAGATCAGTCTGATCCTTCCACCTGCCAAGCTTTTGTATTGGGCTAGTGCTTGCATGGGCTCAGAAGTAGTTGGCCGAGCCCCTGGAGTGACAGGCCTAGTCACAGTTGCAACCACTGTGTCTAAGGTAGGTACGCCACTGCTGACTAGTGGTGACTGTGCTTAACTAGTACTTGAGGTAAAACTAATTTTGAAAGTAATATTAGCTGCAACAGCTTTAAAGTTCATTCAAGGTAACATTTTGTATAGATAAGTATAAACAGGATTACATTTACTGACCTTTTGGTTCCTTTAGCAATCCTACAAAAAGGACAACTGCTGTGAAAGAACAAGTAAAGAGTCAGTCTGGATTAAGATCAGAGAGAGGGCTGCGCATTTTAATTGAATTCCTTGTATAATTTCATGATAGCAATATTTAATTTATTTATCTTGAAGTCAGTGTATCTATGAGACAAAGTTCTACTTTGTGATCAGTCAGAAAATTATCACTTTCTAATATAACAATTTTGTTAAAATGAATCATAGAAAGAACAAATAGAACTATTCTAATTAGTTTAGTGATGGAAGGTGTTTTGAAAGCTGCCAGAAAGAGGAATCTGTTACCATTATAATGAGATGCTTGAAATAACTGCAGAAAATTAGTTTATTCAGAGGCACTTATATCCAAAAGTTTTAGGGCCTTATGTTCAAAAGAGTGAAGTAATACTGGAGCAAATCAAATGCACAGGAGGGATAAATAGTATGTTAGCACTCACTGAAACAAGGTTTTTAATACCTTGAAATAATTGGGGTTATGCACTAAGCAGTGATAAAGAGGTGATAAAGCAGAGAAGACTTCTCTAGTGATATCACTTCTC
This sequence comes from Rhinophrynus dorsalis, assembly GCA_037306005.1. Classification (NCBI taxonomy): domain Eukaryota; kingdom Metazoa; phylum Chordata; class Amphibia; order Anura; family Rhinophrynidae; genus Rhinophrynus; species Rhinophrynus dorsalis. The sequence continues at coordinate 266,948,870 of CM074720.1, read as the reverse complement.
TAGTGCCTATGTTATCCTATGGAGCCTATGCACTTAGATCTCCAGTGTTGTAAAAATCTTAGTACATTGGCTCCATAGAATAACACAGGAACTGGAGAAGTCACTTCCACTTTATCACCTATTTATCATGCCTTAGTGCATCTCCCTCAATGTGTTGGAAACCTTACTATGGCATTCAGAGGGAGAGAAACCCAATAATGATACATGAAGAAATGGGTCAAACAAACTGCATCATGTAGGACAAATGTGTATTTCTCTCCCATTATGCAGTTGGTTCACTTCTGATTTACTTCACCTTTTTTTCAACAAAGGTCATTAACATTACAGAAGTCATAACTGCAATACTTACTCGTATTAGCAACTTGGAAATATTTCTTTAAAGGATGGTGCTGATATAGTTTACATTTTAGAATACTCTAGATTGTCATATCATCATGATATCATTCCAAGTTCAGTATGGATTGCAGTTGAAGAGGACCTGTCACTAGGAATAGGTGAAAACTTTCACCTCAAACCAAAATTGGTTAAAAATGGCACTTTCTGTTTGCCAAAAAATTTCCAATAAAAAGTGCAGTTTTCCCACTTTTTTCGTGTAGCTCAATGTATTGAAATTAATGGGAACAAAAATTTTTCTCCACAACAGGAAAGTTTTCTCTACTTTCTACAGCCATATACAAGGGTGTCTGTGTTTGTGAGAGGAGAGAGCAGCACGTTTTTGAGCTAGAGAAAATACGCGACTAAAGGGGAATTGCATCTTCGTTTAGGGAGCCGTTTAGGTAGGACATTTGTTCTCTGTATTAGTGGAGTCTGTGGGCACTTTGGGGGATAAGAAGGTAGGAAGGAGGTTGACCAAAAATACCCCAAAATTTTGCATGACTGACTGGCAAGACACAGGCAACTGGGGTCCACATTGCTTGCTGATTTTGCTTTTATTGTCTCTGTGCTGGGAAAGTCTGGGGAAATAAGTTGTTGATTTTGTTGTTTAGTTATATATATATATATATATATATTTTTTTTTTTTACCAACTGTGATAACATAGGGTAGACAACTTAAAAATAAATAAATAAATTAAAAAACATAAATTATTAAACAAATAAATATAATTAGACAGCTGACTGGGATCCTGACGTGAGCTCTATGACTGAGGCAGACTTGATAGACAGCAGACGACATTGAGAATTTTGTTGAGGGCCAAGGCAAGACATCACACTCCATCAGTTGTGTACTGTAGAGAGTAAAAACACACACAGTAGTTGAGTAATGTCTAGCAAATGCACAATCAGGAAGGGAAAGGTGGAACAGAGCAGGAATGTGGAAGTAAAGCGGTAGTACAAAAACTGACTGCAGCAGTGGTTGCATAAACAATAGCAGGATAAGTCATCATAGCTAGGGTTGTGGCTGTTGACTTGCGTTGCTGCATAGTAGTGAATAAACATGAGTGTGACAAGTTTGGGTTTGGACTTCTAAACTGTGATGCTGATAATGAAGACCAAGATGATTGCATATTTTAGGTGTTTGCTTGCCAGACTTTCCCCATGATCTCTCAAAGTGTTTATAAACAGTCTTATTACTCCTTTCCAGTAGTGTTGTTTGCTTTCAGATACTTTTTGAGCCAAATTGTCACTGCTCTAACTCTGCTTTATCTGTACCTGAAGAAGGAGGGGAGGAAAGGGGAGGGACATGGTTTAAATCAACATCATCACCATCAGGAATAATAATTAGGTCAACAGCATCTCTTTCCTCCCAATCCCCAATACTTTCATTCTCTTGTATGAAACACTTTATTTTCACTATCCCCTTTTAGGGGGATTTATAGGATATTTACCACTAATTTGTGGCAGGGTGTTACAGTCTGATGTAGCTCTTGGTCTCCCTGCTAAATTCCTCCTTGGTATAGCAACAACACTAGAATGAAATTAATCATCGTCTCTCAGTTTAGTAACACTACTACTGGTGGAACATTTCATATCAGTTTTGCAAACAGCCTACTCAAGAAGGGAAGGCTTATTTTCATCATCATCACTTACTGCTCAGCTGTAGCAACCATGGTCATGGCCACAGTCAGTTTCTGTTGTATGACTTTACTACTACCAAAACCATGCACCTCTTCTAATCCTAGGCATGGGCAAAGAGTCAAGAAAAAATTCCCTGTGGGGATTTTTGCTGAAAACCATTCATTTCCCACTTTTGCTGGGAAAATTCCCACCCATAGAAAATACATAACATGTCCACCTTTTTGCCAATGCAGCTAAATTTCCTGAGAGAACTTTTCTCCCGTGTTTTTTATGACTGCAAGATTTCTCTCAGCAATACTACTGGTTATAAGGGTGGAAATGAAGAGATAAAGAGCTGAACATAAAATATGTTAGTAGACTGCATCCCACATCTACATATACCTTGAAAAAAATGTAGCAGGCTGTGTGCCTTTGTCCTTTGCCCACAATGTTAACCCCATGCTTGTGTAACACTGGCACAGCCATCCTTGAAAAATAACTGCTTGGGATATTCCAGCAAGGTGCAGTACATGACATCAGTTCATTAAAGCCTCTGTTTTCAACAGACTAAGAGAGCAGTGTCAACATTTAGACAAGTTTACTATTCCACAGGCATACTTTTGGATTATTTATGTGCAGATTTTGACTCCTTTATAAGAACTCAGTAAATATACGATGACATCATGGCAGTACATAATGGAAGAACTGTGTAACTTTATTGTACTCAGGTGGTTTCTACTACCTGAAACTGACTGGAGAAATATGACTTCCAGCACACAAAGGGAAGTTATTTTTTAAGTATGATTAATGACAATTTCATGCCTCAGCTAGTAGAGGAACAAATTAGTAAATAAATCTTTCTTGGCCTAGTACTCTCAAACAATTCTGACATGATAAAAAATATACAGGTAAAACAACATTTAGGCAGAAGTCAAATTACCACAATATGGTATCTTTTGAAATTTATTATGAGAAACCCATCAGGAAGTGTTTAACCAGAACATTAAATTTAAAAAAGGCTAATTTTACAAAGCTAAAAAGAGTATTAAAGGATATTCAGTGGGATATAATCTTAAAAGATAAAAATGGAGAAGAATAAAGGAATTTGTTTCAAATGCTCTTATATAAATATACACATCAATATATACAATTGGGGAATAAGCACAAGAGGAACAAATTAAGATCAGTGTGGCTTAATAACGAGGGATGCAGGGAAATGAAAAATAAGAAGCAGGCTTTTAAAATTTTTAAGTCAGAAGTGTGAGATGCATCATTTAAAAAATATAAAGAATAATACAATCTGCAAACAAGCAACTAGGCTAGCTAAAATTGAAAGTATATAAATAAATAAATACAATTAAGGTTGATATTGGTTATCTTAAGGCTGAGACAGCTGAATTGATTAGTTTGGATAAGGCTGTGACTGACACCTTAAACACATTCTTTTCTTCTGTATGTACAAAGGTAGCAACAATGACAGGCTATGGGCCAACAGACAGAACCACATAATTTCCTCCATCATGTGCATGACTTACTGAGGACAAAGTCCAAAAGAGACTGGAAAAGGTTATGATGAATAAAGCACCTGGACCAGATGGTATACACCCAATGCTTTTTAAGGAACTTAGTTCAGTAATACCAAGACCATTATAATTAATATTTATTGATTCACTTTTATCAGGCATAGTGCCCTGTGGCTGGAGGAAAACTGATGTAGTACCATTGTTCAAAAAGGGGGGCAAGATACAAACCAAGAAATCATAGACCTGTGAGCTTGACTTCCATAGTGGGTAAGATATTTGAAGGGTTACTAACTGACAGTATTCAGAATTTTGTGAAGACCAAAAATAGAATTAGTAGGAGACTACATATTTTATTGGAGAATAGATGGTGGCAAGCTAATTTACTTGCATTTTACTTAAGGGTAAGTAGTAATTTGGACAAGGGAATTGCTGTTGATGTAGTATACTTGGATTTTGCAAAGACTTTAATACAGTACCTCACAACAGGTTACTGCATAAATTAAAAGACTTTGGTATGGGAGATAATACCTGTGCATTGATAGTGAACTGGTTAAATAATAGATGGCAGAGAGTTGTTGTAAATGGAACCATTCCAATTGGTCTAAAGTTGTAAATGGGGTGCCACAGGGTTCAGTCCTGGGTCCAATGCTTTTTCATTTGTTCATTAATGATCTAGAAGTAGGAATTGAAAGTAGTGTCTAAATCGTTGCTGATGACACTAAGCTGTATAAGGAAATACATACAGAGAAGGATGGGTTTTTTTCTGCGCAAGGATTTAGATAAGCCAAGTGAATGGAACAATAGTGACAGATGACATTTAATGTAGATAAGTGTAAGGTTTTGCATTTGGGCTGTAGAAACAAGCACACTACATATACATTAAAGAGGAAACAACTTGAGGAATCCTTATTAGAGAAAGAGTTTGGAGTACTGATAGATGATATTCTTCATAGCACTGTGCATTCACACAGCTGCTGTACGAGCAAATAGTGTACTATCCTGCAAAAAAAGGGGTATAGATGCACGAGATGCAAATATAATTCAAAAACTATATAAATCCTTGGTAAGACCTCATCTAGAATATGAAGTACAGTTCTAGGCACCAGTTCTAAAAAAAAAAAAGTGCAGAGACATGCAACAAAACTGATAAGGGGATTGGAGAGCTGGAGTTAAAAAGAGAGACTAGCCAAGTTGGGTTTCTTTACATTAGAGAGGAGACATCTAAGGGTGATATGATGATTACCATTATGATTACCATTTACAAATATATTCCATGTCAATACAAAGAACTCTTCAAATAATTATTTATTCAAAGAGCTGAGCTAAAAATGAAAGGTTGTCCATTAAGACTAGAGAAAAGGCACTTTTGACTGAAACAAAGGCAGGGGTTCTTTACAGTAAGGGCAGTATAGTTGTGGAATTCTATGCCTCAGGATGCTGTGTCTGTAAACCCTGTAACTGCTTTCAAAAACGTAATGGATACCTATATAGCACAGAACAATATTGACAATTATGACAGTTGGCTTCAAAACAGGTAGGGTGTTGATCCAGGGACTGCCATTTGAAGTCAGGAAGGATTATTTTTTACCCACTTGGGGCTTAATTGGAAATGGCTTCTATGTTTTTTTTTCCTTTTGCCTTCCTCTGGATCAACGGGGGATTTGACTAGACTTGATGGATGCGTATCTGTTTCAGCCTCATCAATTATTTTACTATTTAATTCACATGCTTCAGTAATCATGGGTGCGGTCAGTTTTTGGATTACCACTTTACTAACTGCTATTACTTCTTTCACCCTACCCCTGTCCCTAGTTTGTTTAATAAACATTATTAAACAGTGGTGTAATCAACAGAAATGACTATGTGTGAAGCTGGTGAGATAGCTCAGTGGTAAAGTCCCTGACTATGGAGCCTATTCCAACCGCAAGGTTGCAGGTTCGAATCCCAGCAGAGTCAACTCAACCTTTCATCCTTCCGAGGTCGATAAATGAGTACCATTAATTGGGTAATAATAACATCTATTATTTCAGCTGCCGATTTGGTTAATTCCGAGAGCGTGCACTGAAAGCGCTTTGAGTCCCACTGGGAGAAAGGCGCTATATAAATACTAGTTATTATTATTATTATTATTATTATTATGTCTCACTCTCTCTCTTGTAGTATCAGTCTGCCTCAGTCACAGCTTATGTAAGGGTGCCTGTCAGCTATCAAACTATTTTATTTTTGTTACAGTTTTTTTAACTGTCCATATCAGTGTCAGGAAAAAATACTACTGGTGCAACTGCTTCTTCCCCCTGCTGGAAATTACTGACATGGCCCGAAGTGCTGTTTTACACATGCTTCATTGATTCATTGTTCACTTCAAATTCTGTCTTCCTGTTTGCCCCTCATCTCTGGACTACTCTTTGCTGATGTGACTTTACTATTCTCACTCTTGATCAAAAGTGTTTCACTTCCATTTATTTTAGAAATGGTCCTTACTAAGTTCTTATATCCTTGGTGTTTAAATTGCTTCTTAAAATCAGTTTTACCTTAGATAATGATTTTTGTCTTTTTGGGTCTTCTATAAATACTTACCTCTCAACTCGTGGACTGGATTATTCTATGTGTGCTAAGTTTTTCTAATTAGTTCCACCACTATATTTTGACATTTATTATTCCACATAACAAGAGGTATATATTAAAGGGACACGAGCCCATTTCCCCATGCTAGACAAGGTGAATGATAAGATTCTTGTTCAACTAATCTCTTTTTGTGCTATTTTCTTTTTTATAGTGATGAAGACATGAACTTTCCATATGTCTGTGCAGTATACTAAAAATATTGATTGTCATATTGAATTTTATTCTCTTCTACAGAAAAATTATCTTCTATTAGATATTGAATAGGAAAAAGCATCTGTGCCTAATAGGAGTGGAGAATCAAGGGAAGCAGGTTAATAAATTATGGATAGTGTGTATGTATACAATTTATATACATTTTGTTTATATACCTCAACTGGATATGCAGCAAGCTTGACAGAAGTAACTGGTTAACAGAAAATAAAAATCAGTGTAGCAATCAATACAAGTAATACGATGCAAAAGAGGTCCTTATAACTTATCATGTGAAAATTTGGGGGCCAAAGATCTGTGTGCATTTTGGGAAAAATTCAACAATAAAGACAATGATATGAATAAGGAGAGAAAATATGCAATAACTTTGGAACTAAGTTAGTTTCGAAAAAGGAAATTGAACACACAGAATAAAACATACTTTTGATTGCATTTAATATAAATAGAAAAACATTCCTGTAACACTTTTATAAAAATGTATACACACATGAAATTTAATACATTTTCAATCATGCACCCCCAGCAAACCAACAACTGAGAATAAAAACAAACAGGGATCAGGAAAGAAATGATTCTAAATGTTGCACTTTTCTCAGTATTTAATGAAAACAACATTGTAATGATATGGAATGCTGTCAAAATGTACATTTTTATAACATTATTTGCAAATTTTTAATAGTTCACTGTAGGGAATATTAAAGAGTTAACAATGGTAAGCTGCTTAAAATGTGTGTTCAATGCAATTATTTTTTAAGGGAAATTAGGAAACTATGCCAATAAAAGGTTCAATTAAAATCCTAAACACAGCACAGTATAGTGTTATAGCTTGGAATTCAACCAAAAAGTATGTGTACAGAAGCCTTGATAGGCTACATAGATTTTTCTCCTATCTGTTGGTGAAGTAGACCTCAGACAGGGTAACTGAAACTCATCAGGGACTGTTCTTAGATCACTACTGGAGGAAGCTACAGACCACAACATTCAGGCGATAAAAAGGGGGGGGGGTGGCAGGAAGAAGAAAAAAAAGAGGAGATGGTAGTGAGGAGAAGCTTGGAAAGGAAAGTCAAGGGGTGCTAGTAAAGAAAAGGAGGAGATGATGATAAGGAGAGGATAAGGGAAAGAAGTAGGAGGCAAGAAATGATCTTAGCTTGAATTACCACAGAAGCAAAGCCAGGGATTCCAAACCTCCCTCAAGTCATAGGAGGGGCCACTAGATCTCCATGCCAGGTGCTACATGACCAAAACATTGTATAATAGAATGAACCAGTCAAGTTTAGTGGGAGGGGTGAGGATTGCTTCCATTTGGCCTGGACATACATTTTGGCTGCGGCTAGCAGGTGAAAGTAGAGTTTAAGTTTTGCCGGCTACCCATTAAGGGGAGGCTGGGAAAGATTTAACAAAACATATTCAGAGGACAGGACAAAATCTGCCTCTAGGATTTTGGATAAGTCAGCCATTGTACCCTCTGATGCAGCACACCTCCAGCAGATGGGAGATACAGTTGGATAGTATTGATGCAAAGTATCCAGAGTGCAGTACCACCTAGTGATGACCTTTTAGCAGGTCTCAAAGGCTGTGATTTTTCAAATATATCTCAGTGGATTACACTTACTTTAATGTTAATAACTGGTGACCACTTCTTATATGAGTAATTGCAAGCTATGTAGGGGTGGGCAAAAAGTCAGTAAAATTCCATGATTAACTTTTCACGAAAAAACAATTTCTCACTTTTTTCACAAAAGTTTTCTCCTTATCGCAACTGCAAAAGTTTTCTCATTTTCGTCACTGCCAATACATTTTTTGCCTATGTTTCCTATGACTGCAACATTTCCCATCACAATATTACTTCGTTCAAGGGCTGCAGTGGAGAAACAAATAGCCGAAAGTCAAAGTTGTGAGTCCTACAGCAATATATGCCTTGAACAAATTGATAGCAGACAGAGTCCCTTTGTCCTTTGCCCACAACACTAATTTTCTGCTTATTTGCTTAATTGATATTGGCACATATTCCAGCAGGGTGAACCATATGACATTGCTTATTTAAAGCCTCTGTGTTCAACAAAATAAAAGGGCAGCATGATGTCAAGAGATTTTTTTTGCAAAAATCTGTGTTTTTTTTGCTTTCCGGTGTGAAATTTCACTTAAAAAACACATAAATTTGCCACGTTTTTGCTAAGAACAGAAGAAATTTGTCAAAATTATTCCAGTTTCCTCCTCCATGAGGCAAAACTTTCTGCTCATACGCATAATCTCCTGCACTCTATGGGGTGTACTTTAAGAGAAAGGAGTGGTAGGAGACATAGTGATACAGAAAGAGAAAAAAAAATTGAATCAATTATTAACAAAATAAAGTGGTAGTGGTTCATATTGCTGTCTGACACTATGACTAGCACCATGGTTGTAAAACAAAAAGAGAAGCTGGATGAACTCTGAGGCTAGGGGAGGAGAAGTGTGTCAATATTACAAACATTAGCAGTGGCACCACCAGTGCTAAGGGGCCTGGGACCCCATATTATCCAGACCACCACCATCAGTGTTTAAAAAAAAAAAAAAAAAGAGAAACTGGATGGAATCTGAGGCTAATGATTCAGCCTCTGCAGAGACATGCAAAAAAACTGGTCAGAGATGCTCAGCTAGGAATGAGCCTGCCCCAGTTTTTAGAAGACTCTGTAGGAATGGTGTTCTACCCAGGGTGCAGTCTCTTTTAGCTAACGAAACTGACAAGGCCCATCAAGGACAAAACGTACGTCTAGGGGTTGGCTGCTTCTCTTGTTCAGAGAGGCACTGCCTGGCACTTTAGTGTCAGTATTATGTGATTTAGATATTTCCTCTCTGTGAAAGGCAATAGGGAGCTAAAAGAGACTGTACCCTGGGTAGGACACCATTCATATAGAGTCTGCTCAATTCTAGGGCAGGCTTGTTCCTATTTGAGCATCTCTGACTAATTGTTTTGCATCTGAGGAGATATGTGTCACTATTACTAGCAGTGGCACCACCAGTGCTAAATGGACGGGGAGCCCACATTTCAAGACCCAGTGAGTCTCCAAACATCATCCCTCCTTTGTGATCTAGGGAATGGGGATAATGGACTTCTTTCAGCTCTCTAAGTAGCAGGATGGTGATGAGAGGGTTAGTGTGCCACAGTCTGAGCACCATGGCCACCATAGAACTGTCTTCTACAAGCAGCAATATGGGACCAGGGCATTCTACACTTGACACCAATAACCCTGGTCCTAGTTTCAGTGATGATCTTGAGGCAGCAGCATCACCTATGCCAGCCAGTGAAGGTGATTGTGGAGAAGAAGAAGAAAGCCATTCATCTCCATCTCTTCCCACCCTCCTGGGTGTGTGAATATTTTTGCCTTGTGGCAGGCACAGTGCAGTCATCAGCTTTTTGTAATTTTGACAAGGTTGTGAAAAAGGTAAAGTAGAGGACAAACCAAGCTAGTACAATACAAGCTCTGATTAATAGGGGTGGGCAAAAAGTGAGAAACATTTCCTGAATGACTTTTCATGAAAAATGTCAGATTATTTGCTTTTTTCACAAAAGTTTTATCTCTTTCTCTACAATGCAAAATATTCCTCCTTTTCGCCTATTCCAGCAATTGTTTTGCCAAGTCCAACACATTATTCTCCTATTGTAACACATTTTTCACATAGTCTAACACATTTTGCCTATTCATCACATTTTTCTCCTATTCCAACACATTTTTTCCTATTCCAACACAATATTTTCCTATGTTTAATATTCTGCAACATTTCCCAGGACAATATTACTTCTTATGAGGGCTGTAGTGGAGAAATAAGTAGCTGGAATTCAAAGTTGTGAATCCTACAGCAACATATACCTTGAAAATGTGTTAGCATGCAGAGTGCCTTTGCCCTTTTCCCACAACACTTCCTGCTTAAGTGACACTTGCATGTATTCATGATGATGTCAAGGGAATAAAAAAAAAGTGCAACCTACAATGTGGAAGATGTGTATAGTAGTGGTGGTGAGGAACTGGCGTGGTGTGATTGGTGGGACCTTGATAAACTGCATCCTTCCTTGGAGCTGAGGAATCATCAGCATTGATTGCACATGCTGCAGCAGCCAATGCTGCAGTCAGCTTTTGTACTTCTACTACTTTACTCTCACGTCCCTGCAATGCTCCACCCCGTCCCCTTCCCCTTGTGCGTTTGCTGGACATTACTCAACTACATTGTGTTTTTTTAATCTGCGGTATACAACACAACTGATGGAGCTGTATGATGCCTAACCTAAGCCCAGTCAGCTGTCTGTCACTGTCATCTAATATATTTAGTTCTTTATTCTTTTTTTTTTTTTTTTTTTTAAGTTGCCCACCCTGTTGTCTTATCACAGTCTGTCCAAAAAAAATTATAACTGAAAAACAAAATTAGCAACTTCCTTCCCCAGACTTCGCCACCCAGCACAGAGATAATAACAGCAAGATCATCAATTAAATAGGTGCCCAGCTGCCTGTGTCTTGCCAGTCAGTAAATCTGAATTTTGGTGTATTATTTCTCCCCAGAGTGTACCACTAAACTAAACTTCACTTCCCCTATCTTCTCTAGCTCAAACAAGGTTCTGCTCTCTCTTCTCACAAACACAGAATGGCTGCTGTGAGAGCCTGGAACCCTTTTATATGGCTGTAGAAAACTTTTGTGTGGTGGAGAAAAAAAAAAAGCGAGAAAAAGAAGAAATTTTTTGTTATGATTAGAATTCACTGCTCAATACTTTTCTGTGTAACCTTACATTTTTTAATGGCTTTGGCATTCAGATTCCATGTTTCACAGCCATATGTAAGGACATGCTGGTCAAAAACCCTTCGCTCGAGGCACAGTAGTACATTTTTCTTAAAGACAATATTACTAAGTTTTCCAAATGCTTGCCATCCCAATTCTATTCCTCTCTCAGTTTCTCTTGTGGAGTTTCTATCTGTTGACTTTTCCTGTCCAAGGAAAACATACTTGTCCACTTCATCTAGTTCTAGCCCATCTGCTGTGATTTTCATTGTTATGTTAAATTTGTTAAACATGACTTGTGTTTTGTTGATATTCATCTTCAGACCCAAATGTCTGCTTTCCTGTTCTAGTTCTTCAGTGCATTCTTACAGTTCTTCAGGACTACTGGCAAAACGTAAGTGCTATAGGTAGTCTCCATTTATCCTAAGTCCTTTTTTTTCAAAGTCCTTTTGAACACTTCTACCGTGTTTCTAATATGACAGTTTTGCTTCATTTTTTTGTCACTTTTTCGTCATGGCAACTGTTTCTTTTGATATTCAGGTTGGGCAGTGTCTACGAAGTCTCAATAGCTTTTTCATTGTGGGTTGAAATTACTGCATCTGGAAAGTCTTGCAGCACAATGAAACGAATAGACAGGGTTATCTCAAAATTATTATAATTTTTCAATAGTTGGCTTTAGTTGATCTTCACATTTGTTGATTTCATCATTTTCTTTCTTTCTTTATTGCAGTTAATTTAGATTTTTCACTATCTGATGGCCACAGTCAGAGAAAATCGTTTTATTATTTGCAAGTATGAAGTTGATTTCACATGTATTTCCATTAGGGCTTTTCCATGACCATTTTCTGTAGAATTTTTCCTGCAACATGAATTCATTATGTACAAATTTTGTTCTTCTGCAAACTCAATCAGTTGGTTGCCTCTGTCATCTCTTTTTCCAGTTCCATGTGGTCTGATTGATTTTTCTCCATTTTTGATCTTAACAATTCTTGCATTCAAATCTCCCATTAAAAAGTTGTAGTGGTAATTGTCCTGTTTGTAGAGGAGTAATAAATCATCATAATATTCTTCAACTTCATCATCACTGTGGTTACTTGTAGGGGCATAAAATTGAATGATTTGATGATTGTGATGACTGTGATGACATAGGCATGTCCATGGAGGCGAAGAAAATTAAGCGGAATAACAAGTGGAATAATCAAGCTGACCTGATGGAGAGGAGATGATGAGTACATGCTGCTATACAACTAGTGTCTAAGATTACTGGTTTGGAACTGCTTTTTGGATTGATTCCTGAATCCACTGAAGGCATTGTGAGGTGGAACAGCAGATGTTACAGAGCTAACTCATACAACGCCTAATGACGTGGATGCAGAGGTAGACGCAAATTCAGACATCAATGTATGGAAGCGTCTTAAAAAGAAAAGAGAATGGACTGGTATTGTGAGATGGTTGAGGAGCAGTTGTGGCACAGCTGAGAGTGAAGCGATCGAACAAAAAAGAGGTATGAGCGGATATTTAAATCTTTGAAGGAGAAGAGCAAAAATTGTTTACACAGCAGATGTTATGATTGTATATATGTCTTATACACATGTGAAGAACTATTTTTAAGCTCATTAGTAGGAGCAGAGATGGATTACGGATTATGAATAGAACCTCTACTATTGAGGCGGAGGACTGTTCGAGACATATAAAGATATCATATATCCACGTGTTATTCTTACTGTGGAGGATTTATAAGACAAAGTGAATACTGTTTGTTTCCTTTTCTCTTTTTTATGCATTGTGCTCCCTCTATCAATTTAATGGAACATAAGTCTCTCTCTGTGCCTAATAGGAATAAGCTCAAAAATCCAATCATACTAAGTCGAGATTAAAAATTTGACGACAATTAAGCAGGTTCAGTAGCAGCAGCAGCACTTCATTACCCAGAAAAAATGGAAGGGAAGAAAAGGAATATCCATTATAGGGAGGATTTGTTTTTGTTTTAGATTTAGCTAATACCACTAAATTACATTATTGGTAGATTTTATGGTATCATCATCCATCAGGCATATACCCCAAAAGGTTTACTTAATGATTTTTCTATTTTAAATTTTTTCTCCACTTTGAGTTCAACTGAACTCAGTACATGTTAGTAACGGGGTACAACATGTTAACTATCACCTACAGGGGAGGTAGGAAGATAGTAGTAGGGCGGATGACATCTTATTGTCTTAGGATAGTCATGGGGATAATTTATGTTTTTTGTGATTGTGTGTTATGTGTATGTGTTTGCCGAGGAAGTAGAGACCAGCGCAATTGGAACGCTTTACATTTATAGATAACATTAGCCTGATGACAGTTAATGCACAGGTGCTCAGTACTATTAAAGATTGATGCTTTATAAAACAATAAAAAAATATTCAATTGACATTGCAATGATTCAAGAAACACATTGTGGAGGAGACAGTGATATTGGATGATTGACACACAGATTTAGCAATTTCATTATCTCTTTATTTCACGAAAAAAGAAATGTGGCGTAGCTATTATATTCTCCAACAAAATCTAAAAAGTAAATGTTCAGCTAATTTTGAAAGATAGAGAAGGTCGATATATAATAACAATATGTGACATTAACGGTCAAAGGTACACATTAGTTAATGTATATCTCCTTAATAAAATTATCTCCAATAAAATTATTAAATCACATTTTAGAAGAAGCTATGAAAAAAACAAGGACAACTAATAATGGCTGGAGATTTTAACTATATATTAGATCATATTTTAGACAAGAAATACAATGAACCTAAGATCACAGCCAGTAATTTGATTAAACAAATGAAATTATTTAGGAAATGTTTAAATGATCTAAATTTGTTTGATATGTGGGGAGTACTCTACCCTTACGCAAGAGATTATACCCATTTTAAACAAGTACACTTATCCTTTTCTAGAACTGATTTATTCATAGGGCAAGTTTCATTGATAGAAAATACAAAAAGAATAATAAAAAAAAACATATGGTCTGATCATAGTTTTGTAATTTTGGAGCTGAATAAGGGAAGTCAAACAAATATAAGATCTACATAGAGGATGGATGATTCAATATTAAATAAAGATATAGATAAGGATTACTTGGCAAATCTAATAGATCTATATTTTAAAGAAAATGTATCACCTAATATTGCACAATCAACGGTTTGGTGTGCCTTTAAAGCAGTAGTAAAGGGCTATATGAAAGAATTAAAATTGAGTTTATTAAAAGAAAAGGGGGCATCATTATCCAATCTATATATATCCTTTTTTATGCTGTCTTCAGAGTCTAAAGTAAATTGGTCATGGGAAATAATGAACAAGATCAATCAAATTAGGAGTAGAATTAATGACTTGGAAACAGAAAAAATAATTAAGAATTTAAACATCATGAGAACAAAATTTTATCATAAAGGTAACAGAGAGGATAAAATGCTGTCTAATAAGATCAAAACTAAGAGATTAAAAATTCTTATATCTCATATCACAATAGAGAACAAAACATATAGGGATCCAAGGGAGAATGTGATGCTTTTGCTAAATTCTATGGAAATCGTTATAATCTACAGGAAACCCAAACAGATGATAACATTAAGGAATATCTAAGCCATATTTCATTGCCAAAAGTGTCTCAGGCACAAATTAATTCTCTGAATAAACCAATCTTATTAGAGGAAGTAAATAAGCTATAGAAAAAATGGTTCAACAAAAGGCACCAGGTCCTGATGGATTTAACAATGCATTTTACAAAATATTTAAAAAAAATATAGGAGAACATCTCTTAAAAGTGTTCAATGAGGCAGTAATAAAGAAATCTTTCCCTCCTGAAATGCTCAGAGCAAATCTTTTACCAATTTTAAAAAAGGATAAGGATTCCGCTGATCTGAAGTTACCGTCCAATATCCCTCATTAATGTTTTCATCAATTATAGCAAACCGAATTAAACATATTCTCCCCAATATTATTCACTCAGATCAAGTAGGATATGTGCCAGATAGAGAACCCAGTAACAACATCAGACATATAGTTGACATATTTGATATGTCGAGGAAGAGGCATATAGCACTCCTGGCCCTGTCTCTTGATGCAGAAAAAACATTTGATAGGGTTGGGTGGGGATATATGTTCCAAACCTTGACAGATTTCGGTTTGGTGGATAGTAGATGCCATAAAATCGTTATATATAAAACCCACAGCTAGAATGGTAGGCATGAACCTCTGTTCAGACTGGTTTACATTGTCCAGTGGCACAAGGCAGGGATGTTCATTATCACCCCTATTATATATAAAATTGAATGATTTGAAGAACATAGCGAGGTTTAGGTTGATAACACAGGAAGCGATTCATTCTGAAATACGTTCTACTTTTAATAATGAGGCTGTCATTTAATAATGAGGCTGTCAGAATCCGCTCCACATTGTCCATCATTGGTTTCTTTGTAGTATAGCCAGTGTCCGCCTTCTAATTTGTCTAAATCTTATTTTTTTACAATTCTCAAATAAGCCAATTATGTCCTAGCTGATGTGATTTATTTCTTGTACAAGTTCCTCTAAACATAAAATCTTATGGATAGATTGAATGTTAAGCTTTTTAATGTCTAATGACCAAATGCAGTCTGGTAGAACCTGGTGATTCTTAGTACCTTCTGCAATTGAACTAGTCTTCCCACTGCCGTAGGAAGTAGCACACAAGCCTCCAGGGAATGAGGGCCATTGTGTAAAGCCATGCTGAGGCAATGGACTGAAAACTGCCACACTGGTCCAGTGGATGTTGGAAGATTTTGGATCAATTTGGTGTGTTAAATATACTCTATCCTTCTTATTTGATTATTGACACAAATTAATTATTATTTATAGCAGTGGTCACAACAGTGGTAGATAGTAGCATCATCCCTCATCCTCATCATCTGTGTGGCTTTTAATACATGTGCCCTGACTTTCTCTGCCATGTATGGTTTCTGTTACCTGATAATTAGATGGTGCTAGATGCTGCTTGATATCTGTGTCCTATGGTCATTTAAAATGTACCCATCTGCATTGTTAAGCTGCTCAGACTCAAAGCTTGCTGGAGGGCAACTAAGGGTTTCCATTGAAGTATGTGTCAATGCAGGCCACACACACTCTTTTGTTTTTCCAGTAGTCCATGGGTTCAATGTTTCTGACTAGAATGTAGCTATCCTGCAAGTATGCAGAAACCATCTCACGTGCAGTGGGACCACTTCCAGGAGCTACACGGTGTTCCTGTGTGTCAGTTACCAACCCACACTCAGGGAGTAAGTCTCACAGAGATGTGCCACCATCAGTGCCACCCCCACCACCAACATTGGATTTTTGCCACTCCTGCTGAGACCCATGAATAGTCCTGTATTCAGAATGGGAAGTTCTGGTTGATACTACTGTTGCTGCTGCTGCTTTTGGATTAAAGGAGTGGGGTAAAAGACATTCGTCTATCACCTGCTCTAGTTTACTTAAAATTTCTTTTGGGGCTGTGTCTCAAAACTCTGCATGCACAAGTTGGCATGCTGATGGCACAGGCTATCCTGCTGCTGCCTTTACACACTGCCAGAACAAGAGGCACAATTACTGGGTGTTACCTGATGCTGTAAGCTAGTTTTGCCCACTGGTGATGGTGGGAGGAAATCCAGTGAGCAGTCACAGTCATATAGTCTGTGATCTGCCCACTTATCCATATATCTGTTGTCAGATGAATTTCTTTGCTTTTCAGCCCTTTGCCCGCCACACTAACCACCTGTTTGTACATGTCACTGTGGAGCTATATATGACATCAGTTCTCTAAAACCTTGGTTTTCTATAAAACAATACTGCAACATGTCCACTGCCAACATCTTGACAACCTTGCCATTCCACAGGTGTGGACTCTTTCCCAGACCTCAGTAAGTGTGGGTTGGCAGTACATGGCAGAAGAACCCTGTAACTTGATTGCTCTGACAACATAACTAGAGCAGGTGCAGAGTGGAAGGCATGTGGGGCAGTTTATGACTCTTGCCATCTCCTACAGCAGACCCAGGGTCATCAAACACCACTGCAGCAGGAGCCATAGGAGTTATTTGGAATGTACTAACTGTTGGTAGTGGCACATACTCTGACATGTCAATAATATCACTACTTCTCTTATATGCCCCAGAAGTGCTTCTGCTGCTGCTCGTTGTGGCACTTGTGACATGTTCATGATGTGTCTCCCAGCCAGAACTGTGGTTGTGCTTCAGGTGGGATCTCTGAGGAGGTGCCTAGGTGTGAACCTGCTTTTCTCCTGCTCATGTCCTTTTTGCACAGACAACAGATATCAAAATGTTTAGCTTTTTGGATCCTGAGCATACTGTGGACTTCATGGACTGTGGTGGTTCCTGAGGAACTGCTACTACTACTATTACTGTTGATACAATCCTACTACTAGTACTAGGTGTAGTAGCAGCAGAGGCACTCATCATATCTAGTTTTGTGCTTGTTAATAACCTGTGTTGCTGTTGCTGCATGTTACTCAAAACAAGTGTGTGTGGCTGAGTGAGACTTGGACTTGTAAGTGGTGATGATGCTGATGGATGATGACTGAGGATGACTATGGATTTTTGCCATCTTTTACAGGGTCAGAGTTTCCAATGGTTTTCTCAAACAGTTTATAGATAGGCACAGTGCTCCTTTTCAGTTGTGGAAGATTGAGACTTTGCCTTTCAGCTAGCTTTCTAGTCATTCCAGCATCTCTTTCACTCTCATCTTCTTCTGTATCTGAATAAGAGGAGAATGCTGGAGGGATATATTCTAGCTCTACATCACCTGCCGCTTCTTGCCTACTATCCTTATATTCATCTAATGTTTTAGAGGTTTCCACCTTTTTTTTTACTATTACTTTCATAAAATTCACTATTACTTTTAGGATAGTTGTTTTGGTGCTTGTTTGTCTCACTGTCATATGCAGCAGTGTTGCTGCTATACTTTCCTCCATTATGCCATTATCAACACTAGAATGTGACTAATTGTCATCTTCAGTGTTCTTCTTACATGTTTTTTGTTTATAGCACTGGTGGGACTTTGACAAACTGCCTCCACTGGAAGAGAAGGATCACCCTCATTTATTCCACACACTGCGGCTGCCAGGTAGGGATGGGCAAATATTTTCGCCTCAAACTGAAATCGGCTAATAATGGCAGTTGCCTCTTTGCGAATAATTTCCTGTGAAAAGTCCCCTTTTTTCGCCTAGCTCATTCCTTTGAAAGCAATGGTAACATTCAGTTTACACACAGTACATAGCAAATATTATTTAATTTCCCAAAGGCATAGTATAAAAGGGGCATTAGGTTGCCAGTGTTGGTGGGGTGTGGGGAAAGAATCATTTGAACAGGGAATGTGGGGTGTTTTTTGGTGGGGGTTGTTTACTGCTATTGGTGGACAGTTAATAAATAAATAAAATAAAATAAGAAATTTGTGTGTAAAGTGATAGAGACGGGAATCCCCTGATATAAGCTACCACTGGGATGGACTGATACTTGATAGAGTATTTTGTAGAGGATGATTTGTTAGATATGTTGTTAGAGGCCCAAGCCCTGAGGAAACATTGATTTGTAAGACTTAAGCTTTTTTTGACACAAGCCCTAAAGAAACATTGATTTGTAGGACTAAAGCTTATTTGGCACAAGCCCTAAGGAAACATTGATTTGTAGGACTTACACTTATTAGAAACAAACTCCCAAAAAAGTTTTTTTGTTTTTTTGTGCACTTTGCAGTTGCTGATGAGAGTCATAGTTCCTGCTCTCAAGGAGGAGAAGCAGGTGGAAAAGAATTATTAGCCAATTTCTTCTTTTCGCCACATTCGATTCTCCTCCACCAAACTGTGACACAACTGTCACATCCAAACATCTACAATGTGTCTATCACTTGGTGGGGGAGGTAACAATGAATGAAGTGGATTGGCAGAAGATGTAGTTATCCTGGAGGAAGAAGGTGATAGTGAGATAGTTGTTTTACACATCATGGAACTTCCAGTCTCTGACTGGGTTTCTCTATTTTCCTCATCTTTGATTTCCACCTCACCTCTGGTTGCCTTTCTGGAAAGTCAGGGGGTTCAGCAAGAGTGGTGCTTGATTTCTGTGATGGGTGTTTGGCTTTAACATGTTTGATATAAATGCTATGGTGTCTGTGTTTCATGTGTGTTATGAGGGTGGTTTGGACAAGGCGTGTTCCCTCCTTTCCCCTTCTCACTGACTTGTCACAAATTGTGCACTGTGCTGTTCAGGGGCGGATTGTACTATCGGGCATTCGGGCATGCCCTGGTGGGCCGGTGGCTGCTTGAAGGGGAGGGCTGCTCCACAAAATTACAGGCTAGACTCCAGCCCCACGGAAGTGACACAGTGTAAAAGAGGCTGCTGCTCTGCATTTGATAGGTGCCGCGGATGAGCCAGCCTTGGTTGTTATTGTTAATGCTTTCAAACTGAAAAGACAGTGTGCGTGTTAACCCTTTCAGTACCAGAGGGATACACAACGCATTGCATACTCTGGCTCTGAAAGGGTTAAAAACAGTCTTTTCAGTTTTGATTTATGTATATTTTTAGAACTGCTGTGCAAATCATATTAACGTTTGAAGTGCCCGACGGTTGTCCAAAGCAAAGCGCTGGTCTCCTTTCTGGCACTCAAAGGGAAATAAACACCAGGAGTGCTCTGAAAACGAAAAATTCAGTAGCTAGTCTGTGCAAGAGAGGCTTTAACACATTGTAAATCGATATATAAGTACCTCTCTAGCACTCAGCGTGTTAACTTGCCTCCTGTAGCTGCTTTGCTGTTGCTGCCCTGCTCCTCTCTGTCGGACTCAGCCTCCCGCTCCAGTGCTCCCCCGGTCCTTATCAGTAAGTAAATCATTCTCATTCGTTCAGTCCTCTTGTTTTTTTCTTCTTGTTTTGGATTTTTTTTGAGTCCTGAGGGATACCCAGTGTGCAAAGTGCTGGATATTCATCTGGCACTCAAAGGGTTAAAATCACAGATGTTCAAAGTAAGAGAAAATGTGTCCTTGAGCCTTGCTCATCAAGTTAATGAGGATTAGTTTTGAGGAAACCAACTACTCAAATGGGGAAATTAAAATTAAAATTCAGCATATTCCCATTGATTTAAATGGGGCTTTTAACCCCTTCTATTCAAGGAGGTCAAAAGCCCCATTTAAATCAATGGGAAAATGCTGAATTTTAATTTCCCCATTTGAGTAGTTGAGCAAGGCTTAAGGACACATTTTCTCTGTGATTTTAACCCTTTGAGTGCCAGAGGAATATCCAGCACTTTGCACACTGGGTATCCCTCTGGCATTCAAAGGGTTCTTAATGTTCCACAATTATGAGATCATGACTCAATCAGACACACACACACATACAAATGCAGCTATTGTAGCCCCCTTCTACCCCTAAATGCCTCCACATGTCCATACAACTCAGTAATCCCCATATCCTCCTAAACAACACCCTATGTAGACTAGCAGCTTCCCAAATGTGTTCTCATCTACTCAATGACTGCCTCTATATGCCAGCCTTTGCCCCCAAGCACCTCCCTGTGCCCATGTATAACCACATTGGCCACCATATGCCCCCCCAAAAAACATCACCCGGTGCCACCTACTAGTCCCCATGTGCCTGTATCCATAAATAGCTACATAGCCCCCCAAAACAGCCCACAACTTTATTTATTATAGATTTACATATACACACACATACATACATATATCATATGTATGTATCATGGAATACCAACTAATGGGCCAGTGTTATTAAAAATGCCCCGGGCCAGTATCTGACCACAATCCGCCCCTGGTGCTGTTGATGATGACTGTACTGTGCCTGCCCCAAGATAAAAATAATACCACACCCATGACTTCAGGGATAGGTTTATGGAACAGGTGTAGAAAAATGGCCTCTTTCTTCTTGTCCTCCACATTCCCCTTTACTGTTGGTGGCAGTGGATAATGTTGCTGCTGTTGCTACTACTGTTGCTACTACTGCCTCAGAACAAGCACTGAAACTAGGACCAGGAGTATTGCTGCTGCTGGCAAGTGGAACCTTTCCTAGTACCTGATCACTTGTTTTTCCCACTCCCACTGTGTCTACAGTGGTCTGTGGCACACTAGCCTGCTCCACAGCATCCTGCTGCCCTTGCATCTCAGCAGCAGAAGGAATTAGAACAGTTGTAAATTCCAAAAGCTCACTGCTTGTGGTGGTGGTGATGCCCATCCTCACCCTTGTCTCCCATTCCTTCTCAGTTTCTGCTAAAATGGCCATCAATATCTCCACCCCAGATTCTTCACCATCATCATCACCACTACTTCTAGTCCCTAGATGCTGCTGTTGCTCTGTTACAGACATCTCACTGCTGGATGAAGGAGGTGACAAGCAATGTGACAGAGGGTCCCCTAATGTCACACTTACCATTTCTTGGTGATGTGAAGAAGGCAGACTGGGAGATGTAGCAGCAGGCACAGGCAACTGATCTGTGCTCCTGGTTGTGGTGGTATTATTGTGGTGGTGACAATTCTTCCTTCTTCAGGTTTCATGTTCAACATGGACAATGCCGTGGGGGGAAGAGGAATCCCAGGGTCAGGGGAATAGTGTGGGCTCCCTGGACTGCTACTCTGTATACTCGCAATTGATTCCCCTACAGCTCTACTAACACTAGTCCCACCGACTGCTTCACCATCACTGTTACTACTTCTAACATCAACCACATCAATTTCAGCCCCTGAGTCTTCCTCCTCACAGTCACTATTATTACCCCCCTCCTTCACTCCTTAATGCTGTTAGACCTTCTTAGTAGTAGCACTGGTGGTACTACGTGGGGATGGCAAGTGTGAATTAGGGTCCCCAGCTGTCACACTTGGCATCATCTTCTCCTTCCACCCCTCTTAAGTATTACAAGACACACTGGCAGCAGGCACAGTACTGGTGGCAGCAGGTTCAGTGCTGGCAGCAGGCGCAGCCCAGGTGGCAGCAGGCGCAGCGTGTCTGACAGCAGGCACAGCACTGGTGGCAGCAGGTTCAGCACTGGCAGCAGGCATAGCACTGGTGGCAGCATGGGCAGCACATCTGCCAGCAGGCACAGCACTGGTGGCAGCAGGGGCAGCACTGGCAGCAGGCACAGCACTATTGGCACTGGCAGCAGGGGCAGAACGTCTTACAGCAGGCACAGCACATCTTACAGCAGGCGCAGCACTACTGGCAGCAGGCGCAGCACGTCTGGCAGCAGACACAGGCAGTTGATCTGTACTGCTCTCACTACTACACTTTTCTTCCTCCCTTGACATTAATTTCCCCAGGAACCCTAGGGGTGATTTAGGGGGACTAGCCAGCATTGCTTCTGTAGTGCTCACTTCCTCCTCAGACTCAGACTCAGTGGACACATAATGGTCCTTCCAGTTCCTCCTTTTATTACTTTTAAACTTTCTCATAGTGATAGCAGTCACTATGAGCCTCTCCTTCCTCAATCTTGCTAAAAGATCACAGCAGAACAGCACAGCATGTCTACCTCGCTCTGTAGCTGCTTCTATTTTGTTTCACTTCCTGGAACATGTCACTTTTTTATAGCGAAAAGGCAAAAGTACATAAATCAAGGGGTCAAAAATGTGAAGATTTTAATTGCTATTTTTAAAGCCGATAACGTGGCTTTTACTGATTTTTTCACGGGAACACAGTGGGACCTTTCGCCCACCACTACTGCCAGGTCCCTGCACTACTCCTATTCATTTCCCCCTCCCCCTATCCTCCTTCACTCCCTGACCCCCTAACTATAGCTCTGTACTTCCCTGAATTCCTACTTTCTTCCTACACTCTTCTGAGGCCTTCCTTCTCTCCTCACCCTTCGCAATCACTGGTATGTCATTTATACAATTTCTAACACAACATCTTCTTTTTGGAATGTCATATCTCTTAATATATATGGCTCCAAGCATTCACACCTTCAAATCGTTTCTCCAATTACACTTGTTCAGAATTGAATTCTATTGTGCCTCAGAATCACCCATCCTGCACAGTGTAAAACCTGAAGTACTGTGAAATTTGCATTTATACTGATACCTGCTGATTATACTTGTAGCCATTAAACCTAATTTGACTTTAAGGTCTGAGTGACAGATAACTATTTTCAGTTCCTTGTACAGTACTTGTATTTGCTTTTCAATATTACTTTTGCATTTATTCCTGGTATTGTAACCTGTATACTTGCTGCATACCCAATGGAACCATATAAATAAACTTAAACAAACAAACACACACACACAAACTAAATGATGACAGTTCTGCAATTGTTGTGTTTATGCACTGAGGTACTTTGTAAATAGGAAGCCCATTAGCTATTTGTGGTGCTATTATTTAGCTACAAAGCATAGGAAGGATGTCTAATTAGATGCATGTTATATTAGCATTTAGTTTTTAAATCTGAGCCAATTCTTGTTATTTATTATATGTAAAATAATGTATATCATGTGTACTACCGCCAACTGTTGAAATGAAAGAGGAGATTAAAGGGATAGTAATACTTAAAATGTAAAAAAAAATATGTTGTAGGGTTTATCCCCCTGAGTAAAACAAGAGTACTCCCACTGCTGAAAGGTGCTTCATTCAAAAGTTATTAATTTTCAAAGTTGAATTTTTTAGGTGCAATATCACAGTGGCCTGAAATTGTACAGTGGAGCTGTTGCTACACCATCCTATGGAGATTTATGGTCAATTGACCAGAGCTGTCCATAGGATCGTGTAGCAACAGCGCCACTGTACAATTTCAGGCCACTGTGATATTGCACCTAAAAAATTCAACTTCGAAAATTAATAACTTTTGAATGAAACACCTTTCAGCAGTGGGAGTACTCTTGTTTTACTCAGGGGGATAAACCCTACAACATATTTTTTTTTACATTTTAAGTATTACTATCCCTTTAAAGATGAGATCACCTAAGTCTACTCTAATTGCAGAAGAAACATATGTTTGGAATATGGAACCTCTGCAGCGCTAATCAAGTTACTACAAGGAGCCAAAAGTACAATGAGCCTTATCTTGTTGTGAAGGTGCCCTTGTGTGGGGTGAATGTGCTAACGCTTCTGCACACCAAAGTCCGTGTGATGTGACCATGATCTCCAAACCTTTATGGATTATGCAGAAGGATTTAATACATTCAAAATGTTTACCTGAATAACAATACTTGCCTTAAAACATTTTATGAGCATTTCTATTTTTTCAGAAGTATAATAACCCGAACCCTATCAATCCTCACCCTAACATCCCCTGACATTAATAGCCCAGTTTAATAAAGTTGCGCCTTATAATTGCCAAACCAACATGTAACACAATTTATTTATGCATTTAGGGACAAATATTCAAAGAAGTAGCTAAATAGGTTTTGTCGTTTGTAACAACATTTCAAAGTACAGTGTCATTGGGCTCATTAATATTTTCAGAAAGTGTCAGTTGTGATCATAAATATGTTATTTTGTCATTGAAGTACGATTCCTGACTGAAACTGTCATATGTAACGACAAAAATGTCTTAAGTAAAATGTCGGTATGTAGGTATGGTAATTGTGCTTTTGTTGTGTTTCCTTAAATTATAGGTTTCTCAGATTCAGAACGTCACATTCCCTCACTTTTTCTATTGTGTCGTACACAATAGACATTACTAGTTTTATTTTGTTATATACTCTAGAGAAAATATGTCGATCATGCATACAATTACTTATTTTTGTCATTCATACATTTTTTTGTTGTTATCCCTTTGAACATACAGCCCTTAGAATGCCATATATAAAAATGCATTTTATGTCCAGGAATGTATACATGCAGATTTAGATAACTTGAGACATTGTACTTTATAGAAGAGAAGCAATTTATTAACATTTATTAGAACTGTCAGGGATGGGAAGAAGAAGCAATTAGCTGATCACCAAATATAAAGTATTTATTGTCAGGCCACTCTAAATATGTAAAGAATTTGAACAGGCGAATTACTTTTTTTTGGAATTGGACAATAGGAGAGAGACAGACTCTGGTGATCCCCTATAGTAAATTTAGATAAACAAGACTGTTCTATTAAAGTGGATGTATCACCTATGCACAACATCCTCTAAATAGTTAGGTGACACATTCAATAATATTAAAACGTTATTATTATTTTATTTTAAGCTTCTGTTTGGTTTAAATGCAACTTATAAAAGTCTGGGCTGCAGCCACTTCTGTATAGACTGCAGCCTGATGTTCTGCCTCAGCTCTCCTCCTTCCTCCAATGACAGAGGCTTCTGTCAGTAAGCTGGAGCAGTCTCATTGGCTAGATATCGATCTCTGCCAATGAGAATGCTCCAGTTTACTGACAGACGCCTCTGTCATCGGAAGAGGGAGGGGAGCAGAGGCAGAGCTCTGTAACCATGGAGAACCGCAAAGAACTGCAGTCACCCGGAAATGGCTGCAGCAGATACTTTTGTAAGTTACATTTTGACCAAACGGAAGCTTAAAAAAATAATAATAATAAGGTTTTAATGCTATTGGATGTGTTACCTAACTATTTAGGGGATGTTGTGCATACGTGATACATCCACTTTAATAGTATAGGTTTAGTTGGTATAATGTATAAATGCAGATACCCACAATTATACATATGTATATTCAATAGAAAAGATCATCTATGTTTAATTTATAGTTTTCTAAATTAGATTTTTTTTTTGCAAACTGATGAAATTTTGAAGCATTTGAGCTAGAAGACTCAAATAAACATGTTTTGAACAAGATAAATAATATATAAATACAAAACACTGAATTTACCAAACATATGTTGGCTAGAAAGCCAGTTTGTAAGTTGTGACTTTTACGAAGTAGCTGTTCTTGAGAAATAATGTGAGCATTATGAAAAATAAACTTATTTTAAAGGTACTTATGGAATCTTTTTTCTGTATGAATTTATATATGTTGCAGAAGCGTTTTCAAAGTAGAAGCTTACAAATTTTGTAAGTAGAGAACTAGTGGAAAAAAATCAAATAGTATGTGAAAAAGAATGGTTCAGCAACTTTTAACAAAGTTTGCTGAATGGAGATCTGATTAAAATGTTGGATACCAGGCAACCGAGGAACAAGAACTCTAAGAGGGCACTAGCTTCTATTGTGAAACATTTGGCACAGTATGAATGCATGTATAAAGGGAAAACATCTCTAGAGCAAACTGATAATTTGAGCTGTACCAGTATGTACTGCTTAATTTATAGCGTGCAGTATCAGTCATTTAAAAATTAAGAAGTTATGCATTTTTGTAACTAAAAGGATTCTACTATAAAGCACTAAGGAGGCTATGTATTACTCATGTTCTATTCAATAATAAATTCAATTGTCCAAACTATAACATTTATGGCTGGTTGGAAATGAGAGTTAGAAGTCCAGCCACTGGCTACACTGTATTGTTCACAACCCCTCAATACCCCAAGCTTCTATTTTGAATTCATTTCGTTTTCATGTTTATAAAGCTGCAATCATTCATTTCAATAAAAAAGCTTTTGTTATTGTACCATATAACTGTGGTCATATTTATTGTTTTACTGTATTCTGGTGGTGGTCAACTAGTGTATATAATTTTTATTTGTTTATCTATTTATTTTTAACTTTATTTGTATGAATTTTCAATCATGCTATCTCCATCACTCATGTAACCACAAGTTGGCAAAGAGATGGCAGAACACAAACTGACATGTAATTGATTATAGCAGCATATTGTGTTTGATAGTGATGCAGTTCAGAAATTGAATAACTGTATGCTCATATTTAAAAAGACATTTTTCATAATCAAAAATGTAAACATGATTTATATACAAAATTATTTAATTTGACATGTTAATTTAAAGTAATTATTATTTTCATTTTCTTTAAATATAGTTGGCTCAATCCAGACTTCTGCACTAAATATGCCACCTACTAAGCTTCTCTTTGAAGGGGAGAAGTAGTCACATGCAAGGGCAGAAGAGACAACATGCTGATGCTAATGTATTAAAAAGAATTTGAACAATTCTGAGACAAATCAGCTGCACTGCAGTGGACAAATAGAAATTTCCATTGATTTAAAAGGAGGCCTTTAACCCTTGAATGCTAGAGAGCTATACAGCTCATTTAAGGGTTTAACCCAATTTAAAGAGGAACTGTTCCCTGAGAATAAGTAGCTCTTAATCTATTTACCAGAAGGACAAACAGCAGTTAGTTATATCTACTAGTTCTGAATTAGTTTTGATCTCTCATGTAATCTACTTTGAAATGTCTAAATAAATTCTTATAAGATATTTGAAGATATTCACAAAGAGGTGATAAAGTGGAGGTGACTTCTTCAGTTTATCACTTCTCCAGTTCCTATGTTATTCTATGGAGCCTATGCACAAAGATTTCTTCAACATTGGAGATCTTAGTGAATAGGATCTATAGAATAACATATGACTAGACAAGTGATAAACTGTAGATGTCATCTTCACTTTATCACCTCTTAATCACAGTTCAATGAATCCCCCCTTGTGTCCTATTGAAACCTATTGTTTGCTATGAGGAGTGACCTAGAGGTAGACTTCAACAAAGATTACTAAATTCAGAAAATTGTTGATTTATTGCAAAAAATATATAGATAGACACAACTGACTGCTGTATGAAAGGCAACTGCCTAGGTAGATTAATATGTTAAATTAAAAAAAAAAAACGCTTATCTCCAGGGTAGAGATTAGGGGTGGGCGAAAGGTCCTGTCATGTTGCTGTGAAAAAAATCTGCAAAAATGTTGTTGTCTGTTTTACGTGGGAAAATCCCCTTTAAAAACAACAATTAAAATATTTGCATTTTTGACCCATTGGCAAAAATTATTCGCCATTTTTTTAATGGCTAGAAAGTTTCTGCCCATTGATTTAGGTGTTTTTCACCTTTTCACTATAAAAAAGTGACTTATTCCAAGAAGTGAAACACAGTAGAAGCAACTACAGAGTGAGGAAGATGGGTTGTTCTGTTCTGCTATGATCTTGAGGCAAAATTGAGGCAGAAGAGACTCATAGTGACTGCTATCACTATGAGCAAGTTTAAAACTAATAAATGGAGGAACTGGAAGAACCCTTATGTGTCCAGTGAGGAAGAGGAGGTAGTGATCACTACAGAAGCAATGCTGGCAAGTCCCCCTAACTCACCCCTGCTGCCACCATTGCTGTGCCTACTGTCAGATGTCCTGCCCCGGCTGCCACCAGTTCTGTGCCTGCTGTCACATGTGCTGCACCTGCTGTCACCAGTGCTGTGCCTGCTGCCAGTATTGCCCCTGCGCCACCAGTACTGTGCCTGTTTCCAGATGTGCTGTCCCTTTTACCACCAGTGCTGTGCCTGTTGTCAGACATGCTGCCCCTGTATCACGGTCCCCGTGATCACCTGTCAATCTTTGCAGTGTTACCTGTGCATTGGAGGAGGCTGATTGGCCCGCCCAGAGTATTCCTTTATATACTGTGTTATGGGCACTTGTCAGTGCCCTTTCGTGGTGTTCCTGAGTCTGCGCCTTGTTGCTGTGTTCTGCTCTCCTGTGTACCGACCCGGCTAGCCTGACCATTCCATTGTTCCTGCTCCGTGATTGACCCAGCTCTGGCTGACGTTCCTGCTCCGTGATTGACCCGGCTTTGGCTGACGTTCCTGCTCCGTGATTGACCCGGCTCTGGCTGACGTTCCTGCTCCGTGATTGACCCGGCTCTGGCTGACGTTCCTGCTCCGTGATTGACCTGGCTCTGGCTGACGCTCCTGCTCCGTGATTGACCAGGTTGTGGCTGTCTTTCCTGCTCCGAGTACTGACCCGGTTCTGGTTGGATTCCTGCTCCGTGATTGTTCCTGTGTTCCTGTGTATCCTGGTCACCGGCTGGCGATATTCTGAACTGTGTTGTGTTGCTCAGGCTAATCCTCTCTCTGTCCTCTGAGCTATTGCCTGAGCCTGACCCCAAAGCACTGCTGAGCTGTAGTCTTCCGTGGCGAACCTGCCTTAACCCTAGCTGTGCCGGGTGTTTCGATTATCTGTACCTGTTCACTTTCACTTGCCAAGCCTGAGAATACCGATCGAGTCAGTTAATACATTCTGAGCCTGGGCAGTATCGACCGAGCCTACCTTTCACACTAGCTGAGCTGTTGTCCTCCTCGGTGCTTGTGTGCCGCAACCGCGCCAGTTGGCGTTGGTACCTCCATTGGCTCTTGCAGTGTGTGCGCTGTATAACACCGGAAGGGTGTCCCGGCTCTGGTTTCCAAGTGCTCTGTGTTCTATCCTTCTACCGTATCATCATTACTGGGCTCAGTATCGCTTGTGCAGTGATTACTCCATTGTGGCACCCAAGGGGTGTGTACGGCTTTCCTCCCGTTGGCACACGCAGGGTTACATCGGTAATACTATTAAGGGCGATTCAGGTTCTGGTCCGTTGCTCCTGCAGTGGCTTCACCCTTGACTATTCCACTAAGGTGGTCTAGGCTCAGCTCTGGGCATTCGCTGGTCAATCTGGGCATTCATGTGCAAAAGTATCTGAGAGTGATTAGTTCAGGCTCACATTACACCCTTCTCTGTACCATCTAGAGACTGATATCTACTTCTGGGCGTTGGTCAATCAGATTACTAAACCTGTGTGTTCCTCTATTAAACCTGTATCTGTTGGGCTCACTTGAGCTATATATCACTGTTATATTATTAGGCTTGTTCTCACCATTACCATTGCTGGCCCCTAGGGGCACTGTTCATTCATTTTCATTCTCAATAAAACTGTGTTTTTACTCAACCAGTGTCTGAGAGTCTGAAAACCGTAACACCCTGTTGCTACCAGTTCTGTGCCTGCTGCCAGTGCTGAATCTGCTGCCACCAGTTCTGAACCTGCTGCCAGAATGTCTTGTAATAATCAGGAGGGGGGAAAAGAAGATGATGCCAAGTGTGATAGCAGGGGACCCTAAGTCACACTTTCCATCCCCAAGCAGTCCCACCAGTGCTAATACTACTACTACAAAGGTCCATCAGCTTGTTAGTGTTAGGAGTGAAGGATGAGGTAATCATATTACTAGTGACTGTGAGGAGGAATACTCAGGGGCAGAAATTTATGTGGTTAGTGTTAGTAGTAGTAACAGTAATGGTGAAGCAGCTTGAGGGAATAGCATTAGGGGAGTGGTAGGGGAAATGATGCAGAGCATCCAGACTGGCAGTCAAGGGAGCCCACACCATTCCCCTGACCCTGAGAGTCCCCTTCCCTCACAGCAATGTCTAGGTGGTACATTATCCTGAAGAAGGCAGAACTGTTACCTAGCAGCATTAATACTACCACTAGGAGCACAGATTAACACAGTTCTTGCTGCTGCTGAGTTGTTTAAGCTGTCACGTAAAGTATCAGTCTACCCCAGTGGCAGCTTACATCAGGGGGTCCCTGTCTCTATCACTTTACATACACATTTCTTATTCTATTTTATTTTTTTTTTATTACCAGTCAACAACCCCCCCCCCAAAACAAATTCACTGTTCAAATTATTCTTTCTCTAGACTCCACCCACCATCACAGGCACCCTTTTCAGACCCATTTTATACCATTTCTTATGGTGTATTTTTAATTGTATTTATTAACTGATCCCAATAAACAAACCTCACCCAAAAAACTTTCCCTGTTCGACTGATTCTTCCCCCACACACCACCAACACAGGCACCCTCATGTCCCTTTTATACTATGCCTTTGGGAAATAAAATAACATTTGCTATGTGTTGTGTGTAAATAATGTTCCCATTAATTTCAATGGCACGAGCTAGGTGAAAAAGGTGGAAAAACTAAGTTTTTCACAGGAAATTTTTCGCCAAGTGGGAAGTGCCATTATTCATGATTTTGGTTTGAGGCGGAAATGTTCGCCCATCCCTAGTAGTAGTGATTCTCAGAATATTCCTGCTTAAGTACAGGTGGAGTCATCATATTCACTGAGCTACTGATTAACCATGTGTGATCAAGCATAGATATCTTGAAAACATGATATTTTAGTGTGTCCCAGGGACCAACATTAAGAATCCCCTACAAAATTTACAGTTACACTTTAAATCAATGAGAATTTGGGCATTTTTCATCTGTTCCAACTCTTAGAATTCCCATTGCTTGTTGGCCAGGTGCCTTACTAGCAATGCAAAGAAATTAAAGATGCCTCTATGACCTGGAAAAAAAGGTGGGGAATACCCCCAAACAAGAACCAACGCCCAACAGACAGCCATTTTAAAGAAGCAGCCACCATCTTCAAAGAGAGCAGACAGCTGAGCAAGAGCAGCAATGGCCAGAATAAGAGAACTACCCTTTAGAATGAAGGAGAATGAGGCATTAGTGGAGGCACTGCAGGGCTGTTATTCCCAGCTCTTTGCCCCTTTGGAAATTCCCACCACAGTAGTGGATAGGAGCTAAATGTGGGATACTCTGGTGGAAGCTGTCAATGAGATGACAGTGTCCCCACACACATCAGACAGGTGCAGGAAGTGGGTTTACGACATGAGAAGGCAGGTGCTGAGGAAAAGGGCGAAGATGGAGGTACTGTGGCCATCTGGGGCCTCCAATAGACCTGTTCAATTCCATCACTATGAACAGGTCCTAGATGGCCTCATTGCAGCATCTGAGGCAGAAGCTGCTCCTGCTTCAGGTGGTGGACATGCTGGACCAGCTCCCATCACCTCTGTAGCAGGACCAATGGAATCCTCAGATGCTGAAGATGACAGTGCTCCTGCATCTTCCCCTGCCCCTACATCACCTGTCTTCCCTGTCCACATGCCCGCTCCTGTTCCTGCTGATGTACGTGCCAATTCTTCATCAGCTGGAGGGAGCGACTCTTCTTCTGGTCTGGTGATTTGCAGCAGTTCTGCCAGGAGCAGTGACAGTCCCTGCACACCTCAGAGTTGGGTACTCCAGCGCCAGACATCCCACTCAACTGAGGAGTCAGGGCATAATGGCATGTTTTCTGGTAAGTAATTGTATTCTGATGCATGTGTTCATGTAATGTTGTTAACCCTTTGAGTGCCAAAGGTGTACACAATGCATTGCATGTGTGTCACGGTTCCCCAGAATAACTCAGGAATCAGTACGGTATAGTAAAAATGCAATTTATTAAAATAACAAATAAGGTATCACACAGAGGTAAATAGCAAGAACAAGAAGAAAGTCACAGCCAGCAAGTGCTACTACCAAAATTGTAAACTGCCAAGGTGGATCACTCTACTACAGACTAGGCCTAAGCCATTGGTAGTTTCTGCTGGAACCAGGAACGGAACAGGAGCAGGAATAGGAACATGAAGTCTTGATCCGGGGTAGTGAGGAATCTGCCAGACTCATGCCTGCAGTCAGAATAGTAGCAGCAGATACTTGACTCATGCCTGCAGTCAGTATGGAGGAAGCAGATACTTGACTCGCACCTGCAGTCAGTATAAGAGCTAGTCTACCAGAGCCACAGGTCTGCACCAGATTGGGTGTCTGCTAGGTACAGGGGACAAACAAGAGAATAGTCAGACAGAGCTACAGGTCAGCACCAGAGAGTGTAGTCAGACAAGCCAGGTCATACACAGTTCAGATAGTCAGCCAGAGCCACAGGTCTGCACCAGATTGGGTGGTCAGACAAGCCAGATCATACACAGTTCAGGTAGTGCCTTCTTCGGCACAGACCTGTAGCAGCTGAGCTCCCTTGTCTGATCTTTAGTAATGTCAAGCGCTGGGAGATTACATCATCTTCCAGCACTCTGCATTACTGAAGAGAAGACCATGTGGAAGCAACAGCAGTAAAGAGGTCTGTGCAGACCTCTCATGCCACACTGCTGGACCACCATGGAGGCAGGAAAAGGACACGGGGGGCAATGTGGAGATTGTGACAATGTGGTGATTGGGGGGTTTCTTTGTCTTGAAAAAAATCCCAGGCAGAGATTGAAATGTTGATAGTTGAATTAATTTTTTTTGTTTTTTAAAAAGTGCTATATATTAGAATAAAGCTGCTTTTTTACTGTATTAAATAATGAACAGAAAATGTTATGGTGGCAGTATTGCAAGTCCTCATTTAAATGGGCAGGTCACAAAAGTACTGCACCCTCCAAAAGTCCTACAACATATTATCACGGTGCCCGTGATTGGTGCTGTTCAGTGTCAGTCACTTGCTGAGTATCATGATTGGCTGTCTGTGATTAGCCCTCCTCACACAGCCTTTTTAAACCCAGGCTGAGCACTTCCAGGTTGCCCTTTCGTGGTGTTTCTGACTTCACTCTGCCTGACCTGCTTGTCAGGCTTCTGGGCCTGTTCCTGCTGTACTTGCTGAACCTGTGTTCCAGTGTTCCTGTGTTCCAGAGTTCCAGTGTTCCTGTGTTCCAGCACCTCGTGGGTTAATCTTACTGAATTCCAGTGTTCCTGTGTTCCAGCACCTCGCGGGTTAATCTTACTGAGTTCCTCCTGAGTTCTCCTGCTCCAGCCGTCGCTCTGGCGACATTGTTCTTCTCACTGCTGATCATACTTTGTTGGTCCCAGAGTGCGGACGCTGGTTTACTCCACTAAACCTGGTTGCAATATACATTGTTGGTCCCAGCGTGCGGACGCTGGTTTACTCCACTAAACCTGGTTGCGATATACATTTTTGGTCCCAGCGTGCGGACGCTGGTTTACTCCACTAAACCTGGTTGCGATATACATTGTTGGTCCCAGCGTGCGGACGCTGGTTTACTCCACTAAACCTGGTTGCGATATACATTGTTGGTCCCAGTGTGCGGACGCTGGTTTACTCCACTAAACCTGGTTGCAATATACATTGTTGGTCCCAGCGTGCGGACGCTGGTTTACTCCACTAAACCTGCTTGCGATATACATTGTTGGTCCCAGTGTGCGGACGCTGGTTTACTCCACTAAACCTGGTTGCGATATACATTGTTGGTCCCAGCGTGCGGACGCTGGTTTACTCCACTAAACTGGTTGCGAGATACATTATTGGCTCCAGCTTGTGGACGCTGGTTTGCTCCACTAAACCTGGTTGCGATATACGTTGTTGGTCCCAGCGTGCGGACGCTGGTTTACTCCACTAAACCTGGTTGCAATATACATTGTTGGTTCCAGCGTGCGGACGCTGGTTTACTCCACTAAACCTGGTTGCGATATACATTGTTGGATCCAGCGTGCGGTCGCTGTTTTGCTCCATTAAACCTGGTGGCGCTATTACCATTAGTCCCAACGTGCGGACGTTGGTTTGCTCCTGAACATCCAGTACTGTGGTCAGTCACTGTCCACTTCATTGCAGTTGTCTGAGTATCCCTGGCAATAGACTCCTGCTGAGTAAGACCTCTATACTTATGCTCTATGCTGTCTTAGTCACCTGACAGCTGGTCTACTTGCTCAGGCTGCCCTGCCCGGTATTGGTGAGGCCAGTAGAACCTTGACGATACCATCCTGTAGGTTGCCTCACCCGGTATTGGCAGGGCCGGTAGAGCCTACTCCAGTACTCCTTTGGGCTGCCCTGCCCGGTATTGGTAAGGCCAGTAGAACCTTGTAATTCACCATCTTTAAGGTTGCCTTACCCGGTATTGGCAGGGCCGGAAGAGCCTACATTCAGCATTCCGTGGGGGCTGCCTTGCCCGGTATTGGTAAGGCCAGTAGAACCGGTATATGTCATCTCACGGTTGCCTTACCCGGTATAGGCAAGGCCGGTAGAGCCTGTCATTAAAACTGTCACTTGGGTTGCCTTGCCCGGTATTTAGGCAAGGCCGGTAGAACCTATTATATGTTCTATTACTGTTGTATTGTTATGTATGCTTACTCTACGGGGACTGCCTTTAACTTTTAATAAAGTTAAGTTATTTTACCAAACCTTAAGTCTGAGAGTCTTCAAAAACCGTGACAGTACGAAAGGGCCATGACCTCAGACAGTAATAGTGACGGTAATGCACAGAATATCCATTGGAGGATGGATACGTTCGAGCAACGTTTGGATCAGCTAGCGGTTGCTATCCAAACTATTCTTGAACTCAATATGGTACTTGCTGATAAGTCCGGTTCTAGCCCGGTGGTCTCACCAGTTCAGACACCGGAGAATGAGTCTAGGTCAGCAGTCAAAGGGTTAACGGCTTCTGCACCCTTGCTGCTGAGATATGACGGTGACCCTCAACTATGCAGAGGGTTTATCAATCAACTTGAAATATTTATGGAATTGACGGCACACGCATTTCCTAGTGATCACAGCAAGGTTGGGTTCATGATATCCCTGCTGACTGGCAGAGCATTGGCTTGGGCTAACCCACTTTGGGAAAATGCTAAACCTTGCACAAAGAATTTCTGTGATTTTGTGCAATCCTTTCGAAAGAGTATTTGAGCCTCCTGGTAGAACTACCTCTGCTGCTAAACGTCTCATGGAGATACAACAGGGCAGGCGCACTGTTGGCGATTATGCCATTGAATTCCGCACCTTGGCAGCAGAGGTAGGATGGAATAACGAGACCCTGTTGGCAGCCTTTGCTCAAGGATTGATTAACCAGATTAAAGATGAGATCGCAGCAAAAGATTTACCTATTGACCTAGATAATTATATTGAATACGTGATTCTAATTGACTCCAGAATACGTGAAAGATTAACCGCCAGAGAGCGACGAGTACGGTTAAAAGAGTATGGGTCCAGTAGCATATTTTGCCCACCCAACCCTCCCTCTGCATCCAAACCTAGTGAATCCATACAGGAACCAAGTGAACCTATGCAGGTGGGTTTCACTAGGTTAACTAAGGAGCAGAGAAGGTATCGCAAGACACAAGGATTATGTCTGTATTGAAGTAAAAATGGTCACCTGTTAAGATCTTGTCCGGTACGTCCGGGAAACGAACACACCTAGGGTACCTTGGGGGACAGGCCCTAGGTGGTGTCCAATCGTCCCCATTGTTGGGCACACTTAAAACCACCATACTGGTGGTATTGTCATGGGCACAACGCTCAGTTGAGGTTTTGGCCTTGGTTGATTCTGGTGCAGCTGGGTATTTTATGGACAATATCTTTGCCGAATTGCATGGGGTACCACGGATTCAGAGAGAAACCCCTCTTGCTATTGAAGCAATTGATGGCAGACCTTTGGAACCCGCCCAAGTTACTTTTGAAACGATGCCCTTGTCCATGACTATTGGGGTTCTTCACAAGGAAGAGCAGCAGTTCCAATTGATTAATTCTCCTCACCATGCCGTGATTTTGGGCTTTCCCTGGTTACAGTTGCACAACCCACAATTTGATTGGCAGAAATGTGAGATTGCTGCTTGGTCTCAGTTCTGTATGAATAATTGTGTTACCCATCCTGTTAAGGTCTTGTGCACCTCCCCTTCACTACCTAATGCCTACCAGCAGTTTAGCGACGTTTTCAGTAAGGGAGAGGCTGGCACCCTACCTTAGCACAGACCATACGATTGTCGCATAGAACTGAGTCCTGGAGCAGTACCACCGAGGGGAAGCACGTATACATTGTCTTGTGAGGAGAACCAAGCTATGGAGGAATACATAGCAGATGCCCTCAGTAGAGGGATCATAAGGAAATCTACTTCTCCGGCCGGAGCCGGGTTATTTTTTGTTTAGAAAAAAAGTGGCGAACTGCGACCTTGCATAGACTATCGTGGGCTGAACAAGCTAATGGCAAAAAATGCCTACCCAATACCACTCATCACCGAGCTGTTTGATAGACTTAAGGGGTCCTCGATTTTCACCAAATTGGACCTAAGGGCAGCCTACAATTTGATACGTATCAGAGCCGGTGATGAGTGGAAAACTGCCTTCAATACGAGATCTGGGCATTATGAATACCTAGTCATGCCATTTGGTCTATGTAATGCTCCTGCAGTATTTCAAGAACTGATCAATGACGTTCTTAGAGATATGTTACAATCTTATGTTGTAGTCTATCTTGACGACATACTTATCCACTCCAAAGACCTGTCACAACACATCAAGGATGTGTCTGAAGTTTTGCTGCGCTTACGAAAAAATAAATTATTCTGTAAACTGGAGAAATGCGAGTTCCACAAAACCAGTGTACCGTTTCTGGGGTTTATAATTGGCAAAGATGGATTGCCATGGATAAAGAGAAATTGACGGAAGTCTTACAATGGCCTAAACCCAAGAGCCTCAAAGCCATCCAACGATTTCTGGGCTTCGCCAATTATTACAGGAAGTTTATTAAAAACTTCTCCTCTATTGTGAAACCTCGGTCTGACCTCACGCATAAGGGCGCTAACCCATCCCTCTGGCCGGTGGCTGCTGAAGAGACCTTTGAGAAGTTGAAGGTAGCCTTTGCTGAAGCGCCTGTGTTGTCCCACCCTAATCCAATACTCCCCTTTACTTTGGAAGTTGATGCCTCAGATATTGGGGTCAGGGCAGTGCTTTCTCAGCGACAGGTTAAAGGCGGTACACTCAGACCCTGTGGATTCTTCTCAAAAAAACTGACTAGTGCTCAAAGTCATTACGAGATTGGTGATCGAGAATTACTGGCCATTATCCTCGCTCTCAAAGAATGGCGTCATTTACTTGAAGGCACAAAAAACCCCATTTTGATTCTAACTGATCACAAGAATCTGACGTATCTTTCTGAGGCCAAGAGATTGTCTTCTCGCCAGGCCAGATGGGCACTGTTTCTATCCTGATTCAATTTCGTTGTATCATACCTGCAGGGATCAAAGAATGTTAGGGCTGATGCTCTGTCTAGACAATTTGAAGCAGAGGTTGACAGAGAAGAGGTACCAGCCCCTATCATTCAACCCGATCGAATATTGGCTACCATACGTACTAGTATTACTTCACCACTAGGGGAGGAGATTTTGGCATCCCAAGCCTCTGCTCCTCATGAGACTCCAGTGGGCAAATGTTTTGTCGCTGAGCCATTCCGTACTCGATTACTTGAGACCTACCACTCCTCTAAGGCTGAGGGACATATTGGTAGGGATCAATTGTTCTGGTCTCTCTCTCAGCTATTTTGGTGGCCTTCTATGAGAGCAGATTGTGCCAATTTTACAAATGCCTGTGCCACCTGTGCCCGTGCCAAAACCCCTAGACATCTCCCTGTGGGCTTGCTTCAGCCGGTGCCTAATGGTGAACGCCCTTGGTCTCACGTCTCTATCGACTTTATGGGAGAATTGCCCAGGTCTAGAGGGTACTCCTTCATATTGATGGTGGTAGACAGGTTCTCTAAAATGGCACACTTCGTACCCCTCCGTGGCCTTCCTTCGGCCAAGGAACTGGCAATGGTATTCGCTCGAGAAGTATTTCGGTTACACGGAGTACCCAGGGTGCTGGTGTCTGACAGGGGGAGCCAGTTTGTGTCCAGATTCTGGAGGGCATTTTGAGAACAGATGGGCATACAGCTATCATTTTCCTCGGCATATCATCCCCAGACTAACGGGGCCGTTGAGAGGGCCAATCAAGGATTGGAACAGTTTCTGCGATGTTTTGTGACTGACCATCATGACTTGTTGCCTTGGGCAGAGTTCCAACCCTGTCTGCTCCCAAATTCCTTTCAATCACAGCAGATTCCAGCTCTGGATGAGCATATAGAGCAACTCCGTTCCACATGGGCACAAGTTCAGAGGGCACTGGGCCAGTCTTTTCAGCGACATCAGAGTCATGCCAATCGCAGAAGGCTTCCAGCGGTTTCCTTCCGAGTCGGGGATAGAGTATGGCTGTCCTCCAAGAATCTAAAGCTCAAGGTCCCATCTAATAAGCTGGCACCAAACCTGGTTGCGATATACATTGTTGGTCCCAGCGTGTGGACGCTGGTTTACTCCACTAAACCTGGTTGCGATATACATTGTTGGTCCCAGCGTGCGGACGCTGGTTTACTCCACTAAACTGGTTGCGAGAAACATTATTGGCTCCAGCGTGCGGATGCTGGTTTGCTCCACTAAACCTGGTTGCGATATACGTTGTTGGTCCCAGCGTGCGGACGCTGGTTTACTCCACTAAATCTGGTTGCAATATACATTGTTGGTTCCAGCGTGCGGACGCTGGTTTACTCCACTAAACCTGGTTGCGATATACATTGTTGGTTCCAGCGTGCGGTTGCTGGTTTGCTCCATTAAACCTGGTGGCGCTATTACCATTAGTCCCAACGTGCGGACGTTGGTTTGCTCCTGAACATCCAGTACTGTGGTCAGTCGCTGTCCACTTCCTTGCAGTTGTCTGAGTATCCCTGGCAATAGACTCCTGCTGAGTAAGACCTCTATACTTATGCTCTATGCTGTCTTAGTCACCTGACAGCTGGTCTACTTGCTCAGGCTGCCCTGCCCGGTATTGGTGAGGCCGGTAGAACCTTGACGATACCATCCTGTAGGTTGCCTCACCCGGTATTGGCAGGGCCGGTAGAGCCTACTCCAGTACTCCTTTGGGCTGCCCTGCCCGGTATTGGTAAGGCCAGTAGAACCTTGTAATTCACCATCTTTAAGGTTGCCTTACCCGGTATTGGCAGGGCCGGTAGAGACTACATTCAGCATTCCGTGGGGGCTGCCTTGCCCGGTATTGGTAAGGCCGGTAGAACCGGTATATGTCATCTCACGGTTGCCTTACCCGGTATAGGCAAGGCTGGTAGAGCCTGTCATTAAAACTGTCACTTGGGTTGCCTTGCCCGGTATTTAGCCAAGGCCGGTAGAACCTATTATATGTTCTATTACTGTTGTATTGTTATGTATGCTTACCCTACGGGGACTGCATTTAACTTTTAATAAAGTTAAGTTATTTTACCAAACCTTAAGTCTGAGAGTCTTCAAAAACCGTGACACATATATATTTTTAATAAATTATACTTTACATAAAAACATCAGTCCCAGGCTTATCAAACACAATCGGGGTCATACACTAAGGTGTAATAAATAAGTGTTTCGGCAGTACTGCACACCTTTGAAGCAATGACAGCGTTCTGCTCCACACTGGGAATCACCAGGCCAGCTACTCCAGCCCCAATGGATTTAACTTCAGCGACCATACCACCCCGCCCTCACATTTGACTGTAGTCTCGTCTGCCAGACCCAAACAACAACACAAAAAAACTGTTGTCTCCAACTATGCCTAGCACTCCATCAACCTCTTGGTGATGAAAACAAAGAGGCGGCCATGGTTTGCCTTCGATCTGCTACTCTTTGGGGCCCATCCCCACTAGACAGATGTGATTTCTGCTTGTTGACACTCTTGTCAATTTGAGGGACTTTCTTCCTCCTAAAGTTAGTGGGTTAATTCGGGACTTCATAATATTGTTATTGTTGATACTGACTCACACAGGTTCATTGTTATAAAGTTTTTATTCGCATTTATCTTATTGAGGTCATATTTCGCTACATTGGTAGCCCCACTAAATATTGATGCACTTATTTCTCAACTTGCTAAGTGTTGTCCTGGGGGGAGGGGATATTTATGAGCTGCATTTGTCACTGATATAAATGGTATGTGGCACCCGAGACGGGGCCTCAGGAGTATGTAAAGCTGTCGAGACAACACATTCAGTGTTAATTTTCCTGGAACTGGACCCTAATGTTGGATGCATAGGACATAGGAATACTTAGTAGAGGTCTGAAGTAGATTAGGAGCCCTGCATTTGAGGGTGGGGGTGGGCTCCTAAGGTTCATGTGTGGTTTCCCAATCCCTAACGCTTATCAAAGTTTCCAGATTTGCTATGTTAGGCACCTAGACCTCTCTTGGGCTTCTCAAGGATTTCTATTTACACCCCCAGGGGAGAGGAAGTTATATGTTCCGACTGATCCCTGAAAACCCCAATGGTATGCTATATTTTCCCAGGGGTCCAGCCCTTCCTCCAATAGTTCTCAACCAGAATACTACTAAGACCCTTTAGGTTTCATAGGGAAATCTGAATGCCACAACCCACACTGCATCCCCTTGAATGTCCAAGTGGGGCTTGGTCTTCTGGGTGTAGGATCGTGATCCCTCAATGGCAGAGAATATTCTCGGCTTGAGTTTTTGCACCTGAATAGCCAAGTCCCATAGCTACATCTTTCTCATATTATATATTGCTAATTGACATGCTTACCGCCTCTTCTGGACATAACTCAGGTATACCTATTAAAGTTCCACGCTCACAGAATCTAAGCAGAATCCACATTACTTTCCTTCATCCATACAGCTACATCACAGTTTTTGTTTCTGTTCCTAGATAGGTCAATGGTGGATGTACAGTAACTTGGTGTTTCATATTATGATTCATTCGTCACATGTGTTGATATTATGAGATCAGTTAATCATACTGTTGCCTCTACAAGTAAGGTTTGGACTACTCGGTTCATGATGCAATGAGGCATATTCTCTCCCACTACCCCTCTCTCCATCATGTCTCCCTTCCCCTTGTTTTCTGCCCAATAGTTTTCTGTAGTTCATCTCACTGTTGGTCAGTTCTTTCCTCCACTTCTTCCTATGTCTGCAAATTACTGCTAATCATTCCCTCAGTCCTTTGGCACCTATGTGCTACCCTGTGTCAGGGGGGACAACCTGCTGACATAGAGTCTGATGCACACCTTCACTTCATAGCACTACTCCAGCGCTTTAATCCACAGAGTTGCTTCTGACCCCTTGTCTCCTCTTACCTCTATTCTTACCTCCCTGCCCTTATTCCCTAGTCCAGCAAGAAATTGGTGGATTGACAAGACAATAGACCACTTTTATCCAGCTCAGCCAAGCAGTCCTTGAGGCCCTTTATTCTGATTAATAAAAAATATCAGGATTGCATCTATTAACACCAGGGAGTTGAACGTACCAGAGAAACAGTCCATGGCCTTGAAAGATTTTGGCCATATGAGGGCCTATAAAGTTTTTGTCAAAGAAATCCACTTCCCTTCCCCATCTAACGTCAATCTTACTAACAAAATCTACCCAATTTCATACTTGGCATCTTCCTTGGTTAAGAGATGTAGAGTAGGCATTCTGATGCGGGCATCCATTTCTTGGTCTATAACCAAAAAAACAAATCTATAATGCACCAATCAATGGTTAGCAGTCAGAATATCTAGTAGCTCTACAATTCCTGAAATATGCAACATTATATCTTAATGTAAATATTGAACAAAATACAAAACTATTACATGGAATACACCACAAATACGCCAAATGAAAATATATAGATGGTAAACCTCCAAGCTGCTGCTCTCCTTCAAGTGACAAACCACCCCACCAATTGGATTATTGACCACATGACAGAACAGTGACTTTGGGAAAATGCCACAAGATAAATGAATAGACAACTACATCGGTCGGTCCTTGAAAAGATAATTTCTGTATTGCAACAAATCCTTTATGTAAATGAATGTCTAACTAATATCCAAAATTAAATCCACTGAAGACCATTATGAGCCGAAACTCTCAATGGATGGTTGGATAAAGGAATGAAGTGAAGATGAGTATGGAAACTTTAATGATGTAAATCAAACAAATTGTCAGCAAACCAAAATGTAATTGCATTTTTTAAAGTCAGTTAATTAATGAATATGGAAATGATGATGCAATGAATATGATGACAGCATATATTACACAACTCCTCTTATCTTGTTAGATTAGTAATCAATGTTTTTTACCGTTCACCACTATTTAGAAATTCTTCATGCAGGTCTTAATGTATGGAAGTAGAAGAAGTCAGAGATGCTCAACTAGACTCATGAGCTCGCAAGGGTATGCAAAAGCTCACTGGGACTATGTCCTCGCGTCCAGGGTGCAATCTCTTTTAGCTCACAAATGCCATACACAGAGAAGAAATATTCTGAAGCATATCATACTGGTCCTGCCAAAATGACAGTCCAGCCACGAAATGCCAGACAATTCCTCTCTGAACAAGGGAAGCAGCTAACCCCAGACGTACGTTTCGGCCTTCTTGGGCCTCGTCGGTGAGGTGCAGCTGATCCCTCTAGGCACTTGTGAGCAAGGGGTCCACGTCTGGATTCCCCCATTACCCTTAGGGTGACTAACCCTAAGAGCAATTTGCATAGAAGTAGAAGAAGTCAGAGATGCTCAACTAGACTCATGAGCTCGCAAGGGTATGCAAAAGCTCACTGGGACTATGTCCTCGCGTCCAGGGTGCAATCTCTTTTAGCTCACAAATGCCATACACAGAGAAGAAATATTCTGAAGCATATCATACTGGTCCTGCCAAAATGACAGTCCAGCCACGAAATGCCAGACAATTCCTCTCTGAACAAGGGAAGCAGCTAACCCCAGACGTACGTTTCGGCCTTCTTGGGCCTCGTCGGTGAGGTGCAGCTGATCCCTCTAGGCACTTGTGAGCAAGGGGTCCACGTCTGGATTCCCCCATTACCCTTAGGGTGACTAACCCTAAGAGCAATTTGCATAGAAGTAGAAGAAGTCAGAGATGCTCAACTAGACTCATGAGCTCGCAAGGGTATGCAAAAGCTCACTGGGACTATGTCCTCGCGTCCAGGGTGCAATCTCTTTTAGCTCACAAATGCCATACACAGAGAAGAAATATTCTGAAGCATATCATACTGGTCCTGCCAAAATGACAGTCCAGCCACGAAATGCCAGACAATTCCTCTCTGAACAAGGGAAGCAGCTAACCCCAGACGTACATTTCGGCCTTCTTGGGCCTCGTCGGTGAGGTGCAGCTGATCCCTCTAGGCACTTGTGAG
Source organism: Rhinophrynus dorsalis (assembly GCA_037306005.1). Taxonomy (NCBI): domain Eukaryota; kingdom Metazoa; phylum Chordata; class Amphibia; order Anura; family Rhinophrynidae; genus Rhinophrynus; species Rhinophrynus dorsalis. Next base: position 266,905,150 of record CM074720.1, on the reverse strand, counting down.
CAAGGGGTCCACGTCTGGATTCCCCCATTACCCTTAGGGTGACTAACCCTAAGAGCAATTTGCATAGAAGTAGAAGAAGTCAGAGATGCTCAACTAGACTCATGAGCTCGCAAGGGTATGCAAAAGCTCACTGGGACTATGTCCTCGCGTCCAGGGTGCAATCTCTTTTAGCTCACAAATGCCATACACAGAGAAGAAATATTCTGAAGCATATCATACTGGTCCTGCCAAAATGACAGTCCAGCCACGAAATGCCAGACAATTCCTCTCTGAACAAGGGAAGCAGCTAACCCCAGACGTACGTTTCGGCCTTCTTGGGCCTCGTCGGTGAGGTGCAGCTGATCCCTCTAGGCACTTGTGAGCAAGGGGTCCACGTCTGGATTCCCCCATTACCCTTAGGGTGACTAACCCTAAGAGCAATTTGCATAGAAGTAGAAGAAGTCAGAGATGCTCAACTAGACTCATGAGCTCGCAAGGGTATGCAAAAGCTCACTGGGACTATGTCCTCGCGTCCAGGGTGCAATCTCTTTTAGCTCACAAATGCCATACACAGAGAAGAAATATTCTGAAGCATATCATACTGGTCCTGCCAAAATGACAGTCCAGCCACGAAATGCCAGACAATTCCTCTCTGAACAAGGGAAGCAGCTAACCCCAGACGTACGTTTCGGCCTTCTTGGGCCTCGTCGGTGAGGTGCAGCTGATCCCTCTAGGCACTTGTGAGCAAGGGGTCCACGTCTGGATTCCCCCATTACCCTTAGGGTGACTAACCCTAAGAGCAATTTGCATAGAAGTAGAAGAAGTCAGAGATGCTCAACTAGACTCATGAGCTCGCAAGGGTATGCAAAAGCTCACTGGGACTATGTCCTCGCGTCCAGGGTGCAATCTCTTTTAGCTCACAAATGCCATACACAGAGAAGAAATATTCTGAAGCATATCATACTGGTCCTGCCAAAATGACAGTCCAGCCACGAAATGCCAGACAATTCCTCTCTGAACAAGGGAAGCAGCTAACCCCAGACGTACGTTTCGGCCTTCTTGGGCCTCGTCGGTGAGGTGCAGCTGATCCCTCTAGGCACTTGTGAGCAAGGGGTCCACGTCTGGATTCCCCCATTACCCTTAGGGTGACTAACCCTAAGAGCAATTTGCATAGAAGTAGAAGAAGTCAGAGATGCTCAACTAGACTCATGAGCTCGCAAGGGTATGCAAAAGCTCACTGGGACTATGTCCTCGCGTCCAGGGTGCAATCTCTTTTAGCTCACAAATGCCATACACAGAGAAGAAATATTCTGAAGCATATCATACTGGTCCTGCCAAAATGACAGTCCAGCCACGAAATGCCAGACAATTCCTCTCTGAACAAGGGAAGCAGCTAACCCCAGACGTACGTTTCGGCCTTCTTGGGCCTCGTCGGTGAGGTGCAGCTGATCCCTCTAGGCACTTGTGAGCAAGGGGTCCACGTCTGGATTCCCCCATTACCCTTAGGGTGACTAACCCTAAGAGCAATTTGCATAGAAGTAGAAGAAGTCAGAGATGCTCAACTAGACTCATGAGCTCGCAAGGGTATGCAAAAGCTCACTGGGACTATGTCCTCGCGTCCAGGGTGCAATCTCTTTTAGCTCACAAATGCCATACACAGAGAAGAAATATTCTGAAGCATATCATACTGGTCCTGCCAAAATGACAGTCCAGCCACGAAATGCCAAACAATTCCTCTCTGAACAAGGGAAGCAGCTAACCCCAGACGTACGTTTCGGCCTTCTTGGGCCTCGTCGGTGAGGTGCAGCTGATCCCTCTAGGCACTTGTGAGCAAGGGGTCCACGTCTGGATTCCCCCATTACCCTTAGGGTGACTAACCCTAAGAGCAATTTGCATAGAAGTAGAAGAAGTCAGAGATGCTCAACTAGACTCATGAGCTCGCAAGGGTATGCAAAAGCTCACTGGGACTATGTCCTCGCGTCCAGGGTGCAATCTCTTTTAGCTCACAAATGCCATACACAGAGAAGAAATATTCTGAAGCATATCATACTGGTCCTGCCAAAATGACAGTCCAGCCACGAAATGCCAGACAATTCCTCTCTGAACAAGGGAAGCAGCTAACCCCAGACGTACGTTTCGGCCTTCTTGGGCCTCGTCGGTGAGGTGCAGCTGATCCCTCTAGGCACTTGTGAGCAAGGGGTCCACGTCTGGATTCCCCCATTACCCTTAGGGTGACTAACCCTAAGAGCAATTTGCATAGAAGTAGAAGAAGTCAGAGATGCTCAACTAGACTCATGAGCTCGCAAGGGTATGCAAAAGCTCACTGGGACTATGTCCTCGCGTCCAGGGTGCAATCTCTTTTAGCTCACAAATGCCATACACAGAGAAGAAATATTCTGAAGCATATCATACTGGTCCTGCCAAAATGACAGTCCAGCCACGAAATGCCAGACAATTCCTCTCTGAACAAGGGAAGCAGCTAACCCCAGACGTACGTTTCGGCCTTCTTGGGCCTCGTCGGTGAGGTGCAGCTGATCCCTCTAGGCACTTGTGAGCAAGGGGTCCACGTCTGGATTCCCCCATTACCCTTAGGGTGACTAACCCTAAGAGCAATTTGCATAGAAGTAGAAGAAGTCAGAGATGCTCAACTAGACTCATGAGCTCGCAAGGGTATGCAAAAGCTCACTGGGACTATGTCCTCGCGTCCAGGGTGCAATCTCTTTTAGCTCACAAATGCCATACACAGAGAAGAAATATTCTGAAGCATATCATACTGGTCCTGCCAAAATGACAGTCCAGCCACGAAATGCCAGACAATTCCTCTCTGAACAAGGGAAGCAGCTAACCCCAGACGTACGTTTCGGCCTTCTTGGGCCTCGTCGGTGAGGTGCAGCTGATCCCTCTAGGCACTTGTGAGCAAGGGGTCCACGTCTGGATTCCCCCATTACCCTTAGGGTGACTAACCCTAAGAGCAATTTGCATAGAAGTAGAAGAAGTCAGAGATGCTCAACTAGACTCATGAGCTCGCAAGGGTATGCAAAAGCTCACTGGGACTATGTCCTCGCGTCCAGGGTGCAATCTCTTTTAGCTCACAAATGCCATACACAGAGAAGAAATATTCTGAAGCATATCATACTGGTCCTGCCAAAATGACAGTCCAGCCACGAAATGCCAGACAATTCCTCTCTGAACAAGGGAAGCAGCTAACCCCAGACGTACGTTTCGGCCTTCTTGGGCCTCGTCGGTGAGGTGCAGCTGATCCCTCTAGGCACTTGTGAGCAAGGGGTCCACGTCTGGATTCCCCCATTACCCTTAGGGTGACTAACCCTAAGAGCAATTTGCATAGAAGTAGAAGAAGTCAGAGATGCTCAACTAGACTCATGAGCTCGCAAGGGTATGCAAAAGCTCACTGGGACTATGTCCTCGCGTCCAGGGTGCAATATCTTTTAGCTCACAAATGCCATACACAGAGAAGAAATATTCTGAAGCATATCATACTGGTCCTGCCAAAATGACAGTCCAGCCACGAAATGCCAGACAATTCCTCTCTGAACAAGGGAAGCAGCTAACCCCAGACGTACATTTCGGCCTTCTTGGGCCTCGTCGGTGAGGTGCAGCTGATCCCTCTAGGCACTTGTGAGCAAGGGGTCCACGTCTGGATTCCCCCATTACCCTTAGGGTGACTAACCCTAAGAGCAATTTGCATAGATCCCTCTAGGCACTTGTGAGCAAGGCACTAGTGAGCTAAAAGAGATTGCACCCTGGGTAGGATACTTATCCTATAGAGCCTCATCACTTTGAGGGCAGGCTCGTTCCTAGTTGAGCATCTCTGACTAGCTCTTTTGCATATGCAAATTGCCCTTGGGACTAGTCACCCTAAGGGTAACAGGGTAATCCAGACGTGGACCCCTTGCTCACAGTGCCTAGAGAGATCAGCTGCACTTCACTGACGATACCCAACAAGGCCGAAACGTACGTCTGGGGTTGGCTGCTTCTCTTGTTCAGAGAGGAATTGCCTGGCATTTCGTGGCTGGACTGCCTTTTGGTAGGATCAGTATGATATGCTTTAGGATATTTCCTCTCTGTGAAAGGCACTAGTGAGCTAAAAGAGATTGCACCCTGGGTAGGATACTTATCCTATAGAGCCTCATCACTTTGAGGGCAGGCTCGTTCCTAGTTGAGCATCTCTGACTAGCTCTTTTGCATATGCAAATTGCTCTTGGGACTAGTCACCCTAAGGGTAACAGGGTAATCCAGACGTGGACCCCTTGCTCACAGTGCCTAGAGAGATCAGCTGCACCTCACTGACGAGGCCCAACAAGGCCGAAACGTACGTCTGGGGTTGGCTGCTTCTCTTGTTCAGAAAGGAATTGCCTGGCATTTCGTGGCTGGACTGCCTTTTGGTAGGATCAGTATGATATGCTTTAGGATATTTCCTCTCTGTGAAAGGCACTAGTGAGCTAAAAGAGATTGCACCCTGGGTAGGATACTTATCCTATAGAGCCTCATCACTTTGAGGGCAGGCTCGTTCCTAGTTGAGCATCTCTGACTAGCTCTTTTGCATATGCAAATTGCCCTTGGGACTAGTCACCCTAAGGGTAACAGGGTAATCCAGACGTGGACCCCTTGCTCAAAGTGCCTAGAGAGATCAGCTGCACCTCACTGACGAGGCCCAACAAGGCCGAAACGTACGTCTGGGGTTGGCTGCTTCTCTTGTTCAGAGAGGAATTGCCTGGCATTTCGTGCCTGGACTGCCTTTTGGTAGGATCAGTATGATATGCTTTAGGATATTTCCTCTCTGTGAAAGGCACTAGTGAGCTAAAAGAGATTGCACCCTGGGTAGGATACTTATCCTATAGAGCCTCATCACTTTGAGGGCAGGCTCGTTCCTAGTTGAGCATCTCTGACTAGCTCTTTTGCATATGCAAATTGCCCTTGGGACTAGTCACCCTAAGGGTAACAGGGTAATCCAGACGTGGACCCCTTGCTCACAGTGCCTAGAGAGATCAGCTGCACCTCACTGACGAGGCCCAACAAGGCCGAAACGTACGTCTGGGGTTGGCTGCTTTTCTTGTTCAGAGAGGAATTGCCTGGCATTTCGTGGCTGGACTGCCTTTTGGTAGGATCAGTATGATATGCTTTAGGATATTTCCTCTCTGTGAAAGGCACTAGTGAGCTAAAAGAGATTGCACCCTGGGTAGGATACTTATCCTATAGAGCCTCATCACTTTGAGGGCAGGCTCGTTCCTAGTTGAGCATCTCTGACTAGCTCTTTTGCATATGCAAATTGCTCTTGGGACTAGTCACCCTAAGGGTAACAGGGTAATCCAGACGTGGTCCCCTTGCTCACAGTGCCTAGAGAGATCAGCTGCACCTCACTGACGAGGCCCAACAAGGCCGAAACGTACGTCTGGGGTTGGCTGCTTCTCTTGTTCAGAGAGGAATTGCCTGGCATTTCGTGGCTGGACTGCCTTTTGGTAGGATCAGTATGATATGCTTTAGGATATTTCCTCTCTGTGAAAGGCACTAGTGAGCTAAAAGAGATTGCACCCTGGGTAGGATACTTATCCTATAGAGCCTCATCACTTTGAGGGCAGGCTCGTTCCTAGTTGAGCATCTCTGACTAGCTCTTTTGCATATGCAAATTGCCCTTGGGACTAGTCACCCTAAGGGTAACAGGGTAATCCAGACGTGGACCCCTTGCTCACAGTGCCTAGAGAGATCAGCTGCACCTCACTGACGAGGCCCAACAAGGCCGAAACGTACGTCTGGGGTTGGCTGCTTCTCTTGTTCAGAGAGGAATTGCCTGGCATTTCGTGGCTGGACTGCCTTTTGGTAGGATCAGTATGATATGCTTTAGGATATTTCCTCTCTGTGAAAGGCACTAGTGAGCTAAAAGAGATTGCACCCTGGGTAGGATACTTATCCTATAGAGCCTCATCACTTTGAGGGCAGGCTCGTTCCTAGTTGAGCATCTCTGACTAGCTCTTTTGCATATGCAAATTGCCCTTGGGACTAGTCACCCTAAGGGTAACAGGGTAATCCAGACGTGGACCCCTTGCTCACAGTGCCTAGAGAGATCAGCTGCACCTCACTGACGAGGCCCAACAAGGCCGAAACGTACGTCTGGGGTTGGCTGCTTCTCTTGTTCAGAGAGGAATTGCCTGGCATTTCGTGGCTGGACTGCCTTTTGGTAGGATCAGTATGATATGCTTTAGGATATTTCCTCTCTGTGAAACGCACTAGTGAGCTAAAAGAGATTGCACCCTCTGTAGGATACTTATCCTATAGAGCCTCATCACTTTGAGGGCAGGCTCGTTCCTAGTTGAGCATCTCTGACTAGCTCTTTTGCATATGCAAATTGCCCTTGGGACTAGTCACCCTAAGGGTAACAGGGTAATCCAGACGTGGACCCCTTGCTCACAGTGCCTAGAGAGATCAGCTGCACCTCACTGACGAGGCCCAACAAGGCCGAAACGTACGTCTGGGGTTGGCTGCTTCTTTTGTTCAGAGAGGAATTGCCTGGCATTTCGTGGCTGGACTGCCTTTTGGTAGGATCAGTATGATATGCTTTAGGATATTTCCTCTCTGTGAAAGGCACTAGTGAGCTAAAAGAGATTGCACCCTGGGTAGGATACTTATCCTATAGAGCCTCATCACTTTGAGGGCAGGCTCGTTCCTAGTTGAGCATCTCTGACTAGCTCTTTTGCATATGCAAATTGCCCTTGGGACTAGTCACCCTAAGGGTAACAGGGTAATCCAGACGTGGACCCCTTGCTCACAGTGCCTAGAGAGATCAGCTGCACCTCACTGACGAGGCCCAACAAGGCCGAAACGTACGTCTGGGGTTGGCTGCTTCTCTTGTTCAGAGAGGAATTGCCTGGCATTTCGTGGCTGGACTGCCTTTTGGTAGGATCAGTATGATATGCTTTAGGATATTTCCTCTCTGTGAAACGCACTAGTGAGCTAAAAGAGATTGCACCCTGGGTAGGATACTTATCCTATAGAGCCTCATCACTTTGAGGGCAGGCTCGTTCCTAGTTGAGCATCTCTGACTAGCTCTTTTGCATATGCAAATTGCCCTTGGGACTAGTCACCCTAAGGGTAACAGGGTAATCCAGACGTGGACCCCTTGCTCACAGTGCCTAGAGAGATCAGCTGCACCTCACTGACGAGGCCCAACAAGGCCGAAACGTACGTCTGGGGTTGGCTGCTTCTCTTGTTCAGAGAGGAATTGCCTGGCATTTCGTGGCTGGACTGCCTTTTGGTAGGATCAGTATGATATGCTTTAGGATATTTCCTCTCTGTGAAAGGCACTAGTGAGCTAAAAGAGATTGCACACTGGGTAGGATACTTATCCTATAGAGCCTCATCACTTTGAGGGCAGGCTCGTTCCTAGTTGAGCATCTCTGACTAGCTCTTTTGCATATGCAAATTGCCCTTGGGACTAGTCACCCTAAGGGTAACAGGGTAATCCAGACGTGGACCCCTTGCTCACAGTGCCTAGAGAGATCAGCTGCACCTCACTGACGAGGCCCAACAAGGCCGAAACGTACATCTGGGGTTGGCTGCTTCTCTTGTTCAGAGAGGAATTGCCTGGCATTTCGTGGCTGGACTGCCTTTTGGTAGGATTAGTATGATATGCTTTAGGATATTTCCTCTCTGTGAAAGGCACTAGTGAGCTAAAAGAGATTGCACCCTGGGTAGGATACTTATCCTATTGAGCCTCATCACTTTGAGGGCAGGCTCGTTCCTAGTTGAGCATCTCTGACTAGCTCTTTTGCACAGGTCTTAATGTATGGCCTTTCCCATGACAAACAGAAAATCTAAAAAAAAAAAAAAGCAAAACAGAAGCCAAAATCTAAAAGAGGGGTTTATTAATACAGCTTTATAAACACATAAACATTGAACTTACAGACAGGTAGCGTGTAATGCTCTGATGTTAAAAGCCATTTTTCCAAGGACACACTGATCCAAGTGAAAGGGCCAGCTAGATCAGCATTCAGGGTAGATGCTGGGGATGCAAACCAAACAAATATGGGAGGGCCAAAAACTAATGTCTACCATCTGGTTGAACCATGTTAACCCCCTGACAAGGGTGAGAGATGGAGACCTCCACTGGTGTTCTTTATATAATGTTCATCAAATCATATTGAAACTTTGTATTTTCAGTATCATACCCACTTACTATCTATTCTGGATATAGCATCCACTTTCGCTAATTTAATGGAACACTTTGTACATATATTTTAAATTTATTTTTTTATTATTTTAACTTCTCCTCCAGACTCCATCCACCAACACAGGCCCCCTCCTCAGACCCCTTTTATACCATGTTTTTTTTTGTGTGTGTGTGTGTGTGTGTGTGTTTATTTTTTTTATTAACTGTCCCCCCCAATCCTAATCAACAAAATCCCCCCAAAAAATTCCCTGTTCAACTTATTCTTTCTCCACACTCCACCAACACAGACACCCTCATACCCCTTTTATACTATGCCTTTGGGAAATAAAATAGCATTTGCTATGAGTTGTGTGTAAATTCAATGGCCCCGTTAATTTCAATGCAATGAGCTAGGCAAAACAAGGGGAAAAACGGCACTAGTTGCGGCAAATTTTCCACCAAGTGGGATGTGCCATTATTTAACGATTTTGGTTTAAGGCAAACATTTTTGTCCATCCCTACTCTTAAAAGGCCAAAAAATGAGGATTTCACTGACCACTCAATTATGAAGCAATTATCCCTTTAAATGCCAGATATGTATCCAATGCATTTGAATATAATGCATTGGATAGCTCCTTTGCACTCTTAGGGTTAAGCCATTCTTACTAACTTATCTCAGTTCAAACAGATATGCTGTATCGATAGTTTGAGAGCAATAATGGAACATCATGGCAGTATTCTTGGGCTGCCAATGTCTGGTCAAAGAGATCCTGTTTACTGCAGTTTGAAGTGGCCAAATTGTTATCTGTTTTTTTTTCTCAAATACATAGAGTTCAAAAACATAACTTTCACTGTCAATATGGGTGGCAAGAAAAATCTATGATTAAAGTTAAAGTATGGAAATAATTACAGGAACTAATCTGAAAAGAAAATTATTTTTTCAGGAGATACTGCTAGGTTCAAAACGTGCACATGTGCAATGTTAAGAATTCTAAGAAGCAGTTGCTGTCAAAAGTTTAATTCATTATTGCATTCACACGTTGTTTTCAGACCGTTTCATCTACCAGTGGATAATGCATTATTAATTCCATATACGTTTTAGTGATTATGACATTGGAAAAAGAATAAATGTGCGTAAGTCAGATTGTTTGTTTAGGCTTGATTGCCTTTCATGCTCACAAAAAAAAATCAGTAGAATTAATTTAAGCACTTAAAGTAAATAATCTAGAATATAAATACATTCCCACTGTGGGATTCATTTTTCCAACATTCTGTCTGACATCTTTACATTATTATAATAAGCTGGAGAAATGTAGGTATATTCTGAAAATTATTCATCCAGCCGCTGTGCACTTGAATGAATATTACCATTTTGATATGACTATACAGGGTTCTCATAGTTACTTCCAAAGGCCATACATACAGAAGTGTTTTGGACCTATAATGCCAATAGTATTTAAGCTTTTGATTACCAGAGGGGTGTCCAATTGATTATGAAGGAACTAGTTGAACAGCCGTTACACAGGCCACAGTGCCTCTGGCTGGCAGCCAGTCGCGGGGCAGTCACACGCAGTGGAGACTACCCGCGCCTCGGCTGATACAGAGCTGGACGCTCCTTCGGAATGCCCAGCTCTGTATCAGCCGCGGCGTGGGCAGTCTCTACTGCGTATGACTGCCGCACGCGCAGCAGTGCCTACTGCGCATGTCGGGCGTTACACACAACTTGGTGAATTATTATATAGGATGTGTTGAACATCCCACTTGCACTGAATCGGTTAAAGGAACACTATCAATCTAAGCAATGTCATATGCACACTTACTTATTCCATATTCTATTATGGCATCTCTAAAAATTCTCTATTTGTTTCTGGTCTTATGCCACTTCCACGCAGGCAACACCAAATCAGCTATGTTGCTCTGGCTATATTAACCATGGAATAATAAGTGCAACAGAACTGTTGAAGCTGGCTACAACAGTTTTGTCACCTAGCTGTAAAAGGCTTCTCTGTGGGAGCTCCCATTTCTGCTTCTTCATGGGCTCCATGGATTCATATTATCATAACAAGATTGGTAAGTGTCTCAGAAGTGATAGCACTGTATTTTCTGCAACCAGACAGTGATAATTTGACAGCTTCTCTGTATAAAAGAGGATTGGACACTACTCTATAGCAGAGCTGTCCAAGTTCAAACCTGAAGGGCCACCAATGTGCCAGGATGTAAAATTGATTAAGCACAGGTGAGTCAGTCAAAATCAAGTGATCCACTGATTAACCCACCTGTGCTTAGTGAGGGAAATCCTTACATCCTGGCCTTTTGGTGGCCCCCGAGAACTGAACATGGACATCCCTGCTTTATAGCTATACAATAGCTATACAATAATGCAGTTACCAAATGGCATCTATATAAGACAGTGTAAACATGCATTAAAAATGTAAGTCAAGGCCTAGATTTTTAGGGATGTGACAAAAAATAGAATTTTAGGGTTGTTATCTCTATAGACACTGTCATGAAGGAGGTTGGCAAGACCCAGTTACCTGACACAACCATAGGCCCATTAAAGAGATCTTGTGAAACCCCTCAGAGCTCTAAAGATCCCATTATATGTAGGGATTGGCAAATGGTCCCACTGTCCACTTTTTAACTACAATATCTGCCCTCTGTAAACCCCTTAAAAATGTTTCCTTTTAACCTATGCCAAAAATGTTTTTGCTATGTTTTTCAATGGCTACACACTTCCTGCCCATTTGCTATGTGTACTTCACATTTTCACACCAAAAACATGACGTTTACAGGAAGTGAAGCAGAAAACTAAGCAACTAGAGAGATATAGAGTTTGAAAGGTGATTTCCTAGCATTAGATTTAGCAAAATAAAGCTAGCAGAGGCTGATAGTGTTGGCTAACACTATGCGCAGCTGAGTTTAAAAAAAGAGGATCTAGAAGGACCATAGTGCATCCAGGGAGTCAGAGGAGGAGGAAGTGACCACTAACAGCATGTATCCCTAGACCCGATGATACCCAGTTCCCCGACATAGTCCCTTGGAATCTGGGCAAAATAGTTATCATCAGCAGCAAAGGCACAGTAAGGGGGCAGCAGTGTGAGCAGGATGGTCAGCTGCCTGTTCCTGATGCTAGTGTGTCTTCTGATTCTCAGGAAGAGAAGGAGGAGATGATGGCAACTGAGTAAACAGGAGACCTTAAGTCATACTTGTTATCTACAAGTAGTCCCACTACTACCACACAGCAGCTACAAAGTGGTGGGGCTGCTGGAACTAGCTTGATTGTTGATCCTCCTAATGCTGAGGTGAAAGGGGGAAGGGCAGCTAGGCTGGCTGTCAAAGGAGCCCACAATATCCCCCTGACCCTGTGATTCCTCTCGCCTTGGCATTGTCCCTCTGAGACATGATGATGAAAAAGGTAGAACTGACTAGCAGTATTACATCAGCACACATCAGCTTTTGTGACTGCTACTAGTGTTACCAGAGTGCCTTATTCACCTGAAGAAGGGATGGCAAGTTCAACAGTAGGGGACACTGTGTCACATTTGTCATCATCACCAACCAGTTCAACTCTCATGCTGGTGGTGGTAATGAGAGTGTGGGTGATGGTGGAGCATCTGGGTTGGAGGAAAGAATGCTTTCCTTTTTAGCAGAAAGCAAAAAAGGAATGGGAAATAGATATGCAAATGGGAATGGGCATCACCACCACTACCAGCAGTGACATTACTGAGTTTGCTGCTGCTGTAATACCTGTTGCTGTTGAGTTGCAAAAGTCAGATGTTGATCTGTCTCAGCAGCAGGCTAATGATGAGCAGGCTAGTGTGTCACAGAGCACCGTGACCACAGTGGGAATGGAGTCCAGCAGTAATCATGTGGGACTAGGGCAGGTTCCACTTGCTAAAGCCAGCAATAATCCTGGTCCTAGTTCTGATTCTCATGGCACAGCAGCACTATCATCCTCTTTCCCAGCCAGTGAAGGGGATTGTGGAGAAGAAGAAAGAAGCCATTGTTCTCCACCTTTCCCTTCCCCCCTGCTCAGGTCATAGGTGTGGGACTATTTTTTCTCTTGGGACAGGCACAATGCAGTAATAACACTGTGCCCTTTATGTGACAAGTCAGTGAAAAGGGGATAGGAGGGAACAGACCTTGGCACAACCACCCTGAAAACACACATGAAATACAGACACAACATTTATGTTATGCATTTTCAAGCCAAACTCCCAGGAGTCACTGTTGCTGTACCTCCCGTCTCTCCCCAAGAGTGCCAAGAGTTGAGGTAGAAATTTAAGAGGAAGGTGACTAGAGAAACCAACCTGAGCCTGACAGTTCAATGCTGAGCAAAGCACCTGGCTCCCCATCAGCTTCTGACACTAGGGTCCTAGCACGGGAAGATGTAGCAACGTCTTCTGGTGATCCACCTCTGTCATTATTACCTCCCCTACCAGCTGATAGAAATACTGTAGATGTAAGGATGTGGCAGTTTGTGTCCACCCATTGTACATTCTGTGGTGCACTGACCACACATGGCAATATGGTGGAATATAATCGCAAGCATGGAATCAAGCAGCTTCTGAGGAGATTCCATCCCACAGAATATGCTAAGCTTGTGGCAGGGCTGAAAATCTGATGTCCTGTTGGAGCAGTGTCGAAGGCACATGGACAATATTCACTAAAGTATGTTCGACATCGCATGACAATCAGTCTGACCAAATTCTGGCCATATTGACATCCATCCAACAGGTCTCGAATTTTCACTCACCACATCAACAGTGGCCTATTTCCATATGGAAGTTAAGCATAAGGAAATGCTAGATAATGAGCCAGTATCGTAAGCAAGGGGGTGTGTTGATATGTAAATGTGGCACTTTGACACATTCATTAAACTCATATAGCAGCCTCTGCTGTGGGAGTTCACTAGTCTCAACTTCGCCAGCATGAGACTAGTGAAGCTGGGATCTCCGTGTAGTAACAGCCCTCAGTCAATCACATGCAGGGAGAGTGATGAACTGTTGTTGATGTGGAAGGGATTTCCTCCCTCACACATCATCAGCACTATGACAATCCTGATGTCTAAGATAATTCTCTCTGCTGCCCCAGTAGGGTAGTGGAGAGAATGATTTCAGCACCATAGACAGCATCACTCCTTATCCCTTGAGTGCCATAGGGATGTGCATTGTTTACCCCTGTGGCAATAAAAGGGTTAAAAAAAAAGTACACCAAGCTCTACATAATTATCCCCTCAGCTCTGTTTTATATTTATTTCATACATGTTGTGCACTCCCAAGGGAACAAGGCTGGGGGTCAGGCAGCATCCATGGGGAATTTATGGCTGCCCCAGCTTCCCCCCAGCCTTGTTACCATAGAACCCCATATACACTGCCAGTCCCCCAGACTTGTTCCCTTGCCACTGGTAGCCACAGATCCCTATGTACATTGTCTGACCCTCTCCAGCCTTTTTCCCTTGCCTACTGCTAGCCACAAACCCCCACAGAATGTTGGGGTAATTCTCCTTTCTCCCTTCTCAGACCCCCCAAGACTTTCCCACCCCTGACACAGAGATAACAGCCAGATCAGAAAGGACCTTGGATCATGGATGTAGGTGTCTTCCCAGTCAGTAACAAAGGATGTTGCTGCTTTGGGGTTAACCTCCTTTCTCGCTTCCTGTTCACAGTCACTCCAGACTCGCCTGTTGCAGACAACAAATGTCATGCCTACAAGACACCTTAAACTAAGCTTCAACTCCTTTTTATCAGCCTGAGGACCAAATGCAGTGATGATTTCAGACTTGACCTGCCAGTTCTTCTATGAGCAGCTCCATTCCTGAAGCCATAATAAGTGGCAAGAGCATAAGATTGAGAAAATAGTCATGGAGTTTAAATAAATGTGACTTTATAAGACATGGAGGCCATGGCTTTATGGGTCCTCATTAGTTGACCCCCCAGCAACTGATAGGCAAGGGTAAAGGAAGGTAAAAGCATGGTGGGTAAAAAATCACGAGTGCTGATCAGATATAAGTGTGGGGGGGTGAAAAATAAAAACTGGGAAAAAAATCATCCTCATGTACTAGTGGAACAGTTTCAAGTTTCACATTGGTAATCAGAGCCATTCCTGCACAGCTGCATATCTCTTACTGCCTCTACACATCTTGAACTACATCTTCAGGTAAGATCCCTTTGAGTTTCAGAATGTCTGCATGCATTCATCCAAATCTCTTTGTGTTTCAAATCTCTCCTGTATTTGCCTACCTATCACCTTTATGATTGTGTCCCCTAGACTCTGTCCCATTCTACCAAATTATCTCTTATGCTCGGCCAGTTTCTAACTGTTGAGCCTTCCTCCACTATATATATTCTCTTTTCCAACTTTCTTTTCTCTTTCCACCCCTTTTTTTCTTTTCTTCCCTTTCTCTTTGTTGTCCATCCCCATTTGCTCTCTCTCTCTCTTCTCCATCCCCATTTTATTTCTGCTCCACTTGTCTCCTCTCTTTACTTCCTCCTTGCTCTCTCTCTGCTTCCCTGCTTTTCCAATAAATTTCCTTGCCCCTTACTTTCTATCCAAGGGCAAATGGAGAGTATATTCCTGTTTCTTTAGTTCCTTAGCAATAAAAAATATGTGATGCTGTTGTAGATATGTTTATACTAGAGCTAGCCAACCTGCATCCCTCCAACTGTGTTTGGACTATAACTCCTAAGGGAGATAGGAATTATAGTCCAACAGCATTTGGAGAAAAAAAGACTCCCTTTTAGTAGTCTATGTACATGTATAGCTTTGGACACATATTTAGCATACATGTTTTTAAAATATATTATATGTATGTATGTGTGTTTGTGTTTAAGCATTATTGAAAAACAAAATAAGGTGTGGAGCAAAATATTTTTTGCACATATTACTTCTGCCACTGATCAAAATTGAACCTTTTAAGAGGTAGAGCAGTCTGTAATACACAGGTGAGTGAATTTAAATTGTTGCTCAGTTTTATATTATATTAAGGGTTTGTTACTCCCAGTACAAAATTGTCTATAGGCTCTATTCAAATGATCAGTAAAATTGATTCTGCCAAAATACCATTGATTGGCTAGTATTTGAACAATAACAATTTGTGAAGACACACATATTTTTAAGCCGCACATATGTTGTGCCTAATTTTTTTCTGCTTTTTTTGGGGTTTTTTTCTAAAACCAAACTGTAATCTCTTCACTAGGAATTAAATATTTCCTTGAATAGGTGGTTAAATCAGTCCAAAGTATTACAACTGTCCTGCTGGTTGGAATTCAAATTCAATAACAATTTGTAAAGCCACCAATTTAATGTGTCAATGGAATAAATAGAGCTACAATGCTCAGATGACATTCCAAATAACTGTAGCACTCCACCTCAGCTAATTTACCACCCAAATACATTAGTCTCCCCTTCCTTGCATTACTATGAATTGTACTGAATAAATAGTCTATTGCTTTATTCCTACTGAGAGAAATAGATCCATTTGGTGTACAACTGAGATTTTAGGTGAACCCATTGATGCTGGCATAGCTTTGGTCTGGTATTTGGGAACATAAACTGTGCAGATTATTTTGAATTCCAGCATAGGGGAGTGATCAAGAAGGTTTTTAGCAAGTCACATATTATACTGTACTTAATAATAACACATATAATTTTATCTTTTCCAGTCTTCTTACAATTCCTTCAATCCCCCTTGTCTTGTTCAAATGATATAGGTCTATAGTAAAATTCAATCTTTACTTTAGTTCTGTATTTCTTTGAAGTAATTTTCTTTAAATCAGGCCACTGCATTTCAAGTGCAGATTTTCCACTATGTACACCTAACTCATTGCTTTGCAATAAATGTTAAGACTGAATTCTCAAACACACACATGGTTCCATTCTTTTCCTGCAGGGGTAAAATAAAAGGGGTGTCAGGTTCCCGCAGCATGTTGTCCTGTCTTTGTAAAAGGTAATCAAAGTACCATATTTTGTTAGCTAGTTGAGATAAGCAAATAAAGTGAAGTTGCAGTGTAGTTTAAGGAGCCTTTATTGGGCTGGCAATCTGTTATCTATGGGGAGCCTGGGAGACTCCGGGGAGAAAGAAGATTTACACAAAATACCCCAAATTCTTTTTTGAATGAGACAGGTAGATGATTCAGTTTCCTTCCTGAGCTGGTCAAGCCTCTGTGTTAGGGAAATCTGGGGGTTTGTGAAGGGAAAAATCAGATTTGCCCCAAATACCTCAAACTCTTGTGTGACTGAAAAGAGACAGGCATCTGTCACTGACCAACTGACTGACAAAATATTTAGCAGACTGACACCCAATAGACAGACAACTTCATCTGATTCTAAGACCTTCAACAGCTAGAAGGAGAGGGCCAGCACATAAAAGACTTCAGTGACTGAGAAACCAGCAGCTGAGATCCACAAGAGGCTTGGTACAGGCTAAGAGGGGAAGAAGCAGTTACACATGGAGTGCATTGTTTGTTTTGTTGTTTTTTGTTTTTATTTTTTTCTGTGTGTGTTTTTCTTTAGATGGTAATAGGGACCAATAATTAAAAAATGTAACAATAAAAAAAAAAAAATAGACTGATAGGTGCGAGAGACATGAACCCTTGTGTGAGCTTTGACTGAGGTGGACAGATGCTAGAAAAGACAAAGTAATTTTTCAGGGCAAGACATCACACAAAATCAGTTCTGTTGTGTGCTTCACTTTTAAAATACACGCAAGTTTAATAATGTCCAGCAAACAAACTTAGAACAGGAATAGGGGAAAAGGAGTAGAAGCAGTGCAGGCAATTGGTAGTCCAAAAACTGACTGCACTCATGGTTGTTGCAGCATGTGCAATAAACAATGATGATCCTTCACCCCCTGAGGAGGCTGTTTGTGAAAGTAGCTTTAAAAGTATCTCCACCAGCAATAGCAATATATTAATAAAATAATTTAAAAACATTGAACACAGCAACAAGTCATATTCTAGTGTTGATAACAGAGAAATGTGCATTCGTTCAAACAACTGATTCAGCTGACAGTAGGACTAATAAGTACAACACCTGTGCTGAAAGAAGTACAACACCTGTACTGAAAGAAGTACAACACCTGTACTGAAAGAAGTACAACACCTGTACTGAAAGAAGTAGCAAACGTTCTGAAAAGTAAAAAATAGTTTTAGAATTCCAAAAGCCTACAGAAATTTAAAAGTAGTGGGGAAGAAGTGTGGGTGATGCTGAGAATGATCTAATTATTGATGATGATGTTGATCTAGAACATATCCCTCCAGCAACTTAATCTTCTTCATATACAGATGAAGTTGAGAGTAAGAGTGATGATGACACAGCCATAAAGTTACCTGAAAGAAAAAGGCTTAGTCTTCTACCACTGAAAATGAACACTGTGCCTGTTTATAAACTGGGAAATCAATTGGAAAATCTGATTCTGGACAAGTACATATGCCTACATATATACACAATTATCCTGTCAGTCATCATCCCCATAGTCAGCACTTCCAATTCCAACCCCACCCAGCCACACACACTCACTATTGTTGATAATCAGCAACACAGTTCATCAAGATATGCAACCCTAGCTATGATGAGTGTTTCTGCTGCTGTTGGAAGTACAGCATCTTTGACACCTACAAGTAGTACAATTGCACTCAGGAGCCTCTTAGTCTATACAAGATACAAAAGTATGATCACAGGGAAAGCAGGATCAAACCTAGGCACATCCTCACTGAGATCCTGTCTGCAGCATAACCACAGGTCTGAATGGGAGAAACACTATCAACATGTCAGAGATTCCACTAGTTTCAGCAGTAGAAGCACCCTTAAAAGTTCACTAAGCATGGAGGCAAACAACAGTAGTGTTGTAGATGTGTCAGGGAGTGCGCCAATTTTTAATTCTTTTACACTAATACCCATGGCTCCTTCTACATTTATGTAAATGCAAAACATAGAAGGGTATGAATATTATTTTGTTGGAGGATTTGATAACAGTTATAGCATTATTTTTAGGAGTCCTGGGAGTAGCAAAGTTGTTCTCTGTGTTTGGGGATTATGAAGGGAGAAAGGAGAGTTAAAAAAACCTTTATTGCCTGATAATGATAGTCAAAAAGAGTCAGACAGGCAGGTGATCCAAGTTCCTACCTTAGCTGGCTGACTGTGACAGAGTGACAGTCTGACAGATATACTTTGCAGACTGATTAAAGTATTTCATGCATCCAAGAGACAGATAAGTATAAGTTACTTGACACTCCTATAACCACAAGAAGTGGGACAAGCATGTAGTGAGGTGAGGTGGTGATTCTGCTAACAGATCTATCCTGATCCAGAGCTGTATTGTACAAATTAACACTGCAGTAATGTTAGGAGATAAAGAAATCTGCTGCTGTAATGTTTACACTAGGAATGTGTATAGACATACAGGTGGACAAAGAGGTAGAGTAAGAGTCAGTTTCAGTTGTAGGTTGTAGGTGTCACAGATTAAAAAAAAATTGACTGAAACATGACAGTGACAGGCAAGGACCTTGACCTTAACTGTTATAGAGATTGACAATGACAGATTCAAGACACAGTAAAACAGGGCAACTGCCTAGAGCTCCAAATTTTAAGGGATGCCTCAACTGTGCTGGCCACATTCATATTCTCTGCTGTAGGTGCGTCCAGAGCAATTTCCGTGTCCCTGCACCAGTTTTATACCCCATTTCCTACTATTATTTAACCCCTTGGTTAATAGAGAGATCTCCAATTCAATGAGCAGCAATCTGTTTTTTTCGGGGGGTTCTTGCTAGTTATAGGTCAAGGTTATTTTCTATGCCAGGAAACATTGGATGGGACAAAGGGTGGAGTCATGTGAGGACTGCGGTGTTGCCATGAGCAGAGCTAAAAGCAACTAGAGTGCCTTGCTAGGGGAGCCTGTGATGCAAATCAATACTGCTTTCATTATGTTTATCAAATGCGTGTATGGGAAACATAAATAGGAGGAGTACATGGAAGTGGTAGTAACACGGTAGCCCAAAAACTGACTGCAGCCATGGTTGCTGTAGCTTGTGCAATAAATTATGATGATCATCCCCCTCCAGAGAAGGCTGCTTTTAAAAGTGACATCAAACACCACCAGCAGTAGTAGTAAAATGTTTAAGGTGTTATATCTATAGGTACAATATGCATTAAGTATTACTGACCTATTTTACACAACCCCACAGAGATACTACACACCATCATTCCTTTTACAAGCATTTACATTACTGTCATTTAATGGCTATGAAAACCTGCCCATACATCCTCCTGAATACAGTTCTAAGGTGTTGTACATATAGGTAGGTTATGCATCAGGAGTTGCTGACCTACATTATTTCACAAGGTCATGTCAAAGATTATGTACACATTAAGAGATTAGTATAATGCATTGCCTATAACGACCTGGCCTTATAAATGTTCTTTCTAAGAAGTCAGTTGTTGTAAAACATTAACTGTGAAACTGAATAATATTGTCAGAATCAATTTAAATCTTAACTGGACAATAATCACATTACTAGTTCGTATGAGATTAAAGTAGTACTGAATATTCAATAGCTAAAGTTATTTATCAGTCCTAAAAACTGCCAGATTTAGCTACTGGCATCGTCTGCAAGCAGGGATTATACATTTCAGTAAGATAAGACTGTTGTACTCTTCGGCCACCATCACATGAATGTCATGAAGTTTAATGTTGAAGTTATGTAGTGGAAAATATTTTAAGAGGAAATTTTTCCATTTCATACTGCATATTTTCTTGTTGCAGAAATGTGAACCACCTGTAGAAGGAGCCCCAAGGGAACAGCAGAAGCAATACAGATTGCCCATTAACATCTTGGACCCCTCCTGTTTGTATTGCAGCCCAAACATTTTTCAGCAAACATTTCATGATCTCTTACACTAATTATTTGGAATTCATTTGTAATAAATGCCTTATGTTTCCTTTCCCGAAGCACGCACATTTAAATACTTATACTTTATGTGTGGTAATGACCATAAGAAAGCACCACTATAGGACTGCAAAAGCAGAAATATAAATGTTTGTTTGAGCATTGTTTATTTTATAACAGATGACAAAGCAAATGAGTTTCAAGTTTATTTCCGTTAGAACTGTGTTAATATACTTTTGTATTTATTGCAAGGAAGCAATTAAAATTGTTTGTGGTACAAGTTTGGTTGCTCTTACATGATCTATAGAAAATATCAACTAACTTTTAAGTTATCCACAAAGCATATGATACTGATATGGTAGTGTTATATTTTGTTAAAATAGAACAAAACTATTAGAGGTGGCAATTTTACAACATTGTTAAATGTTAAAAAAATAACATTAAAGGAGGGACCAAAAACTATTTTCAAAATCTAATTTGTGATTAAATCAAATAAAAAAATATTTTATTTAAATTAAAACCTAAAAAGATACTTACTAACTTCTCCTACAGGGTTTTGCATTCAGTGTGAACTGTTAAGGTCAGTAATAATAATGTAAGCTTGGAGCTTGGTCCCCAATACATTTTTCAGAAATCTATAGGTAGGACATTATAGCTCCAGATGGTAAATTATGGAATTGCACTAATACATATTTTTTATATTACTATTTAAAAGAGTTGAATTGTGCAATATATAAGCAATGTGCAACTTTTTCTTGATTTCTTCAGATACATTGGAGTAAAAACATTTTGGGATGTTTCAATGCAATGCTATGTTACACTTATGCAATACTACAGGAAACTACTTTACACAGATTATCATACTTACACTTTAAAGTAGACATATTAGACTAAGCCATAGTTGAGGGTCATAATCTACATAGCCATGGACATAAAGTCTGATTTTTTTTTGTAAGAACTTTCATGGAAAAAACAAAATTATTATTTACTTTTTTGTAGAAATTATGGCATATAGAAAATCCATTCAAATGTCTGCCTTTTCCCTACTGCCAATGAAATTCCTGCAAAACCATCGAAATTTCCTCCTATGTATTCTACGGCCATACTAATCCATGCTGTAGTATTACATAAAACCTGGTACTTTTCAGTGTGCTGAGAGGAATTTTTAATATTCTGTATGTAGTATGTGTACTCTGAATCAAAATACACTATTACTCTTGCTAGTGTAATTTTAAAATTATTAATATTAATAAATGATACACACAGTGATGACAGTAAATTATTAATACAAGATGAATCCAAAGCAACGTATAATTAGGGATGGGCAAGTAAGTGTCATTTTCCAGCTTCTTTCTCCTAGCTCATTGCATTGAAATCAATGGGAAGAAACATTTTTCTCTACCACAGGAAAGTTTTCTCTAGTTTTATAAAGCCATAAACAAGGGTGCCAGGCTCTCACAGCAGCCATTCTGTGTTTGTGAGAGGAGAGAGCAGCATGTTTTTGAGCTAGAGGAGCTAGGCAAATAAAGGGGTATTGAAGTTTAGTTTAGGGAGTCATTTAGCTAGGACACTTGTTCTCTGTATTAGGGTGCACACTAGGAGAGAAGAAGGGAGGAAGGTGGTTGACCCAAAATACTCCAACATTTGGTGTGACTGACTGGTAAGACACAGGCAGCTGGTGACCAAATTACTTTCTGATTTTGCTTTTATTGTCTCTGTGCTGGGAAAGTCTGGGGAAAGAAGTTGTTGATTTTGTTTTTTTAGTTATATATATATTTGGACTAACTATGCTAAGATAGAGTGGGAAATAAAATAAAAAAATAAATTAAAAAAAACATATAATTAAAAAATAAATATATTAGACAGCCGACCAGGAGCCTTATGTAAGCTCTGTGACTGAGGCAGACTTGGTAGACAGTAGACGACATTGAGAATTTTGTTGAGGGCCAAGGCAAGACATCACACTCCATCAGTTGTGTACAGTAGAGAGTAAAAACACACACAGTAGTTGAGTAATGTCTAGCAAATGCACAAGTGGAAGGGGGGAAAGTAGAGCAGAGCCGGTACAATGAAGTAAAGTGGTAGTACAAAAACTGACTGCAGCAATGATTGCTGCAGTATTGCTATAAATGATGATGATCCCTCTCCTCCCAGGGTGATGTAGTCTGTTAAGGTACCACCAATCACTCCACACCGGTCCCCCACCACCTCTACCATACACATCTGCCACATTGTAGATTGTACTTTATTTCTTTTAATCACTTGAAATTATCATGAATATGTGCCAGTGTCACTTAAAGGGATAGTAATACTTAATATGTAAAAAAATATATATATGTTGTAGGGTTTATCCCCCTGAAGGGGTCCCGGGACCATAATCTCTCTGGTCCCGGGACCATAATTTTCCATAGGATGGTGTACCAACAGTGCCACTGTACAATTTCAGGCTACTCTGATATTGCACCTAAAAAATTCAACTTTGAGCTGTAATAACTTTTGAATAAAACACCTTTCAGCAGTGGGAGTACCCTTGTTTTTCTCAGGGGGATAAACCCTACAACTATTTTTTTTGTACATTTTAAGTATCACTATCCCTTTAAGCAGGAAGTAAGTGTTGTGAGCAAAGGACAAATGCACTCTGCATGCTTTGACTTCCAGCTACTTATTTCTCCACTACAGCCTTCAGAAGAAGTAATATTGTGATGGGAAATTTTGTACCATATTAAACAGAAATGAAAAATGTGTTAGAATAGGAGAAAAATGTTTTGAATATGTGAAAAGTGTTAGAATAGGAGAAAAATGTTTTTGAATAGGTGAAAAATTAGCTGGAACAGGCGAAAAGGAGGAACGTTTTGCATTGGAGAAAAGGAGAAAACATTTGTGAAAAAAGAGAAAAATTGTCCATTTTGCAAAGTCATACAGGAAATTTTTCTCACTTTTTGCCCACTCCTAGCTGGGAGGCTGCTTGGCATATACTGATGAGCAGTCTACTGAGTTATGTTTGTCTTGTGAGGATTTTACTGTTAATAAAATAGTGCTTTTAGATTTGTGTTTTTGTGATCTTCTTTTTAGATTGTGTACAAAAGAATCAGATATCCTATATAATAATTTTCTAGTATGTTTGTCAGAAGCCGTCATGCGCAATAGAGACTGCCCGAACACATAGAATGCTGGGAGCACAGAATGCTGGGAGCTCTGTGCTGGGAGCATTCTGTGCTTACGGGCAGTCTCTACAGTGCATGACTGCATCGGCAATAGGACTCAGAACAGGACGGGCCTCTTAACCCTTTGAGTGTCAGAGGGGCACGCAACCCCTCTGGCACTCAAAGGGTTAACATCACCTGGAACTTAGCCCGTGTACACGGGCTTTTACACTAGTTGAATATAACAAAACAGAATTAATTGTAACATATTACGATCAGCAAAAGATCTATCCCTCTGTATGAATACTTTGTATGACATTTGGCATAGGGCACAAGAGAATAGGAAGTTATTATAAATAGTGATCATGATCAATTTTTTCCTCTTTGTTATTATTATTATGCCCCATAGTTATTTACACTAATGCCTCATAGGTATTTACACTTATGCCCTACATCTGTGTAGGATGTTGTAGGGATGATAATTGATTGTACTGCATACACTTTCTCTTTTTATTAACTTTGGAGAACATTTTGGTTATTGTAAGAAACCCATATTGCTTATGTATGCCCCCTATACTCATGTTCATTAGTTCTGAACTTACTTTGATTGATAAGCAGGATATATTGAGAGACTAAGGTCCATTTTGCTACATTTACAGAGTGCATTGATTGAAACAGTTATATGTAGTTGTATGTTTTCTGAATGGATTGCTGTGGAGGTTTAAAGTCATCAGTTTGGCTAGTTGCTTTTCTTCCTCTTGTGTAAGTTACGATTATATGAAAAATATTTTGAGTGGTTTTGTTTTGATACAGGAGAGTGTAAAGGGAGGGAGTTTTTGAATATATCAGATACATATAGTGTATTCACTTTGTTAATGTTAGTAATTTTTTTCTAGCACATATGATAGTTTATTAAAACTAAAGCTGTTTCAGGTTATGTTTGATTTTGTCCGCTAGGCCCTCCCTCTTATACAAGTCTTGGTAATTTTGAAAAGTACAACAATCGGTATGGGTACATGAGAGAGCACCCCTCTCTTGTGACAGTAGTTTTATAGCCTAGGGTTCATATGTAATTGTCTGAGCAGTACTGAAAAGCATCAAATAGGCTTCTTTAACATTTATTTTATTTTTAATTGCCATCAAATTCTATGTCTCTATTGTTGAAATATGTGGTTAGGGTCAGGTTAACACCTGATTCTATTCACCAGTTGTTGGGACTGACCTACCAAGATGTTGAGCAGACAAAGATTTAGCTCTGTTGTCCACCGAGATACACCATGAAAAAGGAGGACCACCAAAGAACTAAAGCATATAATCAGGCCATATGGAAAAGGTGCTGTGGGAAGAGATGTTTAGAGGAAAATCTGCTTTGTACAGATATGTTTAATTGAAACACTAGCAAACAGTTTCTACCCTGAATGCCTATATGCTTTTTTGTGTCGGTGTGATTTTATATTTCCTGTATTTAACTCCCAGCTTATGCTATATGTCTCCTATATTTCCTTCAGTAGTGTTTTGTCATATTTTTTTCACATCTATCTATCTATCTATCTATCTATCTATCTATCTATGCCTTGAGTAATAAGCTATGATACCAGTTTACTATGTGATATACAACTTCCATGGCCATTTTAAGCCATTGTTGGGTCCTGCACATAATATAAGGTAGTAAGCTGGAGCAAATGATAACGTAAGTACTGAGCCTTCATAGTAGGCTGACCAGATCTCACCTTTAACCGGGGACACATAGGAAGTAGGCATATTTCAGTACTTCACTGAAGTTCCTGCAGTATGTATTTTTCCTAAGCGTCCCCGGTTAAAGGTGAGGTCTGGTTACCCTACTTCATAGATCATTGGAAACTAGAGAGATATTAAATATATGGATGCTCGATGCCTGGGAGACCTCTTTGGCATCTACATAGTTAAATGATAGCAATACTTGTTTTAGTTTGAGTACTTGAGTACTCAAGCGTATTGAAGAGTCAGAAAATGTTAACTTTCATTAACTTCACAGAATGTTGCATACTATATCTAGAGTTACATAAGGCTAAAGAATTGCAACTTTAGAATCTTAAAAAAATGCTCAGTTTTCACACATATCCCCACAGATTACTGTTTTTTTTAATCAAGAATGGGTAACATTTTTTGATTCAAAAGTAAAACATGAGAAAAAAGACACTTTCTTTGCCCACAAATTCCTATGAAAAGTGCAGTTTTACCACGCATTGAAGTCACTGATAAAAATGTAATTCTCTCCCAGTTGTAGAGTTTCCCCCATGTATTCCCACATGATAACTCAATAAAAAATGGAGTGTCAGTTTACTGTACTGTCAGTCTGTGCTGGAAAAGAAAGAGAGGAAGCTACTGAGAGAAAAGATACCTTAGCCTTGTCCAACTGGTAGCCATAAAGACACGCACCTGCTGACACCATAGCATTGTCCCACTGGTAGCCATAGAGCCATACATATTGACCACCCCATCCTTGCCCCACTATTAGTCATATAATGACCCTGTCTTTGTCCCAGTGGTAGCCACAGAACAAAACCTACTGACCCCCAGTATTGTTCTACTGCACTAGCAGCCATATAACCCCTCCAGTTTTACCCACTAGCAGTCAAAGAAACTCACACTGACAACCTCCAGCCTTCTCCCAATGCACTGGTAGCCATTAGAAAATGTAGTGCATCAGTATAAAAATCAGTTGCACATTTGTATGTCATAGACCTTTTATTGCTGTTACCAAACCTTATCTCCGAAGTCTTATCTCACAGAAGCCAGGTAGCTCCTTACAGATAGTGATTTCATTCAGGTGAACTGGTATATGATATATTGTACTACATATTGTATCCATATCAACCCACTTTCTTTTTTTTTTTACTTATTTTTATTTCCATTATTTGGACAACATATAACCAAGCTAGCCTGCCAAGCAAACACAAATCAAATTCCAGGGAAGCTTGATCAAAAATTGACCAAAGTATGCAACCAAAAACTTCAACTTGAAAAATTAAAGTTAATTACATTTGGGCACTTTGTCTCTTTCTTTTGTGCAGCAGACTGGCAGAAGTTTGTGTCTCTGTCTGAGTTGCATGCTCATCCTCATAGACTGCTAAAGCTATGATGAAAAAGCAATTCAGAGCAGTCTATGGTGACTAGAAACTAGGCTAGCATGTGACTCCAAATTTCACAGCTCAGAGTTGAATGAGGGATCAGTCCAGACTCACAATGCTGCTACAGCTACATCATGTGCTCTCATACATTTGCCTTATAATTGACTTTTTCTTGGCTTTGGCATATCATTAGAATAGGTTCTCCAAGACCAGATTGTGAGCCAAACATGTTTTTTTTCATTTCTCCATATGGCATAACAGCAAATTGATTTGAAGTAGAAAATCTGATACATCGAACCAGTGATATCAGCACCCGAATATCTTGATATGCTGTTGTCTGTCTGAGTTCAGTATGCATTTTATTTGAATGTCTATGTGGTGCCCTCCTGTGATCTACTTTCTGCTATTATGAAAAATTGAACATACACATATACACACATACACACGATCAGCACCATGAATGGTGCCAGACTTGGGGCTAGCCAGGCATCAGAGTACTAGGCAGTATGCACATTCTCAGGGATAACATTGTCTCTGATCATATGCACTAACCCAGAGGACAATGGCCACCACTCCAGGGAATCAGGAGATCATCACAACAGAGGTGATTGAATGGAGGGGAAGGTGGAGGATTGACTCAACCATTCTGTAATGAAGATTGTTGGAAGGACACTCATTGGGTGGTTGCACCCCGAGTCTTGGCTGCAATACCTGAATTGGAAAATTCCGATCCCTCAGATGTAGTACTCTTATTGATCTACAGATATCCAGGAGGACAAACAGGGGGAACTCCAGCTCTAGGCCGAGTTACTAGGATATGGGGTATAAATACCAGGGTTTAGGGAACTTTATTGTGATTTTGTTCTGGTATAGTAGGGTGATTACAAGCTTTTTTTGTAATCTGACATACCATGTGGTAACTTTGGATGCTGAATAAAGCTTCTGTTGGTGAATCTCTTCCCAAACTGAATTCATTATTATTATTGTTATTCTTTATTTATATAGCGCCAGCTTAATCCGCAGCACTGTACAATAGGGAAGACATACAGGGATATTAAATAGTAAATCATAGGTGAAGAACAGAAGGATCAGAGGGCCCTGCTCATGAAAGCTTACAGTCTAAAGGAAGGTAGGTTGGACACAGAAGGTGTAAGTGCTATTGGGTGTGTCCCCTGCCACATGAGCTGCCGGTCAGTGGGTGGGAGAGAGAAGTGCTATTGAGTGCAGTGGCCCAGGGAAAAGGTGGTTCTTGGTGATTATGGAGGAAGTTGATAAGCTTCCCTGAAGAGGTGAGTTTTCAGGGAGCGTCTGAAGATCTGAAGGTAGAGGAGAGTCTAATGCAGCGGGGGAGGGAATTCCAGAGCTCGGGTGCAGAATGGGAGAAGTCCTGTAGGCGGGAGTGGGAGGAAGTAATAAGAGCTGTGGAGAGGAGAAGGTCATGTGCAGAACGAAGATGGAGAGTGGGAGTGTATTTGGAAATGAGAGATGAGATGTAGGGGGTGAGGTGTTAGTAAGGGCTCTATAAGTTAGCACCACAATTTTGAATTTAATTCTATGTGCTAGTGGGAGCCAGGGTAGGGATTGGCAGAGGGGGCTAGTATTAGAGAAGCGGTGGGTGTGGTAGATTAGTCATGCAGAGGAGTTCATTATGGACTGTAGTGGGGTTAGTCGGGTGAGAGGAAAGCCAGTTAGTAGTGAGTTACAGTAGTCAAGACGGGACATGATGAGTGTTTGGATTAGTATTTTAGTAGTATCTTGGGTGAGGAAGGGTCGGATTCTAGAGATGTTGCGGGGGTGGAGGTGTCATGAGTTGTATATTGAGTGGATGTGGGGGATAAATGATAAGGTGGAGTCAAATGTGAACCCCAGGCAGCGTGCTGTAGGTGTGATGGGGGTGTTGTTGACAGCGAGGGTAATGTCTGGGGTAGGGCTGGTAGGAGAGGGAGAGAAGATAATTAGTTTGGTTTTGCCAAGGTTAAGTTTGAGTTGACGGGAGGACATCCAGGAAGACACAGCAGACAGACAGTCAGATACCTGGGACAGGAGGAAAGGGGAGAGATCTGGGGAGGAAAGATAGATTTAAGTGTCATCAGCATAGAGATGATAGTAAAACCCAAAGGAGTTTATTGGTTTGCCAAGGGATGCAGTGTAAATTGAGAAGAGCAAGGGGCCCAGGACTGATCCCTGAGACACTCCGACAGACAGTGGGAGAAGTGGGGAAGTGGAGCCAGAGTAGGGCACACTGAAGGAGCAGTTGCAGAGATAGGATGAAAACCAACAGAGGGCAGTGTCACAGAGACCTAGAGAGTGGAGGGCTTGGAGGAGGAGTGGGTGATCTACTGTGTCAAAGGCAGCTGACAGGTCCAGGAGAATGAGTAGGGAGTAGTGGCCTTTTGAATTCGCAGAGAGCAAGTCGTTGGTCACTTTAGTGAAGGCAGTCTCAGTGAAGTGATGAGGACGGAATCCAGATTGCAAGGGATCTAGAAGGGAATGGGAACAGAGGAATTTAGTGAGCTGGTTGTATGAGAGACGTTCAAGAAGCTTGGAGGTGAACAGGAGTAGAGAAATGGGCTGGTAGTTTGACAGTGAGTTTGGGTCCAGGGAGGGTTTCTTTAGAATGGGTGTGATTAGTGCATGTTTAAAAGAGGATGGGAAGGTGCCGGTTAACAGAGAGAGGTTGAATAAGTGAGTAAGGGGTGGTGTTAGTAGAGGTGAAAGTTCTTGAGTTAGCTATGGGATTGGGTCAAGAGGGCATGTGGGTAGGTTTGAACGAGTGAGGAGAAGGGAATCTTCGTCCTCTGTGACGGGTGAGAAGGAGCTTAGTGTGTATGTGGGGGAGATGGTAGGGCTATGCTGGATAGGTGGGAGTGAAAGTGATGAGATTTCATGTCTGGAGTTGATCTTGTCCTTGAAGTGGTTGGCGAGCTCTTGGGCAGAGAAGTTATTGGAAGGGGTTTGCATTGGTGGGAGTAGAAGTGACTTGAAGGTTGAGAAAAGGTGTTTCGGGTTGGAGGAAAGATTAGAAATTAGAGAGGAGAAGTATGACTGTTTGGCTAGGGGGAGGGCAGAGCTGTAGGAGCGGAGAATGAATTTGTAGTGTATGAAGTCAGTTGTGGAGCAAGATTTCCTCCAGTGCCTTCCAGCAGTGTGTGAGCACCTTTGGAGGTATCGCATTTGTCTTGTGTGCCAGGGTTGTAATGGAGTTGAGCAGGGATGAAGTGGATTTGCAGGTGCAACTGTGTCAAGGGCTGTTGTGAGAGTGCTGTTGTAGAGAGCAGTAGTTTGTTCTGGACAAGCAAGTGTGAGGATGGGGTTGAGAAGGGGATGCAGGGAAATGGAAAATTGCTGCAAGTCAACAGAAAGCAGATTTCTACTCATGCTCTTGGTCAGAGAGGGGATAGGGAGCATTAGAAAAGTTAGAGACTGAGCAGAGGTTGGTGAAGACCAAGTCAAGGGAGTGACCGTCACTGTGTGTGAGAGAGCAGATCCATTGTGATAGGCCAAAGGAGGTTGTTAATGAGAGGAGTTTGATGGCAGGGGGGGAGTTGTGGTTGTCAGCAGGGATGTTGAAGTCTCCCAGGATGAGAGTAGGGATGTCAGAGGACATGAAATGAGGGATCCATGAAGTGAAGTGATCAAGGAATTGTGCAGTAGGACCAGGTGGTCTGTATATGACAGCAACATGCAGGGGGGAGGGAGAGAAGAGGCGAAGTGTGTGAGCTTCAAAGGTAGGGAAGGGGAGAGAGAGGGAACAGTGGGGATTACCTGAAATCTATGGTTAGGGGACAACAGGATGCCTACTCCACCTCCCTGTCTGTTGCCAGGCCTAGGTGTGTGGGTGAAGTGAAGGCTGCTATGTGAGAGTGCGGCAGTGGAGGCAGTGTCTGATGATGTGAGCCAGGTTTCAGTGATGGAATGGTATCACGGCGCCCGTGATTATGCGACATTTTGACAGGCTTATTTTACTGGTGCCTTTTCATTGGCTGCGCTGTACAGCTCCTCCTAGTGACAGCCTTTATATACACTGGGCTGTCACTTAGGGGTTGCCCTTTCGTGGTGTACCTGATGCCTAGCGCTTGTTCCGTTTGTTTGATACCAGTGTATGACCTGGACTGCCTGACTACGCTATTGCTACTGTTCCTCCTTCTGTGTTCCGATTCGGATTGGCTGACGCTCCTGCTTCCTGTTCTGACCCGGCCTGGCTGACGTTCCTGCTCTGTGTACCGACCCGGCGAGACCAACAACCCTGCTCCGTATATCGACCCGGCGAGAGCGACGACTCTGCTCCATGTACCGACCCGGCTTGGCTGATGTCCCTGTTCTGTGTACCAAATCGGTTTGGCTGTAGTTCCTGCTCCTTCTGTGCCCGGCTGGACGAAGATTCTGTCAGTGCCTGTTGCTGTCATCTGTGCACTTCTCTCACGTTATCATGCATCAGAGAGCTACGGTACTCCGTTACCGTTTGTAGTCCAGTCCGTGGGTTTGAGGCTCAGTGTGCCATTAATCCTCCACACCGTTCATTTGATCGCTTGGTCTTCCGCTCTTGGGTTCAGTTGGGCGCATCCGATAGCCTTCCGTATCCTGACCATAGCGTTCATTAACCCCTCCGGGGAGTTATGCCTTGTGCCGCTACTTGTTTCACCATTGTTATTCTCATCACCGGTATACTTGTTCTCTTGGTTCAGTTGGGCACTTCCGGATGCCTTCCATCTTAAGACCATTGCATACATTAACCCTTTCGGGGGTGGCACAGGCACACGGTGATGGATAGTCTCAGTTGGGTATCCGTTCCTGGCACGAGCTCTGACTCACACAGTTGTAGTCTCCGGTGGGCGTCCACCGTTGCAACCTTCCGTTCAGGTGAACTTGCCTGTTCTTTGCTGCCATCCTTTCACTGTCGCTATCCCTGTCTATAGGCGACATTGGGCCTCCGCTTATCTGGGCAACTGAGTCAGTGGCTTCGCTGGCATTTCTGGACACTATTACACTGTATCAATCATATTTACCTGACCTGTGTCAGTATTGTATTCTGTAGTACATACTGGACCCGTGTGGGTTAAACTTGCTAATGTAACCTGTCCAGTGTCAGTTATTTGTTGCTATATGCTGGACCCGTGAGGGTTATGTTATTCCTTGTGTGCTTTAAATAAAATTGTGTTTTTACCAACATCTACCATTTGGGAGTGTACTGAACCGTAACACAAGGAGGTTTAGGGAGTGAGAAATAAACAGGTCATGAACAGCTGTTAGTTTGTTACACACAGAGCGGGTGTTCCAGAGGCCAAAACAAAAGGGGGGGGGGAGGTTAGGTGACGTGGTACAGTTATTAGATTGTGGGTGTTGCATGTGTGAGTGGGTGTTGCTTTACAGGAGAGAATGGAAGGGGGACCTGGGTTAGGTGAGATGTCACCTGCAGCGAGCAGGAGGAGAAGGGACAGGGACATAAGATAGGAGTGAGATTTGAAGCAGTAGGGCTTTTTGGCAGCAGTTGAAGGAGATGGTAGTGATAGGGACTGGAGGAATGAGAAAAGTTCATGGGAACAGAGAAGTGGTGAGGGAAGAAGTGAGGGTGCAGTGTGAATAGAGTGACACTTAATGTGAACACAGGAGGAGGAGAGTCTTAAGCAGGTGAGAATGGCAATAAAAAGGCAAGGAGTCAAATTGGTCATAGTGGGGTGAATGTGTGTGGGTTGAGGAGTTTGTGTAACAGATTGTAGTCCATGGGAGTGCAGGTGACTTCACAGTCAAGGGTGATGAGGGTAGGAGTCAATGCAGGGTTAAATGAAGTAGTCCATTGATGATCATAGAGGTAGATGTTGTAGTGGTTAATGGTGGTTGGAGAAGAATCAGAGACAAGGTTTTTTCCACTTCAGCGGTTTAGTGGTTAACTGAGCTGTTTGCAAAGTCAGTCCTGGTAGTTCTGGTTACTTGCATCAGGTGTTCAGCAGTTTTGATAGAAGGTGCAATGGTAGTGCTTTGTTTAGGTAGATGTTTCCCTGCTGTGAATCCGGTGAGAGTTGTTCTTTTGTACAAAGCAGGCTGTCCTCAGTCCATCCTCTGTCCAACTCAGTCTAACTCAGTCTAACTCTCTTATGGAGACTTGGAAACCAGGACTTAGAAAGCAGGAACACTGTAGCAGCTGACTCAAAGGTGGGGTCCTATTCCTGCAAGAGACTTCCTCTGCAGTCTGTGTAGCCTCCTTTTGAATTCCAGTTTTTAACAGTTTTAAAAACTGCAACAATCCCTTTTATGTACAGTATATTACATTCTATATAAAACATTTGTAGATTTCCCTAAAATATAGATATGGATATATTTATGAAGAGAAATAAGATGCATCTGACACACATATTAATGTTTTATCTTACAGATGTACATTTGGCACTGAAACAAAACCAATACCTACAGAAGGAGCACTGAGTGGCATCATTATTAGGATATAACACATATGGCATACAGAGAATGTCCCAAGGCCCCAAAAATTTGGTGCAGCAGTGATCTTTGACCTTTAAGTGTGCAATTATCTCAAAATATCTATGCTTTTAGGATAATAATGTGTTTAAAAAAAAATGCCATGAAGGATGAAGGGCCCTCTGTTCAAAAGAAATCTGGGATAATTATGGAGAAAGCCAACTGTATCAAAGGGAAGAAATAAAAATTTCCATTGATGTAAATGAATGTTTAAATTCTTTGAATGCAAGAGAGGATGCCAACACATTGCTTCATAATGCAATGGAGACCTCGCTAGTATTCAACAAGTTAAAAGCTCTATTCAGATGAGTGGAGATTTGGGGACTTGTATTTGTTTCTTGTTGGCTTTAGAACATAGTGCCCTAAGACAGATACAGTTTCAGACCATTAATAACACAAGATTAATCCCTTGTGAATCTACATTGTGAATGGAAGATTAATAGAAGCAGTAGTCCAGCAGAATGACAAATATAAGTGGAGGTGGGACTGTCCAAATGACACAATTCACATCAAAATGTGGGTGGGGCTTCATAGAAGTGGATGAGATTGGGATGAGAAAAGGAGGGGGTTGTCATGGAATGGGGCAGTGAGTGAGCAGAACAGGTGGGAAAATGAGTGCGATTACCACAGATCTTACTTACTCAGTGACGCACCCTCTGTCTCTTGAGGCCTGGTAATTAAATCAGAAAGCGAAAGTCTCCAGGGCAGATCCAAAGTGTTACCAGGTATGGGCAAAGTGGAACAGTTTTGAGGTAAACCTACTGCATCATTGAGGACTAACACAGATTTTCATTGATCTGAAGGGAATTTTTAATCACCTGAATGTAGAGAGGTCTCCAACACAGAGTACAGCAATATTTTGAAGGTCTCTCTAGCATTCAAGAGGTGATGACAGCCCCATTTTAATCAATGGGAGTTATGGGGAATTGTAATTGCCTCTCTGTTATGGCGTGTAGGAGCCAAGATAATGGGGGGCATAGACTTTTAAAATGTTCCGGTTTCAATATCAAATGATAGGTCCCAGCACTGAAGGAGAATATGGGGTGGAGCTCTCCCCCTAATATTTATTTTATCAAAAGGAGCATTTAAATGGACCATTCACACACATATATATCAAAAATTTTGAGTTCTATTTGTATAAATGTTTAACTTTATATTGTACATGCTCTCCAAGAGATACTTAAAAACAAGAAAAAACTCAGTGTATTCTACCTGGTAAAACACTTGATGTAATGTGTTAGAAAATATTTAATGCAGATTGAGAGGAGTGTAATACAATTTCTTGAGAATCTTGTAAATGTTCTCCCTAGTGCTAGTATAAATAGATGTCTTGGCTGCGCTGCCCAAATCATTGACCACGTTTTTGCAGACCTCTCCAGACCCATGTCCCATTCCCTGTCAGCATGTATGTATGTTTGAAGGGTGTGGACTGCAAAATGTGAATGCTGTATATACTAGAGATCAATTCCTTTTGGAATGGTGGCTGGAAAATACAAAGTTGGGGAAAGTGCCTGTAAAACATGCCTCAACTGGAGGTATGAGAAGAACTCATAAATAGGAAGGTCAAATCTAAACCTAAGAGTGTCAAAATCATGGAGACTGCCAACTAGAAGCAAATCACCTAGCACCCTACCTTTATCCTTTCTCTGCTTGGAAAATGAGTTAGAAAGACACCCAGTAAGAAAAGTCAGGATTCATTGAAAGGAAGTTGGTAAATGGGTATGAACGAATTTAAGAGCTATAACTCTTATTTCCACCTGAAACTCTGATGCAGGCAATGACTGTGGGGAGAGACATAAGAAAGGGTAATAGCAAGATTTTCTCAGTCTCCATCCACCACTTAGAAACCATTGGTAGAAGCCAGAAATTAATTTGACACATTGGGCCATATGTTTAAAGGGATAACAACAAAAAATTGTCGTATGAAAGACAAAAATTAGTCATTGAATGCATGAACGACATATTTTCTATAGAGTATACGACAAAAATCTAGTAACGCCCGTTGTGTACGACACATCTCCAGAATTGATGGGAAAAGGGGTGGGGCAAGGGGGTGGCTAAACTATTCTCCAGTGTTGTATAGAGGCAAAGAAAATTTGTCGTAACTAATGACAAAAAAATGTCTTTCAAAAGACAAAATTTGTACGTAAAGAAAAAGGTGGAGGGAATGTGAAGTTCTGAATGTGAGAATTTTTGTCTTTAGTTAAGACATTTTTGTCATTAGTTAAGACATTTTTAAAGGCATTTTTGTTGTTAGTTAAGATATTTTTTTTGTCGTTACATATGACAATTTCAGTCAAGATAAACGACATATTTCCAATCACAACCGACACTCTCTGAAAATATTAATGATCCCAACGACACTGTACTTTAAAAAGTTGTTACAAATGACAAAAGCTATTTCGGCAATTCTTTGAACATATGGCCCATTGTGTTGCTAGATAATATATGTACAAGTGAGGAACTGCCAATCTACCCCTATATTTAGCGAGCTTCAAGACAGTTTTGGAAATTCTCAGTTTATACACATGAAATTAAAGATTTGTTGTTAGAGCAAAACTAAGGCAGTGTAGTTGATTTCACTCAGATGGGGTGGACTCTGAGAAGGATGTTTATTTTCATTAAGGCAATTCTCCTAAACCAGGAGATAATTAGTTATTTTATAATTCTTTTTATAACACATTAAATAAATGGGTGATGTTAATCTGATAAAGTGAATAGTAACTAGAAGTAATGTTAATCTACATATATTTACTCAAAGTTGTTCTCCCTTTAAAGCAATAGCTAGCCCAATTATTAAACATTTCAGTGAAATCTAAGCCAAATGGGGGAGCTTCATTGTGCAGCTAACCTTACATGAGTCACACAGAATGGTGGGCTCAGAATCTGAGCATCCATTCTGGTACAGGAAAAGTTCAATGTGCAGGGAAATGTGGAGGAGCAGAGACTAGGATGTCAGGCATAATTGTAAGACATATGGAGAATTTTAAGGGAGCATGGTCTGGCCAACAAATGAGGGCCACATGAAAATAATCCAAAGAAAATACTACTCTATTCTAGAGTAGCTATTATGGATATTTGAGTTTTTTATTGTGGGGTGTTTTTTTCCCTCTGGGAAAGATATTGCAGAATTGTTTATGAAGAGTACATAGGCCATTAGGAGAAAGACAATCCCTGAGATGATTATTTGACAGAAATTGGGTTAAGAACCCTATTAAAGCCCCCCTCCAAATAGAAAAAAAATCGCAGTCAGGAGGCAAAATAATCTAAGTTTCTGAAAAGGTTTTCTAGAAAGGAAATCCACCTTTCATAAGTAGCATATATTGTCTGTAGGGTGATCTTCCTATCGTGATCTTTACCATGTAGTATGAGAAACATGACATTCTGGTCAGGTTGTTGAAAGGGAAAGTTGAAAGGGAAAGCCATGTCTAAACAGTACAACCACTCCTGCCCCTTTTTTATCTGAAGATGCTGAATAGGGTTGTGTATAGGATATGTCGCCTAGGTGAGAGGACCTGAGTCTGGAGAAATCCATTTCTTTAAAGAAAACTATGTGTACACACAGCATGTTTACATTCCTTTGCTTTTATTTATGCATCAGAAGAAATGCCTGTGGGGCATGAAAGGCATAGGACTGAGCATATTGCCTCTTGTTATAATAATTATGTTGTGTACTGAACACTTGAAATAAACTCATTGTCGGAATAATCCAGCTTCTGGATGTATATCTGAAAACATATTTGGGTATTGGAGTTCAGAAAACTTGTAGTGGAACCCTGTAGGGAGAATTCTATAATCCTTTCTATATGCTGATTATATAGATTTATCAAGTGAGTACAATTTGAATAGGGCCTATAAAATACTAAATATATACAACACAAAAAAAAAACGAAATGTGCACACTCAGGACGTAAAGTGATTTAACCAAATTTACTGATTTGATATATACAACAGATATACTCCTAGATGTCTGCATCCCTTCTTCTTTTTGGTTTTTATAGTAAATCACGAGTTACACACCAGAGGTATACAGAAGGCTGTGTCAAGAGAGAAACAGAAGATATCAGAATATGAAGTTTTTACCCCTCAACCCTTCTCTGGCCACCAGTATTATTAGAGATTTATATAAAGGAATATTGATTTTTTTTGCATTGTAATTAGTGTAATTTATTGAACTCTCTTCTAATTTATTGGAATTATTTTTAACATTGATAAACTTATCTGTTTTCACCATTATATTTGCATCTTCATTTTAGCACAATTGGCATTAATGTAGTTATGCTTACATTTCTGCAGTGCCAGACATCTTTTTTGCTCATGGTCTTTGACATTCAAGGAAATGTGATCTTGTCCATATATGGGAAGCTGCAGAGAGTACTGTATAATAACAATCCAAACTGGACCTAGGGAGACATGGAACATGAGAAGGGAGATAGAGAGACAAGGTAATGAAGAAAAAAAAAAAAGAAACACACAACCAAAAAAAAGCAATAATAAGGTTGATTTGTAAGCAGACATGGAAGAGTCCCCGAGATGCATCAATAATCCAATGGGGGAATACACTTGGAGTAGCAACACTCAAACCTGCAGGAACAAGTAAGCCTGGCAGAATGCAATGTTTGTGTCACCAGATACACCTTAACAATTGAAGAGGGAGACCAGGATAATCCACAGCAAGTAGTACAAAATCAATCACATTCCTCTAGTAACAATGGAAAAAAAAACAGAAGCTTGGGTGGGTGAAAGTATCAATATCTAATAAGAATATCTCCTACCAAGACACAACATTGAAAAAAGGAGAGTGGTAGAGGTGATATCATATAAGAAGGTTAATGGAAAATATACATCATATGAGAGGCAAACTGGCCAAGTGGAGCAAAATTTCTAGAGAGTTCAATGGAGTCAGATACTTCAATCTCCAATATGTTACTGTATTAGAGATCTCAGAGAATGTTAGGTAGAGATAGATCCCTCCCAAAGGCATCTTCAGTGAAAAGAAAAATATAGATGGAAGAAAAGAGTCATTTTGGAACTAAGCATTTAGAGAAAAGTTCAAGAATAAGATGATTAGTTCCCTTTAGTTGGCACCCTAGCTAAAACAGAGCTGGAAGTGGAAGGGTCTGTTGCTCACTCATTTAGAACTGGAGAGAGTTTGTGAATCATTGGTTGAAGAAATTGGAATCTGCATCAGCTGAAGAAGGGAAGGCCCTTTGTAACATCTCTGACAGCATGAAATGTTCCATTGTGAGGAACAAGGATGCAGAAGGGGAAACACCATTTGCAGACATCATGATAAATCCTGAGATAATCTGTGATAGGTGTAATCTCTTTACATATTTGCAGTGCTGCTGAAAGAGGTCCACAAATATATGTGGAGTATTGCTATCAATCATAGGGGCATGCAACTTTGTTGCTCTGAGAAGAGCTTATTTAAAAGAGAAATAATGCATATGTAAGGCAATTCAAAGGCAGGTTGCAGATGATTAGTTTTGTGAGTATGATTCAGGATGAATTATGCATGGAATTTTTGGTGTATATCAACAGATTGTTGATGAAGTCCTCAACCTACACAGGCTCTGGGATACCTCTGATCCTCATGTTATTACTCTGAGAGTCATACTGGATACCATGAAGAGAATACATTTGAGATTTGACATGCTTCACTTCCTTTTCAAGAGTCCGGACTCTAGTAATAGATTAGTTCTGTAGTTGATCTGTCGACGATATACGCAAAAAGAGAGTGAACAGGAGACCCCCAAATATATATTGTATACTTCACATAAATAAATAAAAATAGGTGGTTACATTAATTTGAGATCGTTACACAATCTAGGTTCAACGTTCTACTTCACAGAAAATAATTGATTAAAGTGGAACTACCACCCCACAAAAAGTTTCCCCGGAAGAATTACCCATCTGGCGACTAGTTGATCAATAGTACTAGTCGACAGAATTATTACCTCCTTTTAGAGAAATTCTGCTGCTTCCAGGACTGACAGCCAGGAAACAGCGCAAACATCTTTCCATAGTCCATAGTGACGTCTGCACACCTGTGCTGTCAGTCTCTTCCAGTACCATATGGTACCTAGCAAGGCCTCCTATAGCAGACTGGGACTGACAGCGCAGGTGCACAGACATCACTATGCAAAGATGTCTGAGCTGTTTCCTGGCTGTCAGTCCCAGGAGCAGCAGAATTTCTCTATAAGGAGGTATTAATTCCGGCGACTAGTACTATTGATCGGCTAGTCATCAGATGGGTAATTCTTCGGGGGGAACTTTTCGTGGGGTAGTAGTTCTGCTTTAGAAGATTCAAATACTCATATTTGTGCAAATACATATAATTTTATTTCAATATAACATAAAATGTAATATATATGTGTGTGTGTGTAATCGGTGCAATTGGAATATAAGTGAACACAAACTTACTCAATAATATATCTTTTAATATGACTAAGTATAAAATTGACACATGGTAAACAATCAGATAAGATAACAAAATAACATACCCAGCATTACCCAGGATTAAACCTTACATATGTGTATCTAGTGATATAACATAGCAATATTTGAACACAGCATCATAAAAAAAGATTAATTGTTCTTTACAATTAATTATAATACAGTTGGTTGCAGCGTATATAAATACCTGGCACAAAAACCTGTATAAAACTATGTTAATTTAGATGGAAGTGATTTTGTCATGTGAGATGGGCTCAATATGGCCACATGTCTCATGACAGAACCTTTTAAACCAGATACCATATATTGTTAGAGTTAGAAACCTATCTGGAATATAAACATCCCAGATCAGATAATTAGAATTTAATTATTTATCTGCTGTTTTTAATATTGCATACCTTCCAGATGAGACACAAAATTGTGAATACCTTTTGCCAATAACAGATTATAATTATCACAATACAATCATAAACAATAAAATAATTTACGTTTAGAAAAGCAAAGACAATAGTAATAAATTCAATGGAACGAGGCTCTGTAGGTGTTAATAATTAAAGCTAAAACTAATTCAGCAACTCTTATCTGATTTAAATTGCTATCAATCTATCTCACACAGTACTAATAATTATATCTATGAGTGGTACTGTGCAGCTTCTAGAATATTTCTTACTCTACAGCCAAAAGAGCTACTAGGTGACAGTCTCTATTTGGGGGCCCAAATCAACTGGACAATGTCACCAAGGTTGCCCCAGAATAAATGGGGTTATACTAATTCTAGAAGCCGTACAGAATTTATACAAGAAAATGAATAGTTACCAATCCTATATAAGGGTGTTGTTCAGCAGGCTTCATCAGATGAATCACAGATTAGCTCACTTCAACAAAGTCAGGACTAAGAGACATCTCTGCCTCTTTACATAGGTATTTATTACCAAAATTTCTTATCAGAAAGGCACAACCCATCCTGCTCTGATAGGCTATGTCTCTAGAGCATTAGAATATGAGGTCAGACTAAATTTCCAGAAACTCTGATTGGTCAATAACCAATATCATTATATGAAGCAAAATCTTTAGCAACAACAGTCTTTTTACCAGAAGATGGTGCTAAAATACTAAAAACTTGCATATATGATTATATAAGCAACATGTGTTCCATGTCAAGATAATAAATCATTTGTGAAAAAATAAATCATTCCAAAAAATCCTCTCCTTTTTATTCACATAAAATAAGGTATAATTTTCCAGACACGATTGCCTCCCCAAAGAGATAATGAAGAGGAGGGTATCTAAGATAGAAAGAGGTCTGCAAGGAAGATACATCCATCCCCATAAATGTCATCTTGAATGTTTCACCCACCAACTCTAAGCAATGCTAACAAACATTGTCTCAAACATACAGGTTTAAAATAATATAACCACAGGCAAAAATGGTTTATACAGAACATTTTATCCATTTGCTGTCCAGTACAGGGCAGACCCTCTGACAGCTCAACTACATCCAGACAGGAGTTCAAACCGGTAAGTTCAGTGGAGATAACAGCCATTGTTTTTCTTTTTGTTTTCTTTTTTTTTTAACATGAGCTTGAAGCTTCTTCTTGAATGACATAAGACACTGCTAAAGGTCTTGAAAATCTTGCTTAGTAGAGGCAGAATCCATTGTGGTATAATAATCAGGTTTCCATGCAATAGCAGACAAAGGAGTATATTTGAGGGGAATGTTTGTTTCCTGGTTTCAGCAGGGGAAATATTTCAGAACTTTTACAGGAAATAATATAGGGGGTTAGTTGAGGAACAAGATGAGATAAGAAGAGACATTTTCTGGAATATTGTAGAAAGAAATGAGTCAGAAGGTATGAAGTGGACACATCATCCTATGACAAGTTAAGGGCTAGTTTTTAAAAAACAACTTGTGCAAGTTACAGCAAAACAGGAAAGATTTGACCCTGTATGTCTGTTGTTAGAATACAAGAGTAAGACTGGAGGTCATATCTATTGATTTATTCTAAGATAATAAGTCAAGGAGTGACTAGAATCTCCACATGATCACGGTAAGTTTTAGAGCTCCAGCAATGCCTGGTTTTAGTAACCCACTTGCTCAACAGTCAGCACAGTCAGATACTGGAAATTCCCTGGTGTGCTATGTGGATGATAGACTGAGAGGTACCTGGAGATCATCAGTCCTCACAGTTTTAACATAGTAAAGAAAATAAATGCAGATCACACACACAAATTTAAACAAATTTAACTCCATGCGTATATCGGGCTTTCTGTCCGCTTTCTCCGATACTCGTGGGGTTAAATTTGTTTTTATTGTTTTATTAATTTAATTCCAATTTTAATAATTATTAACTCCCGAATTAGCCCCTGTGTGGGACATCTGCCCCTGTGATATTTCCTCCGTACACCTAGGAAGTAACTTGTATCGGGGTTTCTACTAATGCCCCCTGGTAAACTCCAGGGACGCTGGCCATCTTGACAACAAAACTCTGGTGATTTTTAAAGAGCCAGAGAGGTCCGGAGAGGGCTTGGATGGACTAACCTTTAAGGGAATTAGAGGAATGTAACAGAAGATTTGAGTGAACCTAAGGTGAATACACGGAGGAATAGATACAGCATTGTGGACGCTAACCATTGGGAGACAGATAAGCGATTTGATTTTTATGTTCTTGTACGTGTTTCTTAATACATGCGCAGTTTGGTCTGAAATTATTAAACATTGCTTTTAGATGGAATCTCTCTCTTGCGCCCTTCATTTATAGATTTTCTGTGGATGTATGTGTGAAAGAGGACGCTCAGAAGGTGCGGCAGAGAGAAGAATCCTGTGTAAATACGTGTCATCTCCATCATCTCCATCATACTCATTATTTCACCCTGTCATCTCCATTTCATCCATTCATCCTATTCATCGTTGTATTTGGACTTAAGTGTACATGGACGATTGAGATAAGTGATCGTGTGTATACACGGGAAGATATTGTTTTATTTACTGATCTTGTATTATTGATATCCAAGAAATTAATAGAGAACCATCAGAAGGTGTTAAAGATATTTAGTCCTTTCACTAGTTTGGGTCTATATACAGGCGCATTCTTAGTTAGTTGTTACAGTAGTAGTTTGTTCAACATATATACTTTCAGAATCCCTAGCATCCTCCTCAAGGACAGAAACCTGCAAGTGTTTCTCCTTTTTAAAGGAGGGAGTGAGGGACATAAGAGCACCCCTCACATATGCCTAATCCATTTCCCAAACCATATCATCTGAAGCCTAGTTGGCATTAGCCCCCCAAAAAATGAGTCAGGTCAGAGCCATGACCCTCGGAAATAGAAGGGATAGACAGCCTGATAGCATTTGGAGTGAAGGAGCAGGTAATCATCATATTAATAGTGACTGTGAGGGGGAAGACTCAGAGGCTAAAAGTGATGTGGTTGTTGTTAGTGGTAGTACTAGTAACAGTGATGGTGAAACAGCTGGTGGGACTAGTGTGAGGAGAGTGGTATGGGAAGCAATTGAGAGCATCCAGACCAGCGGTCAAGGGAGCCCACACCATTCCCCTAACCCTGGGAGTCCCCTTCCCCCCACAGCATTGTACATGTGAAACGTGATAATGAATTGTCACCACTGCAATAATACCACCACCGCCACCAGGAGCACAAATCAGCTGCCTGTGCCTGCTGCTACTGCTGCCAGTCTGCCTTCTTCATGTCACCAAGAAATGGCAAGTGTGACATTAGGGAACCTTCTGTCACATTACTTCTCACCTCCTCCAACCAGCAGTGAGCATTTGGAATTTGCAGAATTTGTAAGTTCTCTAATTCCTGCTGCTGCTGAATTGAAAGGGCAGCAGGATGTGAGGAGCAGGCTAGTGTGTCACAGATCACCGTGGACACAGTGGAAATGGGAAAAAGAGTAATCTGGGTCTAGGACAGGTTCTACTTGCCAGCAGCAGCAATACTTCTGGTCCTAATTGCAGTGTTTGTTTTGAGGCAGTAGTAGAAACAGCAGCAACATCATCCTCTGTCCCAGACAGTGAAGGGGAATGTGGAAGACAAGAAGAAAGAG
This sequence comes from Rhinophrynus dorsalis, assembly GCA_037306005.1. NCBI lineage: Eukaryota > Metazoa > Chordata > Amphibia > Anura > Rhinophrynidae > Rhinophrynus > Rhinophrynus dorsalis. Next base: position 266,861,883 of record CM074720.1, on the reverse strand, counting down.
GCCATTCTTCTACACCTGTTCCTTAAACCTATCCCTGAAGTCATGGGTGTTGGACTATTTTTGTCTTGGGGCAGGCACAGTACATCATCACCAATGGCACTGTGCACAATTTGTGACAAGTCAGTGAGAAGGGGAAAGGAGGGAATGAGCCTTGGCAAAACCACCCTGATAACATACATGAAACACAGACATCATGACATTTATGTCAAACATGTTAAAGCCAAACACCCACCACAGAAATCGAGCACCACTGTTGCTGTACCCCCTGGCTCTTCAGAAAGGCAACGAGGCGAGGCAGAGATCAAAGAGGAGGAAGAATTGAGAAACCCAGGCAGAGACTGGAAGTTCCTTGATGAGAAAAACAACTAGATCGCTATCACCTTCTTCTTCCAGGGTAACTACATCTTCTGCCAATCCACCTCATTCATTGTTACCTCCCCTATCAAGTGATAGGGGAGGTAGATGTTAGGATGTGGCAGTTCGTGTCCGTCCATTGCACACTGTGTGGTGCATGACCACACATGGCACTGTGGTGGAGGAGAATCAGAAGCAGGGCATCAAGCAGCATCTGAGGAGCTTCCATCCTGCAGAATATGCTAAGATGGTGGCAGGGAGGGTCCATCATTACTATTAAACTGCCAGTATGATGTCATATGTCCTTAGTGGGGTCTGGACAAGGGGTATAGTGACAGAGGCACTGTACTTGGGTTCTGGGGAAATGGTGTTTGGACATAGTTGGGCCACCAGATGCTATTTACCACACACACTGTGCACATTGCAGTTGCTGATGAGAGGCACTGTTCCTGCTCTCAAGGGATATAATAACACAGGAGGAGGGTGAGGTGCAACTTTTTCTCCACATATATTGGGGGCTAGTTATTGTGCTGCTACTGCCTCAGGAGCATCACTGGAGCTAGTAGTGGCAAATGGAAACTAAATTATCCATCTTCCATGTTACTGCTATTGTTGATCATATTCCATTTCACCTGCCTAATCATACTGTTGCTTAAACAACTCAGCAGCAGCAGCAGCAGCAGCAAGAACAGCAGTTGCAAATTCCACAATAATGTATTTAGGAGGACATTTGGCAGTGGTCACTGGCCAACATGACCTGCTGGCACTAGGCCAGTAGGGCATTTTTTTCTCAGGGCTTGTGCTTTGGAAAAAAATAAAATATAAAAACATAGTCCTACAAAAAAATCAATTTTGGGGGGTTTGTTTGTAACAAGCCTAAGTCCTACAAATCAATGTTTCCTTAGGGTTTGTGCCTTTAAAGAGTCTAAGTCCTACAAATCAATGTTTCTTCAGGTCTTGGGCTTATAACAACAAATCATCCTCTACAAATTACTCTATCAAGTCAAGTATCAGTCCACATCAATGTCAGCTTATGTCAGGGGGTTCCTGTCTCTATCACTTTACATGCAAATGTCTTATTTTATTGATTTTTTTTATTAACTGTCCCCTCCACCAGTTAAGAACCTACCCCCCAAAACAAAATTCCCAGTACAACTTATTAATTCATTCACCAACACAGGCAACCTCCTCAGACCCCTTTTATACCATGTCTTATTGCGGGGGTAATTGTATTAGGATTTTTTTTTATTAACTGCCCCTAATCCCAGTAAACAACCCCCCAAAACACATTCCCTGTTCAACTGATTTCTCCACACCCCACAAACACAGGCACCCTCATGACCCTTTTATACTATGCCTTTGAGAAATAAATAATATTTGTTATGTTTTTTGTGTAAATTCAATAATCCCATTGATTTCAACGTAGTGAGCTATACGAAAATTAGAAAAACTGCACTTTTGTCAGGAAATCATTTGCAAAGCAAAAAGTGACATTATTCGCTGAGTTCTGTTTGAGGCGAAAATTTTCGCCCATCCCTAGATATGAGTAGACTGCAGCAGAGCTTAGCACCTTGCAGTATCACTATGTCCAGCAGATGTTTAGGTAATTTAAGGCCAGAAAATGCTTGATGGGGTCATCTAGCCCCTAACCATTCCAGGATACTAGTTTAAGAACCTGGGTAACCATATTAGTCTCCCTGTAAGTAATATTCCGCAACATGACACCAGGGAAGGCCCAATAACACAGAAGGCTTGAACCAGGCCTGCACATCAGAAGAATCAACCAAGGTAGAGAAAAGGGAGAAAAAAAAGACCCAACTAGCCACCACAAATTACCCCCCACCCCGTCCTCACCCCATGCCAATTGAAAGAAGATCTTATGCACAAACCTTTATGGGAGGAGGGAACTCCAACCCATGTTCAAACTTTTGAACTTTAATCATAAACTCATATGAGTCTCACCATCCCAGGTTACAGAGGAAGCAGCAGAGATCTGCAGCTCATATAAAAATGAGCACAATGCACAACACGGGAAGAAGGAGATAGGAGAAGAAAAAAATAGAAAAAAGAAAGTGGGGAAGGGGAGAGAGGGTGGTGAGTCACTAATAAATAATAATAAGTCCCCTACTGAAGGGCATGGATCCTCAACAAACACCCCAACATTATCAGTGGCAGGAGTATAAGCACCCCTGTATATACAGACTGATAGTTAAATAGTGATCAGGGCCATGTCTCCACACATGGAATCATAGAGGAAAAAAGTATTGCACCCAACCCTCCCCCAATTCAAAACAGGAGCCCCCATTTGTCCAAGGCCCATCCTATTTACCATGAACTCCCAGGAGTGGACCGACCAACTGCAGAACCAGGAACTATCCTCCACAGCAGCAAGGAGGGGGTCCAGTGGAGATTGCAGAAGCCAGGAACTGTCCTCCATAGCAGCAAGAATGGGGTCCAGTGGAGACATTAAAAAAGAATGGGATAAGACTATATAACCCTTCCCCAAGTAACCATAAGGTGTGACACACCGAGGGAGGCAGGCAGCCACATTTCCAGCACGGGTGCCCCACAACATGGAGAGGGTGCCTATGTGACGAAGGCATGGGGGGATGCAAGCCCACCAGACCAAGAGCATTTAACAGCAGTAACATTGTCAGCAATGGCATCACTGATGGGAGCCAAGTGTAGGACATAGGGCCACAATTCCATGGACACACCACCTTCTGCAGTGCATGTAGAGAGGCCCATAAACTAATGTCCATCAGGGAACACAGGTGAGTACCTCCAGCCCAGGAGCTCCAGCACATTGGGTATGGCGGACAGGATGGGGAGGCAGAGGGGAGCAGGGGTCTTGACGGACACATACAATGGGAGAGAACAAAGAAATGAACATGAGTAGAATAATGCAGAGAAACCATCCCAGGGTTGTCCAAAGGCAGACAACCCCGTAGCCTCCCCTTCAGTCACACACATAGAAATATTGGCAGCCTGTGATTGTGCAGTAGGGGCTGAGATGATCCCTAACCCAGGTTCCCTCATACAAAGAAGAGGGAACCCAGGACATGGAGGCAAGGGGATGATCTAGGCATGTATTTCAAGCAAAACAACATCCGACATAGCCCTGATCCTAAGGTGTTATTGTAATGAGTATCCATTCCAAGCACCACCACCCCCAAATCCAAGTGAGAGTAGTCAGGAGGTGGAGGGAGAGAATCTTAACAGACCAAATAAGAAAGGGCAATGGCCAAAACCCAAATTACATTTTCCACAGAAACATAGCCCACTAGTCATACCGAGTCGCACATTTTAAAACACACTCTTCCTTGGAACCCAGCAGAGGCACTGACAGGCACGTGGATCCAGCTGGGCATGCCCCTTGTCTGGAGGCCCTCCCAGTAGAGGGGGCAGCCAGGAGAGGGAGGTGGCAGACAGATTGGCCAGGCAGTAACCCATCGACCTCAGAGCCCTTGGCAGATTCTTTCCAAAGCAATCACAGATTAGAGAAAATGAAGCAGAGAAAAAAAAGGGAAGGTGGGGGGGATGGAATAGGAAGGAAAACAGGAAGAGAGGAAAAAAATGGGGGGAAGGGGAATGAAATAGCAGGGAAGGGATGGGAGGAGATGTGCATCATAAGTCTCTGTATGTATTGGTCATCACAATACCCAACGTAGTCATACAGTCCTCTCAGGTATGGTACGACCAATCTTGGAATTCAGTCTAGGACATGATGAAGTGGACTTGATCACTGGGAGACACTCTAAGTCTTCCCGGGTACATTATGGAGTATGAGATGTTGCGTTCTCTCAGTTTTCTCTTCACCTCTTGGTATTTCCTCCTCTGCCTCTAAATGTCATTAAAGAAGTCTGGATAAATGGTGCCCTGATGGTTTTCATATGTAATTTGACCCTTCAGACAGGAGAGATGCAGGATGGTATCTCTGTCCCTGTAGTTCAGTACTTTTTAAATTAATGGCCTCTAAGGTGAACCCGTAGGAGGTTGCTCAGTTGGCACCCTGTGCACTCTCTCAATGACAAAAGCCACAGCAAAATTCTCAGGACCAAGTGTTTACTTCAGCCATGATTCAATGAAGGTCTCAGGGTGGTGCCCCTCACATCTTCAGTATGCCCACTATACAAATGTTACATCTTCTGAGCCTATTTCCTAGGTCATCTATCTTGTTGAAGTGTGTGTACCAATGTTTGGACAGGTGGCACGGCATCGTCCACCACCATGATTCTTCATTGCATCTTCCCCACATTCTCTCTCTTTGCCTGCTGATTTGCATGAAGAAGATTCAGATTTGAGTTAAAGGTATCTTTCTTGGATGACAAAATAGACTGACAGTTAGCTATAGATGCCATTACTTCATGAAAGTGTGCATTAGAAGCATCCTCTGATCCTGCCGAAGGTGCCGGGGCAGCTGGTTCAGACTGACTTTCCATCAGGGTCTCCATCTCATCTTCATTAATTTGTTGCACCGCAAATTTACTCAGTTTTTGCCTGTATTCACATGATTTTTTGCCCATTATGTCGTATTTATAGGGCAGGTGAGAGAAGAGTAGGGCAGAGGAGTCAGGTAGGTAGTCAGTCTCTGGGCCAAGTCAGATGCAGGAACAAGAAGCTGACAAGGCCACTGCAACGCTCTGGTGAGACAGCAAGTTACCTCACACCATCAGCATGTAGGTATTATCCACAGTGATGGCGTTGAATAAATCTCCACAGGGCATTCCACCCTAATATGGAGGGAATCAGTGAGGAGCAGTGTGGCCGATGTAGAGCCAATATATCACAACAAAGGTACATGTAGAAGTTCTCCTTAGGGCTGGAAGAGACACCACTGATCCCCAGATGCTTTCTATTCCTGAGGAGTCTGTTGTACAGATGGTTGCCTGATCTAATGGTGTCAGAGGCAGGGGACTACTAATAGGGAAAAAAATTACAAATGGGACATTGCAGAGCACTGGCAGCCACTCCTACAGCTACAAGAGGGGACAAAGAATAAAGAATGTGGCCTAAAGCCCCCCACCATTTGCCCCCAGCCGACATGGGTGCAACAAAGCCTTACAGTTTCACACCACCTGGATGGGGAGAGACATCTAAAGCAGCTGCGGTCAGACCCGCCATTTCAATATAATGGAGTGAAGGAATGAGGCAAGAATGTCTCCACTGCATCTTACCCCTAGTGAATGTAATCAGGGCCATGTCTGCTTCCAGGAATAGGGCCCTATGGCCATGCAGGGACAGCCTCACCTTGGAAGTACATTTGTAATAATCGGGTCCTGATCAGTCACCCAGGGATATCTACATGTCCAACAGTGTTTGTTTGTACAGGCCGGTGGATAACTGACAGGCCTTTACCTCAGGCAGAGCTTACCACCCCACAACTCCCCCTCTCAGCCAGCAGTCCAGCAGTCAGTTATGCTTGCATATTCATTTTCTTATATAGTTGGCTCAACTGTTCAGCAGCCCGGATGTTTCACTGGATACACTTTCTCACCTGCTCGGAAGTCACAGAAGCGGCACCAAGCCCCATGCATCCTGCAGCCTAAGGCCAGCATCAGTATTTCGCAGCAATTCAGGTATTATCTGAAAGCTCCAGGCATATGGAACACAAAACAGTAGGTGATGCATTGCAAAACCTTTATTTTACAGTCAGATGGTTGTAGATTATTTTCCTCTTCCAGCCACAGACCTCCCATGCACAGAGTTTAATCATATTGTTTAACTGCAGAGGGCTCAGACTTGAAAAGGTCAAATGTCCAAGAATTTTCAACAGCTGAGGATGAGATCAATGGGGGACTTATTCATAGTCTTACCTTCAGCTATGATATAAACAACATACAACAGAACTCCAATTTAAAGATAAATAATAATATCTTGGTTCTACCAACATATTCAAGCATAGTGAACAAGAAGTAAGCAAAGGGTTTAGACCAGCAATAGTAGGGAACGTAAGTTGTACTGGGCCATGGGGATCAGGCAGGGGACCACATAGGCTATTGGACCCAATTTTGGAGCATTTTCTAATGCTCCAAATGGATTTCAAAGCAACGTATATATTTTTAAAAAGTCAGCAAACAAATTCTGACCAAAGGTCGGAATGTGATTGCTGAACTGAGCCGAAGTTAGAAGTAGCCATTCTCAAGTATTTCTGGTTACAATGGAATCCAGGCATTTCTTTGTTGTCTGCGATGCAGTTGATTTGATCCAGAATTGCCCCAGTTCTTCATAATAGATCAGCCTCATTGAGCATAGTAGAGAATTTCCTTCTTCTTTCTCCAAATGTTAAATTGTATTATTTATTTACTAAAACAAGCAAATAACACATCCACACTAAATTAGATATTATTTCCTTGTGCTAGTTTTAAGAGCCAAATGACAATAAGCTGAAATAATCAGAATGCTCTCATTCTCATCTTCTCACGTCATCGTAAAACTGACATCCTCTAAAACAGACTTCTTGGAAGATTCGCTTTAGCATTTGGTTATTATTGAAGCAAGGTCAGATGGAAGAAAGAAAAAAAATTGGAATAGAAAACAAAAAATGTGACATAATCCATCAGGATCTAATTGCTAGGAACAAATAACTGTACACAAATATACAAATAAAACTGCAGTCACCACACAATATAAATGCAAGCAATGGGCATATATTCTTTTGGTGAATGAAAACAAAGCAAAACAAAGACAACGAAATACATGAGAAGGAGGATGCATCCAGCAAAACTGCTATAGACTATGTCATGCTGAATTTATATCTCAGGCTCCCATAGGTGCCTTTGACTATGCAAGATGCTTTATCCAAGATGTTTCAGACCCCCCCCCCCCAAGGCCACAACCCCATTCCTCACATAACATTGCCACTAGACCCATTAATTGTTGTCTGGCACACAAAATACTCTAACCTTTTAACTACAAACACATAACAACTTGACTGCAAAAAAGTCTCCAATAGATCGCTTCATAATGTGTTACAGAATTCTGGGATATCCAAGTTATTAAAATAATGGTAAGCAAAGAGTTATATAAATTGGTACACAAACTTGTCCCCATAAACCAGAGGTATTGGTATTGCTCTGAAAACAAATGCCTACAGTTCAGAATATGAGGTGACTAGAACAAATAAGTCGCACCTGCTTAATGGGAAATCCTGCTCTAAGAAGAAGTACATATTTAATAATCCCAACATGAAAAACATTGTAAGGATTAACCTGTTTTACAAAAAGATTCTCTGGTAAATCATTGGACTTTATGTATAAAAGAAATTTGGAGAAATCCTGTAACATATTAAGTACACTGTAGGGGCAAATACAGTTCCAAAATGCCCCACTTACTAGTATTACTAGTAGTAGGTAGCAGTGGAAATGTGTAACCTTTCCGGAAGTTGCAACCAAGTGGTAGGTGACTCTGGTTCCTGCAGGGACAACCACTCACACCCTAAGATTGGACCCCAGAGGTTGTATGAGCAGCCGTGGTCAGAGAAACTAGCCCGAAGCACAACACAAAAAGGCATGTGTAAAAGCATAGACGTTGTTCAGAGGTCAAGGGCAGGCAGTGCAAGTTCATAATAGTTCAACAGGAAAATAAATAAGAACAGGCAGTGATCAAGAGTAGGTAAGGTACCAATAAAGATCAAGGAACTCAGGAATTAAAGAATAATGAAAGTAGCAAGGAAGAAGACAAGACATCTAATATTGCTGAGCTTTGGATGGGTCTTTTTATAGGAGAGGTTTGGTGCCAGAGTGCTGACTGCAAGCTATTGCTCACATCCAGTACAATCTCTTTTTGCTTTCACACATATGAGGTGTGCACTCTTACAATGCTAACCTGTTGTATTTTTGCACTAACAGGTGATTGCACAGTAATCGCTGAAATATTGTACACAATGTTACAGCATTCTTCTGAAAAGAACAGGTATGTTGAACTCCCTCTTCCCAACCAACATTGAGATGAACACCATAGAGACAGATGCCATTGCTACACTGCCTTCCTAAAGGCATCCACCAAATGCCTTGGGGGCCTGGTCAATCTAGATTCAACTAATGAAACCATTGCAGAAGAACCAGTGAGTGGACATCCAAGAGCAGTTCCCAGGAATGCTCATCTGACCCATAGTCTTTTCAGTGAATGTAGTACTCCAGCTGGTCTCATTGTAGGTAGAAGTGCAGGAAGGACTCTGCCTTGCATTCATTATGATCACCAATATGTACAACAGCTGGCAGAGCAGGATTGTGAACAGTGAAGGGATCCAGTGTGGTATGCTTCAGGAGAGGTGCATGAAACACAGGGTGTACTTTGTAGTAAGATGGTAAATTGCGTTTAACTCCTTAAGGACCAGCGGTCCTGGGTTTGATTTCCCTTTAAGGACCAGATAGGGAAGTTCGGCTTGCCAGCACACATGACTGATCACACGTGCTGCCATGTGAACGGGGGCCTGATAGTGACCAATCCAGTAAAAAAATATGTGACATGCCAGGACCGTCACTGCTGTCCTTGCCTAAAGGACACGTCACTGTTCCTTAAGGGGTTTAATATATCAGTAATAAAAATGCTGCCCAACAATGAAGTTCAATACGTACACAATGGTAATAAGATCATACAATGGGTACTCACATATATTGTGGTCAGCAAGATTCAAGTTGACAAATGCGCATTCGGAGAAAATAACCCCGTCTCTGCTCAGGAAGCTCCAGACTGACAATATCAAACCACATCCAACAAAGGTTCCCCTTTAGAAAAGGTTTATAAAAAACAATCTTGCTTTGTTTCTGTCCTACCCGGCCGGGAAACGCTCGCACCTAGGGTTAGATCTGGGGCAGACCCTAGGTGGTGTTTCACAGTCCCCTAATTCCCGTCAAGAGAGACCTCTTCTTGAGATAGTAGTATCCTGGTCCACATCCTTGGTTACGGCTCCAGCCTTTGTGGATTCTGGAGCTGCTGGTTATTTCATGGATGCTGACTTTGCGACCACGCATTATATTCCTCTGTTGCCTCACTCCTCTCGTCTGGCTATTGAGGCCATTGACGGTAGACCTCTGCAGCCATCACACGTGACTCATGAGACATGTCCATTATCCCTAAGGATATTGGCTCTCCATGTGGAGACCCTACAGTTTCAGATTATCAAGTCTTCTCACTTTGCTGTCATCCTGGGGTTTTCTTGGCTTCAGACTCACAATCTCAGGATAGACTGGCAGACTTGTGACATTGTGTCCTGGTCAACCTTTTGTGCTGAGACTTGTCTACAGCAGCCTACCAGAATTTTGTGTACCTCTCCTTCACTACCTGCTATGTACCAATCTTTCAAAGAAGTATTCAACAAGGTAGTGGCTAATACATTGCAGGGACATAGGGCCTATGACTGTACTATTAATTTAATCCTAGGAGCTATACCTCCTAAGGGTCGAGTATACCCTCTGTCTGTGGAGGAGAATTGTGTCATGGAGGAGTAAGTGTCTGATGCCCTGGCTAGAGGAATCATTCGTCCTTCTCGATGGCCGGTGCTGGTTTCTTTTTCGTGAAAAAGAAAGATGGGGAGTTGAGGCCATGCATCGACTATAGAGACCTAAACAAACTGATGGTTAAGAATTCATACCCCTTGCCGTTAATCACAGAACTGTTTGACTGAATTAAGGGTTCTTGTCTGACTTACGCTGTATGCTGTCCTTCTCTCCAGTCTGACTACCACCTGTCTGGGCTAGTTGTGGGTGCGCTCCATCGGTGTAGTGCAACTGCTACCTCCATGGTAGAGTTGCTGGTTGCCTCTCGCTCCGTTGCCTACATCCTGTGCCACGTTACCTCGTGGGCCTGTTGCGTAACCCTCCACTCTGTAGCCTACATACACTACTGCCTTCACATACTTACCAGTGTTGCAGCTGGCTATGTGCCACACTCTTGCCTCTGCCCTTTGCCTACCTAGTAGACTGGTTCTGTGACTCTTTCATAGTACAAGTTACTCTCTGTCCCATTCCTCCTATCTCTCCTTGGTAGAGTCACTACTTTGAGACATTTGTCTGCCTGTTTTGTGTCTGGGAGTTTAGCTGTTGCTCCAGTGATCAGGTTACCTGGTGTTCCAGGTTCCCATTTGCTAGGTATAGATCCAAGCCTGGTTCTGCTCCCATCTATCTCTATAAGCTAGTGAGAACCAGTTAAAGTTCAGTGTCAATTCTTGGGTAGTGGACTCGGCACTGTCCTCACGTCTGTTCCTACTAAGGTTGGGGAAGTGTACCTGTGTCATGTGTATTATTTACTCTGGTGTCCGTGACACTAATAAAATTGAAAATACTGAACTCATATGATTCCCTAACAAGTTTTGTGGCTGTACGTGCTGCTTTATTAAACATAATCACAATGGGCTATAAAAAGAGGAGCCGGCATATTCTGCAAGTTTAAATACTCTTACTAACCTGGTTATTGGTCAGATGCAATTAAAAGGAGACAAAGATTGTCGATGGTGATTGGTTGTAGAAGAAAAGTAACCAGAGCATCTGATAGTGACGTCACTTGACAACGAGGATGCTACAAGTCTTACTAACATAGCTGCAGTGGCTCATTAGTATATATATAATCAGCGATCGCAACAAGAACAAGGCCAGTAATCGTAGTAGTAAAAAGTATACTACGTTAAAAGCATTAATAGTATCATATGATCTCTATAGTCTTGATATCTAAAACATATTAAAAAATCAAAACAAAGTAGCAAGGCTGGAAGCTTGAGTGAATGTCAACAATGGACACTGTAGGAATGGCACCACATAGTAAGCAGACCTATCCTAAGTCATATAGTCTTGCATGGGACAAAGTAAAATAAAATAGCAGATCATAATAAAACATCCAATACATACATAAACAGGACCAAATACATATATTAAAAAATCAAAGTGAAGTGCCAATTATTTACATACTCAAATATCTTATCTGAAGAAAAAAAAAAAGAAAAAAAATACCTGACCACTCTAGAATTCAAGGGTTTAAAAGCCTCATTTAAATCAATGGGGATTTGTATTTGTCCCTATGTTCTAGTTTGTTTTAGAATTGCTCCTTTTCTTATTAAATCAGCATCCACGTCTTTCCACGCAGTCATGGAATAACTAAACTTCTTCAGTGTGCATGATTTTACTTCTGAAGCCTTCGTGTTTTGCCAGGCCCATAGGGAAATACTTGTACTGCTCAGTCAACCACCTTTAGAAATCACCTTGGTGCTGATAATTTAACTGATAGTCTCAAAAATATAAATTAATTTACTGATAAATTAGTGAAGCCTGTTTAAACAAAGCATCCTGTTGTTATTCCATATACTAGAAGCCCAAACAAAATATTTGAAATTGTATCATCCAGTTTTATTATACTGACAAATGGTTAAGGCTGTGTTTGTCAGCCTCTCTGTTATGCCAATAACATAGTCATACTACAGCCAATTATGTGTATTTTATATTATCACATAGATGTTTATCAGGGGTTCAGTCAGCTAGCTTTGGGTAAAGTAAGAAACCCTTAAGTCATGAAATGTGGCATATGGAGAGTACTACCCATAGACCTTTCTCCATGTATGTACAACCAGCCAGAAGGATCTCCAGGACATTGACTGTGCATGAACTCTGAATTAAGTGAGAAAGGATTCTAATGAGTAGCAGAATAAGAAGCATAATCCCTCAGGTTATTCAGTCATGTTTTATCATGTATAGGAACCAAAAAGAACCCTAATGGCCTTTTGAACTAGTAAAATGACCTTCATCCTGCAGCAGCCCACCACCTGCACAGAGATTGACCTCTTGGTTATAGGACACTATCAGGACTTAGAGTGAGTTACAGAAAAATAGGCAACAGAGACAAATATAAACACAGCCCTGAGCTGTGGCAATGAAACAGTTACATAAGGCAATTAAAATTAAAGTATTATTCCTTCCTTTTCTCTCCAGCAGGTGACTCAAGACTCCATACATGTCTAGGTGGGATGGTGATCTGGGGAAGGTATTAGATTTGGAGTAGTGGTGGGAAATACTTCAGACTGTGGCATGCACTTATATTTACATCCAAATTCCTGAAAATGATTATACATTGCTCATATCTATGGGTGGGTGAAAAGTGAGAAAAATTTCCCAAAAAACTGCCATTTCTTTTTTATTTTTTTGTAAAAGTTTTCTCTTTTTCTCCAATCCTAAATTTTCCTCTTTTTGGCCTATTCCAGCAAATGTTTTGTCTGTTCCAGCACATTATTTGCATATTCAACACATTTTTCTCCTATTCCAACACATTTTTTCCTATTCCAACACATTTTTAATATGGTGCAACATTTCCTAGCACAATAATACTTCTTCTGGGGGCTGTAGTGGAGAAATAAGTAGCTGGAACTCAAAGTTGTGAGTCCTACAGCAACATATAACTTGAAAAATGCATTAGCATGCAAAGTGCATTTGTCCTTTGCCCACAACACTTACTCCCTTCTTAAGTGACAATGGCACGTATTCATGATGATGTCAAGTGATAAAAAAATAAAGTACAACCTACAATGTGGCAGATGTGTATTGCAGTGGTGTTGGGGGACTGGCGTGGTGTGATTGGTGGGACCTTGACATATTGCATTCACCCCGGGAGGAGAGGGATCATCATCATTTATTGCACATGCTGCAGCAATGTTTGCTGCAGTCATTTTTTACACTTTATTCCCATGCCTCTGCACTTCCTCCACCTTTCCCCCTCCTGCTTGTGCATTTGCTAGACATTACTCAACTACTGTGTGTGTTTTACTCTCTACAGTGCACAACTGATGGAGTGTGATGTCGTGCCTTAGCTCTCAACAAACTTTTCAGTGCAGCCTATCAAGTATGCCTCAGACACAGAGCTTCCAGTCAGCTGTCTAATATATTTATTTCCTTAGTTATGTTTATATTTAATTAATTAATTTATTTATTTTAAGTTATCCACCATATCTTATCACAGTCCCCAAAAAATATATAAAACTAAAAAACAAAATCCACAACTTCTTTCCCCAGACTTCCCCAGCACAGAGACAATAAAAGGAAAATCAGCAAGCAATTTGGACCTCAACTGCCTGTGTCATGCCAGTCAGTCACACCAAACCTTGGGGTATTTTGGGTCAACCTCCTTCCTCCCTTCTTCTCCCCACTGTGCCCCCAGACTCCCCTACTACAGAGAACAAATGTCCTATCTCAATGTCTCCCTAAAACTAAGTTTCAATTCCCCTTTATTTGCCTTATCTTCTCTAGCTCAAAAACATGCTGTTCTCTCCTCTCATAAACACAGAATAGCATGCCGTGAGAGCCTGACAGCCTTTTATAATGGCTGTAGAAAACTTACGTGAGGTGGAGGAAAATGTTTCTACCCATTGATTTCAATGCAATGAGCTAGGCGAAAAAAGCGAAAAAAAGCGGGAACATGGCACATATTTGCAGGAAATTTTTCAGCAAGAGGAAAGTGCCATTTTTCACCAATTCAGTTTGAGGTGAAAATTTTCACCCATCCCTACTCATATCTCCGTAAGATTAAACCTGCTCTTCCTGACAGCTGATGTTTAAGGATGTGGTGATGTGGGGACACTCCTGTTTTATAGGGGTGCCCTCTTGTCCAACCCTTTTGGGAGAGGGTCTTCTCTATGATTTCTTTATTGCTGGGTCTTCAGTTGAAATTTCTTCTCACCCCCTTTTCTCAGTTTGAGAATAAGATCTGGTACATTGTATGTATGGAGAAATGTAGCTAAATCCTGAAGGACAGGTTGACCAAGTTCCACCAGGTGTGGGACACCTGGATTAGATGTAATGCCAACCTAGTTTTCATTGAAACCAATCAATATATTTAGTATAAGTGGAACTCACACTTCCTTTATTTCTCTCTGCCCCCTCTCTCCCCTCTAACAACCTACTTCTGTAAATTAAAGTCAAGCCTCCACACTGGCTATGCAAAATTTTACTTCTTTATTCTCCCCCTTTCTTCTTATTCAGCATTTTAACTCATTTCCTTCTCTATTTCAGATGTAAGCATTATGATTCCATTTTGTTCATCTGATTTGTTACAATTTTCCTCAGCTGTGCCTTTGTATCTCAATTCATACTGTAATATCTGATTTGTTTAGTAAAAGCTATTATCCCAAGGGAAAAAAGTAAAGACCAGCAGAACAGAATAATTCAAATATAACTAAGCTACAAACATATATTGGTGAAGCATATAAAAACAGGCTATGGAAAAAAGATAGACAAAATATAAATACATAAATATGTATTGTATCCTTTAAAAGCCTTCTAGCTGAAGAGGGTAACAAATTATATCAGCTTCTGTGAGTGGAAAAATAGTGACTTGCGTTCAATTTCACAGTTGAAGGTAATGGAGCCACATAAGATTTCACAGCTGTATTGAGAAGAACTGCAGGAGATTTCATAGCAGTGGTCAGTGCACCTGCAGGAATGTAGCTGCAGTGATTAGAGTTGCAAGAGGTTTCATGAAAGCAGTAACCAGAGCTACAGAAACCTTCACAGTAAAACTGGTAAACTTCAGGAAGGAAATTCGATTACCAAGCAAAGGAGAATATTCTAAGATTGTAAAGGTCCAAATAGTAGCATAACCAGCCATGACCAATGAGAAGGGGACCTGCTGAGCAGAAGAGGCAAATAATGGCATAGAGGAATGAATAGTTAGTATAGCCAATGTCAAGGTAAAAAAAAAGTAGATGCTAGGAATAGCTAGACAGATCAGTAACACCAGGTAACCTTTTTGCTCAAACAAGGAATGGTGGGGAAAATGTGTGGTATTAAAGTCTCACATGCCAGCAGCAATTAACTCCTCAGGTACCTAACATCCATACAATTCAGTGTAAGGAGAATAAATATAAGTTTCCCATAAAGCAGTTGTGATATACATTGTGGTAAAATCCAAAGTGTATCCAGTATCATAAGTGGTTATACTGGGAGAATTTGTATAATCACCAACATGACATAGCTCACAAAAGACACAAGTGTATGGGTACTTAGATTTCATCAATACATTAATTATATTGACTTATCCAGGTTTTCATAACGTGGTACTTGAAGACGGTACAGAGATTTAACTGGACATTAAATAGGGTAATAGAGTATTACTGATACTGATATTTAAATTGTATCATTTCAATAACAATAACAATTATTGCTTAAACCCTTTCTTCTGTAATAACTAGAATGTTTCCTTTTTGTACCAATTGCCATAATGTGCTTATTGCAGATTAATGCTAGATCTCAAGGTGACAAGTTAGTGTAACCCAGCAGATCTCCTTGATAAAAGGCACTGCCATATACAGACCTTTATGGCACATCTCAAACACTTCAGGGTTAAGTAAGCACAACACCAAAACCTACTGCAACATAAGGGACAGAAATTCTCCAGATTCCCAGTTATTTAAATAACCCCTTTAATGCTAGATAGGTCTCCAATATATTGCAAAGAAAGGGGACATTTTATTCCTTCCATCACACAATTGTTTGTTTTCTTATTTGTTCTAGTTTTCTTAGTACATCAGAGAAGTTAAGTAGATTAAAATAAGTCTATTTCAATCCATATACTGAATCGTAAGAAGTTGTGGTTTTTGCCAAATCGTTCAGTGATTTTACTGATATTTATTCTGATCATATATATAATACTAACAGAGGTGGTACAGTTTCCAAACTATAGCACATAATTCACCGTAGCTGAAAATCCCCATTGATTTAAATAGGACTTTTAATCCTTTGAGTTCGAGAAGCAATGCACTGAATACCCCTCTGGTGCTCAAAAGGCATAAAATCCTTGAATGCTAGAGAAAAGTCTAACTGAAAAACAATGCATTGGAGACCTTTCTAGCATTCGAGGGGTTAAACCTACATTTAAATTAATAGGATTTTGTTTAAGTCCACAGTGATGCTGTTGGTAAGCTCCAGAATTGCTCCACATTTTCTTTGAACATATGCGCTTAGAATTTATCAGTTTTACAAGTTGTAACATAATTAACCCTTTGAGTGCCAGAGGGGTACGCACTCAAAGGGTTAAAAAAGTACAATCAGTTCTGTTTTACTGTCCTTTTTTGAGTCCAATATTGCTTAAAAATTTTGCAATGAACATTCCACTAGGAGAACAATAGCAACATTGTACTTTCTAACTATGTTTTAATTAAATGCAGTGGTCATTTTAAATATGGTATATATACTAGTTGAAGAGCCCGTGTACACGGGCCACAGTGCCACCCAGCAATGGACACGGTGCAGTCATGCGCAGTAGAGACTGCCTGCGGCGCAGCTGATAGCTGAGTGGGCCACTCTGAATTCAGACCGTAGTTCTGTCTGAATTTCGGAGCGGCTTGCTCCATTATCAGCCGCGCCGCGGGCAGTCTCTACTGCGCATGACTGCAGCGCTCACAGCCAACTGTACTGCGCATGAGAGCTTCTGACAAACTTTAGCAAATTATTATATAGGATATATATTCTATCACATCACTGTGGCTCATTTGAAAGACAAGGTACTTGATTACAAATCAGCTTTGAACTGTGGTAAAGGCAAGTTTTTATTTCAGCTGCAATCCATTAATTAAAGAAAGTAGCAATAACAATTAGCTGAATGCCCTTTGTGTTGTTCTGAAGTGAATTAAGAACTAATTATGTTAATATTTGTATCTTAACAACAATTAATGCTACATTACACTAATTAAAGCTGTTGAGATGACATGCAAATCACGGGCTTGGCAAGCACTAGTATACCAGGTTAGATATGGCACATGACATATGGTAACAATTAATGGTAAACAATTTGTGGCAGCAAAAAACAAGCACTGTAATGATAATGAGAACCAGCTTTCTGCTACTGGTTGACAGAAAAAGGTAATGAAAGCAATCTTTACTTTTAAATAATAAAATAAAAATGTCATACATTACGGATACATTTTACAGTAAAATTAAAACATGAGAGTCAGAAAATTATGTTTACTCTGTTTATATCCTTTCAGCTTAACCTGGGTAACATTATCAGACCAAAGGACAGACATTCGCCATTATGGTGATATAGCTCAGTTAGTTAATGCCCCAGCTTTAGTATCAGGGTTGCAGGCTCTATCCTCCTTTCATAGTAACATAATAACATAGTAAATTAGGTTGAATAAAGACACAAGTCCATCAAGTTCAACCTTCTCCTCATACCCCAGTAACTGAGAATTTTATAGCTTTCCTGCTACCAATTAAAATAGGATTTTAGTCTTACCTGTTAAATCCTTTTCACTTAATCCATACAGGTCACTGGTACTCTGGGAGGCTTAAGTCCCCTTTAATAGGCAGGAACAACTATGCAAATGATTTGCAAGGGGCGGAGCCTCCCCTCTTACTTAAGCCACCTTCTGGCCAGAGCCACTTAGATTGATTTGAGACCCTAAAAACTGACCTCAGGTAAGCAAAAAGAAAGACTCCTGTGAGCATGCCCGAACGGTCTCCCACTGGATGCCACAGGAGAGCCAAGACTGGTCCCTTGACAGGGTGGGAGACCAGTGACCTGTATGGACTAAGTGAAAAGGATTTAACAGGTAAGACTAAAATCCTATTTTCACTGTCGTCCAATACAGGTCACTGGTACTCTGGGATGTACAAACATTGAGCTGATCCAGAGGCGGGAAGAAAGGCAAGGACCAGGCGCAAGGCCCAAGTCACTAGAACTGCTATGACCCAGTTAATAACATAGCCCAAACTGTAAGTGTCAACGGACACCAACCAAGGGAACAATCCCTGAACTAACACAGCACACGAAACCAGAGCCAACAGGGCTCAACAGTAAGGAAGCACTAAGGATCACAGAGCGGAAGACCTACACAGGCAAGACTGCCTCCAGGACCTTCCTTCCAAAACTGGCATCAGCCGAAGCCAGTACATCAACTCGATAGTGCTTAGAAAAGGTGTGCACAGAGGACCAAGTGGCCGCTCTGCACAGTTGATCAGCAGAAGCTTGATTCTTGTAGGCCCAAGTGGCCCCAATAGATCTGGTGGAATGGGCAGTCACCCGGAAGGGAACATGCTTATTCCTCAACTTATAGGCTTCACGGATAGTAGCCTTAATCCAAGAGGCAATGGTAACTTTGGAAGCCGGTCTCCCTGCCCTAGGCCCCTCAGGAATGACGAATAGAGCGTCAGACTTCCTGATAGACTCGGTGCGATGAACATAAAACTTGAGGCAACGCACCACATCCAACAGATGGAGATCTCTTTCCTTGTCAGATGAAGGATTAGGGCAGAAAGAGGGAACCACAATCTCCTGATTGATGTGAAACTCGGACACAACCTTGGGTAAGAATTCCTTGGTAGTGCGAAGCACAGCCTTATCCTTGTGGAACACCAGGTAAGGAGGTTTACAAGACAAGGCCTGTAACTCTGCTACCCGGCGCACTGAAACAACAGCCAAAAGGAAGGCCATCTTCCAAGTCAAGAGACGTAATGGAATGGAAGCCAAGGATTCAAACGGTGGTCGCTGGAGAACTCCCAGCACCAAATTGAGGTCCCACTGGGGAGCAGGACTCTTGAAGGTAGGTCTAACATGAGTCACACCTTGGAAGAAAACTTTCACATCAGGAAGGATAGCAATCCTTTCCTGGAAAAACACAGACAAGGCAGAAGTCTGAACTTTGAGGGAACTCAGACTGAGCCCCTTATCCACACCGTCCTGCAAGAAGGCCAGGACAGTGGGAAGATGGAATTCAAGGGATAACTTCTTATCAGAACACCATGTCACAAAAGTTGACCATATGCGATGATAGATCTTGGAAGACACAGGCTTACGAGCACTGAGCATAGTCGACACCACAGAAGGAGAAAATCCTTTCTTTGCTAGAATCGAGGATTCAACCGCCATGCCATCAAATGGAGAGAGTGAACATCCTCCTTCCACAGATACCCCTGAAGAAGTAGGTCCGGACGGGCAGGAAGCGGAATCGGATCCGTCACTGACATGGCCATCAACTCCGGATACCAGGACTGGCGAGGCCAGTTTGGAGCGATCAGGATGACAGGACAACGCTCCCTCTTCAACTTCTGGATAACTCTGATCAATAGAGGAAGAGGAGGAAAGATGTAAGCCAGGGAGAAGTCGCAAGGGATCGACAAGGCATCCACTGCTAGAGCAAGGGAGTCCCTCAACCGGGAGCAAAACACCGGAACCTTCCTGTTGTGTCTGGTAGCCATCAGGTCCACCACAGGCATCCCCCACCGTTGAGTGATCATGTGAAACACCTCTGGATGAAGAGCCCATTCTCCGCTGTCGACGGTGTGACGACTGAGGAAGTCTGCCATGACGTTGTCCACGCCTGGAATATGAACTGCAGAGATGACAGGCACGTGATCTTCTGCCCAAGACAAAATATCCTTGACCTCCCACCAGGCGGAACCGCTTCTTGTGCCGCCTTGCCTGTTGATGTAAGCCACCGCCGTGGCGTTGTCGGACTCCACTCTGATCGGAAGACCGGTCAATTGAGACTCCCAGTGCCTCAGGGCAAGCCGGACAGCTCGAAGTTCCAGAACATTGATGGAGAGCATGGATTCCTCCAGACCCCATTTCCCCTGAGCACTGAAGCGACCCCAGACTGCACCCCAGCCCCGAAGACTGGCATCCGTTGTGACTGTGGTCCAGTGAGGAACTAGAAAGGATCTCCCTTTCAGGAGATGAGAGAGATCTAACCACCAGTGCAGACTCGACTCGACATGAGGAGGAAGAGAAACAGACAGATGTTGATGATCTGGATGATTCTTGCACGTCTGGATCACAAATCTCTGAAGTTCCCTGGAGTGGGCCATGGCAAATGGGACTGCTTCGATCGTGGAAATGAACTTCCCCACTAAAGACGACAACTTCGGTACTGGAATTTCGTCCATGTCCAGAATCCCAGCCACTCTGACGGCTATCTGGTGAGCCACGTCCTCTGGAAGAAACACCATGCATTGGCGAGTGTCGAACAGGAGACCCAGGAACAGAAGCCTCTGAGATGGAATCAAGTCTGACTTGTCCAGATTCAGGATCCAGCCATGACGGGTCAGGGTGTGCATGCACATCTGTAATTGCTGACGGAGAAGCTCCGCTGAGGAGGCCTTCAGTAGGAGATCGTCCATGTAGGGGGTCACTCTGATCCCATCCTGATGGAGCACCGCTATCAAGGAGCCTAACACCCTCTGGAAGACCTGAGGGGCTGAAGTCAGCCCAAAGGGGAGCGCTGCAAACTGAAAGTGTCCCCTGTGGCAGGCAATCCGGAGATACCACCTGCTCTCTGGATGAATAGGGATGTGAAGATAAGCATCCTGAAGGTCCAGGGAGGCAAGAAACTCCCCTGGAGACATTGCTGCAATCACAGAACGCAGGGACTCCTGGCGGAAGTGGGAAGTCACCACATAGGCATTGAGATCTTTGAGATCCAAAATGGGACGAGCTCCTCCGTCCTTTTTGGCTACCACAAACAGGTTGGAATAAAATCCTGAACCTGTGTCCCCTTGAGGAACCGCCTCCAGGACCTCTTTGTCCAAGAGATCCTGAATAGCGTCGTCGAACAGACGCCTTTTTGTGGGTTCCTGAGAAGGACGAGTAAAATGGAACCGAAAAGGAGGAAGGGAAGAGAAAGGGATCCTGTATCCCTCTGACACCACCTGAAGAACTCATGGGTCCGCCACTGACTCCTCCCAAGTCCGGCGAAAGATGCGGAGACGACCGCCTACAGCCGGATGCGGACCCGGGTTCGGCGAGTCATGCCGAAGCAGTCTTGGAGGTCTTGGCCTTGGGGGCAACTTTGGGCTTCCAGGACTGTTTGGGCTTGGAGGAGGAGCGCGTAGTGGGAGGACCCGTTTGGGCCGAGGAGAGTGTCTCAGTCTGAAAGGAACGAAAGGACCGATTGCGTTTGGCTGGAAACTTTTTCTTAAAGACTGAGGGTAGAAGAGTACTTTTACCGCCAGTAGCCTCACTGATCATTTCTTTGAGTTCAGACCCAAAAAGCAAATTCCCCTGAAAGGGCAAGGAAAGCAAGGCTTTCTTAGAGGCTGTATCAGCAGACCAAATTTTCAGCCAAAGAGCGCGTCTAGCCACCGCAGAAGAAGTGGAGGCCCTCGCCATCATGCGCACAGCATCAAAAGCAGCGTCAGCAACATAGTTCTGAGCTTCAGTGATATTAGCAAGTAGCTGCAACTGTTCAGATACTGGCGCATCCTGGCGAACTGCTTCAGTCAGTCGTTCAGTCCAGGCCGCAATGGCTCTATTAACCCATGCCACAGCAAAGGTTGGACGCATGGCAGTGCCAATGGAGGCAAAAATAGATTTAAGAGAAAGCTCTAGCTTTTTATCCATCCAATCCTGCAGGGCAGAGGCATCAGAGACAGCCAAAGCGGTAGACTTGGATAGTCTAGAAACAGGAGCATCCACCTTGGGAGGATGAACCCATTTTGCCAGCTCAGCCTCAGGAAAAGGGTATAGTTTAGCAAACTTTTTAGAGACAGAGGAAGATCTGTCAGGATTCTTCCATGCCTCAGAGACCAGACGGGCAAGAGTAGGGTTAGTTGGAAAACAAACAACTGGCTTAGATGGCTTTTTCTGAAAAACATCAGTAGGATCATAAGTGGATTCCTGAGTCAGAGGAAGGTTGAGCGTATTCAGAACCGCTCTGATCAGACCCTCAGCCGAAACTTCAGGGTCACACTCATAGGGGTCCCCAATGGACCTGTTAGATTCAATAACAGTACGTTCCTCAGCATCAGAATCCTGTAAGAGTTCTTCTTCAGAAGAATCAGTGACATCAGGAGCTCCCTGTGGCTTAGGCAGGGAGGTCCTGATGGTAGAGGGGGTCTGCCAGACCTGGAGAGCCCCCTGAATCTGAGAGGGAAAGAGTTGAAGCGTGGATCTGAGATCCCTAGTGGCAGCTTTAAACTCCCTCACCCAAGATGGCTCAATAGCGTGGCTGGGAAGCCCAGGGTTGCTATCTTGACCAGTACAATTAGGGCATAGATCCCCCACATTATCGCTAGCCAGCCCAATGTGGCAAGAGGAGCAAAACGCCATGGGGGTAGCAGACCCCCCATCCTCCTTAGACTTGGGTCTAGCCCCTAGCTCCAGTGAAGTAGACATGCTCACAGCGTCAATATACCCCACTAATAACACTATCACCCAGAAAAAGTGTAAATGATTAAAGTTTCACCCCAGAAATGTCTAAATTCGGACTTAGCTGGCCAGCGAAGGGTTAATCTGTTGAGGAGAGAGAAGGCTCGGTCCCTGCGTAGTGTACTCGCTTAGGAAAAGTACCACAAAATGGAGGCCGTCATGACAGCCAATCAGAAACGAGCGCGAACCAAGCGCTCATGGGAAATGTAGTTTTCCCTTACAAGTACCCCAAACAGTGCCCGAAGCCCCCCTGAACACCCCACATAAATAAAACACATTCCGGATGATAGAGCAGGAGCCTAGCATTAAAATGAGCCCTCTCTGAAGTTGCTGTGACAAGCGGTTCCAGAGATATGTCCCACACTGTGAATTCTCATAGAGAGTAAAGGAGCCCTTGCGTCTGAGCGGGAAAAAGCCGCGCTTAAAGGCGCGGAACACCATTTTTAATAAAGTTTAAGAAAACATTAAAAAGTGCCCAAACAAGCATGAAACACATGAGAAACATAAATAAATGAATACCCAAAGCTCCAAAACCCAGAGAATACCACAGAATTTGCATAAAACAGTAATAATGCAATAAAAACACCCTATGAGTGCTGGAGTGTATTAAAACTCCCAAATACAAGCCCATCAAAGGGACACTGTGGGGACAAGTGGACCTTCAGCACTCAATGGGTGACTCACCTTTCCTGCAGGACTTCTGTCTTCAGGTGACCATGATAAGGTGGGAAAGAACCAGAGGTAAATTCCCCAGTAGGGGAGCTGCTTAACACAAGCTGTCCCCTCTTCAGGGCATAAGGTCCACAGAAAATCCCTGGAAGCTGCACCAGCCACTTTAAAGAGGGCAATTCACAGCCATGGTCACCCTCCTAATGGTGGTATTCCATATTTGAATAAAAAATAATAAAACACTAAGATGCATAGATGTTCTCTACCTGGTGTGCAAGCACACCAGGAACAAATCAATCTAAGTGGCTCTGGCCAGAAGGTGGCTTAAGTAAGAGGGGAGGCTCCGCCCCTTGCAAATCATTTGCATAGTTGTTCCTGCCTATTAAAGGGGACTTACGCCTCCCAGAGTACCAGTGACCTGTATTGGACGACAGTGAAATTAGTCTTTATCAGACCTTCCTGATCAGCCTACTGATAAACAGTATAACTCTGTATGTTCCCTTTTGAAAGAAATGTATCTAATCTTCTCTTAAATGTATCCATTGTATCTGCCATAACCACCTCCCTGGGCAATGAATTACACAATTTAACAGACCTTACCGTAAAAAAAACCCTTCCTCTGCTGAAGTTTAAACCTCCTCTAATCTCAAGGGGTGTCCCCTGGTCACCTGATCAGGCCTTGGAATAAATAGCTCACTGCAGAGATCCTTGTATTGACCTCTCATATACTTGTACAATGTGATAAGGTCTCCTCTTAGTCGTCTTTTCTCTACAGTAAATAAACCAAGTTGGTTTAGTCGTTCCTCATATGTCAAGTCCTCCATTCCCTTAATTAATTGTGTTGCTCTCCGCTGTACCCTCTCTAGTTCTAGTATATCTACCAATGATTTGTATACTGGCAAAATAATGTTATCCACTCTTGCTTTGATCCTTCTGATTTAGATAAAATGAGTATACAGGATGTACCTGAAAATGAGAGACGATTGCAATGTATCCTTACTTGTTAAATACTTTAATTAAAGAAAAATCTGCATGCATTTTGTAAAGCAAAAAAAACCCAACAAATTATATATATATATATATATATATATATATATATATATATATATATATATATATAACTCACAGCTCTAGAACACCATAATTAATACATATTTTTATACAAAAATAATAATTGATGTGAATAAGGTATGGAGCACAACAAGGAATAATGAAGGGGATTACCTGAGTCCCCCAAACTTAGGAAAAAACCATAGAACACGAGCAAAAAAATGAAACAAACCTGAGCTGCTCCATACAAATAATCCATATTTGAACCCTGTGGGTGGCATATATCATATGAATGTGCTGATGTTACTAATAAAAAATAATGAGGGTTTGTAAATGTAAAAAGACTACAAGACACATGGGCCTGAATTAGACTGCAGATGATAGTGTCATCGAGGGTTTTATCTATATACTAGTTTTAAAGCCCGTGTCTACGTGCCAACAATGGCAGCGGTGCAGTCATGCGCAGTACTGACTGCCCAAACTGCCATGGCTGATACGGAGTGGGGAGCTCAGAATTCAGACCATGGTCCTCTCTGCGCACCTTCCTGAGACCAGGCAGTCGCTAGTGCACATGACTGCAGCACATGCCGCCATTTGTACTGCCCATGACGGCTTCTGACAAAAATCCTTGCAAATTATAATATAGAATGTCTCTATTGAATGAGTTAGATAAATCCATGTGAGAACACTTGTCAACTGCAATGCAGTCTAGGCCATGATTTGAAATGTAACACATATGAAAATACAGTATTTTGTGCTATTTTGTGTTTGAAGCAAATTGGAGGTTTATGATCTATGTAACTGGATGTTCAAATTATAATAATTCCAATCAGTGCATATAATTTTCTTCTCTTGGATGCTGCCTTGCTACTCATGTACCAGCACTCCACCATTGTCAAAGTTTTAAGGCAAGCAAGCCCTGAATGCCGGTTCTATAGCATCCTGAGGAAAATAGAACACAAATTTACTCTGATCCTTGATAGTATATAACATTAAACAAGGAGGAGATAAAATGCAAGTACACCTCCCTTTGACCTTCCCTTGGTTCAAGTGGCATACAGAAGTCAATTTTCAACATAAGCAGCCAATAAAATAGGGGTGGGAGAAACATTTCCTGCATGACTTTTCACGAAAACATAAGATTTTTCTCTTTTTTCACAATTTCCAACAAATTTTTCACCTATGTCAAAGCTGTGAGTCCTATAGCAACATAGAAAAATGTGTTAGCATGCAGAATGCCTTTATCCTTTGCCCACAACACTAACTTCCTGCTTATCATCATCTGTGCAGAGCGGCTTTCTCCTCTCACACATACAGAATGGAATGCTGTGAGAGCCTGACACCCTTTCATTTCTCTGCAGGAAAAGTAGAGAAAACTACCATGCAGTGGGGGCAAATTCAGTCTTCCCATTGATTTCAATGCAATGAGCTAGGCAATAAAAGTGGGAAACCATGCAGGAAATTATTCGCTATTTGAGAAGTGCCATTTTTCGCCGATTTTGGTGTGAGTCAAAAATTTTTGCCCACCCTTATTAGTAAATCGCTATTAGGCAGAAACAGCCCAAAAAATCAGTTATAGAATATATACTGCTCAAAAAAATAAAGGGAACACTAAGATTACACATCCATTGCTCCAAAAAATAAAGGGAACACTAAGATTACACAATCTAGATCTGAATGAATGAACTGACAACAAAACCACACAAAAATTCTCAATGGAAATCAAATTTATCAACCCATGGAGGTCTGGATATGGAGTCACACTCAAAATCAAAATGGAAAACCACACTACAGGCTGATCCAACTTTCATGTAATGTCCTTAAAACAAGTCAAAATGAGGCTCAGTAGTGTGTGTGGCCTCCACGTGCCCGTATGACCTCCCTACAATGCCTGGGCATGCTCCTGATGAGGTTGCGGATGGTCTCCTGAGGGATGTCCTCCCAGACCTGGACTAAAGCATCCGTCAACTCCTGGACAGTCTGTGGTGCAACGTGGCGTTGGTGGATGGAGCGAGACATGATGTCCCAGATGTGCTCAGTCGGATTCAGGTCTGGGGAACGGGCGGGCCAGTCCATAGCATCAATGCCTTCCTCTTGCAGGAACTGCTGACACACTCCAGCCACATGAGGTCTAGCATTGTCTTGCATTAGGAGGAACCCAGGGCCAACTGCACCAGAATATGGTCTCACAAGGGGTCTGAGGATCTCATCTCGGTACCTAATTGCAGTCAGGCTACCTCTGGCAAGCACATGGAGGGCTTTGCGGCCCCCCAAAGAACTGCCACCCCACACCATTACTGACCCACCGCCAACCGGTCATGCTGGAGGATGTTGCAGGCAGCAGAACGTTCTCCACGGCATCTCCAGACTCTGTCACATCTGTCACATGTGCTCAGTGTGAACCTGCTTTCATCTGTGAAGAGCACAGGGCGCCAGTGGCGTATTTGCCAATCTTGGTGTTCTCTGGCAAAAGCCAAACGTCCTGCACGGTGTTGGGCTGTAAGCACAACCCCCACCTGTGGATGTCGGGCCCTCATACCACCCTCATGGAGTCTGTTTCTGACCATTTGAGTGGACACATGCACATTTGTGGCCTGCTGGAGGTCATTTTGCAGGGCTCTGGCAGTGCTCCTCCTGCTCCTCCTTGCACAAAGGCGGAGATAGAGGTCCTGCTGCTGGGTTGTTGCCCTCCTACGGCCTCCTCCATGTCTCCTGATGTACTGGCCTGTCTCCTGGTAGCGCCTCCATGCTCTGGACACTACGCTTACAGACACAGCAAACCTTCTTGCCACAGCTCACATTGATGTGCTATCCTGGACAAGCTGCACTACCTGAGCCACTTGTGTGGGTTGTAGACTCCGTCTCATGCTATCACTAGAGTGAAAGCACCGCCAGCATTCAAAAGTGACCAAAACATCAGCCAGGAAGCATAGGAACTGAGAAGTGGTCTGTGGTCACCACCTGCAGAACCACTCCTTTATTGGGGGTGTCTTGCTAATTGCCTATAATTTCCACCTGTTGTCTGTTCCATTTGCACAACAGCATGTGAAATTGATTGTCAATCATTGTTGCTTCCTGAGTGGACAGTGTGATTTCACAGAAGTGTGATTGACTTCGAGTTACATTGTGTTGTTTAAGTGTTCCCTTTATTTTTTGGAGCAGTTTATTATTCTATGGAATCATATTAGTATATCCCCTATAGATGTATCTATTATCTAAGGTAGCATAGTTGTATCTGGTAAATCGAGTTCCAAGGACAGTTCTTCATATACATTTGTTTACACACTTAAACACAGCCCTTCTGAAGCTACAGTATGCACTTATACACAAGGGTGGGAGGCCTTGGAGTGAGTCTCACATACTTTTTTTCCCTATATCTTAATAAAAGTTGTATTATACACTAAAAGTGATAGCAAATGGTGAACAAAACAATTTCCTTAGTTACCAGTCTTGAGACTGGTCAATATGAATTTAAAAAAAATTGTGACAAACCAACTATACCATATGGGACAAATAATAATTTCCCATATCATTGATTTAAATGGGCTTCTAACTTCTTTAATACTAGAAATGTTTATGCACTGAGAAAAAGTGGAGTCACTTTGGGGCTTTTAAACAATTAAATGCTAAGCAGGGTTTTTATTTAACACTTAAATTTAAAGTTTCAAAGAGGGGAACAATAAAGAAAAATGAAAGGGGGAATATAAGCATAAAGCAAATATAAGCATACATCCAAATATAAGATACAGTATAGTGAGTACCAGTAATCTTTTGAGAAAAAAATGTGGGTAAACTAGTAGAGTGGATCTCTAAAATTAGCCATGGCTTCCAAATAGAATATCATTTTTCTGAGTACCTTTAACTGAAGAGTCCAGTTTGTCAGTTTCATAATTATACTCATTTGTTTGCTTTACTTGATGTAAAGTTGGAATAGGTAATTGATTTCAGTGTTTATCAAGGGCTAATTGGGCACCAGTGTAAGCTGAGAAACCAATTTACTTTGGATATACAAAAGATCATTTAGAGGCATAGATAAGAGGAGATTCCAGGGAAATTTAGGAATGGGAATTTGTAGGCAAGTTGTGATGGGAGAGTGCACCCGATTCCACAAAGTGGTCATTTTAGGGCAGGACCAGCACATATGATTATTAGAACCTTTTGTTGACATCCCTTACAACAATCACTGGAGTCCCTCTTGGACATTGCAAAAAAGTTGAGGGAGTCAGGTATCACCTCATAAGAGATTTGAAACCTTATTTGAAAGTAACACAAGTGGACAGTGTGGAAATGGATTCCTATATATCCTTTCACTCTTCCAAGAACAGATGGGCATCTAGATTTCTCTTATAAGCCACCATATATGGAAATTTATAGTTACTGTTAATATAAATTATGGTGTATTACATATTACAGAGTAAGCCTTTGGAGGAATGAAGTTCTAAACAGTTTTTTCAAAATCGGTACATTGGATGGTGCCACCCAACCTGACCTCTGGGAGGCAGACAAAATTTTGAGGCTGAAGGAAAGTGAAATAAGCATAAGGAGAAGGATGTCTGATTGTCCTAAGATAATCAAAGGTAAGAAGTATGCCAGCTGGTAGAGGTCACTGTAAAAAAGATAAACCACAGTCCTTAAGACAATGAGTAGACAATCCCGGTTTAAAAAAAGGGAATAGGTAGAAAATAAATGGAGAAGGGTTAGAAATAAGGTGCTACTTTGTCCCAGATATGTAAATAATTATTGAAGAGCAAGACATATTAAGGGAAAGTCTGTACATTTTGGGGATCCAAAGGAAAAATGAGTAAGGCTGAGATGAGATTATTTTCAATGTCAACCCAGAGTTTTGAACCGGTAATAGTGTGTCAAGACTGAATCTGGTCAAGTTAAGTGGCATGTTAATAATCCATTAAATTAGGACAACCTAAGCCACCCTGGGGGACTGGGGGGCATTTTTTTTTAGATTCTTAGTTGCTTGTCATTCCAGACAAAGCTCTCTATACATCTTTGTAAAAGCTTAAATTCAAGAGTGTACTGGAATTGGAAGAGTTTGGAAAAGATAGAGCTATCACTACAGAAGGCTCGTCATTGTACAGTTTATCCTTCCAATCTATGAAATACTACATTACTTTCAAGATTCTAAGTCTTTAATCACAGTCTGCAGAAGTAGTTTATAATTAGAGTTATATAAGTAACAAAGATCTCTAGTAATTTGTAACACTACATGTGGAAAAGTGACTTTATAATTATGTAATAATTTGATAGATGTACAGGACATGGTTGATACTGTTGCAATCAAGGAGAGATGGCTCTTTCAGGTCAAGCTGACCTCTGGGGGACAGACCATTATTTTCCTTCATTCTTTTTTTGCCATGCCTATATCAGCTGCCCAAGCAAGGACTTGTTTAACAGACGATATCTACATACCATAAAGTACAACCTTGAGGAAGATTGCTAGATGATGGCCTACGATCAAAGGCATCTTTTTTTGTATGTAAACTAACAGCCCTCTCAGTCATTATATATACAGCAACAAATGGGCCTGAACAAAGAGGAACTAGTATAGTCTTAGTTTGGTCAGGCCTGGGGGGAAGCTGCTCTGGCCAAATACATACAGATCAGATGTCCAGAATCTGCCTTTAAGAAGGCTATCATCTAGCTAAACCAGTGTTACATCTTTTGGTTACATGTTCTTGTTACATATTCTGCTGTGTGCATGTTGTAACCCTGTGAGGAATGACCATCTCACTCACAGTTAATAACTAAAGTGAGAAAAAGTTCCTACATGACATTTTGCAAAAAAAAAAAAAAAGATTTTTCCTCTTTTTTTTTCACTAAAATTTTCTCCTTTTCTCTGTAATGCAAAATTTCCCACCTTTTCTCCTAGTCCAGTAAATGTTTTGCCTATTCCAACACATTATTCTCCTATTCTAACACATTTTTCACCTGTTCAACACATTTTTTTTCAATACTAACACATTTTTCTCCAATTCTAACACATTTTTCTCCTATTCCAACACATTTTTCTCTCATGTTTATTATGGTGCAACATTTCCCAGCAACTTTTCTGAGGACTATAAAGGAGAAATAAACAGCTTTAAGTCAAAGTTGTGAGTCCTACAGCAACATATACCTTGAAAAATGCGTTAGCATGCAGAGTGCATTTGCCCTTTGCTGGTCTGAGACCATGACTCCTGGCTTCGTCTGGCTTGCGTTCTGGTTTGACATTCCTGGCTTTGTCTGACTACCTGATCCGGCCAAGACTCCTGGCTTCGTCTGACTACCCGATTCGGCTGAGACCCCTGGCTTTGTCTGACTACCTGATCCGGCTTAGACTCCTGGCTCCAGCTGACTACCCAATCCGGCTGAGACTCCTGGCATCAAATTACCATTCCTCCCGGCTTTGGTTGACTCTCGTTCCGCTGCACTCCCAACTTAGGTTGACTTTCCTCCCCGGACTACCCAGCTCAGGCTGACTTTCCTTCCTTGACCAACCTGGGCCTATCACTGCCGCAATTACTGTTTCCTGGCAGTATTCAGTGTTAGTCAGCCTTGTCAGTTGCCTGGTTGCATCCAATCTGGGTAGCCGGTTGTCTCCCCTAGAGTTCTAGGGTCTGTCATCTCTGTCTGTCTGTCCACCCTAGTGTTCTAGGGCACATCACCATTGCTTGTCTAGTCCCTAGCATTCTAGGGTACGTCATCATTGCCTGTCTAGTCCCTAGCATTCTAGGGTCTGTTTTGTTGCCTGGTTGTCTCCAGCATTCTGGGGTACCATCTGTGACTATCCTTCCACCTGTCTAGTGAAGGGTTGGGGAAGTGTCATTGCACTGTCCTGATACCTGGTCTAGTGAAGGTTGGAAAGGTGCCCTCACTCCTTGGGGTGCTCCAGAATTGGGGTACTGTCTTAGCTTATCCTCCCACCGGTCTAGTGAAGGGTAGGGGAAGTGTTGTTGCACTGTCCTGATACCTGGTCTAGTGAAGGTTGGAAAAGTGCTCTCGCTCCTTGTGGTGCTCCAGCGTTCTGGGCTATTGTATATAATCCTGTCTTCATACCTGTCTAGTGAAGGGTTGGGTAAGTGTTGTTGCGCTGTCTCTATACCTGGTCTAGTGAAGGGTGGAGAGGCCTACTACTACCTTTTATCTTTTTATTAATAAAGTTTTCATTTTTTGTATCTGTACTTGTCAAGTCATTATTTCACAAGTCTCCCCTTGACACTCAAAAACATGCTGCTCCCACAAACACAGAATGGCATGCTGTGAAAGCCTGACACCCTTTTTATGTGGCTGTAGAAAACTTTCGTGTGGTGGAGAAAAAATGTTCTACCCATAGATTTCAGTGCAATGAGCTAGGCGAAAAAAGCGGAAAAACTGCACTTTTTGCTGGAAATTTTTCACCAAGCAGAAAGTGCCATTTTATGCCGATTTCAGAGGGGAAAATTTTCGCCCATCCCTATTGATGAATAATATGTGGGAGCACCTGATTAAGTCTGGCTGCTAGTATTTTAGAGATCATTTTTATGTCAGAGTTCAAAAGGGAGATGAGCCTATAACTACTAGGGAGTTGAGATTATTTACCAGTTTTAGAAATAATTGCAATATTAGCTCAATGCACATCTGGAGTAAAGGAAGTTCTGAATGGAATATCATTCAACAGAGTTAGTAAATGCTATTGGAGAGATAAAGCAAACTTTTTATAGTAATAATTACAGAAACCATCAGGATCTGGTGTTTTATGTGATCTGAGTTCTTTAATAACCCGCCAACTCTACAATAGTGATCAGAGTATTTAAAAGGTCCAGAGTAGGAATGCCTGAGTAAGAAAGGCAATCTTTAATTTTAGAAGAGACTCACAAGAAGCCAGAGGAGGCTAATTATGGAGTGATGTATAATAATCAGAAAATACCTTCACTATATCATTAGGAAAGGTACAAAGCTTTCCTGAAGAATTGTTGATAGTGGGAATGTTCTTGCTATTTTTCAACAATATTAAAATATCATAGAAGATTTGCTTAATCCATTTAAGGGCTTTCTGATTAGCCTCCAAGAGGATATGTTTTCTTTTGCTTATACTATGATCTATAAGCTCCAAATGTTGTGCAAATAAGTGCATTTTACTTTTTCATTTTAGCCTCGCTGATTTAGATTACAAATCAAGAAGAGCTTGAGCTTTCAGTTCTAGATGCTAGACTGATCTTGCCAGGGGCAATTATCTTATGAGTTTGCCCAAAGGATAGTAGAAGAAGTGACAGAATTTTTATTTATCAGAAAAATAATACTTTATTTCTATTTTAACTATGTCAGGCTTATCCAAATGAGAATCATTGAGTCTCCAGTTATAGGAGAGGTAAAACACTTTATCATATAAAAAGATAATAATGTCGCCATGATTAGACCATGTTATAATATTATGAGAAGATCAGAAACATCAGCCACCAGGAGCTTTCCGTAAGAAACATGTTAATATGAGAATATGTGAAATGTGGAGAAGAAAGTATATTCTCTGTCTGAGGCAAAAGTGAGTCTCCAACTATCCAAAGGTTTGTTAGAAGCCACCCAATTTTGAAATAATCAGTTGTTGCAGTTAGTATAATGTAAGGAGGCAGAAGAGTTAGAGGATCTATCTGCATTAAGGTACGGAGTAGCATTCAATCTGTACCAACCCATAAGGCATCTGAGCAATAGGAAGAGATAGAATCATCCACTGACCTTCAGAATTACATGGATGGGTCACAAGGTGTGTAAATATTTAATTGGAAATATTCTTTGCAAAAAGAGAGTAATTAATGGCCAAAAGCCTGCCATCATCATCAGCTTTGAAGGAAGATATTTTAAGTGGACACATTTGGAACACTGTACTTTTTAAAGTGTGATTCTTGCAGAAAAATAATAACAGCTTTAGAGGATTTAATACACATAAGCATAAGTCTCCACTTAATGGAGAGTTAAGGTCCTTTATTTATAAGGAAACAATTTTGAAATGACTACTCATGAGAGAGGGAACAAGAAGCTAAACGAGGACAGAGAGCATATAGGGTGCCTACCATGGTACAAAAGTGGTACACACAAGTAGTCAGGTGATGGAAGAGGAATGACAGCATGAACAAGGAGTGTGGGGGCCAGTGAGCCCAGCTGCCTGTGGAGAGAGAACATACAAATCTGAGATATCCAAAGACTCTGACATTGAGAAGAAAGGAAGCTCACACACAAAAGAAATATGGACTTAAAAACATGCCTGCTGACCCATGATAAAACTGAACCTAAACAATAGTAAAGTGAGTGATGCAATTGGGCAAGGTGTAGTGCTCAGGGGGGGAAGGGAAGGGAGGGAGGTGAGGAACAAGTAGAGTCAGGATATTTAAAAGAACAAATTAATGCATATGTCATAAACAAATGTAATGGAAACACACACACAGATCTTAAAATATATAAGATAAAATTGAAAAACAAGGATATAGGCTAATAAAAGTTATGTGATCACATGAAAGTACTGAGTCCAAGTCAATCGATTATAATAAAGATCCATATATATAACATGTAATCCAGATATAATTTTGTAAACTTTATCAAAAGCTGAAAAAAAGAAGGCAGACAACTGTACAAGAGACCAAGTGCAAGGAAGTGAGACATATTTTAGAGTTAGCAGCGTCATCATTTTTTATTGACAAAGTATGTGAAACAACTCCTTGTTGGCATGAAGACATATCCACAGTTGTGTCCTCAATATTCAGATGCTTGAAGAAGAGGATTCTGAATTTCAGTAATGAGAGAGGAAAATATTTCTTTTCTGTATCCTCTTCAATGCCAAAGGGATGTCAGATTCATTTCAGAGCAATTCTTTGGACACATCTAGCCCTCAAAGGGTTAAAAATCAGGAGTTTAAATGGGTGCCGCCAACCATATCTGATTTTATGCTGTCAAATGATATCTGTGACCAAATTCTAATCTTTTGTCTCTTTCTTCTTCAGCATGATTGAAGATAGATTCTGAAAGAATGGGAGTGTGGCAAAGTCTAAAGTCATGGAAGATTCTCTGCTTTTAGACATGAGTTCTTTGTTGGAGAAATAGTGCAACCGAACTAACACAACTCCAAGTTTTGAAGTGTCAGGGCTAGGTGGTTTTAAAGCCCTATAGGATCAGTATCTGGGATCATCTGCTTTAAAAGCTTGATACAATAATCATGCAACAGAGCTGAGACCTGTTATTAAGGTGTCCTCCAGAGTTGAATCTTTATTATAGAGCATTTCCACCTCTTCCCTGTTGGAATTAAAGGAAGCAACCACTTCATCCACTTTTTTTTTTACAGATCATCATTGGTCCTAGAACTCAGAGAGGTGAGTTCTTTTTAAGTGATATAGTTTTCTCCAATTTTTAGAGAGAATGTTCTGCATATTAATGAATGAAAATATTTTTACTGTCTGAGCTTTTACTCTTGGTAGTAGTTTTGACCAAAAGAGAAGCAACTCTGCCAAAGAGAAAATAATTTGTTGTAGTTATGAAAGAAAAGTCACAGGTAGGTGGAGCATGGTAAATAGGTCATGTGTGTAATTAACCAGAATTCATTTGTAAATAGGTTTTAATATGAACATTGCAGTATAAACGAGAAAGCCAGAGTGAAAAACTTCATTTTTACGAAGTAATCAACAACATACAGCAATGAAAACAAGACTCAGTCAAACTTTTCCTTGGAGCACTAGTGATCCAGCAACTCCTCAGAAGTACACTGTAGACAAGCCCAGGGAGTTGAGATGATAAAGGCCAGGTCAGTCCAAACTGTCTCAATGTATTTTAATATTCTGGTATGCCACTTATAGCATCACTGCTCACAATATGGAGTGGGCAGGAAGTGGTCACTTATAAAAATTTAGGCCATGGTCATGCAGGTCCACTAGGCTTGAAGACTGAAAGTCTCATAGGTATGCCCCAGCAGGGAAATAAAAATCTCAGAATACTCCTGAGGGAAAGCAGATAAAAAAAATGCTGATGATTTCTAGTCAGTTTCGATAGCACATACAAAATATTGTAAAGGATAGCGAATCACCGCAGCTGGAGCAAAGCAGAAAACATCCATCCAAGATGGTGGTGAAATGCCCCCCACCCCTTTTAAAAAGGTTTTTAAACCTTTGAGTCCCAGAGGAGTGTCCAGACCACTGCTTTATAATTAATTGGGCATCCCTCTGGTATCCAAAGGGTTAACACAATGCATGGGAATATTTTTTGTCTCCTCTGCTGCAATTAGTTTGCCCCATAATTGCTCCAGGTCTCTTAGTACATCAGCCTCACTATCTGGATGTATCTTAGAAAAGATAAATTGTAGTAGGGAGAATCAGAGGAAAGTAACAAACTACCTGGTCTCACCAAATGTAGTTTTTTTCCCCTCCTAGATAAGATTAACTAGTTTAACTAAACTAGGTAAATTACTCCTTTAATTAATCTGCATTGTGATGCACATTCTTCTGGTCCTTAAAGGGTTAATAGAAATTTGGACAGTAGTGCACTGCCTAACAAGATTTGTTACTGAGGTGCTATCCTGATCTGGCTGACTGAGAGAAGCTATTCTTTACTTCATCCAATATTCCCAATCCCAATTTCACCTCCAAATCCTCCATCCAACTCTTACTCCCAATCTACTGAGGTCTACCAACCCCGAAGAAGTACACTAGCTAGCCTAATGACCTGCAGTACAATTCTCCTAGACTAGTGCATTCAAAGGAACCTATACCAACTAACAATGGAAGCTGCATGAATTTGCTCTATACATATTGTTTCTGACATCGCATGAGTCCCAGTGGTTAAAATAATGTCAAAATAGCCTACAAAACATCCATTCCAGGAAACATGTTTAGTGACTTACAAAACAACTAGATTCCTAGAAAATATAAACCTTGCCAAACGGGCCTAGATTCCACTGCAGTTGATAAAGTTATCACTGGTTTTTAACTCACAGATTACACCAGTAATTCAAGTTAAGGAAAATAATGAAATGCTTTCTTTAACAAAATTACATCCTAAGGTTATAAAAATATTTTTTCTGACAAATTCATTTGGACCAACTACTTTGCATTTTGGAAGTCCAGTGTTTTTCTTGGTTTTCTCTACTCTTTGATGTGCTGAGCTGCCATAAATAGATGAAGTGCATGCCCAGTGCACGATTTCCTAAGTAAACGTTTGAAGGGGTAATTTGTCTTCAGTCTAGGAATGCTGAGAAGGTTAACTTTTGATGAAAACAAAAGCAACAGAAGTGCTCAAAAATCTTAATTTTAATATTTGGAAATGTGAACAAATTTAAATTTTAAAAAATGCATAGAATTTTAGCTTTTACAACAACAGTAGATGATTCATTTACCACCAACCACACCTCATACCAGTCCATATGTGATCTTCAAAAAAAAAAAAATACAGACAAATGTTTTTAAAGAAGCTTCTATTTGTTGTTTTGGCAAACGTTTCAAAATGGCTTTGGAGAGCTGGGGATTAGAGTGTATTATGCAGTCCAGACAGGTATCTTTATCAAAAATTAATGAATATGAAATATTCTAGAAAAAGAAAATATCATTTATTGTAATATAGACATTCAATGACAATATATTAGGAATTATTCCATTATATAAGAAATAATTTTCATTTTTAAATATTCTCATGAAAAAATGTAAGGCATTACTTGAATTTGCAGGAGGGGCTGCTAGTCATCATAAGAAGGGCTGCAGCCCCTCCCACTGGTCTCATCTCATCTGCAGGTGAGCTTCATGACATTGTATTTACGCATCACCTACCCTCTACTTGCATCTCACTTGCCGGCCTGCTTGCTTCCTCCAAAAAATTAGTCCTCCAGGTAAGTGCTCTTGTTTTCATATTTTGCTCTGCTACCAATAACCTCAGTCCTCCATCACCCACTGCTCTCCCATTCTGTTTCTCCAAGAGTTAGATTTATCAAGGAGGATCATCTATAAGTCCTACCCTGACCTTGAGTGCTGGCTCTCACCACCTATAGCACCTGTCCACCGTCCATTTGTCTGGTGCTTCCATTTGTCACTACCGTGGGTATGTTATACTTTCTATAATGTACCTACGCTATGCTATGCTACTTTCTATAACGTACCTTCCCTACTATCTCATCTCCATCATGTGACAGGTCCAGAAGGCCTCATTATTAATTAAGGTTTAGCTTACTCGTTGTAAGTTCCGTTGTTGTTGTTTTTTTTATCTCTCTCACGTCTTCTTTCCCCATATGTATTATTCTAATCATGATCCCTATTAGTGAATCTACCTTTAAGCTACATTATTAAGGCTAAATGTACCCATCTCTTTTACTCCTGTGAAGGAGATGTATACTTAGCATGTGATTCACTTGTAGCCTTCTCCTGCATTGTATATCAATATATTATTCCTTCACTAACATGTGTTGTCTTTTACAGTTCGCCTCTGTCTTGCTTCCTCAAACAGATTAGCGAATCAGACTACAGTCCCTTCCTCTTTGGGTTTCTCCTGTTAAGATCCCTTTAGATATGTCATATAAACCACCCCCCAAAAAAAACTATTCCTTACCTCTTGGCAGAGGCCAAATGATCCCTCCATCCCTTACTTCTTCACAGAGGCCAAAGAATCCCTCAATTCCTTACCTCATCACAGAGGCCAAATGATCCCTCAGTTCTGTACATCTCACTGAGGCAATCCTCTATATAAAAAAAAAAAGAAAGATAAAAATCTTGCAAAAGTAGAAGAAACCTTCTATTCCTAGCCACCCTCACAGAGGCCATTGGTCACTCTCATGTTCTCACCTCAAAGGTCCCCTTTCCATATTTTTCAAATCTTTCCATAAGAGGCCAGAGGACCCCTCAGCCTCTACCTTAATTAGTCACCGTTAGATTTTCACAACTCCCCCTCCCCATCACCACCACAACCATATCTCCTGGTGTTCTATGATATTTGCATCTATTTCCACTCATTTGCCTGATTGCCTCTCACAACCACTAGCTCCATACTTTCCCCATGTTTAGCAATCTCACAGTAGTCTTAGATTTGCTCCACCCTTTTTTTTTTAAAACCATATTAATTGCCCCTCTTCTGTTTAAGATTCCATTATGTAGGACCAAGATCATCAACTCCTATCAGACTCTGAAGCCTCATTGGCTGATGTTCTAACAACACGTAGCCTTCGGAGCCCCTCTCTATGGGCCTGGACCATCCCCAAACTTATGGCATAATTAAATAGATGCCACATTCCCTATCCCACATCTGCCAGGGAGGCAAATCTGTTTTGCCTTCTATCCCCTATCCCCAGTTTATCCTCAGCCTCATCCCCTCCCATCCGCTCCTCTTCCACAACTTACCCATATCATCCACCTCCTTACTGATCTGGGTTTAGCAGTCTCTGATACACAATCCAGACTCACAGCTCTTTAGTATGCCTCCTCAGTTACTAATCCAGCCACATCATCATTTGACTCTTCACCACCGCCAGGTACCTCCTCAAATCACCACCTATTACACCTGCTCACGTGATTACTCCCCATATCCAGAGAGACATCATAGAGGGAAAGGATGTAAACCTTGTCTCACTCCTGATAGCTTCCCAAGATCTAGCTGAACACACGATTGTGAGCTATGATGACATTTTGGTCATCCTCAAGTCAAAAGACCCAAGGTTGTCCAGGAAATTATCTATACCTGAATTTGTTTTAGCGTTCAGCATTTTCAGGGACATCTTGCATTCTACATTCCCACACCATAAACAGGAGCTTGATCATTATTTATTTATTATAATCGATCTACCATCCAAATATTGCAGCACCACCTTTTATGAATACCATTTTTCCTTTTCAGGCAAAGATGAGGTTTGGCAGGTTTGGCACTATACTACCAACTGGAGTCTTCTGAACAATGAACTCTTTTGCAGGAATTTTGCTTGCATGAAGACTCCAGCATGCCATGTCTGCCAATCCACTAACCATTCACCCAACCTCTGTCCATCCATTCAGTCCACTTTTACCAGGAGCCCTGCCCCCCTCCACTCTCCCTGCCCATTTTCCCATACCCCCTGCCATTTCTTCCTCTCTCCTTTCCTGGGACAAGTTAGGTAAGAACATCCACTACCCAATTTTCAACAAATTTAATACTAAAGGGGGTTCTTTAGTGATTGAAGATTGTTACATATTTGTTCCTTATGCTGTAAGGCTCAGTCCAGAGCTATCTATCCCCGTAATAGGTCTGACAATAAATGACTATGATCCATTAACCTAGTAGACCTCCAATCTTTGCTATCATCTCCCCCGATTCAAGCCTAACTCGGTTACTCAGTTACTCAAGTCTAACTCAGTTACTTATTTCAGGTTTCTTGGAAGGCTTTGATACAGGAATCATTGCCTGCCCATCCAGTTCTTTATAATGTTCTTATTTGCTTTCTACCTTGGAGGATCCTAGGCTCGCTTCCTCTCTGCT
Source organism: Rhinophrynus dorsalis (assembly GCA_037306005.1). Classification (NCBI taxonomy): domain Eukaryota; kingdom Metazoa; phylum Chordata; class Amphibia; order Anura; family Rhinophrynidae; genus Rhinophrynus; species Rhinophrynus dorsalis. Next base: position 266,822,259 of record CM074720.1, on the reverse strand, counting down.
AGATGAGGAATATGGGAAGGATTTCTGTTAGGCCCATTTCCCTCCCTCCATTTCCTATTTGAAAATTAACCCCTGGGTTTGACCTCAGAAAATTTCTCAGAAAAAAAGGTTAATAATTGATTTCTCATCCCCCGCTCTTCCCTCACCCCAAGCATCAACTTGTTAATTCCTTCTTAAGAATACACTGTGTAATACTCACTCATAGACAATACAATCACCCTCATTCATCAAGTCCTTCCAGGTTGTTGCTGATCTAAAACTGATACATTTAAGCTACTACTGGTCCACTCTTCATTATGATACTGGAAAGGTATCAAGCAGTGCAATCAATATTGCTTTTCACCAGACGGACTTCTGGTTCCAAAAGCAGCCTTAAACTGTTTGACATATTCACCAGTCCTATGCTGGCTTCTTGCCAATCAATGCCACTGCCCCTTGTCCTCCATTACCTGATGACTTCTTCTAATAAAACCATCTTCTATCCCTCCTACTAGTCTCTCCACACTCCGGTCCCTTTTTCGTAGCTTAAAGATACCAGTAGCCATGCACAAAACTTGTGGCCCAGCTAAATCTGTAGAATTGTTGGAAATCATATTAGATTCAGAGAAATTGGAAGCTAGTTAACCTCATGATAAACTCCTATGTATACTTTCTATCGTTCATCAGTTTTATATGCGGGCATTTTTAACATGTTTGGAACTCCAATCCCTCCTCGGTCAGCTTCACTATGAAGATCATTCCACAATAATCACTATGAAGATCACTCTGCATTGGTTCAATTCACACCTCCTTCTTCTGTCCTCCTCTTCACATTCTAATTCCAGCATTCCCATCAGCCAGTCTGCTAGATCAGACCTTCACATGTGGTTCCAGTTCCTGATCCATTGGAATGGCCAGATTATGTTTCCACCATCTCCTTCCCATTCCTTCCCAATAGTCTGATGCTTTGGCTTGTCATCTACAGCCATGAGTGGTTCTGAGAACCATGACCTCAAGAGACTCGTGACCTTCCCCTATTTTCCATCACTCCCCCCACCTGTTCGAACTATACCCAGCATTGTGAGGGTACCTCTGGAAAGGCAAGGCAGTTACTTTCATGACCGATAATAGGGTTACATCACACCTTCCCCATCAGTAATAATATTTCTCCTGAAACGCACCCAGTTTTCACTTTATCACAAATGTTTTAGTTACAGTTCATTTATCCCTGGTTCTCAAAACACCATCATTGACTCTCTAGCCCTCGTTAATTTGCAGGTTTTATTAAGTATTCTTCCTCATGCAAACCCGGATCTGTCCCACCCTCCCAGATTTCAAGATCTCATGATGCCTTGACCAGCTTTATCAACCATACTGCCATCATCATTAACAAAGTACTTCTACCCAGTACGCTCAAAACATATTCCAAAGCACTGGCATCATTTCAAGTCTTTTGTAACAGCACACAGCCCTCTCATCCCTTCTCATCCTTGGTAATACTAGTCTTGGTGGCATACTGTAATTCAGCCCTCAAACTGTCACTGTTTACCATTAAACTTTACCTTTCCAGCATCCAACATCACCTAGCTCTCTGTTCTCTGCACTGTCCATCCATCCTTTCTAATTGTCATATGAAATTATTCCTTAAGGTGTTGCACAAATTCCCTCACTCTCCATCAGGTTTCCGGATCCCCATAACCAGTCTCCTTTTTCTTCAGCTCCTAGATCTTCTTAGCACACATAGCTTTGACCATCATACTAATGTGGTTATGTCAGCGACTATCTTTATAGCCTTTTTTGGCTTCCTTAGACCAAGAAAGTTCTCTTCCCAGTCACGCCTATCCCTGTTCCTTACCAAATCTCACCTTTCTTTCCAGCAAGTTCACTGCTTGCTCACTCTCACTCAATCTAAAACTGAAAAACTAGGTAAAGGTTGCCTCATACCGATCAATCCAATGCATGACAGATGGTGACCTGTCACTACACTTAAGAACCTTTCCTCCCTACTCATATCTACACCAGCAGACATCCCTCTCCTCCCTATGCTTTACAGCCCTCTGACTATACCTGACTTTTCTAAATACCTTAGAACTCTTCTCTCTCACCTAGGTGTAAACCCTTTACTCTATTTGGGCCACTCATTTGGAGCTTTCTCCTCAGCCTCTAAAAATCAAGTACCACCACATATCATACAGAGGCTGGAGAGGTGGCACTCCTTTTGTTTTACTCACTTTATACACAACCTTGAGCACTAAGAAAACTGACCCTTTCCTCCCTAACTTGCTGACTTCAATTTATGATGTATGTAACTTGACATTATTATTAGGGCAAGTAACAACATTTTGTCCCTGAGAGCCTTTTCAAAGGGTGACTGATATACCTAAAGATTGAAAAAGCCTGTTTCAGACAGACACAGGTCATGACTAGGGTGGGCAAAAAGTCCAGTTGTGTTTCTGCTAAAAAATCTTGAAAACCACCCTGTTGTCTTATCACAGTCTGTCCAAAAAAAATTTATAACTGAAAAACAAAATCAAAAGCGTCTTTCCCCAGACTTCCCCACCCAGGGAAGAGATAATAACAGCAAGATCAGCAAGCAAATAGGTCCCTAGATGCCTGTGTCTTGCCAGTCAGTCACATGGAATTTTGGAGTATTTGGGGGTCAACCTCCTTCCTCCCTTCTTACCAACTAGAATGCCCCCAGGCTCCCCTAATACAGAGAACAAATGTCCTACCTAAATGACTCCCTAAAACTAAGCTTCAGTTCCCCTGTATTTGCATATCTCCTCTAGCTCAAAAACATGCTGCTCTCTCCTCTCACAAACACAGAATTGTTTCTGTGAGAGCTTGACAGCCTTTTATATGGCTATAGAAAACTTTTGTGTGGTGTAGAAATATTTTTCTTTCTTCCCATTGATTTCAATGGGTGGAAAAGGTGGGAAAAAGCAGAAAAACTGCACTTTTCGTGGGAAATTTTTGCCAAGCAGAAAGTGCCATTATTCGCGGATTTCAGTTTGAGGCGAAAATTTTCGCCCATCCCTACAGGAAGAGCACACCGAGATCTCTCTCTCATCCACAAACACTTTCCAATATTACTGCAGATCAAAGGTATGAAGCCTTCTCATCAGACTGGAGAAAGAAATGTCTTTCTTTAGATAAGAAAGCATTTTATAACATGTCCAGGAGGTATATGGTTGTGTTTAACTGCATGCTGAGGGTGGCAGAGTTAAAGTGCATGCTTCAAGTGGTGTGACGTGCTGGGCATTTGAGCTCAAAAAAAGTGTTTTATTTTGAGAACTAGTACAGGGAGACTCTGTGGTGTTCAGGATTGATACCGAGCATTTTTTTTAAACAAAAACTGATGAAGCAGAGAGGCTCATCAAACAAATGTTCACTTCATTTTGAGGAAATAAAGTTAAAAAGCTAAAGAACTTGGTTGCAGTATTTAAAGTAGCTATTGTGTGATAGTACTGCAACTGGAGTATATATTAAAACTGATACACTTTATAACTGCTGTTATCTATTAAACTTATCATTGTTGGAAGATGTATTAAATCGTTAGTGAGAATTATTAATATTTCTAAAATAGAAGTGTATTTTTCACAAATCTACCTAAGGGGGGAGTTGTTTTAAATATATATTTAAGGTTTAGCCTATGTAGGTATATATTTGGCATAAAGTAGATTCTGTCTTTAAAAATTAAGGTTTATCCCTTATTGTACTATTTCTAAGGATTTCAGCTAATGTTTTTTTGGGGGAATCCATAGAGATAGTATTGTTAATTCCAAATTTCTCTATGAATCTTTTTTTTGGGTCATATTGACTATCTGTATTTCAGAAACTATTTTTATATTTTTTTTAATAAGACCTATTTTTCTAAAAGCATATTTGCTACTCAAAAAGTCTAAAGAAAACATATAGGCCATATCCGCAGTAATATTAAAGGAACAGAGAAATACATTAAGGTCTAGGAATAGTTATTATTGATATTTATTATTGTTTGAGAAAAGGTTAAGTATTAACTATACCTGATGTGCTAAATTTATTTGAGAACAACTATATATTCTTATGCTATTGACTTTATATACATATACTGTCTGTTGCAAATTGAAGTACATTTTGGCACTCAAAGAGTTAATGGTAGCAGGCACAGATTTATTTGTGGTGACACCAGAGGTCATGAACTGAAGGCTAGATTCTATTGAAGGTGCTAATTTTATCTCTATGTTTGATAAAACAGGAGGTAACGTATCTCCTGCCATAGAATCTAGCCCTGAATCTGTACTGTTCTCATCTTACTCTGTGTGAGAGGGGAGAGGTCTACAGGTCATTTGCACCAGAATGTATGAAAATAAGTCATATACAGTGATAATGTATGATATTAAATTAATTGGTCACAGAATAAAAAGTTCAGTAACTAATGAACTATAGGAAGTTTAGCTACAGTTAATTAACATTTCAAGCAAGTCAGAAAATGTTATATAGTCTTAGTAATGAACATCTGTCAATATACTTCAGTCTACACATAGAATGTGTGGTATTGCATTACAATACTATGCAATTAAGAATAAACAATCTTAGGTATATTGTGTATATCACCAGTTAAAGGGATAGTAATACCTAAAATGTAAAAAAAAAAAATATGTTGTAGAGTTTATTCCCTGAGTAAAACAAGGGTACTCCCACTGCTGAAGTAGAATTTTTTGGGTGCAATATCACAGTGGCCTGAAATTGTACAGTGGCTCTGTTGCTACACCATCCTATGGAGATGTATGGTCCCAGGGCTGTCCATAGGATGGTGTAGCAACAGTGCCACTGTACAATTTCAGGCCACTGTGATATTGCACCTAAAAAATTCAACTTTGAACTGTAATAACGTTGGAATAAAACACCTTTCAGCAGTGGGAGTACCCTTGTTTTACTCAGGGGGATAAAACCTACAATACATTTTTTTTACATTTTAAGTATTACTATCCCTTTAACCCCTTCAGTGCTAGAGGGGTACAAAATACATTGCAAACCAAGTTGTGTAACCGTCTGGAATTGAAGGGTTAATATATTTCTATTATTGACGACAAAGAGGTTTTTTTTCAAAACAATTTATAATTATGATATATAGATATACTTTGTATGTATAATTGTATGTATACTATGTTCTCTGAATTTTAGGTTCCTTCTAGTACATAATGATAAAATATCTTGTTCCCAAATTTAGGAAAAACATAATATTGTGATGTGTTGATGAAAAATCTGATACTGCACTAGGATCTTGTTATAGGTGCCATGATGTGCAATTTAATTCAGTATTATCTGATACCAGATGGGACAGAGACTTCAGTAAGTTTGCCTTTCTTTAAGTCCAACACTAAATTAGTACTAGATGTAAAACTTCCTTATGCGACATAGAGGCAGAACATTGGCTGGGATTTCTAGTCTTCTGTCTCTGAAAAGGATAGATTTGGTGGTACCATATTGAGGATACTAAAGAAATTACATGAGACATAGAATTTTTACCGTAGGTAGTCAGTTATCGGATAGTTTAGACAAATGGATCTAGAATGAGCCTGTCTGCAAAAGGAAGAGATATATATAACAGGTGTTATGCCTCAAAGAAACAACCTTTGGGATTAAAGTTGTTACATATGGCAGACTTCCCTAAAAATTGAATAGGCCTATCCACTTTGTCAGGATTCTGGTGAATGAAGAGGAAGAAAGAAATAAGGGTTGAGATGGAAAGGGGAGTGGACTGACTACAGGAGGGCACCGGGGAGTAGGTACAGAGGCTAAAGGCATGGGATGCTTACTGGTAAGTCTGGCAAGTGGGGGTCTTCAGGCCTACAAAATTTCTGCAGAACAGTTCATTACCAAGAATGCTCCAATCTACCAATAAGTTGAAATGAGTCAAAGAACCAGCTGCTTTAGCAGTGAAGGAGCGTTGATACTCATAGAAGTAACAGTCAAGTTCTTGTCTTCTTTGAGGGCGAGCTATGCAAAGAATATCACTGAAAATGCTGAAAGCCAGCACAAACTCCAGAATGGACAGAGTTTTTGAGAGACGAGGGTCCTCCTCCCCACAGAAGATGGTTTTGTGCTTGCTGATGTCTTGGGAAGTGATGAGCAGTGAGATGAGGTTCACATCCTTCCCTTGGCAGATGCCTCTGTGAAGGTGAGGAGGTACAGGTGAGCTGGGGTGACTCTAGGTGACTGGCTGAGTTACATACCTGGTTTGGATGATGGAGGAAATGCTTGCATGGAGAATGAGGCTTGAGGTTGTGGATTTTTTAAGTTTGATGAGGCAAGTCTGGAGTCTGTTGCCTACCAATGTGTTAATCACAGGTCAGCCACCAGTGCTCCCTCAGCAGTACATTGGGCCATTGGGATAGTTGCCAGAAATTTTTTAGACAAAAAAACTGCTGATAATTGACTTCTCATCCCTCATTCTACCAGACTGCTAGCATCAACTGTCTCATTCCTTCCAATGAGTTTTCCATGCATTATTCAGATATTGACCATGCCATCCAGACCGTTAAAAATTTCAGGACAGGGGCCAGGCTATCAAAAAATTACATAGCCCACGCTTTCAAAAACCTACTTATTCACCCCTTTTTATGGCACTTGCATGGCATATAATGGAGAGGAGTTTATTACTTTTCTGTTAGATTGACTTTTGGCTCTTAAAACAGCCCCAAGATTTTTGACAACTTACCAGAGGCTCTATGATGGAGCATACTCAATTTCTCACATTGTCCCTCTGTTATTCATTACCTGAATTACTTCCTCATAATAGATTCACCTAATACTCCTACTGTCCGCCTAGATTTCAGACTTTATTCTCAGAACCAAACATCCCTATTCCTCATGAGGCAACCATTGGTCCTGCTACATTCATCAAATTCCTTGGAATTTAATTGGATTTCATTAATATGAAAGCCAGTTCATCCCAAGAGAGAGTCTCCATCATCAACAGTCATTTGCTACAATTTACATCTAAGCCATTTTGTACCAAACTGGGGTTGCAGGATCTCTTGCAATACCTTAGTTTGTGATGAGAATCATCCCCCAGGCAAGGTAATTTATTTCTCATCTCATCCAGCTCCTTGTTTTCACTTCATGACCTTTAGTCTCATACAGATCAATGAAGCAGCAAAATCAGACATTAGCATGTGGACTAACTTCCTCAGTAACCGGAATGGCCAGTCTATTTTTCCATGTGTATTCGGATGCTTCAACACTTCCTGGCTTTGCAGTAATTTTTTAAAATGAATGCGCCTAGCCTTGGCTGCAAGAAGTACTGAATATTTCTCTGTTCTTCAAAACCTCCCCCCCCTTTAAGCTATAACTCATTGTGGCCACGGCCTTTCTTTATGGCCCACTAAGATCAGGTCTCTCTGGAAGTTTTCATACTGATAATATAGCCACTTCTCACCTTTTAACTAAAGATCGATCCCCATCCCTCCATATTATGCTTTTTCAGCAAAAACTCACCTGGCTTTCTCTTTACTACAAGTTTTTCATTCACTGCTCCTTTATCCCTGGTCACAAGTATATAACAGCTGATGCCTTGGCCTGCTTTAAATTTCAGCAATTCTTCAAAAGAATCCCTCTGCCAACCCCTCTCATCAATTACACGATTCAAAGACTTGACTATGCACTGTCCCACCACCTCAGCAATAGGGATAGGTGAAAAATGTTGCCTCAAACTGAAATTGGCGAATAATGGCACTTCTCGCTTTGCAAATAATTTCCCAGTGCAGATTTTCCACTTTTTTCACCTAGTTCATTCCCTAGAAATCAATCGGAACTTTGAATTTACACACAACACATAATTAATATTGTTTTATTTCCCAAAGGCACAGTATAAAAGGGACATGAGGGTGCCTGTGTTGGTGGGGTGTGGGGAAAGACTCAGTTGAACAGGGAATTTTTTTTGGAGGAGGGTTTGTTTACTGGGATTGGGAGCAGTTAAAGGGGAATATTCACAAAAAAAAAAAATTGAGCAAGGGTTTTAAACCAAAGAGTAATGTTAGCACTGATTACCCCCTCATTCAAACATAACGCTAACAAGCTGCTGGACCTTAGTAGTAGTGGTACTAGCACTAGTGGGACTGTTTGGGGATGGCAAGTGTGACTTAGGGTTCCTTGCTGTCACACTTGGCATTATCTTCACCTTCACCCCTCCTAAGTATTAGAAGACACTAGCAGCAGGTTCAGCACTGGTGGCAGCAGGGGCAGCATGTCTGACAGCAGGCACAGCCCTAGTGGCAGCAATGGCAGCACGTCTGACAGCAGGAACAGTACTGACGGCACTACAGCACTAGTAGAAGCAGGGGCAGCATGTCTGGCAGCAGGTACAGCACTTGTGGCAGCAAAGGCAGCACAGCTGGCCTGTCCTGCTCTCACCAGTGGACACATCAGGGTCCTTCCATTTCCTCCTTCTATTAGTTTTAAGCCTACTCATAGTGATAGCAGTCACTACGAGCCTCTCTTGCCTCAATTTTTCAAGACAATAACAGCAGAACAGCACAACATGTCTACCTCGCTCTATTACATTTTATTTCTGCAAATACGTCACATTTGTATGGTGAAAAGTAGAAAACCATGTAAATCAATGGGTGAAAAGTTTCTAGTCACTGAAAAATTGGCAGGGAATTTTGGCAAATGGGCGATAAACACAAAAATTTGAATAGCTGTTTTAAAAGTGGATTTTCTCGCGAAAAAGCAGACAATAACATGGATTTTACGGGATTTCTCGCAGGTACACAGCAACAACTTTCGCCCACCCCTACTCAGCAACACCAACAGGATCATCCAGCAGGCTCTCACACCAAACACACAATGAAACTAATGCAGAGCATGGAAATATTTCATCGATTTCCTCACACTCTGCAAACTTACTTACCCTTACTCCATTTCATCCATATTGGTATTTGGAGCTTACTGCCATGATCCCCTTCACCTCTTTCCTGTAAAAATTAAACTGTACTTCTCTGGCATCCAAAAACCACCTAGCTCTGTTGCTTCCCCGCTCTACCTCCATTTTCTGTTCACCTCAGGCAAAAGTCATGAAACCCCTTACTATATACTGTTTCTATTTTTTTCTATTTTTTTTTTTTTTTACATTTTTGTATTTTAGTAGTTATATTATTTAAGTATTGATTTTTTAAAGATAGTTAATAGTAGCATATTTGATCATTTATATTGGTTTCTATGATATTCATGTATGATAAAAAATATAAGCATTGTATTTGGGAACATCTATTAAGAAAATGTGCTCGTTCTATGAAAAGCACTGTGCCAAATACCACAAGCTGACCGCTAGCACTGTGATACTGTCAAGGCACCAGAACAAGGCTGGGAATGCATCAGCATGGGACTGAGGCTTTGGAGGCTTGAGCTGACTGTTACTTCTGCTCAAAATACCAAGGGTTCCTCAAGGCTCCATTCTTGGCCCTCTTCTATTTTCTCTATTCATAAGTGATCTGCCTACTTTTTGCAAAGCATGTTCTGTACACATGTATGCAGACGATACAATAATTCATGGGTACCCTACCCCGGTCCTTAAGAACTAACAACAGTGTATGTTTTTAGGATAACCCTTAATCAACACAGGAGCATTCATTAAAATGACTAAGCTACTGATTGATTCACTTATGCTCAAGTAGAAATAATTCAAAGACATGCATTGTTGGTAGCTCTTGAGGACTACGGTTGCCTACCCCTGCCTTAATCTATGCTAAAAATTAAAACATATCTCAGCTTGAAGCTTTATTACTGCACAATTTGTCTGAAGTTGAAAGATGGATAGCTCGGAACAAACTGTTTTTAAACACCTACAAAACAGTCACAGTGGTAACTGGCACAAAGCCCAAACTAAGTAATCTCTGCAATACCCATCTATCCATTGTAACACAGTCTAATAGTAACTTGACCCCAGTGGACTCTTACAAATATCTTGCTATGTGGCTTTACCCTCAACCTCACTTTCTTCATATTGATAAACTAGCATCCAACTTTATCCACAAATAGGTGCTCTGTTTAGAAACAAATCCAGTTTAAGTCCCCTGGTAAGAAAACATAGTGTACAGCAGATGATAATGCCAGTAATAGACTATGGGTAATATGTGCTCCCACACTACAAATCCATTTTGATAAATGTGATACCCTGTATTATTCATTATGCCTCTTTATCCTCCAATGAAATTACACTACCCAGTGCTGTGATATGTTTTAAGAACTAAATTGGGTAACATGCAAATCTAGAAGTGTCCTTCACCTTTCTTACTTAGTACACAACTGGAAAGCTACCAGTCTACCTCCATCTCTCCAAATTAACTATAATCTCTGCTCCACTGCTACCAACTTACTGAGTATTCCACACTACAAGGAAGAAGTCAGTCTATCTGCCTTCTCATTCAGAGCACCGAAGGCCTGGAATAACCTGCCTGAAATAATTAGATCTTCTCCCAGACTACAATCCTTAAAATTAACTGCCTCTTTATATCTAAAACAATATGTAACTGTATATACATTTTTAGTATGTATGTATGTATTTGTGTTTCTCTGTGTAAATTTTCTAACTAATATATATAATATATATATATTGTTTCCCAATGGGGCAAAGACTCCATCCTTTTACTCCACTTGGGGGAAGAGCATGTATGCCAATCTGGATAAACAGGCTAAGTGATTAGTTGGCTCATTATCTTAGTAGTAGTAAGGAGCAAGTGTTGTTTCTGCTAAAGTATATGGGTTACAAATACCAGTTATTAAGCAGTTGTTTGTGCAGTTACATGGAATAATAAGTAATGCAAGTGATTATTAGCCGGTTTTGTCTAAAAAGGGTTAGAAATAAGTCAAGATTAGGGATGGGAGAAATTTTTCACATCAAACTTAAATCAGCGAATAATGGCAGTTCCCACTTGGTGAATAATTTCCTGCAAAGAATGCAGTTTTTCTGCTTTTTTCGCTTAGCTCATTGTGCATTGAAATTAATGGGAAGAAATTTTTTCTCCACCTCTAGTTTTCTACAGCCATATAAAAGGGTGTCAGGCTCTCACAGCATGCCATTCTGTGTTTGTGAGAGGAGAGAGCTGGAAGTTGTTTGAGCTAGAGGAGATAGGGGAATTGAAGTTTAGTTTAGGGAATCTTTTAGATAGGACATTTGTTCCCTGTATTAGGAGAGTCAGTGGGGCACTCGGAGAAGAAGAAGGGAGGAAGGAGGTTGACCCCCAAATCCCCCAAAATTCCACACGACTGACTAGCAAGGCACAGGCAGCTGGGGACCTATTTGCTTGCTGATCTTGCTTTTATTGTCTCTGTGCTAGGTGCAGAAGTCTGGGGAAAGAAATTGTTGATTTTCTTTTTCAGTTATAATTTGTTTTTAACAGACTGTGCCAGTGATAAGACAGGGTGGACAACTTAAAAATAAATAAATAAATAATAAAAATAATAAAGAAATAAACAAATAACTAAATATATTAGGTGACAATGATTGTCAACTGGCTGGGCTTAGGCAAGACATCATACTCCATCAGTTGTGTTGTGTACTGTAGGGTAAAAACAGTAGTTGAGTAATGTTCAGCAAAATCACAAGGGGCAGGGGGAGAGGGAGGGTTAGAGCATTGCAGGGACATGAGAGTAAAGTAATTGTTCAAAAACTGACTTCAGCAATGGTTGCTGCAGCATGTGCATTAAATCATAATGATCCCTCTACTCCAAGGGAGGATGCAGTTTGTCAAGTTCCCAGCAAAACTTTCAGCACCACCAGTGCCAGTACAAATAAAGAACTATATATGAAGAACACTTAAGTCGATAACAAGTCGCATTCAAGAGTTGATGATGGCAATAGCATACACAAATCACACCATACCATCCAGTCCCCCACCACTACCATTTCAATACACATCTGTCACATTGTAGGATGTATTTGTTTTTTTATTTCTTGATATAATCATGAATATGTGCCAGTGTCACTTAAGAAGGAAGATAGTGTTTTGAGCAAAGGACAAATGCACTCTGCATGCTAACATATTTTTCAAGGCATATGTTCCTGTAAGACTCACAACTTTGACTTTTAGTTACTTATTTCTTCACTACAACCCTCAGAAGTAGTAATATTGTAGTGTGAAATGTAGTACCAATAGGAAATATAGGCAAATAATTTGGTAAAATAGGCAAAAAGGAGGAAAGGTTTGCACTGGCGAAAAGGAGAAAACTTTTGCGAAAAAAATCAGCAAGTTTTTGCAAAAAGTCAGGAGGGAAATTTTCCCCACTTTTTGCCCACCACTAGTCAAGATGCAATTAAAAAAAGAAAGAAAGGGTGATATTGTGTAAAGGGGTGGTTTGTTTGGTGTTTTGTTGTGGTAAAAGGCAGTGGCGAGGTAATGGTGACTTTATTACCTTTCTTATAAAATGACATCTGTCATATGCATTATGGTTTCCAAGAAGAAATTGCACTTGCCATTGTTGTGTAGGCTGGGACTCTGCTATAGTCTATAGCTAGTTACCATCAGGCCAGCAGAATTATAGTTGAGGCTTGGATCAACATGATTTCTCACTCAGACTCTTGATGCAAATTGCCTTTTATTAGAACGTGTGAATGCAGACTTCAAATGTATGTCAGTAGGGTAGTGTATTGTTTCAAGTGTTCCTTTCCTCAGCCCTGTGTTTAACACTATATTGTGACTAAAGACTTGGTGTAAGCAGGAGGGGTTTGGGCTCCTAGAGCACTAGGAAGCCTTTTCCCTTGTGGGCAATCTTTATAGTAGTGATGGATTGCACCTTAGTGGAAGGGGGCATGGTGCTGGGTGATAGGATGGTTAGAGGGCTGGAGGAGACTTTAAACTAGAAAGAGGGGGAGGGAGCTGCAACACAGGCTGGGGAAGATAGTATAATTGAGGAAATGGGATTAGAAAAGGGGCATGGGGGTGGAGAGGGGGAATGAGCTAGTTCATCTAATAGGGAGTTGTCATTCTTACAGCCTGATAAAAGACAAATACATTTGACAAAGAATGAAATCTTTAGGAATGGCAAAATGATAAAATGTATGTATGCAAATGCTCTTAGTCTGGCTAGTAAGATGGGGGAACTAGAAATGATTGCAACACATGAGCAGTATGATCTGATTGGAGTATCTGAAACCTGGTTAGATGATACATATGACTTAGCAGTCAATCTAGAGGGTTATTCAGGAAGGGTATGCCTATATGTAAAGCGGGCCTTAAAACCTAGTTTAATGGAAGATATAAATGAAGGGTTCAATGAAAGCTCAGAAGCTTATTGGGCCTTTTGCTGTGTTCCTGAGTTCCTGATTTCATCCTGTTCCTGAGCCTCCTGTCTGCAGTGCTGGTTCCAGTGCCGGTTCCAGTTGAGTCTTCAGAGGTTGCTGTTTCCTGCTGCCTGTCTTCGTTGCCGTTCCTGATCCGGTTGATCGTCCTTGTTGGTTCCTGTTCGTCTTCTGGCCCGGTTCCTGCATCTGTGGTGACTTTCTGCTTCGGTCTCTTTGGCGACATTCTCTGTTGGTTTCCAGCGAGTGGATGCTGGTTCGCTCCACAAGCCTTGAGGCTATACTATTTTGTTTGTTGGTCTCCAGTGTGCGGACACTGGTTGCTCCACAAGCCTTGCGGCTATACTATACTGTCTGTTAGTCCCAACGTGCGGACGCTGGTTCGCTCCACAAGCCTTGCGGCTATACTATACTGGTTGTTGGTTACAGCGTGCGGATGCTGATTCGCTCCTTAAGCCTTGCGGCCATACCATACTGTCTGTCAGTCCCAGCATGCAGACGCTGGGTTGCTCCACAAGCCTTGCGGCTTTACTATACTGTCTGTTAGTCCCAGCGTGCGGATGCTGGTTCGCTCCACAAGCCTTGCAGCTATACTATACTGTCTGTCGGTCACAGCGTGAGGACGCTGATTCACTCCACAAGCCTTGCGGCTATACTATACTGTCTGTTAGTCCCAGCGTGCGGACGCTGGTTCGCTCCACAAGCCTTGCGGTTATACTATGCTGGTTGTTGGTTACAGCGTGCGGACGCTGATTCGCTCCTTAAGCCTTGCGGCCATACCATACTGTCTGTCAGTCCCAGCATGCAGACGCTGGGTTGCTCCACAAGCCTTGCGGCTTTACTATACTGTCTGTTAGTCCCAGCGTGCGGATGCTGGTTCGCTCCACAAGCCTTGCGGCTATACTATACTGTCTGTCGGTCATAGCATGCGGACGCTGATTCACTCCACAAGCCTTGCGGCTATACTATATTGTCTGTTGGTCCCAGCGTGCGGACGCTGGTTTGCTCCACAAGCCTTGCGGCTATACTATACTGTTTGTTGGTTACAGCATGCGGATGCTGGTTCGCTCCTTAAGCCTTGCGGCCATACTATACAGTCTGTTGGTACCCAGCATGCGGACGCTGGTTCACTTCACCGCTAAGTTACCACTATAGCTTGTAGGATACCAACGCGCGGGTGTTGGTTCGCTCCATGACCTGTGGGTTAATCTATGTCCTGCTTGAAGGTTCCCAACGTGAGGGTGCTGGTTTACTTCCTTGTCTCGTTACGCAGGTAGTCTTATATTCACTGTGCGCTGTCCAGTCATAGACAGCTAGTAGTCCTACAGTACATGAGTGATACAGTGTACAGACTACCAGGGTAAACCACTGATCTTGCAGTCTATCGATTACTATTAGACTGTCATTGACATCTGACAGCTATTAAGATCACTGTGATTGATTCCCACTTATTTGGGCTGCCTTGCCTGGTATATTGGTAAGGCAGGTAGAACCTTACGTAATTCCATCGTGAGGTTGCCTTACCCGGTATTGGCAAGGCCGGTAGAGCCTATATTGGTATTCTTTTGGGCTGCCTTGCCCGGTATATTGGTAAGGCCGGTAGAACCTTTTACATTATTCCATCCAGAGGTTGCCTTACCCGGTATTGGCAAGGCCGGTAGAGCCGAAGTCCTTAAGCATTGAGTTAGGCTGCCTTGCCCGGTATATTGGCAAGGCCGGTAAAGCCTACTACTTAGGTTCCCGTTAGGCTGCCTTGCCCGGTATTTTGGCAAGGCCGGTAGAGCCTTTTATTCCTTACTGCTCAGGCTGTCTTGCCCGGTATATTGGCAAGACCGGTAAAGTCTGTATTGTTATAGTCCTTCCATTGGTCATTCTATGTATTGTATGTATGTGTTTAAAATCCTATGGGATTATCTTAATCGTTTCAATAAAGTTGTGTTTTTACCTAACCTTGCATCTGAGAGTCTTAACAAACCATGACACAACAGCACTGTGCTCAATCTGTGATAAGTCAGTGAATAGAGGAAAGGAAGGAACACACCTTGGCACAACCACCCTGATATCACACATGAAACATAGACACCATGACATTTACATCAAACATGCTAAAGACAAACACCCACCACAGAACTCAAGCACCTCTTTTGCTGTCCCTGACTCTTCAGAAAGGCAACAAGAGGCAAGGCAGAGATCAAAGAGGAGGAGGAATAGAACAACCCAGGCAGAGACTGGAAGTTCCAGGACA
Source organism: Rhinophrynus dorsalis (assembly GCA_037306005.1). Lineage (NCBI taxonomy): Eukaryota > Metazoa > Chordata > Amphibia > Anura > Rhinophrynidae > Rhinophrynus > Rhinophrynus dorsalis. Next base: position 266,806,753 of record CM074720.1, on the reverse strand, counting down.
AGTGAAACAAATAGCTCGACATCACCTTCTAGGGTAACTGCATCTTCTGCCAATCCTCCTCGTTCATTACCTCCCCGCCAAATGATAGCCACTCTGTTGATGTGGCAGTTCGTCTCTACCCATTGCACACTGTGTGGTGCACTGACCACACATGCCAGTGTGGTGGATGAGAATTGCAATCAGTGCATCAAGCAGCATCTGAGGAGATTCCATCCTGCAGAATATGCTAAGATGGTGGCAAGGAGGGTTCATCATTACTGTTAAACTGTCAGCAAGTTGTCATGTGTCCTTATTAGTTCTGGAAAAGGGGTACAGCGACAGTACCAGTACTTGGTTTCAGGTGTCATGGTGTTTGGATACAGTTGTGCCCCTAGATGTTATTTACCACACACTGTGCACATTGCAATTGCTGATGAGAGCCACAGTTTCTGCTCTCAAGGGGAAAAAAATATATTCTAATAACAACACACCCATGATTTTGAAGGAGGGGCAGGTGGAGAAGATTTAATGGCCAACTTCGTCTTTTCTCCACATAGACTGGGGGCTACTTATACTTCTGCTACTGCCTCAGGCACATCACTGGAGTCAGTTGTGGCTAGTGTAAGCTTCATCATCCATCTTCCATGTTACAGCTATTGTTGATCCCATTCCCTTTCAGCTGCCTAATCATCCTGCTGCTTAAACAACTCAGGAGGACATTTGACAGTGGCCACTGGCCAACATGACCTGCTGGCATTAGGCCAGTATGCCATTTTTATTTTTTTCTCAGGGCTTGTGTTTTGAAAAAAAAAATAAATAAAAAAATAAAAAATAAAAATAAAACTAGTCCTACAAAAAAATAAACAATCTGTGGGGGTTTGTTTCTATCAAGCTTAAGTCCTACAAATCAATGTTTCCTTAGGGCTTGTGCCACACTAGCTTAAGTCCTACAAATCAGTGTTTCCTTAGGGCTTGTGCCAAATAAGCTTAAGTACTACAAATCAATGTTTCTTCAGGGCTTGGGCCTCTAATAAGTCTATGTCCTACAAAGACCTCTAACAACAATCAAACAAATCATCCTCTACAAAATACTCTATCAAGTCAAGTATCAGTCCACTCCAGTGGAAGCTTATGTCAAGGGGTTCCTGTCTCTGTCACTTTAAATACAAATTTGTTATTTTATTTATTTTTTATTATCTCTCTCCTCAATAGCAGTCAAGAAAGCCTCCCAAAACAAATTCCCTGTTCAAGCGATTCATTCATTCACCAACACAGGGACCCTCCTCAGACCCCTTTATACCATGTCTAATGGTTTTTATTTTATTTAGGATTTCTTTTTTATTAAGTGCCACCCAATCCTAGTAAACAACCCCCCAAAAACCATCCCCTGTTCAACTGATTCTTTCCCCACACCCCACCAACACAGGCACCCTCATGCCCCTTTTATACTGTGCCTTTGGGAAATAAAATATTATTTGTAATGTGTTGTATGTAACTTCTATGTTCCCATTGATTTCAATGGGCGAAAAAAGTGGAAAATCTACACTTTTCGCTGAAATTTTTTTGCCAAGCGGAAAGTGCCATTTTGTGCCGATTTCAGTTTGAGGTGGGAAGTTTCGCCCATCCCTAGTAATTATAATGGAAGATTTCAACTATCCTGAAATTGACTGGAGCAATATGACTTCTGGCACAACAAAGTGAAATATTTTTGTAAGTATGATAAATTATAATTTTATGTCCCAACTAGTAGAGGAGCCAACTAGAAAAGAGGCCTTCCTTGACCTAGTGCTCTCAAACAATTCTGATATGATAAACAATGTACAAGTAAGGGAACATTTGGGCAGCAGTGACCACAATATTGTGTCCTTTGAAGTTTGTTATGAGAAACCCAATAGCAAGTGCTTAACCAAAACATTCAATTTTAAAAAGTCTAATTTTACAAAGTTAAAAGAAGTATTAAAGGATATCCAGTGGGATATAATTTTCAAAGATAAAAATGCACAAGAATCATGGAATGGATTTAAAATGCTCTTAGGCAAATATACACGTCAGTATATTCCAGTATGGCTTAATAATGTGGTTAGCAGGGAAATGAGAAATAAAAAGCAGTCTTTTAAAGTGTTTAAGTCAAATGGGTCAGATGCATCATTTAAAAAAAATAAAGAATGTAATAAAATCTGCAAACAAGCAATTAAGCTAGCTAAAATAGAAAATGAGAGAAACATTTCAAATGAGAGCAAGAAAAACCCTAAACAATTCTACAAGTATATTAATAACAAAAAAGGTTAAGGTTGATATTGGTCCTCTTAGGACTGAGACAGGTGAATTGATTAGTGAGGATAAGGTTGTGGCTGACAGCCTAAATACATTCTTTGCTTCAGTATATATAAAGGAAGCAGCAATGAAGGGATATGGGCAAACTGTCAAACTGACAGAATTTCCTCCATTATCTACATGGCTTACTGAGGACAAGGTCCAAAATGGACTGGAAAGGATTATAGTGAATAAAGCGCCTGGACCGGACAGTATACACCCAAGGGTACTTAAGGAACTTAGTTCAGTAATAGCAAAACCATTATACTTAATATTTATTGATTCACTTTTATCAGGCATAGTGCCCTGTGATTGGAGGAAAGCTGATGTAGTTTCAGTGTTTAAAAAGGGAGCAAAATCCAAACCAGGAAATTATAGACCTGTGAGCTTGACTTCCACAGTGAGTAAGATACTAGAAGGGTAATTAACTTACAGTATTCAGAACTATGTGAAGACAAACAATATCATTAGTAGGAATCAGCATGATTTCATGGAGAATAGATCATGTCAGACTAATTAACTTGCATTTTATGAAAGAGTAAGCAATAATCTGGACAGGGGAATTGCTGTTGATGTAGTATACTTGGATTTTGCAAAAGCCTTTGATACAGTGTCCCACAACAGATTACTGCATAAATTAAAAGGTTCGGTTTGGGCGGTGTTATCTGTACATAGATTGAGAACTGGTTAAATGATAGATGGCAGAGAGTTGTTGTAAATTGAACTTTTCAAATTGGTCTAAGTTTATATGTGGGGCACCGCACAATGCTTTTTAATATGTTTATTAATGGTCTAGAAGTGGGAATTGAAAGTGGCATCTCAATCTTTGCTGATGACACTAAGCTATGTAAGGAAATACGTACAGAGCTGGATGTTTTTCCTCTGCAGAAGAATTTAGATAAACTAAGTGAATGGGCAGAAAAGTGGCAGATGTCATTTAACCCCTTAGTGACGGCCGCGTGCAGACGCGGCCGTCACTTAACGCCCGTCTAACATTTTTTTTTTTTTTAAAAACAGTCCCCGAACGGCGCGCAGCCGCGCAGGGAGCCGGATTTCCGGGACGTACATGTACGTCCTCTGTCACTAAGTGACAGCCACACAGGACGTACATGTACGTCCTGTGTCACGAAGGGGTTAATGTAGATAAATGTAAGGTTATGCATTTGGGCTGTAGAAACAAACTTGCTACATATACTGTAAATGGGAAACAACTTGGGGAATCCTTATTAGGGAAAGATTTAGGAGTACTGATAGACGATACTTCACAGCAGTGTGCAGAGTCTCTCAGCTGCTGCAAGAGCAAATTGGGTACTAGCCTGCATAAAAAGAGGTGTAAAAGCAAGGGATGCTAATATTATCCTACCTCTGTATAAATCCTTGGTTAGGCCTCATCTAGAATATGGAGTACAATTTTGGGCACCTGTTCTTAAAAAAGACATTACTGAAATGGAAAAGGTGCAGAGACGTTCAACAAACTGATAAAGGAATTGGAGGAACTGAGTTATAAAGAGAGGCTAGCCAAACTGGGTTTGTTTACATCAGAGAAAAGATGTCTAAGGGGTGATATGATTACTATTTACAAATACATTCAAATTCAATACAAAGAACTATCCAATTAATTATTTACGCAAAGAGCTGAGAACAAGAGGTCATCCATTAGAGGAAAGGAGCTTTCAACTAAAACAAAGGCAAGGATTCTTTAGAGTAAGGGAAGAAAGGCTATGGAATTCTTTGCCTCGGGATGCTGTGCTTGCAGATAATGCAATTGCATTCAAAATAAGCACTGGATGCCTATCTAGCACAGAACAATATTGAAAATTATGACAGATGGCTTCAAAGCAGATAGGATATTGATCCGGGGAACTATTTGACTACCAATTGGAGTCATGAAGGAATGTTCCCCCCACACACTTGGGGCTAGATTGGAAATAGCTATAGAGGGCTTTTTTGCCTTCCTCTGGATCAACAGGGGTGTTTTTGGCATGGGCTGGACTTGATGGATGCATGTCTTTTTTCAGACTCATCTACTATGTTACTATGTTGTAACAAGGAGTAAAGTAATAAGAGATAACTTTAGCACATTTCCTGCATGCTGGCAATACATTCTTAACAAAGCTGGATTATATACATCAGTATGCACTAAAGAAATCATATGCTCTACATACACAGGAATTCAGGTGCATGAGTAGAAACCCACAGTTGTGGTACAGAAACTGAGATGTGCAGTTGGTTTCATCACGATTTAAATGGTGATCTATCTTTCACCTGTACATCCATCAGCAAGGCAACTTAGGCTAGGAACAAAACAACATTATTTGGCAGTCTATGTTTATGTATTTCTCGTGTACACACCTCACTCCCTTTTTATTTCAGTGTCCATGTACTATATTCTATTACCTGTTAAAATGTTTTATTTAATTTCAAAAATACATGTTTTAGACTTTGGGCTAATATGAAGAAGAAAGCAGAGACTGATTAACCAGAAGCATAATAATTAAGTTCAAAGTGTATTTTCCTGTTATTTTTATATATTTCCTTCTCTTATGTAGCACTCTAGAACATCTTAGTAAGCTTGGCACTCTGTATAATTCATTATGCCAGTTTATCCTTCAATGTAATTACACTTCTTATCACTGTGATTAGGGCTGCAACTAATGATTATTTTCATAATCGATTAGTTGGCCGATTATTTTTTTGATTAATCGGATAAAAATAGAAAAAATTAAATACCATTTTTCCCCCTTATATTTAAAATAAAATATGATCCACTTTCACACACTATACAGTCTGATCCCCTAAAAATATGGGCTCCAGGGTGGGAAAGAGTGACATAGGGATTTGGGTCTCAAAGAGGGACTATCCACCCTCAAGAAGGACACCTGGGATGTACTAACTCTCACCACCTTAAATGATCTGTTGGCTTAATCCTTTGAGCGCCAGAGGGGTAGGTGCTCAAAGGGTTAAAGGGAAAATATAACCCATTTTTAAACTGTATATGCCAAGGATGCCCTATTGCCCTGAAATAATAGTGGAGCATATAATTGAAAGTGCTTTCCTCAGATAGTCAGGACACTAACTGAACACACAGCACAAGGGACAATGTGAGACAAGAGCCCATGCCCATCCTCCTCTTGTATCACTGTAGTGTGTGTAAGCACTGATCATGCTTATATATGGATCTACTTGTGTTAACCTTTGAGTGCCAGAGGAGCACTCAACGTGTACCCCTCTGGCACTCAAAGGGTTAATGGTAACCAGAGCACAACAAAAACAGGAAGTGAGAAAAGCCATACACATTGGGTAATGGTTCTAATCTCTTTTAAATACAACAATGGATTGTGCAGGATTTCTCCAACTTTTTCCAGACTGTGGGTGTTTGTACCGGGTGACCACTGACACTGCTGAGGCTGCTGGTAGTGGTATGCTGCGTGACAAGTCAGACACAGAACCGCTAATGAACAAGTTGAACTAATACCAGCCGGACTAAGCTATCCTCCTCCTGGCAGCCTGATCATGCCTCCTGTGTAACTTGGAGGCCAGGCAAGGAAGAGGAAGTCCGGCACTGACTGAGTGAGGCAGCATCTGAGCACAGCAGCAGTGTGCTCATCGTTTCCTACTCCGCTGCAATTCAAGCACCAGCCAGGCATCAAGATACTGTGATTGACAGCCTCTCACCCTCTACCCCCACCACGCCGTGCACAAATGAATTTAACTTATTCAGCGAGCTGAGTCACCGCCGCGACAGCATTACAATAGGATTTTGCACTAGTCAAATCTGAATATAATGTGACTGTACCTAGTAGAGGATACCAGGACCACGATACATCGATGGAGCATTTTATAAATTGTTAGGCTTAGCATAGGCTCACACTCACTCAGGGTAGCAGGTGGAGAATGGCACGTTTGCGTGCGCATATTATAAGTGTGTGAATAGGCAGGCACGATGATGACACCGCTCAGCCGATCACGCAGGGTGACTCAGTCACATGACCAGCGTGGTGCCGTGCTGTGCCGTGCGTCTGGCTGCTGGAGCGGTAGTGTGTGGGCAAAACAGGGAACAGGCTGGGAAATTGCATGTCTTTAAAATAATGTGGGGCTGCAACTAATCGATTATGAGAATCATTGTCAACGATTCTCATAATCGATTTTTATTGATAATATCGATTAGTTGTTGCAGCCCTAACTGTGATATGCTTAGAGAATTAAATTGGTTAACACTTGAATCTAGACGTGCCGGTCACCTTTCTTGCTTCGTACACAACCACTCTTTTCCCCAATCTAAAATCCTTAAAAGTAAATGTAAAAACAGTAAGTATTTTAATTTATAATATAATATAATATAATTTTAATTTTGTATGTATGTATTTTATGTATGTATATATTATGTTTCTCAATTTGTGTAAATATGTAACCCGGTACTGAAAACTCTGCAGGACATGAAAATGAGAGAAATCTCAGTGTATTCTTCCTGGTAAAACATTTTCTAAATAACAATAAATAAATAAAATAGAACATGTTAACATTGTAATAAAATGCTAAAAATTTGAGCAACCAGGAACTTTTTTGCATACTGACGCTGTTTTGTGTTCCCAGCTGCTTGATCTATTGTCTGGCATGCTCCAATAGTTTTTTAATGCCAGTGAAACCAGAATGAATTAGATGATTGTGCAAGTTCCGGGGTAAGGAAAGGTTCATGACTATTATACTCTGGTCACCCAATGAGGAAAAGAAAGAGGTCTTATGTGGAAGACATTTCAATTCAGAATTAATGGAACAAGAAAACCTAACATTCACTTGATTTATATACGTATGTTATGGTAGCATATGTAAAAAATATTTAAATTTATAAAATATTTATAGCATATGTAAAAAAATATTTATTTGATCCAAAGATCTAAAATCTAGATTTTCTTGTGCTCTGTGGAATCACCTCTTATCTTTTAAAAGATTTCTTGACTACCACTACCATTGCAATCTTCGTAGGTTATCTTAGAAGTGATGGTACAGGACTGCATGTAAATGAGCTTAGATAAAGTAACAGCCTATCTTTATATGAGAGGTCTGAGTACTGATATTAATAAATTAACTGACTTAATTTTTGTTTCTCATTACAAAACTAACGAAAACTAACCAAATGTCATCAGTATAGAACAATCTGCAAACACATTAAAAATCAAGTTTAGTATTAAAGAAATTTATAGTAAGTCATGTATTTATTCTACACTACAAACACAGAACCTACTTAACTGCTGAAAGAAACACATCCTCCATTACAAGAAACATAAAAGTGGAATAAAAAGATATCTCCAAGCATTGCCATGGGTCTACAATAAGTAAACAGTGAAACAGAATAGATTAGTTTTAATTTAAAAAAAAAAATCACAAAATAAATAAAAAAACCCTTAATAAAAGAAACTACATATATGAAAAACACAGATTATACAGATACTGTAGAATCTGACAGGTTATTGTACATTCGCTGATTATAGAATTTAACAGTCTATTGTTACCCTTAGCAAAAAAACATACTGGTACTAGTTTAAAAAAAAAATGAGCGCACATTATGGTATTATCTATTACAAAAAAAAGGTATATATTTACATTTGTAAGTTGTAAGCTGTTTACTCACATAGAAATATGTTTTGTTTATATAATAGCCTACTCAATGCTAAACCAATAAATATTATATGAAGTTGGAAAGCTTAAAGTATAATAAACATATAAAGTAAATATAAAAACATGATTCAGCTCAGTGGCAGCCACATTCACACACATTTTTAAAACATAGAAAAAAAAGGAACAAAAAAAAATCAATAAACAATAATACACCACACCTGCTAACAGGGCGCATGGTCACTAAGTGTTTTGTTATGCCCTGCATCCTGTTTGTCTCCACAACACTGCTGTGTGTAGTTATTGCTCCACATAGGATGCAATGTGTGGACACAATTGGCCATATTTGTGACTGCATAGAATTGCTGCCTGGAGGAGTTAATGACATTGGTGGATGGATGTGAGTGGGAACACTATGGAAGGGTTACGGAAGCTGGCACTGGTAGGAGTGTCACTGGTGGAGGTGGCTGCAGAGGATGATTGGGAATTGCTGATGGCTTATGGTTGGCCTCTACAACCAGTTTGTTCTCCTTAGTAGAGGTTTTCTTGTGTTCAAGTTTTTGAAGAGGGGTAGTAGAGGTACCAACAGGTCCAGCACCAGCAGTAGTGGCATGGGAGTGGGACTTTTTATAATTTTTGTGGCATTCATGTCAGCATACCTGTGTTATATATACTTTATTAATGCAGATGTGCCAAGGTGGGATCGCTATCACAGTGCCCGTGATTCTGCCTGAGCGACAGTCCTACTTCCTGGTTTGCTTTGGCTGCTTCTTATTGGCTCTAGGTTTTCAACCCCTCCCAGGGCTCGCCTTTATATACGCCCTCCTGTCACTATGCTGGTGCCCTTTCATGGTGTTCCTGACCAGACGTTTGTTGCTGTGTTCTTGTTCCGTGTATGATCCGGTTTCGTCTGACCTTGCTCCTGTCTTTGTTGCCCGTATTGCTTTGACCCGGCTTGCCTGACTACGACTCCGTGACCGATTTAGCTGATTCCACTCTCTGTGTACCGATACAGGCTCTGGCTGACTACCGCTCTCTGTGTACCGATCTAGGCTTTGGCTGACTACCACTCTCTGTGTACCGATCTAGGCTCTGGCTGACTACCACTCTCTGTGTACCGATTCAGGCTCTGGCTGATTACCGCTCTCTGTGTACGGATCAAGGCTTTGGCTGACTTCCGCTCTTTGTGCACCGATCAAGGCTTTGGCTACTCACCTAGGGCTTGCTTATCGCTAGTGCTTCCGTTGTACTAGTCTAGTGTCTTTTGCCTTTGCCATACGGTTGCCTGCCAGTCTGCACTATTCAGTTGCCTCCGGTTGCGCTACCCTTTCAGCCTGTGCCCTCCTGCAGCCTCCGTTTGTATACTATACAGCTTGTGCTTTACAGTCACTAGCGGTTCTACCACCTGTCAGTCTGTACTTCTCCACTGCCTCTGGTTGCGCTACCGTTCAGCCTGTGTTTGAGTCCTCTGTTTGAGTCTGGACCCGTGAAGGGCACTTCTGTTCTGTATTATTTTGTCTAATAAAGATTATTATTTTACCTTAACCAAATTGTCTGAGTGTTCTGTAAACCGTGACAATCACTTCTTTCTCTTCTTTACTGTGCATTCACAAATTTCCTGCACTGTTGCAGACCCCAGGGAGAAATACCACACCAGGACTTCAGTATAGGTGGAAAAGGAGGAGATTATGTTGTTGTGTCTAAAACATGTTCTGCAGAGCCTGAGTCTGACCCAACACATGATGATTTTTGGGGCTCTGCCTCTCTGATTCTTCTCCTCAAACTCTACAGCTGCTGTCACAAGTCCCACAATCTTCAAGCCCTGTCTCGGGAACCTATCCCACTTCCTACCCACTCAAAGGAACCAGGTCCTCTTCTTCCTGTCCATTGAGAGGATCATCTACTATAATTGTCTGCTGTCCACTCACAAAAAAGATCTCTATCACCTACTACACTCACCACTATATCTTCTGAATCTGAATCTTCACTCTCCCATTTCCTTTCTGTGCCACTCCATGCTTGTCTTTTGAAGAAAGCTTTGGAGAGCACTGAAAGACTGTACTCCACTGCTATCTACTAGGTTGCTTGGTGACAAGGGTGGGGCACCTGGTATTACCACCATTTTGGTGCACATGGAACTGGTTGGAGCTCCACTGCAGTACTGCTGCTGGTGGTGGCAGTTGTAAAGTCACTGCTGCTAACAATTGGTGCCTCTCATTCCACCTTGGCAAGTGAAAGAGCCTGGCTTACTTCCCCTGATAATTATAATTCTCCTCCAGTTCCTCCCCATTCTTTCGAAGTCTTTTTGGTAGACATAATTGAGCACATCCCTTATTATGAAAAAAAACATATATATTATAAAGAAAAATAAGTATTAGAAAAAATTATCATTATAAAAAAATAATTGAAAACATAATTGAATAAAAACTTCACTCACACTACATACTTCACAGACCCTTATTAGTAAGTACCTTAACACTAACTCAGTTTGAATCACTCTCATTACCCTAACACTATTTGAATGCCCCTCACTGCCCTAACACTAACTTACACAATTAGACTGCCCTTCATTGTCCTTACACTAAATCTCACTTGCTTGACCCTCACTAACCTAACCCTTAGTCACACACACACACACACACACGCCACACACACTATACAAATCACAGATGTATTTTTATGATCTCTCCTGTAAACACCTCTACACCTCTCTACTATCAAAATCCACACAGAATTGTGGGAAATTATTTGCTTTTATAGTGTAGGCTGGCAGAAATTAAGGGGTGGTTTTTCTATAGGCAGGAAACAAGACTTTTCACCCATCCCTAATCTCCAAGGTGATATATTTTGCCCAGTGTATTGTCTTTAGCTGCTAAGATGCTGGAGGACGATATCCGCTGCATCGTATTTCTTGCAGTTTCTCCAGCATCCTATATTTTTTCTGCTGGATGCTACAGGGGGATCTCCAATGTCTTTTATTTTAATATTTATATTGTTGGAAGCTGGAGAGGTATATCCAATGCATTGTATTTAACCCCTAGGATGATGGAGAGGGATCTCCAGATGAGTGCATTTAACCCCTTTGATGCTAGAAGAGCCATGTATTTATCTGCTTGGATGCTGGAGTCAGATCGCCAACTTATTGTATTTTTCCCCATGGATGTTATAGAGGTTGCCAAAGCATTGAATTTAGTCCCTTGTGCGCTGGAGGGGGATGTCCAATATATTGCATTTAGCCCTTTGGATGCAGGAGAGGTCTCCAATGCATTTTATTTAGCTGCTTGGACAATGGAATGGTATCTCCAATGGAGAATGGAGGAGGGTGGGCCTAATGCATTGTATGGAGCCACTTGAATGAAGGAGGGAGATCTGCAATACACTGTATTGAGCCACTTGGATGCTGGAGGGGATCTGCAGTGCATTGTATTTAACCCCTTGTATACTAGAGAGATCACCAACATATTGCTTCACAATGCATTGGCGATCTCTCTAGCATCCAAGGGGTTAATTGCAATGCATTAGAGACCTCCTCTGGCACACAAGGGAGGCATCATGAAGGTCTCATGTACATTATTGCTGTACAGGCCCATTGAAGACACAGGGTTGTGTGTGACTTGATGGTGGTCTCAAAAATGCTTTGAATGATCTCTATTGACATGGATGGATTTAGGTAACGCCAAGAAAGAAGAAAAGAAAGAAAACCCTGCTGTTCTAGCACACTACCCAGGCTAACACTTAGTATATACTGTAGTCCCACCTTAAAGGGATAGTAATGTTTCATAATAAATGCAGCTCTAATTAATCATCATAGTATTTGGACTTTGGAGAGTGTTATTTCAATTCTGTCAGAGTTGTAGTTCCAGAGTAATTCAATGACAAAGTGTCCCCCTCCCACCACTTTTACTGATGTAACACTGCTCAGCCAGATCAGAAGGGAAGTGCCCAGGTAGATTGCAGAGAGGGACAATCTTCAATTAAGATAAGGGAAAAACCTGAAAAGCTTGTCAAGGGGGGCAGGGCTTTCATTGTTCTCATAGCAAGAAGATTGTCCCCTACTGTTATCTGTCTGGTCTATAGACTGCATTCCACATCTGAGAAGAGATGGCTTACACTAGGTAAAAGGGGCGGGAGGGGGAAGTTTGCTTGTGAATATCTCATAAACCATAAAGGTTTGAGAGATAAGACTTATATCATTATTCATGTTTTTTTAATGCCTACAAAATAAAATAAAGTTAAAACAAAGTATTACTATCCCTTTAAGAGGAGGTACCCTAGACATAACACTTATTAAAGATACAAATAAAATCACAAACATAATTGCTGGAGCAGATACCGGCTTGCCACTACAATAATAATACCAAAAATGAAAAGGAAGAAAAAGTGGATGAAGGTAGATATATACTAGATTTCAATCTTTGTGGAAAGCTGGAATATTGGCCAGGTATCATGTATATACTTTGATGAATATAGCATTACTGGCAAGGTGGATTATGCCCTGGCATTTAATTTTTCTTTTGTGAATTTTAGTGGCAAGCCAGAAAATTTGCCCCGGTAGTATATGCTTTTTTCTATGAGTAGTGTATCTCATTATATAAGCTGTGATATATTAATCCTTTAGACAGTAGCTCTTTTTCATTTGGAGCAAATACTCGTAGTACAAGTCACTTTCTGTATAGCTGATTGGATGCTACCTGACAGTATATGACATCCTGGGTTACAACATTTGTTATTTCCGTGCATGTGTTATATGGGATATTTGTCATTTAGATATTCAGTCTGTATTGGATCATGATACACTTTTTCTTCCTTTTCATTTTTGGTACTATTTGTGTAGTGGCAAGCTGGTAACTGCCCTGGCAATTATCTTTGTGATTTTATTTGTATCTTTAATAAATATTAAGTCTTAGGGTACCTCCTCTTAAGGTGAGAATACAGTGTTAGCCTGGATAGTGTGCTAGAACATCAGGGTTTCCTTTCGTTTCTTGGCATATTTTATTTTTCATATTTCATGTAGCACCTTGTATGTTCCTAGTATATCTTAGTCTTGGATAGGTTATTACTGTGAGATTGAGTAAGTTATTTTTGTGTTACATGTCTAGGTAATGCCATATAGCACCCATCATATGATTGTGGCCCCCAGTTCCATTCACTGTTTCTTGACAGAGACAATTCCCTTGGCCTAAACAAGCAAGAACAAAAAATTATAACCCCTTGGTTGCTAGGGAGAGATCTCCAGTAGATTGCTTTGCAATACATTGGGAATGTTTCTAGCATTCAAGGGGTTAAATAATAACATGTAAATCAGAATATAAACTGGTGCAAGGACATTGAGGGTGCTCTGACCACACCCACAATTCAGATTGAGTTTGCACTTGGCAGTTGCCTTCTCTGCCTAATGGGAAATCTGGTCCTGTCTACTGAACATGTGCATCCATTATCCTATGTGCAAAATGTCTGTTCTTTTTATTAATTTTAAATGCTAATATCTCCAGTTCTACAGTTTTGATGTACTAGCTTAAAAAAAGGCATGTAGAACTCAGCATGTCCCTTCTCCTTGCCAATTTTAGTGACAATCCATGAGCTAGTTTGGGCTGTAGGTGTGACTAAATTTTACATCAAGCCAAATGGGATAAATGTATTATTTACTCGTAAGCTACACATCAACTTTTTCTGAAACTTGTATGGTTTGAAAGGACTGCCAAGCAAACCTGTAATCCAAATTTCTATCCAATTTTAGTTCTGCAATGAAATGTTATGAGCAGAATGGAAATGTTAAATCCCACTGAACCCTCGTTTAAGCATAAGAGAAGCCCTACCAGGCTTCTATGAGTTAAGAAAAATGCTGAGTATGGAACCCTCAACTGTATTTGTGTTTGACATTCCTGCTCTAACTATTTAAAATTACCTATCATTTGATTTACAACTCCAGAAACATTAATGCTGTTACAGTGGCAGCATTAAAAAACGCACTTTCCCTTGAAGCTCACCAGTAATATTACTAATAAATATAGTAAAGAGAACAGGCCCTAGCACTGATACATGAAGTACTCCATTAGTAATTAATCCTTCCTCTGAATATTTCAGTCAACACTTCATCAAGTCAACTAAACAACTTTGAATCCAGCCTCATGCCTCTTGTTGTGCAGCTTTTTATATGGAAGAGTGTGGAAGGCTTCACTAATAGATAAATTACACCTACTTCCCCATTCTGGTCTATGATTTTAGTTACAAAGGCCTAAATTAAGAAACGTTACATTAATATGGCCAAGTGCAATTATTTCAAGAAACAGGAATAAAAACACCCATATATGATAGTATAAAATAATGCATATATATTTATATATATATACACATAGTGCCATTATAAAGGAAAAAACCTAATGGCTGACAGCAATTTAATATATGTGTTATGACAGAAATTTCCAAATCTTATTCTCCAGCACATTGAAAGGAAAAAGGTTCTGGGCACTCAACCATTTCACGTTAGCCAAATTCACAAACCTTTTATGAGGTGCTTACCTTAAAAAACAGGAATTTACATGTTTAAAGGGGAAAAAAGCACTCAAACCAGGTTATATTTATAAAAAATATACATACAGTATTTTAGACAATTTATTAATATGAAAGCACTGTAATAACAAGTAAACAAAAATAAACATAAATAATAAACTGAAACAACAATGCTTACATTAAAAAACTGGCTAGCTATTACATATATATTAGTCAACAGCATGAGTCATACATAAATAAATGATATCATTACTAAATAAATTGTTGATTAAGAAGGAAATACTGTTATCTGTTACATGAACAGTATCTAACTTTGCTGCACACCCCTCTGGTACTTATATTGTTGATATAAACAATGCTGTGGCTTTTATTTCTCCAAATCAAACTGTTTTTTTTCATTTGGACCTACCTCACTTTTCAGTTTTGGGACTGGCTGTTATATGGGTTTATTTATTACTTTTTTTTCTTGTGGAGCTATGTGTTGTGGTCTTTTTGCAAGCATTTTACTCAGGTTGCAATTATATTGCTTTTCTTTATTATATTTTCCTTGGTTCTGTGTGTTTTCTATCTTTATATGGTCTGTGAGTAACTGAGATTCATATGTTGCCTACATCCTTCTCTTAGCATAAAACATTATTAGGCATTCTGTTAAATGCATCTTCACTTTTGTATTTGTTGTCATTCATTAAGACTAGAGTAATAATAATCCTTTCAGTTCTTCCTGTATATTTGTACATATATTTTTCGTTACTCCTTTCCTTATGCTTTTTCTGATGTATATGTGTGCTTGTGCACTTTGGGGTAACATCATTTGCTGCAGTCATCAGCACTAGGGGAAAAGTTCAGTCTCATGAGGGTTCATAAGCCTGGCATTTTGTGATTTTCTCTATCTTGATTAAGGTCAGTGTAGTGACCAACATTTTGACCTAATACATTTGCTGTGTTCAGCTTATTAAATTCACAGTGGTGTAGCACTTTCTTTCTCTCAAGGTTTACAAAAATAATAGTCTATAATTGAGATGTGAAGAATAATTGCTCTCTAGTTAATCTACATGTAGTCCCATATGCAGCTAATCTAACAAGAATTCAGGTAGATAATTCAGTTTGACTGGGAGACAGATTGACACATAAATCATGTTCCAGCAAACTCACAAATACTTAAATAATTTTACCGTGCTAACAAGTTTTTGTTTAAACTTAATCATGTTTAAACACTTTAAAGAAATCAACCAATAAAATGTATTTTTTAGGCTTTCATTTAAAGGTGAACCAAAAAGACAACCCAGCAGTCACTAAAATTAACTTAAAATACAATTTATTGTGCAAGATCATTATTCATTTTGAGTCTTGAATGTATACTCTAAGCATAATGTTGTATCCAAGAGCTGGCACAAAGGGTTGCTTAGCCGGTTTGCAGTATGGTAATGTCTCTACAGCTTGAGTGTTTCCTGTAGAGAAGGCTAAATAACATCACATTACCAGGTCTCCCAAAGTTCCAGCTTAGCAACTGCTTTGTCTTTGAAAAAATAATGAAGCTTAAGATTCCCTGATGAATTATTCAGAAGGTACATGAAGTACAAAAAAAGTTCTTGTTTATCCTGTGTTATAAAAGACAAGGATACTAGTGACAATTAGTGTAAATATTGTTCAAAAGATTTGGGTTATAAGTTATCAGAATCTCTTTTTACTATAGTTAACCAACTTAAATATATTTATAGATTTTTATATAAGACAGTGACATCTTTATTAGCAAAAGCACAAACCTAGATTATTAATCCCTTCAGGGCCAGAAGGGGCACAACACATTGTTTCTCTCCACACTTTGTTAAAGAGAAGCAATAACTTTAAAATATGTTTCTTAGTTTGATCCTTCCTAAGTAGGTGGCCTTCATACAGCTACATGTGTATTGGAACTGTCATAATCCATAGATGGTGTATTTATCCAAAAAAGCAAAGGGGGGAGAAAGAATCCCAAAAAAGTAGGTCTCATAAGGGCACATAATGATAAACTATAGCACCTAAGTGGAACTATTTGTCTAAGTAAAGTCGGGGAATAGTATAAAACGTAACTATTATTTGAAACATCAAAATAAAAAACTATGTAAATTAAAGAAAAACAATTCCCACTTCCTTGTGTATCCCATATAATACTCATGCAATTCTTATCACTTTCTGTTACTAATGAAAGAACTATCTTCTCTTCTTACTGTAGAAAGTCTTTCTTTCTGGCTGTAAAGAGTTATTTTATCTAATAAAAGATAAAAAATATAATTCTAGTCAATAAAGTATTGGCTAGATATAATAACAACACCTGATGTTAATCACCATACAATAACCCTTCTAGATATGGTGGTTCTTGAACGTCAAAGTCTTCTATATGAACCACCTATTACGGGAGTCTTCTATTTAAATATCGGTAGTTACACTAAACTAGTTTGTTTGCTTACAACACAATATATTGCATAAGTCTTGTCATTAAGTGAAATGAATGGACCTCTACATCGGAATTCCTATGTGGAGCTCATGCACTCGAGTGTTCTAAGTAACACCTCAATTTAAGTCTGACATACTGTTTTATATTTTAGATACATCTAAAAACGCCTGACGCATGTTTCTCCCGACCGGCTTTGTCAAAGGTCAGTAGGACGAAACACACGTCAGGCGTTTTTAGATGTATCTGAAAGACAAAACAGAATGTCAGACTTATTCAAGATGATACAATGTTTTTAAGCAAACAACCCCACTTTTCCTTAATAGTATGTGGTAAAAAAAGAGACATCAGCAGACACAGGAAGGGAGCACTCAACAGATCCCATCAAAACCATAAGCTATAAGTTTATGTTTTATTTCATACCTTAAAAACATAAAGAAAAGGGAAAAGCATAAGAAAAGTGAGTGACAAACAGTACTGCACAATTCACACACGACATTTAATCATGTATTAACACAAAGAATATCTGTTTTTAAATAAGAAAAAACAGGAAGGTGGCAAGTAAGATGCAAATAAAACCTATAAACTATGTAGTTCACATGAATGATGGCATAGACCCTAGTATGGTACACGCACAATCAGATAAGTGCACCATATGAGTTCCAAACTCCATGCTATAGTTCAGTGCAACATCAGAAAGGAGAAAATCCAATAAGAACATGAAGAAAGTATAATTAAATCTGTTAACCTTAAAACCTTACTAACATATTGTCATGGTTTGTTTGACTCACAGACACAGAGTTAAGATAAAAACACAACTTTATTGAAAAACAGTTAATAAGAACTCTCACAGGTCCTGAACAAACACATATGTTACATACACACGACAGGTTCAAATAGCATAGCATACAATGATACAATGTATAGGCTCTACCGGCCTTGCCAAAATACCGGGTAAGGCAGCCTGGATGATGGCACAACGAGATGAAGGAGGCTCTACCGGCCTTACCAATATACCGGGCAAGGCAGCCTAGAAGATGCACACAAGGATTAAGGAGGCTCTACCGGCCTTGCCAAAATATCGGGCAAGGCAGCCGAGAAGGTTGCACAGAGAACTAAGAAGGCTCTACCGACCTTGCCAATATACCGTGCAAGGCAGCCTAGAGGGTAGCACAATATGATAGAGGAGGCTTACCGGCCCTACCAATATAGCGGGTAAGGCAGCCTATGACAGAAGTGACACAGAGGATCGGAGGCCCTACCAGTGCTATAACGGAGATAGCATTAGCAACCGGTATAGAGTGGAGCAAACCAGTACCGCGTACTGGACAAACACAGAGGCCCTACTGGTGCGTAACGGAGGCAGCACAAGCAACCGGTGATAGAGTGAAGCAAACCAGTATCATGTACACGGAGGACCTACCGGTGCTATAACGGAGGCAGAACAAGCAACCGGTGATAGAGTGGAGCAAACCAGTACCGCATACTGGACAAACACCGAGGCCCTACTGGTGCTATAACGGAGGCAGCACAAGCAACTGGTGGTAGAGTGGAGCAAATCAATATCATGTACACGGAGGCCCTATCGGTGCTATAACGGGGGCAGCACAAGCAACCGGTGATAGAGTGGAGCAAACCAGTACCACACACTGGACAAACACGGAGGCCCTACCGGTGCAATAACGGAGGTAGCACAAGCAACTGGTGGTGGAGTGGAGCAAACCAGTATCATGTACACGGAGGCCCTACCTGTGCTATAACGGAGGCAGCACAAGCAACCGGTGATAGAGTAGAGCAAACCAGTACCACACACTGGACAAACACCGAGGCCCTACCAGTGCTAAAATGGAGGCAGCAAGCAACCGGTGAGAGTGGAGCAAACCAGTACCGCGTACTGGACAAACACAGAAGCCCTATCGGTGCTATAATGGAGGCAACACTAGCAACCGGTGTAGAGCGGAGTAAACCACTACTCTGTCAGTCAGTGCCAACTCGGAGGCCAGAAGCCTGTAAACAGTGGTACCACCAAAGGAAGACACCAGGAGTCAGAATATCAACGAGGCGACCGGAGTCAAGCGGAATGCAGCCAAGTCAGGATCCAGGAACAGGAACAACAGCCAGGCCGGGTCAGGATACCGGAGCAGCAACGTCAGCCAAACCGAGTCAGGAACGGAAGCAGGAACGTCAGCCAAACCGGGTCAGGAACGGAAGCAGGAATGTCAGAAGTCCAGATTGGTACACAGGAACGATTCTGGAGAACAGACTGGCTCTCTGGGTAGGTGCACAGGCACTAGGACAGGAGAGGAGTCAAACAGGCCCCAGTTGACACAGGAATCCATAGGCAGGCGATCACTGACATAGAGACACCACGAAAGGGCAGTGAAAGGGTGCAGGAACCCAGTCTATATAGGCAGTACTGGGCGGACTAATCACATGCAACCAATGGAAAGCACCCACAGTTAACTGACAGGGGAAGCCAGCAATCACGGGCACCGTGATACATATGAAAACAAGATGGTCAATAAATGAGATGAAAAGTTGAAACATCCTTTGACATATTTAAAAATCTCCACTTTTGAACATGTTAGTAATTCACAAAGTCTAGCATTATCAATATAATTTGGATACAATAACATTTAAATGGATTTGGTGCAAATATTCTAAAAAAGTTTATAAACAAACGCTACATGCATGATAACTCTTCATTATAACTCTTCATTATAAATAAACAGAGGCACATTGTGGCTTGAGTTGATGTCCACTGGTGACCTAAATTTAAAGACCCAATTTTCTTCAGATCTCTTAAGTTTGGCACAATGGCACCTCCCCTTTCCTTGAAAACTGAACCTTGTCTACATTACAACATTCAAAAAACTGATGAGGTACGGGTTTGGTGATGTCTTTATTATTGATTGAGGCAATATGCATGTACAGTGCAGCCCACATACTGATCTTACATTGCAGACAGGTAATTAAATACATAATATGTGTTCTGGAACAATTATTCATTTCCAAGAGTACAAACATAGAGCATGTATATATATAAGTACAGGAGGTTTACTATTTAAATGTTGCCAACTATTTGGTGACCATGAAAAGGATGACATCAGAATGTTTCCAGCATCTCAAGGGTTGAGGGTTGCCAAACAGAGG
Organism: Rhinophrynus dorsalis; assembly: GCA_037306005.1. NCBI lineage: Eukaryota > Metazoa > Chordata > Amphibia > Anura > Rhinophrynidae > Rhinophrynus > Rhinophrynus dorsalis. Next base: position 266,786,754 of record CM074720.1, on the reverse strand, counting down.
GCGACATTTCAATAGTATATTAAATAGTAATTAGTCCTTGTCTCCCTGGGTGAAAGAGAAGCTGGTGCTGTGAAACAAAAGTCCCGGTGGAGGAGGTCGCAAATGGAGACTTGAAATGGCAGCAGCTGGAGTGTATCATCAATGGGGTTAACGGCTGATTTTAAAGCACTTTTAAAGTGGATCTTGTCCCTTCTGTGGGCTGTGTGCTAGCTGGGACCTCTTCCACTGGGACTTTTGCTTCCCAGCATCAGCTTCACTTCCACATGGGAAGACAAATACTCATTACCATGTAATATACTATTGAAATGTCACCCTCTATTTGGTGACCCTTAAGCATGAGACATCAGAATGTCGTCCTTTCAATGTGGGTGACATTCTGATGTTGCCCTGTTCATGGTCACCAAAAATAGGGCAGCATTTCAATAGGATACCAGTACAGGAGATGCATGTCATAGCCCCACATCTATACATATCCAGCCAGGTTGGTCTCACAGCTCACTGTCATGGAACACATTGGGGTAGAATGATTTGGCGAATGCTGGGGATTTTTGTTAGCAGCGAACTTACCTCCCTCACTTAAAAGAATAAGTAGATGCGTTTTAAATAATTTTCCAAATGTAGCTAAATTCCATTATGGGTTTATTGTTTTAAAAGGGGCAATAAACTTAAAAATAATGTTTATGTTATAGGGCTTTTCCTGCTCATTAAAACAAGCATACCCCCACTTCTGGAAGTTTTCTTCAATAATTATAATAGTTCAAACTGTCAGGGAGTGAGTTCATTATATCCTAACATTCAATCTGTCAGAAAGTGACTCAGCAGTTTCTGTTCTATGGATAATTGTTTGTCAATGACTCACTTCTCTCACAGAATGCAACAGAATTACTAATTGAAATATGAACACTAGATGGCACTGCTAATGGAAAAGTCTCGTAATATGTAGCTTCTCCTCCAAAAAGTTTACTGCTCCTTTAATAGTTAAAAACATTTAGAGTGGTTAATATCTAAAGAATCTTTTCAATTTTAGTATATGTGCTATGAGTTTAATATATTTCATATTTAGATCAACTTTATAGGTTTTGATGGAACATTTCCAAGTTTTGTATTGTGACGTTTCTCCTTCTATTTCTTCTGTGATAATTAACCTTGATTGTTCTCTGTTTTGCTTATAATCTAAATAAAAAGGTATTTACAAAAAAATCTAATGAGCTGAACTCTCTTCCTAAACCCTAATGTAGAAAAGAGTTATAATTAATAGTGGAGCAATTCTGGAAAAATTTGCCTGCATCATAGGGGAAAAATACATGTTTCAAAAGGTACAGTAATATTTTGTTTGCAAAGCAGCTCAGTTTGTTCAACATATGGAATAGTACTGCTAGCTGATGCTCTTATTCTCCAAAACTGTATAGTTATGATGTAATTTTATGCTAAAGTTGATCCCTCCCCTTCTCCCATTCTGATGCCACCTCACCTCAGATCTGAAGTCGGCTTGACTGGAAAAATCTCAACAAGGGACAATCTTCCCTCAGTCAGTATAAGGAAAAACTACAAACAATATTACTTCTATGAGCGCTAAATCCCACAAACGTAATGTCGAAAGTCCTACCAGTCCAAATTAGATCTAGAAAAATAGCCCAAAGAAAGCAATAAAATCTTCTATGGATGCGGTGCGGCTCTTCAAAATGGATCCTCTGACACTTCGTCTCCCCACGATCATATATAATCCAGTGGAAGCGACTATACTAAGAGGCTAGTATATGCCTCAGGAACAAGTGAGTAGAACCATTGGGCACAAAAGAGGTGATTTTCAACGGTGATGGTTCATTTAAAGTATTGACAGTCTACACTTAGTGTCAGGTACCTCATGCGGCGGCTGATCGAGCCGACTGCATTTGTCTCCAGCTGCTCCTGCCACATTGTCTGCCCCATGTTGTGCCTGCGTTCAGGTAGGTTCCTCTTGTGTTGGCAGCACAGCCGCTGGTGTGTCTATTGTGGCTCTAGCCGCCTCTGTGCTGGCTCTCGGTGGCAGGTGACGTCATTATTGGGCTCATTCCAAAGGCATGGACGTGTGCTCCATTTAAAGAGACAGCAACCTGTTGGCTGCTTCTCCTCTTCCTCCCTTTCTTCCTACTTAAACTGCCTGGACACAGGGCTTAGTTGCCCTTTCTTTGGTGTCCAGTGCAGTTCTTGTGTTTGGGCTTTGTGTATGATCTGGCTTGTCCTACTATCCGACCTGGTGCTGACCTGTGGCTCTGTCTGATTACCCACTTCGTGTATGACCCTTGGCTTTGTCAGACATCCATTCTGGTGCAGACCTGTGACTCTGGCAGACTACCCGTTCTGTGTATGACTCCTGGCTCTGGCTGACTACCCGCTCCATGTGTGACTTCTGTTTTGTCTAACTATCTGTTCTGGTGTTGACCTGGGGCTCTGTCCACTGCGTATCCAGCATACCAAAGCACCAGTGGACATCCTTTCTGGTGCAAACCTGTGGCTCTGGCTGACTACCCTCTCCGTGCATGACCCCTGGCTTGTCTTAGTATATGGAAAAAACCTGCCCTCCTTGCTGAATACTAATTGAAGATTGTCTCTCATTGTTATCCTCTGTCGGATCTCAGCCTAAAATGCTGATGTTGGGAAAAGGGACAAGAGGCATCAACTTCAGCATAAAATTATATCGTAACTATACAGTTTTGGAAAATAAGAGCATCAGCCAGCAGTATTATTCTTTATGTTCAACAAACTGAGATGCATTATGAATAAAATATTAACTATCCCTTTAAGTGGCACATTTATCACTTTAAATGTTAGAGAGATTTCCAATGCATTGCACTCCATCCAAACCCCTGATCAGTCAGCATACCTTTATTTATTGCCCACTCCAGTTCCATAGATATTACCTTTTGCACCCGCTCCAAGTTTTCTCTGAAAACATCCTAGATAGTTATGTAACATGGGAACTCAGCAATGTTTTGAACAGACTGTGGAACTGAACAGACTTTATGATTCTGTGTTGCTTGACCTGGGAAAGTGTGCTGAAAAGAGAAAAGAAAAAACTTACAACGATAAAACAGTTTCTTCTTTTTCCTTTTTCTTTTCCCTTTTCACACAAATTCTCCTTCACTCATTCAGTCTGCTTTATCATCATATCTTTATTTCACATATAGTAATAGAACTTATTCTTTTAAATGCATGTATGTTTAAAACATGCACGATAGCTTAAAGGGGTGTTTTTAGCAACATAGTATGCGGCCTTTTGCTCAGTAGCTTCCCTGCTGAGGTATCTCCTGAATGAAGTAAACAGGTATTGTGTTTTGAAGGGGCGAGTGGATTTGACCTATATAGAGGGATTTGTGTAGTGTTTACTCCTCTGTGGGTCTCACCTAACTCCCAGAAAAAAATAATATATAATTGATTATACAAAATGTGGGAACATTAATGATTTTTATATTAATTTTAAGGATATATCCAGAATATATATAAAAATACAAGATGTTACATACCTTTTGCTTTTGTATAATAAATTACATATTATTGTTCTTCTGTGTGTGGTTCTGTATTCTATCCCTTGTGCTGCAGATACATGAAACACTAGATTCACTATCCTATATAATAATTCGCTAAAACGTGTGTAATGCTGCCACAATCACGCGTAGTAGAGACTGCTGTGTGTGCTGCAGTGATGCGCAGTAGAGACTGCTCGCGCCGCGGCTGATACAGAGCTGGGAGCTCCAAAGGAGCATCCAGCTCTGTATCAGCCACGGCTCGGGCAGTCTCTACTGCGCATAACTGCCCCACAACCAGCTGACTGTGGCCCGTGTAACGGGCTCTACAACTAGTATATATATATTTACTGGTGTATTTATATTTTCACTCCTTTGGTGCCTGTCAGCATGCCAAGTGAGATATTTCATTGTATCCTGAATGTCACTGGTGATGTACCAGTTGTAACTTCAACTGGGTGGATTAAAATCTATGGATTTTGTATATTCGATTATGCTCTGTATCAAGCATATTTCATTATTTTTATACACTGGTTTTGTTGCTTGTTTTTTATGTTCTTAAATGATGCGATGCATATGATGCTAGTTTTTGGGGTATTGTGACATTGTAGCCAGTTCATTATATAGGACTACATTTGTATCATTTGTGCGTGGAGAACATTAGTCTCGGATACAGTATATACCTGTGAGGTTTACATCAGTTCTATAGTGCGTTTTTTTCCTCATACTCTGATATAGTAGTGTAGGAATTTCTTTTGGCAAGCTAAGGGTGTATTTTACTATTGGTAATTCCATATTGGTATTGAATTTTTGTATTCAACTTAGTGTTCTCTCTGTACCCTCCCCACCAATATTAATTTTTCATGTATTTAAATGAAATATATTTAGGCAATTTAGGGCACTTGGATATATACTGTTTTACTTTTGTTTTTTCAATTGTACATTCTAGTAGCGGTTTAAATTTATAGCTTTAAGCTGCCCATTTTATAATTTATATTTGATATTTTTTGCACAAAACTATCAATTTACTACATGATTTCTATGTCTATGCAATGAAGAAAAATGAGCTTCACTAGCATCTTCAAACAGTCCTTCCACCATGATTTTAAATTATGTTTTCTCTATATATCTACTGCATATTGGCTTTATTGGATCTATAGTACTTGAACACAAGAAAACATACTTTAGGAGTGTTTTAGATTGTTTGCAGGATTTTCCTACTACTTTGTTTTCATCCAATGTGTTCTATAAACTGTAAACTATGGAAAGCATTTATACTGAAATGGATAGAATGGATAATGTTGGTTCCATTCTTTTTATATTATTTTATATTTTATATTCTCATGGGGCAAAATATGCAAGACTAATGCCTGTCATCAACAGATGCAGTAACAAAGCTCAAAACTTTATTTCCAAATGTCATAAATCAAGCTATCAGCAACACAGTTTTCCAAAATCTGTAACAGGAATATTATAAGATCCCCAAAGATTTGTCTGCACAACAATAATTTAATGAAATTGACTGTACCAATGCCGGAAGGTTTTCATGAGTCTTTTACTCATCTTGCTCCAAAATACTTAACCTTTTTGTTTTCTCAGTACCGTATCACCTGTATGCCAAATTAACAAACCAAACAAATGTATCTAAAATTCAAACTCAATGCAAAAGGTTACTTTCAAAGAGAAACATATAAATGTAGTCTTGCCAATTTTTTACAGAAAAACCACATACAAGTCACACAAAAAAGTGGTGTGCGTGAAAGATTCAGATTTACAAATTCCTGCTATTATTTTAAATCATAAAATATGTTACCACAGGAAAAGGATAAAATCTGGTCGACATGAATCATTAATTTTGCTATAAATAGAATAATATGTGGATTATAGTAACCATTCAGTGACAAAGATGCTAGCAAAATGCTGTAATTAATAATAATTTTAGCAAATAATCGAAATATAAGGCCTTATGCTGAAAGCAATACATCAGAAAACCTACTGTACAATAGGGGGATAAAAATTCCCATTGATTCAAATAGGGCTTTAAAGGAACACTAAAAACCTCCTAATAATAACCCTGTTTACCTGAGCCTCCTGCCAGAAACTGTCATGTCTACCTCCATGACATTCTGAAATTATTGAACGTGTTTTTTTGACCAAAGGCACATAGGCAAAATTCATAAGGGTTATTAGAATTTTATGGCCATAGTAAGGTAAATGGGAGGTTAGTATTAGTTATAATGAAAGCGACTGTCCCTCCTTTTCATGCCAGGATTATATTGGCTAGTCTGTATATCAAACATTTCTCTCTCTACCCTCCTACAGATAGTCCATTCCCAGTTACTCTGCTGAAAGTGCATAAAAAATGAATGAATGAATCGATTTGCATGAAAATACAGCAAGTGTATTTTGTTGTTCGGATACTTCATGCACCGTTCCATTAGTATGCCGTTTTTATGTGAATCTCACAAAACATGTAATTTTTGTCTAATTTCAATTATGTTGTGGAAATAATGCAAATGTCTGTTATGGACCTTTAAAAACACCAAAAAATAGATAACACTAGAGAATCCAATAAGAATTACATATAAGATTACATGATCTGATAATGATAATCCACTGTTACAGATGATAATGAAGCAATGGAGACAGAATGACAATATATTGAAATGAACATAAGGATGAAGAATGTTGTATACAAAATGGAGAGGGTATGGTAGTCAATAAAAAGTTGTCACATGTATATACCTCGAAAAAAGGAAACAGATACACATAACTTGAAACAAAAATCCCAGACAAAGACAATATAAAAATATTCAAAAGTCCCTTATAGTAGATATTAATAAAAATCTTATTATCAGATAGGTTCTTCTACTGTACTTCCAGAGAGCAAATGAAGCATATACTTTATGAAAGCCTGTAAGTATATATAAAATGACAGGATAAATATCTAGAGGGAAGATAATACAAACCATGCCTCCTGGTATGGAATTCCCACACAAAGAATATCCACTGTTAGGAGACAGATGATACTCATAGCCTTACAAGCTCCCTGCACTGGTTACAGTCAGACTAGCAGTTTCTGGAGGTATTATCAATGTTAACTCCACTATGGCTACAGTTCTTCATGGTCCACTTATACATATTCCAAAACGTGGTACAGTGTACTCACAGTTAGGGATAGGTGAAAAGTCTTGTTTTCTTCTCCTGGGAATATTGGAGAAAGAACACAGTGTTCTGATTTTCCTGTAGAGTTTCCTGCCCTTAGAGAAACCCATACATTTTCTGCAGTTTTTATGATATGACAGATTGTCTTATGAGAACAGTTCCATTTACCTCTTATGTTTTCAATGCTGGCAAAACTTCCCACCCCCATGCTATAAAAACCCAGACCTTCCTACCATGCAGCATGTTATAGAATAAGCAGACAGTAGAGAGAAAACAGAGAGAGCACTGAGAGAGCACTGAACAGCAGTATGAACAGTACAAGTCAGCTGCTTGTGCCTGCTCACGTCAGTGGACAGCCTTCTAAGGTGATGACAAGTGTGACAGTAGGGGACCCTCTGTCACATTTTTCATCATCAAGCAGTCCCATAGAGCATCAAGAGACTGGTACTGGTGGTGATGAGAGTGAGGGTGAAAAAGAATGGGATAAAGAGATGTAATTGATGGTGGGCACCACCACCACCACTACCACCAGAAGTGACATTCTGGCCTTTGCACCAGGGCCAGATATTCATCTGTCTAAGCAACAGGATGATGATAAGCAGGTTAGTGTGCCACATACCACCATGGCCTCCATTGGATTAGGTTCAAGAAGCAGTGGTGGTGTTTCTGGTGGAGAAGAAGAAAAAGAAGGCCATTCTTCACCGAGCCTCTTCTCACTGCTGGAATATTTCCTTTGGGGAAGGCACAGTACACATATCAGGAAGTGCACTTTGCACTATTATTTCACAATGTTTCTTTGCACACAGTCTGCACATTGGAACTGTTGATAAGCACAGTTCATTTCTGTTCTTAAGGGAAAAATATTATTCTAACATAATGATTTTAGAGGAGGGGCAGGAGAAGAAGTATAATTGGCCAAGTGGTGGAGGCTTCTTCCTTAGCAGCAGCACTGGAGCTAATGGCAAGATGAACCATAATTGTACCTCCACCAGTCTCATGTCACTAGTGATGGTCTCATTCCCATGTAGCAGCCTAATCCTCATGCTGCTTACATGACTCATCAGCAGGAATTACATCAGTAGCATATGCCTGAATGTCACTAGTGATATTTTCCACCACCAAGCATCTAGCACTGAGCCCTGCATCACTAGGCTAGCCTGAGATCTGCAAAAAATATTTTTCAGGGCTTGTTTTTTGCAAACCTGATGCCTGCAAATATTTTTTGAAGCCCTCAATCAATTATTTTCAAACCTAGCCTTGCTGTAATATTTTGAATGTTTCACTTTCAGTAAGCCATCACAACTTATTTTTCAGGCTTTTCTTTCTGTAAACCTGCTGCCATGATAACCTTTTTTTTTAAAAAGATAAATAATGTAACAAAGTATTTGCATCATCAGTGCAATTTAACCTTCCATTATTATCCGATTATTGTGATCAGTGGTCTTAGCAGTGTCCCAACAGTAGTAGATGGTATCAATCCTTCAAATATCTCAACCTCATTCTCAGTGCTGCTATCAACAGTACATGTGCTGTGGGTTTCCCTATCTTATTTGGTTTTGTCCAATTCTGCTACCTGATACTCAGATGGTATTAGATCGATGCTCATTTTTTGGAATTGTAAGTCAAACAATACTGCTGCTTGATAGACGTGTCCAGCAGTCATTAACCATGTAACCAGCTGCACTGAAAACCCATTCAGAATGAAAGCTTGCTGGAGGGTAACTCAGAGTTTCCACAGCAGTACACATCAATGCTGGACACACACTGTCATATGTGTCACTAGCCAATTGGTCCATTGTTTTCCCCCAAATCATCAAGAACAATTGGAAGATTTTTAAATAAAAACCCATGACTGGGTTTAAACGTGGTGCAAATCTGTGTTCTTTTGGCAAATGCTGGTCCTGTTTTGAGCTATAGTAAAAAGAAAAAGATATGGCTTGAATCAGCCCCTCCTGGCTTCTATAAGTCTACTGGATGTATTACACGTAACTCCATGAGGAAAACAATAATTTTTTAGACATCCACAGACCAATAAGTAGTATACCATCAAACATCACATCGCATGCACCTCTAATTTTCTAATTTATATGATCACTTGCCGTTGTGGTTTGTGCTACGTGGGCAGTAAGACTTTGCTCTTAAAGAACAGATGGCTGGACACACAGTAATTCATACAGCATTCAAGGATAAAAAAAATTGGACAAACCTGTTGCTAAACACTATTTAGCTAGGAACCAATTTTAGTTTTATGGGAATTGATCATTTACCTGCTTTGAGAAGAGCTGGCAGCAGGTCAAAAATATTATTCCAACGTGAAAGCTATTGGATTTGTGAACTCAACACTAAGCCCTCGATACTATTACCAACGCTAAAAAAAAAACAGGCATGTTTTTTAAGTCAGGTTTTAGTATCCTATTACCCGAGTTGTAAAATAAGCAGTATTATATGCACCGACAGTGAAAAAAAAGCCTATAGAAAATAACTAAAAACTATGTGCAAGTATTATTATTACCTACGTTCAGTATTACCACGTGTTTTGCGGTTACATTTTCTGTCAGTAATCCTGCTCCTCAGAGTTGAGGTGTAGAAGCCACAACAGCGATTTCAAAACCATCATTGTTTGAATAAAAGCAGTGTGGAATACAGTATACATCATAGAAATCCAAGAGAGAGTGCCCCCCTTTGACATATTATCTCCCTTTGAAATTTGAGTTATAGTGCTGCCATGACCTTCTTTCATAGATAGAAAGACAGATCATACCACACCAGTCCACCACCACCATACACATCTGACACATAAATTGTAGATCGTCATCTTTTTTTCTTTTTTTTTTCCTCTTTACAAATAATGGCTAGGAAGCATAGCAGCAGGAAAATATTGGTGTGTTCAGGACTCTGGTCCTGAGACATTTTGATTTGTAGGACTTAGGCTTGCTAAACACAAGCCCTGAGAAAATTTGTTTTGTAGGCGTTAGACTTGTTAAGAACAAGCCCTGATAAAAAAATGTGTTTTTAGGACTTAGGCTTGTTAATCACAAGCCCTGAGGAAAAAATGGTTTGTACTCATCAGGCTTGCCAAAAACAAGCCCTGAGACAAAAAAAATGATGCCCTACTGGCCTAGTGCCAGCAGTTCATTACATGTTGGCCATTGGCAAATGACACTGGTGACATTCCAGCATTTGCTACTTCTGTAATTGCTGCTGCTGAGTTGTCTAAGCAACAGGAAGACTAAACCGCACCAAGGGACTGGGATCAACAGCAGTGATATGAGACAGTAAATGGTACTTGATGGTTCCACTTGCCACTAGCTCCAGTGATGCATCTGAAGCAGTAGCAGCACCACAACTACCCCCACCACTTCAGGTGTATCAAGAGAAAAGAAGATTGCCAATAATTCTTCTCCTGCACCTTCTCCAAAATCATAGGTGTTTTGGAATACTAATTTTTCCCTCGAGAGCAGTACTGTGCCTTTCATCAGCAACTGTAATGCACACAATGTTTTTGTAAGGAAACATTGTGAAACAGGGGGAGGACTGGGAACAATTAAGACATTTGCATTCATATGAAACAAATGGAACAACTGCAACAAACACCTTGACGCTTGGGTCCGCAGTATATAATCATCTCTCAAGAAAACAAGTATTGCTGTTACTATGGTCTTTGTCCACTCCACTAAATACATTTGACAACAAGAAGACCTAGTAATAATAATTAATTGTAACGGGAACCCAAGTGTCACGATTTGTTAAGACTCTCAGACGCAAAGTTAGGTAAAAACACAACTTTATTGAAAAGTTTAAGACAACCCCATAGGATATCATACACATTCATACATATATCTTTATTGACGGGAAAAGCAATAATAACAATAGCGATACAAGCTCTACCGGCCCTGCCAATATACTGGGCAAGGCAGCCAGGACGTTGGTACAAGGAATAGATAGGCTCTACCGGCCCTGCCAATATACTGGGCAAGGCAGCCTGGAGACTAGTACACGGAGGAATAGTTGGCTCTACCGGCCTTGCCAATATACCGGGCAAGGCAGCCAGGACTGGTACTCAAGGATAGAGGCTCTACCGGCCCTGTAAATATACCGGGCAAGCCAGCCAATAGACAGACAGTGATTATACAGGCTCTACCGGCCTTGCCAATACCGGGTAAGGCAACCCAAGATGGACAATAGAATTAGGTTCTACTGGCCTTACCAAAATACCGGGCAAGGCAGCCTAATAAGGAGTGGATGGCAACCACTGAAGCCTCAGTGACTGTATAGGTGGCAACAGCAGTCACAAGGATGACGTAAGAGGTCAGCATAAGTGGCAAGCCAAGGAATGCCAGGGGACCACCCGTACCCACGTACTGGAAACACAGTAATGCACAATTCGATAATAGGCTCAAGGGTGGTGAAGCGAACCAGTACCTAGTACTGGGAGCAAGTCTAGAAGGTGCAACAAGCTGGGAGGCTAAGGAGCGAACCAGTACCCGCATACTGGGAAACCTGACACATGAGTTGTAAAAACAGCCGGGAGGTTGTGGAGCGAACCAGTACCTTGTACTTAGCCGGATAGCTAAGGAGTGAACCAGTGTCCACACACTGAAAAGTTAATCGTATCTAGCAATAACATCCGGATGGCTGTGGAGCGAACCAGTACCCACACACTGGGAACGCTATACGTATCGTGCAATAACAGATGGATGTGTCACGGTTTGTTAAGACTCTCAGATGCAAAGTTAGGTAAAAACACAACTTTATTGAAAAGTTTAAGACAATCCCATAGGATCTCATACATATACATACATATACATAGAAATGACAGGAAGGTGATGATAACAGCGAGTAAGGCTCTACCGGCCCTGCCAATATACCGGGCAAGGCAGCCTGGGCAAGCAATGGAAAGGTGGCTCTACCGACCCTGCCAAATACCGGGCAAGGTAGCCTATCGGATAACAAGGAGAAACAGGCTCTACCGGCCTTGCCAATATACTGGGTAAGGCAGCCTATCAGACTATCAGGAGTATACAGGCTCTACCGGCCCTGCCAATATACCGGGCAAGGCAGCCTAACGGAACACCATAGATATAGGCTCTACCGGCCTTGCCAATACCGGGTAAGGCAACCCCAAAATGGAAATGACTGGAAGGTTCTACCGGCCTTAACAATATACCGCCCGCGCGCTAGGTACCAACACTCTAAATGCAAATAAGCCATAAGGCAGTGGAGTGAACCAGCGCCGGCGCGCTGGGGACCAACAGACTCAATGATAGTAAGCCGTCAGGCAGTGGAGCGAACCAGCGCCCGCGCCCAGTGAACCAACAGACTAAATGAGTAGTAAGCCGTAAGGCAATGGAGCAAACCAGTGCCCGTGCGCTGGAAACCAACAGACTATATGTATAGTAGGCCGTAAGGAAATGGAGCGAACCAGCGCCCGTGCGCTGGGAACCAACAGACTAAATGTATAGTAAGCTGAAAGGCAGTGGAGCGAACCAGCGCCCGCTCGCTAGTAACCAACAGACTAGATATATAGTAAGCCGTAAGGCAGTGGAGCAAACCAGCTCCCGCGCTCTGGGAACCAACAGACTAGATGTATAGTAAGCCATAAGGTAGTGAAGCGAACCAGCGCCCGCGCGGTAGTAACCAACAAACTAGATGTATAGTAAGTCATAAGACAATGGAGCAAACCAGCGCCGGTGCGCTGGGAACCAACAGGGTGGAAATGTCGCCTGAGCGACCGAACAACAAGGTCACCACAGATGAAGGAAACTGGACGCAGCAGATGAACAGGAACCAGCACAACGATGGTCATCCGGATCAGGAACGGCAACGAGGACTGGCAGCAGGAAACAGCAACGTTGGGCGACTCCAACCGGAACAGGCACAGCTGATCAGGAGACTCAGGAACTGGACGAACTCAGGATAACAGGAACACAGCTAAAGGCCCATTAAGCTTCAGTAACATAATAAAAGTGGAGGCAGCCAGAGACACCACGAAAGGGCAATCAAAGGGTGCCCAAACTCAGTTTAAATAGGCAAGATGAGGTGGGCTGAAAGTAGACAGCCAATGGGATCCCCCTACAGATGATAGACACACAAAGGCAGCAATCACGGGCACCGTGATAGTATGGCTATGGAGCGAACCAGTGCCCACACACTGGGAAAGCTATACGTATCATGCAGTAACAGCTGGGTGGCTGTAGAGCGAACCAGTACTCTGTACTGGGAACGCTAATCGTATCCTGCAATAACAGCCGGGTGGCTGTGGAGCGAACCAGTACCCTGTACTTGGAACGCTAATCGTATCCTGCAATAACAGCCAGGTAGCTATGGAGCGAACCAGTACCCTGTACTGGGAATGTAATCGTATCCTGCAATAACAGCCGGGCGGCTGTGGAGCGAACCAGTACCTGCATACTGGATAAACCGGCAGAGAGTAGAAATGTCACCGAGGCGACCCGGGAACATCAGCTGACTACAGGCGAACTGGATAGGAACCAGCAGGTGGAAACAGGAACCAGCATTCAGACGATCAACCAGATCAAGAATGGCAGTGGGGACTGGCAGCAGGAAACGGTGACCAAACGGCAACTCCAACCAGATCAGGAACGGAAGCAGGAACCATTGGACAGGTAACTACAGGAACTAGATGATCTCTGGTAGCAGGAACACAGCAAAGGGCCCAGGAAGCTCAGGAACATAATGGATATACAAGTAGCATAGAGACAACACGAAAGGGCAACCAAAGGGTGCCCAGGCTCAGTCTAAATAAGCAATGCAGGGCTGGCTGAAAGCAGACAGCCAAATAGAGAGCCCCCTCTAGGTAATTGACACAAAAAGGCAGCAATCACGGGCACCGTGATACCAAGACGCCGGGAAGTCCTGGGCCATCATAGCGGAATCTTTGCTCCTGAAGTCAGCTGGGCGATGTCGGATGGACCGGTCGGAGGAAGTCCGGGAGAGTCAAACAGCTGTGAAGTCGACAACTCAAGGGATTCGATGACAGGTCGAATGGAGAGAGCCAGTTGAGCATCGCTGAGTCTCTAGATGCAGAGTTGAGCAGGGGTAGTCTGAGAGTATTCGATGCTCTGCCAAGTCATAGTCGGGAACTCCTGGAGATAGAGAGTGAATAGCTCTATATGCCTTTCAGTGATAGGAGTCAAAGTAGACTCTTTAGACCATCCAAGTAAGCACGACACGGGAGACTGCTTACTCCAAATGAACACACTTTATAGAACGGGTCAGGCTTTTTATACAGTTTTAGACTCATTAATTCAGGGGGTCAATCAATGAACACAAAAGGTCAACAACAATAGTATGTACACAATACAAAGAACCAGACGTGATTACATTAACTCACAACAGAGGGTCTTAGGACAGTACATAATAGTAGAATGACTGGAGTGGCTGGAATACACATCTCGGGGACAATGGGCAGAGGTTAGGGCCATTATTCGACTAGTTTGAATGTCCTGCTTTGACCATGACCAATCAAATGACCAGTTGGACTGACCCGTTGGCCAATCCCTGAGCTGCCTACGTGTCCCCATGTTAGGTTATGGAAGTCTTTTGCATGTCTGGCTCAGGGATTCGGTCCATCAGGCGTTCGCCTATTGTCCCCTCCGTGAGATCTGACCTTCTTTCGAGAATGTCCGTCCACTCCCAGGAACTCTCGACTGGTTGTCGAGGGAATAGTGTTGAATACCACTGGCTGTCGCAGCCCTCCCCCATGTAGCTCCATTCATCAACATTTGTTGGCTGCTTTAGTCGACCCAATATTCTCTTATAGTTCGAGTGTTTTTGTCACCATGGTCCCAAAAGGTTGTAAATCCAGCATCATTCCGTAGTAACGGCCTATGGCCCATTAAATCACTCCCCTTTTTTGGTCTCTATCTGGGGGGGGGATAAATAAAAAGGACGAAACAACACTCCCGTAGGCAAGGCAACCGGTTCTATACATCTTCCTGCCAGGAAAGGCTGTTTGCGTTCCGGTTCTTTCTGCCCGTCACGGTTCCCCAGAGATATTCAGGAGTCAGTATGGTATAGTAAAATGCAATTTATTAAAGTATAAGTGAGGTAGTACACAATAGCAATATAGCAAGAACAAGCAGAGGGTCCTAAGCCAGCAAGCACTGCTATCAGAAATAGTAGGCTGCCCAGATTGGCCACACTGCTGGAGACTAGGCCTCAGCCACTGGTAGTCTCTGCTAGAACCAGGAGCAGGAATTGGAACACACAGGATCTTGATCCAACGTAGTGAGGAGATACCTGACTCACGCCTGCAGTCAGCAATGTAGCAGAGGATACCTCACTCTCGCCTGCAGTCAGTATGGAGATAGCAGAAGCTTGACCCACGCCTACATTAAGTAAATAGCTAGTCTACTAGAGCCCCAGGTCCGCACCAAATTGGGTGTCTGGTAGCTACAGGGGAATAACAAGAGAATAGTCAGACAGAGCCACAGGTCAGCACCAGAGAGGGTAGTCAGACAAGCCAGGTCATAGACAGTTCAGGTAGTCAGCCAGAGCCACAGGTCTGCACCAGATTGGGTGTCCACTATAAGGATAAGGCAGGAGAATAGTCAGACAGAGCCACAGGTCAGCACCAGGTTGGAAGTCAGACAAGACAGGTCATACACAGAGACCAAGGAAACAGAACTGTTTGTACAACAATGCAAGGGCAACTGAGTCAGGACTCAGACTGCCCTTTAAACCCCACCTCAGGAAGTAGGTAGGAGGAACATGCACAGAGGAAGAAGTAGGTAGGAGGAGACTACAGAAAGCATGGCATAAAACAGAGGCCTGCTACACTCTGAAGCCTCGCGCCTGCAGATGACGTATCTTGCTCTGATGCGTCCAACCTCTGCCATCTTCCTTCGTCATCCGTGCAGCATAAAAGGCAGCTGAAACCAGGGTAAGCTGTGACACTGCCTGACTGGTACTTAATGGAAAAGTTGAAGGTTTGTAGTGCCAAACTCCACCGTAGCAGCCATCCATTGTCCCCTGAAACCCAGTTAAGCCATACTAGGAGGTTGTGATCTGTGAAGACAGTAAATTCGCAACCAAAAAGATACGGCTGCAGTTTTCTGACAGCCCAGACTAACACAAGACACTCTTTTTCCACTGCTGCGTAGACAATCTCCCTGGGCAACAGCTTCCGGCTCAAGTAGATCATGGTATGTTCCTCTCCTGTTTGGTTGATCTGGCTCAGCACTGCCCCTAGTCTGCAGTCGGAGGCATCTGTGTGGACCAAGAAGGTTTTGTTAAAGTCAGGTGCTGCCAACATGGTACCCTTCCCCAAGGCCTCCTTGAGGCCCTGGAAGGCTTGTTCACAGTCTGGTGTCCATTCCACATTGTGGGATAGTGCTTTCTTTGGTAAGTCCATGAGGGGTTTGGCCAGGATGCTATATTGGAGAACGAACTTCCTGTAATAACCGGCCATCCCCAGGAATGCCAGCACCTGTCTCTTGGTCCTGGGGGTAGGCCACTCTAGAATAGCTGATATTTTGGCTTGCTCAGGCCACTGGTGTCTGCTCCCCACCTGATGCCGTAAGTACTGGACCTCTCACATACCAGTATGACACTTGGTATGGCTGACAGTCCAGCGAGGGTGATCCTCACTAGGATGGCTTCTAGGTGAAGTGGGTGCTGTTCCCAGGTGTCGCTGAAAATGGCAATGTCGTCCAGATAGGCACAAGAGAATTCCTGTGCCCCTGCTAACATAGTAACATAGTAATTTAGGTTGAAAAAAGACTTGCGTCCATCTAGTTCAACCCTTTTCCTATTCCTGTTTACCATCGTTGATCCAAAAGAAGGCAAAAAACCCCCTCAATACAGCAATTTCAAATTCTGCCTTAAATGGGGGGGGTTCCTTCTTGATTCCAAATGGCAATCAGATTTCTCCCTGGATCAACAAGCCCTAACTAAATATTAATCCCAATACTAACATACATAGCCCTCTATGTTATGATATTTTAAATAAGTATCCAGGCCCTTTTTAAAGGCATCTAATGTATTCGATAGCACCACCTCCTCAGGCAGTGAATTCCATACCTTTATTGTCCTTACTGTAAGGAAACCCTTCCGCTGTTGTAGATTAAATCTCCTTTCCTCAAGTCTAAGCGGGTGGCCCCTTGTCCTATGTACTGTTCTGTTAATGAACAGGTCTTTGGAGAGCACTTTGTATGGGCCCTGAACATATTTATATAGTGTTATCATATTTTTCTAAGACACCGTTTCTCTAGTGTGTAAAAGTTTAACTTTTCTAGCCTTTCTTCATAACTAAAACTTTCCATTTCCCTTACTAGCTTTGTAGCCCTCCTATGCACTCTCTCTAGTTCCCTAATGTCCTTTTTCAGAAAGGGCGCCCAGAATTGAACAGCATATTCTAGGTGGGGCCTTACCATGGACCTGTAAAGAGGCATAATTATATCTTCCTCTTCTCAATACCTCTTTTAATACATGACAATATCTTATTGCCTTTGCAGCTGCCAGCTGGCACTGCATGATACTGCGAAGTCTATTGTCTACCATTACTCCCAAATCCTTTTCGTTTGTAGATTTCCCCAGTGAAATACCATTTAAACTATATGTTGCATTTTTATTATTATACCCAAAATGCATAACTTTACACTTGTCTATACTGAATCTCATTTGCCATTTGCCTGCCCAGTTACTCAATTTGTCCAAATCCTCTTGTAATTAAGACACATCCAGTTCAGACTTTATTACCTTACTTAATTTTGTGTCATCGGCAAACACTGATACATGGCTCCCTATGCCCTTTGGGATGTCATTAATAAACAAATTAAAAAGTAGAGGACCCAGGACAGATCCCTGAGGTACTCCACTTATCACGTTTATCCAGTTGGAGAACTTGCCATTTACTACCACTCTTTGCAGTCTATCTTTCAGCCAATTTCCAATCCACACACAAACATTTTCCCCTAGGCCTATTTCATTCAATTTGTACATTAACCTCTTGTGTGGAACCGTATCAAATGCCTTGGCAAAGTGTAAATTGATCACATCAACCGCCGATCCCGCATCTATATTATTAGTCACTTTTACATAAAATGCGATCAAGTTAGTTTGACAAGACCTGTCTTTCACAAAGCCATGTTGGCAATTGCTAATGATATTCCTGTTCCAGCAGAATTCTTGAATATATTCCCTTAGCAATCTTTCAAACAGCTTCCCTACCACAGATGTCAAGCTTCCAGGTCTGTAATTTCCTGGCTGTGACTTTGATCCCTTTTTAAATATGGGCACCACATCTGCTTTACGCCAATCCATCGGCACCATACCTGAAATAAAATAATCCCTGAAAATCAAATATAACGGTCTGGCCAGGGTCAGGCTTAGCTCTTTAAGTACCCGTGGGTGTATACCATCTGGCCCTGGAGCTTTGTCTACCTTAACACCATTCTATTGTTTTAACACTTTTTCTTGTGTTAGCTAGTCCCATGCTTGCTGTGACTGTTCTGTAAAAATAGTTTGTAGATTCTTGTCCATTGGGTCGTCCTTGGTAAAAACAGAAGAAAATAAATTATTTAAAATATCTGCCTTCTCTCTGTCCCCCTTGACCATCTCACCCGTTTTAGATAACAAGGACCCAACATTATCAGACTTTAATTTTTCCCATTAATGTATTTAAAGAATTTTTTGGGGTTGATCTTGCTCTCCTTAGCGATATTTTTTTTATTCTCCAGTCTAGCTAATTTAATAGCCTTTTTACAGGTTTTGTTGACATTTTTGTATTCTGCAAATGCCTCTGCTGATCCCTCAGCTTTGTAATGTTTAAATGCCGCTTTCTTGTTATTTACTTCATGAATAACTTTACTGGTTAGCCACATTGGTTTTAATTTGCTTCTTTCGTATTTGTTTCCAACAGGGATAAAGTTATATGTATATTTTTGCAATGTTATTTTGAAGGCATTCCACTTACCTTCTGTGTTTTTTCCTGAAAATATTTTATCCCAGTCAACGAGACCAAGGGATGAATTAAATCTGCTAAAGTTGGCCTTTTTAAAATTCAGTGTTTTGGTGGAACCCATACCAAATTGCTTTTTTGAATTTATCTCAAACGGTACCATGTTATGGTCACTATTCCCCAAGTGCTCCCTAACTTGGATGTTAGAGATAAGTTCTACATTGTCATTTATTACCAGATCCAAACATGCATTCCCTCTGGTTGAGGTCTGCATTAGTTGAGACAAAAAAATGTCATTCAACAAGTTCAGAACCTTGCTGCTTTTAGCAGAATTAGCTGTTCCATTTTTCCAGTCTATTTCTGGATAATTAAAATCCCCATTAATTATAGTTCTCCCTATTTGAGAAGCCTTTTCTATTTGCATTAATAGCTTTGATTCTTCAAGGTCACCAATGTTTGGTGGTTTATAACAAATACCCACTAATATTTTCTGGGCAGTTTTACCCCTAGTGACTATTTCAACCCACAGGGATTCCACATGTTCACTACTGTCATCACATATATCTTCCCGCAAATGAGACAATAATGCTGGTTTGACATACAGACAGACCCCACCACCTCTTTTGTTTGACCTATCTTTTCTAAATAACATGTAGCCCTCCAAATTGATTGACCAATAATGTGAGTCATCCCACCATGTTTCTGTTATGCCTATCAAGTCATAGTTTTCAATTTCAGCTACCAGCTCCAGTTCCCCTGTTTTACCAGTTAAACTTCTGGCATTTGCAAGCATACAGTTTATGCCTCTGCTATGTTCCATATGTAATTTCATTTTGATGTGGTTTATAGGCTTCTCCCTATCATCTGTACTAACCCCAAACCCAGATCCACCCACCTGTTATTAACTACATCACCTTCCCTTTCTATACTATCTATCCCAGTATTTATTGGCCTCTCCCCCCTTCCTAGTTTAAAATATCCTCCAACCGTCTAGTCATCCTCTCCCCAAGCACTTGAGACCCTCTTGCATTCAGGTGCAATCCATCCCTACTATAGAGATTGTACCCCAAAGCAAAATCAGCCCAGTGCTCTAAAAACCCAAAGCCCTCCTTCTTACACCAGGACTTCAACCATGCATTGAGCTCCCTAATCTCCCGTTGTCTCTCTGGCGTAGCGCATGGCACAGGTAGTATCTCTGAGAATACTACTTTGGAGGTCCAGTTCCTAATCTTACTCCCTAAATCCCTAAAATTACCTTTTAGGACTCTCCACCTTCTTCTTACTTTGTCATTGGTACCAATATGCACCAAGACAGCTGGATCCTCTCCAGCCCCTCCCAACAATCTTTCCACCCTGTCTGCAACATGAGGAACCCGGGCACCCGGGAGACAGCAAACCATTCGGTTGCTGCGATCAGTGCCACAGATTACACTATCTGTTCTCCTAATAATAGAGTCCCCTACCACCACAACCTGCCTAGGCTTCACTTTCCTCTGGATCCCCTCTATGCTAGAGAAGCTGTACTCCCGGCTGTTAGGGAGAACAGCCTTCTCCAGCAATTCCACTTCTGGGTTTGCCTCCCCAACATCTTCACTTAAATGAGCAAATTTGTTGGGATGGAAAAACTCAGGACTGGCTGCCCTCTTCCTCTTCCCTCCTCCACTGCAACCACTTCTAACTGTCACCCAGCTATGTGCTGGTTCCCTTCTAGCTGATCTCCTCCCTCTTTGCTAGGTGACCCAGCTAGACTCTGCTCAGTTAGCAAGAGACTCCTCTCAAAGTTGTCAATATCTCTGTGTTGCAACATGACTCTCTAGAGCACCAATCTGAGCTTCTAGAAGGGCCACTTGCTCACACTTGCCACAGCAGTATGGACCCTGGAACTGCTGTTCCAAGCATGCATACCTATGGCAAGATGTGCACTGAGTGAGATCTCCAAACTTGCTCATCATGTATGGTGCAATTGTGAGGCCATTGATCTGTGGATGGTAGGTTGTGGTGTGAATGGGTTTTACCCCGCACAGCTCCCACACATGGCGCATGACCTCGGAGGTGAACTGTGTACCTTGGTCAGACAAGATCTCGGTGGGGAACCCTACCCTGGAAAAAACTTTAATGAGGGCATCCACAACACTTTCCGCAGTGATGCTGGATAGTGCCACAGCCTTGGGGTAGTGAGTAGCAAAGTCCACAATGGTAAGAATGAACTTCTTTCCAGCCTGGCTAGGGTGGGTTAATGGTCCTATGATATCTATTGCTACTCGCTGAAAGGGTTCTTCGATAAGGGGCAAGGGTTGGAGGGGTGCGGGAGGATGGTTGCCCTTTTTTCCGACCCTCTAACAAATGTCACAGGAACGGTAAAAGCTGCTGACATCCCTAGACAGTTTGGGCCAGAATAATGCTCTGATAAGCCGGTGCTCAGTGCGCCGAGTTCCCAGTTGGCCTGCCAGAGGGATCTCATGGGCCAGGGACATGAGGGCTGCCCTAAGCTGGAGGAGTACTAACAATTGCATGCAATTCACCTGAGTGGCACTCTGACAGCAGGTTTGGATGTTCCTATAGAGTAGCCCATCTTCCCATGTGAACCTTTCCCCCTCAGACCCTGTCTTCCCAGTTTCTGCCCAGTGTCAGTACCCAGCCAAGGCAGGGTCTTCTGGGAGAGCCTGGCGGAACTCAGTAGGGGGAAGTCAAGAGATTGAAGGATTGGGGCTGTCTGGGTTCTCAGGGGTGGGTGCAGGGATTACCATCTGTTGTCTTGCGGCCACCTGAGTGATCGCCTGGCATTCGTTGCTGTTTTCCATAGGGGCAAAGCAGCTTTGTAAATGTCCCAAGTCATTTCCAAGTAATACATCTGCAGGTAGGCCGGGCATCATTCCCACAATTTGGCTGCCTTGGCCTGAGCCCCAGTCCAGATGATCTCTGGCCATAGGCAGTTGATAAACTTGTCCCCCAGCCACTCGCACTTCCATGACCTGAGGGTCCCTATAGTGGGGGGGACACAGTGAGGCTGGACAAAGGTGAGGGTGGCCCCTGTGTCCCTCAAACTGATGGCTGGATTCCCGTTGAGTCCAAAGGTCTGGATGTGATGCCGCCAGTTATCCAGGCGGGTTCCTTGGGTCCTGGCAATCTCCTGGTAGGCCACCCATTCACAATGGTCTTCTGGGGTGGTCTGGATTTCCAACGGGGCTGGCCACTCCAGGTTGTCTGGCCACTGAGCGAGGTGCCAGGGGTCATTGTTGGTGAGACAGTGGGTCTGTCTTGGGGCTGGTCGGGGAAATTGAGGGGCTGCACTGATTTGGGGGGGTGTCTGGTACTTGGCAGGGGGCCCCCAGGGATCTGGGTGCTTGGTAGGGGTCCCGTGCCCCTGGGGGCAGTTATACTTCAGGTGTTACCAGGTGTAACATAGTGGCCAAGGATTAGGGGCCCTCCTCTGTGAAGAAGAGGTGCAGGCTGGGGCTGGCCCTGTGCGAGCGGAATAGGCAATAGTGGGTGGGGACTGGATTCCCCCTTTTCCCTACGTTTGCTGAGGATGGGTGCCCATTTTCCGAGCGTCCTCAAATTGATCCGCCAACTGGGCAGCATGGGCGAGGGTGCAAGGGTCGCGGTCCTGGACCCAGTACCAGACAGGCTCCATAATGTATAAAAAGAAATGTTCCAACATCATCTGCTGGCAACAGTCCTCGAAAGTCTGAGCCCCACTCTGCATCCAATTCCGGGCAGACTGTTCCAAAGCCATGCGCCCATTCCATGTAGGAATCCTGTCGTTTCTTTCGGGAATCCCTGAACTGCCGGCCATATGTGTCCGGCGTTATGGCATAGCATGCCAGTAAACTTTCCTTGACTCCTTCATAGTTTGTGATGTCCCGGTCCATCACTCGGCCGGTGAGTTTGCCCGGCAGGATAGCAGTCCATTGTGATGTTTGGACACGGAACACGCAACACAGTCTTTCAAAGTCAAACAAGAACACATCGATATCCCCTTTTGTGTCATTGAAAAAGACAAACGTTTGATGAGTCACAGGTGGTGTTGTCTGGCCATGCTCCGAACGGGTCTCTGACGTAGAGGTTTGGCCAGGGGACCGAGCTTGTTCCAGACTCCGGGCCCAGTCAGTTCGAGAGTCTGAATGTCAGTCTCACCTCAACAGAGGGGTTGTGACCAAAATAGTGTAACTGCTGTTCAAACAGGCGACAGACTGGGTCCTCGTTGATCGTCTGGCAGGAAAATCGGAGGTCACCATCTTTTCGAGAAAACTCGTCAGCGGCGAATCTCTATGTTGTTGATCTGGGTTACAGAGTCCTCTTTGACGGGAAACTATGTCCTACGGCCAAGTTTGTCTGCTTCCTGGTCCCAGGCTTGCAACATCTGGATGAGGTCTTGTTTCTGTAAATTCTCCATGCTGTGGCCGTGCCAGGCCACCAAATCTCGTAAGGTGGACAACGGAGCGTGTTTGTAAACATCCAGCATGGTTCCATCAGCCGGGTCCCCAGGTGGTGGTTTGGACCTCTTAGAATAGAAGATCCCACAGCTGCCACCAGTGTAAAGGGAACCCAAGAAGCCAGGGAGTCCTGGGTCGTCATAGCAGAATCTTCTCTCCTGAAGTTGGCTGGGCAATGTCAGATGGATCAGTCGGAGGAATTCTGTAAAAGTCAAACAGCTGTGAAGTCCACAACACGAGGGATTTGACACTGGGTCAATCGGAGCGAGCCAGTCGAGCATCGCCGAGTCTCTGGATGCGGAGTCAAGCAGGGGTAGTCGGAGAGGATTTGATGCTCCCCCAAGTCATAGTCAGGAGATAGAGAATTATTAGCTCTATATGCCTTTCAGGGATGGTAGTTAAAGTGGACTCTATACAATCCAGGAAAGTACTACACGGGTGACTGCTTACTCCAAACGAACACACTTTATTGAACAGGATCAAGCTTTTTATACAGTTTTAAACTCATTAATTTAGGGGGTGGATCAATGAACACAAAAGATCAACAACAATAGTGTCTACACAATACAAAGAACCAGACGTGATTACATTAACTCACAACTGGGGGTCTTAGGACAGTACATAATACTAGAATTACTGGAGTGGCTGAAATACACATCTCGTGGACAATGGGCAGAGGTTAGGGCCATTATTCAACTAGTTTGGTCATGGTCGAAGCAGTACATTCAATCAAATGACCAGCTGGACTGACCCGTTGGCCAATCCCTGAGCTGCCTGCATGTCCCCATGTTAGGCTATGGAAGTCTTTGGTATGTCTGGCTCAGGGATTCGGTCCATCCTATTGTCCCTTCCGTGAGATCCGACCTTCTGTCAAGAACATCCATCCACTACTGAGAACTCTCGACTGGTTGTCGAGGGAATAGTGTTGAATATCACTGGCTGTCGCAGTCCTCCCCCATTTAGCTCCATTCATTGACATTTGTTAGCTGCTTTAGTCGACCCAATATTCTCTTATAGTTTGAGTGTTTTTGTCCCCATGGTCCCAAAAGGTCGTAAATCCAACATCATTCCGTAGTAACGGCCTATGGCCCGTTATATGAATCCTCCCTGCCACCAGCTTAAATGTTCCCTGATCAGCAGAATCCCCCTGATCTCCTGTGTCTGATTACAGTCCACCACCTTGCCATGTTTGATCAATGTGCCTCTCAGTGTGCAATGGGGAGACACAAACTGTCACATCCTCACACCTACAGAAAAATTTTCGTCTGTGGAGAGGTAACACTGGCAGAGGTCATATGCCAGAGGAGGAGGTAGAGTCTTCCAGCACCCAGACCCTAGTGCAAGAAGCTGATGACAAACTTTCAGGCTCAAGCTGAGTTTCTCTCCTTTACCGCTTAGATTTTTACCAACTTTTTTGTGCCTTTGTGGGATTTATTAGGTCTGGGGAACGTGGGCCCTGTGTCCCTTTTGTGCTGGTGGTAGTGACTTCCTGCTCCTCCTCTGTGTCACTGAACACATCAGGCTCCTCTTTTTTTAATGTCTGTGCTCTTAGTGTCAGCCAGCACTAAGAGCCTTTAATACCCTTTTATTGCTATTTAAATGTATTGAAAATTGCTTTTGTCCTCTCTCTCTCTCTCTCTCTCTCTATGTGCTTCCGCTCTGCTTTACTTACTAGTTACTTCATATTTTTTGGTGTGAAAATGCAAGATATTTATAGTATATGTTTGGAAAACTTCTCCCCATTGAAAGGAATAGGCGAAACATTAAATCATTTTCACAAAATATCTTTTGGTCTAAGTGAAATGGAGAAAAATCTAATAATTTTGCCTAGGGGCGAAACTTCTCACGAAAAAGCAGAGAACCACGTGGTTTGGGGGAAATATCTTGCAAGACTATAACAGGACCATTTGCCCATCCCTACTTTTGCAGATGTATGATAACTAAAATTGAAAACCCATAGAAATAAGTAGACAATCAATAACTTTTTGAAATTAACCCTTTGAGTCACAGAGGGGTATTCAACTCATTAACGTAAAGGGTAAGGTGAGTTTGAATGTGCATGTTATGAGACTCAAAACCAATATATCATAACTGCTTAAGGCAAAATGATCTTAGCCAGATTATAAATATTGGAGTAATACGCTACACACCATTATATTAACAGCTTGTATATATATAAATGGTACCTTGAAGTGTCATTGTAGTGTTGAAACAAATAGGAACCATCAGAGTTCGGTGCAAAACCGTCCAGTACTCCACTGCTGGAAAACAAAGATATAATGCAATGAAAGATTTGACTGCACACGAAGATAAAGATGGTGATATGCTGTAGTGATGCAAACAATCTTCTTTATTAATATCCAGAATAAAAACACATATTTTGCATGGATATGTATATGGGTTTTTATTCTGGATATGAATAAAGAAGATTTTATGCATCACTACAGCATATCACCATCTTTATCTTCGTGTGCAGTCAAATCTTTCTCTGCATTTGATAGCCAGATACTTTGACCACAGATTAGTCAAATGCAATCTCTAATGGTTTGAGAGAATAGAATGAGAAAGCCTGATACATATATTAGATTGTTTATTGGATGCCAACATTTTTTATTTTGTTTTTTTCTTTGGGCATAGCCCAAACCCAAATTGCAATGTGTATTTTTCATTCTGTGTGTTTGGCAAATTTTTACAGCTTCAACATATGAAAAATGAGCTGTCCCAAACTGTGAACTGTCTTCTCATTAACATTGTATTCTTTGGTTTAATTGCCAAAGAATTAAAAGGAACTAGACTGAGCTTTGAATAGTTCAGTACTGAGAACCCTTGCTCTCAGTGGAAAAGAAAAGTAGTGAAATAAAAACATGACAGATGATTCTATTATAATCCAAAAGTGAAATGTTAAAATAACCCCATTACTAACGGTATGGTAGTTATGCCTGAAAGGGAGAAAATAGGATATTCATAACAGTATGTAAAGAAGCAGAACCACTCATATGAAAGCAATTTTTCCAACATGGTGAAATGCCTTATAAATAGAAGTATGGGATTTCCATCACATTAATCTAATCTTTGATGTGAATTTCATAACCCAGTACTATCATAAACCAACAGGGAAGCAATTCATTTCTTAGTGTATCCCATATATTATGTTGTTAAATGAATGACAGTAATGCACTTAGGTATCAGACTATGCTGACTCATATTTTCTGTAGGATTCTATTTTTATTTTGTAGTATATAATGTGCCTATTTTCTAAATGTACTTTATATGCAACCTTATATACTGTAGAAGCTTATAAAAGGGGTATGATGAGGCTTATGTACTAAGAAGAAGTGGAGCCATTCTTGGGCCAACCTGTTGCACCATATTGCACAAATAAAAAGTTCTCATTGATGTAAATGGGATTTTAAGCCAATAAACAGCAATGTCTTCAAGCACTGCAAGTTAATCAAATCAATGGAAAATGTATCATTTTTTTATTTGTTTATTATGTGGTGCAGTTGGTTTGCTCCAGAATGGAAGCCCTGATGAGACTGTGCTAGGAAATGATTACTAATTTCTGATAATAACTCTCGTTCATTTAAAATGTTTTGCTACCATTGTGAAAAACCATGCAAACACGTAGAGTTTACATTTTGAAGGGAGGAAAGACACTGGGAACCTTTATCATCATTGGGATTAAAATATGGGGTGAATGTATCCTCAAGAACTGATTTGGCTCCTTTCACGTGGGTGACACTAATGCAGTGATGCTTCTTTGGCTATGTTGTCCATGCTGGACATTGGTGCCTTTCAAAACCCTAAAATGTTTTAGAGTAGCACCCTATATTCATATGAATATCAGGAGAAGTCATCCAGCATAAATCTCCACATTCACATCATATACAATGCATTTTCCCAATGGCCCGTAATGTCATGTGTGCCCTTTGGTGCTTTGCCGCATTGCAGCTGAGCTCTATGATCCCCTGGGACTCTATGGTCCTCCTCACCACTGATTTGCTGCCTAGTATCCCACCTGTTGCTGACCCTGCCTGTACCTGGACTATTCTTTATCTGCTGATTTGTTGTCTAGAATCCTGTCTGTTGCTGATCCTGCCTTTACCCAGACTATTCTGTGCTGACCTTTTGGGTAGCTTCTCCTGTTCCTGATGGTGAGTGGGTTATCTTGAGCCTTCTTCAGCTCATCTGGCTTTGCGGCCTGCAACTTTACATGGCCCCAGCCACAGCACACCACACCATAGGGGGCCTACGTCAGTGAGTATCAATCTCAAATGCATCACTCTAGCCTTCACTCTGCCAATCCTTGTTGGTGGAGCCTGCCATCTCCTCACCATCATTCTATGATCTGGAGGTATTATCCTTTTAGTAAGCCTGGTTATCTCACTATTGAAAAGCCTAGTGTAACTTGGGCAATAAGTAGTCCCTATAGCAGATCCATGAACCTATCTAGAAAAAGTCTACAAAAAAAAAAAATGTACTCTAAAATAAATGTCTCTAGGTGACAAAATGGACATCCATGTTAATTACATAAAAGTGGGACTCACATTTAATTTCAGATAAACAAAACAATGTGTTCATAGTGTCTGTGCACTATCTTTACTTCTGTTTACTTTAATTATATATCCCTCTGACCTATCAGCCATGGAATTAGCTTTAGGGAACAGACATGTAGGGTGTCCCAAAATTCCTTCATGAACACTGTATAATGTTCTTTAAAGTTAATTAAACTGCTTATAGATCAGAGGGATAAAGAAGGGAAAAAAATTAAAGACAAAAAATCTAGAAGATGATCTTCCTCTAAATGATGACTTGAACAAGTATGAAAAGGGGGTATAAAAACACCCATGGGGCTAAATACCCTCCACTATATAAACAGGGCTCTGGAGATACAAATTCTAAGATAAAAGGAAGGGCAATAAAATATTAATAAATTCTGCTTAACTAAAAATAAATTCTTCCACATGAAAGGACATTGATCTGTAGAGAAAGAAAATATATAGAGGAAAAGAAACAAATTGTTTTGTAGGCAAGATGACAAGTTGCAAAACCATATTACCCTAAAGAGAGATATGGAGGGACATATAGATGTGGGGAAGGGAAAGATGACTCACCAGTGACTGAAAGAGAGTAAAGGAAAGAGAGAGGAACTGGGCTGATGTAGAGTGGTAGAAAATGGAATATTCAAGACTACCCAACAAGTGGGGTGGGAAAGATACCCTTGGGAGTTCCAGAGATAGATGCCAAATATATTGGAGAGTTAAGAAGACATTTCAAAAGAAAAACTTAGAGACATGGGTGCCTTATACACGTCTTCCAAATATATAAGCATAGGAATTGCTTTAAAATAGTTGACAAAAAAGAAAACCTATTAAGGAGGAAAGACTAAGCTATAAACATATTTGTAGCAGTTGGAAAATTGTAGATGGGGATAACTTTGTTGATAAAAAAAATAACAAAGAATATGGAAGATTTACATTTTATTTGAAAATGATTTTAAATATTAAAAAGTAAACATATTTAATGATAATTTGAAAGTAGTTAAAGGAATCGTAATGTTTAGAAAACAGAGCAGCTCAAATTGTTCCTATACTGAATAGTCCAGATCTCTGACTCTCTCAAAGATCATAACATGATAGTTTTGCAGCAATTGTATGATGAATATTATCCCTCCCTCCTCTTTTCCTGTTCTGAAGCCGCCTTCCCTGACCACGTCCCCTGACAGTGAATCACAACTATTGTCAGCATTAGGAAAACCCTGTCCTCTGTCAATGAGGGCAGGTTTTTCCTTATACTGACAGAGGGAAGATTGTCCTCATTGTGATCTATCTGGACTTCAGATCTGAGAGGGGGTGGCTTCAGAACAGAAAAAGGGGTGGGAGGGGTAATTTTCATCGTACGATTTCAGCATAACTTCATAAGATCACTTTATGATCCTTGAGAGAGTCAGTATCACGGTGCCCGTGATTGGTGCTATCCAGTGTCTATCACCTGCAGGGGGCTCCCATTGGCTGCCTGCTGTCAGCCCGCCTCACATTGCCTTTTTAAACTCAGTCCGGGCACCCTTTGGTTGCCCTTTCGTGGTGTCTCTGACAGTATCTGTTCTGTCCTGCCTGCCATGCTGATTGGGCCTGAGTTCCTGAGTACCAGAGTTCCAGTGTTCCAGTGTTTCAGAGTTCCTGAGTCTACCTGTTCCTATGTACCTGCCTGCTTGTCGTTTCCAGTCGGTTACGGTTGTTCTCCGTGGTTGCTGATGTTCCGGTCGCCTGTCATTTCAGCGGTGCTCGTTCCGGTTGATCCTCTGCCTGGTCTCAGTGGTTCCCTGTCTGCAGTCGCTGAGGCGACATTGTTCTCATTTCGCTCCGGCGATATTCCTACTGTAGGCTCCAGCGTGCGGACGCTGGTTTACTCCATTAAACCTGGTAGCCTATACTATTGCTGGTTCCAGCGTGCGGATGCTGGTTTACTCCATTAAACTTGGAGGTGCATACTACTGTTGGTTCCAGCGTGCGGACGCTGGTTTACTCCATTATACCTGGTGGCTTATATTACTGTTGGTTCCAGCGTGCGGACGCTGGTTTACTCCATTTAACCTGGTGGCTTATACTACTGTTGGTTCCAGCGTGCGGACGCTGGTTTGCTCCATTATACCTGGTGGCTTATATTACTGTTGGTTCCAGCGTGCGGACGCTGGTTAACTCCATTAGACCTGGTGGCTTATACTATTGTTGGTCCAGTGTGCGGACGCTGGTTTACTCCATTAAACCTTATGGCCTTTACACTGTTGGTTCCAGCGTGCGGACGCTGGTTTACTCCATTCAACCTGGTGGCTCATACTACTGTCGGTCCCAGCGTGCGGACGCTGGTTTACTCCATTAAACCTGGTGGCTCATACTACTGTTGGTCCCAGCGTGAGGACGCTGGTTTACTCCATTAACCTTGTACCATTACTCCTGTTGGTTTACTCCAGTACGCCTTGCGGTTCACATTCCTGTCAGTTGGTCCCAGCGTGCGGACGCTGGTTTGCTCCCTGACTGTAGTCAGGTACTGTGAGGTCCGAGTTGCTGTCCAGTCCCTATGCAGTTGTCTTGTAGTTCTCTGGCATGAGACTTCTGCTTGAGCGAGACCGCTTATACTAGTTGCTACCTCTTCCATCCTACTGTCATTGTCACCTGACAGTCAGTTGGTTCCAGGAAGGTCTCCTCTCTTGGGTTGCCCTGCCCGGTATTGGTAAGGCCGGTAGAACCTATTCACGTTGCCATCCTTTAGGTTGCCTTACCCGGTATTGGCAGGGCCGGTAGAGCCTACTCACAGTATTCCCTCAGGCTGCCTTGCCCGGTATTGGTAAGGCCGGTAGAACCGGTACGTTACCATCTCACGGTTGCCTTACCCGGTATTGGCAAGGCCGGTAGAGCCTGCTACTGCACTTTCGTCTAGTCGCCTGGGTTGCCTTGCCCGGTATTATTGGCAAGGCCGGTAGAACCTATTCATATGGTCATTTGCTTATTTGTATTGTTTGTATGTGTATGATAGCCCTATGGGATTGCCTTAACTTTTCAATAAAGTTATGTTTTTACCTAAACCTTAAGTCTGAGAGTCTTAACTAACCGTGACAGTCAGATATCAGGACTATTTAGTGTAAGAAACAATCTGAGCTGCTCTATTTTATAAACATTACTGTCCCTTTAATGCTTATTAAAAGCTACTGGAGATATCAGTATAGCGATTAGCTCATGGGACAAGGGTGGAAGTATCATGATTCAGGACATATATAGTGGAAACCCATCATTTACTGGGGTTGAGGAATCATATTGTTGCTTTCCTTCCAATCTCATAAAGACTTATTTGGTAGCATTACAAAAAAGTTAAGCATAAGTGGAATAATTAACTGTAATGAAATTAATGTCCTTTTACCCAGTGATCCTGTGGTACATATATTTTATCGTGTCCCAAAGGTTCATAAATGCCAGAGGAACCCCCCTCATAAATCTAATTATTAAGGTCTATTACAGATAACCTGTAAAGATATATTGATTTTTTTCAATAATCTTTGTTTTATTTTATTTATGGTCCTATTTAGGGGACACCAAGCACACTCTGTTTTATCTGAAATAAAATGATAGTCACACTTTTATTATATAGTTAGCATGGATGATAAAGCACTTTACACATGAATGGGGGTTTTTTGTTTTTTTGTACAAGAATAATTAAAATGTTGAACTAGCTATGACATATAGGAATAAGATAAAATACTTCTTCAAAGAAGTAGGTGTTAATTAAATTATTTAATACAATAGCTGTCACAAAAATGTGTGGCTGGAAGGTATACCTCTGAGTCAAATAATCATGGAGAAGTTGCTCAAGTAAGGTAGATTTTTCAAGCCAGACAGATAGTCTTATTGATGAATTTCTGAAAAAGGAATTCAAAAAGTAAAATAAAAGGGAAGTAAAATAAAAAAATAGGTCATAGGCTCCTAAAAGGAAGGTCAGGAAATTGGATGAAAGTCATCATTTATCTGTGAACATAACACAGCCAACAAATAATGTTTAATATTCTGAAAAACATTGGCACAAGGTAAAGTTCTAAAGATAATACTATTGAATAAGACTCTGATGCTAAATAAAAGGCCTCCCAAATTAAACAACCTGATTTTGCCAAGTAAATTAAAGACATTTGAAAAAAAATAAAAAAAGAAGGAATATTTACTTTATTTAATTTTTCTATACCATTTGGAAGATTCTAATGCGGAATATGTGGGGTGTGCCAAAAGGTAGAAACAGTATCAGATGTTTGACGTTTCATGAATAAAAAGAATATACAAATGGGTTGTGGAGGGAGTGAAGCTTACAGTTGGGGTAAAAAACATTTGCTGAAAAGACCCATACAGCTAATCTACATACGGAGATTATATTTTAAGCTGTGGTTGTGGAATACATTTGGAGGACAATCAACCAAGTAACAACCTGTGTTGGGGAGTATGAGGGAAAGATAAGGATGACTAGAAAAGTAATTCCAATCTAAATTGTATTAACATTTTTGTACAAAAGGGTAGGAGCAACACATTAAATGTAAGGTGTTGGAATACATAAGGATTGATGATGGAGGTAATGATGGGGATAAGCAACAGATTAGGTTATAGAAAAACATGGATATTTATGATGGAAACTGTAAACCCTAAGGGGTTAAATGAGAGAGCAGAATTTACACTGTTTTTATCATAAAAGATAAAAATGTAATATATAAAAGGCTTCAGGTGAGAAAGGAAGGAAATACTTAAGAAAAAAATAAATCAAGAAAATACATTTATAGAACATGGAGAAATCTGCCCTTCTTATCAATCAACTCCTCAACTTCATCTTATTTGGTTATTTTTTAGCATATACCTAAATCAGTTCTGTTTTTCAAATCCCTAATCCCTTTAATCTATTGTATTTCTCTCTGGGGTGGTAACATCTAGAATGGGCCCCATGGCCTTTTAGATAAGAGTGAATTCTGATAATTTTGTGCTTATGCTACATCAGTAATGACACATATCTATGTGCCTTCTCCTGGAGTCATTGCAGTTAACAGCAGTTGTTCTGTTCCAGTTAGTCTCAATATAAAATGGGATGGGGAGAATGTCCCCGCTTTGTACCTGATGAATATACAAATGAGTGGTGGAGAGAGTAGAACTTTCAGTTGGGTTAAGAAATTTTTGATAGAAAGACCCATATATGTTCATTTAGTCAAAATCTGTGAATAAGTGCTAGACCATCATAAGGAGGTATGTCTGTATATATGTTACGATAATTGTTTTTTTTTTTTCTTTTATGTTTTATTCATTTTATTTATGGTATTGACTGGCCAGTCATAAGTTCTGAAATAAATAATGTTGATTATATCACAGTTCTCTGTTCCTTCTGTGATACAGTAATTTTTCTCCTTCTTGGCACTTGGAGTATGGTAGATTCCAATATATACAGTATCTATTTCCACATAGGCACCCTCTACGAACAAGGTAGGCTGCTATCAGAAAGTATCCTCGCTATACAATATATCCAGTACATACAAATCTCAAACAAATATTCTGAAGTGCGACACCTTGATGAAATAAATTACACGTTGGATATATTATTTTCAAAAAATTTAAAAGATCATTTATTTTAAATCATCTCCACAATCTTATTAAATAACTTTCCATATCTTCACAAGTGTTATGCCATATAAATTTATTTTCAATTTATGATGTATACCAATGCCCCATTTGTTATGGCGCCAAATATTGAGGCCTTACTAAACACCACACTCAGGCTTAGAGGAACAAATATACCTAAGAAAAGAAAGAAACCAAATAAGTGGAATGTGCACTAATCTACAAAAAATATAAACATGTATAAAAAATCAATATAATAAAGTGTGCTAAAACATGTACAAAAATACGTGAATATAATATGAAAAGTGAGTCCCAAAATGTGTATCAAATAACCACCTTCTTGAACACTCTATAATCAAATAAATGCACAGCGTCAGCATTTCCTGCCACTTTTGCCCACTACCCTTTTATATGCCTGCAGGAAAAGAAGAGAAAACTGCCATTTGGTGGGGAAATTTTCAGTCTTCTCATTGATGTCAATACAATAAGATAGGTGAAAAAAGTGGGAAAATTTACTTTTCACAGGAAATTTTTCTCCAAGTGGAAAGTTCCATTTTTCTGTGATTTTGGTTTGAAACGAAAGTTTTTGCCCAGCTCTGCCCTTGTGTTGGAACAACATATGGATGTTGTGCAGGTGTCAACACCTTCCTTGTCATGGTGTAGATGACCTCTGAGTTAGCAACTTTGTTTCAGGGCAAACACATATCAATGACTCATTGGGGATTATTCATGTCACTCCTGTGTGCATTATGTATGAACAGATGTGCCATCATCAAGTCCCCCCATTTGACTCATATCAATCAGATGGAATTCCATGTGTTCCAGTGTTCGCAGGGGGATGGTTGATATCCTTGAAGTGACAATGTCATCATGGCCGAATGGAATTCCAGATGCCAGTTGAATTCACAACCTCAATTAGACACATCCATGGATTGTCAGCTGCTTGTGTTCATTATGGTGCCAATTATGTCGTTGCGCGGTTGAATCAGGCAATTTCAAGACTGGAAGCTCATGTTTATCTCAGTCATCTTGTGGAGTGAAACATATCATCATGTATTGTGTGGGTTTGTTTGTGCACAGTCCCCATGCCTAATCACATTCATACATTCATTGTGTTTGTTTCATATATTATACTCACAAGTGAAGATGTCCCTGATAATCCTGCCTCGTACCTCTACCACTCTTAGGGTCTCACATCCTCAGGCTGGGGTACAGGTACCTCTGCAATGGGTGGTGGATCTAGATCCTCCACTACACTTGTGTCGACTGTGATATTGTGGAGAATTGCACACGCTAGTATAATATTGCATACTTTGCCTGGTGCTTACTGCAGAGCTCCCCCTGAGTTTTTTTGGCATTAAAATCTGATTTTGAGCAGGCCAAAGGTGCATTCAGTCACATTCCTGGTCCTGACATGAGCATCACTGTAATAGTTGTGTGCAGGTGTTTGTAGATTTTGGAATGTTGTGAGGATCCACGGTTTACACCCATAACCAGCATTCCCTGTGGAAAAGAAGTAATGTTGTGACACATGGACTACATAGTTATTTGGATGATGTTGTGTAAGGGGAACATACTAACTGTGTGTCATGACCATGCTAAACTGGGTGTTCATTAATCATATGAGTGCCCCTGTGTGTGTGTGTTATGTGATGTGATGTGTAGATTGGGGACTCACCCAACAGCCATCCTCCTGTTTATGTCCCATTCTCAAAGTCCCTGTCATCACACACAATCTGTGTGTTGATGAAGTTGAAATGCTTGCGGTTGATGTAGAGATGACTCTGGGCATGCCTCCCCTTATGTAGAACTTCTGCTTGACACATGCCCACTCAAAAAGGGTGGAGGGAAAGTGTATGTGCCTCCTGGCCTTCCTCTTCAGGGCTGCCAACACCTGAGCCAACACCCTGGAACATGCTGGGACATCACAGATGCATATCTCTCTGTGGTCTAGAAGGATCCCCTTGCCATGAAAGAGATGGAGCACAGCAGCTTCTGGATTCCAGATAAGGCATGGTTGGTGCTGTATATGTGCTTTATCTCATCCTTGATCACTTCATATAGGTCGATAATGCTGTGCGATGCCAACCTGTATCGGTCTAACACTTCAGCAACTGTCTTGTGAGGAATATCCTGGGTCTTTGCAGTCATCTGTCCTCCCTGTGCTGCTCCACAGCTGTGGGAGATCTGGTTGTGGCAGCTGACTTGCTGCTGTCTGTCCTGGTCCCACTGGTGGAGATGTGCTTCTGTCTGGCTCACCAGCCACAGCATCAGCAATTGAAACAGGCAGAAATGTTCAGGTGTTCTTGGGGGTTCCTAGGGTTCCCTAGTCCTTGCATACCCTCTTCTCTGATGTCTTTGCAGGTATTGCAGTAGAAATGTAATGCTCAGAATCTCTCTCTCTCTCTTAGTGGTCTCACTGTAAACACGACACATCTGAGGATGGTGAGATATTCCTTTAAGACAGTGGTGTGGATGTTGTCCAGACACAGTCATCAGGTATGGAGGGGTGAATGGGAAGGTGTGTGTTGTCAAGGTAAATGGATGTGTTTGTTAGAATTGCTTTTTACCTGTGCTGTGCTTGTGTGATGTTGTCCGGTGCACCTTGGGTCTCCATTGGCTAGTGTTGTTGCATAGGCAGTCTTGGGTTGCTTAATGATTGCCAGGTGTGCATATTGTGTGTGCATATATTTTGGTATGTATTAACCCCTGATGTGCCGGAGTATTAAGGCATGGGTTTTTTGGGGTTGATTTGTGAACCCTTTGTCAGGGTTGATGGCTCAGTGTTGGTTGTCCATGATTTATTTCTAGGGCATGTACATTTGCAGGGTACTTCTGTGGCATTCCAGGGGTTAATTTTGCCATTGCTGTCATTGTGCTGTATGCCAAGTGTTGTGTGAGCTCTTGGTTCCGTGCTTGGGTTTGTTCAATGTTTTTTTTTTGTTTGTTTGATGTGTAAGCCAAGAAAAGTAGGTGCAGAAATTCCACCCGTAAATGTATCTGTTTATCGTGCGTTGGCACCGACTGCACAGAAATGAATTGCTCAAGGGTAATGCTGTTCCATTGTTCTCAGTGGGGGAACGATTACTGTCAGTTGTCATTTTTATACTCACTTTAGCAATTCAAAGGACAGTTTACTGGATGGCTTACTTTGCTAGCAAATCTACCGTTGACTTTTTTTAACAGTGGGAATTGAATTGAGCCCTTTATCATTTATTACTGACTGAAGCCTAGAGGTGTATCCTTGTCCTGTACTGTAAAATCTAAGGGCTCGATACAAATGTTTGTGCTAAAAAAGCCAGTAGGGCAAAATGGATACCGACCGACAAAAGAAAATGTCTAAATAGGTATTCAAATGTCCTACCAGCTAACGGCTGGATTCAAATGCAGGAGATAAATGTTACCTCCCGTTTTATCAAAACTTTTCCTATTGAAGTCTATGGGGGTACCAGGAGATAAAAGCAGAGATAAAATTAGCACCTGCATTTGAATTCAGCGCAATGGACGTTAGGCCACAGAAATGGTCTCATGGACAAGCATCCATTTTGTGCAATAAATTACCAAAACACCGCTAAGTAGCAGTAGTATTGGGAACTTAACAGTAAAAAAACTAACAATCGGTGCCTGACATACTGCAAAGCACCAATCTGGCTCCTTCTGTCTTCATTCTGTCTCCTCTTCGTTCTTCTGTCTTGTATCTTCTTTCTTCTCTTCAGTCTTCTTGTATCTGTAAAACAAAAAATAAAGTATTAATACAATGCAGAATAATATAATACATAGTTTAACCCCTTGAGTGCCGGAGGGCCATTATTATTTGAAGAAATAAGCCATTATAGTAAAGTTGTTCCAATACAATTTGACTAAAAAACATAATAATCTACTTAGCTTAATAATGTCTCTGCCGCTGATGTGCCACTCAGACATTGGTGTGTGCTTACGTAAATCCCAGCCAATCAGTTTAAAGCACAGTCGCTTTAATCTGATTGGCTGGAATGTGCGTAAGCCCGTAAGGCAGAAGAAGGGGGATCTGTGGCACGCAGAAATGTCTCCACCGCCACCACTTCTGCGGTCGCACACACAGCAGCGGATACATTATTAAGCTAACTAGATTATTATTATTACTAGTAGAAGAGCCTGTGTACATGGGCCACAGTGGCGGGCTATCGCGGTGAAGTCATGCATTCTGACTTTGGAGCGTCCAGCTCTGTGTCAGCCTTGTCATGGGCAGTCTCTACTGCTCATTACTGCTTCGTTACAAACTTTGTAGCAAATTATTATATAGGATTATTATGTTTTTAGGACATATTATATTGGATCAAGTTTACTATAATGTCTTATTTCTTCAAATAATAATGGCAGCATATTTCTATGAACCTGGGCACTAATACATTGTTTAACTCTTTGAGCCCCAGAGAGGTCCGCAAAGCATTGCTTTGCAATGCGTTGCATACCCCTCTGGCACTCAAATGGTTAAATTATGTATTATATTATTCTACATTGTATTAATACTTTTTTTTTTGTTTTACAGATACAAGAAGACTGAAGAGAATAAAGAAGAGAAGACTGAAGAGAAGGACAGAGAGAAGCCTGAAGAGAAGGACAGAGAGAAGCCTGAAGAGAAGGACAGAGAGAAGCCTGAAGAGAAGGACAGAAGACGACCAGGAAGCTAAGGAATCTGCTGGACATCAGGATTAATGGTAAGTGTTACTTTTAATGGGATGTTGTTTTTTTAACTTAGCTGGGTTAACTCTATGAATGCCAGTGGGGTAATTATACCCCACTGGCACTCATAGGGTTAATTCTACTAACTTTTGACACATTTTTCAGACTTTGGATGTATTGATATGGGGCCCTAAACTCCATATCAATACATCCAAAGTATGAAAAATTACCCCACTGGCATTCATAGAGTTAACCCAGCTAAGTTAAAAAAACAACATCCCATTAAAAGTAACACTTACCATTAATCCTGATGTCCAGCAGATTCCTTAGCTTCCTGGTCCACTGTGGACTTTTTTTACTTTCAGGTTCTGTGTCGGCTATTTGAAGGTCTGATAAGGAACTCAAGTCATAAAAAAACTGGGTCTTAACTTTCCTGTGACAACGTGAGTCCTTTATTGGATCTTCATGGCTAACGCAGACATTTGAATTCCTAATTACAGTGTTTTCATCATGTGCTATGGGTGAAAACACCTCTTAACTTTATCACATGATGGCTCCTTTTTTTGCCGGTATGTTTTCACAGCACAGGAGTTTGACTAGCTTACTGTGCTTTAAAAAATGCCGTCAGCAGAAAAAACAGCCGTCTCCAAAATTTGCATCGAGCCCTAAAAGTCAAGTTATGGGATTAAGCTATTGCTCCAATTTTTACACTAACTACATGTAGAAGCAGATAGACAGGCAAAAGAGCGGAAGAAGGAGGCATTTTCAGTGATCATGCATATGATTTCTTAGTAGACAGTGAAAGTGACAGACAGGGATAGTTTATATATTAAAAAAATCAAAAACCCTTTGACTGTGACAAAGACCGGAAGGGACGTTGACTTGAAGTGTGACTGAGACTGACAGTGACAGATGCTAGAGATAGAGACATATGATACATTATTTTGAAATGGGCAAAACATCACTGCACATGTAAAAAGTTTTTTTGTTGTATATTTTACAGTAAAAATCTGCACTAGTTTCCTTGTCCATCAAACATATTAGGGACAGGGGTAAATGGAAAGGAATAGGAGGAGTGAATGGATGTGGTGGTAAAATGGCACTCCAAAAGCTGACTGCAGCCATAGTTGCTGCTCCTTGTGCAATGGTGGTTTTCATCCTCCTGAGGAGGCTGTTTATATAATTACATGTAAAGTTCCACCATGAACAGTAGCAGTACTAAACCTTTTAACCCCTCAAAGACCACAGGGATGTGTAATTCATTTTGAATCAATGTGTTGCATACCACTCTGGCCCTTAAGGGGTAAATAACATTGAAGGTGACAACAGGTCGCATTCTAGTGTTGTTGCCATAGGAGAAGAAGGTTTAGTAGTTAAACTAAGTTCTGCTTATGACAGTGACAGTAACATCCGTCTTCAAAATAACAGTAAATGTTCTGTAAATCCCATTAGATGGACAAATAAAAATTAAATGTTTGAAACTGAAAAAAGCATAGGAGAATATGAAACTAGTCAGTAAGAAGCAGACAGTTCTGATGATGTCCTAATTATTGATTATTATGTTGTTGTTGCTATCGGTTGTCTGTGTAAAAAGTATGCGAGTATGGGAAACCAGGATCCCTTCTAGGAACATCCTTATTGAGATCCTGCTTGAAGCACAACCACATGTCTGACTGGGACAAAACCCTAACAGCAAAACATCAGATGTGCAACATCTAGCAGCAGCAGAAGCAAGTTCATGAGGTTCAGGGGCACATAATAGTAGTGCTGTAGATGTCTCTGAGAGAGAGCTAAAACATATGGCTCCTGCTGCTGTTCTGAAAATGTAAAATATTGAGGATTTTGCCTCTGAATTAGTTGGAGGAGATGACAAGAGTTGTAAACTATGATAAATTGGCAACATTCATTACATTTAGTCAGGATTACATACAGTGTCTTTTAAAAGTACTCAGATCCATGACGACATTGGTTCTATGTTGGTAAATATTTTAAGAAAAAGAAAATACTGAAATATGTTGCTTGCATAAGTATTCAACCCCTGTACATTAATATTTGGCAAAGCAACCTTCTGATACCATAAAACATACTATGTACCAGCTTTGTACATAGTGTTGGAGTGATTTTGATCCATTTTCTTGGCAGATTTGCTCCAAGTTGTTTAGGTTGGTTGGAAATTGTTTGTGCTTACTAGACATCCATGTGAGTAATGCTCATTACAGCTTGTAGTCCATCAGCACATCGACCTCTCTCTCTGCATTTTCTTCTGTGTGAAGTTCAGCTCCCATCTAGGCACCAACTTTGTATTGTCTTCATGTCTCTCTGGTCCCATTTCGGTATGTGAAGACTTTCAGGTCTCATACATGCCAATACCACAACACACTTCTGCTCTAATAAGCACCTTCTTCTGGAGTTAGTTGAAGAGCCCAGTTGTCTGTCCCTAATTTATTAGAAACCCTGCCAATTACAAGAGCGGATTAAGATATATCAAAGATTTACCTAATACATTTTTCTTCTCCATCCACCTATATACATGTAATTAAATAATGTTAATTGAAAAATAATCATATTTTCTCTTTGATACAGTGTTTCAGGATAATGATGGTCTGTTTAATTGATTAGAACAATCATAGTTAGGGCAGTATCTGACATAAGTATAATCCTAAAGAAGATACTTAACATAAGAGAAGTATTAAAAAAATACAATAAAGGATCAAGAGATATTAATATCTCCATGTGTGGTATCCACTTATGTCATTTATAAATTCATAAAAAATGGAATAGGGGGTTGGACATACTATGTGATGGCAGCATGATGAAAGAACTCTTGACCCTATAGCTTGTTTTTTATGTCACCTGTGCCATACCACAGTTACCTATGACCTTCTCTGAAGCTGGTCTTTAGTGCTTTGACTGGCATTGAATACATTGAAGAAATCAGTTGATTCAGAGCTTCCCCCCAATACGGCTACCATGCAAAAGATGGCTGCTCCTGCAAAAGAAAATAGGCCCATGGACAGAGATGCTGGCATTACTAGAGAGCATCTCAGGTGATTAGTGACCAGAGATGACCTCAAAAACTTCAGAACCAGAGATGGCCTCAAGACTCTTCCTTCCAGGGCAGATCTGGAGGATATCTCAAAGAGGCTGTTTAACTCCCTCCAGCCTAGATGGATCTCAAGCATGATGTCCCACAAATAGGATCCAGAGTTGCAGATCTAGAGGACCATTCCGAGTCATGACCTATTGCTCAGCATGATACGGAAATTAGGTGATTTCTGATGCAGCTTGATGACCTTGAAAACCGGTGCTATCAAAACAACATAAGAGTGTGTGCTCCCTGAAATGGACCAGCCCCAGGACCTCCTAAAAGTGGATTAAGTGGATTTGCAGGGCTCTCTGTCCCAGATCTTAACGTGGAAACTAACCAAGAGGATTATGCGCTGTTCAAGACTACAGCAAGACATCTGTTATGAGGAGGCAGAAATCAAGCTGTTCAATAATCTCTCTACCTATACTCTGCAACTCAGGAGAGCCTTTAAACCTCTCACAGATGCCCTCACGGAACATTACTTTGACTATATGTGGGGATTCTCATTTGTTCTTCTGGTTACAAATGGTGGCAAGACCTTCACAATCAAGACACCTGTGATGCTCACCATTTCATTAACAAGCTACAAATTACACCGGTGAATCTCCAGGATATGCTGTTCCTCCAGGACCAGGTCCAGACTGAGGAGCCTCCTCCACCAAATAATGGGACCCAGATGCTCATGAGAAAAATGAGTGTGGACCATGATCAAGACCAGTCATCTCGGCCACACTGATTGAGACATTCCACCTTTTGGTATAAGCCTCCATGTCTGTACTCCCATCAGGTATGCCAGCCAACTAGAGCTGGCATAGCTTTCCTGCTCCACTGTAAATCACTGAGGTCTGCTATGTGTGGGGGGCGGACATTTCAGGACCAACGATTGATCTCTGGGTCTCCCCCTCTCCCTCACAGTCAGCTACTACAGTCCTTTTGTGGAAGTGAACTTCATAGTACCTTCTTGCAAGCTGAACCCTACTAGCGCTACTGACACCTGCATCTACTCGCATGGGGCCTGACATACTCCACATGCTGTTTAATTGCACGTATTATCAATAAGCAGCTCTGGATCTCATCTGCTCTGGGGGCCACAGGAATTTAGGGGAGCGGAGGGATAGGATGGGGATCATTCCTATTATGGGTTAACTATAGCTTGTCCTTTCCTTGACTTTTCCCAGTTATAACATTGGCCCCTTGGTGACCAGGATAATGAGACCTGGTGTCAGTTTATTAGTTATCATTGGATCTTTAGAGTTCCTGAGGTGTGCGATATTGTACCTGTGAATTGTGCTAGCCCTCCATTTGATTTACCACTTATTCACCTCATTTGTTTCTCATGTTACTTCTTTGATTTTGTGGACACTACAAGTGATGATATGTGCTGGGAGAAGTGGGGGTGATGCTTCACTCGCCTTTCCCTCATTACCTTCTTTTTCTGTTCTCCATTGCTTCTTAGCTCTCTCCTGCTCTTCTTTTTCTTCCCCCATCCCACTTCTCCCCCACCATCATACCCTCCTTCTTTCCCTTCCCCTTTCCAATCTCTCCCCTAGCCATACCAATGGTTTGTTTTGGCGAAACAGGTGTCTCCTAGGTAATCCTGGGGAGTGGCTCTCTGGGTTCAACTTTCCATGATGGCTACCTTTACACTAAGGACATTGTCCTTGAATGTCAAGCGTCTTAACTCCTAGCATAAGCATAGCATGCACCATCATTACTGTAAGAGATGGAACACACACACAAATACTTCATTCAGGAAAAACATTTCACAGTCTCTTCAATATCCAGTATGTTTTGGCTGCAGTTTATTCCCCTAATTCGGGGCAGCGTATCCTCCTTCCCTCCTTGACAAGCTGAAAGACTTCCAACAGGGGTTAGTCATCCTGGGTGGCAACCTTAATGTACCTATTTACTCCCTGGTGGAAGACTCTACAAGCAAAACTAGCATCCCCCCTCGCAGATCCATAAACTCAACAAAACCTTGGGCTCTTTAATCCTACTGGATACATGGAGGATGATTCACCCTTCGTCTCGGGAATACATTTTATAATAATTTCCTTGTAAAATACACTCTCATATAGATTATATACTTGTAAATCAGTCCCATCTGCACTCTCGTCCTCCACTATACTTCAGACTACTTTATCTGATCATGCCCCCACTGAAGCAGTGATGGAAATCCCCCATAACTACCCCAGACATTCTATCTGGAGACTCCAGCCTTATCTGCTGTTTGACCCACTTGTACATTAAGATATGGAAAAGCATATTAGGGAAGTTTAGATATTAATCTTAGCTATGTCACCTCAGTACTGAGTGTTTGGG
The DNA here is from genome assembly GCA_037306005.1 of Rhinophrynus dorsalis. NCBI lineage: Eukaryota > Metazoa > Chordata > Amphibia > Anura > Rhinophrynidae > Rhinophrynus > Rhinophrynus dorsalis. The sequence goes on along the minus strand of CM074720.1, from coordinate 266,743,522 downwards.
AAGAGCTTAAGTGCTATCTTAAGGTTTATACATTAAAATTAATTCCCAAAGATGCAGACAAAGTGCTGTCAGACCTCTTTAAAAAACTCTTTACCCTTTAACAGCATCACCTCTTAGACAACACTGTAGACTGTTTGGTGACCCTGACAGAGACCAGATGCCAAGTTACTATCTCATCCATCAGCAATTTTAATAGAGCTTTTGAATGAACTAGTAGAAATTGCTATGAGTTTAACAACAAATGTGGCAACCTGCTAGCCCACCAAGTGCAAGATCCTTGGCCACCCTCTCTTATTTGCCATGTCACTTCATAAGATGGTATGGTGCTCCGGGACTTCCCCTCCAACACAAATGCCTTTAAATAATTTTATGAAGCCTTATACCATTTACCCACTTCACAATCCCAAGCACCTATGACTGACACATCCCATTTCATATGACAAGCCAGTATGCCAAATGCACCCCTACCCAATCATTTGAACTAGAAAATTACATCTCAGAAGAAGATTTGCTCACTGCCACTTATCAAATGCTCTCTGGTAGAGTCCTGAGTCCAGACAGATTCCCTTTGCTTTTCTACAAGAAATACCTGCATTTGCTTTCCTCTCTCCTCTGAGTGTTTTTTAATTATCTCCAAGTCTCTACTCACCTACTTTTCACTGAACCCCAAATAACCATCATCCATAAGCCAGACAAAGACCCTACTCAACCAGCAATTTATCAACCTGTGTCAATAAACAAAACTGTTTGTCAAAATATTGACAATCAAACCTACGTAGTTCTTAACAGATTTTATAGACCTTGATCAAACTGGGTTTGTTCCCGGTAGAGAAGAAAGAGATCAAACCCTAAAACTGATACAACTAGTAAAATTTACACACCCCTATAGTCTCCCTTCACTTTTAATAATGTTGACATAGAAAAAGCATTTGACTGGGTCTCTTGGGGATTCATGGCAGAAACACTTTGTCACATAGTTTTAGAGGCCAAGACTCTGAGATTTGTCCAGTCACTCTACACAAACGCATCTGCGTGGGTGATATGCTATGGTACTCTTTCTCAATCTTCTTCTCTAGACATGCCACTAAACAGGGCTGCCCCCTATCTACTATGATCTTCATACTAACAATGGAAGTCCTAGCCAATTCAATAAGACTTAATGCAGCAATCTCGAGTCTCAATATGGGAACTTAACATAAACTCTCTTTATTTGTGGATGGACCAGCTCCATTTTAAAACAACTACAACACTGCATTAACCCATTTATATTGCATAAAATACCTCCAGAAATTTTGTACAGTTATCAGAGTAAATATTTCTCTTGGATGGGTAGAATTAATGTAGTAAAAATGTTCATCATCCCGAAGATACTCACTGTACTCATGACAGACCCCATATCATTATCCGGCTCAATCTTAAAACAACTACAACACCACATAACTCATTTATATTGCATAACAGACCGCCTAGGCTTACGTTAACTACCTTAGATAGAGGCAGAAAAGAAGGAGGACTTGGTTCTCAGTTGTACAAAAGTATTAGCAAGTAGTACACCTTTACACAATGTGTCACTAGTTTCATTCCATTCACGCCAAACTTTGAGTCCAGATTTTTGCGGACATATCAGCTCCGGCGTTGCTCCACATCTTGCCTTGGATGCTGATTCTAGAGAAGCTGGCTCCTGTCAAAAATTCTGTCCAAGATCATTCCACTCTCAGAATCTGGGATAGTATCATCAAAGATTATGCAGACAGGACCTTCTCTTCCTTCCTTATCTCATTTATTCTAAATAAAAACTTTCCGTCAGGTATGCAATCTTCACGCTTCCACCGTTGGTGGATAAATAACTTTCTAAATGCTGTAAATATTGGAATACCAACCATGTTGAAATCCCACTCCACCCCCTCCCTTCAGTTTCAGAATGGCTGATATGATTAGCCATAATTATGACCTTGAATAATTTGACGTTCTTGAAATGGAGGGACCAGGCTACATTTGAGGAGATTTGGGAACCATGGCTTAGTTTCATCGTCTCTACCTCATATGATAACTTCACATGAAAGTCGCCTTTTTTTTTTAATTTTACACCTCCGTGTCTTCAACTATGCTGGAAAAGCAGTTCCTGTCCCTAGACCACATGGAGAAGTTTGATGAGCTGTTGTATAACTATGCCTGTACGTGCTCCTTTAATAAGTGGTTGTTTTGCATCTTTATATTACTTGCATTTTTTACTGTATTGATGCTGTAAACGGCTACAATCCCATACATTGTCAAAGCACATGTATGTACCTCATTTGTCCGATATTATGTTGATGTACTGCTCCTATTTCTTAATAAACTCTTTTTAAAAATTAAAAAAGTAAATAAAATAAAATGTAAAAAAAGAATATTTTATTGATGGTACAAGAGGGCTAGCATTATAAAACAGTGATACTCTGTATTAGGGGACTGTTGAACTCTCTGTAAAGGTATGCCCCATGTTCCTTCGCGCCATAAGGAGCTCCAGATTTATTGCCTTTGATTGAATGAAACAAGTCATAATTTGTTTCTCCTTCATACACTGAAGACAAGTTTCATGACGCGACATGAGACTTTCTTGCTTTGATGCAGGGCGAGATTCTCATGTCGACCTTTTAATCACAGAGACATGCTTAATGTGCTGTGTAGTTGCACACTGTTTTGTATGCAACATTTGGAAAGTGAACCTATAACCCAACACAAATGTATAAGAAATTATATTTGATTGAATGTCCATGCCTTGCCTTGCCCAGGCAGTGTCAATGGGGATTTTTGGCTACCAGTATGCAAGAGAACAGGACTGGGTGGGTCAGGTAGTGTACATAGGGTTCTGTGTCTACCAGTGGGCAAGGAAACAAGTCTGGGTGGCAGCTGGTAGCCGCAAATCCCCATGGATGCTACCTGACCCCAAGCCTTGTTCCCTTGGGTGTGCACAACATATATGGAACAAATATGATACAGAGCTAGGGGATAATTATTTAGTACTTGGTGTACTTTCTTTTAACCCTTTGAGTGCCACAGGGGTGAGCAATGCATATCTCTAGGACACTCAGAGGGAAAAGTGAGTGATGCTGTCTATGGTGCTGAAAGTGGTCTCTCCACTGCCCTACTGGACATGTGGGGCAGCAGAGAGAATTATCTCAGACTTCAGGACTGTCATAGTGTTGGTCTGCATTGACAGCACTTCGACAATCCTGTATGCTAATGTGGACCTGCTCCTCCCCTACCCTTGAATCCATAAAATTTAGTACATATGGTGATGTGTGTCTACTTTGAAATGTCGAAGTGCTTTGAACACCGACAAAATCATATCGCCACAGCACTGACCTTTATTGAATCTCCCCCAGCTGTTTGAAAGAAGAATAAATGTTTTCCAATGTGGTCTTGAATTTGGATGAATGATTATAATGTGAGGGTGGGAGCTGGGAAGGGCTCATTTAGTTTCCTATCAAATTACTCATCTAACACAGCATAATTACAGTTCTTCATTAAGCCTATTTGGGGTTAAAGTCTGCAACTTAGAAATACAGACGGTGTCTTGTTTTGCCAGTTGAGTAACATGATCACCCTTGTGCTTGTGGGGTGATTCTGTCTATCACATACAAGTCCAGTCCAGTCCTATGTTTGGAGTTTTTAAATAGTGAGACAGACACCCATTGGTTGGCTGAGGATGATGGGAGTGTAGTCCAGCAATAGTTGGAGGGAAGCAGGTTGCCCACCCTTGCCCTAGGCACAGGCAAGTACAATATGTGTTGGATACAGATTTATGCAAAACAATGTCTAGAGGAGAGATGCACTATAAGGTGATAAGGGGCCAGGATGGCAATATGGTGACTGATAAATTCATGTTGATGGCATATCGACCATATTTTCACCATACAGTTTCACAGTAGATTCAGAATTACTAGCGCTCTCCTCCTATTATGAAGAGGCACAATGAACCACCTGATTCCTTTTATTTATAAATGAAGCAGGGTTTGTTAGTCTGCATGTTACATAGTAACATAGTAACATACATAGTAACAGTTGATGTGGCTGAAAAAAGATATGCATCCATCAAGTCAAGCCCATGCCAAATCCCCCCTATTGCTCCAGAGGAAGGCAAAAAAAACATTAAAGCCTAATCCAATTAAGCCATGAGTGGGTAAAAAAATGTCCTTCCTGACTCCAAATGGCAGTTCGATACATCCTATCTTCTTTTAAGCCAACTGACTCAATATTGTTTTATGCTAGATAGGTATCCGTTACTTATTGGCAAACACCATTAATTGGTGTTAGGAACCTAGATACCGTTTTACATCGATTACTTTTGGGCACTCCTTGTACTGGATGTACAGGAATGGGCCCTAAATGATGTATTATTGCCCAATGGATCAGCAATGGAATATTGGATAACAGAAGGGACAATAAGGTCACCCTATTTTACCCTTGAAATGTATGGAACTTTACGGAATCTTGAAAATATGAGTGATTAATATGTTACTTTAATAGACTGGTGATATCCTTGCCAGTTCTCAAGGAAGGACTTTATTATTGACTGTATAACTTAAAGATTGCTATCAAGTAGCCTGCCTCAAGAGAGAGAGAAAAAATACTGTGATTTATTATTGTCTTTACTCAATAGGACATGTCACTAAACTACTAGCTGATGATTGTATGGATGCTATAAAGTAGCCTGCCACAGTAATATAGATTGAGCTGTTCTCGCTCAGTTTCCTATACTATCATGTTCTGATCCCTATCAGTGCGCATTATATATTAGTCTAACACATATTTACAACACTATTCATGTATGTTTTACTCTGTGCTTGCCTTCAGCATTTATGACATGGGTGCACTACGTGATGCTGCCTTCAACCGGCAGCTGCTTTGTACATTTCGATCCGAGAACCGGTCACCAGTCCCCGTTGAGCCCGGCGCTCAACGGGGACTGGTGACCGGTTCTCGGATCGAAATGTACAAAGCAGCTGCCGGCTGAAGGTACGCTGCTACCATGCGTTCCAACGGTAGATTCGGCGGGGAATGGTGAGTCTGTCCTCCACTTCTTTTGATGTTTTATCTCTTTTATTTATATATATGGGGAGTAGAGTGGTTTAAACCTATTTGCCCTGATGAAGGTCCATAATAGGACCGAAAACGTTTGGCTCCAAATGATGCTGCAATAAAGAACTATACTTTACTGAGATTTTCAGAAGTGTGCTGTCTCCAACTACAACCCGTGGCTCCCAGGCTGAGTACATTTAATATATATATATATATATATATATATATGTGTGTGTGTGTGTGTGTTCATATGCATAAAGATGTAGAGCACGATAAATAAATCTCATTAAAAAAAAATAGAGAAAGTTTCATCTGAAGGGAGCATCACACTAGTACTATGTTGCACACCACCTTACAACAGAAGCAGACCCATTCAGTGTAAAAAGCCTTTGATCTGGTTGCTAGTATACAGTAATTAATACATAAAGTGTATTCACTTTAAAAAGACATAATAATTTGCCCATTATATTTTAGTATGTTTTGTGGCATTCCTTTAAATGAAGGAGGTAACAGCAGTCATAGAAACATCTTCTTCCGTTAAAAATAAAAATGTATATAGAGAGATGTGGAGTTCTCAGGCACTGGGTAAACCTAACTGAGATTGTGTAAGTCAGTTAACTTGTCAGTCCTGTGTTGTCAAATAAATGTATTAAAGGTGAGAACTGAAGAACTATGGTTTAGGAATCTGCTGCTCTTCTGAAGTAGAGAATAGCACTAGTTAAGGGCAAGGGGGTTTCTTCACCAGAGGGCCATCTCCATTTTATTTGCTGAGCCGGCACGGCATTATTAAATGTATATATATTTTAGACATCCTTTTTTTTTTAATTACATTTTTCTTCTTGTCCTCACTTTGGAGGTAATACTGAAGACGAAATATATCCTGTAGTCCAGAGCAGAGACGGGCTTGTAGTCATTGCCTGCTTTTCTCTCAGGTATATGAATGCCTGATCACTACAATTGTGAGTAACTAATGTGGATGTGTTTTATTTAAGTTTAATACTGAATTAAACTATATGTGTGCCCTCTCTCTTCTGTTTTGTTTTTGCATTTGTGTGTTGTGCCTGCCATATCCTATGTATTCAATTTTATATAAATATTGGCCTCTTCAACCACTCGAGCCAAGGGGTGTGCAGTGCTGGAATGTATGTGAGTTGTCAAGTATGCTGTTACTTGATGCACTATTTTAAACAGTGTTCAAACAGAAAACCTGCTATAGAAAGTCATGCCCTGGTGAAGATGTGTTCGCTGGTATGTGCTAAATGCTTTTTGTACATAGGTACTTGTACGGACACTGGATTTGCAAACATCGATATAAGCACAGCTATTATACATGTAGGATAATAAAAAATAACCTAGTGGGCCTTGGGGTGAAATCTGAGACTGCACCACACACAGACACACACCCACACACACAGCCATTTTGAATCACAAACCAACACATATCCAAGTTATGATTCATCACTGGAGGAACTCAGAAGGAAAAGTACTTTGTTTTCAGCTCCAGGGTGCTGCTGTATCACAATTCCTAATTATAGCATTGCCCTGCTGTTGAATCACAATTTGTGGCCAACATGTTGCTTGTTATGCCTTTTAGTGCCAGAGTGGTGTCTAAAGTATTTCTTTCTTATTCTTTGTCACATATCTGGTGTTCAATGAGTTTATTAAAAAAGGGGAAGGGGCTCATCAATGCTACTCATACCTTGTGGGCTGGCAGCGGCAATGTGTGATGACGGCAGTAGCCATCAGCCATGATAGGAAATTGGACTGATTGTAAAGGATCTCAGGACAGTCCAGAGCTTAACAGGACCCCTTGGATGACAGGTCTCATCATAGCAGCACACTCTGAAACACCTATAGTTACACCCTTGGGTATGTTAGCCAAACACATCATAACTTTAGAATTCATAATCTTGTATAGCTTGTCAGCATTTTCCCTTCACAATAAACCTAATGAACTCATATTATGATGGTTCAAAGCAATTTTACATAGGTTAACCCCTTGATTGCTAGAGTGAATCCAACATATTGCTTTAATCCAAGGAGTTGAAGTATATACATCATTACAGTTGCTGTACTTGCAATTCAATGCACAGTAGACATACATTGAATTCTGAGTTCATTATAACCTTTTCTGTCTGCACTTCAAAGATTTGGGAAGGTGACCTCATTCCGTTCCATTACACCACTCCGTGAGTGAACAGTATTAAATACATTCTGTTTTTCATCATAACCTCTGTCATGTATCATGTAATGTCTAAAATTAAACAAAGTTATCCAGCTATACAGGTGGCCATCTGCGTGTTTTGTGAAACACTGGGTTTACATAGTTTATATGGTTTTGAAATTTGCATGCAGTAGGACTCTTGATTTTCGTGAGTCTTTATATAAAGCAAGATCAATCTTCATATTGCTAAATAGCATGTTAAAAAAGTCAGTAATGTAAAAACCTGGTTATGGGCCATAAAAAAATAAATATATTCCTGAGGCAACGGATTGTTTAATGTAAACATTTAGTTTGTATTCCTGGATTCTATGAAATGTTTCCTTGTTGATCACTTATATTTATTTGTCTGTTGCAGTAATTACTAATTCCTCTAACAAAAAAATGTATGGCTGATAAGTCACTATGGGAATTAAGGGTTCACATTTAAAACAGTGCATATAAAATATTGTGTGGCTTTCAGTCGCATTAACCATGTTGCCAGCTTCAAGATCGCCATATAAGAATCTTGCATTCTTATGGCACCTTGTAAAATGTTGCCACTGCCTTTCACTGTCTCTTATAGCTTTCCTGCACTCTGGGCTGGCTGTCTCTCCTGGGCAGTGAACCAGAGTGAAGGTATTGGTATGCGGCAGTCTCAGTGTCTGCAGGCACCCCTCTGGCATAAAAACAGTTATTCCAGTATAAAGAAGATATAACGCACCTCCTGATTACCCCAAAGTAAATTATGTAATAGAGCTACCCCACAGTACGAAAAAAAGAAAAAGGTCTTCACAGAACTTCAGTTTAGCACTGCCCGGCTTTCTCTCCCTGTTCCAGCTTGTTATTGTGTAGGCAAAGAAGAGGAGAGAGGACCATGCAGAATTACTTCACTTCCGTTAAAATAACATTGCTCATGGTGCACAATAACAAGCCGGAGCAGGGAGAGAGACAGACAGGCAGCACTGGACTGAAGTTCTGTGAAGACCTTTTTCTTTTTTTTTGTAGTTTGGGGTAGCTGTATTACATAATTTATTTTGGGGTAATCAGGAGGTGCCTTATATCTTCTTTATACTGGAATAACGGTTTTCATGCCGGAGGGGTGCCTGCAGACACAGAGACTGACACATACCAATACCTTCACTCTGGTTCACTGCCCAGGAGAGAAAACCAGAGTGCAGGAAAGCTTTAAGAGACTGTGCAGGAGTGAGGGCAGTGGTGACATTTTACAAGGTGCCATAAGAATCTCACCCTTTTGATTCATGTGAGATTCTTATATTGCCATCTTGAAGCCGATGACCTCATTATAGTGGCTAAATGTTGCATGATCTTAAGCGTGTGACATTTCAAAAGGATACTGGAATCAAGCAGAGAGAATAGAGGGTCAATTCTGTGGACAACCAACTTAACCAAAGGGGGAAAAGAAATATTTAATTGATTTTACTGTACCTTTTAACCTTTTGAATGCTAGAGAAGTCTCCAATGCATTTCTTTGAATTCAGTGTGAATTGTGTGAATTTGCATTTGTCTGTATGTTGCAAACGGTTTGCTCCAAAATTGATGAAATTCTTCTTAGCACATCAGCTTTTGTATGTGAACTGATAGTCATTTCCTTTTGCATGCTTTGCTTATTTATTATCTGTGGTTTTGGTGAATGTTTTTAATCTTTGTATGGTATTTATTTTTATTGTTTGTGCATGATATTTGCTTACTGCTCATTACCCAAATTGGCATGTAATCATCAAAGAAAAATATATTGTGTTTTGCTAAAAAAAACCCTGCTATGACACATATATCACTGTGCAAAATTAAAAGCCAACAAAACAAAATGAAATGCAGTTAGGAGTGACTGGATTGCTAAAAGAATGCTAAATTCTGCAGAAATTAAGTAACAAAATTAAAGCAATGCTACTTAAACCCTTATGGTCCAGCATCTGGGGAAGTAACCTTCCCTTAAGGACCGCGTTTATCCTTACCGATGGTCTGATACATGTGGCCTGTTGTTTGTACCAGTGTGCCAAGATGGGGGTCTGAGAGAGACCATGCTAGTCTTGGAGCAGTCAATTTCACTGTTTTTACTTACAGCGCTACTTACAGTGCTCCCGCAGGTCCTTAACTTGGAACGGCAAGCTGTCCCTATTAATCTCTCTGGACAGACACAGGTTGACCAAGCGCAGGTGGTTTTACAGTTCCCCACAAGCCTTCTAAGTCCTGGGAAAACAGAGTTCCTTTCCCAGGCTAGCACAAAAGTGTACCAAAGACCGTTATTTAACTTTCGGTGTATTGCTTGGATACCTGTGGTTAGTTGAGTGAGGGCAGCTGAACTAATAACCCCACATACAACATTAGCTTGACCTGATCATTTCGGTCAGTCAAGTGGGATTACACACAAGTAAGTTTTAAAGAACCACTAATTCCATCATATACATTATCTTCACAGGTCATATCAAGATTAACAAGATCTAGATTATTATTACTAGAAGATTTTGTCTGAATATACTTTTTGGGACTTTATATCACAGATTGTATTATGTTATGTTGGTATAAAATATATTTGTAAACACAGATCACGCTATGGTTTGCACCTTTTTCTTTTTCCACATATTTGTCTCACATCTATCTTGGGAGTGAAAGTTACGATTTTGACGGACCCTTCCAGAGAACTGTGAGTAACGATATATACACTTTCATAAAGTTTGATTGTTTGTTTTGCATCGTATTGTATTAGTATTGTATTCTGTTTCAAACATCGCTCACCCACATTATTTATTTATTTATTTTTAGTTTTCAAATAAGCTTTATTGAAAAAGTAAATTTAATTACAAATGCCGCATAAAAGACATTCATCGGTACAATAGAAGGTCATTTCCAAAACAAGCAGTACAATTTACAGCAAACAGAGATAACAAGGTAGTAGTGCCCATTACTATTTAGTACCATTAATGGCCCATCAAAGAGGGCAGCAATCCCAGAAAGTCACTCCGGCTACAAAGTGAAATGCAGAAAGAGCCACAAGTAGCAAGCCAAACTCCTACATAGAGATAGTAGGAGCACAAAGCAGACAATAGTAAATTCAGAAAAGAATATAGAGAGAGGGGAAGGAAGAGAAAGAAAGAAGAATGAAAGAAAAAGATAAGGAAAGAACAGCAAAGGGAAAAGGAAAATGTGGAAGGGGGGAGATGGGGATGGGAGGGGATATCTGCTAGGAAAATATGATAGAGGGGATGACATGGACAAGTGTCCAGCCCCTATGAAAAATTAGTCTGTAATTGGAGAAGGGTCAACTGCCTCCAGGTACCTAATCTACAGGCCAAAAGCGGCACGGAATACCGCTGTTGTACCGGTGGAATAAGCAAACATTTGTTCCATATTCAAAGTATTCTGCAACTTAATTTTCCAGTCGGACACGGTAGGTGGCACATTTGACTTCCACTTTCCCGGGATGCACATCCTAGCCACTGTGGTCAACAGGATCCAGCTTTTCATAGACCCGGGCAGAGGTTTAACCGTCCCTGGAAGCACACCGAGCAAAAGCACTTCAGGAGTGCAAGGAATACTGAAGCCAGACAGCAACTGGATCTGGGTGTGTACCGACCTCCAGAAACCTGACACCAAGGAACAAGACCACCATACATGAAGCAGTGTGCCTTCCGTTGCACCACATCTCCAACAAACCCCCAGTCTTCAACTCCCAAACTTGGATAACAGGAGCGGAGATCTGTACCAGCGGTACAGCAATTTATAATTAGTTTCCCTATAGGCCACACTCCGGATATGTTTACGACACAACCCAAGTGCACAATGCCATCGATCATCAGTAATGAGACATCTAGGTCCGCCTCCCAGGATGACCTGAAAGCATAAACTGATAAAGGGTCTGAATTCAAGAGCAGGGCATAGAGGAGAGATAATCCCCTAGTAAATCTAGCCTGGGAGGTGACTAATTTCTCAAACTGGGTAAGGAGCCTCGGAGAAAAATTTCTAAGAGCCACAGAGGAAAGAAAATGCTGAATCTGCAAATAGTGCCAATATTCCAATAGCGGAATACCAAAATCTTGGCATAAAGTCGGAAACTAAGCCAATTTACGATTAACTACAAGGTGATCCAGGTCCACCAGGTCTGCCACCCGCCAAGCAAGCATGGAAATTCCCCACAACCCAGGTTCAAAGTCCAGGTTACCCATTATAGAGTAGAGAGGGGAGGGAAAGGGAGACAAGGAGGATACAGAATTACATCTAGCCCAAAGACCTAATAGATGGGATAGAATAGGATGAGACCTAACCGTCCAGATGCAAGGGCCAGAGGTAGACCAAAGAAGTTGTTGCGGGGAATAAGAACTCAAAAGACCCTGGAGGACTGTCACCCAATCCTTCCCCCTGACTGCCTACACAGATCCACAATCTTATGTAATGAAACTGCCCTCCAATACCGGAGATCGTCTGGCACCCCCAGACCACCTTCCCCCACCTTGAGAGACAAAGCAGGTAAACCAATCCTTGGTGTCTTCCCCTGCCAAATAAAGGTGGTGAGAATACTCTGAAGTGATTTAATAGATCCCAGCGGGACATGAATCGGGAGTGAACAAAATACATAAAGAATCTTTGGGAGTAATATCATTTTGGCAAAATTCACCCTACCCATCCAAGAAAGGAATATAGTCCGCCAAGAGGCAATATCTGCCCTAAGCGTGCCCTCAAGTTTAATTGCTACCACATCCCTCAGAGATGGGGTAAGACAAATACCCAGATACTTAAGCTCCCCTAATTTCCCTGGGAACTCCCTACTGAGTGCATCATGCAGTCGTGTTGAAACATGTAACGGCATAATCTCCGACTTGGAGAAATTGATCTTCATGCCAGAGATAGCGCCATACGAGGAAAGAGGACCAGTAAGCACTGTTAAAGAGGCGTGGGGCTTTGTGATGGGGCAAATAATTTCACATCATTATTCAGGAGGGAGATTGGCCTATAACTGCCAAGGGTCCTTGCCCGGCTTAGATAGTGCAGAGATATACGCCAAGAGGGACTGTGGAGTCCACTGATCCCCTGACATAACACTGATGAATACAACTTATACAAAGTATAAGAAGATACTTAAAAGATTTTTAACAAGATGCCAAAAGTCCACCTGTAACAAGGCTCTTACCTAGAGGCGTGGATTTCAAGTCCAAAAGAATTTCAGCCTTGAGATTGGGGTCTCTCATGCAGCAACATCAGCAGGAGCCAGCCGCAGAATATTAGCTGCCAAAAGGAAAGAAGTAATAGCCTCCAACCCCGAAGGCCGATCATCAGCTTGTGTATGGTCCAAATTGTACAGAGTTTCATAAAAGGCCTCAAAAGATTCAGAAATCTTCACATAATCATAAGCTTAATCGCCACCTGAAGTTCAGATACAATGAATGTGTGAAGCCCCCCTAGATTTCCTAACCAATCTGGCCAACGTCTTCCCACATTTACTGCCATGAAGATAGTTTTGGAAGCGATACCACATATGAGATTTAATAGTCTAAGCTTTCAGTAAAGCAGCCAATTCCGCTCTTTTACTCAAGAGACGTGCCAATAAGTCACTATTAGGGGTTGATTTATGCTGCCAGTACAAACGCTGCACCGCTGCCAACAGATCGGCTAACTCCTTCATACGTTGTTTCCTTTGCCAACTACTTGCTGATATAAAGGTCCCACGAATACAGCATTTATGTGCCTCCCACACTAAAGGGGCCGTCATATCCGGAGATGTATTAAGCCTGAAGTAGTCCTCCAAACCCCTTCGAACCCGTGCCCGGAACTCGTCATTACCAAGGAGGGAATCGTTCAGCCTCCACTTCCCCTGGGGCTTAACCAAATTGGCAAAAGAAATTGATAAAAATAAGGGGCCTGGTCCGGCAGGGTAATCGGAGCAATCTGGGCATTTTTAATCAGGGACAAATGGAACTGACTAACATAAAAGTGATCAATTCTTGAGGACGAGTCATGTGGGGCAGAATAAAACGTATAATAATCCCTAGAATCAGAATTAAGACATTGCCAGGCATCAACCAATTGCAAGGAGAGAAGCAATCTGGGGAGACATCTAGGAGGTTGCCGCATCCAGAACGCCCCTATCACGGTGCCCGTGCTATACTGGTCACATTCTGTCAGTCTCTACGCTTATTGGCTGTAGTGACTTGTCCTGCCCAGTATTTGCCCTTAAATACTGGGCCTTGTCACTTCTCCAGTGCCCTTTCATGGTGTTTCCGTTACCAGCACTTGTTCCAGTTCTCGTGTGATCTCTGTGTACCGACCCGGACTGCCTGACTACTCTGCTGTATCTGTTCCTGCCTGTGTACCAACCTGGACTGCCTGACTACTCTGCTGTATCCGTACCTGCTCAGTGTACTGACCAGGCCCGGCTGACGTTCCTGCTCTGTGTATCGACTCGGATTGGCTGATGTTCCTGCTCTGTGTACTGACCCGGCCCGGCTGACGTTCTTGCTCTGTGTACCGACTCAGATTGGCTGACGTTCCTTCTCTGTGTACCGGTCCGGTAGGGCTACTGTGCCAGTGCATCACTATAGCCTGCGATCCCGTTCCAGTTCTCGGTTTGGGCTCCTCCTCGAGGCTTCTGTCTCCGGACAGCCCCACTGTGCCTCAGTGCTTCCTGCAGTCTAGTCTCGGTTCATTCATTGTCGCGTGGGCGACATTCCATTGTCTATTCCATCAGTGCACCACGGTACGCTTGACCCTCCTTCCTGCCTTAGCTGAGGTTGGTGTTACTTGGGCGCCTCAGGCTGTGCTTCAATCAGGCAGATGTTATCGGTCTTAGCGTTCGTTAACCCCTTCGGGGAAGGTGCCACTATTCCACCGGTCTATTCTACCGTGCAGTCTCTGTTGGGTGCCCTTCCGGGCATACTGTCTTGTCCTCCGTTACTGCTATATGCAGTCCTAAGTTGATCCTGGGCCTCCATTGTCTACTGGGCGTTTCTCGCTATTTATGCACTCCCGGCAGAGAGGGAGTCTTAAAGGCCTCACACTAGTAGGGCCTGTCAGCATTCCTGGCCTACTGGTAACCCATTCCTTGCTGCCTCGGTTGAGCTTCACACGAAAAGTTACCTGACCTGTGTCAGTATATTGTAATTTCTGTATTGTACATATACTGGACCCGTGTGGGTATATATCTTGCTATAACCTGTCCTGTGTCAGTCCTGTATTGTGTATACACTTACTGCTGGACCCGTGAGGGTTATCTTTTCTAAGTCTGTTCAATAAAACTATGTTTTATCTCACCTACTGTGTCTGAGTGTCAATAAAACCGTAACAGCCCCACCCGTGAATAATCAAGAGTTGCAGACATACCCTTATTAAAATCCCCCCCTAGAATTAATATCCCAACACCAAACTGCTCCAGCCTCTGAAGGACAATCTTGAAAAATCCCATTTGTTCCGTATTAGGCGCATAAATAGTACCAAGCATAACCGGGAAGTTTGCAATAGTGCCCCTCAGAAACAGAAAGCATCCCTGATCATCTTCCAACACCTCAGAACATACCCAGGGGACGGCCTTCCCTATCTGAGGCCCCTCGACATCCCAAGCAGCAATTGGCAATAGAGTCCAAAGTCAACACCCAGCAAAATTTAAAATGTCCATCTCCAACAATGATAATCCACCGGGCAGCAGAAAACACATGCAGGACCCAAGGTGAGGCCATGCCTCCACAAGACAGTTCCACATGCCAGCAGTGTCCATAATCCAGGGAAAACAAAACGGATGCTGGGGACTCAATCCTCTCCCTCAGCATAGGCCTCCAGGGTAGACTGGCCTCTAACATCCGGCGGCGTGCCTCTGCACTTCTTGCGCCTAGGTTTCTCCGCAACCATGTGCCAGCACCAACGCTGATTTTCAGCAAGCTGGGGACATAGGTCTTGCACCTTCAATTCCACAGGATCCAGCATAGGAATGCCCAGTTTCAAACAAATATCTATAGCTTCTTCCATAGTGTGAACAGTGGCTGAGCATCCCTCGCGCTGGGCCATGAGCTGAAACGGGAAACCCCACTTATATTTAACCCCAAGCTTCCTCAAATGCATAGTCAG
The DNA here is from genome assembly GCA_037306005.1 of Rhinophrynus dorsalis. Classification (NCBI taxonomy): domain Eukaryota; kingdom Metazoa; phylum Chordata; class Amphibia; order Anura; family Rhinophrynidae; genus Rhinophrynus; species Rhinophrynus dorsalis. Next base: position 266,728,191 of record CM074720.1, on the reverse strand, counting down.
GGGTTTAAGTTGTCGTCTCAAAAACAACATATAAGGGGAAATATCCTGGAAAATTTGTAGGTCAGTCCCCCCATATGTAATATAGTCCTTGTTTCACCCACATTATTTATTGATATTTTTCACTCTTTGTTAAGATAGGGGTTTTTGGAGTAGCTTATTTTTAATTTATTAATAATATTGTTTTTATAGAGTTCTAGCTCTCATCTATTGTACACTATATTATTGATCTAGAATATATCCTTCCTGCATCAGCCTCTTCTTTAGATACAGATAAAGCTGAGAGTGTGAGAAATGATGACATGACCAGAAAATTTGCCGAAACGGAGTACTGTACTGTATAAACTCTTTGATAGAGCAATTGGAAAGTCTGACTCTGGCCAAGTAAAGATACCTAAAAATACACAATCATGCTGTTTTTCATCATCAGCACCATCACCACTTCTGAGTACAACCACCCACCCAGCCACACACACTAGTGTTGAGTAACAATCAGCAGCAGAAGTCATCAACAGCTGATCCAACCCTAGCTATGATGAATGCTTCTCATACTGTTGGAAGTGCAGCACTTTTGACACCAACTAGTACAACTGCAACATCTAGCCCCGGTAGTAGTAGTTGTAGTACTATGCCTCATTCTATGAAGCCTACAGGACAGAGATACTTCAATCATGATCCAAAAGCTAAACATGCTGCTGTTGTCTGTAAAACATGTGCAAAGCAGGATCATACCTAGACACTTCCTTACTGAGATCCCACCTAAAGCACTACCACAGGTCTGATTGGGAGACACACCATCAAAATGTTAGAGGTGTCACAACTAGCAGCAGCAGAAGCACTCCTAAAAGTTCCTGGGGCTCTGGGTCAGGTCATAGAAATTATGATATTGACGTTTCAGAGAGTGTGCCAAGACTTATTTCATTTGAAGTAACACCTATGACTCCTGCTGCAGAGGAGTATGACTCAGTATCTGTTGTGGGAGACAACAAGAGTCATAGTCTCCCCACACATGCTGCTGTGGCCACCCCTACAACTCATCTAATCATGTTGTAAATGCAATGTACTGCCAACCCTTGCTTTCTGAGTTCTTGGAAAGTAGTCAAACACTTCACCATAATAATCCCAAAGTACACCTGTGGAATGGCACACTTGCCAAGATGTTGGTAGTTGACATGCTGCCTTATTTGTTTGTAGAAGACTGGTTTAAGATAACTGATGTCGTTTGTTGCACCCCACTGTCAAGCCACAGTAATTTTCTAAGATGGCTGTGCCAGAATTGAACAAGCAGGTGGTGAGTGTGGTGGGCAAAGGGATGGAAACCCCATACAGAAAGAAAATTCACCAGACAACAGGTGTGTGATCAGGCTATATGACTGTAGCTACTCTCTGGGTTTCCCTCCTACCAGTGGCCACCAACTGCTTGCAGCATCAGGTGAAAGCTAGTGACCTTGTTCTGACAGTATTATCAAAAGACACAATCAGGATAGGTCATACCATTGTTCCAACACTTGATGCATGCAGAGTCTTGAAAGACAATCTCACAAGGCTATGTATATATATATATATATATATATATATATATATATATATATAATTACATAAACTAGAACCAGTGATACAGGAATGGCTTGTATTCCACACTTTGATTGCTGGTTTTGTGTCTGTTGATAATGGCTCCAACATAATAGCTGCTTTGAGAATACATGACATGGCGCTTATACCCTGTTTTGCATATGTCCTTAATTTAGTTGTGACTAGATTCCTCACAGAATCTGAAGCCCGCACAGAGATGCCAAATATTGTCTGCAAAATCTGTGCTCATTTTAGCCATTCCTACAGTTCTCACAATGCATTAAACAACATCAAGGGCACAATGCCAGGTGGAATTCCCCATTGTACGTGCTAGAATGCTTGAAAAAACAGAATAACACCATTAACAAGTATACAATGCAACACTGGAAGGATTTGGAGGGAGAATCTTTGTCAGGCAATGGCAACTAATATGTGACCTTTGTCAGCTGCTGAAACCTTTTGAGGAGGCCACCTTGCGGCTTAGTCATGCAGGAGCAGGCATTAGTGAAATGCTTCCACTGAGATATGCTCTAGCTCCTTGTATATGACATGTTAGCATTCTTTGAGAAGGACCATCACATAGTGTCCATTAAAAACAGTGAAGAGTAAATTATTGCTGCTTTGCTGCATCCCTGCTTTACACATAAAATGTCTGAATTTCTTTCAATGCATGAACAGCAGCATCTCTCTGAGGAATTAGATATTGTGAAAATTTATAAAGATATGTTGATAGAGTGGAGAGTTGTATTGTTGCATATGAAATTACAGAAAGCATAGTGAAAAAAGAAGTAAGCAAAATGTTTATACCAGCAGCAGCAACATCAGCAAGAATACACCAAAATATTTCTGAACACCTGTTATCATCATCATCATCATCATCACATTAATTAATGTGTCTCAGAGGTGGCAACCTAACATTTACTGTAGTGGTGGTGGTGGCATGCGAGTTGATCCCAGAATTTGGGTTGGTAACATTCATTCGAACACCATTTAGGAGTGGTCTCACTGTATGTGAGATGGTTTCAGCATATTTGCAGGATAGTTATGTTCTCTTCGGAAACAGTGACCCCATTGTTGACAAACAAAACAGTGTGTGGCCAGCACTAATGCGTACTGCCATGGAAACTCTTTGTTACTCACCAGCAAGCATGCAGTCTGAGCGGATTTTTAGTGCATCTGGTTATATTGTAAATAACCGCAGGACAAGTAGTTGTGTTGGGAGACTTACATCTGAAAATGAACCAACAGCACAAGTACTGTTAACAGCAGCACGGAGGATGAGGAGGAGGGATTTAAAAGTCTGCTACCATATACCACTAATTAATGTATAATAATATATATCCAAAGTCTGGTCACACTTTCTATTACCAGAGTCCTTAGTCTGGGTGCCAACTCACAATAAAATTGATTAATAAAGTCCACAAAAAAGATCTGTCACTTCAATTCTTTCACGATGAAGAAAGGTGCTGATTTATTCCATCAACGTTTCAGCCTCAACTTGGATCTTTGTCAAGATGATCATTTTATATACAATATATACAAAAAAGAAGGAGGGAAGCATAAGTGGCACATGAAAAAAGGAGTTTTATTGATGAATCAAAGCCTGATACAATTATTGAATACAAAGAAGTGGAGGAGGGAAGCATCAGTGGGACAGGAAAAATGTATTGTTGAATCAAAGCAAACTGACATTTCGGCCTCACATGGACCTTTATCAAGACAGATTTGATAAAGGTCCATGTGTGAGTGAAACATTGACCATTTGTTTGCTTTGATTCAACAATACATTTTTCATGTCCCACTGATGCTTCCCTCCTCCATTTCTTTGTTTCCATTTATTCAATCAGGCATTGTGCACCTGGGCCCTAGTTAGAAGAAGAGTGAGTGCCTCAAACCCCCCATCTTCTCTCTCTCTTTCTCTCTCTATATATATCTATTTCTCTATCTCTCTCACATACTCTCTATCTCTCTCTCTCTCTCTCTCTCTCTCTCTCTCTATATATATATATATATATATATATATATATATATAATATTTATATTAATCAAATTTTGTATTAATCAAGCCATCACCACCACTATACACATCTACCACATTCATTGTAACCCAATTTTTATACATTTTTGATCTCTTTAAAAATAACAATTAGGAATAGCATGGCAGCAGGATACCGGAAAGAAAAGCCTGAATAATAATTTTTGTAAGGGTTACAGAAAAAGAGACTTTCAAAACATTACAACAGGCTGAACTTGAAAATAGTTGATTGTGGGACTCAAACAAGGCTAGACCTTAAACAAAATGTGTTTTTGGCCTCAGTCTTGCAATAAACAAGTCTGGGAATATTTATATTATGATATCTTAAGCATTCTCATCATCATCACTTTAAGAAAATCCACGTTCTAACAGTAAGGGCAACTATCAGTTTATATTCACCATGTGTTTAATATTTATGTGTGAACTTTACTTTTGATGACTGTTTATATTGATACATGTGTAAAGAAGAAAAACTGCTACAATTAAAAATTAACCAAAAAACTATATTCCTGGCTGTGTAAATCACAGCTGATTGACCAGCTCAGGGCTATGAGAAGAGTCCATAGCAAGTAAATTGTGCGTTGGTAGGGTAAAGAAAGCTTCTCTATCTTTTACCTTCCAATGTCACTTAGGGACGGTGTACCAGTATGGTTTAATCCCATCCAGGAGGTAATATTAGTGCTCATATCTTATATATGAGGTCTAGGGACTTTGTTCTATCTTTACTAAATTCAGCCTGAATAACTGAATTTAGAGATGTTTACAAATAACTAGGGTTGGGTGAAATAGAGAAGATAGGCAAATAAAGGGGAATTTAAGCTTAGTTTAGGGAGTCTTTTACGTAGGACATTTGATCTCTGTATCAGGAGTGTCTCGGGGCACCCTGGGGAGGAATGAGGTTGACCCCAAAATTCCGTGTGACTGACTGGCAATACATAAGCAGCTGGGGTCCAATTTGCTTACTGATTTGGTGGTTATTTTTAACCTGTGTTGGACATGTCTGGGGGTGTGAGAAGGGAGCAAAGGAGGATGACCCCAAATACCCCAATATTCTGACTGATTTGATTTGAAAGACACAGGCAGTTGTGGTCCAATCAATTTCCTTATTTATCTTGCAGTTATTGTCTCTGTGCTTGGGAAGTCTGGGGATAAAAGTTGTTGGTTTTGGTATTTAGTTATAATTTTTTTTCTTACATTACATATAATATACACAAAGACGTTTCACTGAGATGGCTAACATTAAACCTAAGAACTATCACTCTAACCTTACTGGTCCAGAAACTAAAGCACTCCAAACACTCTCTAAAGATCCTAAATTGGTCATTTGACCAGCAGACAAGGGGGGAGCCATAGTGGAGCTTAATAGTATGGGCTACAGAGTGGAGGTATTCAGACAATTATCTGACCGAGAGACGTATTTACCTCTTTCACAAGATCCAACAACAGCATTTAAAAACTTGATTGACAAGACTCTATTGATAGCACATAACAACACATTGATCAAATACTCTCTTCTACAATACATGACTTCAAACATCCAATATGTCCTATTATATATACTTTGCCCAAAATTCATAAAGATCCCATTACTCCACCCGGCCGTCCAATTATATCAGCCAGAGGATCTTTACTACAACCCATATCGACCTTTTTGGACAGAGAACTACAATCCATAGTGAGAACTATGCCCTCGTATCTTAAAGACTCTTCAGACCTTTTAGTATCACTCAAGCAATTAACTGATATTGGAATTACCGATATTCTTGTCACTATGGACGTCGACAGCCTCTACACTGTGATACCCCATGAGGGTGATGTGGAGGCTGTTAGACGTTCCATTATTGAATCAGAGTGCAGGACCCAATATCCAGTTGAATTCTTGTGTGATCTACTTACTTTGACACTGACAAAAAATTACTTTAGGTATGAGAAACAGTTCTACCTTCAAGTAGCAGGGATATCCATGGGTTCAAACATCGCACCTACCTATGCTAATCTGTATATGTTACAATATGAAAAACAGCACATTATACACCCATGCATCTCTTTCTACAAGAGATATATTGATGACCTGCTCATTATATGGACAGGTGCGGCAGATGAACTTATTAATTGGATATCCACATTGAATTAATTAGAAACACAGATTAAATTTAAATACTGTCATAGTGAGACAGCAGTAGACTTTTTAGATCTATACATTCACAAAAATGGAGGTAAACTAGGGACCACACTGCTTACCAAACCCACGGATAGAAATACTATATTGCACTCCTCTAGCTACCACCCTCCATCATTAAAGCGTAGCATACCCTACTCCCAATTTCTCATAATAAGGAGAAATAATGATGATCCCAGTACAGTGGAAAGACAACTAAACGAAAAGGAGAATAGATTTCAACAAAGGGGCTACGATTACAAACTTTTAAAAGAAGAGCTAACCCATATTAAAGGAACAAAACAATCTGATCTATTAGTGTCTGAGAAAGAAGAAAAGACTAAGACCGTATCACGATCTGCCTTCACTACTCAATTCTTCCCTGAAAGAGTAAAAATGTTGAAGATTTTAAAGCAACAGTGGCCTATTTTATCCACTGATCCTAAACTACCGTTTTACTCTACCCCTCCACCGATAGCTGCTTTCTCACGTGGCAAGGCTTTGAAGGACTACCTAATGTGCCCTGATATGGCACCAGTCTCTTCACCACCAAAATGAAAAGCAACATGGCTAACAAGGTAAGTACAAAATAAGGGATGTTTTTACTGTGCAAATTGCACTACATGCAACAGCATGTTGAAAACAGCCACCTTTCACAATCCTCACACCAACAAAGTATATGCAATAAGACACAGACTCACTTGTACTAGTGATTATGTAATTTATTTACTAATGTGTCCCTGTTCTAAAGTGTATGTTGGCAAGATGGAGACATTGTTCAGAGAAAGGATGGCCAATCACTGTTGTTCTATTCGCGCAGCACTAAACAGTCTGCTACGTATATGATTACAGACAATAAGCCATTTCATGCATTATATTATAGTATACATGGGACACATTTATTACTGAAGATGGATCTCAATAGTAACAGGGCAATTGATCACTTCCTTCCTCTGTGACAGTAAGTGGAGTGGAGTCTCGATAGCGTTGCGTCGCGATGTTCTGGCGTCCCGCACTTGCTACATCTCTATCTTTTGCCCTAATAAGGAATCTAGACTCCAACAGATTATACTATAAATGATCCAAATTGAAGCTAACATTACTCTGTGCTCATAACGGACTTTGATTCATAGTCCCTCAGTATGCAACTTGATATGTATTATCTCGCTAACACTTACATGGTCCCCTGTGTGTTACATCATCAAATAGTTATTATATTTAATATATTGATGCTATGGATGATATTATGCCAATATAAACTACTTCTATTTGTTTGCATAACCATTATAAATTCTATATTATAGTTAATTCACTGTACCTGAGGATTTCGGGAAGCTTTATGGTCAAACCAATCACATTGTTTTCACACTGTAAATGACGTCATTACCACTTACAGACGCTATGATTTGGTGCCGTTTTTTGTACACGGGGTAATAAATAGAGGTTCATTTCACTCTCTATGTATCTTCATGAAGGTCACGATCAGATGAACGAAATGTTAATCCTGCATTAAACTTTTTTGTTTTTTCTGCACATTTCATAAGTCCTGAGAGTGCTTTAATATATATATATATATATAGCTACAGACAGCTAATTGGGGGTCTGAGTAATGTCCAACAAGTGCACAAGGGGGAGGGGGAAAGGTGTAGCAGTGCAATGACGTGGGAGTAAAGTGGTAGTTCAAAAATTAACTGCAGCAATGGTTGCTGCAGCGTATACAATAAGTGATGATGAACCCTCCCCTCCCAGGCAGGATGGCATTTGTCAAGATCCCACCAAAACTTTCACCATCACCACCACCACCAGAGCCATATATGAAAAACACTGAAGATGAGAACAAGTTGCATTCTAGTGTAGATTATAACAATAGCGTAATGGAGGAAGGTATAGTACCTGAACCATCTGCTGCATCTGAGAGTGAGACAATCTAGCACCAAAACACCTATCTTCACAAATAAAACATTGTGAAAATAAAAGTTAAAATTGAAAGAAATTGTTTGAGACCTCTAAAAGCTTAGAGGAATATAATGGTACTGGGTAAGAATTGGCAGGTGATACTGATGCTGAGGATGACATATAATGACTGATGATGATAATGATGCAGATCTAGAATATATCCCTCCAGCATCCTCCTCTTGTTCAAATACACATGAAGTTGAGAGTGAGAGAGATGATGACAAGGCCAGAAAGTTATCAGAAAGGCAAAGGCTGAATATTCCACCACTGAAAAGGCGCACTGTGCATTTCTATAAACTGTTTGAGAAAACAATTGAAAAGTCTGACCCTGGACAAGCAAAGATGCAAAAAGTTCACATTCACCCTGTCAGTCATCATCAGCATCATCACCTCTTCCAAGTCGCACTCAGCCACACACCTGTGTTGAGTAACCAGCAGCAACAAGAACAGCAGCACAGGTTATTAACATCCACAATGTTAGCTATGATGAGTGCTTCTGCTGTTCTTGGAAGTGCTGCACCTTTGACCCCTAGTAGTAGCAGTAGTAGTAGTAGTAGTAGTAGTAGAATTGCATCAACATCTAGCCCCAATAGTATTATCCCCTCAGGAACACCTCAGTCTATGAAGTCAACAGTATAGAGATACTTCACTCAGGATCCAAAAGTTAAGCATGTTGCTGTCTGTGCAAAAAGCATGGCATCAGGAGGGGAAGCAGGATCACACATATGCATCTCTTCTATGAGATCCCACCTGAAGCACAACCACAGGTCTGACTGGGAGACACACTATCAGCAGGCTAAAGGTGTCACAACTAGCAGCAGTAGGAGCACTCCAAAAAGTTCCCAGGGCTTTGGGGCAGATAAGAGAAGTAGTGATGTTATTTATGTGTCAGAGAGTATGCCACTGCCGATACTAAGTTCATTCCAAATAACACCTTTGCTCCTGCTGCAAAGGAATATGATGGGTTTGAGGTAGGAGTTGGCAAGAATCCCACACATTCTGCCTCTACCTTCAGCACCTCATCTTGTCATGTTATTAAAGCAATAATGTTCCAGGGTTCTTCTGCCATGTCCTGCCAACTCACACTGACCGAGTTTTTGGGAAGTAGTCAAAAACTTTACAAAAACAATCCCAAAGAACACCCGTGGAATGGCAAGGTGGCCAAAATTTTGACAGTGGACATACTGCTATATTGTTCTGTAGAAAACTGAGGTTTCAAATACCTGATGTCATGTGTAGATCTGTGCTGTGATATCCCAAGCTGCAGTTATTTTTCCAGGATGGCTGTGCCTGAATTGTACAAGCAGGTGGTTAGTGTGGTGAGTAGTGTTGAGCGAGCACCCCGATGCTCGGGTGCTCGGGTGCTCTGACCGAGCACCCCCTGAGGCTCGAGTGCTCGGCCGAGCACCCGAGCCCCATTGAAATGAATGGGGCGACACCAGGCACCCCCTGCTCTGATGAGGGGAGGGTGCCTGGTCAATGCCCCCTTCATCTCCGCTATGCCCCCTTCATCTCCGAATGCCCCCTTCAGCTCCGCAATGTCCCCCTTCAGCTCCGCTATGCCCCTCTTCCACAATGTGCCCCTTCATCTCCGCTATGCCCCTCTTCCACAATGTGCCCCTTCATCTCCGCTATGCCCCTCTTCCACAATGTCCCCCTTCATCTCCTCTATGCCATAGAGGAGATGAAGGGGGACATTGTGGAAGAGGGGCATAGCGGAGATGAAGGGGCACATTGTGGAAGAGGGGCATAGCGGAGATGAAGGGGCACATTGTGGAAGACGGGCATAGCGGAGATGAAGGGGGACATTGTGGAAGAGGGGCATAGAGTCTATGCCCCTCTTCCACAATGTCCCCCTTCATCTCCGCAATGCCCCCTTCATCTCCGCAATGCCCCCGTACCTCCAAGTCCCTGGTGGTCCAGCGGAGCGTCTTCAGATCTGTGCCTCTTCCGGCACAGATCCCCGCCACCCGAACATGGCGGGAGAGCACATGGCGGTACTCGACGAGTACCGCCATGTGCCGAGCAGAGCGATGCTCGAGCCGATCCGAGCATCGGCCGAGCACGCTCGCTCATCACTAGTGGTGAGCAAAGGGCTGGAAAGTGCATATGGCAAGAAAATCCACCTGACAAAAGATATGTGGACAAGAGGGCGGCAGAGCACAGACTATCTGACTATCACTGCTCCCTGAGTTTTCCTCCCACCACCAACAGTGGGCAACATTAGCTTACAACTCAGGTGACAGCCATTTTTCATGCCTAGAACAAGTGATAGAGGAATGTCTTGTACCTTGCTCCTTAAAATCTGGTTTTGTGTCTGCTAATAATGGCTTCAACATAATCACTGCCTTGAGAATAGGCGATATGGTGCATGTGCCCTTCATTTCCCATGTGCTTTAGTTGTGACCAGATTCCTGGCAGAATCTGAAACCCTCAGAGAGATGCTTACCATTGTCTGCAAAATCCATGCCCATTTTAATTGCCCCTACAGTGAATGCAGCGCTCTATATTCCACATAATAGTATAACAACTCCCACATCACCAGCTAAAATGTAGGTCCCTACAAGGAGGAATTCCGCACTGTACAATCTAAAGCATTTGTATATAAGCAGAATAAGGCCATTAGCGAGTACACAATGCAAAACTGGAAAACTGTGGAGGGAGCCTATTTGTCACCTGGCCAATAGCAACTAATGCGCGATGAAGCCCTATGAGGAAGCAAACATGCTGGTGAGTCGCATAGGGGCAGGTATTAGTGAAATGGTTGAGGAATCTTACCATAATGAAAACACAGACATGCACCAGCTGTTAAAGGACATGTTAGCGTGCTTTGAACAAGATCCTTGTATAGTGTAAATTAAAAGCAATGAGGAATACATTATTGCCTCTTTGCTGAACCCAGCTTCAAACACAAATTTCACAATTTCTGCCAAAGTGCCATTGGCATATTGTCACAACAAGGAGTCACAACGATCGATTTGTGATCTAGAGGTACTATGCATCTGTATCATCTTTACTTCCCTATGGCTTTGAAGTCCTTTGAGTCTCGTTAGGTGGAGTTCAGGTTACCTAACTCAGAAGCATACACCAACCTGCAAGTAGCTCATTACCTCTGTAAGATACTTCCCACTGGTGGCCTCTCGCCTGTCAGTCCCTTTTTGTCTCCATGTCACACAGTGCCTCAGATCTTGCTAAAACCATCTCAGCAATTTACTCATTTTTGACTTGCCCTTCTGACACCAATTGTAAAACTACGTACATGCGGATCTCAATAGATCTTTTTGATTGACAGGAGTGGTTTAATACCTTTGATTTGTCTGCTAAGATGACTAATTTTACCAATCACACTGAAGCATTTATGAAGATTGCGCTTTGGTGGTACCTAACCCCGAACCAGTAGGCAAGGATTTATCCTGGATGCGATGTGTGTTGGAGAGGGTACAGTGCTAGGGGTATACTCTTGCATATTTGGTGGGAGTGCGCTCTGAATCACCCTTTATTTGTTAGCAGGGCCATGATGGCATGTTAGTTTGGACCCTTCCCCTTAGACCCGAGACAGCCTTACTTCATCTAGATCTGAGTACTTTTCCTGAATCTGCACAACACCTAATTAGCTCTGTTCTCACTATGGCCAGGACCTGCCTGGCACAACGGTGGAAATCCATGTCTGTCCCAACTTGGGTGATGGTGGTGGATAAGGTGAACTCGAATTTGGTGTAGGTGCGAATGACACATAATCTTCTGGACACTATACATATGTTCCATACCATCTGAGACATATTTAGCTTCCCTCTTACCACTATGTTTTACAATTAAAATAAATGCATATCATTACAAAAAGCTGTAAAAAAAATTACATTGATAAAGTATACTGAATTTTTGTTTTATTTTGTAGCTAAACAGCCAACATCAACTTGTAGAGACAAGTGACAAAGCCAAGAAATTCAAAATAAATATGAAATGAGTTGTTTCAAAGACCAAATTCAAGGACAAGGAGGATCTTCTCTTTAGAATGCTATTTATAATCATTGTTTCTGGATAGTGTTGACTGGAAATTAATTATTCAAAATGTGTCTTATGTTCTCCTAAGAGGCTTAAATAACACAGCTTGCAATTACATTTCTAACAAATATTGCATTATATTATGTACTTTTTGGCTCCATTATCCTAGCATTTTGGCTTGCATTGCCATGTTTTTATTTGTTTTAATTAAGACAAAAGAGTCATCGCAAATCCTGGTGGAACCCTAACAAACTGAGGAAGAAATAAATAAAAATAAACAGAATGAAAAGTTATACTGGTTCAGATACACATATAGATTAAGTGACTAATTAACGGGTACGCTGATCTAATAGAACATACAGCCTTCTTTGGGACCTCAGAAAAAGCTCCCGTTTATTGAACATGGACGCTGTGAGGTTATAGAAGTAGAAATGGGAGAAAAGGCCAGATTTATTTTTTCATGAGAAAAAAAACACATAATTCGACACTTTTCATCTGAATTTTCTGCACATAGAATACTATATATTTACATATTTTCAATACTGTATTTCCCTGTCTTTAATGAACTGCAACCTTTTTATTTCCTCCCAGTTTTAGTAGTCTTGTAGATGACAGATCCACCTCAAGGTAAGTTCAAATTAAAGAGTTACTGAGTGTCATTAACATACATCAGAATTTCTAGAGCTATAACATTGTCCCATGTTCATGTCAGCAATACCAATTTAGATCCATTTATAGATGACGTTTGAAATCTTGCTTGCAGTGAATTTTTAAGGTAGAGATATGAAGAAACATGAACTTCGAATGATAGTATGACAATACTTACGTTTTCTTACTGGGCACAAAAGAATAAAATGGGAAGATCACAATATACCACAACATTCATACTTAGTTCCAAGGACTCCCCTTTGCAGCGTTCCATCAGCTAAGTGTTAAGAAAGGGAGTCAGACCTTTTGTCATTGTGATCTGGGAGCATTTATAAGTGTTATTCTCTGACCATTTGTCACAATGCCGGACTATAATGTACTAGCCTCTAACTAGACATGACATTAGGGAACAGTGCTACAGTGCAGACCTAGGGAATGTTGACAGATCATTGTATGGTCTTGCTGTGGCTGAAACCCAGTAATAGATCCAACTTTTCACTGACCAGTTGAGCTGGACTATACTATGGATGACTCAGCAGGGACTGTAGAAATGGTCACAAGGGGAGTTCTAGAGATTACTGCAAGGCAGCAACAAACAGGACTAGATAAGTCACTGAAGACTGACTGCAGCACAGGAACTGAACACTAGTAGGTGTATCTTGAGTCAGGTTGCAACACAAACATTGGAAACAAGGTTGACTTACTGGAGACAAGCTACGGTATAGGTACAGAACACTGGTGGAAACCAATAAAAGCAGAAAAGCTGGAGAGCCACCTGCACAGGACTGAGCACCACAAAGTTTAATGGTACAGTGCTCAGTTATACCCAAGCATACAACAGCAACTAAGAAGAAGGGTCAAATATAAAGTTTTGTCCAAGAGAGCAGCACACTATAGCCACAAACTAGGCTGGAAGTAGAAGAAACAAAAACAGAGTCAAACAGTGAAGGACTGGAATAGATCTGATTCAGCAGCCGCAAGCAAAACTGTAACAAGTAATCTGAGGCAATGAGGATTCAGAAAGCAGCAAACAATGCATTGTACAGGAAATGGACTAATTCAGCAAAAGGACTGTTTTTGCTACAGCAGATCAATACAGGACCAAGTAGCAAATAATACAATGGTCAGAAACAGGACTAGTTCAGCTACAGTGAATCAATGCAGGAACAAACAGAAAATAATACCGTGATCTTGAACAGGAAGGTTAGGCAACAGAACTGGTTCAGAAACAGTGGAGCAATAGAGGAATAAAGAGCAAAGAATACATGAGGGGAGAGGCACTAAAGGTTGATGCTGTAGCGATATGATTTTGTCGATGTGTTCAAAGCACTTTGACATTTCAGTTTAGACACACATCACCATATGCACTAAAATGTGGGGATGCAAGGGGAGGGGAGAAGGTTCCCATTAGCATATAGTGTTGTTGAACTGCTGTTGACATGGAATGGATGCCCTCCCTTGCACATCATAAGCAGTATGACAATCCTGAAGTCTGAGAGTGTTCTCTCTGCTGCCCCCCCTGGTCCATAGGGAGTACAGAGGATGCTTTCAGGACAGGAACAGCATCCCTCACTTAACCCTTTCACTGGCATATGCATTGCGCACCCCTTTAGCACTCAAAGGGTTAAATAGTACACCAAGTAGTGCATAATCACCCCCTCAGCTCTGTATCATATTTTATACATGTTGTGCACGCCCAAGGGAACAAGGCTGGCAGCGTCCATAGCTACCAGCTGCCCTCCAACCTTGTTCCCTTACCTGTTGTTAGCCATAGAACCCTATATACACTGCCTGGACCCCAGATTTGTTCCCTTTCCCACTGGTAGCCACAGATCCCCATGTACACTGTCTGGGAAAGATAACAAAACTGGGGGGTGTCAGCCAGTGTATGTGGGGATAACACACAGTGGTGATATTCCCCACAACATAGAATTCTGACATTCTGCTACCCCCTCCACATGCATTACATACCCCTCTGGTACTCAAATGGTTAATATCCAACATATGCTGGCCAAGAACTTTATTATCTCTATTAATGCACTATGCCAGTTTTGCTTTGAAAGAACATCAGACCTTGCAGGGGGCATTAGGACAGCTCCTGATGTCCCCCTGGCATTGATCACCTATCCAATAGGAAGGCGATAATAGATCGTACTCAAGCTGTTGTTCTATGAATGACTGGCTTGAGTAGGAGGATCCTTAAGGCCCATGTGATGCAAGTGATAAAAATCACGCAATTAACAATGCCTCTGTAAAGCTGCCTCCTCATAGGTCTCAACAGTAGGCTATTAAGCCAGTGCCTTGAGCAGTTCATGTATCCATCCTTCCTTATGGAAATGAGAACATTGTGAGCTAGAGCTTTCAGGGGCATAGAATTGTGTGCAAATGCATTAGTGTCCAGGGGGGAGAGAATTGATTAATAGACAGTTTCAACAGTAACTAAAGATGGAAATGAAAATTATTAAAAAAAAACTAAAAAGGGGAAAATTACCATATTTTAGCTAAAAGAAGAGATACAAAAGTGTGCAAAAAATCACCATGAAATGAAAATGAATGTGGAGAATATAACTCTGCAAAAGGATTTTGTGAGCAGTAGCTTGACTATAACAGGATGAGCATTTGGTATGGCTGACCCCAACACATAGCTTCCTTAACCGTTCGAGTGCCAGAGGGGTACCCCTCTGCTCGAAGGGTTAATCTGCTCTCTATTGCACCAGAATCTGGAGAAAATGCTGTAAAACTTAAAAAAAAATCAATATTGATAATGCCAGTTTGAACACCTTATGGGCCTTTCTAATGTAGAATCTCTAAGAAGGAGTAAGTGAATATATTCATATCATTATGCTCTTAAAGGGATACCCGACACAAATACCCCTCTCAAACAATACATAATATTAAAGCACATGCATTGTTTTGTAATACTATGTATTTACTTTTGGAAAACCCTTGGCTATCAAAGAGGCATCAGCAGACAGTGGGAGTGGGAGAATGTAGGGTATTTAGGAGGACATGGGAAACAGGAGGAAAACAACTGAGCACTCCATGCTCTGGCCACACAGACATAATGACATCATGTACAATGTTTTTAATGAATGAAAGTGATTGAGATATGAGCCACAGTATTGTGTTTAATAAGTAATGTTAGGCTGGGCAGCTAGCTGTAGCCTTGTGATGCTTTAAAAACACATCACAGTTGCTTAGATCTCATGCACCACTCCATGAGAAGTTCATCCATAATATCCCATGAGGGTGGGGCCACTCTCTGGGTAGACACCAATGAATACACAGGGGCTGTATCCTCATTTATGTTGTTGGAGCTTGAGGGAGGTGGGGAAATTCCACCTCTCCATGAAGCTCTGAAACATATTTACGTATGAATACAAAATAGATAACTGGTGCATTGCAGACAGGCAATACATAACTTTAAAGGGATAGTAATACTTTACTTTTACTAATCCCCATTTTATACAACTTAAAAAAAGATTCTTAATGCCCCAAATCGCATCTCTCAAACCTTTATGATTTGAGAGAAAATCTATTTCAAAGTTTGCCCCTCCCTCCTCTTTCCCGGAGATCAGCGTTCTAGCTGACTCCAGCAGTGTTCTGTCGTACGACCATCCGGTGGTTCTGCAGCAGTGCCAAGATCTCGTTAATGAAGAAAAAATATTTCACTTCAAAGGTCTTCTACGTGTGCTTGGTTTCCAAGCACACGTAGAAGACCGTTGAAGTGAAATATTTTTTCTTCATTAACGAGATCTCGGCACTGCTGCAGAGCCGCCGGATAGCCCCAGGATCAGATTCCTGGGCAGTCAGCAAGACGCTGATATCAGGGAAAGGGGAGGGAGGGGGAGACTTTGAAATTGATTTTCTCTCAAACCATAAAGCTTTGAGAGATGCGATTTGGGTCATTAACAATCTTTTTTTAAGTTGTATCAAATGGAGATTAGTAAAAATAAAGTATTACTATCCCTTTAAAAATGTAATGTATTGAAAACATGAGAAAGATGAAAAGTGGTGTTGTGACAACTTTTTTCAGATAATATTCCTTTAAACTGTCTTCTTCAGTTATATATATGTTTTATTTTATGGGTAGGGGACAGAAACAAGAGGGAAAAAAATGGCTTGAACAATGTTTTTGGAAAAATACTTTACAGTCTGACCATAGATTAAATCATGTCCACTTTTAAGACTGCTTTTTCTCCTTGACAGAGACATCAGGGGGGAGATTCAGTAAGCGGTGATAAAGAAGTGATAAAGTGGTGATGACTTCTTCAATTTATCAATTCTCCAGTTGCTATGTTATTCTATGGAGCCTATTCACTAAGATGTCCAGAGTTGAAGAAATCTTAGTGCAAAGGCTCCATAGAATAACATAAAATCTGGAGAAGTGATAAACTGGAGAAGTCAACACCACTTTTTCACCGCTTAGTAAATCTCCCTCCAGAACTGAATGCTAAAAATGATGGTACTATATTTGAGAACTGACAGACCATGGAAGAAATACTTTTCCAGACTAATTACCAACAATTTCTCTTACAACAAATTTTTGAACATTGAGCACTAAGCGTTTGCTTTAACAAAAACATAGGTTATATGGGGATTGTCCCTTTAAATATATGAGACTTCCTGTGGTAAGACTCTGCTATAGTTTACATTGAATAATTCTGCATGCTTCTGGGTGCATATGTATAAAGTCAGTTCTGGGACAAACCAACTGCACCAATTGCTGCACTGAATCCTCTTGGGTTTAAATGAATGAGAAAGACAAAGCTGCATACAAAATGAAGGATAAACGCATACCTCTAAATATGAAAGAAAGTGCAATTGCACAAATACAGATAAATACAAATAAGTCAAATATTTAAGAATATCTATCATAAAAGGATAATGTAATTTAGTAACTGTATTCTGAATTTACACATTCTGCCATTGGACCACTGTCCTGCTTTGCCAGTTGATTGACAAATAAACTCTGGAAACTGATATCCATGAAGCTTGCTGCCAGGGATTGTAAAACAAGGTGTACTGATACAATGTAGAAAGGATACAATGTAAAAAGATAGCATACAACATACAGAGCACTCATTTCTGCAGGGTGCTCAGTGACAGGCATCTAAAAGTGAGACAAAGCAAGATAAAAAAATTAAATATTGGCTATTTGATTTTACATATTCTGCACTTGCAGAACATGTAAAGTCAAAATAAATGGTTGCTATCACTTTAATAAAATTGCTTTCTTTTGAAAAGTTATCTGGGTGAAGATATAGCCATCACTTCTACTACATTTACCTAAGTATTGTTACTGGGCCTTATGTGCAAATGAAAACCAGAGTAATCCAGGGGCAACCCAATTTCACCATAGGTGAGAAATGAAAAGTCCAAAAATGCCCATTGATTTAAAATCGACTGTTAAACTCTTGAATGCTAGAGGTGTTTCCAATGCATTACTAAGAAAGGAGTTGGGGACCTCTGTAACAAGAGGTTAAAAGCCCCATTTAAACTAATGGGATTTCTTTATTGGTCCAGTAGGATGCACTTGGTATGCTCAATTACTCTAGTTTTCATTTGTGCATAAGGCCTACTGTGGTTAGAACAGCAAATGTGAAAAAGTAAATGGAAGAGAGGTGTCTATGTTATGAAAGTTTGACAAAAAGCAGCAACTAGTATAATAAATCAAAAGGAATATGTTCCATGAGGTTTAGTTGTAAATTATACACTCCTGTAGAGAACAAGTGCCAGAACAGCAGCCGAAGTCAATAAAGCTTCAAGTAAGTGGCCTATATGACACAAAAATTCAAGACCACCAGATTTATATTTTTATAACGTGATTGCTGTCACAAGCCATACATTTCTTCTTACAGAATTTTTAAGGTAAAAGCAAGGTATTTTATTTTTAATCAGATTCATTGTTAATACAATAAACTTACCAATCAACTGCATATGTATGCTAACATCACATGTCACAAGAAATTGTTTTTGTTTTTAAGGCTGCATTAATACCTGCATCTGTGCCGCATCATGCACAGTCATCCAAAAATAAGGTACATTGTACCAGTTGGAACCATGGTCCATAAATGCATCATTCTACAACTTCCTGGTGAGCAATAATGGTTGTCAGGAGTTACAGTACAGCAGTGAAGGTCTGACTGACTGGTCCCTGTGGATACTATGCAGATGTTCAGAAGAGTGACTGAATGGTTGAATTTGCTTGCACGTAGGAGCTATCTATATCTGATTGAACTATGTGACCAACAGATAATGTTGTATGTCCAACATCCAAATGGGCCACCCCTCCACTTTATGATTTTATGATGTGCTCTCAGGGAGCAAAGTGTGAAGCACACCAACCAACAGAAAAATACTTTTTAACCAAATATTAATGTTTGAAGTGGGCAGAATCTTAAAACATTTCTTTAAACAAAGCTCACATGGTTCTACAGAACCATGGTTGGGATTTTTCTCTGTGGTATTTTTTATTCAGGCTGTTGAAGTCTATTGTGAGGGTAAAATTGCATTCCCAACTGCTTTCATCAGATTGCTTCAAAAACCTGGCGGGGGATATACAAAGATGTTATAAAGTGGAGATGACTTCTCCAGTGATATTGCTTCTCCAATGCCACTGTTATTCTGTGGACCCTATGCACTAAGATGTCTCAGGTAGAAGAGATTTTAGGGCATAGTCTCCATTGAATAACATAGAAACTGGAGAAGTTATATCATTGGAGAAGTCAACTCCACATGAGAGCCTCTTTATCACACCTTAGTGCAAAACTCCCCTCATGTTGTTGAAGCACAAAGGGGGAGATTCACTAAGAGGTGATAAAGCGGAGATGACTTCTCCAGTTTATCACTTCACCAGTTCCTATGTTATTCTATAGAAGTTGAAGCATTCTCAGTGCATAAGCTCCATAGAATAACATAGGAATTGGAGAAGTGATAAACTGGAGAAGTCACCTCCACTTTATCACCTCTTTATCACCACTTAGTGAATCTCCCCCTGAAGTGTCTGATCAGGAGTCAAAGTGACACATCAGAATTCCCAGTAGGTTTCATCACATTTGCTGAACTGGACATTTCTTTTGATGTTCTTTGAGCTCCAAATGATGCATCTAGAGGCACTGAACTGATGGAATATGATGGGGAGCTGTAATGCAATTCAGACCATATTTAAGAACAGCTGGGTCACTTAATAAATCTGGCAAATATTGGCTCACTGTTTGAGATCATACAGTGGGCTTTATATAAACAGTAAAAGAGCAATTCTGGGGCAAATCAACAGCAATGCTTTGGAGACCTCCATAGCATCAAATGATTTAAAAGGCCCATTTAAAGAAATGGGAATTTGGAGAATTTGGATTTGTTCCTAATGGTACACTTGGTTCACTTGCTCCACTTTACATTTATTCCTAAGACCCAAAGTTTAAACACCTGTTGAATATATTTATAAACATTAATCAATACCTGTAATATTAAACTCTAGAAATTTCGGCTGGATCACTAAACATATAGGGATTATGTAGTAAAGCACCAATACAATAGGGGAGCTATTTTAAAAATACATTTTCATTTAAATGAGAAGGTTAACCCCTTGAATATATTTCTCCCTTGTGGTGCTGTTGGTTTTCCCCGGAATAACGCCACAAGGCCCATAGCAACTACAATAATAACAATGATGTCAGGAGTAATATGCTTTCTCATAACTTTCAGCTAAAATGCTTCTGAACCTATTATTGATACACATGTAAACGGTGGAAAAAAAAGTTACAAAGAGCTTTATTTAATAAGCTAAAGAGGTGCTGTTCTAGAACATACCCACTGCACCACATGGCAAATAAGCACTCCCCAAATTCTCACTAATTTAAATGGCCCTTTTATCCCTTTGAATGCTAGAGAAGCGGGGGAATTTTCATATTTCATTTTTTTCTCCACAAACATAGGTTTTTCAGGTTTTGGGGAAGCTGCTGGGCCAAATGAGCAAAATGCTCTTTTCCATTTTCAGACATGGAATTTTAACAGATTGGTTTACTGGCTTCATATCTAATTTGGGGCAACTAAGCTGTGCTCCAGTTCAAATAAACCTCATAAAAGTGTATGTTTTTGAAAAGTAGACAAACCAGGGGTTTCATTACCTTTGCCACTAATCCAAATCCATTTCAAAACAGCAATAAGAAAAAAAAATGCTGTTTTGACGGATTCCTTATCCAGTAAATATTTTGTTGCAGAAAACTATTCCAAATTAGATTTTACTAGTTCTCCAATTCATGGAGATATCTCATATGTGTAGGTTTGTCAACTGTCATGGGAATTCCTCAAATTTTATAAGTGCTAGTTCTATCACTGGTTGCTTTGGCCTTGGGCAGAGGTGTAACTAGAAGCCACCGGGCCCTGGTGCAAGAATTGCCATGGGGCCCCCCCACCACATTGGCCCCCTTCATCTCCACATTGCCCCTTCCACAATGCCCCCTTCATCTCCACAATGCCCCCCTTCATCTCCACAATGCCCCTTCCACAATTCCCCCTTCATCTCCACAATGCCCCCCTTCATCTCCACATTGCACCTTCCACAATGTCCTCTTCATCTTCACAATGCCCCCTTCATCTCCACATTGCCCCTTCCACAATGCCCCCTTCATCTCCACAATGTCCCCCTTCATCTCCACAATGTCCCCTTCATCTCCACATTGCCCCTTCCACAATGCCCCCTTCATCTCCACAATGCCCCCCTTCATCTCCACAATGCCCCCTTCATCTCCACAATGCCCCTTCCACAATGCCCCCTTCATCTCCACAATGCCCCCTTCATCTCCACATTGCCCTTCCACAATGCCCCCTTCATCTCCACATTGCCCCTTCCACAATGCCCCCTTCATCTCCACAATGCCCCCCTTCATCTCCACACTGCCCCTTCCACAATGCCCCCTTCATCTCCACAATGCCCTCTTCATCTCCACAATATCCCCCTTCATCTCCACAATGCCCCTTCCACAATGCCCCCTTCATCTCCACAATGCCCCCCTTTCATCTCCACAATGCCCCCTTCATCTCCACAATGCCCCCCTTCATCTCCGCAGTACCCCTTCCACAATGCCCCCTTCATCTCCACAATGCCCCCCTTCATCTCCACAATGCCCCCCTTCATCTCCACAATGCCCCTTCCATAATGCCCCCTTCATCTCCACCATGCCCCTTCCACAATGTCCCCATCATCTCCACAATGCCCCTTTCACAATGCCCCCATCTCCACATTTCCCCTTCCAAAATGCCCCCATCTTCACATTGCCCCTTCATCTCCACATTTCCCCTTTATCTCCACATTTCCCCTACCTCCAGTCCTTCGGCACAGATCTCTAGAGCTGAAGCTCCTGCGCGCCGCTCTAGTAATTCAGAGGCTGGGAGATGATGTCATCTCCCAGCCCTCTGTATTACTAGAGCGGCACGCCGAATGGGAGATCTGCTGAGCTGCTGATGCGGGCAAGGGGGTCGCAGGGGGCGGTGGGGCCCCTGGAGTGACGGGCCCAGTCGCAGGTGCGACCGCTGCGACCCCTATTGTTATGACACTGGCCTTGGGCCTTTCACTTGGCAATGCCTACATTTGTAACAGACAGAGTTCAATCTACAGATTTAACAGAAATAAAAAGTCTATTAATAAAAAAAAAACTCTTAAAACCACCAGTAATTTAAAAAAAATAAAAACTTAGATCTAAGGATGTTTAAGGGCAATCAGGGCAGTAAAATATAATATCTGTCCTTTTCCCATTGCTGTAACACACTCTGCACTGTTTTTATGAGTTGGGGCAAGTTTGAAAGAAAAGTGTGCTGCACCAGTTTCAGTGCTTGAGATACTGCTGTAGTTACAGCTACCTGATAAAAATAGTTCATTGGAGCTGGTACAATAAAAATGTGCATTTTGGAGTGGGTTTGCCATTTTAAAAATTAATTATGAATGGTAATCTGCATCACATTAATGGCAACCTTTTATTCCAAGCCCTATTTCGCCTCATAATGAGGTAAAGCTGCATAAACTGATCAGCTAAGTCACCCCTCCCCCATGGTACTGTTGTATTCTGTGATGCAGAGTGGTTTTCTAAGTACCTGAGATTTGCCATTGACTGAGACTGGTACAGTGGATGATGCTGCAGTCTAGTATGCACACATCTTTTATGTCCTTAAACCAGTGATTCTCAATCTTTTTTTGTTCGGAGCACCCCTAACACATAATTAAGAACATTCGGGGCACCCCTGACATATTTAATGTACTTTATCAAGGGCATAAGAAGGGTAAAATACATAAATATACTGTTATTATTAGGTTTTTTAATCATAATAACAAAGCTAAACATATTGTGCATAACAATTTCTATAAATCTTTATTTAAAAGTCCATTTTTGTTAGTCTTCATAGAAAACATGGGGCACCCTAAGTTGATGTCCGTGGCACACCAAAGTGCCACGGCACCCTGGTTGAGAATCACTGCCTTAAACTAAATTGCTAACAGCTCCTCTTGGAGCAAAGATGAGGACTCCCCCCCCCCATTTAATTTAACCGAGGACCCCTCATTTCATGCATAATATAATTTGTTTGGGGAAATCTTTTCAGCATTTTCTAACAGTTCCACAGGCCATTGTGTCTAAACAAAACTTACATTAAAAGGAGCTGGTGTAAAAATGTTCAATGTATAAATGGTACCCTTTGCTGAGTAAGGGGTTAATGAGGTCCCAAAATATCTTTGCACTGGTTCCCACAATGTCTATGCAACCAGGAGGATGACAGAATGACTATATCCTTTGAAACTCTTACAAAGTTTGTAAAATTTGACTACAAACCTGCTTGAATCCCAATATTCCTTTGTATTTAATGAGGGATTCATAAATGCAGATATTTTTATGGGGAGTGTATACACCTGAAAGCTTGGCCTGTACGTAAATTATTATGGGGTGAATTTTAAACAACCTGCCATACAGATGATGTTCTTTTGGCAAGTACTGGGTGCTGTCATTAAAATGCATGAAGTATTTCATTTCTATAATTGGTAATAGATTGGGAGTAAATAGGGGTAGCACAGATGGGATTTGTGCTCCAAAATGACAGAATGATAGCTTCTTTTTAAATGTATATCCATAGCGATTGTTAGGGCCACTATTTTTTTAAACTCCTCTATATATGTGGGTTCCCAGGAATGCTGCCTTGCAATGTAGGATGAAGGATTGGCAGCAAGATATTTGGATATATAATCATTAGTTTGGGAGACAATATCCCTCAAAGCATCTTCCCGAAAAATATATTATACAACTGGACTGGTAACCTGATCAACCGAGGCAAGGACCCAAATATGGCATGGTCCTTCCTTTGATCATTGGTTGGAGGGTGACCAAACTTAAAAGCGTATATACTTTCCTTGATTGCGTAGGGTTGTGGATACAGAAACAATTTTACACTGCTCCCTCTCACATTGTCAGATTTCACCTCAGAGGCCCATCATTACCCTGTCCATTTTCCCAACCTCTTTTCCATTACACTTTCCCCTCTCCCCTTCCTAGTCCTTTTGTTTCTTTTCCTACTCTTTCCCTATCCTACTGTAACCAGTGATCAATCCATAACAGCTTTTTGGATCATTTCTGATTACTGGTCTACTTTCTTGCTATATATGTTTCTTTGTCATGATTACATTATTGTAAACTCCTGAGGCAGCTCTATTGTATTAGTTGCTTCTATGTGTATGCACTTATTATACCTTTATATCAATACTGCAACTGTAATTGTTCATATCTTTTGTTTCTGATTCAATAAAAGCCAATTGAAACAAAAACAAGAGTGGGGTAAAACCTGAAATATCAACTTTAATTCCTGGGTTGCTGTGAATGCAGAAATTTCAGGACAAAAGTCAACTGGTGGTACCCAATCCATAGGGTCAGGATCAGTGATAGCACTTGGGGTAGTTATTATTATTATTCTTTATTTATATAGCTCCAACTAATTTCGCAGTGCTGTACAATTGGGAATAGACATACAGAGGTATTAAATAGTACAATCAGATGTGGAGCACAGGAGAAGTCCTGTAGGTGGGAGAGGGAGGATGTGATAAGAGCTGTGGAGAGCTGAAGGTCATGTGCAAAGCGAAGATGAAATATAGGGTGGTGCGGTGAGGGCTCTATAAGTTAGCACCAGAATTTTAAATTTAATTCTGTATGCTAATGGGAGCCAGTGTAGGGACTGACAGAGGGGTTTGGTGTTAGAGAAGCGATGAGTGAGGTAGATTAATCTTGCAGCAGAGTTCATTATGGACTGTAGTGGGGTTAGTTGGGTGAGAGGAAGGCCAATTAGTAATGAGTTACAGTAGCCAAGACGGGACATGATTAGTGCTTTGGTTAGAATTTTGGTAGTGTCTTGTGTGAGAAAGGGTCAGATTCTAGAGATGTTGCTGAGGTGGAGGCGGCATGAGTTGGAGATTGACTGGATGTGAGGAATGAAGGATAGGGCAGAGTCAAATGTGACCCCCAGGAAGCGTGTGGTGGGGCTTAGTGTGATGGTAGTGTTGTTAACGGTGAGGGTAATATCTCATGTAAGGCTAGTTGTAGAAGGAGGGAAGATAATTAGTTCAGTTTTACCAAGGTTAAGTTTGAGTTGATGGGAGTACATCCAGGAAGACACAGCAGACAGATTGTCAGATACTCGGGACAGGAGGGAATGGGAGAAGTCTGAGGAGGAAAGATATAGTTGAGTGTCATCAGCATAGAGATGATGGTGAAACCCAAAGGAGTTTATTTGTTTTCCAAGGGATGCAGTGTAGATTGAGAGGAGCAAGGGTCCCAGTACTGATCCTTGAGGCACTCCAACAGACAGTGGGAGGGAAGTGGAGCCAGAGTAGGAAACACTGAAGGAGCAGTTGCAGAGATAAGATGAAAACCAGGAGAGTGCAGTTTAACAGAGACCTAGGGAGTGGAGGGCATGGAGGAGGAGTGGGTGATCTAGTGTGTCAAAGGCGGCTGACAGGTCCAAGAGAATGAGTGGGGAGTAGTGGCCTTTCAACTTGGCGGAGAGCAAGTCATTGGCCACTTTAGTGAGGGCAGTCTCAGTGGAGTGATGAGGGCAGTAACTGGGTTGCAAGGGATCTAGCAGGGAATGGGGGCAGAGGAATTTAGTGAGCCGGGTATATGCAAGACACTCAAGGAGCTTGGAGGTGAATCGGAGTAGAGAAATTGGCTGGTAATTTGACAGTGAGTTTGGGTCCAGGGAGGGTTTCTTTAGCATGGGAGTGATTAGTGCATGTTTGAAAGAAGATGGGAAGGTGCCAGTTAACAAAGAGAGGTTGAATAAGAGAGTAAGGATTGGAGTTAGTAGAGGGGAAGTTCTTGAGTGAGCTGAGACAGGATTGGGTCAAAAGGACATGTTGTTAGGTTTCAGCAAGTGAGGAGAAGGAAGACTTCATCCTCAGTGACGGGTGGGAAGCAGTTTAGTGTGTATGCGGGAGAGGTGACAGGGCTAAGATGGCTAGGTGGGGGGGGGGAAGTGGTGAAATGTCATGTCTGATAGATTTGATCTTGTCCTTGAAGTGGGTGTTGAGATCTTGGGCAGATAAGTTAGTGTCCAAAAAGAAAGAAAAGCCACTCAGGTATGTGAAATAAACAGGTGTGGGGTATAAAAAGAACCCAATATACACAATAATATACTATACATATAATATGTTCAAGGAGACTTCACTCACCGGTGCCAAAGTAGGAATGCCATACAGGTACACATACACGCGGAGACTTGAAAGGAACAGGTGCACGTTGAACGGAGAGTCCACCTCCGACATAAGGGATTCTCAAAAGGAAAAAACAACAGCAACTCTTCTCAAACAAGCTATTAAAATCTCCTATTTTATTGATACATGTAATAAAAACTTTGTCTCAAGACAATTGAAGTGACATCAAAAATAACACATTCAACCACCTAACATGTTTCGGACTGAAGTCCTTACTCATAGGTATGAGTAAGGACTTCGGTCTGAAATGCGTTAGGTGGTTCAATGTGTTATTTTTGATGTTACTTCAATGGTCAAGAGACAAAGTTTTTATTACATGTATCAATACAATTGGAGATTTTAATAGCTTGTTCGAGCAGAGTTGCTGTTGTTTTTTCCTTTTCAGATAAATTAGTGGAAGGTGTTTGTGTTGGTGGGTGCAGAATAGATTTGAAGGTTGAGAAACAGCGTTTTGGGTTAGAGGAAATATTAGAGATTAGAGAGAAGAAGTATGATTGTTTGGCCAGGGAGAGGGCAGAGCTATATGAATGTTCTCAGGAAAATGACTCTTTTTAACAGGGGGCCCAGCATGATCACTAGAAGTATAGCAAGAAGTATCACTAAATGGGGCTAAAGCAAAATTTGATGCAAAAGGCATACTTCTCTTCTGCTGCATTATTACCTATGTAGCTGCCTACCCTAAAACTTAATACCTAATTTCTGCTAGATAACTACCCACCCGCAGTTATTAACCTACTTATCTACCTATGTTATTTTTTTTTTATATTTCAATTTATTTTTTAAATTAATAATCTACCTAAAGACTAATTCTACCTAATTCCTCCACTAAATAAATACCCAGCAGGCTATAGAACTAACTAAAATATATTACATTGCAGAAAAAAACACCCCAAATAGTCAATAATCCTACACAGATACTATTTGTTTTATTTTTTTAAACCTAAGCCTAAACATAACACTAACCCTAAACCTTACCCTAACCCACATCAACCCTAATCCTATCAAAATTAACAATACCTACCCACCCATGCAATATTCCTAATTAATTAATTATTTTTACATGGGGGGAGGGCAAAGAAAGAATACAGCAAATGATGATCTCATTTGCCTGATCCCTGTAAATCAGTGATCATAGAAGGAAATTTGATTTTTTTTTTTACTTAGAATACACTAAAATACAATGCATCACAGTAACAGTGTTTTAGTGGTGTATCTCTTCTTCATTATCTGTGTGAGGACAAGGGAGAGAGAAGTGACAGAGGCAGTTTTTACACCTTGCCTCTGTCATATAGTCTTAGCACATGTGATTCTCTGTATCAGCGATCACACATGCGGAAGGAACCTAGATTGACTGAAGCTAACTGCTCAGGTCCCAGAACAGTTAGCAACAATCTTCTCAAGGTGTTCCCATTGTGCTCTGAAGTGCAATGAGAGTTGTAACCCTTGACATGCCAGGACCATCATCAGTCTTTAAAGGACAGAATTGCATGACAGTCCTAGCACATCTCTCATCACTAACAGGTTAAATAAGTTTCCATATGGTCAGACCAAATCACACTTTAATAGATAACCCATTCTGTATGGGGGTACATCTGTTTCTCATTTCTCCAAAACCTGAAAAGGAAAAAAAATAAAACAGCTGCTGTTCCTTTATCACTTTACATCTGTTAAGCATCTGTCCCATTTAGATGCATGTACACTAACACAAAGACCAAACAATGTTCCACTGATCAACCTTCTCATACTGATATTATGGCTGCAAAATGATCTATAGATTTCTAGTAGTCTGGATAAGTTGTGTTTAAATTATTTCCCAAATAAGCTTTGCTGTTGTGTTTTTGTGTACAGCATTGTTGAAAACTTAAATGTGAGAACTGGGAAATCATATGACTAGAATCAAATTGAACTTTCAATTAGGTTTATAAAATAAATGCAAAATCCATCAGAACTATTTAATCTATTAGGAGTCATGTAATGAAATGTGAAAGTTGACACCAAGGCAAGATGGTGCCAAATTCATATGCATTCTCATTTTGACTGCAGTCTGAGGCTGAGCAGCAGATATGCATAAAACAATTTCACGCCATATTATAGATCAGAGAAGAATGTAGATAGTGTCAAGGTAGTGTCAGCATTCAGTCTTATGTCTGCTGGAGTGTAAGGCAACAGTTCTTTTTGCTGTTTTATTTTGGACGTGGGGCATCTCCTGTTGTCAGTGTAATGTTTTCCTGTATCAGCCCTATAGCTGTGATATGCTGCAGTCTAGCATCTTCCAGAATTTTCTGGTACCACCCTTACCTCTTGTACATTTTTTTCCAGATTATTGTTTAATAATCCAGTGATTTAAAACTCCTTTACTTGTACTTTTGGTTGTCTGATGTGTACCAGCCTAGTCTGATATTGAGTTTAACTGCTCTCTGCTTTCTGGTACTGGTTCCTTTGACTTCAGCTGTCTTCACTTCTGGTTGTCATAATTCTGGAGCAAACTAAGCATACAAATAAAAATTATTCCTGTTGATTTAAAATTCCCATTGATTCCCATTGAATAGTATGTGTCCAAGCAGTTTGGAACACTTGAAAACATTACAGACCTTCGAGTTAGGTGTGACCCCATGCTCTGCCATTAGGTACGAATGTGTTTTGAGTGGCAAAATCCAACAGTAAAAAAAAAATAATACTTTTCTTAAGAAATGTAGAATTAAGGAGCTTATACCCGACATGTCCAAGTGGCCCCAAAATCTCTGAATTTATCTGGGTGAGTAAATGCAGCTTGTCTCTTTCTATTACCCCATTCCTCTTTAAATCTGCCACTGATGATCAAATGTGAACCCACTGAAGGACATTTGAAGGAGAACATGAGCTGAGAGTGGTTGGTGAGATTTCAGCAGCTGACATCACCAGAGGAGATTTTATGAGCAAGTACTCTACCAAACTTTTTCTGTTGCCTTTTTAATAATATTTTATGTGAATAAGAGATGAGGACAAATGAAGCACATATATCGGTTTCATTTTTATTCCTTGACATGCTACAACATATCATTTTTGTTCTAGGAGGTACTGCCCCCTTTCCAGACACTTCCAGGAACAACTGTCTCTGTGCGACTGATATTCTTAGAAGTGGAACAGTTCTTGATGAAACCATCTGCACCATAAGAGGACAAATAAAAGGTTCCCAAATTCGTATTGATTTAAAAGGAGATTTAACCCCTTGAATGCTATAGATGTGCAACACATTGCTTTTGCAATGTTTTGGATATCTATATATGTTAAAATACCAATTTAATTCAATGGACAATTTTATTTGCCCCCTTAGGTGTAGATGGTTTACTTCATAATTCTTTGTACATCAGCCTAAATACATCAATAGCTTGTAGAGACATAGCAAAAGTTTTAACCTTGGTTATCAGGTCATGATGATGTTTATATAACAACAATGCTACTCAAAATCTTTGTGGTAGAGACTTTGATACTCTTAGGCCTCTTTCACATGAGCAACAGAACTGTTGCAGCCTTTGTATGTCACCTGTGTTTTTCACTCCCTTCATTCCTACATTCCACTAATGATTCCACTGATGATTCGGATGTGGGAAAGACATGTCATTCAGATGGCGCATCTGAGCTCTAGCTGATGCCTCATTAGTCAGCTATTGGTCAGCTATTCTTTTGAGTTGCAAGAATCATCACAACTTTCATCAGCAATCATGTATATGGTCTAATGATGTCCCCATAGGCCACCTTGTGACTTGACTGTGTTCCTGCATGCTGATGTGTTCTAACAAGGTGGTAGTAATTGCCCATGCCAAAGGCACCATAGTCCAGAATGTAACTTTTCATAAAAGGTGACATAACCAAAGAAGCATTGCTGCGCTGATGTTGACCATGTGAATTGAGCCTTATACTAGCATAGTGACTTAGTTCATGTCCTGAAAAAAAGATGTGCTTGCATCAAGCTCAGGCTTTGCCATATCACCCTTGTTGATCTAGAGAGGAAACAAGTCTTTCCAATTAAGGTAGTCAGATATTTTCCTGAGTCCACAATATATCTGTATTGAAACCAACTATCATAATGCTCTATATTGTTCTGAACTAGTGAGATATCCACTATTTCAAAGTGTCTACAGTATCTGCAAACACAGCTTCCCTAGGCAAGTAATTCAAATATGCGTATTGTAAAAAAAATCCCTGCCTTTGTTTTAGTAAAGAGTGCATTTTCTCTAGTCTTAATGAATGACTTCTTGTCTTTTGCTTGGCTCTTTGAGTAATTACTTCACCAGACTTAATTGTGTTGGCTTTTAATATATGTATAAATGGTAATCATATCACATCTTAGATGACTGTTATGTAATGTGAATGAATCCAGTTCAGCTAGAGTCTGTTTAGAGCAAAAATCGTCTGATCCCCTTATCGGTTTTGTTGGATATCTGTACTTTTTGTAGTTCTACAATGCATTTTTTCAGACGTAGTGCCCAAAATTGTAATCCATTTTCTAGATGAGGCCTTAACAAGAATTTAGTGTGAAGTAGAATTATATTTCCATTCAGTGCAGCTATACTCCTTTTATACATGGTAGTTCCTTGTTGGCTCTTGCAGTGCCTTAGTGACACTGTGCACTGTTGTGAAGTCTGTCTGTCAATAGTGCTATATATGCTCTTTCCTGCAGCACAGATGCAAAGCTCATCAATGTTACATTTATCTAGATTAAATCTCATTGTGACACTACTTTCAATACCCACTTGTAGATCATTAATAAGCAAATTAAAAAGCTTTGGCCTGTGACCGAACCATGTGGCAACCCACTTACAGCTTTAGACCAAATTGAATATGTTCAGTTTATAGAATTCCACAGTGCATCATTTACCCATTTCTCTACCCATGCACAGATTTCACATCCCAAGCCAAAGTCTTTTAAATTATGCAGTAATCTCTTGTGGGGTACAGTAACATAGTAACATAGTAATTTAGGTTGAAAAAAGACTTGCGTCCATCTAGTTCAACCCTTTTCCTATTCCTGTTTACCATCGTTGATCCAAAAGAAGGCAAAAAAAAACACAACAATGCAGCAATTTCAAATTCTGCCCCGAATGGGGTGGGGTGGGGGGAGAATTCCCTCCTGATTCCAAATGGCAATCAGATTTCTCCCTGGATCAACAAGCCCTAAGTAAAATATTAATCCTAATACTAACGTACATAGCCCTCTATGTTATGTTCTTTTAAATAAGTATCCAGGCCCTTTTTAAAGGCTTCTAATGTATTCGACAGCACCACCTCCTCAGGCAGTGAATTCCATACCTTTATTGTCCTTACAGTAAAGAAACCCTTCCGCTGTTGTAGATTAAATCTCCTTTCCTCAAGTCTAAGTGGGTGGCCCCTTGTCCTATGTACTGTTCTGTTAATGAACAGGTCTTTGGAGAGCCCTTTGTATGGGCCCTGAACATATTTATATAGTGTTATCATACAAAGGCTTTTGCAAAAATCACATTTATCAATAGCATTGTCCTTGCCAACTTTACTACTTATCCTTTTGCAGAATGCAAGTAAAGAAGATCTGTTCTTCATAAAACCATGCTGACTCCTGCTAAAAATATTATGGAACATTATTGATAAAAGCATCTCTGAAAAAGTAATGAAAGGTTTAGTTGGTTGAATAGATGTGTGAGTACATTTAGGAGACTAGTAGAGTAAAAAAGATACCTTTATTGGCTAACTGAGTCGCTCTAAGATGCAAGCATTCAAGACAACTAGGTCTCTTCTTTAGGCATCATTCTTTTTCTCTTACTAGCCTCCTTCATCTTCTGAGGCTAACACTGTACCATTTACTCATAGGTAAATTAAGCTTCCTTTAAACGGTCAGTAATGTCCCCTAAAAATATTTAGAGTTAGGGAAAGTTAAAAAAACAAAACTAATTGCCACAAATCCTATCTTTCAAACTGCTATGGTTTGAGAGATATAGGCACTCAAAGTTCCCCCCTCCCTCCCCTTCTCCTGATATCAGCTGTAAAGCTGACAGCAGGAGATTCAAGTTGTTTGACTCGAGAAGGCTCTTGAGCAGAACCAAAATCTTGTTATTTTCAAATAATTACTTCATTGGAACGGTCTACAAAATGTGCTTTGGATTTGTGGCAATTAGTTTCTTTTTTGAACCTGTACCTAACTCTAAATATTTTGTATGGGATATTGCTGTCCCTTTAAGTCAGCTAAGCATTTGGATTTTTGGAGGGAATGTACAAATCCATCATCACCCACTTTAATTTTTTATGCTGGGACTTTGACTGTCTACACTTGTATGTACTATGGAGTATGATCGCATTAGTGTATACTGGCAAACATACACACACACCCTATGTTAAACCTTTAATGTAAGCAAACCCCAGATATGGTCTGTATGGCATGAACAGGGAAATTGCATGAAGGTAGAGGGCAACTATCATTTGGATAGTGCTCTATCAGCCAATCTGCTTCCCTGGGGGTAGACATGCTGATGAAAAGGAGGCTGTATTAGGAACCCCAGTGGACTAGTGGGTGAACATGCTGCAAAGCAATGCATTGGACCCCTGTCTTGCACTCAAAGGGTTAATTAGCATTATCTAAATAACTAAAAAATAACTTTAAAAATGGCTCATATAACATATAGGTGCTTTTTGAAAGCTCTTTCAAACTCCCCAAGGCTGATTATAGATCACACTGTCCCTTTATATCTGATTCATCTGCCTGTTGGTAGTACAATGAATTAACCCCTTAAGGACCAGCGGTCCTGGGACTTTTCAGTCTCATAAGAACCGCTTTGATCTTTGCCAACGTGCCGGTACACGTGACCTGTTGAGTGTATCGACACGCCGCTTTGGGGTCTGAAAGAGATCGCTCCAGTCTTGGAGCGGTCAATTTTAGGCTCCATTTTTACTTACAGCACTCCCGGTGGAGCACTGTAAGTAAAAAGTATGTGACGTACTATGACCGGCCTCGGTCCTTAAGTATTTAAGGACCATGACGGTCATAGTATGTCACATAGTCCTTAAGGGGTTAAACAAGGCACAAAAGAAAGGAAAACCCAGAAACTACCATACATTTCCCTACTGCCCTCTCCTTGGAGCAAGCATCATACAGAGGAGAAATTCTGGCAAAAGTAGCTTAGTAAATTGGCGTTCTGCAGGAGTTTTACTAAGAAATCAATTCCAGCACATAGTTTAGAGAAGAATCATATTAATACATCCCTGCTCTTGTCTTATTTGGACAATAAACAGAAAAATATTCTGAAAGTTCACAGTACAGGCATTAGTCATAAGTTATTTGTCTAATGCCAGAGGCAGTTGCTCCTAGATATTTCTAAACTGCATTGCATTTTGGTCAGAAAATTAGGCTGATGTATTACAAAGACTGGTGCAGTCCTAAAGCAATGCAACTCCACTATAGGGGAAAAAGTACAAATATCCCCAAAATACCCATTTATTTAAATGGAACTTTAACCTCTTGTATTCTAGAGAGGTCTCCAAAGCATTGCTTCATAATGCGCTGGAGACCTTTCTATCAATCAAGAGGCTAAAAGCCCCATTTATATTTGTTTTTTTTTACCCTCTATGGTGTATTTGGTTTGCCCTAGAATTGTATCAACTCCTTTTAGTAAATCAGCCTCAACATGCGAGCCATGTGACAAGTACAGTTTTTTCTTGAAAGCATCTGACTTGCCTGTAAAAAGGAGGTGACTTCTCCAGTGATATCACTTCTCCAGTTCCTATGTGATTCTATGGAGCCTGTGCAGTAAGAGCTCCAAAGTTGGAGACATCTAGTGAATTGGCTCCATAGAATCACATAGGAACTGGAGAAATGGTAACACTGGAGAAGTTATCTCTGGGTTATCTCCTCATGCCTTAGTGCAATTCCCCCATTGTGCTGGATACCCCTGTAACACTCAAAGGGTTAAGTTGTACAATGCAGCTTTTTGTTTAATCATTGTGTCATTTTGGTCAAAATACTGTGTACATTTCAAAAAACGAATTGTAATTTTTCATTTTTCATTCCACCTTTGAGTGCCAGAGAGGTATTCAGAGCATTGAGTTACAATGTGCTGGATACCTCTCTGCCACTCAAAAAGTTAAATGTCTGTGGTGTTCCCTAAACCTGCTTTGAAAGCACAGTGAGACTGATGTACTAAGAAGAACTAGAGCAATTCTGGGACAAACTGAACCATAAGGGAAAACACAAAAAGCCCCATTGCTTTAAATTGGGCTTTTAACTGAATGCTAGCGGTGGCTCTAATGCATTGATTCAAACTCACTGGTGACATTTCAAGCATTTCAAATCAATGAGAATTCTGGGAATTTTATTTGTCCTCTATGGTGCAGTTAGTTTGCTCTTATAATACTCCCTTTCTTCTTAGCACATCAGCCCATATAAATATTTTTTTAAAGGGATAGTAATGCTTGTTTTTAACAAATTTGAATATTGTAGACATTAAAAATATTAATACAGTGAGGTGGTATGTCCTATCTCTCAAACCTGTATAGTTTGAGCAATTGAAGCATTTAAAGTTCCCCCCTACTGCCCCTTTCATAGACATCAGCGTTCTAGCTGACAGAAGCAGATCCTGGTTTCAGGAACAGCCAGTAGCTCTTCAGCAGAGCTGAAATAGTGCTATATAGAAAGGAAAGCTTCATTGGAAGGGTCCTGATTTGCCAGCAAACTTTGTAGACCATTCCAATCAAGTACTTATTTCTATAAAGAGTTATTTTGGCACTGCTGAAGAGCTGCCAGCCAGTCAAATGAGCAGGATCTGCTTCTGTCAGCTAGAGCGCTGACGTCTGTGAAAGGGGCGGGAGAGGGGAACTTTAGATGCTTCGATCTCTCAAACTATACAGGTCTGAGAGATGGGACATACCTCATTGTACTAATATTTTTAAAGTCTACAATATTAAAATTTGTTAAAAACAAGCATTACTATCCTTTTAACATTGGATTGTATACTGGTTAACCCTTGAAAAACCAGTTGGGTGTGCCTCACATTGGTCTGCAATGTCTCACCCCCTCTATTCCTTAGAGGGTTAACTAATTGCAAGAAACTACAGTCAGTATAAAAATATAATGAAACCCAATGTAAAATGATTTCTCTACAGAGTATATCTCCAGTATATACTTGAAAATGAGAGAAAACTCAAGAAGTTCATCCTGGTAAAATGCATTCTAAATAAATAAAATACATCAATAAATCAATAATATCATATCTGATTATATTAATTATTTTCAGAGAAGAAACTAGATAAAGATCAAGCAGTTGATGCACCTCAGAGAACTGCAGTCATTCTGAGGTAAACCAGCTGCACTATTGAGGAGAAATACAATTTTCCATTGATATACATAGAGGCTTTTAACTCTGTGAATGCTAGAGAAGTTCTTAATGCATTATAACATAATTTTAACCCTTTGTGTGCCAGAGGCCTCTGGCACTCAAAGGGTTAAATCAATGACAATTTTGGAAATGTTTATTTTTTTTCCTACAGAGAAGTTGCTTTGCTCTATAATTGTTCTAGTTTTCTTAACCCCTTGGCCTGCATTTAAGGACAATGGACCTTTTTAATACATGACGGTCCTGGCACATCATGGGTCCTTATGGCTTGCCAACCCATGACATGCCAGGACTGTCATGGGTCCTTAATCAAGGGGTTAAGAGATTTGATTCCAAATGTTCAGATTTTTCATATAAATCAGAGCTGAATTGGATTTAACCCTTTGTGTGCCAAATGGGTAGCCAAAGCATTTTGGAGCAATGCGTTAGTTATCCCCTGGCACTCCAAGGGTTAAACATTTTAATGAGGAGAGGTACAGCTGGGAATTTAAATCAAATCAATTTTGCCCATTGTATGTCTCCAAAATCACATAATTGTTTTCAGTGAACCACTCTAATCAGCTATTCCTAATACATGCTAACGTGCTACTCAATGTGAGAAATGATGACTCCCAATAGGAGGTCTCAGTTCCCAAAATCCACATCAAAGAAACATTCTCAGAATTTGAATACAGCTTGGATGGACTGGTAATAATATAAAAAACATACTCAATGTATTAATCCAACATACGGCTTTATTTAGATCTCACTGTCCAACAAACAAGAATGAAAATGTGTCTGACTACTTCATGGAAGCCTATACCCCAAAGATGATATTTTTATTCTGTAAGGAATGGAGGACACGAGACTAAAACTATTGGGCCTCACCAGGAGGCATTTTTAGATTATCTTGTAATATTACTGTATATCGTTTGAAACGCTTCATATCTTTCTGTGTATTTTAAAAGCCTCAATCTGCAAAGCAACTGTATTTGCTTAATTAAATTAACTTTCCATTCATCATGTATAAAACACCTACTTCATTCATAGGTAAATAATTGAAGGAATCAGAGGCTAAAGAATGCCTTTTTTGGTTGGTTTGGCCAAACTAACCAAAAATCGCCTGATGACCATCATGCAACAGTTTAGAACAGTGAAGTGTTTCCTACAATCTCCTGCATCTATTACTGGACTAAAAGTCCTATCATCCTCAACTAGACAATAGCCAGCTGAGGATGATAAGAATAGTAGTCCAGCAACAGCTACAGAAATACACAGGTTGGCTGCTTTAGAGGGAACATTGGCTCTAAATAAGTTGTAAAGTTTATGGAGTCATGGCCTTGGTGTCCCACCCCTTTGTGCTACCTATAGAAGTACTCATGATATAAGAAATGTGGTAACCTGTTCACATTACATTACATAAATTTTGACTTACTGGTATTCTCTGTAACCCATTTCTCATTGCTGTTCAACATTTTTCATATCAAAGCACATTATTTGGCTACAGAGGTCCACTCACTCCACTGACCTGTGCAACTCTCTTTAATGAGTGCTACACTTTAAACTTTATTTAAAGTGAAACTTTCATCAGATAACAACAGAGCCTCATATGATAATTATATTAGCCATACGTAAATATCTAGCTTTATTTTCAAGAATAACTGCGGCATTAAACAAAAATAGAACCTTCTATGCAGGCAGGCACTGGGGAACAGTGCAGACATCTTGCAGAGCCGGTATCCCTGCATCTGCGCTCTCTGTACCCTTCAGCTCTACCATTGGTGAGTTGAATGCCTTTGTGCTGAAAGGCACAGGAAGGAACAGACAGCAAGATCCCAGCTGGTGCCTGCCAGCATAAAAGGTTCTATTTTTGTTTAAAGCTGCAATTATTCCTGAAAATAAAGCTAGGTATGTGCATATCGCTAATATAATTATCATATGACGCTCTATTGTTATCTGATGAAAGTTCCGCTTTAACCTACAGCTCATCAGCTCTCCCCCGTCCCATTCTTACCCTGTACCTCCTTCCCCCTGTCCCTCAGTGATTCGGTCTGGATCAACTTGTAGCGAAACAGAATTTTATCCTCTCAATTGATCTGGGAAATGAATCACTAAAGTTCCACTCATGCATATCAAAATAAACATCAACCATGGAATAGGGGCATTAAGGTACCTAGTCAAATTGCAATTTCCCATTCCTTAATCTGGATGATTCCCCTCTTTCCATCCTTGGATTCATAAACCTTGATCCAAGGTTACATATTTGAAAACTTGATTAAAAATTGCTAGTGTGTCATGTTAGCCAAAAAAACCAGCAGAATATAGTTAAGAAGATATTCATAAATAGTATGGTATGCTAATTGCAGTATCCAGGAGGTACCAGTGACATTTTATATGTTAATTAAACACTGTGCTGCACCAGGAGACTTTTCCTTTTCCCAAAAATAAAAGTGTGAGTATTTCATAAACTATACCTCTGCTGGACTTATGGTCAAGATGACACATAGGCAATTCTGAATTAAGTTTGCAATTACGTAAACAAAATTCAAGATGACAAGTCTACTTTAATCCTAGAATACTGCTACAAAATCTTCAGTATGTTAAATCTTTGGTAGAAGGAACTGAAAACAAGCAATATCTGCAATAAACTTTTCCAGGACAAAGATTCAGATATAAATAGGACATCCATGCTAACAAAAATGTGTGTTATCAGAATAGTCATAAGGCTGAATAAGTATATGATACATTGAGAGAAGAACTGAAATGAATAACACCTTTTAGTTTGAATTCATCAAAGTGCAGGAAGAACAGAATATGAAATATGCTGTTCTCTGTCTTGATCACTAACAGAGAGCTTCAGATATCAATGATAGATTGCTCATATGCAAGGCAAGGAGATATGCTAAAATATGGTATAAATACAGCATATGTGCATGTGTGTCCATCTCATAGATTTATAGGTTATCCGCTTGACTGAATTTGGTGAATAAGAATAGAAGAACTATCTGATACATTGATGAATTAAATGGTGCCAGACACTATATAGCCATTGATAAATTGTAGAAAGGCATAGGCCACAGGAAAATCAGAGAATTTTTGCGTATAATCACTGCCTTTTGTCATTTGATAAATTGACCACTTTAACTGAAAGACAAAAATATAGATGCCATAAAAATTATACATTCTGCTCATTTGTAATAAATTCTTTCTCTAGTTGAAAAAAAACCTGTATAAATATTTGGATTAAATGAATTATTTATGATGTGTTTTGATGTGCAAAGTTTCTTTCCATGAATATCCTATTTAATTAGAATTAATTTTCAAACGTATTTCTCTTATTAATGACTGTTTACCACGTAAGTGAATCGGTCTATCGCTATTAAGCTGTGAATGTTGTATATTCTTCCAATATTCATCATTGTTAATCCCATATATTGAACAGAGTGAGACTGATGTACCAAGAATAACTGGCATGATCACAGGGTAAATCAACTGCACCATTTGGAATAAAAAAATAACTATAGATTTAAATTGGAATTTTAACCTCTTAAATGTTAGTGAGGTCTGCAACATTCAAGGGATTAAGGGCTCGATCCAAATGTTGGAGTTAAAAATCCCGGTAGGGCAAATTGGATACCAACCGACAAAAGAAAATGTCTTGGTCGGTATTCAAATGTGCTACCAGCATTAAGCTCAACGGACTTTATGCCACAAAAATGGTCTTGTGGCCAATCGTCCATTTGTGCGTTAAGTTCCCAAAACGCTTCTAAATACCGATAGTTTTGGGAACTTCAAAGGAAAAAACACTAACAATTGGTGCCTGACATACTGTCAAGCACCGACCGTTACCTAATCTGTTTTACGCTTACTTGTCATCCACTGTCTGTCTCCATCTATCTTCATTCTCTCTTCTCTTCTATCTTCTGTCTTCTTTCTATAAAAAAAAACGGACAAGTATAAGTCAAAAGCATAAATATCTGGCACACTAATACATAGTTTAGCGTCAGAGAGGTACACAACACATTGCAAAGCAATGCATTGTGTACCTCTCTGGGGCTCAAAAGGGTTAAAGTATGCAGTAGTGTGACAGGTTGGTAATATATAAATGCCCTCATGCATAGTAACTGTTTCCAAGTTAAGCCAACTAAATCATAGTCCCATAAGAAAACAACACAAAAATATACTTAGCATTCATATTTCTAATAACTCTCTCCGCCGCTGTATGCAGCCGCTAGGCGGCAGCGGAGACAGAATCGTGTGCCACAGTCCCCCTCCTCATCTGCATGGGACAATGCCCGCTCCGCTCTGAGGGAATTGGAATTTAAACTGCCCCTTATATATGAGCAGTCTTACTTCCAATTCTCTCACAGCCATTGGCTGGGATATGCATACGCACCTCCCAGCCAATCAGTTTAAAGCAAAGCCGCTCAAAGCTGATTGGCTGGGAGGTGCGTAAGCATATCCCAGCCAATGGCTGTGATAGAATTAGAAGTAAGGGCAGAGAGATTTTTTTAATTTTTATTTTTTGTATTTTATTTAACAGGTTTGATCAGAAGTGAAGACCAGGCTTCAGTGACACTGAGAGACCTTAGTATTTAGGTGAATATGTATTCTGCAATACACGCACACACATGTGCACACACATGCGCACACACATCATAGCCACCCTTCATGATTAGATGTAAGTGCCCCAAGTTTCTTCCTTGGACATTTATTTAGTGACTATGTAGACTCCAGACCCGATATTAATTTTATTTTATTAATTTAAAACAAAAATATGGATTGATAAGGCCCCATATTAGTTTTGACCACCCTCTTCATCCTGATATGATCAGGAGGTGAGGGTTTATTGTTTATAACCCCATTTATTAAATGGTGGTTTTGATATTTATATATTTATTTTTATTTTCACTGATTAATCTCTTCATTGTCAGTCTAGCTAATTCTAGCCACACCAGCAATAGAATGGTTAATTATATGTTTAAATGGTATGGCATGGATATAAGGAGAATTTTTTTTTTTACTCACATGTTGGTTTAACCTCTGTTTCTGGGGCAGTAAATTTGAAGCAGAATGGTAACAGTGGGGTTAATCATGGTGAGTATGTGGTGATCAGACAGGGGAGTAGGAGAATTATTGCCCCTTGGTTTGCCCTCCCTGGTCCTGAGAAGGAAAGCAGTGGATGTCCATTTATGTCCCCTGGACATCTTAAGCCTTATTTTGAAATAATTTTTCCAAAGCAGAAGAGTTTTTTCATTTTGGTTTTTTTTTTTTTATCAAAAAGACAATATGGTAATCGGATCATGTCCTTTGGACACATGTGACTGCAGATCTGGCCATCAAAAATATCTGCTGATATGGCAAATCTGCCTCTTGACAGATGTTTACTGATGGAATGGAAACTAGCCCATTGTTTCATTCACTGTAACTAATACACTAAGAACTGTGGTAAACCAATTATTGGTGCAAATAATAATTCTCCAAATTCTCATTAAATTAAAAAAAGCTTTTACTACCTAACAAAGGAATGCTTTAGAGAAATCTCTATTATTATTATTATTAATCTTTATTTATATAGCGCCAACAAATTCCGCAGTGCTTTATAGTAGGGAATAGACATACAGAGGTATTAAATAGTACAATCAAGTGTGGAGAACAGAAGGATCAGAGGGCCCTGCTTGTGAGAGCTTACAGTCTAGAGGAAGGTAGGCATTCTAGCATCTGAAGTGTTAAAAGCCCCTTTTAAATCAATGGAATTTTTATTTGTCTACTTTGATGCAGTTGATTTCTACTCAAACTGCTCCAGTTTCAGACAATTTACCCTTTAACCTTTAACGATTATCATTCAAATTCAGTAGTAACAAACATTATTGTATGGTATTTTCTCAAAACATTTTCTCTATCTTTTCTATCTAAAATGTCTTGTTTAATCTATTAGAACTAAATCATATCTTAAAGGTGTAATAAAAAGTGTTGGAGGTCACATGCAATGTTCCTAAATATAACCAGTTAATAATACACCATAACACACCTGGTCTATATTCACAGAACACATCTGCTTCTGAAGTATCTCATCTCATGTGGTACTTTGCACACATTAACACCACACAGCTGTCAGATAGAGCTATGATATATTTACTTTATAAGAGCAACTGGAATAAACCCGCTATAAAATAGTTTTATACTTCTGACATTGCTAAATGATTTCAAAGCATATACCAGACATCAACAGAGAAAATCTTCAAAGGCTCATTGCATAATGACCTGGTCAACACGCATACAAACTACAAACAGCCAAAGACTAACATACTGACATGTTGGAGAAAAGAACATAGCGCATTTCACTTTCATGTATTCTTATTATAAGTTAATTTACCCACAAAACATCTGTAATCAATTTTTAGATCCTTTCTGTAGATGATAATACAATTTTACATAAAAGCAGAGGCTACTATTTTAATCCTTTGAGTGCCAGAAAGGTAGCCAATCCTTTGCAAAAATTAAGGCATATAATGAATACTAGTTAGCATTTATGCAAAAAAAGAAGGGAGCCTCTAGGGAATTCTTCCTAGGTGATAAAAAAAACTCTTTGTTGATGGACAATACATCTTATCAACAGGTACTAGCTGAGGCCGGGGAAGTGCTAATGCATTTCTCAGCTGGACCTCACTTGTGAGGGATTTTTGTTGACTTGCTCAGTCTGATCACAGTCCAGTGAAGCTCCAGTATGAAGTCAGTAGCTCCTCTCTATGGTTGCCATACCATCCTTTCAAAACTGGACATATATGTCTGCTGCTGGCCTGCAGTGGTTATTGCTGCCTGGATTTAAATGGTTCCATGTAACAGCCATTTTTCATATGTGTTCAATTTGAAAGGGATTATTAAGCAACTCTACTCTCCTTAACATATATATCGGCAGTGACACATAGAAAAGAGAGACAATGGAGGACATCAACAGTGCCTTCTAAGTGTTTAAATGCTACACCTTAACAGTTATTCAATGAGTGTAGCTCTGTGTCCATTCAAGGATATCTCCAGATGTCTGCTTTCTTTAAGAAAACTATAGATTTCAATGAATTATGATATTTTAATACTGATGATAAAATCAAAAGATAAATCACAGCATCTTGATGCATTTCACAGCTCCAACAGCAGCATTTTCATAAGTAAAATGTCTATAAAGTTTGTTTTGAAAAACAGTTGTTTGAACCATGATATACTTTTAGAGACTGAGTTTGAACTTTTTTATTGTACATATTAATAAGTTACAGTTCATTGAAATGTGCAGTATTATTTAGTATAGTCAGCATCTGGAGATATCATCAAACTGATATCATTGTCTAAGAAAAACTCAAATTGAGCATCCCTACATTTTAGTAGACTGTCAAACATGTATTACAGTGTGCCATTTAAACAGTTAATGCACTGCTGGCACCTTCTATTCATTTTTCTATTTATCAGTCACTAGTGCTACAAACATAATTTAGGAAACTTGCAATACCACAGATGAACACAAATAGGCTTTAAGTTTATCCAGTACGTTGTGATTTCCTGCATAACTAGTAGTTTGTCTGTAATTTTTTTTACATTTTTTTATCCATTTGTCCAATGCCTAAGTACAGGGCAGATCTGTCTGTCAATTAAAGGCCTTATGCCAAAAGAAATACCCATTGATTTAAATATGGATTTTAACCACCTGCATGCTAAAAAACCTCCAAAGCATTGTGAATATGTTAGAGACCTCTCTAATATTGTAGAGGTTAAAATTCCCGTTTAAAGCAATGGGCATCTGATGGATATTTAATCTGCACATTGCAGTTGGTATGCACCAGAATTGCTCTTCTTTTGCCTTCTGCCCTAAGTGTTTCTGCCTTGACATTGTGTGTCTTCTCTCATTTGAGGGTCTAACCTCATCAGCCTGCAAATTAATATGCCTGCTATGGAGAGTTATTAGGAATTCTTATAGCAGTGATTACAAACCTTATTTTCAGAGTCTCCTCACAGGCTATGACTTTAGGATTTCCTTAATTGAATGCACGTGAGTTAATCAGAGTCCCGGTTATTTAATTCACTCACCTGTGTACAAGCAGGAAAATCATGGCCTGTTAGGGAGTCCTTGAGGGCTGGGAACCAATGTTTTAGAGTTTAAACCCATCATACATGATTGATATTCCTGCTGTGTTATGACTTCTTGCAAAGCAAATAATTTTAACTTACGTTATAAATATGAAGAATGAGTCCATCTTTCCCTTTGCAGTTTCTTTGGTGAGAAAAGCAGGGACTCTATCACGGTGTCCAGGATTATTGCCTGCTTGGTGTGGGTGCCTGTCCTGTTCCCTCTGGCAAGCGGGCAATGGCGTTGCTGGCCGCCGCCACCTGTCTGCTAGCCTCTCTGTCGTGGGAGCACATCATTGACGTTGCACTCGCTGTTGTGTCCCTCCTTCTCCTTTGGCCTTATATATGGCCCGAATTCTGTACTTAGTTGCCCTTTTGTGGATTCCGTTGATTCTCGATCTTTGGCTTTGTTTGACTACCCGCTCCGGTATTGACCAGTGGCTTTGTCTGACTACCTGCTCCGTGTATGACCTAGGCCTTGTCCGACTACCCATTCCGGTCGGACCCTGATTCTGGCTGACTACCCACTCCATGAGTTCTATG
Organism: Rhinophrynus dorsalis; assembly: GCA_037306005.1. Lineage (NCBI taxonomy): Eukaryota > Metazoa > Chordata > Amphibia > Anura > Rhinophrynidae > Rhinophrynus > Rhinophrynus dorsalis. The sequence continues at coordinate 266,684,107 of CM074720.1, read as the reverse complement.
GCTCTGGCTGACTTCCCAATCTGGTTTTTACCCGTGGCTCTGTCTGACTACCCGTGCCATGCTTGACCCCGGTACTGTCTGACTCTCCACTCTGTCTCAACCGGCTTTTGCTGGCTCTCGCTCCATACAGCCTATAAGCAAACTTTACCTCCCTGGTATTGTTGCAGCTACCTTCCGCTTGGTAGCTCAGGGTTAATCTCACCCCAGGTATTGCTCTAGAAGTCTCACTACATGCATCCTTGACTAGCTATACCTCCTGTTGCTTGATCCCTAGCTCTCTAGGTTTCTGCACACTCGCTCTGTAGAATCAAAGGCTAGATTTGACCTCATTTGCTGCCTTGGAGATCAGCGGTCGCATGTTGTAGCTCAGTGTCAGCTCCTCAGTAGTCGACTGCGCACTGTCCTCAAACCTATTCCTGGGAAGGTTGGGGAAGTGTTTTGCTCCTGTATATTGATCTTAATAAACTGATTAAATTCACCTGTACCTGTGTTGCTTGATTCTTTATCCTAAGTGTACTGTGACACACTCCTAGGCAAGATACTCTAGGTGCCCTTAGCTCTGCCCATAGCCACACCACACTCTTCACCCCACCCCCCAGTCCTAGCCACTATTTTCTGGCACAGAAAATACCCCTGGCCTATAACAAGCATGAATGGAAAAAAGCTGTAACCCCCTTAGATGCTACAAAAATCTGTCTTGACAGCTGAAGCACCTCTGCTTGCTTGAGTGTTAGAAATATGTAGCTTGTTACTCCACAATGCATTGGAGATCTCTGTAGCAGCCAAGGGATTAAATAACAGCATGTAAAGAGGTATAAATTGGTGCAGGGGCAAGGAGATTTCTCTGGCCACACCCACAGTTAATAATGTGGGTGTGGCCAGCACGGCTGAGGCTCCACTCCAAATGCTCTAGGCAGTTGTCTACTGTGCCTACTAGGAAATCCGGTCCTGAAGAAAAGTGAGAACTAACCGAATGCACCATATGGAATACATTAAAAATTTAAATCAAGCTTCTCCTCTATGGTGCAGTTGGTTCGTTCCAGAATTGCTTATCTTAGAGTTCCTGAACACAGCCACATAGGCAGGCACAAAAAGAAATCAGAAATAATGGTTTAACCCTTTGATTGCCTTAAGGTTTTGCAACATACTGCTTTGAAATGCATTCTCATCCCTCTGGCATGTAAAGGGCTAATTTCCATTCCTTCTCTAGCAATTAAGGGGTTAAAAAGTTCCATTTAAACCAATGGGGATTTTTATCTGATCCTTATGTTGCACTTGGTTTACCCCCGGAATTGCTCCACACCTCCTTAACCCTTTGAGTGCGAGAGGGGTACGCAACGCATTGCTCAAAGGATTAGTACAATTCAGCATCCGTTGCGCCTTTTCATCATATTTCAGAAAGGGAGACAGAAGACTTAAAAAACAAAGGAAAAGAATCATTTAACTTGAAGGTTATGAGAGTGAGATAAGTTAAACATGTTAATAAAAGTATGCTGGAATTCTTTGTCTTCTGAAGCATGAATGTGGTTTTAATAAGTGAAAGGCCTCTCTCAGTTCTACCTTTGTGATCCTGATTAGAAAACAAAAAAATAAATCTGTTCAATAATACAATTTTTCTCCAAATGATTTTTCCATGTCCTCTGCCAAACCAAACACATGGTGCATGTTAGTCAGCTGGGTCTACATCAATTCATCAGCTGTACGAGCTGCACTGTGCTGGTTGCCAAACCTGTTAGACTAAATCCCTCTGATTTCAAACCTAAATCCAAACATCCTTTAAGGCTTGAAACAAGTTTTAAACACAGCTAAAACATACATGTTTTTTTGCTACGCTAGATTCTTTTTATATGCAATGACTGAATTCCTGGTTATCAGTGGTTACTTCTTTAAATAATCATCAGTTAGTTTGATATAGCTGTCTTAAAGGAGAAGTAGCACTTCCTATTAATAACTCACACTTACTGTCCTCTGGCCATAAAATCCATACAGCCCCTATGAAATTGTTGTTCAAGAGATAACATCAGTCCTGGATGTCACATCACAGAGGCAGACAAGATGGTTTCTTGCATGATCACAGGACAGTACACGATAGTCTTAGTCCTTCACAATTCATTGAACACCCCACTGGTTAACCCTTTGAGTGCCAGAGGGGTACAGACTGCATTGCTTTTAATGAGGCTTGTGCACTCTACCTGGCTTAAACCTTTGAGTGCCAGGGAAGCAGACAAAGCATTGTTTTGCAATGTATTGCACATCCACTCTGGCATTCAAAAGGTTAAAAAAAAACTCAGCAACTTACCTTTCCAGTTCCAAGGACATGCCATCCATGTTCGGACCATTAGGATTTTCTGGTCTTAGTAAGGTAAATAGCGGCTATCATATGGAGGTGTTGTATCTCCTTTAAGAATGCTATGTATAATTAGAAGAGATTCATACTAATGGAGAGAACTAAAACACAATTTGTATTGTATATTTTTATTTATATAGCGCCAACCGGTGTACTTGGCACTTTACAGATTACATTTAATATAGAGGGGGTACAATAAGTGCGGTGATTAAGTGCTTATATAGGCATTCATAAGGGGAACAACAGGTGAGTATACATTAGGATAAGAGGTCCCTGCCCCGTAGAGCTTACAATCTAAGTATAGGATGGGTGACATACAGATACAAGCTGGCAGAGGAGGAAGTGCAGTGTTTGGCTTAGGATGGTAATGTTTGATAATGTTTCCATATTATGCTGTTGCTAGAGATAAAAGGTGCTCTTTTAGTTTAGATTTAAAGTTGTTGAGGGTTCATGCTTGGCGAATACTTGGTGGTAGGGAGTTCCAGAGGTAGGGGGCAGCATGTGAGAAAGCTTTCAATCGTGAAACAGCGATAGTGGTTAAAGGGGCAGTGAGTCGTCCACCATGTGTGCTGCGTAGTGGACATGAAGGAATATGGCGGGATATCAAAGATGAAATGTAAGGCTGGGACAAGTGATGGAGAGCCTTGAAGGTAATGAGGAGGATTTTGAATGTGACACGCTGCTTTATGGGAAGCTATGACAGTGATTTTAAGAGTGGTGGGGTGAGTACTGTTCTGGAGGAGAGGAAGAGTATTCTGGTGGCTGAATTTAGAATGGATTGAAGAGGAGTGATATGGTTAGTAGGAAGACCAGTAAGTAAAGAGTTGCAGTTGTCCAGGGGAGAAAGGATAAGAGGATACATGAGGGTTTCTGTTGTAGAGTGAGAGAGGAATGGCCGGATTTTTTTTTGCTATATTCTGAAGAAAGAAGCGACAGGTTTTGGTGGAGAAGGAAAGAGAAGAGTCCAAAGTTACCCCTAGGAAGCGGGCCTTGTCTACAGGGTAAATTGTGGAGCCTTAGACAGTTATAGAAAATGGAGGTGTTGTGCAGGATTTAGGAAGGAAGATAAGGAGCTCAGTCTTGGACAGGTTAAGTTTTAAGTGACTATCCAGGAAGAGACAGCGGTAAGGTAATCTGAGAACCGCTGCTGTATTTCAGGTGATATTGAGAGATATATATTTGTGTATCGTTGAGAGAGATAGGATAGAAGCCAGGAATGTGCCAGGCCGCAGACACCAAGTGATTGGAGAATCTGGGATAGAAGGGTATGGTTGACTGTGTCGAATGCTGCCGAAAGGTCTAGGAGGATAAGAAGAGAGAAATGGCCCTTGGTTTTTGCAGTGTGGAGATCGTTTGTTACTTTGAGAAGGGCAGTTTCTGTAGAGAAAGTGGGCCGAAAGCCAGACTGCAGGGGGTCCAGAGTGTTATGGGAGTTGAGGACGGTAAGTAGATGAGAGTAGGCTAGGTGCTCAAGGAGCTTAGAGGCAAAGGGCAAGAGGGATATGGGGAGGTAGTTGGATGGTGAGGTGGGGTCTAATGAACTTTTCTTGAGGATTGGAGATATCAGGAGCTTGTACCACAATGCCATAATAAAATAGATGCTGTGCTGTTTCTGCTTATCACTTTTGTACTTAGAGACAGAAAAGGAAAATTCACCTCTTTATACCTCTTGCCCCAAGGGGAGGGCAGTGAGAAGGTGTACTTGCATTCTGGGTGTTCATTCCTCTGTACTTATTTTAACCTGCATATAACTTTAAACCAATTGCATCAGTTTTCCAACCTTATAGCTGTCAGTGTATCAGTGTGAAACCTCTTGGGTAGTGAAGGAAAATCACATAAAGAACTGAACATATACGATCAATATATATATAAAAATATATATGAAAAGACTGAAAAGGATATATACTATTTATCATTGGTTTACTGTTAAGTCTCTTTATAGGTACTTGGGTGAATATTAGTCTCCCATGTCATTTTACTTGTAAGTCATTTTGCTTCTAATTTTGCTTACAGTCTGCAGCTCTTCCCGTGGGCTGTTGGACAAGCCCTCCACATAAATGCACATAGAAAAAGACAAAAAGAGGGACAAAACAAAACACTTCTCTAAGGGCCAATATGTTCAAAGAAGTAGCGAAATAGCTTTTGTCATATGTAACGACTTTTCAAAGTACAGCGTCTTTGGGATCATTAATATTTTCAGAGAGTGTCTGTTGTGATCGGAAATATGTCATTTGTCATGACTGAAATTGTTGTATGTAACGACTAAAAAATGTCTTAACTAATGACCAAAATGTCTTTAAAAATGTCTTAACCAACAAAAAACTAAAGACAAAAATTCGCACATTCAGAACTTCACATTCCCTCCACTTTTTTCTTAACGTACAAATTCTGTCTTTTGCAAGACATTTTTTTGTCATTAGTTAAGACAAATTTTCCTCTATACAATACTGGAGAATACTTTAGAAATACCCTTGCCCCTCCCCTTTACCCATCAGTTCTGGAGTTGTGTCGTACACAATGGACGTTACTAGTTTTTTGTTGTATACTCTATAGCAAATATGTTGTTCATGTCTACAATTACTTACATTTGTCTTTCATACAACTTTTTTTTGTCATTATCCCTTTGAACACACGGCTCTTTGTGTAACCTGGATTTTTCTTAATTATGATATAGATATTCCCCTTTCCCCTCCAAAATGGGTACTCACAAGTGACTCATCACCTCTTGGATATAGGCCTCGACTGGGTCAGACCCCCAGGCCTGGTCAGTTGCCAAACTGTTTCCTCTCGTCCCTCCTCATAATGCCTCTTACATCTCCTCCAGACTTTTGTTCAGGATCCCTCCTCCAGATTGCTGTTTGAAATTCATCCATAGAACTTGGTCTTAATAAGGAATATTTTATATACTATAAAGGCCGAACAAAACAGGGCAACTGCCTTCTGTTTAAAAAGCATGTATTTATTATGTAAGTAAAATTTAAAAATATAAATTAACGTAAAATGGTAGCCATTAGTATAGGCTGATATACTATAGGGGTGCCAGTGGCACAAAACTGTGCAATCTCTTGGTTTTCTTTCATTTGTAATAAATGCAGACATAGAAGAAAAGGTAGTCAAGACACACAATTTTGTAAAGACTACAACCCACAACATCAGTTTAGGGGTAACCTACCTTTGTAGGCTGGTGTGCAGAAATATATCCAGAAAGTGGCAATACAGGAAAAATGGGGCATTTTTTCACATTTCCACACATTTCAAGATACTGCAGTATCTTTGAAAACCATGGAATGTGCTAGTATACTTAGAACCTACTGCCAGCCCGAGAAAAATGGTTTTACATTAGTATGAAATGATAAACTATAAGGGTACAAGGAGCACAAAACTGCACCTACCACAATTTGCTATTTTTCTTACTATTTTTTCAGATATGACATGTCTGCATTAAATGGATGTAACAAACACAGGCAAATATATATAAGGAAATCAAAGCATACAATTTTGGAGAGAATACAATCTTCTGCATCAAATAAGTGATAAGTACAGGGCCTTTTTTTACATTTTCCCAACTTCATTGATAATAATATATTTGAAAACCATAATTTCCTCCTGTACTCGGTACCTACTGTTTACTTGAAAATACAGTCCCATTAGTATAAACTGAAATACTGTACGGGGTGACAGAAGCAAAAAAACATATCTACCACATCTAACACAATCTGCTTTTTATTTTGTTTTATTTTTAAATTTTCAAATAAGACATGACTGTGATTAAATGGTTGTCTTAAATACAAACATGAAGGAAAAAGTAGACATGGCATACCATTTAGAAAGGTGGATAACCAGGTGCATCAATTGAGGGGTAATTTGCTCTTGGCCCACATTTGTTTAAGCCACAGTGGATTGGAGAATGCCCTTGTGGGCCAGCCAGTGACTGAATTGTTGCTATGAGCACTGCATAAGTTCAAATACCTCTGAATGGTCTGCATAGTTGTGCAAGCTTTCACTAACTCAGCTCCCAAGTGAAAGTAACTATCTGCCAGAAAGCTGCAGTATGATGAAATGTATGCAGCTCTATAGGGTAAAGTGCACAGTATTTTTGGAAGACTGTTCACATATTGAATAAAGCATATGCATTTTTGATGTTTTTTCATATACTATTATTTATTTATTTTATCACAATAAATAGGAAATAATTATTATTTTTAATCATTATTATTATTTTTGTGTTTATTTTTATTCTCTTTACTATTGAATACACAGGGAACAGGGATTTCTCTAATAGGCCATGATCATCCAGTACATTTATGTGAACAGATCTTAATGGGGTCACCCCAAGACCTTCATGATGCTCACTCTGCTATTGATTGTCCAGCATCTGGCATTAGGGAATCAGTAACATTGTACAGAGGTAAATCATGCTACTGCTGTCATTCAATGTAACATGAAAAAATGGGCATGTCAATGCATTCATCATCAATAACATGGCTGGCAACGTCAATCCTACCACACAACCTGAATGTTCAGGTTGCAGAGAGGGGGTGATCTGGCTGCTTTCAGTTGCCTCTACTGATCACATAGCTCTATTTATTTATTTATTTATTCATTTAGAAAATGTTTTACCAGGAAGAATACATTGAGATTTCTCTCGTTTTCAGTATGTCCTGGACAGGACAGTTTTCAGTAGAGGGTTGCTTATTTACACAAATTGAGAAACATTATATATTACATGTTATTAAATATACATACACATATGAATATACATACATATGGAAATGTTAAAATTATAAACAGTTACACTCTGTTTTTAGATATAAAGAAGCATTTACTTTTAAGGATTTTAGACTGGGAGCAGATCTGATTATTTCAGGCAGATTGTTCCAGCCCTTTGGAGCTCTGAAGGAGAAGGCAGATCTTCCTGCTTCTTTCTTGTATTGTGGTTTACATAGCGAGTTGTTTGCAGTGGAGCGGAGGTTATACTTAGTATGGAGAGCAGGAGTGAGCAAACTGCTCAGGTAGTGTGGTAGTTTTCCAGCGAAGTGGTTGTGTAAGAAAGGTGAAGGGCATGTCTAGATTTGAGTTTTATCCAATTTAGTTCTTTTAAAATATCACAGCGATGAGTAGTGTAATTACATTGGAGGCTAAAGTGGTATATTGAATTATACAGGGTGTCAAGTTTACTAAGATGGATTTCTGGTGCTGGAGCATAAACTACATCACTATAGTCTATGACAGGCAGCAACATCTGTTGCACAATACGTTTTCTAACCATGGGACTTAAACATGATTTATTTCTAAAAAAAAGTACTTATTTTGGGATAAAGCTTAGAGGTTAATTTGTCAATATGATGTCCAAAAGTGAGGTTGGGGTCAAGCCACATACCAAGATATTTGTAGGAGTCCACTGAGGCCAATTTACGATTAGACTCTGTTACAATGGATAGGTGGGTATTGCCGAGATTACGCAGTTTGTGCTTTGTGCCAAATATCATTGTGACAGTTTTGTCTGTGTTTAAGAACAATTTGTTCCTTGCTATCCATCTTTCAACCTCGTAGAAATCATGTTGTAAAATGGCCTTAAGGTGTGACATGTTTGAGTTTTTAGTATAGAGAATGGTGTCATCTGCATACATGCGTACTGAAGATGATCTGCAAACCTTGGGCAGATCATTTATAAAAAGAGAAAATAGAAGAGGGCCAAGAATGGAGCCTTGAGGAACTCCACTTGTTACTTTGAGTGGAAGGGAGTTATCGCCAGCAACTGACACATACTGCATTCTGTCTGATAAGTAGGATCAGAACCAGTTTAGAGAATAATTACCCAGTCCTGATCTTTGGAGTTTATTTATAATAATTTTATGGTCTACTGTGTCAAAGGACTTGGCAAAATCTAGGAAAATTGTTCATGTGAGGTCACCATTTTCCATGCCCGTCTGGATATCGTTGGTTTCTTTTAGGAGGGCCGTGACTGAGTGATTTGGTCGAAAGCCTGATTGAAGTGGGGTGAAAAAACTGGTCTGTTGGTAATATTTATTTAGTTGCACGTGTACACATTTCTCTAGGATTTTGGATAAAGTGGGGAGTAGGGATATTGGTCTGTAGTTTGATACTACATTTTTATCCCCACTTTTGTGGATAGGCACAACTCTAGCCAACTTCCAGGATTTGGGCATATACCCTGTTGCCAAAGAGGTATTAATTAAAGATGCAATCAGTTTGGCCATTACCATAGCACTGAGCTTTAATAGCATTGCTGGTAGTTTGTCAGGGCTAGATTGGCATTTCATTTTTGGATTGAGGAGGTGACCATATATTTTGCTTTCATTTACTGGCATGAAATTGAATTCATTTTCAGAACTGGACCGGGCAACAGGTGCCAGTGAATGTTCTGTAGATGGCTGAACTTATCTTATCTTTGTTTTGTGTAATCAGGGTGGTGGCACATCCAACAAAGTAGCTGTTAAATGCATTGGCTATGGCTATGGGCACTGTATTGTTTCATGGTCTACGATTATAATTGATCGGTGAGTATGATTAGGAGGGTTATAGAGGTTTTTAATAACCTTCCAAAAGTTGGCTGGCTTTGAAATGTTACTGTTTAAGTTGTCAGTAAAATATTCTGCTTTTGCTAATTTTGTTTGTTTTGTACATGTATTCCTTAATTGTCTGTATGCAGTGTGATCATATGCAGAGCCAGTTTGTTTAAATTTTGTCCATAAGACATCTCTGAGACTGTATAATTGAATCAAGTCAGCTGAGACCCAGGGTAGATGTGCAGCCCTAAACCTAACTTTCCTTAGTGGGGCATGTGTATTACAGACCTGTAAGAATTCAGAGTTAAAGAATTCAATCGCTGAGTCTAGGTCTGGTATTAGCTGTATTCTATGCCATGAGCAATTTCTTAAATCATTTAGGAAGGACTGAAGATTAAAATTTCTAAATGATCTTGTGAGCATGACTTTGGAACATGACTTGACTGGTTTTATTTTGCAGACACAATAAACTATGGAGTGATCGCTAAGCACGTTTGCTAGTACACCTGAATCTTGGATTCTGCTTGTGCAGGATGAAAGTATCCAGTCTAGCAGAGTATGGTTGGATGTTTTAAGATTTATGCGAGTAGGGGAGACTATTAGTTGTGATAAATTCAATGTTTTAAACAATGCACACATTTTTTTATTCCTGGAGTCTAGCCAATTAATATTAAAGTCTCCAAGAACCATCAGCTCGCTTTTCTTGTTTAGGTGTTGCACTATGTCTGAAAGGGAATGTGCTGGGGTATTTGGTGGTCTGTAGATGCCAACAATTATGATTTGTTTTGAGTATGGAAGACAAATTTTGCCAGCAATGTGTTCATAAGAATCCGTTATGAGAGTCATTTAGAAGTGTAAAGCTTATTGATTCCTGTATGTATATGATTACCCCTCCTCCTCGCTTTGCATGGTCTTTTCTAAAGCATGAGTATCCATCTACAGCAACAGCAGTATCAGGTATTTTTGGGGATAACAGTAAGAATAAGAATTTTAGGTTTGTATGTGTAACACCATGCTTTTAGTTCATCCATTTTGGGCAGTATACTGCGTATGTTGCAGTGCACAAAAGACAGACCCTTTTTAAAGGGGAGGTTGCCATTTATTGCTATTTGAGGGCCAGGGTTGGTTTCTATGTCATTTGCCAAGGCAAGTAATAGAATGCATAAAAATTTAGTGATTTTATTCTGTGAGCTTATAGTGAGAGGGTGTGTCTATTGCTATAATTACTGGGGGTGGGTGAGCTTGTTTTTAATACTCTCCACCAGCATTCAGAGGGAAGTGTACATGTATGCAGAAGTCCATGGTGGATTAGTGTGTTATGGTGCGGGTGCTGGGCATGGTTGCAGGGATAAGAGAAAATCTGTATTAATAGTGGAATGGTTAGTACAGATACAAGTAATATGTTCATGTTAGCCTGCATATGACAAGGCTCGTAGGGTACATACAGGTAGACAAACCAGCTGAGATTAAAAATGAAATTAATATTACAAGTATAGAATTATCTATTTTCTCCAATTCATCTTTATTCATTTTTGTTTACTTGCCTGTGTTAATCAGTGGATGTGCTGCAGCAGCTGTCTTTCTTTCCTGTACCCTCTCCTGTCCAACTCTCTTGTATAATTCTCCATACTTCGATAAGGTATAAGTTAGAGAGTGGTAATACTCCTGGCAAATGCCACCCCGGCATAATGCCACCCCTAACTGGTCTCTAAATATATACTAGATAGAGCCCCAAGGAAGACTGACTGACTGAGGGAATTACAAATTACAAATTGTTTAGCACTGGACTCGCCCTGAGTGCAATCAGCTGTGACCATTAAAAGATCTGATAAGGAGCAGACACAGATATAGGAGAGGGATGGGGGAGGTAAGCAATATGGAGACTGGAAAAGGGCTAATTGTTAGTACATACCATAGGGGGTTAAATTGTACAGGTAGATTACATGGGATTTGAGTTTCCAGTTTAAAATAGCCCTGGTTAGTACATACCACACAAGGGGTTAAAATTGTGAGGGGTAGTCAGTATGAGATTAGCCACTAAGCTATCAATATCAGGGGCATTAGGAGGGTCCTGATGCCCCAGAGAGGAATGTTTTAATTAAAAATGAATAACAAATGGGATTAATGGAAAGCCACGGCAGCACAGACCACAGTCTTGCCAGTGAAGCAACACATGACCAAATGCATATACCTCACAGCAAATGGAGATATCTCACATTTGTGTCCACAGAAGGGTTCTTCCAATGCTTAAATTACTAGAGGATAGCTGTAAGCAGTAAAAGCTAGCCAGGTGATTATAGTCTTCACTGTAGCATGGGCTGCTAATTTGGGGGCAAACATGGTGGTACAAAATGTTAAGAGTGTGCAATAATAAATTAACTAGTGCAGCAAACAGCAAGAAAATGTAGCAAACCAAGTTCAAATAAAGAAGATCAGAATTACAGGGGCAAAGTGCTACAAAACTCTCTATACCAAATGATAGCTGTCTCATGTCTTTGGACACTTCCTCTAGTATATAGTGTGATGGTGTGTGTACTACTTTGAGTGGTTCTTAATGTGAAAGTCTGAATAACATCTCAAATAATCTTTAAAAGCATAAAGCATGATGTACAATGTGTGACAGTGAGATCTACTGATGGTAAAAGTTCTAACAAAAAAAGTTTGTATAAATAGAAATTAAATAGTTATAAAATGCATAAACATTTCTATTTAAAAAAAAAATGAAAGGCAAAAAATGTTTCTTAAAGTCAATGTTTGAGTTCTCACTAAAACAAAAAAAAGATGTTTAATTATTAACACTTCCCCCTACTGTGCTTTGTTGATAATAGCCCATTTGTAATGTTATTAAAGCAGAACTATCACCTAGATTCAAACTTTTATAGTGGTTTTTAATAGCTAACCCAACATTAGAGCTGAGAGTATTTTGTTAAAAAATTGCTTACAAGTGCAGATATTAGCCCATCAAAATCTTCCATTCCGCGTTCTGCGGGACCGAATGTCCCGCTTGACTTCCCAGCTGCCCCAGGGAGCGCGTTCACGCTCCCCTTCAAAGCTGGGTTTCTGTGCTGTAGCGTTACAGCAAACTCCATGTACAATGCTACAGGGGTTGCAACATCAGTGTACAATGCTACTGATGTTGCAACCCCTGTAGCATTGTACACGGAGTTTGCTGTAACGCTACAGCACAGAAACCCAGCTTCAAAGGGGAGCGTGAATGCACACCCTGGGGCAGCTGGGAACTCAAGAGGGACATTCAGTCCCGCAGAACGCGGAAGTGCCCGATTTTGATGTGCTAATATCTGCACTTGTAGGCATTTTTTTTACAAAATACACCCAGCTCTAATGTTGGGTTAACTATTAAAACCCACTATAAAAGTTTGAATATAGGTAATAGTTCCTCTTTAAGCCATTAACTATAATAACTGCGATTTCTTGTATGATGGCATCAAAAAAAGGACAGGGAATTGTGTAGGGCTGTAAACAGTATAAAAGAAGGTCCAAGATTAGAGAAGGTGCAGGGGGGCTACTTTATCTAATAGGAAGGTGCCTATGTTACCGTCTGATAAAAAGCAAATAAATAATTGTTCAAAGAAAACACACCTTCAGAATGGCAGTAATTTAAAATGTATGCTTGAAAATACTCTCAGTTTATCTGGTAAGATAATTGGACTGATTGTAATGAATGAGCATTATGATCTTATAAGTTTTACTGAAACTTGACTGGATGTGGCAGTCAATGTACAGGGATATTAACTTTTTAGGACATATAAGGTAAACAAAAGATGTGAAGGGCTATGACTGTATGCACAGCAAAACACCTAGTACAAGAAATTGTATAAATGAAGGGTCCAGTGAGAATGTAGAGGACTTGTGGACTGATGTATATGCTGGGGATACTACAAGCTACCTACTATTGGGGAATTTAAAGAAACTCAACTGTTATTGCAAATATAAAAGGCTCCATAGTTAAGAAATGTAATCATAATGGGAGATTTCAACTACCCTGAAATTGACTGGGGAAATGAGTTGTCCAGAACACCAAAGGGAAAAACTGAGGAAAATTGAGGCAGGAGAGGCTCATAGTAACTGCTATCACTATGAGCAAGTTTAAAAATAGGAGGAACTGGAAGGACACTTATGTGTCCCCTGAATCTGAGGAGGAGGAGGAACTGAGGATTACAGAACCAATGTTGTTCAGTCCCCCCTAAATCACCCATAGGGATCTTGGGGAATTTAATGGGAAGGGAGATAGAAAAGGGAATGGGAAGGGAGGGAGAAAAGGGTAGTACTGCTGAGAGCAGGACAGGTCAGCTGCCTGTGCCTGCTGCTAGACGTGCTGCCCCTGCTGCCACTAGTGCTGTGCCTACTGTTAGACGTGTTGCCCCTGTTGCAACCAGTGTTGTGCCTGCTGCCAGTGCTAACCCTGCTGCCACCAATACTGTGCCTGCTGTCAGATGTGCTTCCCTGTTGCCAGTGCCACCAGTGCTGTGCCTTCTGCCAGTGCTGAAGCTGCTGTCACCAGTGCTGAAGCTGCTAGTGTGTCTTGTAATACTCAGGAGGGGGAGAGAAAAAGATGATGCCAAGCCTGACAGCAGGGGACCCTAATTTACACATGACATTCCCAAGAAGTCCCGTCAGTGCTAGTACTAAAATGTCCAGCAGCTTGTTAGTATTAGGAGTGAAGAAGGGGGTAATCAGTATCCTCATATTACTAGTGACTGTGAGGAGGAAGACTCTGTGGCTGAACTTGACGTGGTTGGTGTTAGTAGTAGCAGCAGTAATGGTGAAGCAGCCAGTGGGACTAGTATTAAGGGAGTGGCAGAGGAAGCATTTGAGAGCGTCCAGACTAGTGGTCAAGGGAGCCCACATCATTCCTCTGGCTCTGGAAGTCCTCCTCCCCTTCCCTTCACTACAGTGTACAAGTGGAACATGATCCTGAAGAGGCCAGAACTGGTGTTGGGGGAGAGCAGGCACAGAATTAATACCACCAGCAGGAGCACAGACCAGATGCCTGTGCCTGCTGCTATTGCTGCCAGTCTGCCTTCTTCAGGTCAAAAAGAAATGCCATGTGTGACATTAGGGGATGCTCTGTCACATTGCTGGTCACCCCCTCCAAGCAGCAGTGACATGACTATAATAGAGCAGCAGCAAGTAGGGACTAGTGATGGTGATGATGATGGTGGAGAAGCTGGGTGGAATAGACACTGATGGCCTTTTTAGCCGAAACTGAGAAGGAATGGGAGACAGGGATGGGGATGGGCACCACTACCATCACTAGCAATGAGCTTTTGGCATTTGCAGAATTTGCAACTGCTCTAATTCCTGCTACTGCTACTGCTGAATTCCAAGGGCACCAGGATGCTTAGGAGCAAGCAGGTGCGCCACAGACCACTGTAGACACAGTGGGAATGGGGTCAACAAGTGATGCGGGACTAGGACAGGTCCCACTTTCCAGCAGTAGCAATACTCCTGGTCCTAGTTGCAGTGCTGATTCTGAGGCAGTAGCAGAAACAGCAGCATCATCCACTGCCAGCAAAGACAGTGAAGGTGAATGTGGAGGATAAGAAGAAAGAGGCCATTTTTCTCCATCTGTTCCCTATCCCTATGCTGTGAAGTCATGGGTGTGGGACTGTTTTTCCCTTGGGGCAGGCACAGTGCAATCATCACCAACATCAGTGTGCACAACTTGTGACAAGTCAGTGAGAAGGGGAAAGGTGAGAAAGCGCCTTGGCACAACCACCCTGATTTCACACATGAAAAACAGACACCATGACATTTATGTCAAACATGTTAAAGACCCACCACAGAAATCAAGCACCGCTATTTCTGTACCCCCTGACTGTATAGAAAGGCAACAAGAGGTAAGGTGGAGATCAAAGAGGAGGAAGAATAGAGAAACCCAGACAGAGACTGGAAGTTCCATGACAAATGAAACAACTAGCTCGCCATCACCTTCTTCCTCTATAGTAACTACATCTTCTGCCAGTCCACCTTGTTCATCGTTACCTCCCCCGCCAAATGATAGCCACTCTGTTGATGTTAGGATATGGCAGTTTGTCTCCACTCATTGCACACTGTGTGGTGCACTGACCACACATGCCAGTGTGGTGGAGGAAAATCGCAAGCAGGGCATCAAGCATTATCTGAAGAGATTCCATCCCACAGAATATGCTGATGCTGGCAGGGAGGGTTCATCATTACTATTAAACTGTCAGCAAGTTGTCATGTGTCCTTAGCTGGGTCTGGACAAGGGGTATAGTGACAGCAGCAGTATTTGGGTTCTAGTGTCATGGTGTTTGGATATAGTTGTGCCCCCAGGTGTTATTTACGACACACACACTGTGCACATTACAGTTGCTGATGAGAGGCACAGTTCCTGCTCTCAAGGGAAAAATGTATATTCTAATAACAGCACACCCTTGATTGTGGCGGAGGGACAAGTGGAGAAGAATTATTGGCCAACGTCTTCTTTTCTCCACATAGACTTGCGGTTACTTATTGTGCTGCTACTGCCTCAGACGCATCACTGGAGCTAGCCGTGGCAAGTTGAACCTTTATCATCCATCATCCATGTTACTGCTATTGTTGATCCCATTCCCTTTCAGCTGCCTAATTATCCTGCTGCTTAAACACCTCAGCAGCAGCATCAAGAACAGCAGTAACAAATTCTGTATCTACATCAGGGCATTTGACAATGGCCAGTGGCCACTGGCCAACACGACATAACCTGCTGGCTCTTGGCCAGTAGGGAATTTTTTGCTTCTGCTTTAAATAAATGTTTGGGGGTTTGTTTCTAACCCTAAGAAGCCTAAGAAAATGATAGCTAATTTCACTCAAAGCCATTCAAACAGAATTGCCAAGAAGGTACAGGCATGCACTAAGCAGAAATGTAGAGCCACAACAGGAAAAACATCCATTGTATACATTTATCAAATGTCTATATCTACAACTAGATTATTTTTTTTCTAAAACTTGGACTGAAACTAACATATTGGGACAATAATTTGCATTGTCTAGAGGCTTTATCAAGATCCTGAGAAAAGCTCATGACAGGGCTGAAATATTAATCTCACATCTGCATAATAAATTATTTTAATGGTGAATCCTGTAGAGTCAGGATCCTGTAAAATCAACCAATCTATGTACTCTAGTTACACGGGGTGATTTTTTTTTATTTAAAAAAAAGGAAGGAACCTGTTTTGCTCTCCTGGTGGCATAGAATGGTCTTTTGCTCTACTAGCGACATATAATGGTGAATTGCTGTGTTGGTCATGTAATACTATGTAGATTAATATACGGTATATACTGGGTCATGGATCTGGCTAACTATAGACCGTTTTGGTGGGCACAACATTGTTGTCAGTCTGTAAACATTTTTTACCACACTTCCTTTCCTGATGTAGAACAAAGGCAGGCAAACTAAGACCCTCCATCTGCCCAGGACTACTACTCCTTGCAATATAGTATAGTATTCCAACCAGGAAGTAAGGAGTGTTAAACAAAATAGTTTCCTCCTAATTCCTGAAAATAGCTAATCCATTATCATATCAGTTTAGTTATATCACAATATAGGGCTTTTACACTAAAAGTTTTTAAAATTACATCATGATTTTTCACATAAGTTACTTCTCTAACATCATGGTTCTTTTAAGATTTAGCTACATAGAGTTTTTCTACAACACACCTTTTAACAATTTATTCCTAAAATCTTTAATCCTCTAACTTTTTCTTCAGAGAATGATCCTGTTCTTCAATTGTAATCACTTCAGTTTTTTCATCTGTAAGTAGTATGCAGACAATGCTCATTCATGTGCTTCCATTTAGCATATACGTATATAGTAATTTAAATCCTGCTGTTTACATTTAAGAAGCCAAGTCTAATTCAGTGAAGTTACTTCCTGTTGGGTTACATAAGGTCAGAAATTATTTCATCAATTTTTCTCAGAAATAATGGTTCTTAAAGGGGAGCTATACCCTAGAAATAAATGGCTTTTATTTTGTTTCACTTGATTTACCTATATGTGTCCCTCACACAGCAATAGAGTACATCTATACAGTTTATTGCTGAACAGTTGATCTCGCTTCTACTGTACTCTAGTTACCTTTGTTTACAATCTTATACACTTTGATAAAGATAAAGACTTAAAAATGATTAAGGCAATGTTTCTCAACAAGGGTAACTGGCATTTTGGTATGCTCTGGACACCAGCTTACAGCACCATGTTTTGCTATGAACACATTAATGGAAATATAAAAAATACAAAAGACAAGGGGTATCCCATAGAACAGTATGTCTGCTTAGAAAAAATAAAGCCCACACCTCATTTCCTTAATTGGAGACCTACAAAGAAGACGGACTGTTCATCAGTTCAACCGGTTTTCAGGAGATTTGATAAAGACCCTCTTCAACTTATGCACTGTCATCTGGAGCTGGTTGGTCAGGTAGCTACTTCCCCACATTCACCTCTGAATCTGCCACAGATGATCTTTCAGGTACTTGGAATAACAAGAGAGAAGGGTGCAAGGAACAATCCATCATATAGAAGCACATCAGCACCATTCACACCTTATGTATGTTAAATACGTGCAGGGTAAAACACAATGGTGTTTAGTTCTCCACCTGTGTACAGTAGGTTGCAGGGAAATATATGTCTGTCCCTTCACAGGCTTATAAGTAACTGTAGATATTGATTCAGGCACAAGTAGATATATCATTTGAACATGGGCACAAGCATGACCTAGTTGAAAGATATTTATTAATAGTGATATTTAAAAACAAACATTACATTACTATGAGACATTCCAAACATACCATGGTGTTAAGCCCCCCAATTTTTCAAAAATAGATACGCAGTTTTCCCTTTCTTTATTCATCCTATTTATACCCTTAAGAATCTAACTGCTCCACTTGTTGAATTCTCCACCAAACCACTCAAGACGAGCAACTACCATTATTAATCATTTCAAATCAAAGTAATCATATCAAAATGAAAAAAAATCTCATATTAAAAACTTCTGTTGAATTAATAAATAATATAAATGGACAAGGAATAGAGATATATGTGAGTGAACAATTTAAGATTATCGATATTACAGAGGAATGGATATCATCTGTACTAGCAGTGTGGAATGATGTCCATTCATCCATAATATGACATTGTTAATCTTAAATTGCTCACTAGTTTACGATTCTATTCCTTGTTCATCTATATTTATTCTTTATTAATTAATCAATGATATTTTATTATATATTATGATTATAACATTGAAAAGCAACTAATGATAGTTGTCCATTTTGAGAGCTATGGTGTAGAATCCAACTGGTGATACAGTTGTTTTCTTAAGGGTGTAAGTAGGATGAACAGAGTGGGAAACCTGTTAATAATCTCTTCTTGAAAAAAGTGAATAGTATTTACAATTTTTTTAAATAGCAGCAGATATTGTTTCAATTTCCAATATATAGCTATCACAATATTTATACCCTATTGGGCATGTAAGAATATTAGAATAACTATATATATATATATATATCATGCATCTGTACCCCTCATTACAGCTATGACAAATGTCCATTAAAATGTTAGGGGTGGACTGAAAATTCCACATTGCACATTAGGGGTGTCTTAGGCAAAAAACACTGAATTAAGGCCAATGAAGCCCATTGTTTGTTGTAAGAAGATTTGACCTACAGATATATTTGACTAGCGATTACTATAAATATGAAACTGCAGATATGATACAAAATAAATAGATTTAACTGACTACTGTATAAAGAATATGTACCCAGGTAAGTTAATATTTAAAAAATCACTTATTCCTAAGAAACAGTTCCTCTTTAACATGGCTGCACACAACTCTGCACACACAGACCACCACACCCTCTACACACACTACACAGACCACACACACACACTCTGCACACACATAAACACACTCAACACACACACACAACATACACTACACACACTACACACATACACTAACCACTCACAGACTACACACACACACACACACTGTACACACAACACACACACTCTGCAAAACGCACACAAACACACACACACTACACACAAACACAATCTGCATGCACACAAACACACACACTGTACACACACAGACCACACACACACACACACACACACTCTGCATGCACACACACACACACACACACACACACCATACACACAAACCACACACACACACTCTGCATGTACACAAACACACACACACACAACACACATACACACTCTGCCCACCTGCACACACACAACAAACACACTCTACACACACACACACACCACACTACATACACACACACACACACACACACACACTCTACACAAACACACAAAAATACTCTGCACACACCCTATGGGAAGTCATCATACAGAGTTTCAAGATTCTGATGTATTGAATGCTTGTTTGTAAACAACATCCTTTACAGCATTTACTGTTAATGTCAAATCTGAGCTAGCAAAATGATGAAAGCGATTACCAAACATGATAGAAAGATTAAAGGAGAACCAGAAAACCTCCTGCCAATACCCACCACATTTACTCTAGTATGTCTAGAAAATCCTTATGGTTACTATGATTTTTGTACATGTGCCTTAGCTTAAGAAATAACACCCTAACCCCTTAGTGAGAAGGGCTTTTTTTACACTAGAGGACAAAAAGCAATTTTGCCCTTTTATAGTATGTCTTTGTTCAACCACATTTTTTGTTCTAATACATTTAGTCTACTCACACAAATTATACACCATTTTGTTAAGCATAAGTAGGGTTTTCTTATAATATCACTTTTATATGGATAACCCATCATTTAATTTGATAATACTATTAAAAAAATGGAAACAAAAACATTTTTATAGGTGATCATTTTTGCTCAGTTGTTTCATTTCTAGCAGGGACTGGATAAAAGGTATAGATGCTTGTTCATGGCTCCCAAGTGTCCCTTTTTAAAGGGATAGTAATATTTCATAATAAAAACAGCCTTAATTAATCATCATAGTATTTGGACTTTGGAGAGTGTTATTTCAGTTCTGTCAGAGTTGTAGTTCCAGAGTAATTCAATGACAAAGTGTCCCCCTCCCTCCACTTTTACTAATATAACACTGCTCAACCAAAGGAGAAGGGAGGTGCCCAGGTAGATTGCACAGAGGGATAATCTTCAATTAAGATAAGGGGAAAACCTGAAAAGCTTGTCAAGGGGGGCAGGGCTTTCATTGTTTTCATATAAAGAAGATTGTCCCCTGCTGTTATCTGTCTGGTCTTACAACCAGATTCATATCTGAGAAGAGATAGCTTACACTAGGTAAAAGGGGCAGGAGGGGAAACTTTGCTTGTGAATATCTCTTAAACCATAAAGGTTTGAGAGATAAGACTTGTATCTTTCTACATGTTTTTTTAATGCCTACAAAATAAAACAAAGTTAAAACGAAGTATTACTATCCCTTTAAGGGCAGTACTGTGCCTCTGAGGCAAAAAGCTCAATGCCCCTCTTTCCTACTTTGATGTCTCTCTTTTAAGAAATCACATTGTGTGATGTGTATATACCATAAGTATATCAGATTTCTCCACAGCAATAAAACTCACATCGGTGTTCATTTTTAGACAGTAAATGTTTTTATAAATCATACTGTGTAAATATAATACTATAATCTTGTTCTAAATCATTTATTCAGTAATACAATAAGGCTGCAATAGGTTAAGTTACCTACCCCTAGTCGTGCCCCTGTCTTTGGTAATTTTTCCTGTTGGGACCTCTGTTCTCTGCCTCTCTCTTCCTCACAGTGTGGAACAGTGACAAGGACAATGTATACTTTACATGCTTTTGTCATGTGGCTCCACTGGTACATGTAATCGCTGTATCAGTGATCATATGTGTAGCGCACCCAGGGGAAGGCTGAAACTGACTGCTCCAGTTCTGGAGAAGTCAGTTGCAGCCTCCCAGGTATAATCACAGTGCACCCTGAGGAGCATTCATTGGAGACCTCTCTAGCATTCAAGGTATAAAAAGCCTAATTTAATTTAACAGGAATTTTTATTTGTCATCTATGGTGCTTTTGTTTTACTCCAGAATAACAAATGGGCCATTGTCAATTATGTAATCCTTCAAAGCAGCTCCGATTAATCTTCATAGTATCTGGGCCGCGGGGAGCGTTATTTCTCTACTGAGTTGTAGTTCAAGAGTAATTGAATGATAAAATATAACCCTCCACCCCTTTTATCTAGTGTATCACTGCTCACCTCAGAGCAGCAAAACTGTCCAGCTGTATTGCATTGAGGGTCAATCTTCAGTAAGCATAAGGAAAAACCTGCCCTCCTTTGTCAAGGGGGGAAGGGTTTTCCTCATGCTCCCAATAAGAAGATTGTCCCTTGCTGCGAGCTGTCCGATCAAGAGACCAGATTCCACATCTGAGGGAGTTACTTTATCATCCAGTTACTCTTGAACTACAACTCTGACAGTGCTGAAATAATACTCTCCATGGCCCAAATACTATGAAGATTAATCGGGAGCTGCTTTTTTTGTGAAACATTACTATCCTTTTATTGTAAGGTCTCTGCCTAACAATAAGCAGGTCATCAATAACATTTTTGTATCAAACAAACTGGGAGTCAGTGAGGGGTCACTGTCTCCTTCTACTACCATAAAAATAGGTTAAAGGGGGGTTAAATTTGTTAGTTCTCAGCTACCATGGGGTCATATCACAAAGATATAAAAGAGCAATTTTGCTGCCAACCAACTACAACGTAGTGGAAAAATAAACTTCCCAACATTCTCAATGATTTAAATGAGGCATTTGACCTATTAAATGTTTACGAGGTCTCTAATACATTGTGAAGCAGTTCTAAAATTTAAGGGATTACTTCCACAATTCAAATCAATAAGGATTTTTATCTATTATCTACTAGTTAATATGGTCCAAAGTCACTAAATAACTTTGGACATAGTGGGGAGGTTTAAGAACCTGCCAGAGCAGCATATGAGGAGGTGTACAAATCTGCCAGAGAAGCATGTTTTCTGAGTTAGGACCTTAGGGGGGAATGCAAGAAACATGCACAATTATTTACAGCAGTGGTTCTCAACCAGGGTGCCATCAGCTTAGGGTGCCCCATGTTTTCTATGAAGACTAACAAAAGTGGACTTTTATATAAAGATTTATAGAAATTATTATGCACATTATGTTTAACTTTGTTATTATGATTGTAAGACCTAATAATAGCTGTATATTTATGTATTGTACCATGATTATGCTCTTGATAAAGTACATTAAATATGATAGGGGTGCCCCAAATGTTCTAGATAATTGTTAGGGGTGCCCTGAACAAAAAAAATTGAGAACCACTGATTTACAGTGTACTTTTGATGGCAAAATGACTCGCACCAAAATGTTACTGTATTGTGCATGTTTTTTTCTGAATTAGCAGATGTTTGGCCTCTTTTTAGTGAATGCATTTTGAAAAGTGGGCGTGGTTAAAAGTGTACCGTTTTGTTAAAGGATTAGCAATTGTTATAATTCAGCAAAGCAATTAGCACACATTTCCATGCATCTAGCTAACTTTGCCATTCATTTAGGGGCATTTGCTAACTTTGTTGTTGATTTAGGACAGTGTTTCTCAACAAGGGTGCCGTGGCACTTTGTTGTGCCACAGAAACCCACTTAGGGTGCCCCGTTTTATCTATAAGGCTTTGACAAAAATGTGTATGTAGACTTCCAACTGTATATTTAAAGATATTACTATGCACAATATGTTTATTTTAGTTGTGAGGTCTAACAATAACTCTATATTTATTTAATTGTAACCTTCATTACACCTTTGACAAATTACATAAAATGATAAGCCCCGAAAATGGCAGACTGTGTGTTAAGTGTGCCTTAAGCAAAAAAGCTTGAGAACCACTGATTTAGGAGCATGTGCCATTCAGCATCAAGGAGTTAGTATCTTGCATCAAAATGTAAGCAATCGCAAATAGCTCCTAAATTTATGGCTTTACAAAAATAGCGAATGCCCCGCTTTCTCCTGCGCATCAGGGTATGTACTAGCGAGTAGGAGCACTTTAAAGGAACACAAGTTTCTTCTATGTCTTCTTAGTACATTCCAAAGGGTTAGAGGAATATTAATCTTTTATTTTGACTTTAAATATTCTGCACAAATTTGTCTATTTTTTATAATAAATGTTTTTAATTTACTTTCATTTATAAAATATGTTACATGCATGCACATAAAGCTAATACTGCTTAGCATATACCTATTGCATGCATTGCTCATTATAACATTAATTGGCTGAGCCCCTTGAGCTAAAATTTAACAGTGAATTAAGATCAAGGATTTCCAATGGAAATATAACACAACCTCTTTCGTTTCATAGGTGGCATGTTTCCCTATGGTAGGGCCTACATTATACAATGGTCGCCTCCTTTCTTTAAAATAAGAACTTTACATCTCTTTTAAGGCATTACAACGTACCATTACTGTTATCAGGTTTTAGTACGTGACTGGTAATACCAGATGATGGTGTAAATCAATAATCCTTGCTTCCTGCATTATCCGAATGCTCATAAAATTTAAACTTGTCAGGCCACTTCATTAAATAGAAACACACTATTATTTATTAGAAGGATCCAGATGTGAGCACTTTGATAGAAGAAAGCTCACTTATTTATTTCCATATGGGAAGGCCAGACTCCTTTCACTTTAATTGAGAGTGACTGTTTCTCTCAAAGGTTCCTCTGCAACATAGCAATAAAACACATTTTTCATTTAAGCTTGACATGCAGACTGGGCTGTGAGCAAACTTTAGCATGTTCACAACGCAAACCTGTTTCAGATCGGTCACGCAACTTGTCGCCGTTACCTAATAAGAAACTGGCCCTAATGTTCTAGCAAGCACCAAGCAAGTTCTTATAAATAAACAAAGTGACTGTTAGCAAAAAATGTTTGTACATAAAGTTCAAACCGGTAACTTTAACAGGCTTTCCACATTAATAATACACAAGTATTTTTAGCTTCTTGTATAAATGTTTTTAGTTAGCATTTCTTGCTCAACATTAAGTGTGTGCAGTTCATATTTCTTTATTTATTAGAATGACACACACAGAGAAAGAGGAGCAATTTTTTTAACCTCTTAAATGTTAGAAAGGACTCCAGGACATGAGGCAGATGGTTTACCTCAGAACTACTACTTTTTCATTTTGCACATAAGGCCAGAGGCTGATGTATTAGGAACTGGAGTGATTCAGAGGCAAACCAGCTGAGCCATAGAGACCAAATAAAATGTGTCGAAGACCTTTTCGGACATTTTAGGAATTTGTATTTGACACCTATGGTGCCCTTGGTTTGTTCTAGATTTTCTCCAGCTCCTATTAGTAAATAATACTCAAAATTATTACAATTATTTTTTCTTGCTGATTTATGCCTGGATTCCACTGTAGTGGATCAATTTTATTCTTATTTTTTTCTAAAACTATCAATAGGAATATATAAGATAAAAATTTAGTAACACTTATCAAGTGCAATAATATCTGAACATTATAAAGTGATGCTTTTAGTTTAGCAATCCAGTAAATCAGTAATACTAAGCGGTGATCCTATACAGGGTGAATTATTTGCTATCAAATCAGATAATCTTTCTACATTTTTTAAAATATTATATATTTTTTTATTACATAATAAAAATATATGTTTATGTCAGGTGCAACATAACTAATTATGAGCTAAAATGAAGACCAAAATATTAAATAGGTATATACAATTAGAAAGAAAAAAAAAACACTTTGTTAACCGTTCGGTGCCAGAGGGGTATGCTTGCAAAGCAATATATTGCATACCCCTCTGTCACTAAAAGGGCTAAATTTACTTTAGGAATTAATGAGGATTTTGCATCCTTTATTTGTATTGCTGCCTGTTAGAGATAAATATAAGAAATGTGCTTTTTAGTCTTTTTATTACATTGACTTTATTTAAAATATTAACTTCATATTTTAAAAGAAGAAATATTCATATAGGAATAATTGTCTCTGTTTATGAGCAGGCCTTACCTAGGAAGAAGCCTTCATATTATAGTACATTGTATTTATTTCAATGTTATTTTTTGCGTTGTATCTGCAGTTGCCTTTACTTCACAATAGATAATATATGTTTCATCAGTATGAAGGAGAAATCCTATAGAGGTAAGCTTCACTCATTGTTCTTTAGAAGAAAACAAGCTCTTAAAAATTAAATTGAGTTGTATAATTACAAGCATGTTTTTACAGCTAGTGTCTGTAAAAGTTAGGTACTGTATGTTAGATCCCACAACCTAGTCCTAAATGTACATTTTTAATGTATGTGTAGACTTTCATTTGGTTAATTTATTTGTGCAGATTGACATGAGAGAAAAGAGATAATGCAGTTAATTTATGGGATTACTGTCAAGCCTGGCCTTTGAAGGAGCCACACAGAACCAGTGACTTATTGTAAGGGTACTGCAGTCTGACCAAATAATTTTTTTCATACTTTATTGACTTTTTAAAGTGAACTTTTACAACTTAAAGGTTTATATTAAAACACATATCAATATTTACATTTTCATAATTATATTACAAATCATAACAAACTGAGTCAATCCAGGATGGTCAGATGTGGTAATTTTATCCTATATATATATAGGCTAATAGAAATGCACCTCTCTATGAGGAAAATGTAATTTACTTTTCCAATTAGTTCATGAAATCAAATCCATTTGCCCCAATTTTATGTAATAACCATACCTGTTTCAACAGAAATCTTTTAGCAGTCTGTTCAAAATTTTAAGTCCCCCTCTAGTTTCCCCCCACAAGCATACCTGTGGGTTCAAAGTTATTCCATATCCTAACACTTTGGTTAACATCACTCCCTCTTTCTCCCTCAATCCCGCCACCTTCAGTCACCACCACCAAATGTGAAACATCCCCTACCTTTGTAACATCCCCTATAAAAAAGAAATTAGTCCATCAAGTTAAATTAATAAGAATCTTACTTTCCCATGTAGGTTTAATCCCATCCTCATAGTCAGGTCACTCTTTTCACATAGGTGCTGCATCCTCTGCTTTGAAAAACCAGGTTCCACCTCATATTATTCAGAAGCTAGGCTGTGTGGGTTAACATACAATATGGCATTGCCAGGAACAATAAGCTAAACTTCCCACTTTTTTTTATTACCTGCCTGTGCTAAAATGGTCATAACCATTACAGATATGAGGGAGAGGTAGGCAAGGAATTTTTTTTTTGAAAAGTGGGCATTCACCCACATTAATTTAAGGGTTACTACTTTCCTTTTTACCCCTAGGCTGATGTGCACAACTGTTTTCAGAAGATGACGCTATAAGAAATAATTGAGCAATTTTACATTTCTACCTCTTTAAAGACACAGATGGCTCTGAAAAACATGGAATTTATGATTGTAATCATTACCAGCTACTATTCCAAGAAAAATGACACACTGTTGATATGAGTTAACGGTAGAGGGTGCCAGAAGGACAAAACTACTACAAGCTATTATTTTTTATACATTATTCAACTATAACTTGCCTGTACTAAAATTATAAGAAAGAGAAGCATTAAAGCGGTAATACTACCACCATAAGTAAAGTCACCCTGCATTAATTAGGCATGTGGCAACTAACTTAATATTAGTTATATTACCTCTCACAACAACACGATGCTACAGTGCAATGCTTCTGAAGGGAGACCGGGACTGACAGCACAGATGCACAGGCAAGATGTCTGCACTGATGCCTGGCTTCCGGTCTTGGAAGATTAAGGATTTCTGTCATTGTGATTGGTAATATAACTATTAGTGTTGAGCGAGCATGCTCGGCCGATGCTCGGATCGGCTCGAGCATCGCTCTGCTCGGCACATGGCGGTACTCGTACGAGTACCGCATGTGCTCGCCCGCCATGTTCGGGTCTCCTCCCCGCACGTTTTGCGGCTGCTGCGCAGCCAATAAACGTGCAGGGAGGCTCTGACATCGGTGTAATGCCAGCAGCCATGTTGGCTGCTGGCATTACACTGATTGGCTGGCCAGAACCCGTGGTCGGGTGCTGTATAGCACCTGACCAGCGAGTTCGGCTCAGTCTTAGCCAGGGAGAGCTGAGGATAGGAAGGGAAAGTCAGTGTAGGGAGGAAAAAAACCAAAATTGTGAAAAAAAAGAACCAAAAGTCCTTTTTAGGACTACTGTGTGTGGGGGCAGCAGGTTATTTTGTGTGGGGGGGAAAAAAAAAAAAAAATATATATTCTGTTTAGTGTGCAAAGTTGCAGATTAGAGCACATTCTGTTTAGTGTGCACAGTTGCAGATTAGAGCACATTCTGTTTAGTGTGCAAAGTTGCAGATTAGAGCACATTCTGTTTAGTGTGCAAAGTTGCAGATTAGAGCACATTCTGTTTAGTGTGCAAAGTTGCAGATTAGAGCACATTCTGTTAAGTCTTCAAACTAAAATATCAAAGTCACATATTCCATTCAGTGTGCGTCGCCGCAGTTTAGCAGCACATTCTGTGTACTGTGCAGAGTTGCAGAATAGGAAGAAATACTGTTAAGTCTTCAAACTAAAATATCAAAGTCACATATTCCATTCAGTTTGCTTCGCCGCAGTTTAGCAGCACATTCTGTGTACTGTGCAGAGTTGCAGAATAGGAAGAAATACTGTTAAGTCTTCAAACTAAAATATTAAAGTCACATATTCCATTCAGTTTGCTTCGCCGCAGTTTAGCAGCACATTCTGTGTACTGTGCAGAGTTGCAGAATAGGAAGAAATACTGTTAAGTCTTCAAACTAAAATATCAAAGTCACATATTCCATTCAGTGTGCTTCGCCGCAGTTTAGCAGCACATTCTGTGTACTGTGCAGAGTTGCAGAATAGGAAGAAATACTGTTAAGTCTTCAAACTAAAATATCAAAGTCACATATTCCATTCAGTGTGCTTCGCCGCAGTTTAGCAGCACATTCTGTGTACTGTGCAGAGTTGCAGAATAGGAAGAAATACTGTTAAGTTTTCAAACTCAAATATTAAAGTCACATATTCCATTCAGTGTGTGTCACCGCCGTTTAGCAGCCTATTCTGTGTACTCTGCACAGTTGCAGAATAGGAAGAAATACTGTTAAGTTTTCAAACTCAAATATTAAAGTCACATATTCCATTCAGTGTGTGTCACCGCCGTTTAGCAGCCTATTCTGTGTACTCTGCACAGTTGCAGAATAGGAAGAAATACTGTTAAGTTTTCAAACTCAAATATTAAAGTCACATATTCCATTCAGTGTGTGTCACCGCCGTTTAGCAGCCTATTCTGTGTACTCTGCACAGTTGCAGAATAGGAAGAAATACTGTTAAGTTTTCAAACTCAAATATTAAAGTCACATATTCCATTCAGTGTGTGTCACCGCCGTTTAGCAGCCTATTCTGTGTACTCTGCACAGTTGCAGAATAGGAAGAAATACTGTTAAGTTTTCAAACTCAAATATTAAAGTCACATATTCCATTCTGTGTTCGTCACCGCAGTTTAGCAGCCTATTCTGTGTACTGTGCAGAGTTGCAGAATAGGAAGAAATACTGTTAAGTTTTCAAACTCAAATATTAAAGTCACATATTCCATTCAGTGTGTGTCACCGCCGTTTAGCAGCCTATTCTGTGTACTCTGCACAGTTGCAGAATAGGAAGAAATACTGTTAAGTTTTCAAACTCAAATATTAAAGTCACATATTCCATTCAGTGTGTGTCACCGCCGTTTAGCAGCCTATTCTGTGTACTCTGCACAGTTGCAGAATAGGAAGAAATACTGTTAAGTTTTCAAACTCAAATATTAAAGTCACATATTCCATTCAGTGTGTGTCACCGCCGTTTAGCAGCCTATTCTGTGTACTCTGCACAGTTGCAGAATAGGAAGAAATACTGTTAAGTTTTCAAACTCAAATATTAAAGTCACATATTCCATTCTGTGTGTGTCACCGCCGTTTAGCAGCCTATTCTGTGTACTCTGCACAGTTGCAGAATAGGAAGAAATACTGTTAAGTTTTCAAACTCAAATATTAAAGTCACATATTCCATTCAGTGTGTGTCACCGCCGTTTATCAGCCTATTCTGTGTACTCTGCACAGTTGCAGAATAGGAAGAAATACTGTTAAGTTTTCAAACTCAAATATTAAAGTCACATATTCCATTCAGTGTGTGTCACCGCCGTTTAGCAGCCTATTCTGTGTACTCTGCACAGTTGCAGAATAGGAAGAAATACTGTTAAGTTTTCAAACTCAAATATTAAAGTCACATATTCCATTCTGTGTTCGTCACCGCAGTTTAGCAGCCTATTCTGTGTACTCTGCACAGTTGCAGAATAGGAAGAAATACTGTTAAGTTTTCAAACTCAAATATTAAAGTCACATATTCCATTCAGTGTGTGTCACCGCCGTTTAGCAGCCTATTCTGTGTACTCTGCACAGTTGCAGAATAGGAAGAAATGCTGTTAAGTTTTCAAACTCAAATATTAAAGTCACATATTCCATTCAGTGTGTGTCACCGCCGTTTAGCAGCCTATTCTGTGTACTCTGCACAGTTGCAGAATAGGAAGAAATACTGTTAAGTTTTCAAACTCAAATATTAAAGTCACATATTCCATTCTGTGTGTGTCACCGCAGTTTAGCAGCCTATTCTGTGTACTCTGCACAGTTGCAGAATAGGAAGAAATACTGTTAAGTTTTCAAACTCAAATATTAAAGTCACATATTCCGTGTAAGATGAAGAAGGCGGGTAAAAAGGGACGGGGAAGTGGACGTGATCCTGATAGTTCAGGGCGTGGGTCAGGACGCGGAGAAACTGTGCCTGGTGCCAGAGCACAAGAAAGAAAGACATCCACCATACCTAGCTTCATGTCTCATTTCACAGGGCATCGCAGGACATCACTCTCGAGGTCCGACCACTGCGAACAGGTGGTCGGTTGGATGTCAGCTGATACTGCTTCCAGTCGGTTAAGCACCACCCTGTCTTCCACCAAGTCCACTCTCAGTAGCCAAGAGTCTGGTCAACATAATCCTCACTCTGATCATCCTTCCTCCCACCATACACGGTCTGGTCAAAGAAGTGATCCCACACTGGGATATAGTGAGGAGCTCGTCTCATCACCAATCCTTCATTTGACCCTCTCTCCAAGCACGCTTGCAGAGGAACATGACATCTTGTGCCCTGATTCACAACCTCTAGAGGGTACCCAATCACAAGAAGATGACAGATGTGAACGGCATTTAAGGTCAAAGGAAGTAGTGGATGATGATGATGATGATGATGAGACACAG
Source organism: Rhinophrynus dorsalis (assembly GCA_037306005.1). Taxonomy (NCBI): domain Eukaryota; kingdom Metazoa; phylum Chordata; class Amphibia; order Anura; family Rhinophrynidae; genus Rhinophrynus; species Rhinophrynus dorsalis. Next base: position 266,653,926 of record CM074720.1, on the reverse strand, counting down.
TTGCCATTAAATCAACCACTATTTCCGTCTCAAGACCTTGTTGAGGAGAATGTTATACAGTTGTCAATGACTGAGTATGTGGTGGGATCAAGACATGAGGAGGATGATCAGAGTGAGGAAGTGGAGGAGGACTTGGTGGACGATGAGGTGACTGACCCCACCTGGGAAGGTGTAGAGCCGAGCGATGACAGCAGTCCTGAGGGTGAGCCATCTGCAGCACCGCAACAGGCTGGAAGAGGCAGTGGTGTGGCTACAGAAAGAAGGCGGACCGCACCAAACCGGCCCGCAAATGTTCCACGGAGCACCCCCTTGCGTAAATCTACCTTGCCAAAGGGTAGGTGTTCCGCGGTATGGCGTTTTTTTAAGGAAAGTGCGGACGACAAAAGAATTGTAGTTTGCAACCTGTGCCACACCAGAATGAGCCGAGGCATGAACACTAGAAACCTCACCACCACCAGCATGATCCGACACATGGCATCCAAGCACCGTAATAAGTGGGAGGAACGCCTGGATCGCCCATCTGTGTCTGCAGGCCACACCACTGCCTCCTCTTCCCCTGTTTTCGGTGCCGGCCAATCGCCTGTCGAAGGCGCAGGCCCGCATACCTCCCGCCCTGCACCTGTAGCATCTGAAGCACCATCAGCGACCACATCCACTTCCCTGTCCCAGCACAGCGTCCAAATGTCGTTACCCCAGGCATTTGAGCGCAAGAGAAAATACCCAGCCACCCACCCACAGGCCATAGCACTAACCTCACACCTTTCCAAATTACTGGCCATCGAAATGCTGCCATTTAGGCTTGTGGACACTGAGTCTTTCCGCAGCCTGATGGCAGCAGCTGTCCCTCGGTACGCGGTCCCCAGCCGCCACTACTTTTCCCAGTGTGCCATCCCCGCATTACACCACCATGTGTCCCGTAACATCACCCGTGCCCTGACCAACGCAGTTACTGGGAAGGTCCACTTAACGACTGACACATGGACAAGTGCTTGTGGCCAGGGACGCTACATTTCCCTGACGGCACACTGGGTGAATGTCGTGGAGGCTGGGAGCGACTCGGACCCTGGGATGGCACGGGTGCTACCCACGCCGAGGATTGCTGGCCCTACCTCCATCAGGGTTTCCGCCAGCACCTACGTTATTGGCTCCTCCTCCTCCGTTTCCACCTCCGAATTCTCTACACACAGCGCCACTCCCCCATCAGCCAGTAGCTGGAAGCAGTGTAGCACTGCAGTGGGGAAGCGTCAACAGGCCGTGCTGAAGCTGATCTGCCTTGGGGACAAACAGCACACGGCCTCAGAGCTGTTGCAGGGGATTAGTCACCAGACCGAGCAGTGGCTCTCGCCACTCAACCTGCAACCAGGCATGGTTGTGTGTGATAATGGGCGTAACTTGGTGGCGGCTTTGGAGCTCGGCAAGCTCACACACGTACCATGCCTAGCGCATGTATTTAATTTAGTGGTTCAGCGATCTCTAAAAACCTACCCCAATGTGCATGATCTCTTGACCAAGGTGCGCCGCGTGTGTGCACATTTCCGTAAGTCATCTACAGCTTCGGCCGGCCTGTTGAAGCTGCAGCAGCGCTTACAATTACCAGCTCACCGGCTGCTGTGTGACGTTAGCACGCGCTGGAACTCCACCTTCCACATGTTGGCCCGGCTTTGTGAGCAGCAGAGGGCAGTAGTGGAGTACCAGCTGTTACACGGTCGTCGCCTCTCCGTTCAACTTCCTGTAATCAGAAGTGAGGAGTGGGAATGGATGTCAGACCTCTGCGAGGTTTTATGCAATTTTGAGGAATCGACACAGATGGTGAGCGGCGATAACGCTATTATCAGTGTAACCATCCCACTTCTGTGTCTACTGAAACGCTCGCTGCTCACAATTAAAACCGACGCTTTGCATGTGGAAGAGGTGGAAATGGGGGAGGAAGAGCTTACACAAGGTGATAGCCAGAGCACCCTCACTTCGTCTTCTCAGCGACAATTGGAGGAGGCGGAGGAGGAGGAGGAGGAGGAGGAGGAAGACACGGTTGCCTCCGCTACAGAGGGTAGCCATGGAACTTTACTTCCATCTCTTCAGCGTGGGTGGGCAGAAGAGGAGGAAGAGGATGAGGATATTGAGAGTCATCCTCCTGGTGAGGACAGCGAAATTTTGACTGTTGGTACTCTGGCACACATGGCTGACTTTATGTTAGGCTGCCTTTCCCGTGACCCACGCGTTGTACGCATTTTAGACAACACGGATTACTGGGTGTTCACCCTTCTGGACCCCCGCTACAAAGAGAATTTCTCATCTCTCATTCCTCTGGTGGAGAGGACAAGCAAAATGGTGCAATACCAGAAGGTTCTTGTTGAAAAATTGCTCCAAAATTTTCCATCTGACAACGCTGGCGGCAGAGTACGTGCTACCTTGGCCAACCGAGAAGGGGAGAAAAGGGGATCACACAGCAGTTCCGACAAAGGCAGGGCAACACTCTCCAAGGCGTGGGACACCTTCATGACACCCCGCCAGCACCCTCACCCTGATGCGCAGCCTAGTGTCACAAGGAGGGAAAAGTTTTGGAAGATGGTGAAGGAGTACGTAGCAGACCGTGTCAGCGTCCTCAATGATCCCTCTGTGCCTTACAACTACTGGGTGTCCAAGCTGGACACGTGGTATGAACTGGCACTCTACGCCTTGGAGGTGCTGGCCTGCCCTGCCGCCAGCGTTCTGTCTGAGCGGGTATTTAGTGCTGCTGGTGGCATCATAACAGATAAGCGTATCCGCCTTTCCACCGACAATGCTGATAGGTTGACACTTATAAAAATGAACAAGGCCTGGATTTCCCCTGACTTCTCCACTCCACTGGAGGAAAGCCCCGGGGGAACATAAACTCACTTTATATATGTTATTTACAATGATGTGAATACTCTGTATTCCCATTCACCCCTTCCACCCAAAACACGGGTATATGGTTGACTCTTAATCTTCTCATCCTCCTCCTCCTCTTCCATATGCCCTGTGCTATAATTTTTATATAGGGCCAGCTCACCAGCGGGCCCTGTGATATAATTTTTATATAGGGCCAGCTCACCAGCGGGCCCTGTTTGACAATTTTTATATAGGTCAGCTCACCAGCGGGCCTTCTCATATAATGTTTTATAGCGTCAGCTCACTAGCGGGCCTTCGCATATAATGTTTTATAGCGTCAGCTCACTAGCGGGCCTTCGCATATAATGTTTTATAGCGTCAGCTCACTAGCGGGCCTTCGCATATAATGTTTAGGATGGTCAGCTCTGCAGCAGACCCTCACCCATAATGTTTTAGATGGTCAGCTCAGCGCACGTTTCCCTCTTAATCATGGCCTCAGTTCAATAAAATCAAGGAAATTTTTGGGAGAATTTGCCTCTGCGCACGTTTCCCTCTTAATCATGGCCTCAGTTCAGAAAATCAAGGAAATTTTTGGGAGAATTTGCCTCTGCGCACGTTTCCCTCTTAATCATGGCCTCAGTTCAGAAAATCAAGGACATTTTTGGGATAATTTGCCTCTGCGCACGTTTCCCTCTTAATCATGGCCTCACTTCAGAAAATCAAGGAAATTTTTGGGAGAATTTGCCTCTGCGCACGTTTCCCTCTTAATCATGGCCTCACTTCAGAAAATCAAGGAAATTTTTGGGATAATTTGCCTCTGCGCACGTTTCCCTCTTAATCATGGCCTCACTTCAGAAAATCAAGGAAATTTTTGGGAGAATTTGCAGATGATATGCAAGTAAATATACAGCAAATATTGTTTGGTAACAATTTTTCGCCTAAAGTCGTTTTTATTTTCCTTTTTGTGTGTTTTACGGTCAGTCTGTAAAAATGGCGTACTACGGGCGAAAGATCGTTCCCAGCAGCGATGTTGGAGTCCAAGATGCATCCAGACATCCTCCCTATGCTGTCCCTGAACCATTTCTGTGGTGTTTCCATCCTTTTCTGCCCTTTTCCTATGGACCAGGCACCCTCCCCTCATCAGAGCAGGGGGTGCCTGGTGTAATGCTCGAGTCCTCCCATTGACTTCAATGGGGCTCGGGTGCTCGGCCGAGCACTCGAGCCTCAGGGGGTGCTCGGTCAGAGCACCCGAACACCCGAGCATTGGGGTGCTCGCTCATCACTAATAACTATCATTAAGCTAGTTGCCACCTGCCTAATTATTGCAGGGCAACTTTACCTCTGGTGGTAGTTCTGCTTTAAGAAAAGTTAGATTAAAGCATACAGTTTTAGAAAGTAACCAAATAGCCACATTAAATGGCTTTCTACCCCTAAGTTAGAGTTCAACACCATGGGATTTCCTATTGTATTCAGGACCTACTACCAGCCTAAGAAAAATGGTACATTATGATTTGACATACCATACTGAGTTCCGGGAGCCTGGCTACCAGTGGATCAAGGATGGGAAGACTGGGGTTGAAAAATGATGTGGGGTGAACAGTTGGAACAATGACCAAGACTTGGAATAAGCTTTCTAAATACAAGGTGCTAAAACTTGGTGGATGATTATTTCCAAGCTGGTGATGAAATTGTTCAGGGCAGAATGAGGTCCTGAGACTAGGGAGGGTGTAATGGATGATTGTTGGCTAAAGGTAGGATGTCAAGAAATCCTGTAATTTGAAACAAGACAGAGCATCAGCTGCTGAGGTAAGATAACCTGAAATGAAAGAACTGTAAATGAGATTTATGCTATAATGATAACCATGTGAGCTTACAAAGAAACATGATAATTACTGAGGAAGTGGATCTACCCTTAGTTATTAGGCAAAGGTGGCTATGGTATCTGTGATGAAAGTAACTGCTTTACCTGTCCATTAGGGTCCACAACTGCAACTATGGGGTATAAAGGGGAGGTAGATGAAAATCGCAGCAGGTCTAGGGCTTCTTGAGACCATGGCTCTAAAAATTATCCTTCTGATAAATGGCCAAGAAGCCATTTCCTACCAAAGCATCTTAGTAGCGGAGGAAGGGGAAGAAGACGGAGGAAACATGCTTTGGTCATTTCAGTGTTGGAGGGACTTTGACCACATAATGAGGTCTGATCTGGCTGGTTGATTGATGATGATTCTAGAATTGGAGTCTGGTATATACTAGAGGAAAGTAAGTGGAAAATGAAAGATTTCCTTTGGCAAATATCTTTCAAAGCGTAATTAAGATGGCAGAGTAGAGATTGAAGTTCAAGTCTATTTAAAGAGGGCTGAATAGAGTATTGACCACTGGTCTTGTCCAGAGCTAAGGGAATGCTGAGATCATGGAAAAAAGAGAAAAGTTTATTAAGACTGTGTCAATGGTTGATAAACAGCCAGCACAGAACATCTGCAAAGGTGCTTTTTGACCAGAAAGATTAATCTGGTGATGAAATAATATTGGTGATGCCATTTGACCCCTTGTAGGTTCCAGAGTGATTGATGGGCCAGAAGGAATTTGAAGGCATTGAAAATGTTTGTTTTGGACAGCCAACACCCTGAATTAGCTTGTTTAACAAGAGTAAGTGCAAAGTCAATGTGAGTACACTGAAGGGAGTAGTCTTATGAGGGTATAAAGGAACCAATACTGGGAGTAAGAGTGGAGTGAGGAGTGAGTGCGAAGAGGGAAGGAGAAAAAGGAACCCTTTGGACTCTAAGAAGAGGTAAAGAATTTTTATTGACCTTTGGACTTCTGTGTAGAGGTAAATAATTATTAACCTTTGGCCTCTTTGAAGAGGTAATGAAATATGGTGTCCTTCAGCCTCTGAGAAGAGGGAAAGAAGTATGGGGTCATTTGGCCTCTGCAAAGAGGTAAGGAAATATGGGGTACTTCATCCTCTTGAAGAGGTAAGGAAATTTTAGGTCTTTCGGCCTCTGTGACAAATTAAGGAAAAATGGGGTCCTTCAGCCTCTGCAAAGAAGTAAGCATGGTCCTAGCACCCAATAATTTAACACTATATCAACTAATGTTCTTAAGGGAATAAGTCATTAAGGTACTCACAAACACTTGTTGTCAGATGGATGCTTATGCACAGCCTGACGCACAAGCTTACGGAGAGTATCAAAATGTCTCAGATCAGGATCTGTAGAGCTGCTGTTAATTCCACAGATTTTTTTTAATAAAAAAGTGGTGTCTTCAGTTCTTCATTAAAATATAATAAGTGAATTTATTATATATAAAAACATATAAAAATACATTCAATTGACTACACTCTTACATGTTTCATGGTTCAAGTCTGCTTTATCAAAGCTACAAGTCAATTTAAAAAGAACAAAAGGCAAAGTGTATAGCGTGTACTTTTACCACATAGTTACATATAGTCACATAGAAAGTTAGGTTTAAAAAAAACGCAAAAAAGACACTAATCTTCTCTTAAATGCATCCATTGTATCTGCCATTACCACATGTTTAGCAAGGAATTCTACAAATTAACAGACCTTATTGTAAAATAACTCTTCCTCTGCTGAAGTTGAAATCTCCTTTCCACTAATCTTAAAGGGTGGCCCCGAGCTATTTGATCAGGCCTTGGAATGACGTTCACCAGTGAGATCCTTGTATACAGTAAACAATAGAGTAAATAAATCACAGTACAGGACATCCACCATCGATATTAACAGAGGGGAAGAACCATCTAATCTGACTAATTGGCTATCCCCCTACATGGCTTTTAGTAGAAAAGGGCAATGTGGCCTGTTGTTGGATTATAGCTTTCACCATCCTCAGATAGCCATTAACTTCCCCCATTTATGACCATATATTTAGTTAACATTTACTATTATAAAAGCTATTTGGAATGTGCAGAGCAATGCAGAATAGCATTTTTCTCCATACATTGAGGTTTGCAATGAAAACTGCAATCACCACCAGCACGTCTCTGTAAGGTCTGCTGGTTGCCACACTGGCCTTTGTGCAGGCCTTCATTCCTGAGGGAAAACTGAAATGTTACAGCATGCTGGACTTTGATTTGTTCATACAAGAGAATAGTCCACCATCTCAAATGAACTGTAGCACTGCATAGGACCTTTCACAACAGGCAACATAGCCAATAAAGTATTGCTGAGTTGGTATCACCCATGTGAAAGGCACATTGATAATCCTTTCCTACAGTCTGCAGATAAAGTTCTAATTGTAGGCAGTTCTATTTGCATTGCAAGGTTCCAACTGGCATTTCATAAATAAATTGCACATTTTTCAAAGGTTAAAAATGACCCTTGCAATTTCTTTGGCTTTCTTGATAAATGTGGGCCTTTATTTTTTTGGTGTTTCAACAGCAAATGTTTAAGTAAATATATCACCCTTTTGAATTCTCTACAAGTAGTGTTTCAGTTTTCTTCAATGATTGAGATATACCATGCACATTATAGCATCAAGGAAAATGCTAATATGCTTATGGAAAAAGTTAATGTAACAGAGAAGACGTAATGAGGGAAATCTGGAATGTATTAGTGGCTTCTCATTGCATGACTGTAAGAAGGTCTTTACTTCAATAGACTTGCTTTGTGTGTGAGCTTTTATTATTTTATGTTATTTTGGAGCATACGAAAATCAGGAGATTTTTAAACCACAGATTGTAATGTATAACTCTCAGTGGGGGAATATACAAATCCACTGATGCAACTCATTTTCTATGTTGCACTGCTGACTTCCTGCTAATGCTCCCGCAATACAGAGTATTTACTATAATATCTTTAGTACATACTGGTGTACACAGTCCACCCTTATTATTGCAGGTAAGCCTGGAACACCTGCCTTATAGCATGTGCTGGAAAATAGACAAAAGCTATTCCACTTTCCTTTGCTACTTGTCAGTACATAGCATTAAACAAGGAGCAGGAGAATGTCATACCTCAAAATGCCTATACCCTTCCCCGCTGCCCTCTGCCTGTAGCAAGCAGTGTACAGCCTTGCTCAGAGTAAGCAGCTTAGTAAACTGGTGTTGACAGGCGTAGCACTAAGAAATCTGTTCCAGTCCTATTTCAGTGAGGAATCGTATTAGTACAATTATCATTAACAGAACAGTACAAAGGACAGGGGGTCACCCACTTAGACTTGAGGAAAGAAGATTTTGTCTACAACAGCGGAAGGGATTCCTTATGGTAAAGACAATAAAACCAATTCATTCACTGTCTGAGGAGGTGGTGCTATCGTATACATTAGATGCCTGTAAAAAAGGCCTGAATACTTTTTTTAAAAGAGCAGAACATAGAGGGCTATGTACGTTAGTACTGGAATTAATATTTATTTATTGCTTGTTGATCCAAATTGAAATCTGATTGCCATTTGGAATCAAGAAGGAATTTTGTCCCCCCATTCAAAGCAGAATATGAAATTGCTGTATTGAGGGTTTTTTTGCCTTCTTTTGGATCAACAACAGTAAACAGGAATAGGAAAAGGGTTGAACTTGATGGACACAAGTCTTTTTTCAACCTAAACTACTATGTAACTATGTAACCCCCCTTAGTGAGTCTAATGTACTAAACAAAGGTGGGACAGCAAACAACTGCACATAGGGAGCAAGTAAAAACAGTTGATTTAATGGGGTTTTTAATCCCTTGAATGTTAGAGAGGTCTCCAACAGATTGCGTTGCAATGTGTTGGAGACCTGGATAATATTTAAGGGGTTAAACATCCAATTTCAATCAAATTGCCCCAGAAATGCAGCTCTGGCACCTATGTATCTACTTTTTACTTTCATCATAAACCATGGGAGACATCTGTGCTTGCCCATGTGCTTGGTGGTTTAAATGAAGTATTTCCCCTTTTAAATGGTAGTGAACTCTCCAGTGCTTGGCTTCACACAGGATTCCAAGCAGAGCTGAAAGTAAACATCTTTTACATATATTTTTCCTTAACCCTTTTGAATGTCAGTGGGATTTCCAGAGCATTGCAAAGTAATGTGTTGGACACTCAAAGCACTTACAGGGTGAAATGAAACCTCTGAGTATCAGATGTGTCCACTAAGTGCACATTTTCATTTATAGTATAACCAAACAAATCATCAAATATGCAGTGTATTAACATCTTGGATGTTATGCATATACTAGTATGTACATGCTTTTCAAAGTGTTAGGGACTTATCTAGCATTTAAGTGGTTAAAAACCCCTTGGAAATATTTGCTCCCGATAGTTCAGTTAGTTTGTTCCCGATTTCGTCATCTACCTAGATTGGCTGAATACCTGTACCTCACTTTCCTCAAGCCAATCAAAATGAAATATGAGGTCAGGCCAGCTGCAGATCAATTAGTGCAACTCTACCCTGTCACATCATGAACGGCATAGACATAAACTTCACAGGCAGATGGCCATGCTGCATCTTATATGCATATAATGGTGTTCAATCCCTCCAGGCAGGTTCACAATGGCCCAGTGGACACTTTTGCTCTCCATCTCTTTGGTCTCATAAGCACTTGGAGAAGTGATATCACTGGAAAAGTCATCTTCATCACCTCTTTATCATGCCTTAGTGCATCTCCCCATATATCTATAGAAAGCAGAGACTATCTCATGAGACTATCTCATCTGCACACAGGCACATTTGATTCTAGTTTCTTACAACCTGTGGAAAAAGTAGATAGAAGCTGCAGCTTTGACAAGATATTAGAGGGAGCTACTCAACTGACAGTTCAGCTTTTATGTTGTCTTCCTTTTTTCCCATCTGTATATATCTTTCTCTTGTTTCCCCTTTTATCTTTTTTTTACCCTATTGCACCTTTCTCCCTCTTACTTCCTCTTTTTGCCCTGAATGCCTCCTACTGTTTACCCTGTTTCCCCCCCACACGCTTTGTCTCTTACTGTTCTCCATTATTATCTTACTGCTCTCCTTGTCTCTTTCTCTCTCCCTCTGTCTGTCACTCTATGCCCTTTATTTTTCCTTTACACCCCCTCCTGCCTCCTTCTCCCTCTTTCTCTTTATAAAAATGTAACACTCTTGTATCTATGATAAAGGATGCTGAAGAGCTGATCCTTACTCACTGCCTATACAGCTTCATTATGAGTACCCACCATAGCTTAAATCATTTTTCTACCCAGTGATTACTGAAACAAAATCATAAAAATAGATTCACATTGATTTTGTCAGCGTATTTATTCTGGGATATAAATAATATATTAGGTGGGATGTATGAAGTGGTGCAGTGGTGGTTTTAGCACCGTTTTAGCTGAAATTAGTGTAAACTCTATGATGGCATATGTATGAAGGTGAACTGGGGCGGAAGATATGGCTGTCCGTGTCCTTAGCAGTTTTAGGCATGGGCGAAAGTTGTCGCCATGTTCCCGCGAGAAATTTCGCGAAGACCATGTTGTTATCTGCTTTTTCGTGAGAAAATCCGCTTTAAAACTAGTGCTTAAAATTTTCGCATCTTTCGCCCATTGGCCAAAATCTTTTGCTATTTTTTCAATGGCTAGAAAGTTTCCACCCATTGATTTATGTTGTTTTCGCATTTCTGCTATAAAAACGTGAGGTATTCACGGAAGGCACGCACAATAGAAGCAGCTACAGAGCGAGAGAGACGTGCTGTGCTGTTCTGCTGTGATATTTTGTCAAAATTGAGGCAGCAAAGGCCCATAGTGACTGTTATCACTATGAGCAGGGTGAAAAATAATCAATGGAGGAGCTGGGAGGACCCTTATGTGTCCACTGAGTCTGAGGAGGAAGGGACCAGTACTGAACCAATGCTGACCAGTCCCCCTAAATCACCCCAAGGGATCTTGAGGAATTTAGTGGGAAGGGAGGGAGAAAAGGGAATGGGAAGGGAGGGAGAAAAGTGGTGTACTAGTGAGAACAGGACAGGTCAGCTGCCTGTGTCTGCTGCTAATCGTGCTGCCTCTGCTGACACAGTTGCTGCCCCTGTTGAAACCAGTGCGGTGCCTGCTGCAGTGCTGAACCTTCTGCCACCAGTCTTGAAGCTGCTGCCACCAGTGATAAAACTGCTAGTGTGTCTTGTAAAACTCAGGAGGGGGGGATGGAGAAGATAATGCCAAGTGTGACAGCAGGGGGCCCTCTGTCACTTTGCTCATCACCTCCTCCAAGCAGAAGGAAGATGTCTGTAATAGAACAACAGCACATAGGGACTAGTGGTGGTGGTGTTGGAGAAGCTGGGGTGGAAGAGACATTGATGGCCTTTTTATCAGAAACTGAGAAGGAATGGGAGACAGGGATGAGGATGGGCAGCATCACCACCACCACTAGCAGTGAGCTTTGGAATTTGCAACTGTTCTAATTCCTGCTGCTGCTGAGATGCAAGGGCAGCAGGATGCTTAGGAGCAAGCTAGTGTGTAGCGATATGTTGCAGTTTGGCGACGAGGAGGCGTCTGAAGTTACTATAGTGACGGTTGGGAGCAGTTTCGGAGCCAAGTGCAACAGTAGAGGATTTAAACAGTAGCTTACATGGAGTTCTGTATTGAGTGTTGTCCCTGAAGAAAGTCCCAGTGAGGACTGAAACGTCTCGTTACCGACAGTATGTTTTTTAAACTTTGACAATAAAAGATTAAGTTTTTATGAGAGGGTGATCGGCTTATTCACTTATTAGTATTCCAAAGATTTCCTTTAAGCCTGGAAGAACCCCATAAAGTATTAATACAAGCGAGTTCATCGATCCCTTTGGAGAATTAAGCAAGCTAGTGAGCAACAGACCACCGTAGACACAGTGGGAATGGGGTCAACAAGTGATGCAGGACTAGGACAGGTTCCACTTGCCAGCGCCAGCAATACTCCTGGTCCTAGTTGCAGAGCTAAATCTGAGGCAGTAAGCAGCAACATTATCCGCTGCCACAGAAAGTGAAGGGGAACGTGGAGGACAAGAAGAAAGAGACCATTTTTCTCCACCTGTTCCCTATCCCTCCCCCCAGAAGTCATGGGTATGGGACTATTATTCTCTTCTGGCAGGAACAGCGCAGTCATCATCAACAATGGTACAGTGCAAAATTTTTGACAAGTTAGTAAAAAGGGGAAAGGAGGGAACACACCTTGGCACAACCTCCCTGATAACACACATTAAACACAGACACCATGACATTTATGTCAAACATATTAAAGCCAAACACTCATTACAGAAATCTAGCACCACTGTTACTGTACCACCTGACTCTCCAGAAAGAGAGGCAAGGTGGAGATCAAAGAGGAGGAAGAATAAAGAAACCCAGACAGACTAGCTCGCCATCAACATCACCTTTTTCCTGTAAGGTAACAATTACATCTCCTGCCAGCTCATCTCGTGCATCGTTACCTCCCCTGTCAAATGATAGCCACTCTGTTGATGTTAGGATATGGCAGCTCATCTCTACCCATTGCACACTGTGCAGGACCGGCGCCACCCATAGGTGAGGTAGGCGCCAGCCTAGGGCGCATATCTTGCAGGGACGCAGTTGCAGAGAAGAGCTGCATGCAGCTCGGCTGCTGTGTGAAGAAATGAGAGAGGCGCCACTTTGAAAAGAGCGAGCACCGCCGCCTAGAACATACCGTGCCATGGTACCACAAAACGTTCTAGTTGAAGGTAACCTAACCGTATTACACTTACAGGATTCGTTCCAGTGACAGAGGGAAGGAGGGAGGGGGAAAAGAGAGGGAAGAAGGATGGTACTCAACTCTAGCTGTCGATGTTATGTCTGTCGCTTACAAATGGTGCAGTGTGACAAGACACTACACACCTAACCAAGGGGAGAGAAGGGACTGCCCTACAGAGGGGGGGCACACCAGGGTCACAGGGCAGCACGGAAGATGCCTGGGAATCCCATTCCCAATTTTGTGATCGTATCCAGAGGTTTAAGGGGGGCATCGGAGGGGAGAAACAAGAGGGAGGCAAAATTAAAAACCTGACTGTTCTTTCAGACAAATAAATATTTTGTCTGGTGCATGATTATAGTACCTGGTTATCATACATATTGTATATGCAGTGGTGGACCATTGTCAACTTGAGGCCCCCAGTTGTTGAGGACTACAGCTGGGAATTGTAGCCCTCGACAGTTGGAATGCTTCTGAATGATACAGGGAGAGACACACACACACACACAAACTCATACACATAGAGATAAGCACACAAACGCACATACTAACACACTGATGCTATCACGGTGCCCATGATCGATGCCTTTTCCTGTCAGTTATCTGTGAGGTTTCCCCATTGGCTGCCTGTCTTTAGACTGCCCAATATTGCCTATATAGACTGGATTCTGGTACCCTTTGGTTTCCCTTTCGCAGTGTCTCTATGTCAGTAGCCACCTGCATTTGTTACCTGTGTTCCATGGGCCTTGGTTGAATCCTCTACTCTCCAGTGTCTGCCTGCCTACCTGACTGACAGCCTTCTCTGCTGAAGTGGTTCCTGCCTCCGTTCCTGATCCGGTTTGGACTGACGTTCCTGCTTCTGTTCCTGCTCCGGTTGACTGCCGTTACTGTTCCAGCTTCCTGTCCCGGCCTGGCTGTCCCTCCTGCTCCTGGATCGTCTTGGATATTCTCCGTTATCATGGTCGCTTTGGCGACGTTCTGATCTCAGGGCGTATTACATGTAGTCCAGTATGCGGGTACTGGTTTGCTCCTTTACAGCACTGGTTGTATATTCCTGTAGTCCAGTACGCGGGTACTGGTTCGCTCCTATGTTTTCCGGTTGCTTACTGCCACCTCTCAGGACCGGTAGTGTCTCCGTGTAGTCCAATACACGGGTATTGGTTTGCTCATTTACAGCACCGGTTGTGTAGTCCAGTACGCGGGTACTGGTTCTCTCCTATGCTTTCCGGTTGCTTACTGCCACCCCTCATCACCGGTAGAGTCTCCGTGTAGTCCAATACGCGGGTATTGGTTTGCTCATTTACAGCACCGGTTGTGTAGTCCAGTATGCGGGTACTGGTTCCCTCCATGTTTTCCGGTTGCTTTCCGCCACCTCTCAGCACCGGTAGCGTCTCCGTGTAGTCCAATACACGGGTATTGGTTTGCTCATTTACAGCACCGATTGTGTAGCCAAGTACGCGGGTACTGGTTCGCTCCTTTATTCTCCGGTAGCTTACTGCTACCTATACAGCACGGTAGCATCTCCATTTAGTCCAGTACGCGGGTACTGGTTTGCTCCTTTACAGCACCGGCTGTGTTTCCCTGTAGTCCAGTACGCGGGTATTGGTTCGCTCCTATATTCTCCGGTTGCTTATTGCCACTTATACAGCACCAGTTACGTCTCCGTGTAGTCTAGTACGCGGGTACTGGTTTGCTCCTTTACAGCACCGGTTGTGTTTCACTGTAGTCCAGTACACGGGTACTGATTTGCTCCTATTTACCGGCTGCTTGCTGACTCCTATACAGCAGTGGTAGGCCTCCTTGATGTCCAGCACTTGTGACTGGTTTGCTCCACCTCTTCACCAGTCGCTGAGACCACCTTCATTATAGTACCAGTACTTGCCTACACTGAGTCCTTGTTAGGCTGCCTTGCCCGGTATATTGGCAAGGCCGGTAGAGCCTACTCACTCACTTTGCCAGGCCCAGGCTGCCTTGTCCGGTATATTGGCAAGGCCAGTAGAGCCTACTCACTCGTTGTGCCAGTCCTAAGGCTGCCTTGCCCGGTATATTGGCAAGGCCGGTAGAGCCCTTTTCTATCTCCTGTTACCAGTCTCCAGGCTGCCTTGCCCAGTATATTGGCAAGGCCGGTAGAGCCTACTCACTCATTGTGCCAGTCCTAAAGCTGCCTTGCCCGGTATATTGGCAGGGCCGGTAGAGCCTTATCCATCTCGTGTTGCCAGTCTGCAGGCTGCCTTGCCCGGTATACTGGTAAGGCCGGTAGAGCCTATTCCATCGTTGTGCCAGTCCTTGGGCTGACTTACCCAGTTATTGGCAAGGACGGTAGAGCCTATCCATATTCTCTGTACCATTGTTCTCTACTACTTTGTACAAGTTGTGTGTTTATATATGTGTATGTCAGGACCCGCAAGGGTTCTCTTTAACCCCTTAACAACCGGCGGTCCTGGGACTTTTCCGTCCCATAAGGACCGCATAGAACCACGTGGACGCGCCGGTACACGTGACCTGTCGCGAGTATCGCGAGTCACTATGGGGCCTGATAGAGATCACTCCGATGTTGGAGCTGTCAATTTCAGGCCCTATTTTTACTTACAGCGCTCCCGGTAGAGCGCTGTAAGTACAAAGTATGTGACGTACTATGACCGTCATCGGTCCTTGAGTATTTCAAGGACTGTGACGGTCATAGTACGTCACATGTCGTTAAGGGGTTAAACTTTCAATAAAGTTGTGTTTTTATCTTAACTCTGTGTCTGAGAGTCAAAACAAACCGTGACAGATACACATAGGATAAGCGCACACATTGTCACTCTGATACACATACAGACAAGCATACACATTGACACACTGATAAACATATAGAGAAACACACAATCACACACTGATACCCCTACAGAGGCTCACAAACGATGACACAACTATGCACATATAGGAAATACACTGACACTTATACACATACAGGGAACACACACATACACACTGCGGGGCATAAAGTGGCGAAGCCAAGGGGGTGGCAAAAATCCTTGCACCAGCCCTGACACTGTGTGGTACACTGACTACACATGCCAGTGTGGTGGAGGAGAATCGATACTAGGTCATCAGGTGGCATCTGAGGAAATATCATCCCTCAGAATATGCTAGGATTCTGTCAGGGAGGGTTCATCATTACTATTAAACTGTCAGCAAGTTGTCATGTGTCCTTAGCGGGGTCTGGACAAGGGGGATAGTGAGAACGCCGGTTCTTGGGTTCTGTATCATGGTGTTTGGATACAGTTGTGCCCCCAGATGTTATTTACCACACATACTGTGCACCTTGCAGTTGCTGATGAGAGTCACAGTTACTGCTCTCAAGAGAAAAAATTATATTCTAATAACAGCACACCCATGATTTTGGAGGAGGGGCTGGTGGAGAAAAATTATTGGCCAACTTGTTATTTTCTCCACATAGACTGGGGGCTACTTATTGTTCTGCTACTGCCTCAGACGCAACCTTGAAGCCACTCGTGGCAAGTGGCATACATCTTCCAAGTTACTGCTATTGTTGATCCCATTCCCTTTCAGCTGCCTAATCATCCTGCTGCTTAAACAACTCAGCAGCAGCAGTACGAACAGCAGATGCAACTCAAGACTCAGGAGGACATTTGATAGTGGCCACTGGCCAACATGACCTGCTGGCATTAGGCCAGTAGGACATTTTTATTTTTTTCTCAGGGCTTTGAAAAAAAACAAAAAAAACCCATAGTCCTACAAAAAAATAAACAATTTTTGCAGGGTTTGTTTCTAGCAATCCTAAGTCCTACAAATCAATGTTTCCTTAGGGCCTGTGCCAAACAAGCTTAAGTCCTACAAATCAATGTTTCTTCAGGGTTTGGGCTTCTAATAAGTCTAAGTCCAACAAAGGCCTCTAGCAACAAATCAAACAAATCATCCTCTACAAAATACTCTCTCAAGTCAAGTATCAGTCCACCCCAGTGGCAGCTTATGTCATGGGGTTCCTGTCTCTATCACTTTAAATACAAAGTTCTTATTTTATTTTTTTTCTTATCTGTCCCCCCAATAGCAGTCAAGAACCCCCCCAAAACAAATTCTCAATTCAAATGAGTCATTCATTCACCAACACAGACACCCTCCTCAGACCCCTTTTATACCATGTCTTATGGTTTCTATTTTATTTAGGATTTATTTTTTATTAACTGCCCCCCAATCCCAGTAAACAACCCCCCAAAAAATCATCCTCTGTTCAACTGATTCTTTCCCCACATCCCACCAACACAGGCACCCTCATGCCCCTTTTATACTATGCCTCTGGGAAATATAATAATATTTGCTATGTGTTGGTGCTCCCATTGATTTCAATGGAATGAGCTAGCCGAAAAAAGCAGAAAATCTGCACATTTTGCGGGAATTTTTTTGCCAAGGGGAAAGTGACATTTTTGTGACATATTGATGAGTATACTGATGGCCACATCCTTATTAGGGTTAATGGTTAAAGATATAAATCATTGGGACTTAAACGCTTGGATGCTAAAGGTGTAATAAAGAGGTGATAAAGTGCAGATGACTTCTACAGTGATATTACTTTCCCAATTCCTGTATTATTCTATGGAGCCAATGAGCTAAGGTTTCTCAAGTGAGAGAGATCTTAGCGCATAGGCTCCGTAGTATAACAAAGAAACTGGAGAAGTGATATCACTGGATAATTTAACGCCACCTTATCAACTCTTTATAACACCTTAGTGCATATCTCCCATAGCACCCAAAGTGTCAATTAAAATTATCCAGATCCTCAATGATTTCAATGGGGCTTTTAACCTATTGCATGCTAAAGAGGACTCTCAATGAGTTAAACTTGTTTGCCCAAGAACCATTCCTCTTTTGTGAATATGACGCTTAGGTATTTGTAATTTGTGCTACTTCACATAATTACAGATGTTGTCTGATTTCCTGCACCATTTTTCATGGTTTCTTAATGAACGTGTTGTGCAATATTACAAAAACTCCCCATTGTAGTTAATTGTATGCATGTCTTTTATCAGTAATTATGCAATACAAATCCCATTAAGTTCCATTGTGAGTGCATGAGGCTGATGCTTGTGCCTTTAATATAGCTAGTTACATTGAGCTCCAGAACCTTCACAGCACATTGTCATAACAAGAATTCTAAAGCATTTTAACATACACAAAAAAAGAATTTGCTATGGAAATTTGAAATCCCACTAGACTAGGAATATAGGCATTTGCAGTTGCTGGAACTTTTACCAGCATTGGAGAAATAACCCCAGGACATAAAGGGGTCTGTATTCTAATTTGAGTCAAGCAAGAAGTCATTTTAACCAGTTGTGTTGCTCTTGCATATAATATGATTAGTCATAATCTGAATTTTCACAAGGGGCTTCACTGTCATGTTCATGTGCTAAATTGATTACAAATATTGTCAGATTCGCATAGGGAACACAATTATGTATGCTTATATAGACAGCTGTTCTGCCCAACGCAATTGTACAATTCAATCATATGTACAGATGTAGCAAACAAGCAGTAACTAGGAGTGATCTCTAATAATTATCTCTAATAAATTACTGAATAACAGAGAATCATTGAGCTTGTGGATATGACCTAAAAGGTTTCCACACCAAGGAGGTCTCTAAAGCATTGCAAATTTGGGAAATGTAAAATTTTCCCCTAATAGTTAATTTGGTTTGCCATAGCATTGCCCTGTCCTTAATACATCAGCCTCTGCATGTAAATTGCACTCATATTTTTTGGAGTGATGTTTGATATATAATACGATATCAGGCTTTTCCTAAACAGAAACAAATCAGTCGGAATGTCATGCTGAATATTCATTAAGACAGAATATATATTGTCTGAAAATATAAGGTATTAATGTACAACATATTCTTATTAGATTAAAACCTTTGCTGATATATAGTTATTGATGTGAATGCTATTTTAGAATGTAATTCCACCAAAAAATTTAAATCCAAGCCAACAAATCAACTGCAAATGTTGAGAGAAAGAAAACAAAGCAAAATCTGACTTTCTGGTTTATTTGTAATGTTGAACACATTTGTCTTTGATTTATTATGTTCGTCACATATCATACCACTCAGTGCAGTGAAAGACAACTGCTTCAATCTGTGTGCAATAAAAGTGTGAATGTCACTAAGATAAAAATCCTATTGTGTCTGGAGTTATATCGTTGTATTGTGTTGTATTGTATATTTTTATTTATATAGCACCAACCGGTGTGAAGACCACCGTACGGGAGCGCTCACCGGACCACCACAGCATAAGGAAACCACTTTTAAAAATTCTTACATATTTTATTAATTATGAAATGTTGGAAGTATCAAACATGTTCCATGACCCCTCACGGGGAATCAGAGGTACATATCTTAACGCCTGACGCGTGGAAAGAAAAACACTTACCAACCGGTGTACTTGGCACTTTACATATTACATTTAGTATAGCAGGGGTACAATAAGTGCAGTGATTAAGTGCTTATATAGGCAGTCATAAGGGGAACAACAGGTGAGTATACATTAGGATAAGAGGTCCCTGCCCCATAGAGCTTACAATCTAAGTATAGGATGGGTGACATACAGATACAAGCTGGTAGAAGAGGAAGTGCAGTGTTTGGCTTATGATGATAATGTTTGATAATGTTTCCATATTATGCTGTTGCTAGAGATAAAAGGTGCTCTTTTAGTTTAGATTTAAAATTGTTGAGGGTTGAGGCTTGGCGAATACTGGGTGGTAGGGAGTTCCAGAGGTAGGGGGCAGCATGTGCGAAAGCTTTCAATCGTGAAACAGCGATAGTGGTTAAAGGGGCAGTGAGTCGTCCATCATGTGTGCTGCGTAGTGGACGTGCAGGAATATGGCGGGATATCAAAGATGAGATATAAAGCAGGGACAAGTGATGGATAGCCTTGAAGGAAATGAGCAGGATTTTGAATGTGATACGCTGCTTTATGGGAAGCCATGACAGTGATTTTAAGAGTGGTGGGGTGAGTACCGTTCTGGAGGAGAGGAAGAGTATTCTGGTGGCTGAATTTAGAACTGATTGAAGAGGAGCAAAATGGTTAGTAGGAAGACCAATAAGTAAAGAGTTGCAGTAGTCCAGACGAGAAAGGATAAAATAATATTTAAATGGATATATCTGTATAATAGATTCATCTCTCTCCCCTCTTTTTGCCTCCCATTCATCCCCATTCTCCACAGTCTTTCCCTACTGACCAAGGGAATTTACAATCCTTAAACTGGTGTGATCTATAGCTTATCAGATTGTGTTTTCTTAACCCGTGTATTGTCTCTCTCATCTAACTTGGATGTTTTTTTTTGTTTTTTTTGATGATTAGTACTACTCATCCTGAAAAATGATGTTAGTACAATAAAATAGGTATTATCACATTCTGAGATACTGACTCATTTTGCATCTAAACCACTGGACTAAATATAGATATAAAAATGAATAAGTATTTCAATATTTTAGTAAAATACCATTTTATATATATATAAATAACTTTATTGATAACTTACAGTTACAATGAAGCAGTAAGAGATAAATGCTGATATAATTTGCATGAAAGTTCAGTGGTTAAATATATCAGAACATGGCATTATTAGGAGTAAAGCAGCCCCATGTGGACATCTTAATAACAATGACAAGTAAACTAAAAAGGAAAGGGAGGAGAGGGGTACGTGATAGTTTGGGCATTATTTCAAAACTTTCATATAATGATCTCTAATCAATTCTGCCTCAATGTCATTTCTCCTCATAATAAAGAATAGGATTCAATAGATCTGGATGACTTGTAAGGGTCACCAAAATGTATCAGATTGTAAATTGAAACAAGAGAGAGATCAAAGGCAATGAATAATAGTAGAAAAAAACCTGGTCCCAGTGAATTTATGATTGTGTGTACTCCTTCAGTCTCATCTGCAGTTGTGTGATTTTTAAGCGCTGGGGGGTGTTCCCGGTGCTTTAAAAAACTGCATATCTGAAACACTCCTGTATTCGTTTATGTTACTAACATCCAGTCTAGCTTTCATGTCTTGTATCCATGCATTTGATCTTGCCTGTTTGAACACCACTTTGTCTTCAGTTGCTAAGTGACCACTGACTGTATGCCACAAAAGTCACCTCAACCAGTAAATGGTCTATATCCCAGTCTATGCAACAGCTGCCTTTCCTCCAGCCATTCCTCATGCACACTACAGTTATTTGGAATTCTAGCGTATGTAAATATTGACCCCCATTTTGCACACCACTCATGTTGCTTGCAATTAAAAAGGAATTGTCACTTTGTAACAAACAGGTGATTCTGAAAGCTTTTAAAATCACATATAATTACATTGGCCATGTTTCATATAACATAATAGTTTGACATATTTAGCTTTATTTATTTCTCAGATTATGCACGTTGCACAGTACTGGCAGTTATGCCAAATACTAACATTCCATTCTTCTCTTCATCCCAACTTCCACTCCCTGTTAGCCACTACCATTTCATCTGCCCAAATGGACAAATAAATAAAGGTCAATATTTCATAAACTATTGTTTGAAATAAATATGGCAAACAAAACATTTTTGTTAGAGTGACAGTTCCACTTCAAGTACCTTATTTTACTTTTCTCATATGAACTGTTTTTGTGATTCACCACTCACCTCTACTATTACTTTCCTGGCTGGTTATGCCATGTACCAACTACTCCTCAGTGTGTTTCTTTTGTGGCACTGTCAAGCTGTGCATCCCTGCAACATGCTCCGCCCCTGTCTCTGAATATGAAAAAAAAATAGTATAAATGTTTGTCATGCTCATTCTCTGTTTTCTGCTATCAGCATTTAGGTATGGGGCAGATTCTAACAATTGATACATGATTAAGAGTGGGAGAGAATAAGTAGGGGATACGATAAAATTAATTATTTAGTGGCTACAGCACGTGTGAAGAAAGAGAGGTGATGGTCCAAATACAGAACTGAGTGTATCCCAATTCAGACAATCTGAATACACACCTACATAATAATAATAATAATGGGTCTGGGTATAAAAATAGTTGAATGGATAAGGCAATAACTGAGTGACATGAGACAGATGGTTACAGTCAGTGGATAATATTCGATGAACATTGTGTTATTAGTGGGGTACATCAGGGATCTGTACTGGGGTCCATTCTTTTTAATATTTTTATTAGTGATATTGCAAAAGGTCTTCAAGATAAGGTATGCCTTTTTCCAGATGATAACAAGATCTGCTACAGGGTAGACATTCCTGGGCAAAAATGACAAATAATTTAGGTAAATTAGAAGAATGAACATGAGTGTGGCAGCTGCAGGTTAATGTTGATAAATGTAAAATAATGAACTTGGGACACAAAAATCCAAAGGCAGAATACAGTATTACAGTGAGGGAAAAATTATTTGATCCCCTGCTGATTTTGTACATTTGCCCTCTGACAAAGAAATGATCAGTCTGTAATTTTAATGGTAAATTTATTTGAACAGTGAGAGACAGAATAACAACCAAAAAAATCCTGAAAAATGCATTTCAAAAAAGTTATAAATTGATTTGCATTTTACTGAGTGAAATAAGTATTTGGCTTCCTATCAATCAGCAAGATTTCTAGCTCCCAGGTGTCTTTTATACAGGTAACAAGCTGAGATTAGGAGCACTCTAATAAAGGTAGTGCTTCTTATCTTAGCTTGTTACCTGTATAAAAGACACCTGTCCACAGAAGCAATCAATCAATCAGATTCCAAACTCTCCACCATGGCCAAGACCAAAGAGCTGTCCAGGGATGTCAGGGACAAGATTGTAGACCTACACAAGGCTGGAATGGGCTACAAGACCATCATCAAGCAGTTTGGTGAGAAGGTGACAACAGTTGGTGCAATTATTCGCAAATGGAAGAAACACAAAATAACTGTCAATCTCCCTCAGTCTGGGGCTCCATGCAAGAGCTCACCTCGTGGAGTTTCAATGATCATGAGAATGGTGAGGAATCAGCCCAGAACTACACAGGAGGACCTTGTCAATGATCTCAAGGCAGCTGGCACCATAGTCACCAAGAAAACAATTGGTAACACACTACGCCGTGAAGGACTGAAATCCTGCAGCGCCCGCAAGGTCCCCCTGCTCAAGAAAGCACATGTACAGGCCCGTCTGAAGTTTGCCAATGAACATCTGAATGATTCAGAGGAGAACTGGGTGAAAATGTTGTGGTCAGATGAGACAAAAATCGAGCTCTTTGGCATCAACTCAACTTGCCGTGTTTGAAGGAGGAGGAATGCTGCCTATGATCCCAAGAACACCATCCCCACCGTCAAACATGGGGGTGGAAACATTATGCTTTGGGGGTGTTTTTCTGCTAAGGGGACAGGACAACTTCACTGTATCAAAGACCCGATGGACAGGACCATGTACCGTCAAATCTTAGGTGAGAACCTCCTTCCCTCAGCGAGAGCATTGAAAATGGGTCGTGGATGGGTATTCCGGCATGACAATGACCCAAAACACATGGCCAAGGCAACAAAGGTGTGGTTCAAGGAGAAGCACATTAAGGTCCTGGAATGGCCTAGCCAGTCTCCAGACCTTAGTCCCATAGAAAATCTGTGGAGGGAGCTGAAGTTTCGAGTTGCCAAACGTCAGCCTCGAAACCTTAATGACTTGGAGAGGATCTACAAAGATGAGTGGGACAAAATCCCTCCTGAGATGTGTGCAAACCTGTGGTCACCAACTACAAGAAACGTCTGACCTCTGTGATTGCCAACAATGGTTTTGCCACCAAGTACTAAGTCATGTTTTGCAAAAGGGTCAAATACTTAATTCACTCAGTAAAATGCAAATCAATTTATAACTTTTTTTAAATGCATTTTTCAGGATTTTTTTGTTTGTTGACATTAATCAACAAGGTCTACAACAGTAGTGATATAGAACATATATACACTCAGCACAATATGGACAGAAAAACAACCACCACATCTTCCTAAATACCTATAACTTTTCTGTATCATATCCTAACTTTGCCCTCAAAAGTTATGCCTTTCTACTCAAACTATCACTTTCGACCACATAGAAATTATTAGCTGCTCTGCAATAGAACACTTTAAAAACAGCACCTTCTAACCTATACCTGATGTATGTAGAATGTATTTATTGTGCGTTTGGCTATAGCAGTATGCATTGATGTGAATGGTCCTGTAGAGGACATATGCAATCTTTATCCAGATGTTGAGGATGTGAGAGGGCTGGATGGGGTATGCATGGGTATATGTGGGGATGAGCAATAAAGTGTCCTGCAACAGATATTCACCACTGACCTCCATACAGAAATGTAACAGGTGCTGGCTTTGAGTATCTTGCTCTTTTAATGTATATAATTTCATTTTAGTTGTTAGTGTACCTTTAATACTTTACTTGAAAGACAATATTCTTCAAAAATACTTTAATGAGGCTATATGTTGCAATCCAGTTTAATTATACTTCTATTTAATGGAAATGTAGAATAAACTTCAACAGTTTAAAAGGAATTAATTTTAGTCATGTGTATGACAACTTCTACAGACCTAGCAAATTATTACTTTTTACTGGCATGAACAGACACAAATTCCTAATTCAACCACAAAACCTCTCCATGCTATGTACTTACCCTGCTTCACTGAATTTTTCCATTTAAATTCCAAAACAAAATCAAAATTGAGGCTGAAATAAGTATGTGATAAGTGTCTGGTGTCCTGCAGTCTGCTTCACTTTGCGCAGTTAAAGGAGCCAAAGCCTTTTTCCAAAGCCACTGGATTACTACCAATGATATTGTACTTCACTGAATTAACCCTTTGAATGCTAGGTGGTGCAGAGTACAATCATAGCAAAGCATTGGGCATCTCTCTGGCACTCAAAGGGTTATGAAAACAGAACTAAAGTCCACATGCAAGAAGATAAACAGGTATAATTCTGATTCTGAAACATACATAATGCACTATAGGGGATAAATGAAAATTCCCCAAATTCCCAATTATTATGACATTACTAATGTAAAAGCCCATGTACACAGGCCAAGGTCTGGGTGATGTTAAGAGGCCGGTCCTGCTCTGCATCCTGCTGCCTACACAGTCACGCACTGTAGAGACTGCACGAAAGCACAGAACGCTCCCAGAACAGAACTCCCAGCATTCTGTGCTTGCAGCACAGAACTCCCAGTATTCCGTGCTCCCAGCATTCCGTGTGTTCGTGCAGTCTCTACTGCACATGACAGCTTCTGACAAACATCCTAGCTAATTATTATATAGGATGACAGATTTAGGTCTCAAGACAAATGTCTGTGGAGAAAGAGTAATAGTCTATGTTACTTTCAACTGTATGCCATTCTGTATGGCAACATGCAAATTAAAATACACAGTGCAGTACATTTTTATAATGCATATCCATATAAATATGAATCCCATAGCTTTTCTTTGTGGTTTTCTCTGCTTATACTGAAAAGATCTATGGCAGTGTGTCATAATCAATAAAACACATTGAAAGCAAGAATGGATTGCTACACTAAGGCCAGCACTCTTCACTATCTTAATATTACG
Organism: Rhinophrynus dorsalis; assembly: GCA_037306005.1. Taxonomy (NCBI): domain Eukaryota; kingdom Metazoa; phylum Chordata; class Amphibia; order Anura; family Rhinophrynidae; genus Rhinophrynus; species Rhinophrynus dorsalis. The sequence continues at coordinate 266,628,878 of CM074720.1, read as the reverse complement.
AGTGCTATTCAAGGTAAGGTAAAAAAAGATTTGACATTCCAGGAGGGGCTAAACCTACTGTATAATGATTTAGGGAAATACAAGTAATAAACAATAGTATGGGTTCTACAGTGTAATTCTTCACAATACAAAGTAATGCATTTAGGACACAAAACCCAGAGGAAGAATAAACATTTAATGGTACATCAGTGACGGTCCTAGCAAATCATGTACTGTGAGCTTACAGCATTCCTGTGGGAGAGCTGTAAGCACAAACAGGGTCTGAAATTGACCACTCCAAGACCCCCATTTGGTGTGTTGGTACACGTAATCAGTCACATGTGCCGGAATGCTGACAACAGTCAGAGCAGTTCATAAAGCGGAACTTTCAGGGTACAATAAGCTATACTCAACTAATTATTAGTAGCTTCTTATTCATGGAAATAGCGTAATAACATTGCATTCCTGCATTAATTGGGTTCATAACATTGTAGGCAAATTACATCAGTGAAACAGCGCAGACATCTTGAAGAAGAGTCGTCTGTGCACCTGCTCTGTCCATCCATGCCTGTAAACTGATAGGTTATTTGCCAAAGGGGAATTTGCATTGTACATTAAGGTACAGATCACTCTTTGGCAAGATGTCTGCACTGTCCCACTGATGTAAGTTGCATATGATGTTATGATTCCAACTCATGCTGGCATTTAAGAAACATTATTACCCTAGTTCCATGAATAAGAAGCTACTAACAATGAATTGGGGATAACTTATTGTACCATGAAAGTTCTGCTTTAAGGGAAGGCAACTTCCCTGGACTGCTGGTCATTAAAGGGATACTAATGTTTCAAAATAAAAGCAGCTCCAGTTAATCTTCATAGTACTTTATCATTCAATTACTCTTGAATTACAACTTTGACAGTACTGAAATAACACTCTCCATGGCACAAATACTCTGAAGATTAATTGGAGCTGCTTTTATTTTGAAACATTACTATCCATTTAATGGGGAACATTCACATTACACAATCTTGTGTCCATTGACTTTCATTAGTAAAATTAAGTTAGAGATGTTGAGGTTTTTTTTAACTCTTACTTACTTAGTATTGAAAATATTAAGACTTATAATCGGGCACTTCCGCCTCGTGTGGCACACAGTATATGCGGCACAGTGGAGCAGGACTTCCCACCTCCCTCCCATCTGCCCTAGGGAGAGTATTCACGCTTCCCTTTGTAGTTATAGTTATGTGTTGTAGCGTTACAGCAATCTCCGTTTACCATGCTACTGAGCTTGCAAGCTCAGTAGCATGGTAAATGGAGCTTGCTGTAACGATTAAGGTGATTTGAAGGTGACAAGAGATGCAATAAACCAGCAGGAAAAGCTAACAGCATACTGGATTATAAAGAAAAAGGCATTGACAGCAGCAAAAAAAAGTACTATTGCCAGGCCTTCCCAGGCCTCACCTGGAAGTCTCAGGGGTAAAGTCTGTAGGTTCTACTAAATGGAAAATGATATATTCATGAAACTGTGACCAAGTAGAAGTGGGGTGAAAATTCACTGAGCATGAATAAAAGCATATAATTTTTTTTCTTGTAAGACTAGTTCTCTAGTGAAATTAAAAATGAGAAATCTGTTTGTTCATATTGGTCTGAATTAGTCACAAGCAGTTAGCTTCAAAATGTAAGACAAATCTTAGCCAAACCCATATGTTTCAGCATTCATGATGCGTCTGTTTTCTCTAAGTACTAAGAACAAGGTATCCAAGTCTGATGTACCACAAATCCTTGACATCTCTAAAAACTCCCATTTTCATGTCGTGGCTGGCATGGATCCAGAATTGTATCACATGACCTTTATATACCCATATCTGTCTGTCTATCTATGTATCTATCTATCTATCTATCTATCTATCTATCTATCTATCCAAATATACACATATATGTACAATTCCAGTCCAGGTTTTGGTAAGCACAACCAAAGAAACAAACATATTTAAAATTGCTGGAGTGAGACCATTATTGGCCAAAATAGCTACTTTTCTCATTTACTAACCTTAATTTACTCTATCCTTAGAGCTGAATATTTGCCAGCTTTATTCATTGATGGAGAGAGTCTGACAGGCATTATATAGCATCCTAATGGCAATGAACTCCTCACCTGAGGGTGGAAGGGGAGCTTAAACCAAGCGGATCAAAGCTTCCATATGTACAATTATAATCCAGGATAGAGATAGATAGATAGATAGATAGATAGATAGATAGATAGATAGATAGATAGATAGACAGATTGATTTTGGTAAGCCTACCCAGAGAAAAAACACATTTCAAATTACTGGGGTGCAGCCAATATTAACCAAAATTGATAAAAGCAAAAACACAATATATTGGTGTATATTTTATTATGTATATTAATCAGTATTCAATCTTTACTCTACAGCATATTACCAATTACCTGCTTGTCCCCACTATATTAAAGATGAGGTTTTAGTCAAATAATATAGCCATCATATGTCATCATGCCAAGGTACCCCATTATAGACAAGTCCTAACCTTAATCTGCTTTGTCTTATTAGCTGATGCTCTTATACTTTTCTCATTTACTTACCTTAATTTACGTTATCCTGAGAACTGAATATTTGCCAGCTTTACTCATTACTGGAGAAAGACTCTCTGACAGGCATTGTCCTGAGGGTGGGAAGGGTGTTTAAACCAACCGAAACTGGTCAAAACATATATACGTACAATTGCAGACCAGGTTATACATATATGGCTAGATAGATAGATAGACAGAAAGATATGAATCTGTTAATGTCTAACATCACATCCTTGTCCCACTGGCAGTCATAGAATCACACATATACTGTCTGCTTCCCCAGCCTTGTCCCCCTGGTAGTCACAGAATCACACATACTCTGTCTGACACCTTAGCCTTGTTCTACTGGTTTCCCTTCTCTTAAGTCTCAGACTGTTTCCATTAGCCAGGTGTCACTTCACTCATAAGCAGACATCATAGAGATTAGCCTAATCTGCCCCTCTTCCACCAACCAGTTTCCAGTGTCCACATCCAGGAAAGTCTACCGCTGCCCCTATCACTACCTTAGTCAAATATATCTCTAACTTTTTTAATCATAGTTCTCTCCCTGTCCCTCTACCCATGTATATTCCCCTACCAAACACACACACACACACACAAACACACACACACACACACACAAAGCATTTCTTTTTCCATCTCTTAAAATCTCTGTCTCTCTCAGCCAGGTCTCTCCGGTCTTTTCCTCTATCAAGGCTCTCCCTTCCCCTGTCCCCACAAACCAGCAAATAAAAATATTACTAAACCTTTATGGGTTCCTCCCATCCCCGCAAACACAGGTGACCCATCCTCCAGACAACACCTATAGACTCATATTACATAGAGACAACAGAAAAAAAAGAATAAAGCAATACCACTTAGTGTATGAAGAAAAAGCTGTGCAGTCCTGGGGCAAACCATATTCTGTATGGAATATATAAAAATTCCCATTGATTTAAAAGGGACTTTTAACTCCAGTTCATTGCACTGCCTTAGAGACTGCACTAGCATACAGGGGGTTCACATTCCCATTTAAATCAATGGAAATTTGTAGAAGTTTCATGAAGTTTGATGCAGCTGGTTTGCTCCAGATCCAGAATTGCCCATATTTAGCTTGATGAATAAGGGCTGGTTTGTTTTGGGGAGGATGAAAGCTTATGTACTAATCAGAAGAAGTACAATTCTAGGGTAAGACAAGTGCACCATAGGTACTCCCAAGTAGAAATTAGGGTTGCCATCTTTTCTTCAAAAAAATACTGACCATGGCATTCCCTCCATAGACTTAACATTGGACAGAAGCAAATTTTTTACCAGCCTGCCAGTAAAATACCAGCTGGGTGGCAACCCTAGTAGAAATATAAATTGCTTAAATGGGGCTTTTATAAACTTGAATGCTAGACCTCTAGCATTCAAGGGCTTAAGAACTCTATTTAACTCAATGAGCATTTATCTGGAATATTTATTTATTCTCCATTGTACACTTGGTTTCTATCTAAATTGCACCACTTTTTCTTCATATATTAATTCCAGTAGCAGTACAGAACATAAAACATGTATATGTCCATATCACCCACATTATCTAGAGATTACATTGCCCAGAATGATCTGCCCTGGCACTCACAATAATCAGTTTCACAGTATTTGAGAATGAAAAAGCCAAATTATCTACTCTAACATGCACCCACATGCATCTCTGCACTTTCTATTTGTGCTCTATGCAGCCTACAGAAAACCAGACAGGTGGCAAAATTAGGTTAAAGTAAGGAAGTTGAGGCTGAATACCTGACACGTCTGTCTTAATGTTACAAAAATAAAATCCACAGAGTTGCAAACATACTAAAAACAAACAAAAACAGGTTTACTTGGTTTATATCTAGTCATAGTTCTAGTGCCATTACAAAAGATAGTCCCATTCGCATATCAGACTGACCCACAGCCACAAAGTTAGCTCCGCTCCAAAATGCAAGACATATCTAATAGCCAACCCCAGATATATATATATATATATATATATATATATATATATATATATATATCCGCAGTATACAACATCCTTAGGGAAGTACCCCTAAGGTTTAAACAATAAATTCATACAGGTGAAAATTCACAATAATTGAACAAAATAAATGTATTATCTTTTTGTTCTGCAGCTTGTCACTGCTGAGGAATTTCACATTTTAGTAAGCATGTCTTTTTTTGCATATTAGTCTGACACCATCCACATGGCAGTCCAGCTGCAAAAAAGCAGTTCTGCTATGCATAATAATTCCATTTGACTAGAGACAATTATTTTTTGTTGGGGGGGGTCATCACTCAGTTGCAACTCGCTTCTTACACTTTTCAGTATCAAGTCCTGAGGAAAACTTGATTTGCAGAACTTTGTCTTGTTAGTGTCACAAGCCATGAGGAATCACATTAGAGATATTTTTATTTGTCATGATTGTTAACATCACAAGCCCTGAGTAATCAGAGATAATTTTTATCACTCCGGTTTGTTAGCCACAATCCCTGAGGAATCACATCAGAGATAATCACATCATAGGAATCACATCAGAGATTATTTTTATCTATCAGGCTTGTTAGCATCACAAGCCCTGAGGAATCACCTTAAGATATTTTTTTTTACCCAGGCTTGTTAGTATCACATGCACTGAGGAATCAGAGATAATTTATATCAATTTGGCTTGTTCGCGTCACAAGTCCAGAGGAATCAGTGATTTGTAGGATTTAGGCTTGCTAGAAACAAGACCCCCCCATTTTTGTAGGCATTTGTTTTGAGTTCAAAGAACAAGCCCAGAGGGAAAAAAAACATATATATATATGCCCTACTGGCCTAGTGCCAGCAGGTCATGTTATGGTGGCCAGTGGCAAATGCCCCAGTGTCATTGTGGAAATTGTTACTGCTTTTCTTGCTGCTGCTGAGTTGTTTAAGCAGCAGGATGATTAGGCAGCTCCAAGGGAATGGGATCAACAACAGCAGTGATATGCCCCCCACCACTTCAGGTATATGGGAAGAAAAGATGTTGGCCAATAATGCTTCTTCACCTGCCCCTCCTCCAAAATCATGGGTGTGTTGTTGGATTAGAAATGTTTCCCTTGAGAGAAAGAAGGAACTGTGAATGTCATCAACAACTGCAATGTGCACAGTGTGTATAGTCAATAAGGGAAGGACCGGGAACAATGGACACATTTAGACTCACATCAAACACCTGGCACAACTCTAACCAAACCCCATGACGCTTAGGGTTCCCAATGTGAGATCATCCCACCAGAAACAAAGTACTGTTCCTGTCACTTATGCCCCTTGCTCACTCACAGCTAACGACACGTGACAACTTTCAGATTTAATAGTTATGATGAACCCTCCCTGCCACCAGTTTGCCATATTCTGTGAGATGGAATCTACTCAGATGCTGCTTGATGCCCTGGTTACGAGTATCCTCCACCACATTGCCATGTATGGTCAGTACACCACACAATGTGCAATGGGTGGACATGAACTGCCACATCCTGACATCTACAGAATGGCTATCAGTTTGTGGGGGAGGTAACACTGAAGGATCACCAGAAGATGCAGTTACATATTTTCATGGCTGGACCCTAGAGCAAGAAGGAGATGGTGAGCCAGGTGTTTTTCTCTCCCTTAAGCCTGCCTCTCGCCTTAATATTCTTCAACTCATACAAAATGCCGCAGCACAAATTACCCTTCACTAATCTAGTTTTGTCTCTGCCTGCCTCCTCCTTAAAACTTTCCAGTGGTTTTTCGTCAAGCTCCTTATATAAATTCCTTATTCTCTCATTCAAGGCCCGCATGTCCTCTATCTGTTCCTACATCTCCATCCTGATCTCCCACTATGTACCATCTCATCCCTTAAGATCGACCAAGCACAATCTCCTTTTGTGTCTATAGTTTCCTTTCTCATATCAAATCCTTTTCCCTCTCTGTTCCTTTCTGTGGTAACACTTTACCTACAAGCCTGTACAAGTGCACTGCTCTCATTATCTTCAAGACTCACTTGAAATTGTAACTCTTCAATGAAGCTTTCAGCAAACAAGATGGCATTCCCACTTTTCATGCATCCAAGACACTAATAACTTATATTTAACTGTAACCTGACCTGAACTCCAACATTGTGATCTGCACCAAACCATTATGTACTCTGTATGTCCCCCTTTTTCACTTCAGCTTGTAAGCTCATGAGCAGGAACCCTACTCCCATTTTGGTCTATAAAACCATTGAATTGTAATGTGAAACATACATTTGTGGACTAAAAAAATAAACATGTTAATTTATAAATTTTTTGGGTTTGTTGGTATTCTAGTGCAGAGGCAATTTGCTTTTTATTATGTAACTTGATTGTCCTTGTGGCAGGGTCAGACCAATTTGCCATTATGGATTTCTTCTTTGTCATGGCAATGGAGAGAGCTAGTGGACATTATATACCACTGTAAGTTTATGTACTTTGTGACTTTACACATAATTGAGGTGAATAGATAGATAGATAGATAGATAGATAGATAGATAGATAGATAGATAGATAGATAGATATTTTGGAAATTTTTTGAATACCAAAAGGTTTGCTCTGAAATGGCCTCCTCTCAGGTATTTTGTTGATGTACAATTTTATATAGACCCTATGGTAATCAGCCATTAGGAATCAACAGGGCAATGTTAAAGAGGTGAAGCCTGTTGTATCTTCTATCTAGCTTCACCAGATACCTAAATTCGACCTTCTATGGATGTCAGTTTTGTTTCTTTTCTTTTTTTTTTTTTAAAGTTATCATATTATCAAATTTGTCTCCTGAGTGTATTCTACCACTTGTATAAGCATCGGGTTGTTTTTTTTAAATCAATCTGTTCATATACATTTGCCAAGTTAAGCTCTTACAAAGTTTCTTTTGGGTATCAATATTTTTGGAGTCAAAAGATTCAATTCTGTAATAAAATACCCAAATTTTAACTCTTGTTGACGTTATACAATAGATGTATTGTTCTGCAACACTCAATATAGTACATTTATGTGTTCTTTGCACTAACAAACATTGTACAGGATAGAAATGAGAAAGAGATTAATGCTTTATTACCAATAATAGTTCAATCATAGGAAAGGACACTTTATGGAGGTGTCCTTCCTATCTACTACATCCCTTTTTGGAATCACATCAAAAGCTGAAATTGATCTACAAATCAATGCCAGCAGGAAAAATTCCTGGTAATGAAATTCCACTCTGATGAATCAAGGACATGAATGACCCATAAAATCTAGAAGATATAAATGTGTTTTTTATATACACTACTCTTCACTGTAAGTGAAAGTCGGCTTGCTGAGAAGAAATAGCTTCTGGACCATACTGCTGAGTCTACATGAAAAAGAAAATATTTGGACGCGCGAGGAGTAAAAGAATGAACTCTCTCACATTCTGTTATTAATAATGTGTGAAAGTACTGAGTATGCTTATCATAATACAAATTTAAAATCCCATTCTCTAACATCCAACAAAATGTGCAACTCAACAATGAGTTTGAGAAAAATTCATTTGTCTTTTTTACCCTGTCTGAGGTTTAGAATCATGCTTAAAAACAAAAGGAAATGTAAGTGATGTTAGGAACTTGCAAATTATATATTGCAAATGCCAGAACAAAAGAAGTATCTTATGTAGTTTGGTATGGGTAATTAACCCTTTAAGGACCAGAACTGCATTACGCATCCCTTTGGTCTTTAAAGGGTGAAACAAAATTAGAGATTTTAAGTTTCAGTATTTAAGTATTCAGTAAGCTATTTTGGAGCATGAAGTTAATGAATTAATAAAATAAGTGTCTTACCTATTTACCCTGCAATTTTCAGACACTACTGTATTAGACCCCATTGTGTAAATTGCGTAATGCATACCTTCCATCTGTGCCTTAATATAAATAACATCCCATCTTCTCCTCACCCCCCAAATAAAGAAAATAGTGTAATGCATACCTTCCATCTGTGCCTTAATATAAATAACATCCCATCTTCTCCTCACCCCCCAAATAAAGAAAATAGTGTAATGCATACCTTCCATCTGCCTTTGAGTGCCAGAGAGGTCCTCAACACATTGTAAAGCAATGTGTTTTGGACCCCTCTGGCACGCAAAGGGTTAAGATGTGGGCAACATTCTGATGCAGGCTTGTGAGAGGAAGAGGACATTTTAACCCTTTGAGTGCCAGAGGGGTCCTCAAAACATTGCTTTGCAATGCGCTGCAGACCTCTCTGGCACTCAAAGGGTTAAGGCACAGATGGAAGATATGCATTACGCTATTTTCTTTATTTATTTCAGGGGTTGAGGAGGAGATGGGACTTTATTTATATTAAGGCACAGATGGAAGGTATGCATTAAGCTATTTTCTTGGTGATACTTAAGCAGGCGACATCAGAATTATTTGGGCTACATTCTGATCGTGCAGTTTTGATGGTCGCCAAAAAAGAGGGCAACATTTGAATAGTAAAACGTTCTTGTAGGCCCAAGAAGCATCCAGAGATCTGGTGGAATGCACTCTAATATTGAAGGGAAACGGCTTCTTCCTGAATTTGTACACTTGGCATATGGTAGCCTTAATGGAAGAAGGAATGGTTATCTTAGGTGCAGCCTTAACCTCTCTGGAACTGTCAGGGATGACAAACTGAGAGTCAGTCTTATGAAAAGGCTTCATCTGGAACACATAGAAATTAACAGATGGAGATCCCTCTCATGAGTAGACGAAGGGTCAGGGCAAAAATAAGGCATTATTATATCCTGATTGATGTGAAATTCAGAGATAACCTTAAAGGGATAGTAATACTTCGTTTTAACTTTATTTTATTTTGTAGGCATTAAAAAAACATGAAGAATGATATAAGTCTTATCTCCCAAACCTTTATGGTTTAAGAGATATTCACAAGCAAAGTGTCCCCCTCCCGCCCCTTTTACTGATGTAACACTTTTCAGCCAGGGCAGAAGGGAGCTGCCCAGGTAGACTGCAGAGAGGGACAATCTTCAATTAAGATAACAGAAAAACCTGAAAAGCTTGTCAAGGGGGGCAGGGATTTCATTGTTTTCAAAGGAATAAGAGTGTCCCCTTCTGTTATCTGTCCAGTCTATGGACTGCATTCCACATCTGAGAAGAGATTGTTTACAGTAGGTAAAAGGGGCGGGAGGGGGAAACTTTGCTTGTGAATATCTCATAAACCATAAAGGTTTGAGAGATAAGACTTATATCATTCTTCATGTTTTTTTAATGCCTACAAAATAAAATAAAGTTAAAACGAAGTATTACTATCCCTTTAAGACATATGTAAAACCATCTTATCCTGGTGAAAAACCAGGAATGGAGGTTTGTAAGGCAGGGCTTAAAACTCAGACAACTGCTAAGAGAAAAAACATTTTCAATATCAGCAGATGCAAGGTGATGGAGACCAGAGGTTCAAAAGGAGGTTTCTGAAGGATGCCTAAGCCCAAATTGAGATCTTACTGAGGTGTAGGATCTCAAAAGGAAGGAAGGTGTGAGCTACACCCTGTAGAAAAGTATTCACATCCAGGATGACTGCAATTTGTATTGAAAAAGAACAGAGAAGGCTAAGATATGAACCTTGCGAGAATACGAGCTGAGACCCTTGTTGACTCCATCCTGAAGGAAGTACACACCATGGGAAGGTCAAAGACCTGTGGGGACATGTTCTTGTCTGCACAACCCTGGTGGAAATTCAGCCAGACATTATGGTACACCATAGATCATGATGGAGATGATCTGCTTCAGAATGGTGGCCTCAAGAGCCTTGCTAATAAGGCCAGTCTCTCCACTTCCTTGTACCACAAGGGGGCCTGTACTAACAGATCCTGCCTGGGCAGCAGGCGGATTAGATCCTTAAAGGACAGATTCATGAGGTCTGCAAACCATGCCCACCTGGGCCAGAATGGCGAGATTAAGATAACTATTGCCTTGTCCAACCTGATCTTCCAGATCACCCTGGGGATGAGAGGAATCGGGGGAAACAAATATGGTAGGTGAAAACTCCATAGAATGGACATGGCATCCATTGTGAAGGACAGGGTATCCCTTATTTGAGCACAGTGTATTGGATCCTTCCTGTTCTCTGTGGTTGAAATCAGGTCTGTTGCTGGGACAACCCCCCCCCCAGTTTTGAACTATCAGGTAGAACAGCTTTCTGTTTTATTTTTGGATTTGTGCCACTGAGAAAATCAGTATTTTAACCCATACAGGGTCTTGTTCATTGCAGAAGGTGAAAGGAGAAGTGGTGGAGGCCACATAGGTGCATAGAGATCAAGAGTATTCCCTGAAAGCCCAGTATAGCATAAAGAACAGTTGGTAAGGGGAGTAAGGGAAGCTCCTGAATCCTTCATCTTGGATTTCCCCCTATGCCCCTTAGAGTCAGGCATATCCAAGAGAGAGCATTTAAACATAGCTGAACTAGATTAAATATCCTCAGCTTAAAGTAAAGTCCCAGAAACACCAAAAAAGTACTTATCTGCCATGCAAAGGGTTAAATTGGAGAAGATAACAAGAAAAGTCAGTCTCTGCATAAGATCAGCAAGGTAGAAGTAAGACGGTCATCAGTAAGTATGCCACCAATATATTATAGGAACTGTAGTCTTCTCCCTTGCTTGTTGCATAGAAATACCTGTTACTCTGGCCACAGATATCAGCAAGTTCTGTGGACTGGATGATAACACATGAAGAGACAAGAAGATAGAGACCTCTCTGACCACTGTAGCCCAGAAGTGTTCAGAAATGTGTCACAAATACATTTCTCCCATAGAAGTCAATGGAGCAAAGACGGCTGTGGGCAGGCTCTTTTTCTTAAAGGAGCTGTTGCAAAAAAATCTATGTAAAATTAAAATTGATAGAAACAGACCCACATCCCCTGGGAATACCTTATGGAGTGAAAAAAACAAATGTAATAGTAATGAGAGCTCATAAATAAGTACCCCAAAGCACCCTTGCCCAATACACACCCCACAATGAACCAACATTGCAGAGACTGCAAGGAAAGAGTTAAAATAAAAAATACAGCAGCCATCTGTACTCCAACTTCAGAGAAGCCCAGTAATGGGAGCCTGCATAATTTGTGACTTTACTTCCCCATATCTAAAGAAAAATAATAAAAACCTAAGAGAAACTAATAGGATGGCCACTGCACCTCCGTCTGCTTTGAAACACACATGAATTCTGGGAAGGATGGGGGGATGAGCAGGAGGAAGCGAAGGGAGTCTCCGACCCAAAGACCCAGCCTTTTGTGATGTGCCCTGCCCCCCAGGAGGAAGGACTCAACCCCTGTGGTACCTGTGTTCCATATTGGATGTAAGAAAACTAAATATTTGCAGCACATCCAAAAAACTGCACGTCCAAGGTCTCATCCAGAAATATAAAAACAACTTTATTGATAATAAAGAAATAAAAATACAAAATATCTTGAAAGAAGACTTTCATATGTAGATTCACTATATGGAGCAACTATGCAACTGTGTAGCATCACATTGATCAACAAGCTTAATCATGATCAAAGACACTGGCGTCAGCGAATGCTCTGCTTTTTGAACCTACATCATCCAATCTCTGTGATCTAGGGCATGAGGACACAAGCTGAAATAATGTATACAAAATAACAAGTATAACAAGTATGCAGTTCAGTGAAAGGTTAATCCTATTGTGCCACAAACTAAAGAAACATTCTATAGTACCATCAACCTAAAAGCTGAGCAGTCTTAATAAACACCACAGTGCAAAGTTCATGTAATAAATGTGATAAGAGTTGATACCTATACTGAATCTCTAGGCATACAAATTAGTGACATGAGCCTGATAAAACTCTACACCGGATCCTCAATGCATATGAATACAACATCTTATAAAGTAAGTAAATTACCCCCACGGAGCCCCAAGGCCACACTTTCCACACCTTGTACTGTAAATAAGTCAATGCTAATTGAGAGGATACACCAGATCTAAATCCTTCACACCTGATGTCAATAAGGTGTTCATTCATCCTCTGTCTCAAAGACCTAACAGTCTTGCCTACATACTGAATTTTGCAAGAAGAGCAGGTAATGAGATAGATAATCCCCCTAGATGCACAATTGATGTACCCTCTCATTTCATACTTTCTGCAGTAGATTGAAATGTTTTTGAGACACAACAGCCACATCGCCCCCTACCACACTTAAATGTACCCTTGGCACACAGCCAATTTGTTTTTTTATTCATATCTTTAGTATAAAACAGGCTAGGGGACAATATGCTGGCCAAGGTTGGAGCCCTACAAGGCACAAACTTAAACCCTACATACACTACTTTCTACAAAATTAAATATTTCCAGTGATTTAAATTTGGCCTATTTGAAATCAATGGTAATTAGGATATGTTTTATTATCCTCTGTGTAACAGGTGGTTTGCACAGATTTTCTCCAGTTCTTCTAAGCACATCAGCCTAAATGGGATGAATATATAAATATACCAGCACAGCTCCACTGGCATTATTATTTAAAGTGATAGTAATGTTTCACAATAAAAGCAGCTCCAATTAATCTTCTTAGTATTTGGGCCATGGAGAGTGTTATTTCCAAACGGTCAGAGTTATAGTTCAAGAGTAAACTGAATGATAAAGTATCCCCCTCCTGCCCCTTTTACTGATGTAACACTGCTCACCTCAGAACAGAAAGGTGATGTCCAGATGGCTTGCAGAGAGGGACAATCTTCAATTAGCATAAGGGAAAAACACAAAAACCTGTCAAGGGGTGCAAGGTTTTCATTGTTCTCACAGTATGAAGATTGTCCATTGCTGGGAGCTGTCTGGTCTGTGGAACAGATTCCACATCTGAGGAGTAGGGACTTACACTAGGTAAAAGGGACAGGAGGGGGATACTTTATCATTCAATTACTCTTGAACTACAACTCTGACAGTATTGCAATAACACTCTCTATGGTTCAAATACTATGAAGATTAATTGGAGCTGCTGTTGTGGAACATTACTATGCTTTTAATACTAGTGGCTGCACTTAAAGGTAGAGTAACACTTAAAATGGAAAAATGTATATTCCAGGGTTTATTCTGATGAGTAAAAAAAGGGTATTACCTTACCACTGCTGAGATGTTTTATTCACAGCTGTTGCAGATCAAATTTGCTTTTTTTGGTGCAGTACTTTCATGGCGTTGTTGCAGAAGCTTTTGGACAGCTTTGGTCAGTTGACCATAAAATATGACTGTGTGAGCTACAATAACTGTGAATATAACATCTCTCAGCAGTGAAAGTACCCTTGTTTTATTCAGCAAGATAAAGCCTTCAAAATATATATTTAATATTTTGTATATCACAATTTAATAAAAAACAGCTTTGGTCTATAGACACTCATATATTTGATACAGAACAGCACAATAACAATAACAATTTCAAAAAGAAACGTGAGGGAAAAGTATAAAATTGGAAACATTGCCATGACAAAATTATTAGCACCGTCTTGAAGAATTCAAACCAGTTTGAAAATAACTAGAATATGAAATGCTGTGAAATTAGACTCACCTGTGATAAATTGTCAGTGCTCACATGGCTTGAATTACCCAACCAATGATGGTTTTAATGCTTAAAAAGTCCACTTTCATTTCCTGTTCCTTTTTTCACAATGGTGAAGACAAGAGAGCAACAGAAATGCTATTATCACCACACATTAGATTTCCAAAGGCTATAAGACCATCTCCAAAGACCTTGGAACCCCTGTTTCAACAGTTCGCAATATTATTTGGCTGCTGTGGTTTGAGAGATGTGGGCATTGGAAGTTTGCCCTTCTCTCTCCTTTTCCTTACGTCAACGTCTAGATGACGGCAGGAGATTCCGGTCCGGGGACTGGCAGTCGGCTCTGCATCAGAGCAGAGATCGCATTGTCTGTGGAGAGTTCATTCACTGGAAATATCTACAAAGTGTGCTTGCAAACCGGGCACACTTTGTGGATCTTTCCAGTGGGTGGGTTCTTTGTGGATGGCGTGGTCTCGGCTCTGCTGCAGAGCCTCCTCGGGTCATGCGACTTGATTCTCCTGCCGTCAGCTTTACAGCTGACGTCGGGAGAAGGAACTTTGAATCCCTGTATCTCTCGGGCCATGGCGGTTTGAGAGGTGGGGTTTGCTCCATTCTGCTTGTTTTCTGGGGCTCTATGGGACTATGGAAAGTTTTTGGGGGGACATTACTGTCCCTTTAATGCTTGCTACAGCCTTGTTCCTCATGGTGCAACTGGTTTGCTCCAGAGCTGCTGCAGAACATCTTATAAAACTGACCTGTCAATCACTGTTGTATGCTGGCAATAAATTTGCTGCTGCTGCTTGGGTTGAAGCCGCGCTGGTCTGGGGCGCGACATGGGACTCTTGTGCAGACGAGATTCTCATGTTGTCCTTTTTGTCACGGTGACGTGCTTGGTGCGGAGTGTAGCTGCACAGTGTTTTGGCAGCAACATTTTAAAAGTGAACCCCTGAAACGAATGAACTAAGCAGATCTGGAGCAATTGTGAAGCAAGCCAACTGAATCAGAGGGGACAAATCAAAATTCCTATTTCACACTGGCAAAGTGTTCCTCTTTAGGAGATATTAGGGGTCCATACCTCCCAAGTGTCCCTTTTTAGGAGGTATTAGGGTCTAGACCTCCCAAGTGACCCTCTCTAGAAGATATTTGGGGTCCGTACCTCTGAAGTATCCTTCTTTAGGAGATAGTTGGGGTCCATACCTCTCAAGTGTCCCTCTTTAGGAGATATTAGGGGTACATACCTCCCAAGTGACTCTGTTTAAGAAATATTAGGGGTCCATACTTCACAAGTGTCCCTCTTTAGGAGATATTAGGGGTCCATACCTCACAAGTGTCCCTTTTTAAGCTGGACAGTCCATCTTTGACATAAAAATCCCTCTGTATCTCTTTCCCTCCATGTTGTCCCTCTTTTTAGGAGATCCAGCTGTGTGATGTATGTAAGTGTATCACATCACTCCATTGCAATAAAAATACCTTGTGGCTTGTTGCTATGCTTAGTCTTGACATGGTGTATGAATTTTGACATTAAACTGTCTTTAGCAACCTTACCTTGTTATCTGAGTTTGGCTGTTCCTCCCCAGTTTTATTCCTCCTACACAGCTGTTTCTGTTTCAGTTAATTATTGGTTTTCAACCCACATATTAAATTGTGATCATTAGCTGACTATATGCCTACAAAATCCCTGACTTTGCAAGTGTACTTAAAAGAATTGATGCTGTTTTGAAAGCAAAGGGTAGTCACACCAAATATTGATTTGATTCAGATTTTTATTCTGACCACTTACAATGCATATTCTTAACTGATAAAAAATAAACTATTAACATGTTTATTTTTGAAAGCATTCTTACTGTACAGCATTTTTTCACACCTGCCTAAGACTTTTGCACAATAGTCTGTACTGCATTACTATCCCGTTAAGAGTATGCACTAGAGTGTATAATCTCTGTAGTGCATACCAACTGGCAAATTCTGCAATTGTTAGGACTTTAGTTCATAGATAAGTGGTATAATATCACATCATTTCCTCTATGACTTTTTAGTAGCATTAATGTTAAGTAAGCTGTAGAGGAAAGGAACACTCTGAAGCACCCATAAATATATAGACACCCACTTCCCCCTTGAAGAATGTAGTGTTAAGGGAGAAAATTCTGTATAAGTAAATTGGCAGGAGTAGTGCTGGAAAACGGATTCCAACACATGTTTTTGCATGGAATCCTATTTTACATTCCCTACAATGTGAATGTGAACAGAAAAGTGTAATCCACTCTTTCCTTCTTAAATTAGCTATTCCTTTTTTTCTTTCCTTTTGTTTCCTTTTCTGAACCATAACTTTTGTGTTCATTTAAAGGGATAGTAATACTTCGTTTTAACTTTATTTTATTTTGTAGGCATTAAAAAAACATGAAGAACGATATAAGTCTTATCTCTCAAACCTTTATGGTTTAAGAGATATTCACAAGCAAAGTATCCCCCTCCCGCCCCTTTTACTGATGTAACACTTTTCAGCCACAGCAGGAGGGAGGTGCCCAGGTAGACTGCAGAGAGGGACGATCTTCAATTAAGATAAGGGAAAAACCTGAAAAGCTTGTCAAGGGGGGCAGGGATTTCATTGTTTTCATAGGAATAAGAGTGTCCCCTTCTGTTATCTGTCTGGTCTATAGACTGCATTCCACATCTGAGAAGAGATAGCTTACACTAGGCAAAAGGGGTGGTACCTACCACTAAATAAAAATAACTAACCCTCCCTGAAAGGCTCCCTTGCTTATTGTGCAGGCTGGAAAGTCTACAGATGCTCACTTATCTATTGTATTCTATTGGCCTCCACCACAGTTCCATGAGTATTTGCAACAAATGGTGTGAAATGTATGTAGACATATTGCCATATTGCAGTATCTACAGATGCACGGTCTGCTGGTGGTACTGATGGCAAATTTGTCAGTGAAGTGCCATGGTCCGGAACACTAGATGTTGATGATACAGGTGATAGCTGCTGGAGGTTGCCTCTCAACTTTTTATAACGGATATTTTTTGCCACATTGTGCTCGTCACTGGTGCAAGCCAATTTCCATTTCAAATCACCTTGTTGCAGCTGCAGTTAATCTTGGTCAACAGAATTCATTATTTCAATAATGCAATAAAAAATAGGATCTTCCTGTAAGATATGGATGTTTTTTGGGATCCTTAACTAATATGAATCAGTCCAATTTCATATGTAAAATGTAGCTGAATTCTGCTGGAGTATGAATAAGAATGCAAAGATAACCCTATAAGTCCCCTAAGGGATAGTCTGGGGTTCTTTGTACTTTATGCAGAAGATGAGCAGTTATGAACCAAGACAACTGCACTACAGCGTGAAAATAAAAATTCCCATTAATTTAAATAGGGTTTTTAAGGCCTTGGATGCTATAGAGTTCGTCAGCTCATTGCTCTGCAATGCACTGGAAATCTCACTTGAATTCAAGAGGTTAAAACCTTCATTAAATCAATAAGAATATTGGGGATTTTTACTTGCGGTATGCTCCAGAACTGTTCATCTTTTACATTTTGTGTAAAGCAACTGAGGTCAAAAGTCTTGACCAATCCAAGAGAAGAAAAGAGACACATGAGGGTGCTAGATAATTCTAATAATAATATAGTAACCACACACATTAACTTCAGACACTTGACGTTGCTAAGCCCACAGTGCAGAAAGGCCACAGGACTTCTTTGCAATTGTTATTTCTTATTGATTACAAGATTGGCATGACCTCCTACTCACATAACTCCTCCAATACCACTTTTGTATATAGATTCATGCTTCTGGTTAACAGATTGATGTGATCAAAAGTATAAAGAAATGAATTAGTAAGAGGTTAAATTAAATTCGATTTACCTGCATAGTTTAGCAAAATACAGGCCTTTGTTCAGTTACTTAGAAGCCATTTTATAAGGGCTCATTGGAATTTATAGATTTTCCATGCTTAGCTAGTCTTAAAAAAAAGTAATAAAAGATCTTTTAAAATGTTTAGTCCAAGGTATTTGAAGCTGAAACATGCATGCAACTGAGGATTTGTATTTATTGCACTTCCCGTCATTGGAGAAATCAATTAAATGTTATTGGTGCCTGCTGAACTATATTTTGCAATTATATACATGCAATATGAGTTTTACTGTGCAGGAGAATTTGATTTGTTAGCACGGTTAATAATAACCTCATTGTACGCTCTGGGAAGCAAGTTTTTATTTCACAGACCCACACTGAGCTGCATTACACTTTAGTCGGCAAGAGGGAAAACACTTCCAACAGATTACATTTTTGACATCTACCTCCAACAATCATTAAAGTAACACTAATACTTCTTAATAATAAACACCCTTACCTTACTATGACGAACAAATCAGAATGCATTTATGAATTTTCCCCTTGCTCCTTGGATCAAGTAATAATATGTTTTACCCTTTGAGTGCCAGAGGGGTACACAAAGCATTGCAATGTGTTGTGTACCCCTCTGGCAGCCAAAGCATTAATCCTTGTAGGTAGACAAGACAGTTGCTAGCTGGACACAAACCTCTTTCAGCTGCAACTGCAAAAGATCCTACCCACTGGTCAACCAAATGCATTATAAGTGCAGCCCATTTACATGGACCCCCATTATATGTCTCAAGCTAGCAAAGATGCAGAGATTTAAACACGAGACCTGAGGATTTAGTAGCATGAACCAGTAAATACTAATGCTCCTGACAGATTGAAGGGAACTTAACTACTGATCCTGTTAATTACAACATGGACTACTTCTGGTCCTGATTTTACAGTGCAGACACTGAGGGTCAAGTACTAAGAATGTGGAGAAACTCCAGAGCATAGCATCTGCACCACAGATCTTAACCCTTTGAATGTCAGGGGTATGAAACACATTGCTTTGCTACTCTGGCACTCAAAGGGTTAACAACAGTAGAGTCTGTGTGTGGTATGCACTAAAACAAACATATTATCTGGTTAAATACCTGGAAGTGCAGAAGCCTGAGTAACAAGACAATGGGGGTTATGCACTAAGGTGCGATAAAGTGGTGATACAGTGGAGATAACTTCTCCAGTGATATCACTTCTCCAGGCCCTATGTTATGCTATGGATCCCATGCACTAAGATCTCCAGAGCTGAAGAAATCTTGAGCATTGGCTCCATATGATAACATAGAAACTGATGAACTGATATCACTGGAGAAGCTGGGGGAGATGCACTGAGGTGATAAAGAGGTGATAGAGTGGAGATGACTACTCCAGTGATATCACTTCACTAATTCCTATGTTATTCTATGGAGCCAATGCACTAGGATTTCTCAAGTGGGATAGATCTTAGTGAACAGGCTCCATAGAATAACATAGGAACTAGAGAAGTGATATCACCACTTCAGAGCACAGCAGAAAATTAGCAGTGCTAGCAGATTTTTGTATTCCCCCCCATGGAATTTCAGCTGAACTTTTTATTTCTGTTCTTATTCATGCCCATTAGCAAGCAAAAAAGAGGGGAGTTTCTTAAATTCCCACTCACTTAAATGAGACCTTGCAGCCCTTCGAATGCTTAAGAGGTATCCAGCCTCTCTATCACTGAAAAGGCCTCCTTTAAATAAATGGGAATTTTTCACTCAACTGGGAATTTGATTTGCCCCAAAATGTTTTTTTTTTTCGGCATTTTACATACCAGTTACCAGAGATAAATGACAGTCACGTTTTCTTGAGTTCCTGGAGTGAAGAGGAAGTTAGAGGTTGTTTTTAATTAACCCTTTTAGTGCTACAGGTGTACCCAACACTAGATACCCCTCTGGCACCACAGGATTAATGTGCATTATCTGTATCCTGCATTAAAACATTGGTCAGGTTTCAGTAATTAAAACTAGTCCCATTTCTTTCTATATACTTTGCTTGACCTTCATTCCTTCTCCACTAGTCAGTGTGGAATCATCCTGTAAATCCCAATTTTTGAGAATTATTCTTTATAATAAACTTTATTTTGCAGTGTTTACATGTGGCAACCTCTGTTATCTTATAAACAGGAAAGCTGTTACATGACTGAGTGATTTAGGTTTATTGCAACACTTATTATGATTTGGAACTGTGCTTGCTAAAGTTTGTCCTCTCCTTAGTAGTATTGTGCTGCCATCTAGTGGTGCATACGTGAATCTGTTCTGACATGAGCCATATTGCCTTTTGAAAGTTGTTGTCTGTGCTGGATTGTTACTCTTCAAGGAATGTATGAACTTACCAGTGCAGCTCATTTTCGTGTAGGCATAAAGATTATGCAACTGCACTTCAGAGTATGTACAAATGCAAATTATCACTTAAGTGCAGTGGTGACCAAACTTTTTTCCTCAAAGGCCAGACAAAGAAGAGAACAGCAAATTAAGGGCCCCAAGTTAACCTACTAAACTAACTAATCGCATTACAAACAAACATGCAAAATGACTGTTTATGCATTACATGGACAGGCCAATAAGCTACCTTATATTTTGTGACATAAACTTATTAAACATTGAATGTTTGCCTGATTGTTGATGATCAGGTAAGACTATAATTACGTGGTCAAATCTGTATGAAGTTCTAGATTAGTCATGTCTGAGAGCCACAATTGGCTCTCAGATCTAAGAATGGACAATACTGTTTTACAACATACTGGCACATGCACACACTGCCATTTTTAAGACTTTTATTGAAACAAGACCAGAACACCTCCATTACAATATACTCAGAAAAATGACTGTTTATGCATTACATGGGCAGGTCAATAAGCTATCTTATATTTTGTGACATAAACTTAATAAGCATTGAATGTCTGCCTGATTGTTGATGATCAGGTAAGAATATATATTATTACGTGGTCAAATCTGTATGAAGTGCTAGATTAGTCATGTCTGAGGACCACAATTGGCCCTCAGATCTAAGAATGGACAATACTATTTTACAACATACTGGCACATGCACACACTGCCATTTTTAAGACTTTTATGCAAACAAGACCAGAATACCTTCATTACAATATACTCAGAAAAATGAAGTAATGTCATTTTGAATTCCTCTTTGTCTTGTTGGTACATGGTGTTAGACAAGGTGCATGGGAACAGAAAGCCTTGGAACACCCAAGCACTCATCAGCTGTGCTCCTTTGAGGAGCATTTTCAGTGTAGATAGCTTAGTACATAGCGATACGTAGGTGCAGCACAAAAAAATTCTGGTTCCAGGCCTTATCTTATAATTGAATCATATTAGTAGATCCCCTTATTGTGTTTTTTATTATTTCAGACATTTTTAGTAATTCTCGGTGAATGCTGACTATGTTATTTCATGTAATAGTCAAGTGTAATGTAATATTAGTGTTCCTTTATATATAATCTATTTTGGTAAACCAAAGAAAAGGATGGCTACTGAATGCTAGCGAGAGGTCTGCAAAGCAATGAGAAACAATGCATTCTAGATCTCTCTAGCATTCATGGGATTAATTGATTATATGAGAGAACACAAACATAACACAAACATATATTAAAATAGGCTTACCTTTGGGACTTCTATACATGGAAAATAAGGGAAAACAGGAGATTTCCACTTTTTCCTGTGAAAGTTCCCATACATAGAAAATTCTACGTTTTCGCCAATGCCAAAGAATTTCCAGTGACATTTTTGTTTTTTTCACCTATGCTTTCTACAGATACAAGAATTGCTGCTGCAATACTACTGTGGTTGTGGGCTGAAGTTGAGAAATCAGTAGGTGAAATTAGAAATTGTGACTTGAAGTAATTGTTAGCAGCCTGGGTCCTTTTGCCCTTTGACCACGACAATAACCATCTGCTTGTACAACTCTGACATCCCTAAAATATCCCTGTGGCTTCAGGTATGCCAGCAGGGTGCAACACATAACATAAGAGGGGGAGATTCACTAAGAAGTGATAAACTGGAGGTCATCTCCACTTTATCCCCCCTTAAAGGGATAGTAATACTTAAAATGTAAAAAAAAATATGTTGTAGAGTTTATCCCCCTGAGTAAAACAAGGGCACTCCCACTGCTGAAAGGTGTTTCATTCAAAAGTTATTAATTTTCAAAGTTGAATTTTTTAGGTGCAATATCACAGTGGCCTGAAATTGTACAGTTGCGCTGTTGCTACACGATCCTATGGACAGCTCTGGTCCCGGGACCATAAATCTCCATAGGATGGTGTAGCAACAGCGCCACTGTACACTTTCAGGCCACTGTGATATTGCACCTAAAAAATTCAACTTTGAAAATTAATAACTTTTGAATGAAACACCTTTCAGCAGTGGGAGTAATCTTGTTTTACTCAGTGGGATAAACTCTACAACATATTTTTTTTTACATTTTAAGTATTACTATCCCTTTAATGAATATCCTCCCCAGTTCTTTAAAACCTCGATTTTCAACCAAAGAAAAGGGCGGTATGTCAACTGCCAATATTTTGTCAAGTTTGCCATTCCACAGGCATTCTTTTGGATTATTTTATGCAGTCTTTTTCTTCTTTCTAAGCACTCAGGAAGTTTGAGATTGTAGCACATAGAAGAAGACTGATGTAATAATTCTATTAACAACATGATTAGTGGTGGAGGTGGTGGTGGCTGTGGAACTCTATGATCCTTGTCACCTCCAAGTAACTCAGAGCCATCCTTATCTGTGCCATACATTTGCACAACAACAGGGTGTCATTTTTACAAAGGAAAATACTGCCCATCTCCCTGAAATATCCATAATGATACTATCAGGTGCCCCTTGGCTTTGTATACTTTTAGGAATGCTTCTACTGCTGCTAGTCATGGCAGCTGTGATGTGCTGTTGTTGCGTCTCACAATCATCAGTTTTTTCTGTAGTAATTATATTAATGGAAGTATCTCACTGATTCCTGCCCCAGCACCCCTAACCAGCAAGGTGGCCTCCTCAAAAGGCTCCAACAACTCACATACATCAAACATTAGCTGCCATTACACATATGATAAAGAAGCACCCTCCAAAGCCTTCCAGTTAAGCAATGTATAGTCACTGATGTCCTTGTTCTGCTAATATATCCATTTTAACCTGGTGATTTGGCAGGTGGTTATACTCATGCAAGGCATGTAGTGAATTACTCGCACTATAAGACTGGCTAAAATATGCACAGATTTTTTTGCTGATATTCCATATTTCTTGAGGGTTTTGGATACTCAAGGGAATCAAAGGGTGAAGCAGAGTACACGCACCATACGTGCTTTTCTCAAGTCAACTATTATATCAGCAAACGCAAAGCCAGATTTCAAGTATAAGTAATTTGTCTATGACCTGCTTCA
The DNA here is from genome assembly GCA_037306005.1 of Rhinophrynus dorsalis. NCBI lineage: Eukaryota > Metazoa > Chordata > Amphibia > Anura > Rhinophrynidae > Rhinophrynus > Rhinophrynus dorsalis. Next base: position 266,605,499 of record CM074720.1, on the reverse strand, counting down.
GTTTCTTTAACACATCTACTGCTTTGTGGGATTGTCGCTCAAAGCTCTGTATGCATAAAATTGAATGACAATGGTATGGCAGCTGGCCTTTACTTCTAGTTCCCGAACCAGAAGTAACATAGCTGCTGCCCACTGATAGAAAATATACTCATTATGCACCTTCAGTCATATAATCTGTAGATTAATTTTATACAGTTTTTTACTTATTTGTTTTACCTACAAAATTAGTGGTGGTTGTGGCAGGTGACTGGACTATATGACTTTTGTCACCTCCAAAGCACTCAGTCATTCTCCTCCATATTTTGCACTTACACACACAAGAGCAGTAGAACACATAGCTGTTATTTTTGTGAGGAAAATATATTCATGTCCTCCAATACATCTACTGCCACATGTACTTTTAGGAGTGATTCTTCTGCATATAGTTGCTGCATGTGTGTCTTCCAGTCAGAATTGTGGTTGTGCTTCAGGTGGGTTCTCAATAAGGATGTGCCTAGATGCAACCCTGCTTTCCCTGCTCACATGTTTTTTACACAGACAAAGATAAAAACATGTTTAGCTTTTGGATAGTGAGTGAAGTATCACCATACTGTAGATTTCATTCAATGAGGGGTTCCTGAGCTACCACTACAGGAGCTAGTTGGTGCAATAGCACTAGTAGTAGATGTCAGTGGTACTGCATTTCCAGCAGCAGCAGAAGTACTCATCATAGCTTTGGTTGTGGATGTTGATGATGACCTGAGTTTCTGATTACTCAACAATAATGTGAGTGACTGGGTGGGGGGTTGGACTTGGAATCATGATGCAGATGATTATGGAGGGGTATATTCTAGATCAGCATAATGTTCAATAATTAGGTCATCATCAGCATTGTCTGCTTCCTCACCACTGTTTTCATATTCTGCTAGGCTTTTTGAAATACCAGTTTCTTTTTACTTTTTGTGGATGGGTGTTACTTTTACCTGACAGATGCAGCTGTTGACTTAACCGGTAACTGTCCTCCACTATGGCAGCCAAACTAGAATGTGTCTCGTTGTCATCTTCAGTGTTCTTAATAGGTTTGGAACTTTTCATGTCACTTTCTCAAATGGTCTCTTCAAGAGGAGGAGAAGGAGGATCATCATAATTTAATGCACAAGCTTGCAGTAACCATGACAGAGTTTGGTTTACAAATTTACTACCACATGCATGCACTCCAACTACCCCTGCCCCTGGCACATTTGCTGGATATAATGAAAGTAGTGTTCATTTTTACTGTACACAAGTACACAACAGAACTGTTTGAATGTGGATTGGTTTTGCCCATCACAAAATAAGATATGATGTACATCTCTGTCTCTAGTATGTCACTTTCAGTCTCATCAGTCATCTCCAACTCCATTTCTTTGAATGTCTATCTACCTCTAGACATAGTTAGTGTCAAAATGTCAGCATGAGCTTTCTTTCTCTGCTAGCATTAGTGTAGTCTTAATTTTTACAATATAGTACATGGTGAAGACAGACACTGGAGGAGATGCACTAAGGGGAAATGCTATGAAGAAGTGTGCCTGGCAAAATTTAGTGATCCCTTTGTCATGAAGAATATGACACATTTCACCATATGTACTAAGGATTTGCTGTATAAGGTCATAATGCTGACAATGTGTTTAGGGAGGGCAAGTTGGGGAGCGGAGAACATGTGCACAGATTTCAGCACCAGATTTAACTTATCATCATTAACTCACATCTTTGGTGCCATAGATATATGCATTACATACCCCTGTTGCACTGAAAGGATTCCAGCACTAACCTCTTAACGACCGGCCGCTCACGCACACAGCCGTCACTTAATGCCCACGGAACTTTTTTTTTTTCTGCTCCTCCGATTCTGGACTCCCCAAATGGCGTACAGCCACGCGGGGACCCGTAATTCCATGGTGTACATGTACGTCCTTTGTCCTTTATGAACATCTACTCGTAACGTACATGTACGTCATGGGTCGTTAGGGGGTTAAAAAGCCATTGTGCCATGCCTCTTATTTAATAATTGTTATATAACATATGTGATACCATCGAGCCAGCACTGGAGCTTTTGCAGTGCCTCCCCAGTGGCATAAAATCAAACTGGCAGAGAAGCTGTAATATGTAACAGCTTCTCTGCCAATTCTGTACTTACCAAATCAGATGTTCAGTGGGATATCTTCCATTAAGCTGAGTCAGGTAAACATAGAACCTGCAAGGCACTTTATTGATATACAGTCAGGGAAAAGAAAAGGTTTCTTTAGAACTTGTTTGATTAATGTGTCATTGAATATAAAATTAATACATCTTTAGCATGCTAACTAAAACATCATAAGCTCACCATATCACAAAATTCACCAGTTCCAACATTCTTTCAGACATAATTAACAATAACATATGTTAGGTGTTGTTAATCCAGCATTTCTAACACAATCCCCAATGCAGGCCAAAAATAGCTCCAACCTAAAACACCAAAGATCTTCTCTTGATGATGTAAAGTACTGTGAAAAATGACTTGCTTTAAAGCCTGTCCTGTACCAAATGAGTTTTGCAGCATATGAAAATTCTCCTCTTATGTTATCACCATGCTCTTACCATAAATTATTATTATTTTGAAATATCAATCAGAAATAGGGAACATAGACATACCTGTTTCTCAAATGGTATAGATTCCCACAGATATAAAGTTGCATGACTGAGCTGACTAAAATGAAGCATGATCCCACCCACTCCCTAAAAACATTATACCATCAACCGTGAGCCTTATGCACCAATGAAAAGAGGAGCAGCATGAGGAAGAAATAAAAAACTCCAAAAAAACTCCAAAACTGCAACTGATTTAAATGTGGATTTTATCCTCTTGAATGCTAGAGAGGTCAGCAATTCATTGCTTGTTAACAATGCTTTTAAGGGGTTAAAAGCCACATTTAAACTAATTTATAATGTTTGACACCTGTTTTGCAGTTGGTTTTCTCCAGAACTGCTCTGCTTCTCAGTTGTGCATAAGGCCCAGTGTCTGCTACCTACTGGGTCAGATTTCTCATTAGGAAGAATACACCATTGAGGTGGCACTTTAAGGTTGTGTCTAGCACATTGCTAATCCCTCAAAACCTGCTCCCAATTTATGATGGTCAGTTACAAGTTTATTTACTGCTGCAATGTCCAGTATATACATTCATTTATAAAACGTATATTGGGAAGCAATACATTAGAAAGCAACACTTGTAAATTTCTGTAGCACAAGGGGTTTAGAGCTATTGTGTGTCTGTATGCAGTAATCTAAGGGTATATTTAGTAACACAAAACATTAAATGATGCTGGTTGGGGAAAGAAAAGAGTGGGTGTGGCTATAGGCAGGACTAGCAACAGCTAGAGTGCCTTGTCTAGAGCCTTATTCAGTAAGCAATTCTGGAGCAAACCAACTGCATCATAGGGGAGAAATTATAATTTCCAATTAAATTGAGCTTTTAACCCCTTGAATGCAAGCTATGTCTCCAATGCATATTTAAAATATGTTGTACAGTTTTGGGCACTAAAAAAAACATTATTGAAAGAAAAAGGTACAGAGACATGCAAAGGCTAACTGGAATATCTTAAATATGAAGAGAGACTAGCAAACTGAGTTTGATGTCTAAGGGGTAATATGATTACCTTTTACAAACTGATTCACAAGGCTAATACAAAGGATTCTCTAAAGAACTATTTACTCAAAGAGCTGAATAAAAAACAAGGGATCATCAATTAAGTCTAGAGAAAAAAATAGTATTTTAGTCTTACCAGTTAAACCCTTTTCTTTTAGTCCATATAGCTTACAGGTACCATGGGGAGGTGACAGTCCATTTAAGTAGGCAGAAACAATTCTTGGAAATAATGCAGGGTAGAGCCTTCCTCTCCTCCTTAGCTGGTGACTAGCTAGTCCCCTCCCGTAAGATTTGAGACAATAAACCTTGCTAGCTAGATAGCAAGAAGGAAAAGAAAGGGAACTCCTGTGAGCATGAACCCAAAAGGACTCCCACATCCAGCTATAGGAGAATCAAGCATGGTCCCTTGACAGGATGGGAGACCTGTACGCTATGTGGACTAAGAGAAAAGGATTTAACAGGTAAGACTAAAATATTCTTTTCTCTGTTGTCCAATATAGCTTACAGGTAACTCTGGCATGTACCAACATTGAGTTCCCAGTGGTGGGAAAGAAGGCAAGGACCAAGCTCCAGTCCCCATGATACCAGAGTTCTCATGGACTAATCAGAACACAGAATAGCCCAAACAAACAAGGTGTCAATGGACACCAAACTGTGACACAGCACACCAGTAACTGTAAACACAGCACACTGAACAAACACGGCACAAGTGTTAAATACCTCTAGACACAGAAATGAAAGCCCTAGATGGGCAGAGCTGACACATGACATGTCTGCCAAAACTGGCATCAGCTGAAGCCAGAACACCAACACGCCAGTGTTTGGCAAAAGTGTGCATGGATATCCAAGCGGCGGCCTTGCACAACTGATCAGCAGATGACTGATTCCCATAGGCCCAGGAGGCCACAACAGACCTGGTGGAATGAGCTGACACAAAAAAGAGCAGGTTCCCTCCTGAGTTCATAGGCCTTGTGAATGGTAGACTTGATCCAAGATGCAATAGCTACTTTGGATGCAGCCTTACCAGCCCTGGGACCCTCAGAGAGGACAAAAAAGTGCATCAGTCTGACAGACAGAACAAGTGAGGTACACATAGAATCTAATGCAGCGCACCCTATCCAACAAGTGAAGCTCCCTCTCCTCAGAGACCACCTTAGGAAGAAATTCCTGGGAGGTACGAAAAAAAACAGCATTTCCTAGTGAATCACCAGGAAAGGCAGCTTGCAGGACAGAGCCTGCAACTCAGCCACTCTGCGGACAGAGACTACAACTAAAAGAAAAACCATCTTCCACAACAAAAGATGCAAGGGAATGGTAGCCCACGACTCAGAAGGAGACCGCTGCAAGACTCCCAAAATAAGGTTAAGGTCCAACTAGGAGAAGGAGCCTGATAAGCAGGGAAAGCATGAGCAACACCCTGGAGGAAAACCTTTACACACAGTAAGGTGCCAATACATCTCTGAAAAAAGACAGGATAGTTGGAAGATCAAAAGTCCTGTGAGGACAGATCCCTGTCCACACACACCAAGCATGGAAGATAGACCAAACCCTATGATAGGTCTTAGAAGAAACTGGTTTCATAGCCTTAATCATAATGGATACCACCTCTGAGAGTAGCTTTCTTCATCAAGATGGAGGCCTCAATAGCCATGCTGTCAAAGCCAGATGGTTCACATCTTCCTTCCACAGGTACCCCTGGTGAAGGAGATCTGGACTGCATGGCAGTGGAAACAGTGCTGCACAGATAGAGTTAATAGGTCCAGAAACCAAGGCTGTCTGGTCCAATATGGAGCAATCAGGATGGTGGGAGTTCTGTCAATCTGAATCTTCTGCAGCACCCTGGGTAGGAGAGGAAGAGCAGGAAAGATGTATGCCAGATGAAAAGACCATGGAATCGGCAGATCATCCACCGCAAATACTAGGGAATCCCTCCAACATGAACAAAACATCTGAACCTTCCAGTAGTCCCCAGTAGCCATCAGGTCTATCATGGGAAGAACCCACATCTGCACCAGGAGATTGAACACTACTGGATGACGCTTCCACTCGCACAGATCTAGCATGTGTCAACTGAGGAAGTCTGCAAGGTCGTTTTCTACTCCGGAATGTGCACCACTGAGATAGCAGGCACATGATCCTCTGCCCAGGTTAACCCTTTGAGTGGCAGAGGGGCACGGAACGCATTGCAAAGCAATGCGTTCCGTATCACTCTGGCACTCAAAGGGTTAAAATATCCTTCAGTTCTGACCAAGTGGCAGGATTTCCAGTGCCTCCTTGTCTGTTGTGTAAGCCACGGCTGTGGCGTTGTCACACTGTACTCAAACTGGACACCCCATTAGATGGGAGGTCCAATAAGTAAGAGCATGGGAGATAACCCATGAGTTTTCTCCTCCGACCATTGGTCCTGAACATTCAAGTGACCCAAGACTGCTCCTAACCATGCAGGCTGGCATCCAACGTCACCGTAGTCCAGTAATGAGTCACAAAGGACCTCCCTTTCACCAAATTGGAGACATTAAACCACCAGTAAAGGCTCTTATCTACCTCGGAAGGAAGAGAGACAGGCTGATCCAGGAGATCTGGATTCCCTCTGCAAACATGGATCACAACCCTCTGAGGTTCGAGAAACATATGCAAAATTCTTCTCCAGTAGACAAAGATATAGTGAGTAAATGATGGTAAGTGGATAGTGTAGCGGCTATGTATATGGTGGAAAAGAGTGTGTAATGGGATGAACTCGGATATAGCTAAATATGGATACGCAATAAGAGACAAAGTATCCCATGCATAAGTGATGATGTAATATACAGCAAATGAGGTAATAGCCTTTTGCAGTGCATTATTGGCTGGTGTTGCACATTGGAGTAGTGATGGGTGAAAAATTTTGCCTTAAACTGAAATTGGCAAATAATGGCACTTCCCACTTTGCGAATAATTTCCCACGAAAAGTGCAGATTTTCCACTTTTTTGCCTAGCTCATTCCATTGAAATCAATGGGAACATTGAATTTATACACAACAAATAGCAATATTATTTTATTTCCCAAAGGCATAGTATAAAAGGCGTGAGGGTGTCTGTGTTGGTGGGGTGTGGGGAAAGAATCAGTTGAACAGGGAATGTTTTTGTGGGGGTTTGTTTACTGAGATTGGGGGGCAGTTAATAAAAATAAATCCTAAATAGAATTCAAAAAACCCCATAAGACATGGTATAAAAGGGGTCTGAGAAAGGTACCTGTGTTGGTGGGTGAAATCTGGGAAATGAGTCAGTTGAACAAGGAATTTGTTTTGGGGGGTTTCTTGACTGGTATTGGGGGGACAGTTAATACAAAAATAAATAGATAAAATAAAATAAGACATTTGTATGTAAAGTGATAAAGACAGGAACCCCCTGACATAAGCTGCCACTGGGGTGGACTGATACTTGACTTGATAGAGTATTTTGTAGAGGATGCTTTGCTATATTTGTTGTTAGAGGTCCAAGCCCTGAGGAAACATTGATTTGTAGGACTTAAGCTTGTTTGGCACAAGCCCTAAGAAAAAATTGATTTGTAGGACTTAGACTAGTTAGAAACAAACCCCCCAAAAAATTGTATTTTTTTTGTAGGACTATTTTTTTTTTTTTTTTTTATTCTTTTTTTTTTTAACGCACAAGCCTTGAGGGAATAAAATGCCCTACTGGCTTATTGCCAGCAGGTCATGTTGGCCAGTGGCCACTGGCCATTGTCAAATGTCCTCCTCCTTAGTCCATAATTGAGGAATTTGCAACTGCTGTTCTTGCTGCTGCTGAGTTGTTTAAGCAGAAGGTTGATTATGCAGCTGAAAGGAAATGGGATCAAGAATAGCAGTAACATGGGTGATGGATGATGAAGGTTCCACTTTCCACGACTAGCTCCAGTGATGCACCTGAGGCAGTAGCAGCACAATAAGTAGCCCCCAGTATATATGGAGAAAAGAAGAAGTTGGCCAATAATTTTTCTCCACCTGCTCCTCCACCAAAATCATGGGTGTATTGTTGTTAGAATACAAATGTTTCCCTTGAGAGCAGGAACTGTACCTCACATCAGCAACTGCAATGCGCATAGTGTGTGTGGTAAATAACATCTGGGGGCACAACTGTATCCAAACACCATGACACCAGAACTCAAGTACTGCTGCTGTCACTATACCCCTTGTCCACACCCCGCTAAGGACACATGACAACTTGCTGACAGTTTAATAGTAATGATGAATCCTCCCTGCCACCAACCTGTATATTCTGCAGGATGGAAGCTCCTCAGATGCCGCTTGATGCCCTGCTTGCAATTCTCCTCCACCACACTACCATGTGTGGTAAGTGCAACATACAGTGTGCAATGGGTGGACATGAACTGCCACTTCCTAACATCAACAGAGTGGCAATCATTTGTCAGGGGAAGTTACGATGAACGAGGTGGATTGGCAGAAGATGTAGTTACCCTAGAGGAAGAAGATGATGGTGAGCTAGTTGTTTCACTTGTCATGGAACTTCCAGTCTCTGCCTGGGTTTTTCTATTCTTCTTCCTCTTTGATCTCTGCCTCACCTCTTGTTGCCTTTCTGGAGAGTCAGGTGGTGCAGCAATAGTGGTGCTTGATTTCTGTGGTGGGTGTTTGGCTTTAACATGTTTGACATAAATGTAATGGTTCCATGTGTGTGTTATCCAGGTGCTTGTGTCAAGGAGTGTTCCCTCCTTTCCTCTTCTCACTGACTTGTCACCATTTGTGCACAGTACCGTCGGTGATGACTGCACTGTGCCTGCCCCAAGAGAAAAATAGTCCCACACCCATGACTTCAGGGGATAGGGATAGGGAACAGGTGGAGAAGAATGGCCTCTTTCTTCTTGTCCTCCACATTCCCCTCCACTGTCTGTGGCAGTGAATGATGTTCCTGCTGTTACAGCTACTGCATCAGAAACAGCACTGCAACTAGGACCAGAAGTATTGCTACCGCTGGCAAGTGGAACCTGTCCTAGTCCTGCAGCACTTGTCCCATTGTGTCCACGGTGGTCTGTGGCACACTAGCTTGATCCTCAGCATCCTGATGCCCTTGCAACTCAGCAGCAACAGGAATTAAAGCAGTTGCAAATTCCAAACGTTCACTCAGAGACGGATCATGGCTCAATAGGGCCCTAGGCAAGGTACCAGTTTGGGGCCCCACATCTCTTGATCCAGTGCTTCTGATACAAAGTGCTGCCAACAGGCACTGGTATTGTGACTTCAAGGAAAGTGGTAGCAACTGGATGTTGATCTTTTTCGACAAAAAAGGGCATCTGACACAAGATGTTAGTGACATTAACAGCAGGGCCTTTGTCTGTGACCCATCACTTGCAGCCAGGGCCCCTCATATTGCTTTGGGCCCTAGGCAGCAGCCTAGGTTGACATAATGGATGATCCGGCTCTGCGTTCACTACTGGTGGTGGTGGTGATGCCCATCCTCATCCCTGTCTCCCATTACTTTTCAGTTTCTGCTTAAAAGGCCATCAATGTCTCTTCCACCCCAGATTCTCCAGCATCATCATCACCACCACCACCACTAGTCCCTACATGCTGCTGCTGCTCTATTACAGATGTCTCACTGCTGGTTGGGGGAGGTGAGGAGCAATGTGACAGAGGGTCCCCTAATGTCACACTTGCCATTTCTTGGTGACATGAAGAAGGCAGGCTGGCAGCAGTTGCAGCAGGCTCAGGCAGCTGATCTGTGCTTCTGGTGGTGCTGGTGGTATTATTATTTATTTCTGTGCCTGCTATCCACCAACAGTTCTGGCCTCTTCAGGATCATGTTCCACTTGGACACTGTAGTGAAGGGAATAGGACTCTCGGGGCCAGAGGAATAGTGTGGGCTCCGTTGTCCGCTAGTCTGGATGCTCTCAAATGCTTCCCCTACCACTCCCCTAATACTAGTCCCACCGACTGCTTCACCATTACTGCTAATACTACTAACACCAACCACATCAAGTTCAGCCCCAAAGTCTTCCTCCTCACAGTCACTAGTAATATGAGGATATTGGTTACCCCCTACTCCACTCCTAACACTAATAAGCTGCTGGACCTTCTTAGTAGTAGTAGTAGTAGGAATAGCACTGGTGGGACTGCTTGGGGATGGCGAGTGTGACTTAGGGTCCCCTGCTGTCACATTTGGAATAATCTTCTCCTCCCCCCCCCCTCCTGAGCATTACAAGACTCACTAGCAGCAGGTTCAGCACTGGTGGCAGCAGGGTGAGCACTGGCAGCAGGCACAGCACTGGTAGCAGCAGGGACAGCACATCTGACAGCAGACACAGTATTGGTGGCAGCGGGTTCAACACTGGCAGCAGGCACAGCAATGGCTGCAGCAGGGCAGCAAGTCTGACAGCAGGCACTGTATTGGTGGAAGCAAATTCAGCACTGGCAACAGGCACACACTGGTGGCAGCAGGGGCAGTACTGGTAGCACGCACAGCACTGGATGCAGCATGGGCAGCACATCTGACAGCAGGCACAGTACTGGTGGCAGCAGGTTCAGCACTGGCAGCAGGCACAGCACTGGTGGAAGCAGTAGCAGCATGTCCAACAGCAGGCACAGTACTGGTGGCAGCAGGTTCAGCACTGGCAGCAGGCACACACTGGTGGCAGCAGGGGCAGTACTGGCAGCAGGCCCACATGTCTCACAGCAGACACAGCACTAGTGGCAGTAGGGGCAGCATGTCTTGCAGCAAGCACAGGCAGCTGCCCTGTACTGCTCTCACTACTATCATTTTCTTTCTCCCTTCCCATTAAATTCCCCATGATCCCTAGGGGTGATTTAGGGGAACTGGGCAGCATTGATTCTGTAGTGCTCACTTCCTCCTCCTCCTCAGACTCAGGGGACACATAAGGGTCCTTCCAATTCCTCATTTTACTATTTTTAAACTTTCTCATAGTGATAGCAGTCACTATGAGCCTCTCCTTCCTCAATGTTTCAAAGCAAATCACAGCAGAACAGCCCAGCACGTCTTCCTCTCTCTGTAGCTGCTTCTATTGTGTTTCGATTCAGCAAATATGTCACATTTTTATAGTGAAAGGGCGAAACACACGTAAATCAATGGGCGGGAACTTTCGAGCCATTGAAAAAATGGCAAAGAATTTTGGTCAATGGGCAACAAATGTGAAGATTTTATCCACTGGTTTTAAAACAGATTTTCCTGCAAAAAAGTGGACAACAGCGTGGTTTTCACAGGATTTCTTGCTGGATCACAGTGAGAGCTTTCGTCCACCCCTACTTAGAAGATCCTCAATAAGCATAGATGTGTCATTACTTGAATGTCTCTCAATTAGAGGTATGAAACTTTGTGTCCAGTGGGTCTCTGTTATTAGTCCCAATCAGCATTCATCCAGTCTCACTCTGCTAGAGATGTTCTGGTCCCACACTCTGTCGTTGATTCCGTCTCAATCTCAGCATCCTCTGGTTCTGACTCTTCTCCAGGTGACACCCCCTACTCTCTGATCAGCTCCTTCTTCTGGAGTAGGAAAAACTTAGCAGATGCTTCTTTCCGTAACTAAATAGTTTCTTTATCCAATCAAGGACTTCACAATAAATTAGAGTGACTTTCTCCATCATTCCTTTTCTAGCATCTATTAATGTGGTTTCTTGGATTATTACATCATAAAACACAATGGATGAACCATTAGTGTGTAGTCCTCATTTCAACTCAGCCCACATAATAAATCATTGATGATCTGGAGAACAAATAAAATTATTTCCCCAAACGAATATTCAAATGAGTATTGTATTCCATTCCATAATGGAGAATTATAGCAGTTGTTTTCACTGCAGAGAGGATCCAGGGAGATATATGACTGTCTTTTGTTGTCAGGAAGGATATGTGTTTTACTTAATTTGGGCTTAATTGGAAATGGCTTCAATATGATTCTTTTGCCTTCATCTGCAATAATAAATGTGATATGGCAAGGTGGGGAATTTACGGATGCATATCTTTTTGCCAGCTTCATCAACTACATTACTATTCAAAGAATTAAAGGCTCAATTTAAATCAATGGGAATTTTGGGAAACTGTATGTGTCCTTATGGTGCAGTCACTGTGCACAATAATTGCTCCTCTTATGCTTATTGAATGTTGCCTCTATTATCTGACCTATCTATAAACCAAGAATGCTGTGTAGTATTGTACAGTTATGCAATCTAAACATTATCCTTTTTATTAACCCTTTGCCAGGAGCTGTCCTACATTCCATATTAATTTATTATCAGTGGAAATAAATATTTCATGTTCTGTAAAGTTCAAATAGGTTAATTTACTTATATCGTTTGAACAGACAATGGTAGCTTTGATTTTCTTCCATCTGTTTTCTGCCTTTACAGGAATAAACTAGGAAAACCATTATGCTCAATTAATCAAAAATAAAAAATGACTACATATATATACAGCTACCAAGCTTGCCTTCCAGGAATAATCCTTTGCTTTATCCAGAAAAGTAGAAATAAATCTATATCCTTTTTGAGGTTGATATAAAGGAAATCTTAGCACATCAATAAAAAAAAGCATGGCTGAGGTGGAAAGAGCCACATGATTTATTTATGACCTTAATGAAAACATGATGCTTGCTCTTGAAATAAAAATAAGGAATCACAAATGAATAAAAATGTTTTAGGGTTGCATCAACAGAAAGTATGTGTGTTACAAATAAATTAGGTAGTGAAGAAATGCTGCTTTGGTTCCAATGAAACACCATGAGACTAAAGGAGATCAGTGGAAATTTACAATAAGTCAGTTGCCTTAAACATAATTCCTGTTCCCCTACCTTTAATATGTTCCAGAAAAGACTTTGTTTAAAATTAAATTTTACCATCTGGAAATGAGGCATTAGGATAGAGGTGCTGTGACACACAATGCAACTCTCTCAAATTGTCCCAGAGTCCCCTGAAAATATGGGTAGTCTTGTAAGAAAGTTTTCCCATCTCTCACATTTAGGACTATGAGAACATAAAGAGACCTATGTTTAAAAGAAATGTAAAATAATTTTGGGCCAACCCCCATGGAATGGGTTAAATGTCCATGTCCGGTATCATTTTAAAATAGCGCATTGTAAACAGTGTGAGGCTAGGAGCCACATTAAGCATATCACCTTGATTTAAAGGGCGACATGAGAAAATCGCTCTGCATATATGCAGCCCAACCCCACAACATCCATGTAATTGCCCACATTAACCCTTTGAGTGCCACCAACCTCCTACCATCTGTAAGCAGAACACAGTCAGCAATTGTGGATTATGTTATAAGACAATAGGAGAATACAGCAGGTCAAAAGATAAGTCCCTATACCTTCTATAACAATGGAAATTACAAAGAAGGAGAAGACTGGGAGCGGAAAATTAGAAGAAACACTTGACTTCTATTTCCTCATTCCGTTACTTCTAACTTATCTTTAGACCTGTCATATTCTCCTGTTGCCTTATAACATAATCCATGATTTCTGACTCTGTTCTACATGTAGATGGTAGGAGGTCGGAGGCACTCAAAGGGTTAATGTGGACAATAACATGGATGCTGCAGGGTTGCGGCATTTAAAGAAGTGACATGAGAATCTCGCACTCATATGTGGAGCGAGATTCTCATGTCACCCTTTAAATAAAGGCGACATGCTTATTGATGCTTCTAGCCGCTACTCGCGAGCTGTTTAGCCTGAGCTATTTTAAAAGTGAACCAAATGTCCCACTTAAATCAGTTGGAATGCTGATAATTTTTTTACCTTTAATGGAGTTGATATGCTCCAAAATTGTTCATTTTTGTTTTCTGAATTATGCCTAAAGTATTACAAAGAAAAGTCCTAATTGCACTATGAAGGGGACGCTCAATTTTTTTCTTAGTTTTAATAATAATATTTCTTTCATTGGTTTCCCAAAGTATTGAAGTACTAAGACAAATTCTATTAATACAATATTGCTATTACATATTTTAGTGATTATTCTAGAATAATTTTATTTACATAGTCTTCCCTCACTGACATACAATTTTTCTTGAAGGTTAGATATATTGATGTCATGCCTGGTTGACAAGTATTTTCCAAGAATATTGTTATTTGCCAGAGACTAAATGAATACTGTCTTTGTACATGCTGTTCAACAGCAGGTCATGTATCAATTTAATGGGTTCTCTCCTGCTGTAAACCTTAAATCATATACTACAGCACCACAGAAGCTATGCTTGTTTTAAAGGAAGAGCAGCGTGGGATGATTATCATTGATTATGATTGCTTGCTAGTAAAATATTGAGCACATACATCCGTTGTCACAAATACAGAGCTTTGCTATGTGTATTAATATTATTATACCAATGAAGACATTAATTAATTCCATATATTAGTTATTTATGTTTTACCCTTGCCACTATGCCTTAGATCAGAGATTGTCAAATCTCTGAACCCCCAACAATGCCCATGATCACCAACCACCCATTTGTGTTTGGGATGATGGAAGTTATAGACTCCAGGGCTGGAATTCCAGCAGCTGGGTGTTCAAAGATTGATTGCCCTTGCTTGATAGAGTATTGAGCTTCAAAAATTAATTGTGGCTGATATACTAAGCAAAACTGGAACAAATCATAAGGAATAAATAAAATATGCCATTTATTTATAAATGTTGCTTTTAACCCCCTGGATACTGAAGAGGACTCCAAAGGATTGCTTCAAGACCAGCACCCTCATTCCCACCACTACCTGTTCACCGGCCATTACCAGTAGTACCTATTGGCTAGTAGTCATCATGATAATATGTCCTACGCAGACTAGCAACCAACAATTGATTAGGGATTTCAAATAAATAAAAAAATAAAAAATAAAAAAATATTAAAAAAAAAAAAAGTCATCAAAAAGTACACCAGCGGAATAGCAGACTTGCCAAAATGTTAAAGGCTGACATGCTTCCCTTTTCTTTTGTTGAAAACAAAGGTTTCATAGAATGTGTCATGTGTCATGTGTTGCACCCCACCGGCAGATTCTAAACCACAGTTTTTTCTCCACAGCTCTGCCAGAGCTATACAGACATATACTTGATGTAGTTTGTAAAGGGCTGCATGGTAGAAATATTAACCTGACCATTGATATATGGACACATTATAGACTATATGACAGTCACAGCTGACTGGGTATGTTTTCCATTAGTGGGTAGCATGCAGCAGGTCTTCTCCAGTGCCATCACCACCAGCACCAGCAGTGCTGCTCATTCCAGTAAAAGCCAGCAGTAGGATGCAGTTCGTCACCATGTCCCCTTATGCATACAGAACCCACAATGCAGCTGTTTTAAACAGACTCTATCAGATGTTAGCCAATGGGCTTGTACCTTGGTTTTTGAAAGTTTGATTTATGTCCATTGACAATGGCTCTAATATTGTAGCTGCCTTGGAAAAATGATGAATGTGCCCTGCTTCACCCATATCCTCAATCTAGTTGTTACTTGCTTCCTCTCTGAATCTGAATCAGTAAGAGATATTACGGCTAGTGCATGCAAGATCTGTGCACATTTTAGGAGATTCTAAAGTACTTTATACAGTGCTACTAAATAAAAATACACACAGAGACAACATACAATGTCTGCCACAAGGGATATGTGGAAAGAATTGATGCTTAGGTTTCCTGAACTGTTCCTGACCCCATTGAGAAATATTCCCACATCTATGAATTTGGTGCAAGAGGAAAAGTTGCTGCAGATGCAGACCCCAGCTTTGTGCCTAGCAGTGATAAACATTGGGCACTGTCTACCTCATTCTCTTCCTCAGCTTCTACAGTTGTTTCCAATCCTGCCATTGTATCATCCTGCCCACTCACAAGAACTGGCCCTCTCCCTGCTTGCTCATTGACAGAACCTGCCCCCTCACCGGAACTTGCACCTTTTACTCCTGCCCACTCATAGGAACCTCCTCAATATCCTCCTGCTGCCCAATCACAAGAAGATATTTTTCCCATACTACACCAACCTCCAATTTTAGTAGGTCTTCTTCCTCCATTCTAGTCCTTCTCTGTGCTACCCCATGCTCATCTGGTGCAACAAGCTTTGGAATGGACTCTGAGAAATCAAACCTTTTTGATTTTTTTTTATCAATCTTGAATGAGAAAATGAATCTAACTTAAATCATACAAGAACAGCAGGCTTTGATAGTAGCCAGATCTGCAATTCATGCTCCTCTAGGCAAGGGCACCCTAGGCAGCCTTAGCTTCCCATATGACCACACTCACAATGATATGACCTCACCCCAAGTCCCCATCTACTTTGCAATATGTTGGTACCCCTCTAGCAACAAGAGGGCTAAGTAATAGAAAGTAAAGGGGCATATTAAATATGGGTTGGTGGCTGGTGCATGAAACTGGGTGTGGAGACTTTTTAGCAAATAACTGGACATAGTATTGTAACTATGTGTCAGTTTTGTACAGAAGTGTGTGCAATTATAGATGGAATGTTAGCATAAGTATCCAAACTAGGAAGCTGCAGGAAAACTCACGTCACCGAGGGAATTGCTCTGGAGAGATGGTGGGTGAATTTTTAGCTCAAAAAGGTTTTTCCAAGGAAGGCAGGGTCAGAAAGTAGGATTTAAAGAACACAAAACAAGTATTTCTTCTTGTTCTTGTAATTTTGATTCTTCTTATTCTCCTTGCTGTTGGTGACCCTGCCTCCTTCCCTTCTGTGTAACCTTGTCTTTCCCCCCACTTCCTGCCTATCCTCAACCCTCTGTGTGAATTCCCTTTGGCTGGGATCACCTAAGTGTGCTGGGCCTTGAAAAATTAGGTTAGTGTGTTAAGGGGAATTGGTGCCTAGTGTAGTAAGAAGGGATTGTACTCTGGAATTGTGAACTACTGTGTTTGGTTTCCTAATAAATATTGATTAAAGTGGACAGACCATAAAAGTGTGTTTAGGCATATAAGTAAATATAAAACATAAACATAAAAACTAAAGATATACAGAGACATAAAATTTTAAATACCAAACTGACCACATCCATAATGTGGAATGTGGGTGTTGTCAGCACAGCTGAGGAACTCCTCTGTTCTCTACATTATTGCGTACTCAGCCAAATAGTATATGTATTGCCTTGGTAGGGTTGCCACCTTTTTTAAAAAAAAAAATACCGGCCATGGCATTCCCTCCATAGACTTAACATTGGACAGAAGCCAATTTTTTACCGGCCTGCCAGTAAAATACCGGCTGGGTGGCAACCCTATGCCTTGGTGAATCAACATTCCTAGAAGAAAAGCAAATGGTTATGGGGGAGTGGTCTATTTCCACTTCCCACAGGTCATAGAGTTGAACAATTCTGCAGCTCAGTATTGTTGGGGTGATAAGGTATGAAAGCAGTTAAAGAGAGTTCTGGGAATTGTCTTCATGCCCTGACATTAGGACTGATGACATGAACAGCACTGTAAGATTCCAGGAAATTAACAATTTCCTTAAATATATGTGCCAGCAAAATAAAAAAATTCCCATTTATAGTTTTATTGCAGTGATATAAAGCATAGTAACAGAAAGACAGAATGTCTTGAAAACTATTATATAAATCGTTTCCCCATCTATCATCAAACATATTTAACAATGACATTTAAATCCTATTTAAAGCAAAGCAGCCCTTTCTGCCTTCTGTTTAGTAACTAAAGCTGATTTTCTTTAGTTGTACTACCTATTATATTTTTTGTGCTCTTGTCTAGATTTCTTCTTAAAAAGATTTGTTAAAGAAAGTATTTTTAGGGGGGTTTTGTGTGTTTTTATTATCACTCATCGAATTACTTATTCGACTTACTTTCAACTGCTTCTTCCTGATCAACAAAACACCAGCCTGGAGAAGTTAAGGACAGGGGGAGTTTAACCCTTTGAATGCCAGAGGGGTAAGCAACGAACTGCAAAGCAATGCTTTGCGCGCCCCTCTGGCACTCACAAGGTTAAGTCAGTGCTACTACATCCAAACCAGCTCCTATTTTGCAGACAAAAACAATAAACATAATTTGAAGGATAGGTTGACTAAGGCCACAGCAAACTGTTTATTATAAAATTAGTGCTTTTTCACTTTGAGAACATTAACAAAGTATTAAATCATACATAATGCACATAATATATTACTTACCAAGCCTGCAAGCTAGATCTCTATAGCTTGCTGATCAGTATGCAACATTCACTGACAATATAACCCAATGACCTGTAAGTAACAGGAACTTACTAGGAAGCACTCCCGCTGTGACAAACAAATGAGCATTAATGCTCCACTTTCCCAGAAAGCCAGCTGAAGGACTCAACACCACAACAGTTCATGCCACCTACCAGGCAAACCTATCTGTATACATACACCCCAGATATGCATAACCATATAAGATACTAAATCATAAAGGTAGCCAGGTGGGAAGCTTTTCACACCACATGTAGGATAAAATGGCTGTGATTAACCAAAAAACCACAACATCCATATGGATCATCATCCTAGTAACCACTATCTTCCCTCCTTCCCTACCCCTGTCACGCTCCTTCTTCTCAAGGCTTTAACCAGCCGCCACTAGGAGTCCATTCCCTACCTATAACAAACAGAAAGGGGATTTCCAGTTGCCCAGAACCCCCCATACTCTTTTTCCAGCTAAAAAAAATCACATATATATATATATATATATATATATATATATATATATATATATATATATATATTTAGCATCGCAACAGAATTAAATCTATAGGGCTCTTTGACACCAATGACAAAACTGTAGCAGCCCCTTGCTACAGTTATATGTTCTTTTACTCACTTTAAACTGCATTCCCTGGCCAATCTGAATGCAGTAGGTGAATGTCTAATGGCTTGTATGCATGAGCATCAGCCAGTATTATTGACTGTTGTCCACAGAGGCTGGCTGTTCATTGGAGGCTGATATGCAAATCACAATCTCCAACAAAATTTATGTGAAAGGTCTGCTATAGGACCCATAGGCCTTAGAGCATACCCTCCTTGTTGAATATTTACTGTATTCATGTTTGAATTAAGCTAAAGTGCAGCGTATTTATCGCGTGGTCTGATCACACCGAAGTGGAACTAGTATTGGACATCCCCTTAGTCCTCCCCCAGTCTAGGAGATGGAAGTTGGATACTTCTTTACTCTTAGACCCTGAGATTGTATCTCGTCTTTGAGACTCAATTAAGAAATATCTAAATTTCAACTGTTCTAGTGAAGTGACCCCTAGACAGTGTGGGAATCTTTAAAGTGTGTCACACTGGGTACGTACATCCATTTAACCTCCCGCAAGTTTCGCTCAGCTAAGGCCCAACTTTCCAGTCTCTTGGAGGAGCTTAGGGCTCTGGAAGAGGCCCACCAGACTTCTGGTGAGGCCTCGGTCCTGAGGGCTGTATTAGACTGTATGGAGGGGGTTAAGTTTCTTTTGTGTCACAAGTGAATAAGTTGTATTTGTGGTAGAAGAAGCACCACTATGAGCACAGTAATGAGGGGGCCGCTGGATGTCCCTGCAAACTAAAGGTACCATAAACCAATTCAAGTGATTCTCACCTCTTCTGGTTCTCTTGTACATGACCTCTGGGCTATTGCATCAGAGGTTTGAGATTTCTACGACTCACTTTATAACCTGGACCCCACAGGAGATGATGGATTGGAAATGGAGCAACTTTGCTACATAGCAGAAGCCTCTTTGCTCAAGCACACCTCTTCACAATCTGGGTCTCTGGATGGTGATATTTCTCAGGAGGAGGTAGAACGTGCGATACGGCAAATGTCGGTGGGGAAGTCCCCTGGCCCTGATGGGTTTCCTTTATTTTTTATAGGTCATTCATTGAACTTGTGTCACCTACTCTTACTGAAATGTTTAATGAACTTCCTACCACCATGAACTCCCACCCCTTTCACTCAGAAACCCATATCACCCTTATAGACAAACCTGGTAAGGATCCTTCCTCTTTTGCAAATTATAGACCCGTATCATTTATTAATGTGTATCTTAAAAGTTATGCAAAGGTATTACCTAACCATTTAGGAATCTCCCCAACCTCACATTATTCATCCGGACCAGGCTGGATTCGTCCCCGGGTGGGAGACCAGGGACAACACCTTGAAACTGGTCCACCTTATCAATCATGACCTGTCATCGGTGACCGATGACGTGATTTTTAGTTTCTAGGCCTGCCTCTTCCTTGCCAGCTATTGTGACTGAACGTGCTTATTTTAGCAAGGTGATTAATTTTAAAGCTAAAAAGTCCAGATCTGAAGTACTCAATCTTAACGTCCCTGCTTCTAGTGTATGGGCTCTCTGGGCTTTGGCCCACTTCCCTTGGGCTTCTGTTTCTATCCCCTATCTAGGTATTTGCCTAGTTCCCATAGTCTCTGAAATCTTTCAGCTCAACTATCTCCCTATGGCTAAATCTTTAGCTGATGGGCTTCTTCGCTTCTCCTCTCTTTATCAGTCCTGGTCTGGATGCATTAACCCCTAGAAAACTGTCTTTTTACCTAAACTGCTCTACCTTTTCTCCCTCACACGTATCTGGAATCTTTACAACACTCTTTTACCTCATTTATCTGGGGGGGGCATCACGTCTCCACTTTTCCCATCTCTCCCTCCCTCGTCCCTCTGGGCATGCCTGACTGGTTTGGTAATCCAGATGAAGATGTGTACCTGACTGTTTTACCCAATCTGTACTACTGTTCTTTCTTTCTTAATAAAATAATACAAAAAAAGAAAAATTGCAGCTTATTGTACTCTGATTTGTGTACTGCAGGAAATAGTCATCTGTGTGAAAGGGACCATAACCCAGCTTAATACATTTCTTAATGGGTGGCATGACCAATGCAGCATCACAGTTGTATTTTGAAAACTTCCATATTGTTATTAAATTAAATGCTTGGGTTAACCCCTGCCTATGGGGCCCATAGATACTTGTATCTAATTGATCTCTTTAGAAAAGTGATTCTGTCATTTAGTAGGTTAAACTAACATGGAAGAATGAAAAACACACTACAGCACAATCTTTTACCAATTAATCATCACTACTAACAACTCTGTGAATAACAACATTATAGAATGGCAGCTCTAATTGTACATATTTACCCCAAGGTTCTTGTTCTCCATCCAGCAAATGAAAAAGATCCAGAGAATGTGACATTTAAGCAGACAAAGTGAATGATCAGCTGACATTGAGAACAAATTTAAGCATGGTAAAAGCAGCTTACACAGCCCTTAGTACATATCACAATGACAGCAATGACAAAATTAACTCCTGCAATGCCACGGAACTACCCTGCAAATGTGTATGCCCTACAAAGAAGTCCTGGACAGACAACATCAACCCATCAACCCTGGACAAGAGGTTCACAAATCAACATCAAACAATCAGTGACACCATACCCTGGCGCAACACGGGTTAACACATACCACCACATATCTCCACACAACATGCCCACCTGGCAATTGTTAAGCAACCTAATACTGCATGCGCAACATCAAGATCCAATGGACACCCATGTGCATCGGTACACATCCCACATGCACCTGACAGGTAAACACAAATTACTACAAACAACAAGAGCCACACCGGCATACACTCACCTGGACCACCTACACCATCCCACTGGCCCCTCCATACCTGATGACCCTGTCTGGACAACACCCCACCAAGGGGACAGCTCATCGTTCTTAGATGTGGCATGGTTACAGTGAGACCACTCAAGGAGAGATTATGAGCATTATGTTTGCATCTCAATACTGCAAGACATCAGAGAAGGGGGAGTGCAAGGGCAACAGAGCCCCAGGAACTTCCAAGCACACTTGCACATCTTTTGCCTTTTGCAGACGCTGATGCTCTGGATGGAGAGCAAGACCGAAGACCATGTCCACCTGGATGACCAAATCAGTCAGGCATGTCCAGAGTCATAGTAACATAGTTGATGAGGCAGAAAATAGACATGCATCCATCAAGTCCAGCCCATGTTGATCCAGAGAAAGGCAAAAAAAAAAAAAAACACTGAAGCCATTTCCAATTAAAGCCCAAGTGGGTAAATAAAAATTACTTAAAAATTCTTAGCTCAGCTCTTTGTGTAAATAATTCATTGGATAGTTCTTTGTATTGACCTTGAATATATTTGTAAATGGTCATAGGGGTCATTGACTGCACAGGTGTATACATAAGAGCTCCTACGCATGAGGCACAGCTACATATTAATTGCAAGCATTTCCACTCCATCAATGCTCAGATGGTCTGTGATGACATCATGAGGATCACCCATGTATGTCCTATCCTGGTAGTTGTCATGACTCCTACATCCTCAGGCAATCTTCCGTCTCCCAGGACTTTGAGAATTGGACCTATACAGGAGGATGGCTGTTGAGTGAGTGAACAAGATACACATCACACCACATCAACAGGGGCATGCTCACAATTACTAAAAACTCAGCTCTGCATGGTCATGGCACACAAGTACTATGTCCCCCTTACACAACATCATCTGCATAACCATGCAGTCCATGTGTCACAATGTCACTTCTTCTCCACAGGAGATGCTGGATATGGTTGCAAACTGTTGCTCCTAACACCTGTCCAAAATCCTCAATCAGCCGTACAGCATAACTACAGTCAGGCTTGCACCAGGACCAAGAATGCGATTGAACAAACCTTTGGCCTCCTCAAAACAAGATTTCAGTGCCTGAATAACTCAGGAGAGGGCTCTTTAATAAGCACCAGGGAAAGTCAGCATTATCAACCTAGTGTGTGCCTTACTCTATAATATCACTGTGGGCACACGTGTAGTGTAGGATCTGGATATATATGTAGAAGGGAAAACACACTCACAGAAAAGTGCAATAAAATAACAGGGCTCTTTAAAGGGATAGTAATACTTTGTTTTAACTTTATTTTATTTTGTAGGCATAAAAAAAACATGAAGAATGATATAAGTCTTATCTCTCAAACCTTTATGGTTTATGAGATATTCACAAGCAAAGTTTCCCCCTCCCGCCCCTTTTACCTAGTGTAAGCCATCTCTTCTCAGATGTGGAATGCAGTCTATAGACCAGACAGATAACAGAAGGGGACAAACAATGAAATCCTTGCCCCCCTTGACAAGCTTTTCAGGTTTTTCCCTTATCTTAACTGAAGATTGTCCCTCTCTGCAGTCTACCTGGGCACCTCCCTTCTGCTCTGGCTGAACAGTGTGACATCAGTAAAAGGGGCGGGAGGGGGACAATTTGTCATTGAATTACTCTGGAACTACAACTCTGACAGAATTGAAATAACACTCTCCAAAGTCAAAAAGCTATGATGATTAATTAGAACTGCTTTTATTATGAAACATTACTATCCCTTTAATAAGCACCAGGGAAAGTCAGCGATATCATCCTAGTGTGTGCCTTACTCTATAATATCACTATAGGCACACGTGTAGTGTAGGATCTGGATATATATGTAGAAGGGAGAACACACTCACAGAAAAGTGCAATAAAATAACAGCTATTGTTGAATCTTTATTGATGAGAAGAACACATGCAACGTTTCAGGGAGCTCAATACCACCCTTCTTCAGGCATAACCTTATGTATGCCTGAAGAAGGGTGACATTGAGCCCTCCGAAGCATGTGCTAAGGAATGTTAATTGATTCCTGCTGTGCTTCCTTGACCAATCAGAGGAGGTTATTTATGAGCCAGTTAAGAGTGACTATTTTTCAAGTCCCAATCTGCATTCTTATCTTGATAAGGGTGTTGGTGGCTGATTAGAGTAATATATACATATACTCAGAATCTACACACTTTGAATATACACATGGGTCAGCTTTGCTTCGTGTGAATCCTTCATCTAGAAGAACTTTGTTTATTTTTACATTTCACGTTCAAGCTGATTGTTTAAGTCCATATAGGTATTTTTGCAATTTGCACACAAGATGCTCTTCTCCATCTTTCACATATCCTTCTGACTATGTCATATGTATTTCCTTTTCGATATCACCATTAAGAAATGCTGTCATGATATCATGATGTTTCACAATCATATTCTGTAGAGCCTCCACTGATATCAGTGTACTGAAAGTACTTTGTTTTGCAACTGGATAAAAAGTATCATCATAACACTTATCGTACTTTTGTGAGTATGCTTTTGTCACTAAACATGCTTTGTACCTACAGATTTTGCCTTCAAAGTAACATTTTGCTTTAAAGACCCATTTACATCCTATTGCACATTTACCTTGAGATAGCTCTGAAAGTGTCCATGTCTTGAGTTCACTAAGATGTTATCTCTTCATCAGCAGCTCTCATCCACTTTTGCTTCTCATTCATTGGCAGTCTTTGCATCTCATCCCATGACCCTGGCTCTGGTTGTCATGCTACATGAGCAATATAAGACAGATGTTTGGCTGGGATACCTTTATTACTTCTGGTGGATTTCCTAACTGAAGTCACTTGTGTCTCAGTTTCTTCTTTTTCAGCATTTGGATTTTCTGCATTAACTTCTATGTCTGTGTCACTTTGTTCCTTGTAGCGCTGATAAGGAGTTTCCCTCATTGGGACTGTTTGTGTCAGTTCATGTAACTTTGAACACATAGAGGTTTCATCATCAATCACACTCCTGCTGACTGTTACCTTATTTGTATCTTGGTGTAAAATTCTGTATCCCTTTTGGGACTCACTGTAACCCACAAGTAAACCTTCTTTGCAAAAGCATCCCATTTTGTACATTTTCCTTTGGAATGTGCACGTAGACGTTGCTTCCAAAATATTTTATACTAGTATGAAAGCCCGTAAACACGGGCTAAAGTGCACCCTGCTGCCCCGGAGCCGGGAGCAGAGACAGGACGTGAGCTGCCCTGAGCGGGGCAGCATGTTCGGCGAGTTTCTACTGCGCATGACAGCAGTCATGCGCAGTAGAGACTCGCCGAACGCGCTGATCCTTAGAGGGGAGCTCCAGACAGCTCACAGCGAAGCTCCCTGTGTGCAAAACCACACATGTACGGTAGAGACTCTCTACTGCGCATGTGTGGTTACAGCTCACAGTGAGCGATGCATTCTACCACTTAGAATGTCTCAGGTCTGGTGTTTTGCCATTCCTCAGTTAATATGGGGTTTTCTCTTTTGCTTTGCCTGGCAAGCGATTTTGGATATAGCACGCTGTCAATAATTGCCTCTCCCCAGTATGTGGTTGAAATATCCACATCAAAGAATATTCTCAGGTGAGATGGCTCAGTTGGTTAATGCACCAAATACAGAATCTGTTCAAGCCACAAGGTCACAAGTTCTAGTCCGAGCAAGGTCAGCTTCGCCTTGCAGATCTGTGATTTTAGGTTCTGCGAGTAAGCAATCCCCTTTTTTGATGATCCAACTGTCACCTTGGAAGGTCACTACATTGCTTTGTTTTGTAATCTTACAAAAGATTACTTTCAAGAGCAGGTACATACAGAACATTTTTATGAGTATCTTTCTGGTGACACTTTGGGAGATATAACTTTAAAGAAAAACCATCTCCTATTCCTCCTGATTCTAATTGCCCATTCGTTGTAGTGATTTTTTTCTGCTTTGCTTTGATCAAGTTAGGTGAAGAAATTTCTGTCATTGGTCATGTGGCTCGTAGCTCCTGAATCAATACAACACACATTCAAGGATGAGGTGCCACATTTGGATATTACCTTGTGTTTCTATTCAAGCTTTCCAAATTCTGCAATCTACCTTTAAGTGACCTGATTTCTTGCACACAAAGCATGCACACGTTTTTAACCACATATTGCTGTTTTTGTTCCTATTTCACGTCTTTAATTCAGATTCTGCACTGCAAGCAGTTTCACAGTTAATACATTCTGTTGTGCTCTTATATTCATTCACAAGCTTGCCTTTAACATATTCCAATGTCAGTTCATCATCTGGATGTGCATCAAGTACTCAACTAGTGTTTCATAACTTTCAGGTAAACCACTAAGTAACAGTGTTGCAACATGAACGTTTTTCCCTTAGAAAAAAAATGTACTTTTTGCCTATCCAAAGTAATTGTTGTGCTATCTCTCAAGACCTAATTTGCTGCTCACTCCCCATGTATCTCTGCCTGCCCACCTCCTCTCACTATTAATTTTACTCTGACTCCTCCTCCCCCTTTCTCCTCCCCACTTCCTAATATCCACCCAACTCTCTTGATGCTTCATTTACATTCACAGACATATATACAAACATTATATGAAGTCAAACTCACCTCTGCAACCAGATCAACATGTTATTTCATAGAATTTGATCCTATAACCATTCTGCCAGGACTGGATTTACCTTGATGACCCTATCCCTGTAAAAAGCCACAACCCACTCATTGCATGATCATGCCAAGACCTATCACTGTTTCCCTGCACATCAAATGCATGCATATAATAATTCAGCAATCTCTAAGGTGACAAATAAACCATTTGAAGCTGTGTGGGTCAAAGGCACTTGCATTTTGATAGCCACAACCACAACTCAGCTTGGGCTGAGATGCCCCTTAAAATTTAGCATCCTAGTTGTTTTCCTTACACAGCCTTTTTGGAAATTCACCTCTGAGAACTATTACAGTCTCCCTTGAGTGCTGATGGATTGAGATATTCTCCCTGTTGCCTGTACAGTATATACCCACTTCATTGTTAGATGCAGGTATACAAATCCCTAATTTGTACAGGTTCCATGGACAAGAACATTGTTGAAATTGTGGGTGTTTTATGATGAACAGTTTCCCTAGATATGTCAATAGTGTGTTGATAGATTGAATAAAATTCAATATAGTTCCTTAAAAATGAATCCCTATTTAAAATCAAGAGGGTCAATCATTAGTACCATTTTGCAGTAACCATATTAAGTCTTTTGATGTGAACTCACTCAGTACTGTACCAACTAAATGAAGATGTCTGAGTTCCATAATTTTACTTTGTCATTTGTCATTAAAAAAATTAACCAAACATGCAAAAGACTGTAGAATAAAGTTATTGGATTTCCATTCAAACATATTACTTATGGTTTATGACTTAATCATAGCCCAGTTATATTACTGAGGTAGATAATAAATGTTTGGTTTAATCACAGAGCAAGTCAACTGCACCATAAGGGAGAAATAAAAATTCCCATAGACTTAACCCTTTGCAAAGCAATGTGTTGTGTATCACTCTGGCACTCAAAGAGTTAAAGTATTCTGCTGAATCCGGACTCTACTGATCTTTTCATACTTATACATGGTCTCGGTTAAAATGGGACTACAGCATAACACTATAGATGTGCCACTTGCTTTTATTATAAACCACATCATAATAATAAGGTGGCTTTCCATAAATGATTACCCTTTCTACTATTAATCTCATCAAAAAAGGCAATAAAAACCGAAATAAAACAGTTTAAATTCTTGGCACTCTGTTCACACTCATTTACCTTGAAATTCAGGAGAAATGATATGGTTTGTGATGATTTGTGTGTGTCTATATGCCCGGCATGCGTCATGGAAACCCTGTTAGAAGTAAGAGATAAACATATCACTTTACTGATTAAACAGATTTGACATCTTCTGTAGATATTGTACAAGATGATCACTAAATATTTGACTTTCAAACAATCAAAGACACTGTCAGTTACCAACCAGACCTGCCTTTGCCAGCCTTTTTATTAAGCAAAATATTTCTGGCCTATGTAATTCCATGCAGCAATGTTCTGTGCAAATATATGGATCTGATCTTACTCATATATGTGTGTGTGGATATATATATGTATATGTATATATATGTATTAGTAACAGATATAAAAAATTAATATCTGTTGTTAAAGCTAAAAAATAAATAAATAAAAATATAGAAATAGATAAAAGTAGTATATTAGACAAGATTAAAAGGAGAAAAAAAAAAGAAAGAAACAGTATGGAAAATATAATGAAAGTTTAAAAAAAATCCTCAAACAAAAAGAGAAAGGGGAAAAAAAAGGCAAACACATTATGGAAAATATAATGAAAGTAAAAAAAAAAATAATCATCCAAAAACAGAAAAGAAAATATGTAAAGAAAAATTATTTATAGCGTTCTAACTCGGATGCTCTCCATCAGAAATACAATATATTATTAGTGATTACATATCCATCAAAGGCTGCTACTATCTATTGGTCACAGTGTGAATAATGACCAAAAATGTTACAAACTAAGACAAAGTTAATAGAGAGCGTCATTGATAGGGATATAGATTGTAATTTATTAATTATATATATATATATAAACAAGTATATGGATATCCAATAACAAAAAAATATTAGTATTCAATACAATGTGCACTACAGGTCCTACAGGTTCCTTTTATTATAGGCCCCGTTAATATACTAGGCAAGTCTCAAAGAATTAAGTGAATGTGTGCAGGTATAACTCATAGCCTACTGCAATATATATTGTATTTGTGTATATATCATCTCTGGTGGACTTATATCAGCCAGATGTCTGTGCTTTTCTCCCATCCTTTAAATGTATTGTCCACAAAGCAAATTATCAGCAGAGATGTGTTCTCTCTCCGGTCCAGAGATGCACTTCTTCTCTTGTTCTCCCCATCTCGGTATATAGCTGTATGCAGGAAGAGGTGATCTTTAGCCGGCTTTTTGTTATAGCTGTATACACACTAAACCAGGTTCCTGTTGTCCTCTTTGGCTTGACTGTAGTTGTATGTGGGCAAGTATAATTATATTGCTAATAATTTCTGCGGGCAGATTCTGGACTGTACACTTTCAATAAAATATAGTGTTTCCAACGTGTTTCATGCTGTTTGCTTAGCACTTCATCAGGGAATAAACTTGATGTTTGTCCTGTATGGCTTTTAAATCTTCAGCATATATTTGAATTCCCTGTGTCTTTGATAGTTGACCAATAGTATTATCATCTCAATTAAGGATCGTTTTGTCCTCTTAACACATTAGTAGCATATAACACATTTATATATTGTTTACTGTTGTATCTTACACATTGTCAAGCAGATATAAGCACACAATACGCATATATATATATATATATATATATATATATATATATATATAGTTTTTATGATATATGCTATTTTAAAAATATTCCTTTTTATTTCATTTAATTATATGTTTTATTATATTTTTTTTGTTTGATAACTTTTTCAATCCTGATTTAACTTAGACTATTGTAGCTAATGTACCAGCTGAATTATTAACACTTTCAATTCTAAATATATATGGCTCTAGTGATCATATGCATTATGGTATTCCATGACAACTAAATAAATATTGTGCTACCTAATATATGAAATCAAATAAAAGTGCAAATATTCAATTTTTCATTATGTCCCTCAGGTGGTAGTGTATTGCATTTGAAAATCCAGTAGGATACTCTTTTACATAGAGTACTTAATCTATCCTCTATCTTTTCATTTATGTGTTCTAAAGTTGTGATGGTGATACCTGTTAATTTATTATCATGTTTGTTTGTATAATGTTTGGCCAAAGTACACTTGTTATCACAAAATAGCTCTTCTGTGCTCTAAGAATCTACATTTTAAATGTATGCTTGTTCTTCCTATATATGTCATATTACAAAGACATTTTATACTGTAGATGATGTTTAGTGTTTAGTGTTAGCACCTCTTAAAGTAATGGGCCCTGTTTTAAAATAGGTCAGTGTTTTCCTACAATAGATTTCATTTTTTTACGATGTATGCTATATTTAGTAATGAACTCAGTATTATTTTTGTTTACCTGCTTTTTTGAGATCTATTCTTTATTGTGTTTTGGGACTTTATCCTCGCTTTTTATGTCTCTTTTTTATTTATTATTTATTCTCTACTTAGAGCTGCCACTTCTTGGTAAGCCTTCATTAGTATTTGTTAAGTATACCCTTTTTTACAAAACCTTTGTATTAGATTCTCTGATTGTTTTTCATATACTTCTGCCTTACAGTTCCTCCACAGCGTGAAGAACTGTCCCCTTGAGATATTTTGTTTACAACTTTCCTGATGACAACTACAGTAATGTAAGAAACTGTTTGTGCTTGTGGGTTTGATATAATTTTGTGTAATTTCTCTGTTATACTGTGTTATTGTTAAATCTAGAAAATTAATGAAATCTTTGTTTATATTATAAGTGAAATATAGTCCCTGATTGTTTTCATTAAAGCTTTTCATAAACCTTTCCAATTCTTTTTCACTATCTTCCCATATTATTAGGTCATCTATAAATAGAAGGCCAGGTTTGCCCCCATCCCCGCCCCCACACATGGGTCTGCTCCCACCTGCCCATATATAGGCATGGTAGGAAGGGGCAAACCTGGCCCCATTGTTACTCCCTTTATTTCTTGGGAAAATGTTTCTTCAGATTGAAAATAATTATGGTATAATATATGCCTTATACTTGTAAGAATTAAGTTTTTTTGCATTTATGACATATTGGGATCTTCTATTAAATAATGAGTCATGGTTTCCAAGCCCTTCTCATATAGCGATGACCTCATAATAATATGGGAAGGTAGTGAAAAAGAATTGGAAAAGTTTATAAAAAGTTTTAATGAAAATAATCAAGGGCTATCTTTCACATATAATATAAACAAAGATTTCATTAATTTTCTAGATTTAACAATAACACAGTATAACAGAGAAATCATTACACAAAATGATATCAAACCCACATGCACTAACAGTTACTTACATTTCTGTAGTTGTCATCAGGAAAGTCGGAAGCAAAATATTCCAGTGGGACAGTTCTTCAGACTGCGGAGGAACTGTAAGACGTTAAAAGAATTTGAAAAACAATCAGAGGCTCTAATACAAAAATTTAGTAAAAAAGGGTATCCTAAACAAATAGTAATGAAGGCTTACCAAGAAGTGGCAACTCTAAGCAGAGAACAAATAATAAATAAAAAAAAGAGAAATAAAAAGTCAGGATAAAGTCCAAAAAACAATAAAGAATAGGACTCAAAAAATTAGGTAAACAAAAATAATTATTGAGTTCATTAGTAAATATAGTATATATCATAAAAAAAAATTAAATCTATTTTAACAAATCTGACCTATTTTAACACAGGACCCGGTACTTCGAGAGGAGCTAACAGATAATCCACAAAATATTTGTAAAAAAAAATTAAAACTTAAAAAAATCAGGTAAACAAAAAGAATACTGAGTTCACTACTAAATATAGTATATATCATAAGTAAAAATGTAATCTATTTTAACAAAACACTGACCTATTTTAACACAGGACCTATTACTTCGAGAGGAGCACAGATAGTCCACAAATTATTTTCAGAACAATAAAAACTTAAAAAATATATTATCAAGAAATAAACCAACTAAGAGACAATTAGTAAATTACTTGCCCATACATCACACATCATATAAATAACTTTAAAGATTGAAGGGGTACGGAACATTTCATAAATACATACATTGTAACACTACACATGTGATCTACAGTATGAAATGTCCTTGTAATTTGACAGATATAGGAAGAACAAGCAGACAGTTAAGATGTAGATTCTTAGAGCACCGAAGAGCTATTTTGTCAGGTGATAACAAGTATCCTGTGGCCAAACGTTATACAAAGAAACATGATAATAAATTAACAGGTACCACCATCACAGCTTTAGAATACAAAAATTATAAGATAGCAGATAGACTAAGTACTTTATGTAAAAGAGTATCCTACTGGATTTTCAAATGCAATAAAGTATCCCCCTCCTGCACCTTGAAGGGTTATGGAACATTTCATAAATAGTTACATAAATTGTAACAGTACACATGTGATCTACAATATACTATGTTCTTGTATTTTGATAGCTATAGGAAGAACAAGCAGACAGTTAAGCTGTAGATTATTAGAGCACCGAAGAGCTATTTTGTCAGGTGATAACAAGTATCCTGTAGCCAAACGTTATACAAAGAAACATGATAATAAATTAACAGGTACTAACATCACAGCTTTAGAATGCAAAAATGATAAGATAGCAGATAGATTAAGTACTCTATGTAAATGAGTATCCTACTGGATTTTCAAATACAATAACGTATCCCCCTCCTGCACCTTATACCTAGTGTAAGCCCCCTCCTCTCAGATGTGGAATCTGGTCTCTTGACCAAACAGGTGGCAGCAAGGGACAATCTTCTTACTGTGAGTATAAGGAAAACCTTGCCCCTGTTGACAAGTTTTTCAGGTTTTTCCTTATGCTCACTGAAGATTGTCCTCTCTGCGATCCATCCGGACAGTCATGCTGCTCTGAGGTGAGTAGTGTTACATCAGTAAAATGGGTGGGAGGGGGATACTTTATCATTCAATTACTCTTGAACTACAGCTCTGACAGTATTGAAATAACACTCTCCATGACCCACATATTAGGAAGATTAATTGAAGCTGCTTTTATTGTGAAACATTACTGTCACTTTAAAGACCTTGCCCAATCCTGGTACAGCCAGAAATAGAAAGACTATAGACTAATACCCAATCAGAAAGAAATTGGAACCTTCTACATTCTTCTGAAAATCTACAAACAAGGTAATCCAGGCAGGCCCAGCCAGGCAGGATACAACAGACTTTCTCAATAAATTTCACAACATCAAACAACTGCTACGTGACATACTGCTGGATACCATGGATGCAAAATCTCTATAGAGCAACATTCCTCACAAAGACAGTATAGATGCATTCTACAAATACCTGATATCCTCCCCAAATAAGGAATGCAATGCTGAAGTTGTGACTAATCTGATTGGGTTCATTCTTACACAGAACTTCTTCACCTTCAACAAAAGGACTTACCTTCAACTTACAGGAACATCTATGCGAACAACGATGGCACTCCAATATGCCAATCTGGTTATGGGTTCTCTTAAAGGGACACCTGGTCCTCACTGGGGATCCAAAGACAGGTGAGCTATCTACTGGAAACTATATGAAACCAGTTAGTCATAATAGTCTCCTTCATGCTCAGTCATCTCATCTCCAGTCTCAGGTTAATAATATCCCCACGGGGCAATTCCTACGTTTATGTAGGAATTGTTTAATGGAAGAAGATTTTGAAAGGGCATCTGTAGACCTGATGATTAGATTTCAAGCAAGAGGATATAAGGATGACTTAATAAAAAAGGCATACAATAATGTGGGGACTATGCAGAGAGAGGGATTAATATTTGGGTCCAATCAGAAGACAAATATAAATCGGAGACAAATGTCTGATATACGGTTTATCACCACATTGTCGCAGTTTGTTAAAGAACTCACAGACAGTTAGGTAAGGTTAAAAGCTTTATTGAAAATAATGCACAATAGCCCCTCACAGGTCCAGATAAGGTCCGTACCAAGTGCTTCCCTAATCTGACGTGGGTCAGGGCAAGAACATACACAGTAGTAATAATGCAAAACAAGTGTAATGATCTTGGACTTGCAGAAGAATTCGTAGATAGTCTTGTGAAGCGATGGGTGACTGAAGGGCAATCCCCTAAAGGACTAGGGATAATGGAGGCAGCACAGATAGTGTATAGGGAAACACTAGACCCTAGGCATCTAGGGTTAATGAAGGCAGCACTGGCAAGACTCTGGCAGAGAACTGACCTTAGTAGTTTAGGGTAAACGGTGGCAACATGGACAGGACTCTGGCAGTGACTGAACCCTAGAACGTTAGGGTTAACTGAGGCAACACGGACAGTACTCTGTCAGCGACTTGACCCTAGAACGCTAGGGTTAACAGAGGCAACACGGATAGGAATCTGGCAGCAACTAGGCCCTAGCATGCTAGGGTTAACGGAGGCAACACGGTTCAGACTCTGGCAGAAGCTTGACCCTAGAACACTAGGGTTAACGGAGGCAACAGGACAGTAGTCTGTCAGCGACTTGACCCTAGAATGCTAGGGTTAATGGAGGCAACACGGATAGGAATCTGGCAGCAACTAGGCCCTAGCATGCTAGGGTTAACGGAGGCAACACGGTTCAGACTCTGGCAGAGGCTTAACCCTAGAACACTAGGGTTAACCGTGGCAACAGGACTATGGCAGCGACTGGGCCCTAGCATGCTAGGGTTAATGGAGGCAACAGATACCAGATACTGGCAGAATAGTGACCCTAGACCACTAGGGTGAGCGTAGGCAACACGGGCAGAAGTCTGGTATAGATTGGACCCTACTATAGGGTTACCGGAGGCAACTGATGGAACTCCCACAGGCTCCAGGTGACTACAGGAGCAGTTATGCCTAATAGGCAAGATGCGGTAAGCGAGCGGGAGTGAGAAGGATACGTAACGTAACCAGTCAGCAACCGGTGTCACTCTGATCAGTACGCGGAGGTGAATAGCCAGTCCCTTGAGCGACGGAACTAGAACTCAACCAGGTCGGCACACATGGAGTACACAGCCAGTCAGACGGACCAACAGATACTAGCCCAGCCAGATCGGTACAACAGGATAGTCAGCCAGTCCTAGTCTGTAACGGAATCAGATATGCAGCCAAGCCAGTTCGGTACACAGTGAGTTAGTCATCCATTCCTTAGTCGGTAACGGAATCGGATACTCAGCCAAGCCAGTTCGGTACACAAGGAGTTAGTCAGCCAGTCCAAGGTCAGCAATGGAATCGGATCACAGGAGCATCAGGAACTAAGCGTACTCAGGCGAGCCAGGTCATACACGGAAACAGGAACAAGAGCTACTAGTCGCAAGATACTGGTACACCACGAAAGGGCACCGGTATAGTGACAGGAGGGCGTATTTAAAGGCAAGCCCTGGGAGGAGTTAACAACGCAGAGCCAATAAGAATGCAGCCAGGGTAAACCCGGAAGTAACAATGTTGCGTAGGAATCACGGGCACCGTGATACACATACAGTCCACAATATCATCAAATATGTGGTATTTTGAGAAAATATATACCCATGTTATATACAGATGAAAAATTGGCGAATATTTTGGAACATGGTTGTAATTTTGGTGCGAGGAAGGGCATGACAATTGGCAACCAAATATCTCCCAGTATGTTTGTAACGGATCCCACTCCGTTACTGGAGCCCTTGTCTGGGCATAAAACTTATCAGCCATTGGCCCAAGAGACTGGAGACATTTTACACTATGGGACACCCTTGTGGGACTGGTTGAACAACCCCTGTCTAGGCGTACTGATTGCCAGCCCAGTGTCGCAAACTATGTAGAACTTTGGGACGTTATATTGGCGGACAGCTATGCCAAAAGGACTAAAAATTATAGCCTGTTTTCAGGGGACTGAGTTTGGCTAAGGATGCTGCAAATTTATATTGCAGTCCCTCAAGCCTTTTGTTTCATTGTTCACCCTCACCCAAGCTCTGTGTGTATTGTAGCCACTCTAGTCATTGTAGGTTTGTGAACTGTATTGAGACCCCCTGTGGTGTGTTAACTTAATCACATCTGGCCCTTTGTATTGTGTTGTACCATTTGTTGCTAGTCTTGTGTGTAGTAATGCAATCATGTCTGTGTTATTGTAATTGCTGGTCCTTTGTCTTGTATATTGTGATTGCATATCCCTGCCCCTCGCCCTACTGTATCTGGTTGGCCCATGTATTTCAGTATAGTTGATCTGTAAAAATAGGTATGGTTTTGTACGATAAAGTGAGTGAGGTGCATCCGACGGCACCAGTCCAGCGTTGAGAGGGAGAAACCCGGGAACGATGGAGGAAGGCGACGTGGTCCCTTTTAGCTTCCATTACAATGTTCATTAGTTAGAGGTCGGGGTCAACTTGGTTGGAGCAAAAGGTTTTTTAAATGTGGAGTAAATATATTCAAATGCTGCAAATTTGCTTGTATATCCAGACACTTTCAGAGTAGTATAAACAAAAGTAACTATGATGTTGAAAGCTACATTAATTGCAAGTCTAACAATGTTATATATTTGCTTACTTGCAATTTATGTCCAGTGCAGTATGTGGGGCGAACAATTTGCCCTCTAAAATCAAGAATCAGGGAACATCTCAATCAAATTGAGAGGTTGTACAGAGTCAGCTATAGCTAAGCATGTTTTGGAGGTGCATTCAGGAAATGTGCCAGCATTTAGCTTTCAGGGGATTGAAAGAGTAAAACTCCCTTGGCGAGGTGGGAACATTTTATTCCAAATTAATATAAGAGAGGCCTATTGGATTTTCCAACCTAAGACCAGAATACCCGAGGGATTAAACTCTGAATGGGATGTGAGCCATATTTTTGAAGGGTTTTTCTTTAATAACGTTTACAGTATATTTGAGGATATTAGTATGTGGCTTCCTCCTATTTCATTTACTTTTTTATCCCATTCCAGTGTTGTTCTTGTCATTATTTTTTGTTAATTGGATAATTGTTATTTATCATTCATAATATTTATGACATTAAATATTGGTTGGGTTTAGAGCAACTGAATATGTGGGTCTCTATTTGTTATTATCTCAATAATATTCATGCCAAGTGTATTAATAGTAAATATAAAGGTATTTCGTTTGAAGATATGTCTGAGCATGCTGGGAGATGGAGTCTGTTTTTTATTTCGTTGCCATTGTTATGCCTAATATTGTTGTAGAGGAAGGAATTTTTGCCATGAGAGTGGTAGGAGTTTCTCCCTTCTATACCTTTGCAACAAAGTATGGTTTCTTTTATACATCATATTTTATTTTTCCAAATGGGGCTTTACTGGACTCATTTATCTTATAGTCACTCACTACAACTGGCATATCCTGGTTGATATGGCTGATTGATAGCTCAAAGGAGAAGGAGGTAACATTGTTGTTTTTAATCAATCACTAAAGGGACACCTAGTCCTCACTGAGGATCCAAAGAAAGGTGAGGTATCTACTGGAAACTATAGGTAACCAGTTAGTGGTAATAGTCTCCTTCACACTCATTCATTTCATCTCCGGTCTCAGGTTAATAATATGCCCTCAGGGCATTTCCTATGTTTACATAGGAATTGTTCAACGGAAGAAGATTTTGAAAGGGCATCTGTGGACCTGATGATCAGATTTCAAGCGAGAGGATATAAGGATGACTTAGTAAAAAAAAGCATACAATAATGTGAGGACTATGCTGAGAGAGGGGTTAATATTGGGGTCCAATCAGAAGGTTTGAGAGAGATAGGATTTGTGGCATATAATTTATTTTTTTAAACACTAAAAAACAAGAAATTTTTTTATGGGACATTAATGTCCCTTTTAAGAAAGATTTTTAGCCCACACAAATATAAACCCTACATATACTGCCACTGTATAAACGATATCTTCATTATATTGACAGTAGGAGAACAGAGCCTGAAAGAATTTCATTGCTCAATCTATTATTGTGCATATCTCCACAACTCCAGGTTCCACCCACTACATACTAAAAAAGCCATCATATACAGCCAGGCAACCAAGCACCACTGAATATATTTTGACAATGAGGACCAGAATAAGAACCTTAAATCTCTGTCTAAATCATTCAAAGAAAAGGGTTATAAGCCAAAGACCATTAACAGAACAATAAATTCTGCACATAGAACACCATGGGAACACCTGCAGCAATATAAGAAAAAAAACAAACATATGCATACCACTACTAGAAACATACAACCTGGTACTAGATGGTATGTGAAAAATAATCAAAGGTTTACAACCCATTATGAGTGATGATATAACATTAAAAGAAATATGCCCCAAACTTCTAATCCTCGCATGCCAGCAACTTAGAAGCCTTAACCCTTTGAATGCCAGAGGGGTATGGAATGCACTGCAGAGCAGTGCATTCTGTATCCCTCTAGCACTCAAAGGGTTAAACAAAAATAAATTAACATACAACTTTCCAATGACACTGATCCTACACTCACTGGGGCAAAGCCATCCTTACTAACTTTGCAAACACATAAATTAATCCAACACAGCCGCCAATGCCACAGGGACTTTCAAGATCATACAATCAGACTGCTGCACATCCAGGAATATAGTATATATGATTGAATGTAATTAGTGCCGCCAAGGATACTACATTAGGGAAATATGCCAAAAATTACTAAGCCCCACGAACAAACACAGACACAAAATAACAAATCACAATGAAGATAATTTATGTACTATAGCTGGACACCATTTTTCAAAACCAATCAATCACACAACAATCATACAATCAGGATCCTTAAAGATAATTTTTTAAAGCATTCAGTAAAGAAAAACATTTGAGCTAAGGATATTAGGGCTCGATTCAAATGTTGGCGTCACCAGAAAAAACTGGCGACGCTGCTTTTAACGTCAACTGAGCAATGCAAATGTTCTACTAGAAACAAGCGACGCCAGTTCTGAAACAGACGTCGCCCGTCGCCAGAACAGCAAGATCTCACCCATAGAGGATAATGTACAAGCGACGCCAAAAGCGATTCAAATGTTGGAGTTAGGGCTAACGCGAGTTAAATTGCAACATTTCACGCCAGAAATCTAACGCCTACTTTTTTTGGCGAATAGCACAGGAGGCAGTGTAAAAAAACCCACGTCTCCAGTTCTGAACAGCATTCTCTGTGCTTTTCCCTACCCAGCTACTAGGGGAACACAGAGATGGCTTTCAGCACCATAGACAGCTTTGAATGCCATAGGGATGTGTACTGCTCACCCCTGTGGCATTCAAAGGGTTACAATAAAGAAAACTAGTACACCAAGCACTACACAATGCCCCCTTCCACACCCCCCTTAATATGTCACATATATTGCATATATGGGACATACTAACCCCATCCACATCCACCTCATGGACTTCCATGTAGTGGACAAATCTGTCTTTTACTCCACAATCAACCCTTTGATTACCAGAGAGGTAGGAAACCATTGCATAGCATGTCTCCCAGCCCTCTGGTTCCCAAAGGGTTATTAGGCAAGGTATGCCTGTATGTGTGTGAGTGGGTGTGTTTCATACATTGTATAATTTAAATACTATCATGAAACGTAGATTGACTTAGATCCATTCATTTGTAATGCCCACCACCTGTGTCCCATTGCTATCATTATTTTTGCTCCACTCTCCTTCCAATGCAGAGTGAAGCAAACACACAAATAACAATGGGACACAGTAAGTAGGACATTATTAACCCCTTGAGTGCCAGAGTGGTATGCAACGCATTGCAAAGGCGTGCGCTGCATTCCACACTGGCACTCAAAGGGTTAAAATACAATTGAGGAAGCAGGCTGCACTCTGACTGCAGCGCTTCCCTTCATTCATAAAAGTGCCATTGCTACGGGTGGCTGTGAAGCCCGCAGCATAAGAAAAGGCTGGGGACAAGAGAGACATCGGAGGAAGCGGGTGGCAGGCTTGTATTTGCTGCCCGCTTCCTCCAATACCTCTCCTCTCACGTCGCCATTGTCCCCTGCCTGGCGTCGCCTATTCTACAATTCGCAGACGCGTTGGCACAATGCCAACGCGTGAGGAGAGGAGAGGTATTGGAGGAAGCGGGCACAAGGGAATACCCAAATAAAAAAAACATATGGCCAGCATCAGGTACCACTTTGTCAATGGCAATGAGGAGGAATAGTGCTTCAAATGTCCCATACACACATCCCCCCAAAAATGTGTAAAGTCAATATTACCAATCACCAGTGCAGAACATAGCAACATGGGAAAAGTGATGCATCCTGAGCTGGTGCACATGGGGCACCAACATCACATGACACCCTCATACCTCCCAAGTGTCCCTTCTTAGGAGGGACAGTCCCTCTTGGAGATCCAAATCCCTCTGTCCCTCTTTTCTACCCTTTTGTCCCACTTTTTCGGACATCAGAATGAGTGATGTGTATTACATTGGTCCACAGCAATAAAACATACATAAATGTGTTGTTAATTGTCAGTATATGTGTTTATCCAGTAATATGGGCAACTAAAATACTTTGTTCTTTTTCTAAATCATCCATCAGTTAAACAAAGAGGTGCAGATGGGTCAAGAAATAACTTAAATATTCTTGGCAATGCCTCACCTACCAGACGTGCCCCCAGAAACGCCACCTAAAACAGAAGTGTCCCTCTTTCGCCATTTGAAATGTTGGGAGGAATGCACCCTGGTTGGGAACCACCGCCCTACACAGACAAACCATAAGAATCAAGCAACCCAACAGGGACCAGGGGAACACAAAGCAGCACAACATAAGCCATCCAAAATCACCTCCGACCAACAGGGGTTAACACACAACACCACATGCACATCTGTCACTCCAACAACATGTCAAGCTCACCTATGTAACCTCAGCAGTCCATGGAGACAAAACACACACCTGGCAGGTACATACCACTTACAACACATTACACCACTAACCACACACCAGAAAATAATTACCTGGATAACACACACCTTACCATTAGTCCATCATAACCCACATGACTGTTCATGGACAACACACCATATATATATATATATATATATATATAAATATTTATATGAGAGAGAGAAAGAAAATATGATGGCAAAGGAATAGCATGACTGTTGTGTTCATAGTGCACCTTCAATCTTGTTTCCACCCTCTGCAGGCATCCAGGCCATGATTTAATATGGTCCAGAAGTTTGTTCCGGTGACATGTTTACTCCACATCCATGAGGATCATCTGTTTGTTAGTGTTGATATCAATAAAACATATGATCATATATAACTATCTATCTTGTGTCATTGATTACTTCTCCCTCTTCATGTTCTTTGAAAAGATGATAGTAATACATTGAATGTTTGAAAATCCATGCAGTAGAGTTTATCACCCTGAGTGAAACAAGTGATCTCCCACTGCTGACAGGTGTTGAATTCAAAAGTTGTTCCAACTCCAAGTTTACATTCATAGATTGAATATCCCAGTGGCCTGAAAGTGTCAAATGGCACTGTTACTACACCATCCAATGGACAGCTCCGGTCCCTGCACCATGGATCCCCATAGGATGATATAGTCACAGTGCCATTTGACACCTTCAGGCCACTGGGATATTTGTTATATGACTTCAAGTGTTGAGCTGGGATAACCCTGGAATGAAACACCTTTCAGCAGTGGTTGTTCCCTTTTTCAATCAGGGGGGTGAACCCAACTACATATGTTTTGACACATCCTAAGCATTACTATCCCCTTAATTGTGATCATGTGGTTGATCTGTTGAGATATCTAATGTGTTCATGTTGTTTAAGTTCAAGTCACATCATGGAACAACACCCTGATGTTGTTCGGCTTTCAGATGTCTGTGAGTTGAACTTGGACAAACATGTCTGATTGTGATGTGTGTGTTCACCCTGCTGTAAAAGCTTGTGACACCATTCATTGTGCATGAGTTGTGTTCAATGCATAGCTTTGCAATGCATTGGAGACAACTCATTACTTGACACCCATGTTAGATGTGCATGAGTTGTGTTCAATGCATAGCTTTGCAATGCATTGGAGACAACTCTGCCCCTCTAACTGTATCATCTGAATAAAACACAGACATTGATATGTTCTCAAGCAACAACTGCACATTTATTTTCTTTTTTTGGGGGGTGCTTTGGGCGGGGCTGCAGGGGTGGCTTCCTGCACTTGATGCCGTGAGGCTCTAGTGGTTCTGGGGGCTGGGGGTGCCACTGGTGGAGTGCTGGCAGGGGTTGAGGCACTGGAACTGGAGGCCTGGGCCTGGCGGATGGTCTCCAGCCTGTTACTCTCACGGAGCTCAGCAACCACCTGGTCAATTGAAGCTGTCACCCTGTTGGTGTGGGTGACCAGGTGGTTGCTGAGAGTAACGTGATGGGCCTCCAGTGCCCTCATGCTGTCCAGGAGGTGTGCCATATGTTGCTCAAGCCTGTTGAGTGAGCAGGCACACCTCCTGGCCACCCTGAGTTGCCTCCTTTGGAGTACCAGACACTCCTGATCCATCACCATGGTGTTGTCAGGAGTGTGTGGTGTGGAGGGGGAACGGGACAGTGGTGGGGATGCCCTCTGGCTGTCCTGTGGCTCCACCACAGGTGGTGGGGGAGATGGGGTGGACCCATGGGTCCGGATGTGGAGGGAGCATGGGGAGCCCATCACTGCATCCCCAGATGAGTGACCCCCTGGGGATGTCACAACTGCCATATGTGTGGCTAGCATGGTTTGTGGGGGTGTTGTGTGTTGGGGCGGGGATGGTGTGGTGACCACCACCAGGGCCTGTGGCCGTTGTGGCTGGCCAATGAGGCCAAAGTGCTCATAGTCCATTGGCCACTGGCTACTGTCCCGCGGCTGTGGCCTGGTGGCTGCCTGCAGTGGCCCATGCTGTGGCATCCCCACTATGTCTGGCATCCGGTGCCTCCCCATGGCTGTCGGCACATCCTGCAGGGGAGTGTACCGGTGCTGGACTGTGGGAGGTGGGGCCTGGGGGCCATGCTGTGGCCACTGCTGCTGCTGCGGCTGCTGGTGGGGTGAAGCCTGGGGGCCATGCTGT
Source organism: Rhinophrynus dorsalis (assembly GCA_037306005.1). Taxonomy (NCBI): domain Eukaryota; kingdom Metazoa; phylum Chordata; class Amphibia; order Anura; family Rhinophrynidae; genus Rhinophrynus; species Rhinophrynus dorsalis. The sequence continues at coordinate 266,563,542 of CM074720.1, read as the reverse complement.
GGCCACTGCTGCTGGTGGTGCGGTGGGCCTTGGGGGCCATGGTATGGCCACTGCTGCTGGTGGTGCGGTGGGCCTTGGGGGCCATGGTATGGCCACTGCTTCTGGTGGTGCGGTGGGCCTTGGGGGCCATGGTATGGCCACTGCTGCTGGTGGTGCGGTGGGCCTTGGGGGCCATGCTGGGGCCACTGCTGCTGCCACTGCTGCTGGTGTGGTGGTGGTGGTGGTGGTGCACTGGAGGTGCTGGCCTCCTCAGTGGAGGAACCTCCTGTGTCCTCTGCTCCTGCTGTCTGGTGTGCTGTGTGGGGAAATGACATGATGTAATCAGTGATGTGAACTATGACAGGAGTGCTGCAAGACTATTACACTGACACGCAAACCGTTGAGTGGCAGGATGGTATCCATTGCATTTCTTTGCAATGCATTGGTTACCATCCTAACACACTTTGCTAGGTTTGACGTGATCACATACATTGATTACAGTAACCTGCAGTGATGTGATTTGGTCATCATGTGTATCCTGAGCAATGGGGATGGCAAGGCATATACCTCCTTGCTATCCCCATTCATCAGGATCCATGTGGTGAGCAACACTGAACTATCACACCTTGAGTGACACAAACCCACTGCACATTCTACACCTAGGCCTCAACAGCAAACACACCAGGACCTCTAAACACAGCAATGCACCAGTGAGGACCTATGACTACAGAGGCCAATCAATCAGTAAATGATGTCGGCAGCAGGAATAACCACACCAAGCACGCCAACCAACATGATCTGTGGAACCCAGGAACCCAAACAGCTGGAGGACACACAAACACACCCCAGGACAGCTAAAATCCTAACACACAGCAAACAAGTGCATTGTTAGAATGTACTATTGGAGGTTGTTTCTACCTTTTCACATGTTTGTTATGCTATGGAGCCTAAGCACTGGTATGTCACGTGTTGTTTAGATCTCAGTGCACTGGCTCCACAGAACAACACAGGGATTTCAGGTGTGATGACACTGCAGTTGTCATGTACACATTGTCACCTCTTTCTGACATCCTAGTGAATGCCCCCCCCCCATCATGGTTGAGTCCTGTGGATCACATATGTCCTGCAGAGTGGGGATGGCGGGGAATGCCCCCTGGCCATCCCCACTCTGCAGGCTACATATGATGCAGAAAGCTGAACCTTGACTATTCCACTTAGACTAACTACCTACATGTACAACGTCTAGCCCTGACATGCAGTAACAATACAATAGGAAACACACCAAGTCCCCTCCTTGCTATTCTCCGGTAACCCATTGGGTGCCAAGGGACTAGCCAATGTATTGTCAACCAACGAATTACTTATCCCTGTGGCATTCAAGGGGTTGTGTGCTGACCTCTTTGTCACTATGTGTATGACATTGTGATACACATAACAGTTGGATCTGTGACTGACACATGACATTGTGCATTGTTTTTGTGCTGTGCATGATGTCGTTTTGGACAGCATAAAGGGGGTTCAACAGGGACTTGACCATTACCATTCAGGCTAGGTTGGTCATGTATTCTGTCCTTGTTTGACGTCCCTCCAAGCTGTGTGACTGAATTGTGTTGTGTAATGCTGTCCATGTGTCACTGTGTTGGCCTCTGCCTGGTGGGTGTCAGGATTGGTGTGATGTGTGTGTGGGTCTTGATGCACTTACCAGTGGACTGGAGGCTACTTTCATCCCCGGTGTCACTCCATCCAGGGATCCCACACACCATGATGGAGGAGATGGTCTGACGCACAGCCTCCTCCCACTGGCTGTATTCCACCCGCAGGGGAGGACCACCCCCTGTGCCAGCAGCGTGCAAGGCCTGCTCGCCCATCTTCTTCTTCACCTTCATAATGGTAGACAAAAATGGGAAAAGGGTTGAACTAGATGTATACAGGTCTTTTCTCAACATTGATTACTGTGTTGCTATGTTACTGTCTTACCTTAGCCTTGCAGTCTGCCCATCTTTTCTTCACAGAATCCAACGTCCGGCTGCGGCAGGACACTGCATTCACAGCAGCCACAACCTCCTTCCATGCTGCCTTCCTCTTTGCTGACAGGCCAGCTTTAGGCCCCTTGGGGAAGAGGTACCTATAGTGGGCAACCACAGCCTCACAGAGGACCAGGTTTTCCTCCTCTGTGTATTTGGGCTCTCTAAACCTCTCCTCCTCCTCACCCCCAGAGGTTGGTTGAGAGCCCTGGCTGTGGCTCCCCAGCCCTGCCTGCACTGGCCCTGTCTGTGTGTGGTGCAGGGGGACTACCCCTCGTCCCACTGTGTCTGCCCCTGCACTAGATGTGCCTGGTCTTGGGTGGCTGCCCCTCCGCCCCAGAGATCTCCCTCTCCCTCCCCTACCCTGACCAGGGTTGCCTCCCTGAATCTCCTCCTCCTCTCCTCCTACACTCCCCACCCCTCTCTTCTCTCCTCTCCTCTCCATCTCTCTCACCCACTCAAACCCAGGCACTCACTCAGGCCCTCACGCACTCACTCACTCACTCACTCTCTGTCACTCACTTGCACTCACAGACTCACACTGTCAAAATAAAGAAAAAAAGTGTGTGTTTGTTTTACAAAAAAAAATATGGGCTATGTGTATGTGTGTATGTGTGTTTGGATGCGTGTATTTGTATGTTCAAAAGTGTATTGTGTCGCTTTGTGTGCTGCCAAACTCTCCTTCTACCTGTCTGTGTGTGTGCGCCGCCTAAACTCCCTTTCTCTGAAAAACTAACCTCCGCTCCTTGGGTCCTGATATCTAGCTCTTGGGAACTCGATAACAGACAAAGGTGCGTAGGTGATTTTGGGTCTATTTATAGTTTATTCGACTCAACTTGATACTTTGGGGTGCTGTGATTGGCTGAGACTGGGTCACGTTGGACGTTTCGCGTGTTTGGTTTTTTTTTGGAGACGTTTCTCGCGTTTATCGTGTATTTGGCGTCGACGATGAGGTCAAATATTTGGCGACTCCAGTTTTGTAGTCTTCGTGTGTTTTGTAGGCCGTCGCTCGTTAACTCTTCTGGGTAACAAAGATTTGAATCTCACGTTACCTGGTCTTGCTTAACGAGCGAAGGCAGTTTTTTTCTTCACGTTGGTTTTAACGCCAACATTTGAATCGAGCCCTTAGTTCTCTTTAAAATGCATGAAACAGGACTCAATAGATATCTAGGATTCTTATCTCACTACCAGAAATTTCTATAACCAGTGTCTCCTTTGTAGTTTTACCATTCCCCTCATCTTCTCTTTACTCTATATCCACACCACTGCTCAGACACACTATATGTATTGCCCACTACAATTACATAGATATCACCTTTTCCACTCTCTCCAAGCTTCTCCTGCAAGCATCCTCGATTGTTATCTAACCTGGGAACTCTGCATTTTTTAAAAACAGTGTAATTGAACAGACATTGGAATTCAGTATTGCTTGACCTGAGGAAGAGAGTTAAAGGGATAGTAATATTTAAAATATAAAAAAATATATGTTGTAGGGTTTATCCCCCTGAGTAAAACAAGGGAACTCCTACTGCTGAAAGGTGTTTTATTCAAAAGTTATTACAGCTCAAAGTTGAATTTTTTAGGTGCAATATTACAGTGGCCTGAAAATTTACAAAGGCGCTGTTGCTACACCATTCTATAGACTGCTCTGGTCCTTAAACCATAAATCTCCACTGTAAATTTTCAGGCCACTGTGATATTGCACCTAAACAATTCACGTTTGAGCTGTTATAATTTTTTAATAAGACATCTCTCAGCAGTGGAAGTACCCTTGTTTTATTCGGGGACATAAACCCTACAACAAATATTTTTTTAAATCTTAAGTATTACTATCCCTTTAATCTCTTGAAATCTTGTTTTAAAATATAAACTGTTAATCCAAATAAAAAAGATATCACCAAATATCAATAGCATATCTTTGTATTACTAAAACGGGACTAAAACGGCTACCACAAATTAATTCATTTATTTTTGTATAGATGGCATTTTATATTCCCGTACGGTACAGTTTGTTTGCATTATATTTATTTACCTTTTCCTTTCTTCATAAGACCCAGTGGAAACCATAAAAGGAGGAAAAAAACAATTTGCTAACAAAAAAAAGGAAATTAGCAACATAATATGTTGGCAAAGTAAAGTTAATTAAGCATACAAAAAGTCCTTGTATAAACTGTTAGAAACGACTCTGAAACCCAAAATAAACATATGTTCAGTTTCCCAGAGATAACAATGATGGTAAGGAGGGATAGAGGACATAGAAACTAACCACATTGTTAAGAAAGCGAGACAGGATTACAGGTGCAGGAATGGGAAAAATGTCTCATCCAATAATAGTAACAACATCAGAACCATCAATGGACTACCAGGACAGCAGTACTCATAACTATGGCCCCCAAAACATAGCCCTCAATGTACCCCAATAAAGAGTTTCATATTTCAGTACAAGACATGGACCTATATAAATATTTTGCACTATTTTAATCTTGAAGAAATCCTGCTGTGATCTCTTTAGTATCCAAGCCAGATAAAGGGTATATATATATATATATATATATATATATATATATATATATATATATATATATAAATACACATAGATATATTTATTTAAAATATAGGTGTGTGAATATATATATATATATATATATATATATATATATATATATATATATATATACACACACACACTCTGGTGCAGGGGCAATGAGATTGCACTGGCCACACTCACATTCTGAATGTGGGTGTGGCCAGCACATCTGTGACGCCCCTCAAAATGTGGCATTCTATGCAGTTGCCTGCTCTGCCTAATAGAAAATCCAGACCCGCTCCTAAGCAATTTTGTATATTCCCCTACATTTCTACATTGAGGAAGTACTCTTTTCTTAAGTATGGGTAGCCATTAAAAACATTTTACTCTTGACTGTATATATTCTGCAAGTGCATAATATGAAGTAACATTCCAGAGAGCTTTCTGGCAGGTACTGTGCAAGCAGGGTTAGTTATACAATGTTGTGCTACCCCTGCCGTACAGAGTTTTCTGCTGTGGTAGTGAAGGAAGCCTTTTCTGCTGCAGGGAGTCCCACATTGTTTCACTGTCCTTGTGTTCACAGTTTCTGGTGGAAAGTTGTCTGGAAACATAAATTCAGTGAGCCCTGGGGCATAAAAGTTAACAAATAAAAAGGATGAAAAGTGAAAAGTATAAGAAAATTTCCTTTACATATACATTTGCAGACTTTGTAAAGTCAAAACAGGGGTTGACTGTCATTTTAATGCATGTATCATCTGTGATAGTTGCACCACCTAGTGGTTAAAATAGTGACTGATCAAGTACAATGCATAGTTTGATATTAATTCCAAATCCTTCTCAATAAACACTTTGCAGGCCAAGAGAAAAATGACAATGTTCAAGGACCAGCCCACAAATTAAAACAGGTATAAAATATCAAAATATTTTATCAATCATCAATAACACTATTTTTAAAATGTTAAATGCATTACAGTCAATTATATAATGTAACTATCTAATAAACTATAGCTCATTAACTTCTGGACATGCAAAATTATTCTGATATATATATATATATATATATATATATATATATATATATATACACACACACACACACACACAAAAAAAAAAAAAAAGCAGCAGAAGAATGCCATTTTTAGAAAATGATGGATGGATAGATAGATAGATAGATAGATAGATAGATAGACAGATAGCTATAATAACTGTATGGGCTGTACGGAAAAAGAAAGATAAGCAATCATAGAGTAAATTAACTGCGCCATAGGGGACAAATAAAAAGCAACCTCCAAATCCTCAGCCCTTAAAGTGCCAAGCTCATACTCGGTATGGTTCAACTGGCTGTGTCAAGCCTGCACCAGGTAAATGGTTGTACTTTCTCCCCTTGAAGGTTCTTTAATTTTTACTTTTTTGTAAACAGACCATGCTGGAAGGGACAACAGGACCCTCTTGAGGCCTTATACCGGTACTGATCACTTACATCCTATATAATAATTCGCTAAGATGTTTGTCAGAAGCCGTCATGCGCAGTAGAGACTGCCCAAACGCACAGAATGCTGGGAGTTCTGTGCTGGAAGCATTCTGTGCTTTTGGGCAGTCTATACAGTGCACGATTGCGTCAGCGGCAGGACGCAGAGCAAGACCTGCTTCTTAACCCTTTGAGTGCCAGCCCAAACGCACAGAATGCTGGGAGTTCTGTACTGGGAGCATTCTGTGCTTCCAGGCAGTTTTTACAGTGCAGGACTGGCCTCTTAACCCTTTGAGTGCCAGAGGGATACGCAACGCATTGCAAACGCAACTTGAACACTCTAAACCACAAGTGGTGGCCATCCCCGCTCCCTCCCCGGCGCCAGTGGCCCAGACCTCTTCTGATGCAGGCATGATCAGAGGGTTGTCTGGTTCTGCTCAGCTCCCACAGTGGTATGGTGGGGACCCAGATTCTTGCAGTGGTTTCCTTAATCAACTCAGCATATACTTTGAGATGGTTCCGCATGCCTTCCCTTCTGAGCGCAGTAAAGTTGGGTTTCTGATTTCCCTCCTTACTGGCAGGGCGTTCACCTGGGCTAACCCACTATTGGAGACGGACAAACTCATTGTGTATAACTTTACGAAGTTTGTGGACTCCTTCAGGAAAATTTTTGATAGGCCAGGCCACATGGCCTCGGTTTAAAAAAAACTAATGACCATTCACTAGGGCGCAGGTATGGTGGAGGACTACTCAATTGAATTTCGCAAGCAGGCTGCGGAAGTAGGCTGGAATGATGAAGCCTTGATAGCAGCCTTTTCGCAGGGGCTATGTGACACCTTGAAGGATGAAATCCCAGGGGACAATTTACCTAAAGATTAGGATTAATTGATTTTGTTTTGTATCCTGATTGACACCAGAATCAGGGAGAGACTCTCATTTAGGGAAAGCTTGCGGAGGTCCTCAGGCAGAGTGTCTTCTCGTTGTTCTGGCCCACCCTATCCTCCCTCGCCTCCCATGCCTCCTGGGGTTGTCTCAGTCGGTAGTGAACCTATGCAAGTGGATGCCATAATCAGGGGGAGACCGCCATTTCGGGAGCGCCTGCGGAGGCCTCCGGGCAGTGTTTCTCCTCATCAGTCTGACCCTATCCTGCCTTGCCTCCCACACCTCCAGGACTGGTCTCTGAGGGTAATGAACCCAGGCAGGTGGGTGTTACCCGGCTTTCGAAGGAGGAGAGGGCCTGTCCAGTCCATCCTAGCCGGGGACAAATGTTTTGAATAAGCCCATGTTGAAGACCTGTATTTTCTGGGCAGATAAGTCCGTTTCAGTTTCAGCGTTACTGGATACTGGGGCCTCTGGCTGTTTTATTGATGCAGAATTTGCAGCCAGTAATAGTATTTCCTTACTGCCTCTTACTTCTCCTCTGGCCGTAGAAGCCATTGATGGGCGAACCTTGCAGCCCTCACACATTACTTATGAGATTGCCTTGCTAATCCTGAGGGTGGGAGCCCTCCACACTGAAACCCTGAAATTGCAGGTAATTAATTCTCCTCATTATGCCATCGTCCTGGGGTTTCCTTGGGTGCAGAAGCATAACCCCAGGATGGATTGGCACATGTGTGACATTCTGTCTTGTTCTCCACAGTGTACTAAGTCTTGTCTGTCTTGTCCTATAAAACTCACCCACGCTATTGCTCCACTCCTTCCAGAGGAGTATGATTCATTTAAGGACGTCTTTAGCGAAAGTAAGGCCGGTACCTTACCACCACATAGACTGTATGACTGCTTTTTGGAGCTTTTGCTTGGTACCACGCCCCCCAGGGGCCATAACTATCCCTTATCTATAGTGGAAAATAAGGTAATGGAGGAGTATGTTTCTGATGTACTGGCCAGAGGCATCATTCGTAAATCCACATCCCCTGCTAGAGCTGGATTTTTTTTTTGTCAAGAAGAAGGAAGGAGAGTTACGTCCGTGCATTGACTATCGTGGCCTAAACAAACGGTTGGTCAAAAATGCATATCCTATACCTTTGATTATCGAACTCTTTGACCGCGTCGAAGGGTCTAAAATATTCATGAAACTTGATCTAAGAGCTGCTTACAACTTGGAGCGAATAAAAAAAGGGCATGAGTGGAAGACAGCTTTTAATACCCGTAGTGGGCACTATGAATACTTGGTCATGCCTTTCAGTCTGTGCAATGCCCCGGCTGTCTTCCAGGAGTTCATCAACGATGTCTTAAGAGAACTCCTACAAAGTTGCTTAGTTGTTTATTTAGATGACATTCTCATTCACTCTCCAATGCTAGAAATCAATCGCTCTGATGTATCCAAGGTTTTGAGCCTATTACGTGAGAACAACTTGTTCTGCAAGCTGGAGAAGTGTGAATTTCATAAGCCCCAAGTAACGTTTCTGGGGTATGTCATTTCCGCTTCCGGGTTCGCCATGGACCCTCAAAAGTTGTCTGCAGTACTTGAATGGCCTTGTCCTATGGGACTCAAAGCGATCCAAAGATTTTTGGGATTCATAAATTATTACAGAAAATTCATAAGAAACGTCTCTACTATTGTCAAACCTCTAACTGACATGACTTGTAAAAGGGCCAAGACCTCTGAATGGTCCCAAACAACTATCTTGTCTTTTGAAAAACTGAAGGCAGCTTTTGCTGCAGCCCCGAAATTAGCGCATCCCAATCCTTCCCTGCCCTTTACCCTGGAGGTTGACGAATACGAGATTGGAGTGGGCGCCCTATTATCACATAGTTCTGCTCCTGGGGAGGTCTTGCGCCCTTGTGGATATTTCTCCAGAAAACTGTCCAAAGCAGAGATGGTATATCAAATTGGGGACAGAGAGTTACTGGCAATTGTCCTGGCCCTGAAGGAATGGAGGCACCTATTGGAGGGCACTAAGACTCCTATCTTAATCTTGACTGACCACAAGAACCTCATTTATCTTTCCGAGGCCAAGCACTTGTCTTCCGGGCAGGCCAGATGGTCCTTGCTCCTTTCCCATTTTAATTTTGTGGTCTCATATCTTCCTGTCTCAAAAAATGTTAAGGCAGACACCTTGTCTCACCAGTTTTGCTTGCCCTCCAGGGAGGAGGTTCCACTCTCCCCGATCATTCCGGCTGATCGTATCCTTGCTACTATATGAACCTGTATTACTTCTCCTCTGGGAGAAGAGATTTTGGCTGCTTCAGCACCAGCTGACAAACCTGATGGCCGTTGTTTCATTCCGGCACAGTTGCGCATTAAGCTGTTGGAGACCTATAATGCCTCAAAAATTGTTGGCCACATTGGTCGTGACCAATTGATTTGGTCCTTGTCTCGAGTATTCTGGTGGCCTAGTCTCTGGTCTAATTGTGCTGCCTTCACTGCTGCCTGAACAACATGTGCTCAAAATAAGTCACCTAGACACCTGCCAGTGGGCTTGCTCCAGCCAGTGGCCAACGGGGAACATTCTTGGTCACATCGATCTATCGATTTTATGGTCGACCTCCCTCGCTCCATGGGCTGTACAGTCATATTGGTGATTGCGGACAAATTTTCAAAGATGGCTCACTTCATGCCACTTAAGGGCTTACCATCTGCACAGGAATTGGCGATGGTTTTTGCTAGGGAGGTTTTCAAACTCCATGGCATACCCAAAGTAATTGTGTCCGAAAGAGGAAGCCAATTTGTGTCCCGCTTCTGGAGGTGTTTTTCAATTGAGAATTCAATTGACATTCTCCTCTGTGTACCACCCGCATTCTAACGGTGCGACAGAATGGTCTAACCAAGCCTTAGAACAGTTCCTCCGTTGCTATATCACTAACCACCATGATAATTGGGCTACCCTGTTACCTTGGGCGGAGTTTGCCAGGAATTGTGCTGTTAACTCGTTTACTCAGAGTTCCCCGTTCTTGGTCAACTATGGGTTCCAACCCTTGGTTCTTCCTGAGACCTTCCAAGCACAAGTGATTCCAGCTCTAGCCGAGCATTTGCACTCTGTTCCTCTTGGGTTCAGGTACAGCATACCCTACATGGTTCCGTACAGCAACAAAAAAGGCAGGCTGACCGTAGGCGACTGCCGGCACCTACCTTCCAGGTAGGAGACAGAGTGTGGTTGTCTTCCCGTAACTTGCACCTACAGGTTCCTTGTAACAAATTGGCTCCTCGATTCATTGGTGTTTCCATGTGTTGTGCAAAATTAACCCGGTGGCTTATGCATTGGAGCTCCCTGCCAATATGCGCATTCATAATGTCTTTCATGTTTCTCTGTTAAAGCCCTTGGTCTGCAACTGGTATACCTCTGCTCCTGTCCATCCTGCTCCCATGAGAGTTGCAGATCACGAGGAGTATGAAGTTCAAAATATTCTGGACTCCTGTTTGGTTTGAGGGAGCCTACAGTACTTTATTCATTGGAAAGGATACGGTCTAGTGGAGCGCTCCTGGGTTCCAGCTGGCGATGTACACACTCCTGTTTTAGTGTGCAGATTTCATGCGCGATTTCCTGACAAACCCCGGCCAGCTCCGAGGAGGAGGGGCCTTTATGGGGGGGGACTGTTACAGTACCTAGCATCCAGTGTCGTGCTCCAGGTGCCGCTGGATAAGGAGCCTCCTGGCAAATGGTGCAGCAGCGTGCTGGAGTCTTTCTGGGCGCCGGGTCTGGGCACACTGGGGGAACTATGTGTCGCCCGTGTCCTCGGGCAGGATGGTGGTACCACGACAACGGTCGCTGAGGCGACGCGGGATTTGGGTGCATCTCTAAGATGAATCAATTATAGGCAATGGTCGCTTGAATGACACAGGGCATATAGGTGCGTCAATTAAGGGCGCGAAGCACCAGAATGTCGCAGACCTTGCTTTATGCCTTACATTCCTATTGCTTCTCCCTTCTATTTCCTGCCAAGGAGGGCAGACTGGAGTCTATACCAGTTGCCCTTGCGTTGTTGTTCAAAGCAGTTCTCTTACCTTGGGCTCTGTGTATGACCTGGCTTGTCTTCCATCCAATCTGGTGCTGAGCTGTGGCTCTGTCTGACTATTCCTTTGTCTTATCTTTATAGTGGACACCCAGTCGGGTGCAGACCTGTAGCTCTGACTGACTACCTGAACTGTGAATGACCTGGCTTGTCTGACTACCCTCTCTGGTGCTGACCTGTGGCTTTGTCTGACTAATCTTTTGATTTTCCCCTGTACCCAGCAGACACCCTATCTGGTGCAGGCCTGGGGCTCTGGAAGACTAGCTTTGATACTGACTGCAGGTGTGAGTCAAGTATCGCTTCCATATACTGACTGCAGGCGTGAGTCAGAGATACGTTCCATTCTGACTGCAGGCGTGAGTCAGATTTTTTTGCTATCTCGGATCAAGACTTCGAGTTTCGGTACCTGTTCCAGCTCCTGGTCCCAGCAGAGACTACCAGTGGCTTCAGCCTAGTCTCTAGTAGAGTGGTCCTCCGCAGCAGTTTACGATTTCTGGCAACCTTTCTCAAGATGTCTTCGAAGTGTACAGTGTTCCCCTAATATACCCTTAGTGCAACGAGGGCACCCAAGCCGGCGTCCTCGTGTTTCTGTGACGTCACCCATAACATTCTAAGTGGTCAATGGTTTATAATTATTAACTTATAGTCAGTTTATTTACATAAAAATAAAACAACTACTCTAATCTAAACATATAAGCAGAGAACAAATAATATTTTAATGTATTGTACAGAACACACTATGCGGCATGTCTAGTTATTAGGAAACGACCACTAAGACCCCGGTACCCGGGTCCAGAGCCTCCATTATCATTGTTTATAAACTGTATCCTCTAATTGGATTCCATGATTAGGTATATACAGCAATAACAAATAATAGAGGATCAACCGTGTTAACAGTCAGTGGTCAGTAGATCGTATCGAACAGATACTCGATGCAGGAATTATCCGGACATCTGATCTCTGTACTGGTTATATGATAGTTTGTCTCCCTTAACCGTTACCCACTGTATACCTAAATCATCATAGTGACAACAAGAATAAAAAAAAATAAAAAACGAAAAAAGGTTACCTCAGGCAGTTGTAGACCACTTCTTAACACTAACCCTCTGATAATGGAAGAGTATGACATTGATACAAAATAGTGGTTCATATTGTAGTGCTGACCCTGTCAGCGTATTTGAATGTGATTCTGTATGTCAAATTCCACCCCAAATTGTGTCGTATCAGGTCTATTCGTCTGTTGGAGAGGTATCTATCTAGAATGCACAAGACACACATTAAAGGTTATTATAGGCAGCAATGAATTTGATCTTGGATGGCCTGCTTTCCGCAGTCATTCGTTAAACACAATGTCTCGTAACGTATCAAAATAGGTTAGACTCATTCCTTTATCCCTTAATGGGTCATGAATACCATAGGGTCCTTTATTTTCTGTAGTCTTCAGATCAAAACTTGAGTTGTACTGTAACTGACTGTAAGTTTATAATTATAAACCATTGATCACTTAGAATGTTACGGATGACGTCACAGAAACACGAGGACGCCGGTTTGGGCGCCCTCATTGCATTAAGGGTTGTGACGGAACTGTGGCGACTATGGGAGATATTGGTGTGTTAGAGACTATTTCTACCCAAAAGACAAACAACCATAGACTGAGCTTAGCCATAGTTGCTTCCAATACATTTCTGGAGTGCAGAGATGGTGCGGGTTGGGCTTTGCTTCCACTCTACTCCAGGTCTGTGCTAAGGAATGTTAATTGATTCCTGCTGTGCTTCCTTGACCAATCAGAGGAGGTTATTGATAAGCCAGTTAAGAATGTATGATTTCAAGTCTTAATCTGCATTCTTATCCTGATAAGGATGCTGATGACTGATTGGTCAAGCATAGAAACACTGTCCCAAGTATTCATTTGCATGCTGATCTAGATAAGAGTCTCTGTAGTGTATATAAGCTGTGTGTTTGAGTCAATAAAAGAGAGTTCTTCCCTTCATCAAGTCTCGGCTGATGTTTGGGAACAGGAGGGTCAGTTTACTATTGGAGTGTTATTCTGAGGGAGAAAGGAACTATAAAAGAGGTATCCAGCTTATGATACAAGGCGTCACGTTACAACTGGCGGCAAGCGGCGGGATTTGGCTTATCCCAAGGAACTGAAACTGAGACCAGCATCCAGGGGGAGATATAGTCGCTGGCTTGACCCCGGTCTCAGCAACAAAGCGGGCAGTGGATGGAGCAGTGCTACGACCGACTGAAACGTAGCACTCTAAAAGACTTGCTGGAAGCAAGGGGACGAGTGGCAAGTAACAAGCCAAAATCCGTTTTGATAACAGAACTGATGGAATCGGACCAAGCCAGCACCGCATCCCCCGCAAGCATGGAGGAGACCGAGTTCCAGAAAGATGTAAAATGGCAAATTGCGCTACTGGGACCAAATCCAGCACCAGAATTGGTCGTTCAAATCATGGCCCAAGCTACAGAGGCGCTCAAATTCCGGGCTTCGGGGCTTGTGGGGGAGACAGCATCCGTTACCGGTTCAATAATCGGGAACCATCGGAAGCTACCCTATGCAGCATTTAAAGCATTCGTGGATGGGGAGGATGACACTGACGATTTTTTGGAGGACTTTGAAAGGCAATGTGGCATCCAAGGACTAGAGCCTGAGGACTGGCCCTTTCCGGGCTATACCCCAGCATGACCTAGCCTGTTATGAAAGAGTAAAGGAAGCCTTGCTAGCCCGCTACGCCGTAACCCCAGAAGCTTACCTCAGGAAATTGAGGGGTATGCGGAAAGGAGCTAAAGATTCACATGTGGAGTGGGTTTATCGGATGCACCGGGCTGCCTCCAACTGGTTGAAAGGGTGCCAACCAAAAACCTTGGAAGATGTTCTGCAAATATTGTTGCTGGAACAATTTTTTGACATGGCAACGGCAGAGGTGAAAGAGTGGGTAAGGGATAGAAAACCCATGACAGTGGAAGAGGCTTCCAGGCTGGCGGATGAATTTATGGATGGCAGAAGACCAGAGCCAGCTGCACTCAAAGTGGCTTTTATTCCAAGACCAATAAACCAGACCACATCAGGGAGTACGCAGTCTCGAGCAGTGCCCCAGGGGCCGGGACACAGCCGGCCGGTCAACAGCAGGCCGACAGGAGTGACTTGCTTCAACTGCAACCAAGTAGGACACTACCAGAGTAATTGTCCCAAACCTGCCCGAGGCACTGGAGCTAGAGGCGCTGTCCACTGTTTACAGCAGGATACCCTGCTGGGGGAAGAGGAGTTGGGGTTGGTGCTACATGAAGTAAATCCCTTGCAAGCAGCCAGGGATAACCAGGCACATCACCGACAACTTGTGCAAATTAACGGCCAGTCTGCTAGGGGTTTGCGAGACACTGGGGCTACCCTGACATTGATTCAACCGTACCGAGTCAGGAATACAGACTGCACGGGGTGAACCGTGGCCGTCAGGGTGGCTGGGGGTGCTATCCACAAGTTGCCTACAGCCCGAGTGCACTTGGATTGGGGAGCAGATTCCGGCTATGTAGAGGTGGGAGTCATGCAGGAGCTACCAGCTGAGGTACTGCTGGGAAATGATTTGGGGGACCTGACGTCCCAGTTTGGTCCCGGCATCGAGGAAGCCGCTCACCCAGTGACCACCCGCTTACAAAGTCGAAGGACTGATCCCTCTCACAGTGAAGAACCACAGGTGAGAACACCATCCCCTAGCCAGACAATTCCAGTCCCTCTAGCCTGGGGTAACTCTGAGGACTTTAAGGTGGAACAGCTAGCAGACCCGACATTAGAGGGGTACAGGAAGAGGGCAGACACTCCGAATGAGGGAGAAGGGGGTGAAGCCATTGAATGGCATCATGGATTAATCTACCAAGTATCCGGAGAAGAGGGGCCAGGTTTGGCACAGGTTCCCCGCCGGCAGTTAGTTGTTCCCCAAAAATACCGCAGGGAATTACTTCACCTCAGCCATGATATTCCCCTGGCAGGCCATTTAGGTTTACGGAAAACAGGGCACCGATTAACGCAAACGTTCCTCTGGCCTGGAATCTCCAAAGATGTACGAGAGTTTTGCAGGACCTGTGAGGTGTGTCAGAGAGTAGGGAAAAGGGGGGATTGGGCCCCGGCCAAACTGCTCTCGCTCCCTATAATTGAGGAACCATTCCATAGGGTAGCGGTAGATCTGGTAGGGCCCTTAAGTAAACCCAGCCCCTCTGGCAAAAACTTCATCCTCACCATAGTAGACTATGCGACAAGGTACCCGGAGGCGGTGGCGCTAGCCAACACTAATGCAGAAACTGTGGCTGAGGCTCTAATGAAAGTATTCTCCTGAGTAGGGTTCCCTAGAGAGATTTTGTCAGACAGAGGAGCCCAATTAACAGCGGTGGTTACCCAGCAGCTTTGGCGCCTATGTGGAATAAAGCCACTGTTTAATTCCCCCTATCACCCACAAACAAATGGTCTCTTGTGAACGTTTTAACGGCACGCTCAAGCAGATGATCAAGACCTTCACAGAAACCTATAATAACTGGGAAAAGTTTTTACCCCATCTACTATTTGCGTACCGAAAGGTACCCCAAGAATCCACCGGTTTTTCCCCCTTCTAATTGCTATATGGCCGGCGCGTCCGGGGCCCGCTAGACTTGATCAGGGAGCATTGGGAGGGAGATGTAGGAGCCGACGGGTTGCCTATTGTATCCTATGTCTTGGAGCTGAGGGACAGGCTGCAACAACTCACGGCATTCGTCTGTGAGAATTTGCAGACAGCCCAAAGGTGCCAACAACATTGATATGATCGAGGTGCCCGAGACCGGGTCTTCCAGATTGACCAAAAGGTGTTAGTCTTGAAGCCAACCCGGCAAGATAAACTCCAAGCTGCATGATACTACCTACGTGGTGGCCCGGTGGGCCGTGGTGGCCCGGTGCTCAGATGAAAGGGTCAAGCGGACTTTTCATGTGAATATGCTTAAGTAGTTAAGGGAGAGACCCGAGGAAGTGGCGGCCATATGTGCGCCAGCCACTGAGGACAGTGAGAATATTCCCCTCCCAGACTTATTGAATAGTACCCCCAGCACACTACAGCAAGTGGTTTAGGGGATAAACTCACAGAACCCCAGAAAACTCAGGTGACCCAGTTGCTACAGGAAAGAAGCGATATGCTGTCTGCCACACCGGGATATACAACCTTAGTGGTCCACAAGGTGAAAACACCTGGTCAGGAACCCCTGTGGCAAAGACCGTATCGTATTCCTGAGGCAGTTAGGGAACACCTGAAGCCAAAGCTAAGGGAAATGTTGGCCTTAGGGGTGATAGAACCATCACAGAGTCCGTGGGCTTCACCGGTGGTCCTGGTGCCGAAACGAGACGGCACCACATGCTTCTGCGTGGATTATCGTAAGCTCAACGACAGGACTACCACAGACGCTTACCCTATGCCCCGGGTAGACGAGCTCTTAGATATGATCGTGGGAGGGAGCTATCTGTCCACACTGGACCTGTGCAAGGGGTATTGGCAGATCCCCCTGGACCAGGAGGCCATCCCAGAATCGGCCTTTGTCACCCCATTCGGCTTGTACCAGTTTAAGGTCATGCCGTTTGGGATGAAAAATGCCCCCGCCATGTTTCAGCGGATGGCTGACCGACTCCTGGAGGGTCTGCAGGACTTTGCGTGTGCGTATCTGGATGACATAGCCATATTGAGTCGCACATGGGAAGATCACCTCGGGCACTTGTCTGCAGTGTTGGACCGGATTAGGGAAGCGGGACTGACCTTACAGGCTGACAAGTGTAACCTCGGCATGGCCGAGGTGCAGTACGTAGGACACCGGGTGGGTTCAGGGAAACAACGACTCGAGCCCGCCAAGGTAGAGGCCATAGCCAAGTGGCCCCAACTCTGAACCAAGACTCAAGTTCTGGCATTTTTAGGGACGGCAGGGTACTATCGGAGGTTTGTACCCGACTATAGTGCCATCGCCAAACCACTAACCGACTTAACCAAGAAACACCTCCCCAGAGAAGTATGGTGGTCCCCAGACTGTGAGAAGGCTTTTGAGCAACTAAAGCAAGCGCTAAGCGCCGCTCCCATATTGGCTGCACCTGACTCATCTAAACGTTTCCTTGTACACACAGATGCCTCAATGTTCGGGCTGGGAGCTGTTCTAAGCCATGTGGGAGACGACGGACACGAAC
Organism: Rhinophrynus dorsalis; assembly: GCA_037306005.1. Taxonomy (NCBI): domain Eukaryota; kingdom Metazoa; phylum Chordata; class Amphibia; order Anura; family Rhinophrynidae; genus Rhinophrynus; species Rhinophrynus dorsalis. Next base: position 266,546,398 of record CM074720.1, on the reverse strand, counting down.
ACCCGGTGGCCTACCTAAGCCGGAAACTGTTGCCTAGGGAGGTCAGCTACGCCACCATTGAAAAGGAGTGCTTGGCATTGGTATGGGCGCTGAAAAAACTCCAACCCTACTTGTACGGTAGACAGTTTACATTAATCACGGATCATAACCCGCTGGTTTGGCTAAACCGGGTAGCTGGAGACAATCCATGACTTCTACGCTGGAGCTTAGCCCTCCAGCCCTACAATTTTTCCCTGCAATATCGTCCAGGAAAACAAAACCACAACGCCGACGGCTTATCCAGACAAACGGATATGGAACCACAGGCAGAAAACCCCGGACATCCCTAAATTACACCCGACTGGGTCTAATCGGGTATGCCTGACATGGATACAAGGGGGAGATATGTGACGGAACTGTGGCGACTATGGGAGATATTGGTGTGTTAGAGACTATTTCTACCCAAAAGACAAACAACCATAGACTGAGCTTAGCCATAGTTGCTTCCAATACATTTCTGGAGTGCAGAGGTGGTGGGGGTTGGGCTTTGCTTCCACTCTACTCCAGGTCTGTGCTAAGGAATGTTAATTGATTCCTGCTGTGCTTCCTTGACCAATCAGAGGAGGTTATTGATGAGCCAGTTAAGAATGTATGATTTCAAGTCTTAATCTGCATTCTTATCCTGATAAGGATGCTGGTGACTGATTGGTCAAGCATAGAAACACTGTCCCAAGTATTCATTTGCATGCTGATCTAGATAAGAGTCTCTGTAGTGTATATAAGCTAGACATGTGCGAATTCATTCGGAGACATTCGGATTTCGTCGAAAATGGGGTCATTCGGAGACATTTGGCCAATCCGAAACTCAAGGGTCATTCGGAAAAAATGATCCGACTCCGAACAGCCCAGGTCCGAAATTCGTCGAAACTTTCGGAAGTTTCGGCAATCGACACATTTCCAAAAGTTTTGACTACTTTTGACCAGGACATTTTGTACTTCCTGTGCGCGCTCAATTACTTTCCCTCCATAATTTTCCCTCCATGTCTCTAGTCCAATTCCATTCTCTGTTTCATGCACTACTTCCCTCTTTTGTCTGTATTCGAATAGCCTTCTTCGTTTCATGATGGGGGTTGGACTAATGACACAGTCACACAGACAGACTGCCTGCATTTCCTCATTGGGTTGTTGGAGCTCAGAGAGAGAAGAGATTAGAGAGTGTACAGTTGTTGTGTAGGCAGGCAGGTAGCATTAGGCTAGGCATAGGTAGGCAGCCAGCATTAGTTCCAGTTATTGCCACTGCAAGAGCAAGTAATATTTGTTCCTGTGCAAAATATAAAAAAATATTAGGTATTTGTTCGAATACAGGGCCGGCCCTTACATGGGTCCCAGTGGGTCCATGGACCCAGGCGGCAATTTGCCATCCCATAGCATGTTTATTTTGTGCTCTTCCGCCATTTCTGTGTTGCAGGGTGTCCCATCAGTGTGACTGTCAGCAGCCGGGCAGCCCTATGCTCACTCAGTGGCGATGCCTGTTGGCTGCTTCAGTGACGTGAATTATGTGATAGTGAAACATTATGCCTATTTTGTATTGTTTATCGCCCACCTAAAGTCAAGACTTGAGTAAATAGGTCTACCATCCCAGATTTGCTAGAGAGGTTTTACAAATACAGGAGGGTGCCCCCTGTACAAAATGAGTCTAAACATTTGGGATCCCTAGTATGAGTGCACAACAGTGCATGATGTGTCCTGAACAGGATTGCTGTGAGGTGTCTCCACCCAGAAGGTGCTGGCCGGGCTGAGCTTCAACATTGCGACAAGTGACCAACTAAGAGCACCGTGCCGTGCAGCCATAGCATCACCCCCTCCTACTCTCTGGGTCCCGCTGACTGGCAATAACAGGTGAGTCACTAAGAGATCTGAAGCCTTTCTGGAAGTCCTTTCACTTGGAAAGGGGCTAGGTATTACTTGGGGGAGTTGCCTCGTGTGTAAATAATTTCTAGGTGGGAGATGAATGTGCATCACTTATGTGTTTCCTAACAGTAGTTAGAATACAACTCCCATCATCCCCTGATTATGACATTGGGAAATGCCCAACAATTACCGTAGAGCCCTGTATTGCACACTCACGGAAAACGGTGATATTGCTATACTAAGACAATGCTGTGGACCCCTCTTCAGTATAGATGTCAAGCATTTTTTTTATTTCTCTCCTGTGTTGCAGTTTGTTCACAACAGAATGTCTCAATTTTTCTTTTTAACCCTTTGAATGCCAGAGTGGTATGCAACGTATTGCTTTGCAATGCATTGCGTAACCACTCTGGCACTCAAAGGGTTAACACATTACATCTATCACATTACAATCATTGATGTTTATTCTTGATGTAGTATGAAACTCTACAATGTATATACACATAGAGTTATCTGATATGAGGGGAAATCAGGATAGGAAAACGAGAGAGAGGAATTTGGGTACTAAAGAGGGACAGTAGGGTAGGAGGCTGGTACCAGAAAATGAAACCTTAATCTTTAACCATGTTCTAACATAGAATGTTACATGTAGTTTGTCCATATTCGAGTCGACCACTTATGTTGAGTAGGATGTGACAGGCATGGGTTTTCGATGTCGAGCATATGCTAAATTGAATAACAGGCATGAGGTTTCGATGTTCGAACATATGCTAGATTGAAGGACAGGCATGGGGTTTCGATGTTCGAACATGCTAAACTGAATGACAGGCATGGGGTTTCGATGTTCGAACATGCTAAATTGAATGACAGGCATGGGTTTTCGATGTTCGACGTTTGCATTGTGACTGGCATCCCATGCTAGAGTAGAGGCATGCACAGACTTTGAATGTATGACAATGTCCGTTTTTGGGATGGATCTTTTTCTAAATGCACACCCTATCTGCAAATAATGATAGCAGCGTGCACGGAGGCGCACTGCTATAATTTAACCCATGTTAAATTCGGCCGAATAATTTGGAATGGATCAGAATTTCGTCCGAATCGAATAGGCCCGGTCCGAAATTAGGATCATCCGAATTAGAAAAAAAAAAATTCGTCCGAATTCGAATTTTACCGAAAATTTTGCCCGTGCACAAGTCTAATATAAGCTGTGTGTTTGAGTCAATAAAAGAGAGTTCTTCCCTTCATCAAGTCTCGGCTGATGTTTGGGAACAGGAGGGTCAGTTTACTATTGGAGTGTTATTCTGAGGGAGAAAGGAACTATAAAAGAGGTATCCAGCTTATGATACAAGGCGTCACGTTACAAGGGTATATTAGGGGAACACTGTACACTTCAAAGACATCTTGAGAAAGGCTGCTCCAATGCAACCGAAACGTTGATCATTAAAACTGCCGATTTTTTGAAACCATATCGAAGTCCTGTGAGTGCTGCAGGAGGATGCAGAATTAAAGTGACAGTGAGCCCCTTTTTGACTTTACATATGCTGCAAGTGCATACATCAGGTTTCCTATATTTATTTATTTTATTTTTATTCATCCATATTTTTTTTTTCATATTTGTATTCCTGACAGTGAGAGCCCCAAATATCTTTTTTCCAGAGAGTTTTCTTTCAGGGAATATGAAAGCAGGGATATTAATACAATTTTGCACTATAATTGAAATACTGTATGCTGTAGGTAGGCAGGCTTTTCTGCTGCAGGGGTAGTACAGAAATCTCTGTAAAGAGAAATAATAATAATAATTATAATCAAATAATAATAATAACTATAATGCAAAGTATAAGCAAGCTGTCTTTACATATTCACATACAAAGTATCTAAAGTCAAAAGTCAAAAGGAAGTTATTGCATACTTTTTAATTTTAAGAGACGCCTGTCTGGAAATTCTAAGTTTGCTGCCGAAGCCATATATTTCAAACTGCAGTATGTGGCTCAGAAGAAATAGTACAATGCACAAGGAAGGATATGTGAGAACAGGCAGAAAAGCATGGGTGGGGTACTATAGGTTTATTACATTTTGGACACAGTAGAATAGGATTTTTTTTTCCTGGAATTCTTCTTTTCTCTTTTACTCGTACAGTGTCTTTTCATTTCCAGAAAATAAAGTTAAAAGTGAAGGAAGGAACATTTATTTATATAAAAAAAATTGAGCTTTGTCAGTTATTTCTGCAAAACTGTAAATTTGATTTCCATGTTCCCTTCCTCATCATATTGGGTTCCTTTCTTGGGAAAAGTACAAAGCCCCAGGCAAAGCTCCACTGGCATTAATCTCCAACACCAATGGCTGCACTTTGGGTTATGCACTAGAGCAGTCATGGACAATGTGAGGCCCTCCAGCTGCTGCCAGACCACAACACCCATCATTCAGCAAAGAGGGCAGTTGCAGTCTGGCATCAGCTGGAGGCCTTCGTGTTACAATACAGTAGACTGTATGATATCTTTAGTGCTTACCAGTGCACACATTCAGCTGTAGAAGTGGGCACCTACAGAAATGTTTCCAGGGGGGTGGGGTGAACCCAAAATATACCCATTGGACCATCCTGCCAAGCCCCTATGTTAATACAGCCCTACAGAGGTAGCATGAGCCCCCAGTTGACTTCCATAAACACCCATGGCTGCAGTAAGGACATTAATGCCAGCAAGGCCCTAACACCTTAGGAGTTATGCACTAAGGTTTGATAAAGAGGTGACAAAGTGGTGATGGCATTTCCAGTGATATCAGTTCTCCAGTTCCTATGTTATTCTACAGAACCAAAGAACTAATATTTCTCCAGCTTTGGAGATCATAATGCATAGTCTCTATAAAATAACATAGGAACCAGAGAAGTGATATCACTGGAGAAGTTATCTCCATGTTATCACCTCTTTATCACACCTTAGTGCATAACCCCCTAAGTATCTAGCATGTGCAGGGAAATGCAGTAATGTTATGCTACTTTTCTGCTACACCTTATTACATCACATAAAACAAGGATCAGTGTAAAGGAACTCTGCACAATGCCCTGCACTTCCCTACTGCACTTCTGTTGGTGCAGCATTAAAGTGATAGTAATGTCAATGGATAATATTATTTTGTATTGTAGATGAAAAAAATAATTTATTTGCAGCAAATCCCATCTCTCAAACTGTTATGGTTTGAGAGATATTCGCATTGAAATTTCCCACCCCTCCCCTTCTCCTCATGTCAGCACTCTAGCTGACAGCAGGAGATCCCGGTCCTGGGACCAGTCAGCGACTCTTCAGCAGAGCCGAAATAGCGTTATTTTAAAAGAATTACATAATTGGAATGGTCTACAAAGTGTTTGCAAGCACACTTTGTAGACTTCCCATAAAGTAGCTCTTTTTAAATAACGAGATTTCGGCTCTGCTGAAGAGTCTCCTCAAGTCGGCCGACTCGAATCTCCTGTCAGCTTTACACCTGACATCAGGAGAAGGGGAGGGAGGGGGGAACATTCAGTGCCTATATCTCTCAAACCATAGTGGTTTGAGAGATGGGATTTGCTGCAAATAATTTGTTTTTTCATCTATAATACAAAATAATATTATTCTTTGACATTACTATCACTTAAAGGAGAAAACTTTAGAACTCAGTAGTTCAGTGTTCAAGTGTAGAAGTAGAAAATCAGTTCCAGCTCCTGGTTGAGAAAGTGAAATCATGTAGTACATCTCCCCTTCTCTCTCACATTCTTTTGCTCCATTATAAAATAAACATACTTAACATACAGTACAAGAGAAGAAAATTAAGACCAATGTGGCTTAATAAAGAGGTTTGCAGGGAAATGAGAAATAAAAAGGCTTTTAAGTTGTTTAAGTCAGAAGTGTCTGATGCATCATTAAAAAATATAAAAAATGTAATAAAATCTGCAAACAAGCAACTATGCTAGTTAAAATTGAAAATGAGAAACATATTGCAAATGAGAGTGAAAACCCTAAACAATTCTACAAGTTATAAATAACAAAAAAGATTAAGGTTGCTACTGGTACTCTTAAAGGGGAACTATCGCCTCTTTTAAAATGATAGTAATGCTTCACAAAAAAAGCAGCTCCAATTAATCTTCCTAGTATTTGATCCATGGGGAGTGTTATTTCAATACTGTCAAAGTTGTAGTTCAAGAGTAATTGAATGATAAGTTTCCCCCTCCCTCTCCTTTTATCTAGTGTAAGCCGCCTCCCCTCAGATGTGGAATCTGCTCCACAGACCAGACAGCTCACAGCAAGGGACAATCTTCTTACTGTGAGAACAATGAAAATCCTGCTGCCCTTAACAGGTTTTTCCCTTATGCTAATTGAAGATTGTCGCTCTCTGCAAGGCCATCTGGACACCACCTTTCTGTTCTGAGGTGAGCAGTGTTACATCAGTAAAAGAGGCGGGAGGGGGATACTTTATCATTCAATTACTCTTGAACTACAACTCTGACAGTATTGATATAACACTCTCCATGGCCCAAATACTATGAAGATTAATTGGAGCTGCTTTTATTTTGAAACATTAATATCCCTTTAAAAAGTTTTTAGCAAAGGTTTAGTTATTAAAGTAGTTTTAGGAAATGTGTGGGGTTTGTTTTCACTTACTTTTAAAGATATTTAATCTTCAAGCTGTGCCGGTCAGCATAATGCAGCACGCTGAATCTCCGGCTCGGTTCCTCTTGACTTCCTAATTCTTCTCCCACCTCCCTCCCAACTGCCCCAGGGAGCGCGGCCATGTGTGTCCAACCTCAGTATAATGCTAACTCCCAGTGTTGAGAGGTGTTCTATTCAAAAGTTATTGCATCTCAAACATGATTTATTTAGGTGCATTATTTCAATTGCCTGACATTTGACAGTCACTCTGTTGCTATACCATCCTATGGACAGCTCTGGTCAGTTGACCACAACCCTCCATAGGATAGTCTAACAACAGCACCACTGTAACATTTCAGGCCACTGTGATATTGCACCTAAAAAGCAAATCAAATTTGAGCTGCAACAACTTTTGAATAAAACACCTCTCAGCAGTGGGAGTACCCTTGTGTTACTCGGGAGGATAAAACCTACAATATATATTTTTGTACACAGTAAGTATTACTATCTCTTTAACCCCTTAAGGACCCATGACAGTCCAGGACCGTCATGGCTTGTTTTCAGTTAAGGACCGATGACGGTCCTGGACCGTCATGGAATTCCGGGCTCCCCACGTAGCTGCACACAGCTCGGGGAGTCCGGAATCGGATAATGAAAAAAAAAAAAGGTCCCTGGCCCTTAAGTGACTGCACCATGTGTGCTCAGCCTGTCCTTAAGGGGTTAAATACGTTATTTTTTTCTGTATGTACAAAGGAAACAACAATGGCAGGCTATGGACAAACAGAAAGAGTCACAGCATTTCCTCCATCATATATGTCTTATTGACAAAGTCCAAAAGAGAACGGAAAAGGGGTATGGGGAATAAAGCACCTGAAGCTGATGGCATACACCCAAGGGAACTTCAGGAACTTAGTTCAGTAATGGCACGTTGGCTAATCTCTTATGCTTAATATTCATTGATTCACTTTCATCAAGCATAATGCCCTGTGACTGGAGGAAAGCTGATGTAGTACCATTATTCAAAAAGGGCACAAGACCTGAACTTGGAAATTATAGACCTGTAAGCTTGACCTCAGTAATGAGTAAGATATTAGAAGGGTTACACCAAACTGTATTAATGAAAACAGTATTATTTGTAGGGGCCAGCATGGTTTTATGAAGAATAAATCATGTCAAACTAATTTACTTGCATTTTACGAAAGGGTAAGTAGTAAAATGGTCAATGAAATTGCTGTTGATGTCATGTACCTGATTTTGCAAAACCCTTTGATATAGTGCCTCTCAGCAGGTTACTGCATAAATTAAAAGGCTTCAGTTTGCGAGGTGATATCTGTGCATGTATAAAGAATGATAGATGGCAGAGAGTTGTTGTAGATAGAACCTTTCCAAGTTTGTCCCAGGAATGCCACAGGGTTTATTCCTGGGCCCAATGTGTTTTCATTTGTTTATTAATGATACAGAAGTGTGAATTGAAAGTAATATCTCAAACCTTGCTGTTGACACTTTGCTGCATAAGGAAATACACACAGAGCAGGATTGTTTTTCTCTGCAGAAAGATTTGGATAAACTGAGTGAATGGGCAGAAAAGTGGAAGATGAGGTTTAATATAGATAAGGTTATGCATTTAGGCTGTAGAAACAAACATACTACATACATACTAAATGGGAAACTACTTGGTGAATCCTTGTTAGAGAAAGATTTAGGAGTACTGATACACAATAGACTTCACAGCAGTGTGCAGTGTCATTCAGCCGCTGCAAGAGCCAGTAGGTTAATATCCTGTATAAAAAGGGTTACAGTTGTACAGGATAGGAATATAATTCTACATGCCTTGGTAAGGCCTCATCTAAAGTATGGAGTTCAGTTTTTTAAAAAAACATTATTGAACTGGAAAGAGAACAGAGACATGCAACAAAACTGATGCATGTTTTAATTATTTAAATTAGAGAAGATCTTGTAATAGTCTATGCAAATTTGATATAACGATAAAGGAAATTAAAACAGAAGAAACTGAAGTCAAGAAATAGAGGAAGATGATTGCAGGCAGGTTATGAAAGCCACTGGGATATGGGCATGGGGGAATGGTGATGGAAGGTGGGTATAGGGAAGGAAATGGCCCTAGGAGGTGGGTATAGGGGGAATGGCACTGTGATGTGGGCATGTGTAAATGGCACTCGGAGTTATGCAAAACTCCCCTTTGGTGATTGGCTGAGGAGGAGGCAGGGGGCAAAGCCAAACGGAATACATTGCCTCAGGAAGAGGAGGAAGGGAATGAAAAACCCATGCCTCTTCAGTCAAACGGACACTGTGAGTTGCTTTAGGAGGAGGACCTCCTGCCTCCTTAGCCAAAATAAATACTCAGTATCAGTTTACTCAGGAGGAGGAAGGGGCAAAGGCCCCTGCCTCGTCAGCCAAGCCACACTTCATGGTCCTTGCACCGCCTCTTTCATCTCATTGCAGCTGCCTCCTCCTCCCCTTTTTGTCTCCTCCTACTATTCACCACATTGTATCCCCCTCCCTTTTTACTTTTTCTTTACCTTTCACTAATCACCTTCCTATTCTATTCACCTTATCCAGACCATCACAATTTGGTTGCCTTTACCTCATCACTGCCTCCTCCTCTTTGGCTCATTACCACCTCCCCTCCTTTACCTCATAACGTCCTCTTACCATTCACCTTATCGTCTCCTCCTTCCCTTCATCTCCCCTTTGCCTCATCCAAACCATTACAATTTGTGAGTGTGTGTTCACGTGTGTGTGTGTATCTGAGAGAGTTAAAAAAAGAAATTCTAATACAATCCCACAAGCAACGACGTGCAACATTTGATAATATATGAACAAAATGTACTTAAAAAATAAAGAAAATTGAGATATTCTGTGGAATGAACTTCTAAAATACATATGCTCATTCTTCAAATCAAAATAAATACTTCAGTAATTCAGTAGCACATGTATGCACAAACATTACCACTCTACTGCTCAAAGACTGCTCAAAACCCAGGAAATAAAAATATATAAATAAACTATATACATTTAATGCTTATTTGCAGTTGATAGCCAATATACTTCATGCATATTTTGTTCAACATATACAAATATTAACCCCTTGAGGAACCAGATAGTGCGAAATGCATAACATTGGAAAGTAGCTAATTTTTTTACCGGCCTGCCAGTAAAATACCATCTGGGTGGCAACCCTAGTAGTTACCCTAGGGCCTCCAGAGTATTCAACAAGTCCACTTCAATCCTTACTAGTGGTACCTGTGTGTGTGTGGGGGGGGGGGGGGGAGATGCACTCTGGGGCAATGATATGAAGATGTATGTCTGGCGACGTGTGGAGAGCATATTGCCTTGGTGATGGAGACACAGATCACCATATGCACTAAGAATTAGTGATACAATGGGGTGGTATTGTGATCATTAGCATATCATCCTGGCATAAAAGTGATGCAGCACCAATGTGAAAGAGGACCACTGTAGCGCTAATAAGGCGCTAAGTGCGGGTTCTTCCCCTTGTCTCAGAGAGCGTTATGAGATATAATTATTCCCTATTCTAAATATGGGTGCGTAATATCTCAAAGTTATTTCTGTAGACAGGCCTTATACAAGTAATATAAGGACAATAAAAAGGATTACAGAGTCTGTGTATGTATTATGCAAAAGTTTATTGGCTATCTAGATTATATAAAGCAAATAAGAAGCTTAGCAATAACACAATAAAACAAGTTACATTATATTACAAAATCCAACTAGCAGAGTGTAAGAGAATTACAAAATATTGTTTGCCATAATATAAAAGTCACATACCAATCAGCCTCAGTCAACGAGAGTGTCAGATGACCTGATCTGTCCGCTACTGACTATAGGGGTCCTGTCACTCAATATATATACCTTTTCTCTTAGCATGAGCCAAGGGGGCAAAGAGCATGTATTTGGCTCGTGCATGGAAAGACCATATTTGGGGACGGATGTAACACTTAGCTATTGGACCTGTTGCTAGGGTCCTAGGCAGAAGTAGCTAACGGTATATTTCTGTTATCTAGAGGCCCGGGGGTGAAAAGGACAAATGTCTAACCGTCTGCTTCCTTTTCTAAGAGCCATAGGAGATGTGTGGCGATTATCAGTCAGGGCAGACGGTTATGTGACAAAAGGTCTGTCCAGATAAAGTAAGAATATGTTCTAGCTTTCTCTGCCATGGCTAGAAGAATAAATGTATATAGTAACCCTTTGTGTGCCATGCAAGAAGAGTTATATGCAGAATACAATAGGGTTATGGGTAGAAAGTATATATGTCACATAAAAGTTGTAGGAGGGCTTATTCCCCTGCAAAACCAAGAACAGCAGCAGTCTGTGGATTAAGGCTCCATAGGTCCCTAGGCAAGGTACCGATTTTCTTTTATATTCCCAGTACGGACTTTATTGGCTGATGAAACAGTCTTAAACTGTGAAACGCGTTCCATTACCATTAAGCCTGTTTGTTTGTCTTTAATAAATTGCATTTTTTACTAATATGGCTACACACATTTTTTTTGTTGCTATATTACATGTATACACATTTGTTTGTTCATAACGGGATTGCCTGCTAAGGACGGACAGATGGACTCCAGAAAGAACTGAGGATCTACCCTGCAAACAGTTAAAGTTGATTGCTAGCATATGCTTGACAGTCAACAATATACTATTGTGAGTGTATCTCTATTATATGTTCGAATTGGTTGATTGTACATTGCATAACGCACTGTAGGCGCTCCTCCAATTTTTCTGTTTTATCCGCAAGGTACCAATTTAGGGTCCCCACATCTCTCAGTCAGGTGCTGCTAGCACGTACTGGCATTTTGTCTCTAATGAAAGAATGGAAGTGGGAGCCACTGGATGATTCCAGTCTGTTTAAAGGGGAACTATCACCCCAAATAAAGTCCCCCCCCAGCAATTAGGCATCTAGCGATAAGTTTACCAATTAAACTGTTATGCAGAATAAAGACCGCATTAGTCAAAAATCCTACCCCAGCCGACACTGACGGACAGGCAACAGCACTCTAGAGACATCTGTGCGCCTGTACCGTCAGTCCCTTCTGGTAAGCTTTTCACTAGATGCCTAATTAGGGGGGTGGCCTTTACTTGGGGTGACAGATCCCCTTTAAACAAAAAGGGCATCTGACACAAATTGTTAGTGGCAGCAACATCAGTGTCTCTGTCTGTGACCCACCATTTGCAGCCAGAGCCAGCGGGGTAACAACATTTTGCACTGAAATGCACTGGATACCTCTCTGGCAATCAAGAACCAATTGTCCTTCAACTGCATTCAAATCCCTACTGGTACTATATTCTACTTCCTCCCTAAAATACAGTATATAATATAAATGGGCAAACAGAAGGTGTGTCTGTCCCAGAAAGTCCAGTTTTACTGAATTTGGAGTAAAAGGATCATGACAGGGCTAATGGATTCATCATACACACACACACACTCTTCACATTGCTAACATCGCCAGACACTGTGCAAGGTGAGCAGTGCTAAGCACTGCTGGCTTTGCGCAGTCTGTCTGGTGATACGAGCAGACAGCAGTGTAGTTTATGAGTGAAAGGCTAAAAGGCGGGATCTCTTCAATTCACCTGTCAAGCGACTCCTCTTATTTCAAATGTCCAAAGAGGGATGCATTTGTTTTAAGGTGGTGTTACTGGGGGCGTGGATGATGGGTGGGGCATTGCTGCATACCTTCCAAGTGTCCCTCTTTAGGAGGGACAGTCCCTCTTTTAGACTCAAATCCCTCTGTCCCTCTTTCCCATCCTGTTGTCCCTCTTTTTAGGAGATCAGATTGTGTGGTATGTATATAAAGTGTTTCACATTGCTCTACAGCAATAAAACTCACATTACTGTTTGTATAAATGTCAGTATATGTGTTTATAAATTAGTCTGTGTAAATAAAATACTTTGCTCTTGTTATAAGTCATTTATTAGGTTACACAAGGAGGTGTCAATAGGTCATTAAATAGCCTAAAAATTCTCGCTAATGCCCTGCCCACCAGCCACACCCCCAGCAACACCCCCTAAAACACAAGTGTCCCTCTTTGGCAATTTGAAATGTTGGGAGGTATGTTGCTGAGAATTTTTAGGTTATTTCATGACCTACTGACACCTTTTTTGTGTAACTGAAAAAAAGATCTAGTGCAAGACTAAAGTATTTATATTTACACATATTAATTTACAAATACATAGACTGAAGTACATCATTGTGAGTTTTATTGCTGTGGAGCATGAAGATACAAGTATATACACATCACATAGTCTGATTTCCAAAAAATAGGGACACTAGGGTGAGAATAGGAATTTTACCACCAAAAAATATTACAAGCAACCATATAAATAATTACCATTACCAATGGAAAGGCTAAATTAATTATAACATAGAATATAGGGTTTCAATTCAATTTTAAAACAAAGGAAAATCCAGAGGCAGCAAGATACAGAACGCCACTACATGGGACCTTCCATGTAAATCTGGGATAGTTGATAGCTATGCTTGAAAGCCACAGGTTGTCCATCCCTAGCTTCACTGTTATACTTGCCAACATTTCACTAAAATTCCAGGGACAATGTCTCCCTAAGTCAGTGATTCTCAACCAGGGTGCCATGGTGCTTTGGTGTGCCATGGACATCAACTTAGGGTGCCCTGTGTTTTCTATAAAGACTAACACAAATTGACTTTTAAAAAAATATTTATTGAAATGCACAATATGTTTAGTTTTGTTATTATGATTATAAGATCTAATAATAACTGTTTATTTATGTATTTTACCCTTCCTTATGCCCTTGATAAAATACATTAAATATGTTAGGGGTGCCCCAAATGTTCTAACTTACGTGTTAGGGGTGCCCTGAGCAAAAAAAGATTGAGAACCACTGCCCTAAGTAATTACGTGACAGAACAAAATGAATGGTTTCCAGGGACAGCTGACAGATATGCACTGTTTTAACACAGCACAAAGCAAGACAAGCAACTGTTGTCTGTATTGTTCAGTAATGTTACTGCTAATAAAACGTTTTGAATAAAAAAAAAAAGCGCAAGCGTGATGCGCTTATTCTATGCAATCCTATGTGAGATTCACAGCCTGTGTAGTCATGTGAGAGGAGGTGGAGTCATAGCAGTGTTGTGTGTGCACGGTGCACTGTACGTGTGGTTATGTATGTTGTATATGCATACACTGTATCTGACATATAAGTGGCTTGCGGCAGAAAGTCTCAAGCAGGAGATATCACAAACAGTTGTGCACTTCAAGCATGAAGCCTGGCTTCGGTGTCCCTAAATTCCTCACCAAGATATGGGCTCTGGTGGAGGACCCGAGAAATCAGGAATACATCTGCTGGAGCCAGGCAAGGAGGAGGGCAGGGTGTTATAGAAAGATTGGGTGGGGTTTAAACCTTTGAATGCAGAAAGGATGCACAACGTATTGCTCTCCAATGCGTTGTACACCTCGCTGGCACTCATAAGGTCAATTGGGCACACGCGAGTCGTGCTTTACATGCGTACTGCTGATGTCAGAGTAAAACGGTTACATTGCTTGCACGTGAATGTACTGGAGAGGAATTGTACAAAGACTGTAGCACAAAGCCATATTCATCATGTTTCAGTGGTTTAAATGAGCATGTGTGTATGTACGCCTCTGTGGTGTAGATGATGCCCCAGAACTGCATCTCTTTAGCATAACGGATAAGGCCCCAAATGGGCCTTTATTGTGCTACAGTTCATGGAACTTTAGCTGCTAATGATCCTATTCACTGAGTGAGGTGAAGCTATACTGGGGCAAACCAACTACCCCATAGAGAATAAGTAAAACATTCAAATTGGTTTAAGTAGTGTTTTAACCCTTTAAATGCTAGAGATGACTTCAGTGCATTGTGAAGCAATGCATTGGAGACCTTTTTCATTCAAGGGCTTAAAAGTCCTTATGTTGTAGTTAGTTTGCTGCAGAATCACTCATCTGCTTTGTTAATATGGTATGACACATTCATAAGGGGAATGTATCCTAATATGCTATAACATTTTACTGCTAGGAGATGCTTTATTAACGTTAACCTTCTGAGTTCAGCAGGTGAGTGTAGTATGTTCATTATGCTTGCTTCCACCCAAAATTCCCATTGAATGGAGTACTCACATTACAAAAAGCCTAGTCCAACCTCTTGGATAAATCAGCTTGGCTGGATATGATTCCCAGTCCAGGTCACGCTCATGTTAAAATAAAAGCCTACATGTGATGTGATTCATAAACATCTTTCTGTCCCCTCATTGGTGCTTAATGGAAAGTAACATTTCCTAATAAGCCCACACTTGTGCTATTGTGGCCAGAAAATCCTAATTGCTCTTATGAATTTTGTTCTTTTGTTTTGTTAAAAAGAAACATCCTCACTTAGTCCGGGATGTTATGTCCATGGATTTGGACATAACAGTTGCTAGAAGGACCACAAGACTAGAGTACTGTACAAAGCACTGCAAAGCCCACCCTCTGGTCCTTATAAGGTTAAGTAGGCTCCTGCATTCTTCTTGTTTACATTTGAAAACACTGACAGTAACTGTCATGGCCACTGTCATGAAAATGACATCCAGAACTGTTTGAAGATACAATCTCTTGAACAAAGGAACAAGGGCAAATTTCATTGGGCCGTTAAGATTTTCTAACCATAGTTAGGTAAGAGTGGGCAGTAGGTACAGATTGTTTGAATTCTAGTATGTGGGGATCCCTGACTACCAGTGAGAAGTGGAACAAGGCTGTGGGGGTAAGACAGTGCTTATGAGGGATCTGTCACTACTAGTGCACAGTGGAATCAGGTCTGAGGTGAAACAGTGTATGTCAGTGACTACCAGTGGGCAGTGGAACTAAGGGGGGGTGGGGGTCAGACAGCATGTGGAATTTGAATACATTGGTCTATGGAACCGGCCGAAGGGGGCAGGGCAGGGTATGTGGCCCTCTGTGGGGTAGGAAGCAGGCTGGGGAGACAGATGAGCACATGCTAAAGGGGTGTCTAACGCAATGAAAATATCAAAACTGTCCACTCAGGAGAGCATGCTTTCCTGCTTCACTCCTACCCAAATTGGTAGGAGTGGGCAAAATCGAGGAAAGCTTTCCATGATCCCCCCACACCTACCTGGAAGGTTGGGTAAGAGTGAAGCAGCAGAGAATGCTGTGCTCCTGCATTACCAGTATTGATCTCCTAGCACGATCAGCTGGGAGATCAGTAGCTGGGAGGGGGCATCAGGAGGGGTCCTGATGCCCCCAGCAAGTTCTGAAATAGGTGCACTCCAACCACGTGAGAATTCAGGGGCTTGACATTGCTGGTACACATGGCCAGGTCCCTGTCTCCCATGTGGGTTCCACTCAGAGGGTTAATGGTACTTTGCTGACAACATCAGCAGGAGGGAGTTTGAAGTTATTTTTTTCAGGTGACTTAAAAGTAGGCAATCAGCACAGTCCAGTAGCGAGAAAAGCTAACCAGATAGTAGCTTGTATAGGAAGATGAATTGGCAACAGGAAGGGAAATAACACCACTTTATAGATCACTGGTAAGGCCTCACCTTGGGTACTGTATACATCTTCATATGGACATTAATAAATTGGATGGAGTTTAAATTGGAACTACCACCCCACATAAAGTTAAACCCCAAGAATTACCCATCTGGCGACTAGCTGAACAATAGTACTAGTCGCCAGAATAATTACCTCCTTACAGAGAAATTCTGCTGCTCCCGGGACTGACATACAGGAAACATCTTTGCATAATGACGACTGCGCGCCTGCTCTGTCTGTTCCAGTCAGCTGTAGGAGGCTTTACTTGCACGCAGATTCTTTTAAAGCACTGCTGCCTGGCTGTCAGACTGGGGAGCAGTAGAACTTAACTATAAGGAGGTAATTATTCTGGCGACTAGTACTATTGTTCAGCTAGTCTCCAGATGGGTAATTTTGGGGGTTTAACTTTATGTGGGGTTGTAGTTCCACTTTAAAGTAGAGCCACTCAAATGGTGTAAGGTATTTGTGACAAAACTTACCAGGATATACTCAAAGATTTTTTTAAGACTCTACAAATCTATTACAAATTATGTTGGTGTATTACTAACCCTTTAAATATATTAAATGATTTAATAAAGTTGTGGAGGGATTCATTTTTTGGAAAAAGAGAAATACGAGAACAAGAGGACATGACCTAAAGTTACAGGGTTGAAGATTCCAATATAATGTACATAAATACTGCTTTATGAAAGGGTGATAGATGCAGGGAATAGTCTCCCAACAGAAGTGATAGGGACTAATATAGTAAGTGAATTCAAACAGGCCTGGGACAGACGCCTCCATTCTGAGAACTACCGGAATGTAAGACTACATTTTACCTGGATAAGAATATAGACATACTGGATGAGCCAAATGTTTTTCATCTGCCTTAAAAATCCATGTATCTCTTTTAGCCAGTAGTGTAATGGTAGTGGCTTCATGTGCTGTTTCCTGTAAGCAAGGCAATAATTTCCAGCATGGACAGGCGACATAGCCAGTGATGCTAGGGGGCAAGTGAAAGTGTGTGGCAATAGCAGGATTGTTTGGGATTTTTAGAGGTTTTCAAATACAGTTTCTTCTAAACTCTTCTGTAGTGGAAGTAAAACTGGATAATATGTGGGCACATGTCTTTTTTGGCCTCAGCTGTTACTATGTAAGCCCTGGACATAAGTACAACTAGTTTTTAAGCTTTGCCTCTTAATCTGGGTATTCTTCCCTATCTTCTCTTTTGAAGCATGCATCCTGTGCTTATCTGATACCATCACTTACTTGGCGAATGCACAGAAACCCCAGATTAAATATATTTCACTAACTCCTGAATTTCAGGGCTTATATAAATAATCATGTACGTTTGTGTTTTGGTTACAGGATGGCAACAGCTTTATTGTGGTGGATGAAGAACGCTTTGCAAAAGAGATTCTGCCCAGACATTTCAAACACAGCAACATGGCCAGCTTTGTAAGGCAGCTCAACTGGTGTAAGTACCTTTCTAATTATGATGCAAAAAAACAGTTCATGGTTATGGTATTTATTTCTTCTATATCCCCTGTACTAACAGTAGTCAATCTTCAAACCTCCAGCTGCTGGAGACTTAAACCCCACCATCTCCATTTAGTATCATCTCTGGTTGGGGATGATGGGAGCTGAAGTACTCAACAGCTGGAAGTCCAAAGCTTGACTAATTCTACAGTATATTCACAATGAGAAGATAATGTTTCTTTTTAGTAATGTCAATAAAGGCCTGTATGTTCAAATGAAAATTAGTTCAGAGAGAAAAACAAATCCCAATAATTTAAATGAAGCTTTTAATCCCTTAAATGCTAGTGAAGTCTCCAACTCATTGAGAATCAAGTAAAACAGTGTAGTCTGCTGCTGACTTTATGATCTGAGTTCCTGCATACTTCAGCTTAGCTGTGCAGCAGTCGACTTGTCTGTGTATAGTAACAACTGATAGGAACAGCGTGCAGAGACCCACTGTGTAGCTCATAACCCTTTGAATGCTAGAGAGGTGTGCAACATGTTGCAGAGCAATGTGTTTCACATCTCTATGGCACCCAAGGGGTTAAAGAGATTTATAGAATCAAAGCAGGCAAGAAGCACCTTAACCGTTTTAGTACCCCAAGGGTGAGCTCCACATTGCTCTGAAATGTGTTGCTTACAGCACTGGCTTTCAACGTGTTAAGGGATGGCTGTGACCATGGGGCTGCGGCTGTATGAGAAGATCGCAGATATGGGAACTGGGAATTTCGCTAGCATATGCAGCTATAGAGGCTCAAAGTGATAGTAACCCCCCGTAATGTGAAGGCAAATGAGAGGAATCATCCAGACATACTTAACTCCCTTATTCCCATCTCTCAAATCTTTATGGTTTGAGAGATGTAAGACAAGAAAGACCTCCGCTCCCTCTCCTTTCTGCCTGACGAGCTGTAAAGCTGTCAGAGGCAGAATCCGGTCGACCGACTTATGGCGGTTCTGCAGGAGCTCTGTCATGTAGATATCTCCTTATAATTACTTAATCGGAATTGTCTACAACATGTGTTTGCAAGCCAGGCACATGTTGTAGACCATTCCGATGAAGTAATAATACGGAGATATCTAGATGACGGTGCTCCTGCAGAGCCGCCTTCTGGTTCTGGAAGCAGGTTCTCATGACGTCCGCTGTACAGCGGATTCCTGAGAAGGGGGAGGGAGCGGAGGTCTTACATGTCTTACATCTCTCAAACCATAAAGGTTTGAGAGATGGGAATAAGGGAGTTAAGTGTGTTTGGATGATTCCTCGCATTTGCCTTCACATTTTTCGGGGGGGTTACTATCCCTTTATTGCATGTAGGATATAACTGCATTAACATATAAACACACATAGTCATTTAGACTGATGTACTAAATAAGAAGAACTGGAGCAAACTAACTGCACCATAGAAGACAAATAAATATCCTCCATATTCCCATTAATTTAAATGATGCTAGAAAGGTCACTACTTGGTGAATCAATGTGTTGGAGACCTCTCTAGCATGCAAGTGAACAAATTCTGCATTTAAATCAATGGGATTATTTGTGTCCCCTGTAGTGCAGTTGCTTTGTCCCATAATGCGTTTTCTTCATACATAAGGCTCATGATCAGGTCAGTCAGTGTCTGTCATTTCAGTTGAAGCACATATTCAAGAAGTAATATCCTTACAATCAAGCCTTTATTATGCCTCAAGAACTGCAATTAGGGAGCATTTTTATGTAGGACTAAAGGAGGTTTGACATTACTCTTGCTTTGTTTTTAGATGGCTTCCATAAAGTCTTGAATGAAGAGGCTGTAACTGTTAAGCAAGAAAAGTATTGTTCAGGCAGATATCAACATGTCTTCTTCAAGAGAGGCCAGATAGAACTACTGACAAAGATCAAAAGGAAGGTAAAGTCCAGTCAATTGTCGTTTGTCTAAATAAACCTTATGTTTTTGATACTTCAATTTGTTTATTTTAAAGGTTATCTGTTTTTTTTTTTTTATAAAATGGTACAATGTAACACATTGTAAGATGGTAAATGAGCTACAGCAGGGTTAGATAATCTTTGGTCCTCTGTTTTTTGAGGACTGCAACTCCCATAGTACCCAACCAACTGATGGAGGTCTAAAGATTTGACTGCACTGGGCCACAGTGTTACATGACATATGAGAGCTAAATTTCTTTCAGCTTTGCTAATGAGAAGCTGTTTAGCTTTATTACTTTGGAATATCTGTGTATCATGATGTTAAAGTGGAAATATAGGAATATATGACTCAAAGATGCCGAACATGTCTCCAACACATTGTGTAGCAATGAATACATCTTCTTTAGTAGCAAAGTGGTTATTTTGTTTAACAAAGTCTTGGGCAGATATTGTAACGTTCATACTGTAATAAAGTTTATACAATATACACACATACTACTTTTTTTGTATTTGATCTGTGGTAGTCTATAGGTGTACAATTCACTATTTATATCATATTTATATGATTTTATAAAGCTGTGAGTAGAGCTTTTTTCCATGGCTTATCTCATCCAAACTGATAAGGACTGTTGTATATTTTAAAGTGTATCTGTCACCTTGAATTTGTTTTTCATATTCAATTCCAGGTACAAAGGTGATGAAATATGAATACTTTTATTTTTTAGAAAGCTGGTGTCTTTGTGTAGCACAGAGCTTAATCTAGTGACATGTTTAATTTGCATATAAAAGAATATTGTACCACACTTACCATACAGAAATAAAGGATGGCTATCTCCTAAATTCTACCTCTTCTGGGTGGAGATTCGCTAAGTGGTGAGAAAGAGGTGATAATGTAGGGATAACGTCTCCAGTTTATCACTTCTCCAATTCCTATGCACTAAGATCTCCAAACTTGAAGAAATGTTAGTGCATAGGCTCCATAGAAAAACATAGGAATTGGAGAAGTGATAAACTGGTGACGTCATCTCCACTATATCACCTCTATCACTGCTTAGTGAATTTCGCCTCTGGGGTTTTTGGTTAATATCCTACATAGGCAGTTTTTAATGACATTTGAAGTATGCAAACCTGAATTCAAGGTGACAGGCCCACATTAAGTATCAAGAGGCCTTACTCAGAAAGAAAGAAAAAGCTGAACAATTCTTGAGCAAACCAGCTGCATCATAGGGAACAAATAAAGATTCCCCAAATTTGTGTTATAGTTATTTTTTTAATGGAGCTTTTAAGTCCCAGAATGTGAGAGAGGTGTTGGAGATCTCTGTAGCATTCAGTGGGTTAAAAGCTCCACGTACATCAATGGGAATTATTGCTCCCCTCTGGTGCAGTTGTTCTGCTGAAAAATTGCCCATATTTTGACTTCTGCTTAACCCTATAAAGACCAGTGCAACGCATTGTGAGGCAATGTTTTGCATTCCATTTTGGTCCTTAAAGGGTTAAAGCCCTAGGTACAGACTTGATGATCCATAGAAACAGATAAAGGCAACTGCTAATGCTGTTCAGGATATAAATTAACAGGACTGCTATATAAAAAAAACACCTATGTAAATTAAATCTGTTAAACACATTGAACCACTTATTGCTAATAAGTGTAGTTGCACTTAGAATGTAGAATGGTTAAAAAAAGCAGAATTAGTGTTAAAATAATCAGTTGCTCTTGAATGAACATTTGTTATAACATTCACAGGTAGATAATGTAAAGTTTTCCATAGTTTATGTAACTCAAGTTATATGATACTGTATGCAGTGTTTTTCAGCAGGGTGGTAATGGAGGGGGACACTCCTCATGTCCTATTGTCTTTCACACTATAGCACAGCCCAGTGACTAGGGCATTATGCGCCTTATTTATCATGCTAAAAAGTACCATTCTGGAGCAAATCAGCGGCACCATAGATTTGAAATGCAAATATGGCAACTTCTCATTGATTTAAAGGGGCTTTTACCGTCTGAATATTACTAGACAAGTATCCAAAACCTTGTAAAGAAATCAGATGAATTTTCATTTCAGCCTTTTGGTACAGATGGTTTTCTCCAGAATTGCATCTCTTTAGCTAGATGAATAAGGTTAAATATGTGCAAAGAAAATTACTACCTACAGTCACCAGTAATTAAGACAGCATGTACAATATGCTATATCTTGAGTTGTGTCTATTAAAGGGATATACCTTTTCTTTTTTACCAGTCGGATTGAATTCATGAATGTTTCAGAACTTTACGAAAGAAGTTCGACTTTCCTGGTTTAGGTGTCAGATCAACTGGATTCCTTTTTGATGCTGATACCTTAATGGATAGTAATGTCTTAATTATATAAAAAGTAATATTGTAAAGCATAAAATAAGAAATCCATTGATGCAATTCCTATCTTTCAAACCGTAATGGTTTGAGAGATAGAGTGTTCTAAAGTTCCCCTTCTCCTGATGTCAGCTGTAAAGCAGACAGAAGGAGATCCGAGTTGGCCAACTCGAGGAGGCTCTTCAGCAAAGCCGAAATAGCGCAATTTAAAAAGAAATACGTCTTTGGAATGGTCTAAAATGTGTGCTTGCAGACCATGCACACTTTGTAGACCATTCCAGTTAAGAATTTCATTTTATATTGCGCTATTTTGGTTCTGCTGAAGAGCTGCCTGTCAGACAAGACCGGGAACTCCTGCTGTCAGCTTACAGCTGACGTCAGGAGAAGGGAAGGGACGGGGGAACTTGAGAATGTTCTATCTCTCAAACCATAAAGCTTTGAGAGATAGGAATTGCATCGGTGGATTACTTATTTTATGCTCTACAATATTTCTTTTTATATGTTTAAGATATTTCTATCCCTTTAAAAAGCATGCATGGAATACCCATAGTTAAATAAGCTTTCACTGTCTTCTTGCTTTGTACACTGAATCACAGCAAGGCTCTTCAACACAAGCAAGGAAGATAAAATCATCTCTTAGGGGAAACAGTAAGGCTTCAGAAGTAAGTTGAATTTGTATTTTTTTTATTTTTTATTTTATTTGTGCATTTATTTCTTTTTTGGACAATCAGTGTAGCCAGATGATGTGGTAGAAAAACAAGAGTGAGATTTTTGGTGCAGCAGTAGTATATTATAAAAGAAAATGGCAATCTTTATAAACCAGTTTCTGTTAATCCATCTGCTTCCAAATGCCACAAATTTAATCTTATATCGATCTTTATATACTTTTCATCAACAGTCAATCAATTTGCAGAGATAATCCCCATTTACTAACTGGCATATACAGCATACAGTTTTTTTGAGGATCACGGTGCCAAAAAATACCTCCATGACATGCATAATAATAATAAAAATAATAATTTGTTTTTATTTAAAAATCTAGAGTTAATGGCAAAATATGGCGTTCATGCTACCTTGACAACTGAAACATAGCTCCTAAATTTCTCCCTTCTGAAGCAGAAGTGGAAAAATCCTGGGAGCCAAGGTCCCTCATTATTTTTATAGTTCTATTTCCACCCTTTCTCTGGCTTCTAAAACTCATAGATGGTTCTTAAAATATGTCTGGCGCCAAAACTTTTTTTTTATAAAATACTTCCTTGAGTCATCCCATGCAATCCCTAGCAATCACCGCATGATGATACACCTGCTATATTGGTGCTTATGGGCACACCTGATCTCTGCAGAGAAGCACATGTACTGTCTAGCAGGAAAAAAAATTACCAGTTCTGATTGGCTAAGAGCAGTAGTTCTGAACCAGATTGCCATTAAGCTATTTCCAGTTAAGTTGCAAGTAGGTAACAGAAATCATTATTGACTCCAAAAGGTAGTCTCCCGGGACAACATCCTATCTGCATTGAAACCAACTATCTGTCACTATAGTTATGCCTTTGCTATAAATAATCTTGGCCTTCAGTTGAGTCAAAACTGCCTGGTGGACTTTTTTTTTGTTTTGCTCAGTCCTTTGTGTAAATAGTTCCCCAGAAATTTGATTAAATATTTTCCAGTTCAATAATGTCTTAAGAACTGATGCCCAAAATTATACTCCATATTCTAGATCTGTGGTTCGCTCAACCTATGTCCTCAGTGCTTGCTAACAGGCCATAATTTGTGACTTTCCCTGCTTGAGTACAGGTGTGTTGATCAGAGTCTGTCAATTTGATTAACTTAACTGTGCTCTAACAAGGAAATCTTCAAATTCTGGCCTGTTTGTGGGTCTTGAGGGCATAAGTTGAGAACCACTGTTCTAGATAAAGCTTTATAAAGATGTAGAATTATATTCCCATCTCATGCTTTTATACCCCTTTATATACAGGATAGACCCATATTGGCTCTAGCAGCAGTTGAATGACACTGGACAATGCTGTGTAGTTTACCAGTATCCCTAACTAGAAGGATTCCTCACTTGTAGCATGTTTGTTTCTACAATTCAGATAACCCTACATTCTCTATATTAAATTATATCTTCCACTTTTCGGGTATGTTATTCCAGGCTTTTGGAGCTCTGAAGGAGAAAGCAGATCAACCAACTTCTTTTTTTGTAGTGTGGAATACTCAGTGAGTTGTTGGTAGTAGAGCAGAGGTTATAGTTCTTATGGAAAGCTGGTCTGGTAGTCTGGTAACTTTCCAAGGAAGTGATTATGTTCAAGGCAAATAAGGTGAAGGGCGTATCTAGTTTCGAGTGTTAGTTGATTTAGTTCATTAAGCATAATGAATTATACAGTATTATAAATTTGAGTTAAAAAAAAAAAAAAAAAAAACATTGGGCCCAGGACTTCATAGGATTTGTTTTGCACTACTTGCTCTTTTTTTGTCATTCTGATTGTGAGACATATAATTAACTATATTTGTATGTATTTTACCCTTAAATGGGGTTGTATAGATTCAGAACAAGTTAATTTTAAAAAGGAAGGATATGTCGTGCTAGCAAAAAATTGCTGTGTCTTCATTATTTTAGCATCTTGATTTAGCAGACTTGGTTTTTATTCATGCTGGGTTGTTTCACATGTTATTTTGGGGATCAAGGGATATCCCATAGAGCCCATTGTGTCTGCAGCACTTGGCTTTTCACATTCTGCAAAAGCAACAGCACTATCTGCCAGCTCAAATATGTTGAAATCTATAAGGGAAAAAAAGTTATATTTTTAAAATCATTTGAAAGAAACATCTCAAAGGGAGTGTCTGTGTGTACCATTTTTTCATAATTGGGGTTATCTTCCCTTTAATTGTACCCTTAACAAATTACATAAAATGTTGCGGGTATCCTGAAAATGTCCTAATTTATATTATTCCCTTAAGCAAGAGGTAACAGAGAACCACTGGCTAAGATGAATATACAGTCACTGCTGACTTCACTGATGCT
Source organism: Rhinophrynus dorsalis (assembly GCA_037306005.1). Lineage (NCBI taxonomy): Eukaryota > Metazoa > Chordata > Amphibia > Anura > Rhinophrynidae > Rhinophrynus > Rhinophrynus dorsalis. Next base: position 266,521,568 of record CM074720.1, on the reverse strand, counting down.
CACTCTGTGGATATTGTTATGTATTTGCATGTGTATGTATAGTTTCTGGTATCATTAATTGTATATTACTCTGCTGTTCTCATGTAATGGTGTATTGCCTTGCATGTCTTGTGTCACACTCTCTTGGTTTCATGTAATGTATTTATTGTGTGTATTGTGAGTGTGTGCATGCAAACAATGTATCTGCTAAACAAAATATGCCAAGGCCTGCACCAGTTTGTACCGTATTGACTTGAATATAAGGTGATCTTTTTTCATGCATTTTAGCATGACAAATTATCTCCCCTTATATTGGAGGTCACCCTATATTTGAGATAACCGTTGGATTGTTGGTTGGTGAAAATCCAATCCAGCAGGCAGCCTGGTACACCCTTTACCTACCTTATCGGGTCCCAAGATGAAGTCTTGTATAAGTGCCACTAGCGTGACAGAATTCCTCGCCCCCACTTTGCTTATATCCCACATCATTTTCATGTCCTTTCAGGACCTTCTATCTATGCTCATTTTCATGTCTTTTCAGGATCTTCTATCTATGCGCAGACTAAAACTGGACGTGATGTGTCACTTCTTCACCACATTTGATTTGAGCCTGCACATTGATAGAAGGTTCTCATTGGACCTGAAAATGTTAGTGGGATATCAGCATGGAGGCAGATGCAAACTTGTTGCCTGCAGCACTGGACTTCTACAAGGCTGCTGCTTGTATCCCTCTACTATACGTTAAAGGGAGATGACATGAAGGGAGCAGGGGGATGAGTTGAAGAGAGATAGAGGGAGATGGGAGGGTAAGAGATCAAGTGAGGGTCAGGCGCACACACAGGGTCACCTTATAGTCAGCATATTTTTTTTTTCTTTTCAATAATCTGCAATCATTGGGGGGATTCAAGCAAGTTCTATTTTACAGTGTGGAGCAATGCATTCCTAAGACATAACAAATCACACACATCCATACAAACAGGAACTCATAGCCTTTCTTTCAGACCTTACGGAGTGGGGAAAGGCAACCTTTGGCTTTTCAGCTGTTTTAGACTCCAGTCACAATAAACTAGTCCACCCAGTGTGGATTTTTTTTGAATAATTACAGACTAGTGGAAATCTCCAGCCCTGAGAATGGTCTCTTTGAATTTGCTCAAACTTCCACAGACTGTAAAGCCAGAACCTGAAAACTGAAATAGAGTAATTGTATGCCCTATACATGTAGTAGTTATTGATAAATTGAGTACAACCTGCTACTGTATAAACTGGCTAAACACATACGGTTGTATGCGAAAAGCTGAGCAGTTACGGGGCAAGCCAACAGCACCATATAATACAAATAAGCATTCCCAAAATTCCATTATTTTAATTGGGGCAATTAACCCCTTGAATGCTAGAAGTATATTCAGCATATTGCTTCCCATTTTGTTGGCTATCTGTCCAGCATTCAGGGATTGAAGGCCCCATTTAAATCAATGGGCATATTTATTTCACTCCCTTGGTTCGGTTAGTTTGTTCCAGAATTGCTCATCAATAGAACTGTTACCTCATACCACTGGTTCTTTGGGTGCCCTGTCTTTTCCCTAAGGACAAACAAAAATATGAATATTCAGTCTCAAATACACATTTATGGAAATTGTTCTGTGGTGTGTGCTCCTTATTGTCATTCTAATTGTGGGGCTTAAGAGTAAAATTATTTTCTCCTTCAGTAAGATGGAAGGGGTGCCCCGAAAATGTCATGCTTGGGTGCCATGAGCAAGAAAAGATTGAGAGCCAATGGAGGAGAGGAACTATTGCTTTTCTGCATCCTGCCGTCACTGGGAGCATCCATCTTAAAAGTATTTGCACAGTTATTCACAACATGAATTTCTTTCACCCCTCTCCTCCCCTGAAGGAGGAGGGCGAGAGAGAGGGTTTCATGAATATATGAGTAATTAATTATGTAGGCTTTATTAGACAGATCAGAGAAAAAAACTCTGCTGAGATTAATTCCCTTAGCTAAAAATCTCTAAAACTATTGAACTAATTGAAAACAATTTAAAGATGTATGAAAAGGACAGCAGTTTATTCTTCACTAGCAGTTCAGTACCAGTTAGTTGCCAGGTCAACTGCTACCAAGATCCCTCTTAAAGTGGAACTTTCACCCAAATAAAAATACATTTCATTTGATTGCTCCCAGTCAACTATTTTTAACTTGTTATGTTTATCTTTAAAGGGATAGTAATATTTCAAAATAAAGAGTTTTTGGGTCATGTAGCTCTTTATTATAATACTGTCCGATATGTAGGACAGTGCCCCCCTCCCAGCCCCTTTTACCTATTCTAAGCTGCCTCCCCGCAGATGAGGAATCTGGTCATCGGACATGACAGCTTGCAGGAAGGGACGGTTGTCTTGCTGTGAGCATAGAGATATTCCCTCGCTGCAGTCCATCCAGATGGACTTGCTGAGCAGCGTTACATAAGCAAAAGTGTTGAAAGGGGAATACTTTATAATTCAATTACTCTGTAACTACACATAGGTCAGTATTGTAATAAAGATCTCTATGGCCATGTTACTGACTCTGTTTCCGCTACTGTTATATGGGAAGCACATAAGTGCATTATGCACGGAGAATTTATTAACATGGCTGCGTATAAAAGACATTTGCAGAATAGGGAGATTAGATCCCTTTTGACTGAAATCTCCATGCTTGAACGGATGCACAAGAGGACTTTGTCTGCTACTGACTTAACTTATCTGTCGGAAGCCAGACTCAAATTGGCGGATATTTTTAGAGTTAAGAGGCACAAATCTTTCATGTGGTATAAATATCACAAGCCAAGATTTATGGTCCAATGGGAGATGGAGTTGGAGCTCGACTGGAATGCGGACCTGTGGAGGCAGGTCTTCCGGAATACAGTATTGATGCCGAAGGACATTCCCACCAGGGAGATGAACTACAAACTGATCTCCCGATGGTATAGGACCCCACAGATGTTGTCAACCTTCCATCTTGGTCTTTCCCCTATGTGTTGGAGGTGTCAGTCATTGGTGGGCACCTTTCTACACATATGGTGGGCCTGCCCAGTTATTGCTACCTACTGGAACAAAGCTAGTTCTGACATTTCCCTGTTCTTGGAGATTCTTCTCCCTTTGACTCCTGAGACCTTTCTTTTTAACTTGCTTTCTAAGGAGTGTAACCCCTCCTCTGGCCCCTCCTCTTTGGTTCGCCTCCAGCCACCCCAATACGGGTTACTTCTTATTCTGATTGAGGCAGACAGGGTGCTAATTCCGGCACACTGGAGGTTCCCCTGGCTCCATCGGTTTCTCAGTGGAAGACCAGGGTCTACTCTGCCCGCCAGATGGAATATTTACACTCCAGGAGCACTGGTATGTTGGAGGCTCTTTGGAGTGCCTGACATTGAGTCCTGAAGCGGCTATGCACCTGTGTCTGGCTCTAGGGTCGAAGCTCACTAATCTCAGGAAACGCTTTCTTCTGTTGCTCTCTCCTGACATAACTGAATATTTACTGAGACAACATCGGTCTTACCCAAGTTGCGTTGCTCTTTTGTTAGGTGCCTTGGGTTTACCATGGTGATGTAGGACATGTTAAAATTAATAACAGAAGCGTTTTTTTTATGCATATTGGGGAGGGATTATACGACAATGGGGGCAGTAAAGCAGTAACTTGAAACTTCTGCTTTAAACATTTAACCATTTGAGTGCCAGAGCGTATCCATCTGTAACTGCCACCTGTCCTCATTTTCATCTCAGTAGAAGCATCCATCCTGACAGGATTTGAAAGATTGTCTGTTGGTAGATTTATGCACGTTAGCCATTACAGGCAGAAAGGGAGTGGTAGGTGGAAGGGAAAGCAGAGTGGAATGTTTGTATCTGGCTGACATGCCAGACAGTAATGTCTGTTTTCCATAAACTGACATAATGAAGTTAAATATATCATGAACATTTTTGTAAAGTGGACTCATCACCTTGAATTTAAGTTTGCATATTTGAAAACTTAATTCAAAACTGCCTGTATATTATGTTAGCGAAAAGTGCAGGAGATGCCTAGATTAGGTGGTGATGATACTTTTTTTTTTCTTTTTCTTTCAGAAATAAATGTAAACGTATGTCAGTGCAGCACAGGGTTAGCATATAAAACAGCAAGGAAAAACCTAATTAGTTTATGCGCTCAGAGCTCACAATGCAAAATAAAAGTGTTGTTGTATTCTAAACTATGCATCTGCTGACCTTTTGGCTAACACAGTAGACAGTTTAATATATCTTTCTTCTACTCCAAAGATCTACGTTATTACAGTCCTCTCTATATTGGGGTTCTCAAACCTTTTATTTGCTCACAACACCACTAACACCATGTCTGGAATTTTCAGGGCAACCCTAACATTTTATAGGCATTTTTCTAGGAGTATATGAAGGTGGCTAATATATAAATATATAGTTATTCTTAAAAGAATAGTCAACTTTTTATGAAAAAACATAAATATTGTAGAGCTTTTCCTGCTGAGTAAAAGAAGGAAGATGGGAGGTGCATCTTTCCAAAGTTATTATGCTTTGAACGCCTATGTCATTTTTTTGTTTTTGCATTAAAACTGCCCTATAATAGCCAAATTTCAGGTAGTTATTCTGTTATCCACTATGGGAGAGGTGGATCACTAACAATTCTGTATTTAGTGTTATAGAAAATGCTGAGACACTTCCTGTCAGTTTAAACTTTCAGGAAGAACACTCCCTGGGTCTTTGTTTCCAGAGAGCGTAACAGTTTTGAATAAAACGGCTACCAGCAATGGGAGTGCCCTTGTTTTACTTATCAGGGAAAGCCATATAACATATAGGTTTTCATTAAAGCAGAACTACTACCCTGAAATAAATTTGTCCCAAATAAATACCCATCTGGTGACTAGCTGCTCAATAGCGCTAGTCGCCAGAAATATTACCTGGTGTTTGAGAATTGTATGCTGTTCCTGGACTGACAGGCAGGAAACAGCGCAGATATCTTTCCATAGTGACGTCTGCACGCCTGCACTCTCAGTCCCAGCCTGCTCTAGGAGGCCACTAGAGCTATTGAGTAGCTAGTCGCCAGATGGGTATTTATTTGGGACAAATTTATTCAGGGGTGGTAGTTCCTCTTTAAGGAAAAAAAAATAGAATTAAATCATTAACAGTTACCGATCATGTATTACGTACTGGCATGCTGGCCATAGAATACAATTATAATGCTATGGTTTAAATAAAAGTTATTTTGAAGACCTTCACAAGGCTTCTACCTATCCATGCATTAAATAATTGCAATGTTTAATGCCTGGGGAATGCATATAGTACCATATAGAGATAGTGTGCCATATGTTCAAAAGAGAAGTGGAGGAACCATTTGCACTATGCAGGAAAGCTAAAAATTCCCATTGATTCCCCCGCCTCTGAATTATACATGGGGAAGATCCACGGTCTTAATGTGAAATTACTTAAAATTTACCAGGGTTGTGCATGTCTTAGTAGAGGGACCCACTTTATGGGAAAGCTCCTATATGAGTGACATTTGCAAGAGAGTTTTCACTTTATAACTCCTTAGTGCATAACCCTTCTGGTGTCCCTGTGCCAGCTGACATTCCCAGGGGTTCTGCTATATGTATAAAAGGACTCTCTCTCTTCTCCACTACCCTGATGCTGCTATATGGGTAAAAGGACTCTCTCTTCTCCACTTCCTGATGTCAGACAGGGCAACTCCCAAGGCCAGCCTTTGGGCTCTACTGCATCTCAGGGCAGCATGCACCACAGTAATACATAGGCTGAATCCTCTCCAAGGAATGCCGTACAAGCAGAAGTGGCATGCAGAAGAACTTCCAACAGAGTATGCATTCTGATTAAGGACAAAACCTATATATATTCTTTCCACATCTGAAGCAAACAGAAGCTCTGATGTGATGGGCAAACACATGCAATGTTCATGCTTAACCTCTTGAAGACCAAAGGAGTATGCAGTGCATTGCTTCCCAATCCCTCTAGTTCACAAGGGGTTAAATAAAGATTATTTATGGACTCTTGCTGTAAATGCCTGCCGATGCAATATCACATTGTTGATCCAGTGAAATACATAGGAAAAAAACACCCTAATGAAACAATTTCCAATTAAGCCTCAAGTAGGTAAAAAACAAAATGCCTTCCTGACTCCAAAAGGCAGTCTGATATTTCCCTGTATCAGTAGCCCATCTGCTCTGAAACTGTCGTAATTCTCAATATTGTTCTGAGCTAGGAAGGCATCCATCATGTTTAAAGCAACTAAGGTATCTGCAAATACAGCATCCAGAAGCAAATCTATAACTTTATTTCCCTTCCTGTAAAAATATCCATACCTTTGTTTTAGTTTAAAGCACCTTTCCTTTGTTTTTTTCTTAGCTCTTTGGGTGTATAGCTCCTTAGAGAGTTCTTAATATTGACATTGAATATATATTTGTAGTGGTAATCATATCACCTCTTAGAAGTCTCTTCTGTAATATAAAAACAACAAACAAAAAAAAATAACAGTTTGACTTGTTTCTAGAACTCAGATCCTCTAATCCCTTTATCAGTTTTGTTGCATGTCTGTGCACTTTTTCCAGTTCAGTTAAGTCTGTACTCCATATTCTAGATAGGGCCCTGCCAATGATTTATATATACAGGCAGCATTCTATTCCCCTCCCATGCATCTATACCCCTTTTTTGGCAGGATAATAACCTACTGGTTCTTGCAGCGGCTGAGTGACACTGCACACTGCTGTGAAGCCTATTGGGCATCTGTACTCCTAAGTATTTTTCTTATGAGGATTCCCCAAGTATGTTACCATTTAGTATATACAGTAGTGTGAAAAATTTTAGGCAGGTGTGGAAAAATGCTGTAAAGTAAGAATGCTTTCAAAGATAGACATGTTAATAGTTTATATTCATCAATTAACAAAATGCAGAGTGATTGAACAACAGAAAAAAATCTAAATAAAATCCATATGCGGTGTGACCACCCTTTGCCATCAAAACAGCATCAATTCTTCTAGGTAAACTTGCACAAATCCAGGGATTTTGTAGGCATATAGTCAGGTGTATGATTAAACAGTTATTCCAAACAGGTGCAAATGATCATCAATTTAATATGTAGGTTGAAAAGCAATCATTAACTGAAACTGAAACAGCTGTATAGGAGCAATAAAACTGGATGAGGAACAGCCAAACTTGGCTAACAAGGTGAGGTTGCTGAAGACCGTTTAATGTCAAAAGCCATACACCATTACAAGACTGAGCACAGCAACAAAACACAGTAGTTATATTGCATCAGAAATGTTCCTCCCAGGCAGAAATTTCAAGGCAAACAGGGATTTCCAGATTTGCTGTCCAAGCTCTTTTGAACAAGCACAAAGATACAGGCAAAATTGATGACAGTAGACATAGTGGTCGCCAAAGGAAACTTACTCCAGCAGATGAAAGACACATCATGCTTCCTTCCCTTCTCAATTGAAAAATGTCCAGCAGTGCTATCAGCACTGAATTGGCAGAATATAGTGGAACTCTGGTGCAACCATCTATTGTTCGTAGAGGTTTGCTCAGAAGTGGTCTTCATGAAAGACTTGCTGCCAAAAAAGCCATACATCCAACATGGAAACAAAGCCAAGCCAATCAACTGTGCAAGATAACACAGGAACTGAGGTGCAGAAAAATGGCAATAGGTGCTCTGGACTGATGAGTAAAAATTTGAAATATTTGGCTGTAGCAGAAGGCAGTTTGTTTGCTGAACGGCTGGAGAGCGGGACAAGAATTAGTGTCTTCAGGCAACAATTAAGTATGGTGGAGGTTTCTTGCAAGTTTGGGGAATATAGTCAGAATTAATGGTATCTTCATTTAATGGTATCCGTAATACTGAGTACAGGCAGATACTTATCCATAATGCAGTACGATCAGGGAGGCATCTGATTGGCCCCAAATTTATTCTGCAACATGTCAAAGACCCCAAATGTATAGCCAAATTCATTAGGAACTATCTTCAGAGTAAAGAAGAACAAAGAGACCTGGAAGTTATAGTATGGCCCCCACAGAGCCTTAATCTCAACATCATTGAATCTGTATATGTCACAAATCCTATCTCTCAAACCGCTATGGTTTGAGATAAATTTGCATTCAAAGCCCCCCCATCCCCTTCTCCTGACATCAGCGCTGTTCTGACAGCAGGAGATCCCGGTTCTGGGGGCTAGCCTACGGCTCTTCAGCAGAGCCGAAATCGCTTTATTGGAAAAGAATTACTTCATTGGATAGGTCTGCAAAGTGTGCCTGGTTTGCAAGCACACTTTGTAGATCGTTCCAATTAAGTAATTCTTTTTAAATAATGCGATTACGCTCAGCTGAAGAGCCTCCTTGAGTCGGCCAACTTAAATCTCCTGTTGTCAGCTTTACAGCTGACATCAGGAGAAGGGGACTTTGAATGCCTATATCTCTCAAACCATAGTGGTTTGATAGAGAGGATTTGTGGCATATAGTTTTTCTGAACCTCTACAAAACTCTAAGCATTTTTTATGGGACATTACTGTCCCTGTAACAAACTGTGTGCAAGTGTACCTAGAATAATTGATACTGTTTTGAAGGCAAAGGGTGGTCACACCAAATATTAATTGGGCCTAGAAATGAACCCTGTGGCACTCCGTTTACAACTTTAGACCAACCTGAAATGTTTTCATTTACAACTGTCTGGCAACTATCGTTTAACCAGTTCTCTGTCCATGGCCAGATATCTCCTCCCATACCGATGACTTTTAATTTATGTAGTAACCTGCTGTGAGGTACTAGATCAGAGACTTTTGCAAAATCCAACAATACACAGCAATACCCTTGTCCAAATTACAACTTACCCACAAAGTTTATTGCAAAACAAATATGTGGAGAACATATTAGTGTCAGAAACGAATCACCCTTAGACATCTGATGAGTTTTGAGCCAAACGGTCCTTAATCATAGGTAAGAGCCACCAGGGAAGTGACAGGTTAGATATACTAATCCCCTCCCCCCACATCTGGGCCCAGGTGACAAGATATTTAAAAACATTTAATAAAACATTGAATATCCTCTAAGGCAGTGATTCTCAACCAGGGTGCCGTGGCACTTTGGTGTGCCATGCACATCAACTTAGGGTGCCCTGTGTTTTCTATGGAGACTAAAAGAAATGGACTTTTAAATAAAGATTTATAGAAATTGTTATGCACAATATATTTAGTTTTGTTATTATGATTATAAAACCTAATAATAACTGTATATTTATGTATTGTACCGTTCTTATGCCCTTGATAAAGTACATTAAATATGTTAGGGGTGCCCCGAATGTTCTAGATTATGTGTCAGGGGTGCCCCGAGCCAAAAAAGATTGACAACCACTGCTCTAAGGACAGAATTTTACTTTAACTGTATAATCCCACAAAATCCATGTTATCCTTATACTAAGTTTTTATATTTGTTTTGCAACAAACTTTGTGTTTTTATATGCTTTTCAACTACAAGCCGTGTTGCTGTCTTTGTTCTATATTGTACCTTATCGGAAGTGGAGTTTCTGAGAACCTACACAGGTATTGCTTCAGTGTACCAATTTTTATGCAACTTTTCCGGAGTTGCGTTTGTTGTTCCGAGGTTAGATGAGTAAGCTCCTGTACATAAGTGTAAGTCTATCCTGTGAGGCTTGAAGAGAGCACATCAAGCTGCCATTTTTACCTTGAAGCGGTCTGTCAGTGTTTCATCCCCCATCTTACCAGCGTACATTTTTGTTACTGCCATTCTGACGAAGTCCATTCTTAAAAATATTTATTTGCTTTTTATCAGGCTGTAACCTATTAGCTGAACTAGCCCATCCCACTCTCCAGCCCATTCTCTATTCCCATTTCTTCTACCCTGCTTTTACCATCCTGGTTTGTATCACCACCTCCTGTTACTAGTGTAAACGCAAACCCTCTGACCATCCTAACCCTTTATTTAATTAGCTTCATCCCTTCTGCCTTGTTCTAGTGAATTTTGAGTGCTAAAATCAAGGTTGTAGTGGTGCAGTTACGGTAGTTCAAAGATACTTACATAGCCAAATCTCTTTGCTTCTCCCAGAAAAACCTGCTGGAACTAGTGTTAAGTGGGTCTCCCCAGTACTTACAAACACCAGTCAGTGAAAGAGTTCTCAACTGAGTTCCCAGTTTTATGTATGAAGCAGAACTCCAATGGATGTCGGCTGACCTTTTAAGAACTGCATAACTCTTTTATACATACGCACTGTTGACATACCAATACATTTCCCTGCCTGTGTGTTTTGTGTTTGCCATTTGATAATCTCTATCTTTTGAGTGAAGAGGGAAAGGGCTTGTCGAAAACCCCCCAGAAACAGCCCCTCACCCCACACAAAAAAGACTAATGTGAAAATGTTTCGATAACTTTTTCTCAGGTTCCTGTTCCTCGTATTGAAGAAGATAAAACTATACCAGATGACAACCATCAAATACTGGCATTCCTCCATCAGCTACAAGGAAGACAGGATGCCATTGATTCAACTGTGGAGTCTTTAAAAAGGTAACCTGTTTCATTACAGTGGAGAACATAACACTTTCCTTTAAATATACGAATTACACAATTGATGGGAAATGTATATTTTAATAGAGATGCATGGACTAAGAAGTATACCTTAGTTAGATGCTGGCATATACCTTGTAGCATATTCTAGCACTATTTACTGAGTTTTGTTTGCCAGACAGCTTCTCCAATGAAATGAGCTGAGGGTCCATCTCTGTCAACCAATTAATTGCACAATTACTGTACTCCAGCCCATTATCGGTACATGAAACAATCAGAGCATTGCCACATTATGTGAAACCTGCAGGATACTGCAACATTACATGAGAGAGAAAAAAATAAATGGCAGACAGAAGAACAAGGCTGGGGTTCCAAACTATGTGTATACGGGTTGCAACTACCATTGGAAGTGGAACAAGTCTGGGGTGTTAGACTGCATATGTGTGGTTCTGTGACTACCATTGAACAGTGGAGAAAGACTGGAATGTCATTAAATATTTATTTCTATGGCTACCAATGGGACAGCAGAACCAAGCTGGAGTGTGGCAGACAGAGAATATATGGTTCTGTAACTATCAGTGGAAAATGCTGGAGTGGAAAATGCTGCAGTGGCAGACAGAGTATATATGGTTCTGTAACTATCAGTGGAAAATGCTGGAGTGGCAGTCAGAGTATATATGGTTTTGTGATAAACAGTTGATGGGTTAATTCTAAGGGAGCAGAAAGTGTATATGTGGTTTTGTGACTACCAGTGAACAGTGGAATAAGGCTGAAGAAACAGACAGTGTATATGTTGTTCTGTTGCTATTTGAGAACAGTGGAACAAGGCTGGAGTGAAAGACAGTGTATATGTGATTCAGTGACTACCACTAGACAGTGGAACAATATTGGGTTCTGTAAGGTTGATACATTAAGAAGAAATGTAGCATTCCTGGAACAAAACCAGCTACAATATAGGGGACAAATAATTCTCATATTCTCATTGATTGAATTGGATATTTTCACTAATTTGAATACAATGCATTGGAAATCTTCTTAAAGGGATGGAAATGTTTCACAATAAAAGCATCTCCAATTAATCATCATAGTATTTGGGCCATGGAGAGTGTTATTTCAGTACTATCAAAGTTGTATTTCAAGATTAATTGAATTATAAAGTTCCTCCTCCTGCCCCTTTTACCTAGTGTAAGCCACCTCCCCTCAGATGTGGAATCTGGTCAGTGGACTGGACAGATCACAGCAAGGGACAGTCTTCTTACTGTGACCATAAGGAAAACCCTTCCCCCTTTTACAGGTTTTTCTTATGCTCACTGTAGAGTGTCCCTCACTGCGATCCGTCCAGATAGTCTAGGTGCTCTGAGGTGAGCAGTTTTACATCAGTTAAAGGGGTGAGAGGGGGATACTTAATCATTCAGTTACTCTGACAGTATTGAAATAACACTCTCCATGGCCCAAATACTATGAAGAGTAATCATAGTTGCTTAACATTCCATGAGTAAAAAGACCCATTTAAATTAGTGGTTGTTTTTCTTTTATCCCTATGGTGCAGCTGATTTCAGCCAGAATTAGTCTAGATCCATTTATAGTCCAAGATATTGCCTCAAAAACGTCTCATTAAGAGAATCACCCTCAGAGGGTTATATTCTGTGCGTTGCTGAGGGTTATCCACGTTTTTCCACAGAGCCTAGAATCTAAAATTTATGACTGATGGCACCAAGCTGCCAATTTACAAAGTATCTTCCACGTCCCACAGAACTTACAGTCTGCACTTTTTGACCTACATGACATCACAGAGCTTTACAGTCTGAAAAACCATTAATAATGTGGGTCAGTTCCTGTGAACTACAAGTCCTGTGGTGCCATGAGGGTTACCTACATAGCCCCACAGAACTTACTGTGTATAATTTAAGACCCAGCTGACAACAGAGCTTTCCATCTACAATGTGTCCAAGGATGTTTTGGAGTTCTTTTTCCAAAAAATGTTGTATGGTCGCTCGTGTACATTCAAACACTCCTTTGTGTGTGTATGCACAAGTGCATTTGTATGTGCGCTTATTTGTGTAAACATATTTGCACAGTCACTGGCATCTATATTCATGTGCATATGCGCACACATTCATGCACACTTTTACATTTGATTCATTTGGGCGTCTGCTTCGTCTGCTTGCACATTAACACAGTTATGCTTGTACAAGCAAATTCATGTACACACAATCGGGACATTAGCATGTGTACATATTTGAGACCAGGCACATTCACAGGTGTACACATTTGCACACGTATACACACTTGAGACAGCAAATTTGCACATGTACTCTTGTTTGTTAATGCAAATGCATGTACATTCGTGCAGACATTCGCACAGACAGTCGGAGAGACGTCCACTAACATATGCCTATATCAGTCTGTAAATATAAACAAGGAATTTTAGCAAGATGGGAGGCCTTTTGACAGAGGGATCAGTGGTGCAAGACAAGAAAAGCCATACTTTATGTACATTTTCCGTTAATACAGTCAGTTTGCATTATGAGTTTATCAGGTAGATGTAATGTGAAAAAATAAACCGCGAAATATAAGATCTCTTTCACATGGTCGTCACCAGTGCAGCAGTTCTGCAGTGGTACTGTCGCCTGCTGTGAAAAATAACATGCTGGACTGTGAAGCCTTTCTCATGGGTATCTATTTCCTCTTGGGATTACACAAAAGTCCAGCATGCTGCAGGTTACTGTTTTCACCTATGCGGCTGCCAGTAGTTCTTACATGTGAGCTGCATTGGATGTTGCTATGCCCATCATATCCTCCAATTAACAGCTAGCCCACGTTGGCACCATCCAGTAATATTGGATGATGGTTATGGGCCAGCCATCAGCCATTCCTCTTCTGTATTCCAATCAGCAGTGGAAAAGAGGAGAGAGTTGAGTGAAGACACAGGGGTGACAGAATTGTCAAAGGAGGCTGGGACACTTCTGTCTCCCATGTGAAAGAGGCCTACATTTTAAATAAAGTTTATTTATTAACTGAATGTTCAGATACTAGTAATATCATTAATGGGATATACTTGAAAACAAGAGAAATCTCAGTATATTCTTCCTGATAAAACCTTTTCTAAGTAATTTAAAATTTAAATATTTAGTGGAAAATTACAGGAAGGAAAAACATTATGACTTCCTTTTTAAAGGGATAGTAATGTTTAATTTTAAGTTGTTTTAATATTGTAGGCATTAAAAAAAGATTTACATCGATGTATGTCTTATCTCTCAAACCTTTATGGTTTCAGAGATATAACTTGCTAAAGTTACCCCTTCCTGGCTGTTTCAGAGAAGACAGAGCTCTAGCTGACAGCAGCGGTATCCATTTGAAGTGTCGCATGTAAAGTTTTGCGTCATAAAATGACGCATGTATTCGTCCACGTCATTTAAAGTGTCGCAATTAAAGTTATGCATGGTAAAGTGACGCAAATTTTACATTTCGCGTCATTCCGAATGGTGCATTCACCATATCGTGCATTAACATGTCGCAGCATTAAGGACGCAATATGGGTGCATTAATGATCCAATTTGGGGTTAACATGTCGCAGCATTAAGGATGCAATATGGGTGCATTAATGACACAATTTGGGTGCAGCATTAAGGAAGCAATTTGGGTGCAGCATTAAGGACGCAATTTGGGTGCAGCATTAAGGACGCAATATGGGTGCAATATTGACGCAATATGGGAACAATATTGATGCAATAAAGACGCAACATGGGTGTAATACTGACACAATTTGGGTGCAAAATGGTTGCAGTATTGGTGCACTAAGGACGCATTAAGGATGCAATATGGGTGCAATACTGACGCAATATGGGTGCATTCACCATATTGTGCATTAACATGTCACACCATTAAGGACACAATATGGGTGTATTAAGGGCGCAATATGGGTGCAATACTGATGCAATATGGGTGCAATATGGGAACAATATTGATGCAATAAAGATGCATTAAGGATGCAATTTGGGTGCAATACTGACACAATTTGGGTGCAATACTGATGCAATATTGCACCCATATAGCGTCATTATTGCACCCATATTGCGTTCTTAATGCACCCATATTGCGTCCTTAATGCACCCATATTGCGTCCTTAATGCACCCATATTGCGTCCTTAATGCACCCATATTGCATCCTTAATGTGTCCTTATTGCACCAATATTGCATCCTTAATGTGTCCTTATTGCACCCATATTGCATCCTTATTGCACCCATATTACGTCCATATATTGCACCCAAATTGCGTCATTAATGCACCCATATTGCGTCATTAATGCTGCGACATGTTAAAGCACGGTATGGTGAATGTGCCATTCAGAACGATGCAAAATGTAGAATATGCGACACTTTACAACGCAAAACTTTAATTGCTACACTTTAAATGATGCGGCCGAATACACACACATCATTTTATGAAGCAAAACTTTAAATGCGACACTTTGATAGTAAACCGACAGCAGACACTTTGATAGTAAACCGACAGCAGCAGATTCCGGTCATTTGACCAGACAGCAGCTCTTCAGCAGAGCCGAAATTGCGCTATTTAGTAATAAATACTTAATTGGAATGGTCTACAAAGTGTGCCTGGTTTGCAAAAAAAATTTGTATGTGTGTCCTGTGATACAGTTGGTTTACCCCAGAACTGCTAAAATTCTTCTTAATACATCCGCTTCAGTAGGACTGATACACTAAGAAAAGGGGGTGCAATTCTGGTGTAAACTAACTGTATAATATTGAACAGTTAAAAATGACCCCAATGCAATAGACTTAAATGGGGCTTTTAACTCCCGTAATGCTGTAGAGGTCAGTAATGCATTCATTCCCAACACCTTGGATGGCTCTACAGAGAGAGATTTAATGTCTTTTATAACTTGAGGGAATTTGTTTTGTTCCTTATAATGCACTAATTTGACGCAGATTTACACCACATACCTTTTTTTTACATAAAACCATGTCTGATGTAGTAAATGAAATGATCCAGAATGTATCCCCTTGTATGACTTGTAAGCCACATACTAATCCTGGACTGCTCTATTACCTTCTTGCTTAGAGAGAACAAAGCCCTGTGGAAAGAAGTTCTTCAACTACGGCAGAAACCATTCCAAAACCAGCCACAATATGAATCTGTAAGTATCTATAACCTTTTCCAGGAAACTTTGCTTGTCTGAATACAGTTGCAAGGAAAGATTACAGAAATAGAGGCGCTGTGCTCTCATTAGCACAAAACAGTGCTCTTGCATACGTATATATAAGGTGTCTCTTGTTTTTTTCACTGATATATAGAGATCCAATTTTCTGTTGGATTTAGAATAATAATGACCTGTAGTTCCTGCAGTGAGATTATAAACTGGAAGGAAGACATGGTGGCTATTGAAAGGATTAACAACTTCATTTTAACAAAAGGTTTAAGCCTCACTGTAATATGTACTGGTACTTTGTACAACTCATCTGTTTCTGGAAAAAAAAAAAACCTTTCGGATTGCTGCTGAATGGCATTGCTGCATTGTTCTAAGCTCCCTGGAAACATTAAGGGAATCTGTGCCATTAATCCAAACTCCAAAGAGATCTAATTGAACTAGTAAATAGAGAAAGCTAACTTCTCCCAGTAGCTGACTTTAACCCTTTCAGTGCCCGAGGGGTACGCAACGCATTGCTCTGCAATGCATTACGTACCCCTCTGGCACTCATAGGATTAAAGGGACTCCCCACTCGCACATTTGCCAAGTAATAAGAACATAAGAATAAAAACAACTGGGAGTACCTTTTTGTTTTACTCAGCAGTGAAATAATTACTGTATATTTTTTTTCTAAAATGTTTACTGCTCCTTTAACCTCTTATGATTTAGTCACAGATCAGTAGAGCTCCATTGACCCAATCACCAGCCTTACCTGAAAATACACATAGAAAACTACCAATTATCTGAAGAGACATACATGCTCTTTTCCCAATTAGTATTAAAATAACTCTAAATCCAGTGTGACTTTACTCTAAAAGGAGATGTACACTTTTTTAACCCCTTAATGACAGTTTTTTTTTTTCCATTATAGCGAATGACTTCCTGGACTTACCAGGTAAGTCGTCTGTCAGTAAGGGGCTAATTTAAAGAAGGAAGAGTTATAACAGTTTAAACTGTTGTTTTCCTAAACTACCTGGCCCTAGTAATGAGAAAGTACACTTATAGTTTGCCTGGTGTTTAGAGAGTTATTCTGTTGCAGTCTATGGAGGTATGAGTCACTGGTAACAGTTCTCTGCAGAATGGGAAAATAACAGCTTCATCACTTCCTGACTGTTTGAACTTTCAGGAACGGATGAAGTTGTTACTTCTTGACAGTTTGAACTGTTATAACTTTTGAATAAAACAGCTGCCAGCAATGGAAGTACCCTTCTTTTAGTCAGCAGGAAAAACCCTATAACACATAGATTTTCATTAAATAAAAAAAAAAGTTTACTCTTCATGTAATGTTCACTTAGTCGCATAGATTATCATTCTGCTCTTACATGTCAGTGCTGATTTTATAATTAAACTGGACCATTGGTTTGTTTAAAAACATTAAAAAAAAATTCCAAGGGGTTAAATGTATAGTAGTATATAACACACTTCTCTTATGTCCAATATGGAACACAGGTACCATGGGGTTGAGTCCCTGCTTTTGAAGGACAGGACACATCTCAAAAGACAGAGTCTTACGGGCGGAGACTCCTTCCTCCTCCTCCTCCAGCTCAGCCCTCTCTGGCCTGTAATTAGCCAGAATTCGTGTGCCCTTAGTTGAAGTAGGAATGCAGGATACATTGTATTTTTTTATTATTATTTTTCACTTTAGATATGGGGCTATATAATCCCCCTTTAGGCGGGGTACCATTACTGGGTTTCCTTAAGAGTGGAGTGACCAGTTTGTACGTGCTGTGTGGATCCTTACAGCCCTGTGGAGGGAATCTTGCTGTTAAAGGAATAGTAATGTTTCATAATGAAAACAGCTCTAATTAATCTTCATAGTATTTGGGCTTTGGAGAGTGTTATTTCAATTCTGTCAGAGTTGTAGTTCAAGAGTAATTGAATGATAAAGTATCCCCCTTCCGCCCCTTTTACTGATGTAACACTGCTCTGCTTAGAGCAGCAGGGAGTGTCCAGGTAGATTGCAGAGAGGGACAATTTTCAATTAAGATAAGGGAAAAAGCTGCACAAACTGTCAAGGGGGGCAGGGCTTTCATTGTTCTCACAGTAGTATATTGACCCTTGATGTGAGATGTCTGGTCTATGGACTGGATTCCACATCTGAGGAGTGGGGGCTTACACTAGGTAAAAGGGGTGGAGGGGTAAAGTGTTACTGTTAGTAATCTAAACAAGAGGACACAAATGCATGGAATAATGTTGGCATATCATTTGGTGGAATTAAGTGTTGTATCCTGGCTATGTTTCTCAGATGAAAGAAGGCAGATTTTATTACGGAAGAAATCTGCTGTTTAAGTGACTATCCAGAGTCAATAATCACTCTGAGATTTCGTGCCTCCAAATTCTAGGCCAGGTGGGTGATCATGAGATATTCTTTTGCCCGGGGTCCCCTCACCAAGAGTAACTCTGTTTTGTCAGGGTTCACTTTTAGCCAACTAGCATTCATCCACCTCATTCTATGAGGTCTGCTAAGCAACTGTTGATGAGACATGTTGGGTCTTTAGTATCTGGAGCAAAGGAGAAGTAGAGTTGTGTGTCATCTGCATAGCAATGATGTCTTAGGCCATGTCGCCTGATGATGTCCCCCAGTGGTAGCAAGACAAGATAGAACCTTGTGGAACTCCGCAGGCTAATTCTGTTGGTGCAGATGAGCAAGATCCTGATGTTATTCTCTGTGATCTACCAGTGAGGAAAGATTTAAATCAGTTTAGAACTGTGCCTCCTAGACCACAGATATGCTGCAATTCTGTATTAAAATCCCATGGTCAATGGTGTCAAATGCAACTGAGAGATCCAGGAGGAATAGGATGGAGTAATCACCTTTGTTTCTCTCCATAAGGAGATCATTTTGCACTCGGACTAGCTCTGTTTCCATGCTGTGGCGGCATCTGAAACCTGACTGGAAAGGATCAAAGATGTTATATCTTGATAGATGGGCCTCCAGCTGATTTGCCACTACTTTTTCAATGATTTTCCCCAGAAATGGAAGGTTGGATACTGGTCTTTAATTTGCTATGCAGTCTGGATCTAATGAAGTTTTCTTTAGGAGGGGTTTAGAGGATCCAGGAAGTTTCCAGTTTTTAATGAACGCTGCACTGTATTTGTGAGGGCTGGAGTGAGTGTTTCAGTGCAGTTGATTTTTTTGTTTGTTTTTCGTCATTAAGTTTTCTGAGTGTGTAGAAATTAAATCTGAGTATTGCTGAATGAATGATATAATCCAAAACCCAATTAACAACTGGAGGTGAGTATAGGTCATCATTCCCACAGCACTGATAGGGATAACATAGCCTCTAAGTTTTGCAGGGATGTCCTACGTTTTCTTGTTCTATAGGATGCAGGCCAGTGTGAGGTGTGGAATTTTGCACTTCAGGCTGCTTTGTAGATAACATAGATAAGAAAGCATGCCTGCAGATCAGATTACAGGAACTCAAAACCAGTGTGCTTCAGTGAAATATATATCTATTTTTTCATCAATATGTTTTCTGAGTGTTTAAAAATGAAATCTTAGTATTGCTGAATGGATGATCAAATCCAAAACCCAAATAACTGGAGTTGATTCAGTTTTATAATTTCAATGAACCTTGTTTGTGGTGTTCAGGTGAAGATATCTCTTCTTTGCAGTAAGAGGTTCCAGGGGAAGTATATTTCAATCCGCTGTGTATCTCAGTGTAGTAATGCCATCCGTTGAATTTTGTTAAATCCAGGTATGTGGGATGTGCTGTCGAGATTGGTCCTTGGAATATTTTTGATGAATTTTGAAAGTAAGGAGGTTATAATGAAAGTAATTCCTGGAGAGGTCAGGAGCACGAGAAAAGTGTGGCAGCCAGCAGGGGAGCTTGAGTGTAAAGTGTAAAGCCCACACTATATGTAAATATGTGGCACCCATCTCTAAGAGTGTTCCTCAGATTCTAGGGGCCTCCTCAAAGGAGGAATTGTCTGAAGGGGAATATGAAGATATGGACTAGTCCTACTCCTCTGGTGACTCCTACGATGCTGACCCCCTCCCCTACCCTTCAGGTCTCTGACACCTGTGATGAGGTGTCTTCCTCTATGGATGTCTTCCAGAGGCTTAAGATGTCTCCACTTATTTCCTCCCAATGATACTCTTGACCAGATTTCTTCTGGAATAGTGGAAAACCCCAGATGAAAGGTTGTTCATCAACAAAAGGTTTGCAGACCTGGTCAGTCTTTCAATTCAGGATCTGTTGCACCTTCCTCCCAGGCTTACCTGTGGCACGAGGATGTGGAGAAAATGGCTTTGATGGCATGACTCTTGAAGCCAACATCTTGTGGAAGAAGGGTTTCTCCACTGAGGTCATCTCCACTAAGATTAAGAACATAGGGTATGGTCCATTTTTTTATTAGTGTTTCACAGACAAGGATGTGTCCTTGCAGGACGTCAAGGTTTTTCTTCAGGGGTGGCTCATGCCTTTCCTGCCTTTAAGGCTCCCAATCCTCCGTGGGATCTTAACTTGATCTTGGGAGTCTTGCGGAGACCTACCTTTGAGCTCCTTGCTTCCATTTCTTTGCATCAGTTAATGCTCAAGGTGGACTTTAGTCTGGCAGTGGGCTCAGTCCACAGAGTTGCAGGCTCTGTCTTGCAAACCACATTTCCTGGTTTTTCACAATAAGTTGGCACTTCGAACCTCCCAGGCATTCCTTCCTAAGGTGGTCTCTGAGTTTCACATCAACCAGGAGATTGTTGTGCCATTCTTCTGCCCTAACCCTAAGTCTGACAAGGAGAAGATTCTTCATTTGTTGTAGCTGTGTGTTGCCTAAAGTTCTATGTCCACCATACCAAGACTTTTTGCAAGGCTGACTCTCTGTCATTCCTGAGAGTCCTAAGGCAGGTCAGGCTGCGTCAAAGGTCACTGTTGCCTCTTGGATCAAAGCTACCGTACGCCATACGTATGCAATTTGGAAGAAACCTATTCCTTCAAGCTCACAGCACATTCCACTAGGTCTGTGGGGGCCTCTTGGGCCTACAGGAATCAGCCCTCGGTTGAGAAGTTTTGCAAGGCAGCAGCTTCATCCTCCTTGCATACCTTTTCTAAACACGTACCAATGGTCTGGCTTTGGCCAGAAGGTCCTGCAGGCGGCTCTGCCTGTCTAGGGACCTACATATTTGGTTGCCATATTGTTTTTCAGTTGTTTTAGCCCTGTTGGCTCTTGTTCTTGTGTGCTGTGTAAGTTCAGTGTTTGTTGACACTTTCTGCTTGGGTTATCCAGGTACAGAGATATCCGGTATCATGGAGACGGGCGTGAGGTCCTTTTCTCCTTTTTCCCCATAGATGTAAGAGACAATAGGATTTTAGTGTTCTTACCTGTTAAATCCTTTTCTCTTTAGTCCATATGGGACACAGATCTCCCACCCAGAGAAAGGAACCTTTGTTGTGGTCTTGCTTGTCTGGGCTACGAAGTCCTTTTACAGTCCTTTCCCGTGAGAGATTTTCTTCTTCGCTTTCCTGCTTGCCTTGTTTGTGTGGCTTGGGTCACATGAATTCTGGGTACTTGCAGGGTAGGGTAAGGGTTGAGCTGGAGGAAGAGGGAGTCTCCACCCCAAAGACTGTCTTTTGTGATGTGTCCTACTCTCCAAGAGCAGGGACTCCACCCCATGGTACCTGTGTTCCATATGGACTAAAGAGAAAAGGATTTAACAGGTAGGAACACTAAAATCCTATTTTGAAGCTGAATAACTGCACAAAAAAACCTTACAATGTTATAATTTATATTTAAATCTAACTTTTTTAACTTTAACTAGTATAAAGTCCATCGCGTCACAGGAAAAAAACACGTATGCAGGTATTGAATATATTTATTAATCACATATTCTGTAGTAAATGCATTGGTCTCATGGTGTACCATTTGAATCTTTTATCTATTGTGTTTTTCTCATGTAGGTGTCCCCATCTTATGAAAGAATAGATTCTTTGCCAACACACCAGTAAGTACCACTGCAGCGACACAAGCAAGAACAACTAACATCATTTTGGTGTGTATAAAATGTAATAGTGATATTGGTGAACACTTTCCACTGCTCAGCAATGCATTGCGTAGCCCTCTGGCACTCGAAGGGTTAAATTATTTGGTTAGATATATCAAAAAATAGGATGACAAAACTATAAGAAATAGAATAAAAATAGTGGTATACAAAAATCGGAGGTCAAGGATAGCCTTTTTTGTTTGGGGGGTGGGAGACATGCAAACCAAACCCAAAAACTTAGAGGAGAGGTGGACAATTTAAAAGGCTCCAGCTGTTTTAGAAGACATCTGTTATCATTATGCTTTCCTCTGATATGAATAAAACAGAATTGAGAAGAGGATTTTTGCATTAATAGCTGTATCTGTTTGTTAATTGCAGTGTATAGTCTTGTATAATACTTCCTTTATTTCATAACTGAATCTTGAGCCTTCTTAGTTCCACAGTAAACGAAAATATGATTTTAACCCCTTAAGGACCAGCGCAATCCCGTGCAGCCGGCACTTGCAGACCACGGGGCTTTTTTTTTTTTTAATCTCTTCTGGTTCAGGGCTTCCGGAGCGGAGTGCAGCCACACTAGGAGCCCTGAACTCCATGCCGTGCCAGGACCGTCATTGGTCCTTAAGTGCCGGACCGCCGTGATGGTCCTGGCATGGCAGTGGTCCTTAAGGGGTTAAATGAATCATGAGTCACCAGTCCCAGCATACTGTATAATGGTTTAGACCAAAGCTGTCAAAGTTCAATCCTCCAGGGCCACCAACAGGCCAGAATGTAAGGATTTCCCTGATAAAGCACAGGTGAGTCAGTCAGTGACTCAATCATATTGACTGACTCACCTGTACTTAATCAGGCAAATCCTTACATTCTGGGCTGTTGGTGACCCTTGAGGACTGAACTTCGTCAGCCCTGGTTTAGATCAAATTGCTTAATAGTAATATATTTTTCCTCTCTTTGTTTTTTTCTTCTTGAGTCATTGTATATAATCAGTAGATGAAATATATTTTCATTGTGCTTTAGGCCACTCATGATTGATAACACTGGAAACTACAATCAGCTTTCTGAGGCCAAAACTGCACAAAACATTGAACAGGTATTGTAAAAAGGTTTTATTCATCTTTCCTGCTCATCTATCAGCCTACACCAGGGAAGCCAGAGAATGTGGAATTGTTACCTAAGGGATAAATTGCCATTTAGGAATGGAAAGGAAATTAACTGAATCATGTGTTTTCTTTATTATACATTATTCCTCTGTACCTTGGTTAGGCATGTAATCCTGTTAACAGTTCAGTGCAAAAATAAGGTGATCACATTGGTTGTACCCATTCATGCTTTGCAATGTACTGCACACCTCTCTGGTCCTTAAAGAGTTAATAACCTAACAGAACACACACATCATATGAAGAGAGTGTATAGGGTTATTACGTGCTTAAAGAGTAATATTTCAACATAAATGCAACTCCAATTATTCTTTATAGTATTGGGCCATGTAGAGCATTATTATCATTATCTACGATGTGTAGTTCCAGAGTAATTGAATTGTAAAGTGTCCCCCTCCTGCCCCTTTTACCTATTGTAAGCCGCCTCCCCTCAGTTGTGGAATCTGGTTCCCTGGCCAAGACAGCTCACAGTGAGGGACAATCTTTTGGCTGTGAGCGTAAGGAAAACCCTGTCCACCTTGAAGGAGGAAGGCAGATTTTTCCTTATGCTAACAGAACATTGTCCCTTGCTGCTATCCATCTGGACAATCTTGCTATGCAGTGTTACATGGGTAAAAGGGGTGGAAGGGGGATCATTTAATGAATCTTTTACATGATGTAATCTGTTTTAGCTTTGACTTTAGAATATTTATATTGAAGATCAAGATGAGACTTATGTGTGTGTGTATTTTTTATGTTCTATATGGAATACAGGCACCATGGGGTAAAGTCTGCTCCCCCAGGATGGCAGAACACTTAAACAAAAAAGGTCTGGGAGGCAGAGACTCCCTCCCCTGTCCTCTTTAACCCGACATAGAATGCTCAGTTTTACAAGCGACTTCGTTACAGAAGGATCAGCAAGGGCAGAGCTCTTAGATAGCTTTTTGTATCTTCTGTTGTTAGGTTATGGTGCTGTATAATCCCCCATTAGACGGGCTCCTATTTCTGGCCTCATTTGGAAGGACTGACCAGTACACAGGCTGTCAGGATCTGAGACTATGGAGGATGACTAGCTTTATTAGCCTTTTCCTTGAAGCTTTCTCTCAAGTTTATATACTTATTTGCATAGGAGTCTGAAAAATTAATCAGACTGGGTTAACCCTTTCCATGAATTCACAGCCCATGTTATTATTTCCCTGTTTCTTCGTCTGGCGGCCATTTGCTTTGTGGTTTAGGTGCCTGACTTGTACTCTTGCTAGATGGGCATGTTGAATCATCACATCCATGTTACCTTATGCTTCTATGCCCTGTCACTAGCCATGTTGGGGTTTTCATCCACTCACTGCCTGGCAGTGGTTGTTTTTGCCTTGTTACTATTGTATGGGACTTTTACTATCATTTATGATCAGTACTTTCATTGCAATGGTGTTCACACACATTTCTTCATTTGTAGCAAGTTTTCTAACATTTATTGATTTCTCTACTTGGCTTTTTGGGTTGTGGTGCCTTTAAGAACATACACACCGGGTAACCATATTGGATAGCACATGCAATGTCTATCTGTGACTTCTCTTGTCGCCTTGTGTTTTGGAGGCTTTTTTTCTTTTGGCTAGTGAGGCTTCTGTCTTTGGACACTGGTTACTGGACCTTTAACCCATCTAACCAAATTATCCACATGCCATACTCGGCTTCCTAGGGAATTTTATGGTACTGTGTTTCCCTCTTGCTCTGTGGCCTCTACACAAACTTTGGAGCTCATATGTGCTGAACAGGAACCAGCATGGGGTAAGACTCTTTCTTCAGTTCTACCCCCTCATCTGTTCAAGTGGTTCTGGACTCTTAGTCCGTGGGACATCCTGCAGCCACCAAAAGGCTCTTGAGTCATGTTATAGGGGGAGATGCCCCCATTAACGGGGATTCCCCTGTGGAGGAAAGGTAAACAGATGTGGACAATTTAAATTCATTCTCTGTTGGTGGCTCTTATGAGGAATACCCTAGTCCTTCCACTGTCTTATTCTGGCTGTCCTAGCAATTTTTTTTAAGTCTCAGAGGCCTCTGGTCCTAGTTCCTGTTCCCCTGATATTTTTAAGACACAAAAGAAGAAGGCTGGCATTTTTCCTCCTCACTATTCCTTTGACTCCTGGAGTAATGGAGGAAGTTGTTCCCTAATAGGCGTGTCTCTCTTATGTACCCTTTTTTTTGCTGAGGCTCCTCACCCCACACACAGTATGTTTGAACCTCCGATCTCCCACCTTGCTTTGCTTCTGGTGGATGCTGTGGCTCTTAAAGATCAGGTGGATAGGTTCCTGTATTCCTTCTTGAAGTTGAATTTTGTGGCTTTTGGTGCTGCTATGACTGTTTGGGGGATTCGTTTTTGGATGCTGTCCAAGTGGATGCTACCAAAGAGGATTATGTTGTTCTGATATCCAAGATCGTTGAAGCTAATGCATATCTTACAGAAATGGTTTTTTATGTCATTTGGTTACTGCTAGGGCCTTGGTTCCCTCTGTGGTTGTACAATGCATTTTCTCCAGTCTGTTTCTTTGTCCAGACATCCTCTAAATTTAATAGTCTATTTTTAGATGCAGTCTCCTCCCTGCTAAATATGCAGGTGTTCATACCAGTTCCTTCTCAGGAAAGATTCACCTGATTCTTCTCCAGGCTTTTCATAGTTCAAAATTTGCCATCCTTTTCTGGACCTAAAATGTCTTAACCATTTTGTTCTCAAGCTCTGTCATTGCTTCCATGTGTCCAGGGAAGTTCTTGGCAAGTCTGATCCTGAATTAGAGGAAGAAGGTCCTTGGTGCTCTTTGAAAATGATTAGAAGACGCAAGTGAGCAGAGATGTCACAATATATGTGTCTTCACTGTTCCATGAAGCTTTAGAGGAGCTAAGCGGTGAGCATATTTACAAATTGAAGGTTGGCTGAGGAGGCCCTCAGTGGCACACTGCCACTTACCTGCATTAGGGCAGACAAATAAAAAAAACAGGTGGACAAACGTGTAATAGCTTTTAGGTAGTGCGGAGTGCCAGGCACGCTTGACTTCAGAAACTATTCACAAAACATAAATTTAAAGTAGCAGCCTAAGTAACCGCAGGATGGGGTGCTGGCACCGTGAAGCTCTCCAGCCACAGCCGTGCTACAGCTGCCATCATTTTCCACTGGCTGTTTAAGCATTTGCAGCCTAGCACCAGTTGGAGAACCCATCTCCCTGTCACAGGCCAATGTTTTCTTTAATTAACCCTTTGAGTGCCAGAGGGGTACGCAACTCAATGCTTTGCATACCCCTCTGGCATTCAAATGGTTAACCTTTTAATGACCAGTGGGATATGTAACACACTTGGAAGAAAATAGTTGCACACATTTTCTAAAGGGTTAATTGTTTCCTTAAAGGGATAGTAATGTTTCATAATAAAAGCAGCTCTAATTAATCATCATAATATTTAAACTTTGGAGAGTGTTATTTCAATTCTGTCAGAGTTGTAGTTCAAGAGTAATTCAATGACAAAGTATCCCCCTCCCACCCCTTTTACTGATGTAATAATATTCAGCCAGATCAGAAGGGAGGTGCCCAGGTAGACTGCAGAGAGGTACAATCTTCAATTAAGATAAGGTAAAAACCTGAAAAACTTGTCAAGGGGGGCAGGGTTTTCATTGTTCTCATAGGAAGAAGATTGTCCCCTTCTGTTATCTGTCTGGTCTTACAACCAGATTCCACATCTGAGAAGAGATGGCTTACACTAGGTAAAAGGGGAGGGAGGGGAAAATTTGCTTGTGAATATCTCTTAAACCTTTATAAGACTTATATCGTTTTTCATGTTTTTTTAATGCCTGCAAAATAAAATAAAGATAAAACTAAGTGTTACTATCCCTTTAAGAAAAAGGCGTGAGCAGTGGCACAATGAATCCGGTATATAACCAAACAGAAATCATACCTACATATGCACAGAAAAAACACAACTTCGGGACTTGCAGCACAGCAGTGCAGAACGGGTTATACACAGGAGAAAGTGCTTCTCTTGGAACCTGGAGCTGGGTTGTGGTGTCAGCTGGTGAGAGAGAAGTATTGCAGCTGTTAAAAAAGATGATCCGTTTTGCAGCTGCACTGTCTCTCTCACCATCTGACCCCATAACCTGGATCCAAGTCCAAGAGAAGCACCTTCTCCCATGTCTAACCTGTCCCATTCATGCACTGCCTTGTGAGAGGGAAGCAGAAGGCTTTTCTGTAAGGGTTTCCGTTGGACAGGCTAGCAGTAGGAGAGAGATGATATGCAGTAAAGTTTGTGAACGTGAGGGAGGAAGGCAAGTGAATGCCTCGTTCATCTGTGAGTTTAGCTCCGCAGTATTGTGGACAGGCTTAGGAAAGTAGGTGGATGTAGAGCGCTGCCAGTCATACTACACGTAATCAAAATGGCAACGCTCTCCCTCTTGCTAATGAAGGGGGATTAGGTTAGATTTTTCTGCATTGGGGAAAATTCTATAGGTGTCATGGGGGTATACACCAATTGAGGGGAGTTGGAACATGACCATTCTACTTTAACAAATGTGTCTCAAAACTCTACCCTTTTACATCTGAGGCCTTAGGGCAGTGGGCTTCTCTCCCAGCTGATGACCCTGCTATATCACTCTTAGCCAAAAACACAGCTCTTCCATTGGCAGATGCTGCTGGTCGTAAGATTCAAGCTGACAAACACCTTGATTTCCTCCTAAAGGCTACTTTTGCGGACACAGAGGCAACTCTGTGGCCTATTTTTGCTTCAGCGTGGATAAATAGAGCTATAGCTGTCTGGGATAAAGAAGTCTCTGAAGTGCTAAATTCTGATTCTTATGCTTCTAGGGGAGATCTTTTAATTATGCTTGCTAATCTTTTGGAAGCCAATGCATATATTACTCAAGACTTTTTGATGCCTTTTCTGTTGCTGTGCGCCATACCTTGTGGTTAAAGATTTGGTCTGCAGACCAATCTTCCAAGAAATCACAGGTTTTCTTGCCTTTTGAGGGTAAACCCTTTTTGGGCCAGACCTAAAACAGGACATTAGTGATGCCATTGGTGGCAAAAGTGCCTTCTTACCACAGATTTCTTCTAATAGTCCATAACCCAGTTCCTTTCTGACTAGAAAGGCTCATGGATTTTGTTCCCCCTGCCAATATTGGGGGGCAGAGGGTTGAAGACCCTCAGATCTCCCAGACACTCCCCGCCACAGAACAATAAATCTTCTTCAAAGTCTATGTCTGACAAGGCAGTCTCCACATAACTCGCAGAGTCCTGGTTCATCATTACCTGTAGGGGGTCATCTCTGCCTTTTTCAAAATGCCTGGGCATCTTCCGTGATGGACCAGTGGGTTATGCTGGTGGTTTCAGAAGGGTACAGCATAGATTTCAAGTACCTTCCTGAATCTCTTCTTTTTGTCAAATGTTCCTCAGAATCCAGAGCGAGCGAGTCTCTGTATAGACACTGGCTCCTCTCTCCTGGACAAGCAGGTTCTAGTTCCAGCCCTAGCCCTAGGCTGCTTTACAGGTTTTTATTGCAACCCTTTTGCAGTTCCCAAGAAGCAAGGCAGATGCTGCCCTAATCTGAGCTCTGTCATCTCCGCGTCGTTTCCAGTCGAGTTCCTTGGGCTCCCTTGATCATCAGGAAACCTGTATGACCCAATCCATCGAGACCACCAGTTTCCTACCTTTTGCTTTCACATGCAGTCACTAGCAGTTCACAGCATTGCCCTTCGGCCTGGCCTCTACTCCACAAATCTTCACAAAGATCATGGCAGCTTTGACCAAATATATCGGCAAGCATGCCATCCACTGGACAGATCTCTATTCTTCCTCCTCAGGGGCTCAATGGATCGCCAGCATGAAGGAGCAAGTTACATGTACAACAGTGGTATGGATGTTTAGGTTTGGATGCAAGAGGGGGGCTTAATAATGATAGCTGCATTTATTGCATGCTACAACGGGCAAGATTGAGAAGATGGTTGGAAGGCTGAGAATGTAGATTTGTAGCGTTGAAAAGTGATGCATGGTGGACACTGAGGCATGTGTGTAAAATGTATGCACTCGCCAATATGGCACTGTCCTACCTTATTACCAGAGTTGTGAGTCAGTGCGAGTTGGAGCAGCAAGAGTCGGCCATTTTTTAAAATTCTAATGGGATAGTGAGGGTGGGGAAAGTCCTTGCCTTCGGCCCCCTGGCCATGCCTGTCAAAATCACGCCCTCTTGCATGTTGCAAACAGACAGTTAGAAGGAGATCAGCATAAATATATCCATTTATTTTCCACTTTTGTTTATTGAAATGTTCTAAAATTCATATTAAATCTGAAAATATCAAGATAAACTCTGATACAGGTACAGCAAATGAATGGGTGTTCTATCTTTTACATTGCAGTTAAAATGAGCGAAGCATAATACCCAAAGAAATAACTGTGCTTAGGATAACCAGCACTGTAAATAAACCACTATTTATGTCTCCCAGTGGGTGGTTAAATTCTCTGCTATTAAACCAACCACTGTGGTGCTGAATGTATCCAAGTTTGAGATATTACAGCTGGCATTGTTAACCATTTTTGGTTACCACTGAATTCCACGATTTGTATTTGAATTAAGTAAGGAATGTGAGGATAATTAATGGCACTTCCTCAGAATGAGTCCAGTCCACAAGAAAGCATTACTGACCTTACAAACTGCACAGGAAATACTGAAATGTCTAGGATTCAGTTCAGTTTCGATTTAAGCCAAAAGTTAAGCTTAATATTGCTGTGCTAATTATTACATGCCAAAAAAGAATCCAGACAAAAAAAATAAATGTATTCAGACCCTTAAATTGTTCTGTATTATGATCATTGTTGCTGTAGAATTCTGAGACTTTGTATAGTCTACAACTTCTCATTATCTAAAGTATTTTGCAATGATAGACTGAAGATACCATGAAGTATTACCTATATAATACTCTCATGCGTATACATTCAAGTCTAAAACATATCAGAAAAACCTGCCTCTAGCAAAGAATGCAAAGCTTACAATATTTCCATTGCATTCCTAGAATTCAGAGTGGCAGTATGCAAACCACAAGTGGTAGTGGTGCAATCACTTTTTAAATTCCAGACCCATATAAATATCTATTTCTTAGCTTACGCTTCCTGTTTTATAATGCCTATATTTTTAAATTGGGTTTTTAACCTCTTAGATTCTAGAGAAGTCTTGTGGGACATTGCAAAAACACATTTAATAATTTTCTAGAATTGATGGAGGTAAAATCCATACTTAAAACCGTGGGAATTTGAAGAAATGTTCTCTCTATTATGGTTTATTTGCTCCAGAGGGGTTCATTTGCCCAGAGTCCCCTACCCCCTTCTTTGGACTCTATTGCTTCTATCGGAGCAGTAGAAGATGAAGAAACACTTTTGGCCAGATATGATTCTTATATATAGTACAGCCTGTCACAGGGTGTCTGAAGCACTCTCTGTGTGTTGGGGGTGGAACCTAAGATATAGGAAGCCACATGGAGTACAGAATTCTTAGTAGAGGGAGATGATTTTATACATCTTTCTATCAGTCGATTACATTTGTTTTTTTACCCCACGTTAACTTTCTCAGTGATCCTTTTAGCAGTCCCACAATATATATACACACTAAAGCTGTGGAAAGTGTTTAACAGTATATGAAAGTATATGAGCGACTTCAAGGTATTGTCAGATGCATATAACTTATGTTTACCACCTTGGTGTATATAGACATCATGATTAACATGAATATTATACATAATAAAGAGTTTTATTATGGAGTTATTTTTTATTTCAAAATGGGTATAAATCACCTTTCAACATTGTAAGACCCAAGTATAGTGAGACAACCAAGTCCCCTCTAAAATGCAAATCTTCCGATTTGTAATACAAAGATGGCAGATATTTAAATTGGTCAATGAGTATTGTAGAGATAAATATACTCAAAAGAAAACAAACCTAAGGTTATGTCCATCAGTAGAGTTCTTCATATAGAATTAAGCTTGAATAGATTCTTCATGTCAAATCGGACTTGGGTAATGGAAAGAATTTATATCCACTTTAACTAGGATTGAAAGTGTATATTGCTTGATTATTGGGACTCATTGATGTAATTTAGAGAGTAAAAACTATTTAAGTCTTTATTCGTCATTCTCAGTTTCATCAATACAGTTGAAGATTATTATTATTTATAGATTGCCCAAAGGATACTTTTAGTATAAAAAAATCATACGGACTTGTATGATAGTGTTTTCTATTTTAAGATATTTTATCCTTATGATTATAAGAGAGTCATCTTTTATTAGATACTAGTTGAAGAGCCCGTTACACGGGCCACAGTGCCACTGCCAGCCAGTCGCGGGGCAGTCATGCGCAGTAGAGACTGCCCGTGCCGCGGCTGATACAGAACTGGAAGCTATCGGCAGTCTCTACTGCTCATGGCTGCAGCAAGCGCAGCAGTCTCTACTGTGCATGACTTCATCGTTACACACGTTTTAGCTAATTATTATATAGGATAATGATGTGTCTATTTAAGGAGTTGGAACAAATGTTATAGTAAACCAAAATGTTGCTTTTTCTCCAGGTGGTGCTGTTCCTATCACTTACATTCGCACTGTTGCTAGCAGCTTTATTTAAAAAATTATGAGTTTGAGCTGTAATAACTTTTTAAAAAAAATATCCCAGCAGTTGTCCTACTTTTTTCTCATTTGTAAAAGCACTATACCTTTTTTTTTAATAAAAAGAAAAAAAATGTTTTAACTATGCTTAAATAAATGTGTCTTTGAAAGCTAGTCTACCCCAATCTAACTCTAACGAGTCCTGTGTCCAAAACAGCAGTGGGTTATTTCTGGGGCAAATCAACTGCACCACAGAGGAAAAATTTGCCAAGATATTCACTGCTAACAAGAAAAATGAATTTATCTCTTCTGTTTTGGAGTTCTACATGATACATGCATGTCATTGTATCAGACATACTATAGAAACTCCCTAACTTCAAGTCTGCTTTTCTTTTGTTTACTGCAGATGTGTGCAGGAAACTAGAAAGTCTTTGAGTCATCTCTTCAAAAGAAAACTGGAATAATTCTAAATGAAACAAACTACCAAATAAACATTCCCATTGATTTAAAAGGGGCTTTTAATATACTGAATGCTAGAAAGGTGACGCAGTACATTAGAGATGGGAATATTAGCTGTAAATATATTGTTAGTACTTTATTTTACTAGTTATAGATTTAAGCATTTATTCAAGCCATCCATCAGTTCAATACATATGTAATTTCCATTTCATTAGGCTTATGAGAACTCTTCTGAATGGACGGTAAACGGATGTCCTGCCAAAGGCACCAAAAGAGCCTTTTCTATAAAAGAAGATAACTTGGATAATTCTACAGAGGAGCACGGCATCCCTTTGTAAGGAAAACCAGTTTATAACCATGCTTGTTTAATATGGAAATATGTTTAAACGTGTGTGTGTATATATATATATATATATATATATATATATATATATATATATATATATATATATATATATATATATATATATAAACATGAGAGCTTGATGTTGCGTTCCATTTCTTATATATTATTTGTTTCAACATGACATTTGACTAATTCAAGCAATAGTAGTAAAATAACTTTTTGTATTATTTAGTCTACAGAAATAAAGAGTGAATGATGTCAGTCACACTCTTTAACCTCTATGTATTTAAAAGACAAAGTCATGAGTTCTGCAGTGCAGGGACTTACCTGTTCTGTATGGCAGCAGGGACTCTGTTGTCATGGCATCCCCCGGGTGCTTACATGCACAGAGGTATTTTCCTGCATTTGAGCTAGTTTGATGCGTCTAGATCTCTGAGTTGCAGGTGATGCCCAGGACATACTAAAAAGGTTAACACAGAGGTAAATCTCTCCATGTATGTGAATTGCTGTAACAACCAAGTGCCTGGCTGTCATGCAACTGGGTCAGTCCCTTCACAGCAAAAGGGGCTGACATAATTGAAAGGGATGGAAGTGGAGATATAACAATTCAGGATTAAAAGGTCTGACTGTAGTTTTGTTCAAAATGTTTAACACTTTGAGTGCCAGAGTGGTACACAACGCATTGCTCAGCAATGCATTGGGTACCCTTTTGGCACTCAAAGGGTTAATACAAAAAATGTCCTGATGTCAGATACTTCAATTAAAAGGCCATCTGTATTGCATTGTTGTATGTTTTGCTTTTTCTGCATTTGTGTTCCTCTGTAACTCTAGACCTCAAATGTTTGACAGTTATCAGCCTGGGGAATCTGACAATCTCTCAGATGTTTCCTCAAGTGATAGTGAGGAGATGGCAAATGAGGATTCTGCTTCTGAGCATAGTCCAGTGTTACCTGGGACGTAAGTATTAAGATTTAAAGTATTAATTTATGGAGAACAGTTGTCTTTACCAATCATCATTTATTTATTTTTTTAATATTGAACAAGCTATAGTTACTCTCAATGTTTCTGTGTGTGTGTGTGTTAAAGGAATGGAGAGATGACATTTATTAAAAAAAACATTTTGAAGGCACAGCTCCTTCTCTTACATTTTCTGTCCACTGATATTTATTAAAGCAGCTGCTTCATCAGATTTCACAGTGAGTAGCTTCAGGAGCCAGCAAGAAGATCCCAAGCTAATCATCGAGATGCGATTCACCCTTCAGTTATAGATGCATAAGGGACCATCTGGACTTTTGGTCATATGTGGAACTCTACTCTGCATGAGGCTGCAGGCCTCAATGACTAAAAAGTACCCTTAATGGCACAAAGGTTTATTTCTGCCCCTTTCAGCACGAAGTGCATACAAACATGGAATATATATATAATATATAATTTTTTCCTTACATGGAGAAATACATTGTGGAATATGCATTGAGGACTTTCTATTTACTATGTTACTCTGAAACGATACTCAATAGCCTCTAAAATAGAATGGGTATTATAATGAGTGTCGTTAGCTCTGGGATCATAAGGCCTACGCTCTGTTACTACTGTGTTTAAAAAAGAAAAAAAAAAAAATGCCAAGAGAGCATTGACAGTTCCTTTTCAGGATTATGTTCAGTATTAAATGTTTTACTCTTCTGTCCCTTGTGATGTTACATATTAATTTTTCCCCATAGACATTACTGTTTGGGACAGAAGCAGCTGGATAATGGTACAATGTACCACTATAACTGCAGCAGGAGAGACACTGGAAGGGGAGAGCTTAGAATGCTCTCTCTTTATGAGTTTTGACCACTTTGCCATATAAAATTCTGTAGCCTTTATATATTTCTCCAGTGGGGTCCACCAGATATCATTTATGACTTGTGGGAAAATCCACAGTTATACCCTTATACCTGTGAGGTCTGTAATAGTCCTTGATGGCTCTTCTCTTAGCTCTTTTTGCAGTAAGCTATTCATTTTGGCATTTATAAATGGAACTCCATTCTCTAGCTCTCAAAAGTGCTGGGGAATACACACACAGGGCTCAGTACAGTGGGAAACAAGCCACTAGAGATGAAGGGGTCTATTAGGGACCTTACCGTTATTTGGGTATAACTAAGGAGGCCCACAGATGTCAGGCATGCCATGTGAGGTTCTTCACAGGTGAGAAATACGTATAATAAAAATCACGGAGTGCATTGTACTGTGTATAACAGAAGAAAACTCTCTTCTTCATATATCTTCTGCTGCAGGCATAGTGGTATATTTTACTACTTTCCCTACGTTTTCTGTCCGATTTGCACTCAATTCCTTCTTTCTCTCATTAGTTCCTATGCGATAAAGGTGGCTAAAGAATCTTTTGTGGAACATATCTCTGCACCCATTTGACACACAAGGAACAGAATGATCTCATATGAAATTGCTGACCATGCTTTATCACATGATCAGCATAGTTCATGTTCAGAAACCTTTATTTTGCCATGGTTTTGTGGCTGGAGAACCACCATTTGGTGAGCCTCCACTCCTTCATCTATCCAGGCGATTCTCCACTAATAGCCCCCATTAGACATATTGATCCCATCAGTTGGTCGGTAATTCCTTAGCAGAGGGTCTCATTAGAAAGGTGTTGGAGACCCTTCCGTGAGGCCTCTGATGTAGGTTCTTCCTCGCTGGACATCTCCTACAGGAGCAAGAAAGATTTTTCCTCCCAATAACACCTTACATTAGGTTTTCTTGGAGGAATGGATGATGCCAGACAAGAGGCTCTTCCTTAATAAATGTATTTCCAAATTAAATACTTTTCCTGTTGAGGCTTTAGCATAGTGGGCTTCCCCACCTACAGTTGATCCCCCTCTATCTCTCCTACTGGAAAACACAAATCAGCCATTGGCAAATGCTGCAGCCCTTAAGGACCAGGCTGGCAAAGGCCTTGATTTCTTATTAAAGGCGAACTTTTCAGCTACTGGGGCTGCCCTGCAACCCATCTTTGCTACAGCCTGGGTCACCTTTGGCAGCAAGCAACTCTCAGACACTATCTGAGGAGATGTTCCTAAAGGAACAATTTGTTGTGCTTGCCAACATTTTGGAGGCCAAAGTATATCTTACTGAAGCAGCCTTTGATACCTCCTGATTCTCTGGTAAGTCCTCAGCTTTATGTTACCACAAGTCGTACTTTGTGGCTCAAGATTTGATTGGCTGACCAACCTTCAAAGCAATCCTTGTTGTTCCATCCTTTTGTAAGGAAATTGATTTTGGCCAATGAGATCGCTCCAGCTTAGAGACAGACAGCCTCCGTCATAGGAGGAGGCTGGATAGAAGCTCAGACTACGGGACAGAACTGGTCAACACTGTCTGCTGGAAGTAGGCACAGAGCTACATTTAATCTTTTAATTTCTCCAAACAAGCGGATTTTTTTTTTTAAAAAAAGGATACACTTTTCATTATTTATCATTGATAAGGAAACTATTTAGGCAAAGTTGTGAAGGGGGTAAACATCCCCTTTAAATCTGGAGGTGGGGAGTAAAGCTGGAGGAAGAGAGAGGAAATACATTTACAAGGTATCCTTTAAAAATGTGGCAAGTGAAAGAGCACGCAACTACATGGCTCATTAACCATGTCACCATGATTAAAAGGACTACTTGGGAATCTCTCACTGCAGGAAAGCGCGAGCTTCTCAAGTCACGGCATGAAATGTCACCTACAACTCCCTTCATCCTTAGCCATCTGTTGGCTGCTGAGGATGATGAGAGTTTTATACTTTCAAATATTAGATTTGTAAGACCTTCAGTATCTATTTCTCTGACTTGATCCTATTCCTTCCCAGGGCACTGGCACCAAAATGGTTAGGTGGCTGAAGGCTCTGGAGCAGTGCTGATCCCATCTCATTTGAGTCTGATCAGAAATAGCTTACATAGCCTTTGAACCATTTCACAGTCAAGCTGTCTGTCAGATGTTTTAAAGGCTGCAAACCTGGGAGGACTGCACACTGCACTGGAATATTCAGTAATATGCATATAGTTGCTCCATTAATAATTATTTTATAGCCATCCAATGTTGTTGAACGCTGCTCCGGGCTCTCTCTCCCCTTCTCTGTGTGCTCCGCTCCTCCCTGAGAGCCCGGAGCAGCGTTCAACAACATTGGAAGGAACATAATCAAGTCAGAGAAATGGATACTGAAGGTCTTACACATCTAATTTTTGAAAGCATACAACTCTCATCATCCTTCGCGGCCTCCAGATGGCTAAGGATGATGGGAGTTGTAGGCGAATTTTCATGGTGTGAGATTGTCAAGTCACCCTTTTAATCATGGCAACATGGTTAATTCGCCGTGTAGTTGCACACTCTTTCGCTTGTGGCATTTTTAAAGTGAACCCATTTATAGAACGTTTCTTAAACATTAAATAAATATATTTTGTCTTGTTCTATATGAATCAAGTTTATAATACTTTTTCCGTAATGAGATATCTTTGAGCTATAATGTATTATTATAAAACTATCTTTTTTACTTGTATTTTTTCTTTATTTAGATAATACTCAATATGTGATTTAAAATGAAAATGTATTGGGTGTTAAAATGTAACTTATATTGTCTCTTTTTACATAGTATGAAGACACTTCACAGAACTAAAGTACCAAATAAACTGCGGAAACGCAGCAGAGCGCAGTATGATTGTGTAAGTCAGTAATTGTCAAGCTTTCCTGTAGTGGAACCCTGTACATTGAAGCCTTTCAGCTCCTTTGGATGCCAGAGAGGTCTCCAGTGCATTGCCTTGGAAAGCATTGGATATCTCTCTAGAATCCAAGGGGTTAAAAAATCAGAATCAAATGTACTGGATCCAAATTATCACTAAAATAAGGGACACTTATTCTGTGATTGAGTCTGAAAATTATTTTTATTCTTAGAGGGTGCTAGGTTAGTTCTTACAAGATAAATCTTATAAAAAACCACTGTTTTAAATGCCACCCCAGCCTCGTCCACCTGTTTGCCATTAATTCATAGTATTCTGTGGAACCACTTGTGTATTTTCAGGGAATCCTGGGTGAGTACCACTGTTTTAAGTAAACAAGTGGGAAAAGAGGGGAAAGAAGGTAAGAATGCACTATTGTTGTATCGGCTTTTGAGTGACTGAGAAAGGGACACAAAACAAAAAAGAAATCGAAATAATTTTGCACAAAACACTTAAAGGGATAGTAACACTTCATTATTATTATCCCCCATGTTGTAGCCCTTAAAATTCTGAATTAAACTATACCAGCGGCATCTCTCAAACCTTTATAGTTTGAGAGATATCCGCTTTCAAAGTTCCCTCTCCCCTGACGTCAGCATTTTATCGGACAGCAGGGGAATCCAGTCCCAGGACTGGCAGCAGCTCTGCAGAAGTGCTGAAATCTCGTTATAGAAACAGTAATCCTTCACTAAAATGGTTTTCTACGTGTGCTTGAAAACCAAGCACACGTAGAAGACCATTTTAGTGAAGGATTTCTGTTTCTATAAAGCGATCTCAGGACTCCTGCAGAGCTGCCGCTTGCTCACTGACCGGATTCCCCTGCTCTCAGCTAGAACGCTGACGTCAGGGGAAAAGCCAAAAAGAGAGCGCTTTGAAAGCAGATATCTCTCAAACCATAAAGGTTTGAGAGATGCCGCTGGTATTGTTGTAGCCCTTAAAATTCTGAATTCAACAATAATGAAGTATTACTATCCCTTTAATGATAAATATGGCCAAAGTATGAATGCAGCTTGGAGCTTTTCTGGGACAAACAAACTTCTCCATAGTGGACAAATAAAATCTCCCATTGTTTCAAATTGTCCTTTTTAACCCCTTCAATAACTACAGTGGGTGCAGTTGTGCAAGGGCCTGACATCTCAGGGGAGACCACCAGAGTTAGGATCCACAACATGTTTGCACTGGGGCCGCTTATTGCTAGTTATAGCACAGCTTTAAAGTAGCTGAATATTTGCCTTTAGTTATCCTAAAGTAAAACATTGCAAAGTTAACAGCAGCTGGAAGCTGTCCAGAACTGCCTTCTAGGAATATTATTAACCTACAGCATGGTATTATAAAGCATAGTACAATATTGTAATGTTACAAGTAGATTTGGCATTTAAAACACTAATATAATTGGATGCTCCATCCTCAACTTTTACTTTTAATGGATAACTAACACCTCCTAATAATAACCACCAAGTATCTTACTATGGTTAGAAAATACTAATGACCCCTGTATATGTTTTCCTTGTTGTTTTTATTCAGTTAGTTCATGCAGGGAGCATGACACAACATGGCAAATTGTACCAAACTGTGATTTTATTGGGGTCTCACAAATGTGGGGGCCAGGAAGACCCTCCCTCATAGTAAACAAAATAGATCTTATATAGTTAGTCATATATATGCAGTGGCAATAAATATATATAGTAACGGGTGCTAATTCCATATGGAATGCACAAATCACTCAGCCTGGAAGCTCCAAGGAAGAGAGAGCACTCCAATGGTAGATTCAACAAAAGAAGATGATTTGTATTCAGTGGCTTCCATCATGAGGAAGGTCCAGGCTTGGATCAGAAGCATTTGGCTCATGATGGAAACCATTTACCCTTTGAGCTTTGCAATGCGTTGCGTACCCCTCTGGCACGCAAAGGGTTAAATAAAAATAGTTTTCTTTCGTTGACAATACCATTGGAGTGCTGTCTTTTCCTTGGAGCTTCCAGGCTGAGTATATTTATACTACTTGAACAGCCCGTTACATGAGCCACAGTGCCACTGCCACCCGGTCGCGGGGCAGTCACACGCAGTGGAGACTGCCCGCGCCACGGCTGATACAGAGCTAGACGCTCCTTCGGAGCTCCCAGCTCTGTATCAGGCGCGGGCAGTCTCTACTGCGCATGACTGCAGAACGCGCAGCAGTGTCTACTGCGCATATCGCGGCGTTACACACAATTTAGCGAATTATTATATAGGATAGTTGGTCAGTGTTGGAACAGACTATGCAGTTGTGTATATAGTGTTCTTGCTGAAGATTTTAATATAAATATTGCATTATGGAATCATTTGATATATAGTATTTTTTTACGTAATATATTTATGTATTTGTTATTTTGGGTTAACGAAACTGTCAAAAATGTTAGAAACATTAGCAGATTGTAAAAGTCAATTGATAACCTGATTATGGGAAGGTGTTTTGTTTTATGTTTATTCATTTTGTTCCTTTTATATACAATTCCAGGGATCAGAATGTAAATTGGAATACAGTGGATCAGAAGATGCAGATGATCACAAGACCACTTACGCAGACTCTGGTAAAACGAATTTAAGTTTAAGCACATGGTTAATACTGGACTCAATATTCCAACTTTTAATGTACCAGTCAGCAGTTCCTGTTAGTACCTTTTTCATTGGTCAATGTGTAGTGGCTGATTTAACGCCTCTATTTTGCAGTCTATGCAGAATTCCATAATCCTGTAATTGCGGCTGCCGTCTTGGTAGACGTCATTAAGT
The DNA here is from genome assembly GCA_037306005.1 of Rhinophrynus dorsalis. Lineage (NCBI taxonomy): Eukaryota > Metazoa > Chordata > Amphibia > Anura > Rhinophrynidae > Rhinophrynus > Rhinophrynus dorsalis. The sequence goes on along the minus strand of CM074720.1, from coordinate 266,481,784 downwards.
TTTCACCTTTGAGTAGGGAGTTTGTGGTAAATTTGTGGATTTTTGGAAGATTGAAACCAATTGATGTGCTGGTCCTCCTGTTCCCATGTCTTGGGGGATGTGACTATGTAATCAAATCTCAAGATGGGGCCATATACTGGACTACAAGGATATCTTTCTCCAGCTAGAACACTTGCATCTAAAAATACAAAGCCTCCTACCTCAGCAATCCATTTCCTACATGGTGGTGTCCTTCAAAAGAATGTACTTATGTGGGTGATCACTAGATTGGCCAGCATAAGTCTTTAGTAATAAAATATGTAAAGGGGGGGGGTCCTGTAGAATCACAGTTGCAGCAAATCCTGTTCCAATTCACTTTAAATTTAATAATAGGCATGAAAGAGATATTGGAATACATTTCAGGAGAAGAGGGAGCTCTAAAATAGCCCCCATCTCATTTTCATCCTGTTCCTAAAGGCACACGCTTACTATCACTTGTGTTCTTGACTAGGTTAACTTGGGGGGGGGGGGAGGTACTGGAGGGAGGACAACTGGGTCTGGGTCTGCCTGTTAGATAAATTATATAATTGTCCAATTATGCCCCCCTTCCTACTCCTAAAGGCACAAGAACTCCTGCCCTGGAAAAGTAATTCCTTGCCAATGATTGGGAGTTCAAGTAGTTGATCACCTTGTATGTAAAATTTAATGAGGGGGCAAAGAGGGGGCTTGCTTTATTGGAGCACTTCCATTGATACTAGGCTTGTGGGGGTAGTCACTTCGTCATGTGTGTTTAAACTATCATTTTTGCATTGGGTCAGCTTGGAAAGGCTATAATCCATTTCTAATAAGTGCATTCTTTCAGCTGCTGGTGCCTGGTGATTATTGGATCTTTCATGATAGCCCATAGAGGAACCAATGTTAGTTGAATGATTAAAAAGGGTACTTCTTAAAGGAGTACTGAACCTTTTATTATGAGTAAAAAATAGTAAATAGTTCTCCAACCTATAGCACTGAAACATATCACCAACATACCCCCCCCCCCCAATCAACCTCCATCAGTGGATGTACACTTCTTCTCTTCTGTAACTCACCAGGGAAAGCCTTACAATATAGTATTTTGTTTTCTCATAATAACTTTACTTTATGCTATAAAGCATTAACATTATTATTGCGAAAGGGTAAACATTTTCCAGCAGGGCTTCACCTAGTCGAGAGTCTACAATACCATTATTTGAAAGCTGTTGCACCTCTTCTAATTAAGGTGTGTGGTGTCTACTGAATACGGTTTGAAATTTCAGTATCTGTGGAGTTAGATGTCTGTAAAAATACAAACGATATTTTTCTCCTATAGCACTATTTTCTGGAAATAGTTTTCACTGTCATCCAATGTGTAACACAGAAACCATGGGGTAAAGTATCCTCCTCTGGGAGCGAAGGGCAAAAAAGGTCTCCGAGGTGGTGTAGACTCTCAACTCCTTTCCTCTTTACCTCCTCCACCTGCTAATTCAGTTTTTAGTGACATTATCATCAGCACGGTTGCATGGGCACAGCACTCTTACTCAGTCTCTTCTTTTTTTATTTTTATTCTTAGGATACGGGGATGTATAATTCCCAGTTAGGTAGGCATGTTGGCTTGATATACCGATCTTTACCTCACTTAAGCATCTTTCTTTATTAAAGTGGAAGCCTGAAAACCGAAGATGCTGGGGAGTTAACCTCTTAAGTAGTACGGTACTCTATGTGTGTGTGTGTGTGTGTGTGTGTGTGGTCCTATACTATTAGCATTCACTTGTGGTGATATTTTGCCTAGTTTTCACTGTAATGTTTTTTATAGTGTTTTTACCTGTATCTCTTTGCTGCCTTGGGTCACAAGGGTTATTAACACCTTCACTGCCTTGTTTGTAGTATACAGCAGGTTTTGAGCACCTTTCTTTTTAGGGGGAGACCATACCCTTATTCTAGGGAGCTTTTCTCTTGAATTGCTCACTTTATAATATGCTTTTCAGCTTTTTTTACATGTCTTTTCTTATTTTACAGATATTGTGAGGTGGCCTTTTTAAGACTGGGTGCCCAGGCGGCAGCCATTTTGGATTCATTCACTTTAATGGTATGTGACATATCTCACCTCCACCTGATTTTAAGAGGCTGAAGGTGGGCTCATAGAGCTTCTGTTAAACTACTGTGCCTTGCGACTACATGTGGGACCCTCTTGAAGTTGCAGTGTGTGTGTGGGCGGGGTGCTGTTTTTGAAAGGCTGGAAACCACACTGCCTTTTTCTATATAAAGACTACACCTTCCAGAATTCCCTGTTTTTTTGCATGGGAAGAGGAGGTATTGGTGAAATCCTCTTTTTCATTGAGATTCTACATGCAGAGCAGAGCATGGTTTCTCCCTCCTGCTTGCCAGTTAACCCCTTGCAGTCAAATACTTGGGCTTACTTTGAGTACATATCTCTTCTATTTCTTCTACTTAGACTGTCTTGTCAGAACCAAAGGGACACATGGGCAAGTCCAAGGCTATAGGTTCCCCTAACCCCTTTAGTCTGTTGTTCCTTGTGTCATTCTTACCTCCCTAGGGAGTATCCTGCTACATTATGTCCCTTTTGCATTGTGGCCCCTACACCATCTCTGAGGCCCTCATTAGCAGGCATGGAAACCATTTAGGCTAAGGCTCTTATCTCCCCAGTTGCTTTGATCCCCTTATCTATTCAAGGGGTCTGTGAGACTCCCTACACACCCCAGCATGTGCTTGAGCCCTGTGTTTGGGGGTCATACAAGTTTTTGAGGAATCATTCATGGAGGAAGGGGAGACTGACTGTGATTATCTGGAGTCGTCACTGTCATTTAAGAATTTCTATGAGGCTGACTGTCTTATTTGTGCAGTTCCAGAGACGCTTCATGTCTCAGTGTCCTCTGATTCCGGCTTCTCTTCCCCTGACATTTTTAAGAGAAGCAAAAAAGGAGGTACCTATTTTCTATAGCATCATTGAGGGATGCCTATAGGAGGCAGGGCACACTAGTTAAAACTCTTCCACTTCCTCAGGCCTATAACCTTCCTCCGTCAACTGTCAGTTTTTTTAGGGTGTCCCTCAGGAGGTACAGGGATATTTCACCAAGAGGAAATATATTTTCATTTACCTATTTTCTTTTTATTAAATCTTTCTTTATTTCAACTGAATTTCACACTAAGAAAACAAATAACTAAATATGATTTTCACATTGTGAGGAGAGTCCTAGTACAGCTGTTCACACTGATGCTGTGTCCATTGGAACAGCAATATATAGTTAAAAATGTACCTGTTTTTTGCTTGCCATCGGCAGTGAAGAAGAAATGAACAGGGCATGGATACTATTATGAAGAAAGTTCAGCCATAACATTGAGTACAGAAGTTACAGAGCCAGAATGAGAAATGGAGCGAGGGGCTACATCATAACCGCATTGTGGTTACATGATTTTCTGCCAGCTTAAATCAGAAAGCAAGTTACTCACTGAAATTCAGTCACTGCTAAATAATATGATGCGGCTGGGATTCCCAGAGGAAGCCTGACATAGAGTAAGAAGCAAGCACACACATAGATGTTACGTGTGAGAGTGCATAAGCGCACTCACCTTATTTAAACAATTTAAGTCAATCAAGCTAATTTGAATAATATACTGACGCAATGACAGAACCCAAAGGGGGTGGGGGACAAAGAGCAACAAAGGCATTATAGCCTCTTGCTCTGCCTGTAGTAATAAGATGTCTGGGAATCAGAATGATAAATGCTTAAAATGTACTACCATAACAGAACAGTCATCAGCATCAGTAGTCTCCAAATTTAGAGCATGAATGGCCAACATCTCTACCAGGCTCAATAGCTAACAGCCTTGAAAAAGTGCTGGTCAAGTGGATTTCTGATTCACCAAAAAGGCTACAAACCACACAGACCACCACCTCCTGACTTCACTAGAGATATCTTGCTGTCATATCAGGGTTTTTGTGAAGATGGTGGTGAGATAAATAGCGAAAATATGAACCAACTCATTCATTGTGTGAGTGGTCTGTTAAAGATGAGGAGGATGCAGAGTCTATAGATTCATTAAATACTTATCCAAAACCCTTCTTCAAATGCAAAAAGAAATCTACAGTTGCATTCCCAGCATATGCAAAATTAGATTAAATCATTCAAGAAGAATGGTGTCATTCTCCCAAAGGAAAATGGCTAACATTTCTTAAATTCAAGGAGTTAATAGGATTCTACCTCCATACTGAGCTCCAATTCCTCTGTGGGATTTGAACCTAGTATTGGAGGTCCTTCAGTCCTCTCCTTTTGAACCATTATTTTCAGGAATGATTAGAGATTTGACATATAAGACATTCTTGCTAATCTCCATGCTTTCAGCAAGAAGGTTTTCAGAATGCAGCTCTCTATCCTGTGCATCATACCTCCTCTTCCATCAGAATAAAGTTGTTCTAAGAACGGAGCCTGGATTTCAGCACAAAATTAATTTCTTCATTTCACGCCAATCAAGAAGTTAATGTTTTTGCATCTCAAGATGCCAGTTTTGGCTGCAAAGTTTTAAAGGTGTTTGTTCATTAGTTTTCTTTCCCACCCTCAAAAATGTTGTGCCTGCCTTGGGATGACCCCATGGTCCTCAATGATGCTAATAAAGGGGTATTTATGTACTTACTGATATATAATTTTCTCTTAGTACATTTGGATAGTGATGCCCTGCCTGTTCAAGTGTCTGTTGCCTTCCTAGCTTTCATAGATGAAAACTGACAGTTGGCCATTGGAGGAGGGGTTATAGACATGGTCCCTGCATCCCTTAACAGACAAAGACAAAAGCATATATCGGTAAGTAAAAACAAACAAAAATAAAATCCCCTTTTCCTTTTCACCACTCCTTAGACCAGGTTCTCTTGGAAGAATAGGAGTCGCCTGACAGGAAACTTTTCCTTTCTTGGCTGAGGCCTTAGTGCAGTGGGCTATCCCTCCTGCAGTTAATTCTCCAGTTTCTTGCCTTTCCAAGAATACCATGCTGGCTTTAAGGATCAAACAGATGAACTATTGGATTTCCTTCTGAAGGTGAACGTTTTGGCCTCAGGTTTTGCCTTGTGTCCTATTATTGCCATTGCTTGGGTTACAAGAGGTATGAATATCTGGGGAGATACTGCCAAGGATGAAAAAGTGAATGCTTATCTTGCTCTGTTGGCTTTTGATGCCATCGGGTTCTCAGGGAAAGCCTCGACATTTTCACTCGCCGAGCATCGCACACTGACCAGTGAAATCTATGGTTTCTTTTCCCTTTCTGAGCAAACATTGGTTTGGGCCTAACCTGGAGACGGTCACACTACTGGGTGCAAGAGAACCTTGCTGCCTCAAGTGAATTCTAAATGTGTCTGTTTTCCAAAGAAGAAGCCTGGCTTGTGTTACCCCTGTCAGTTCAGGTACACGCCTAGGTCACCAGTTCCTTAGGCTTCGCAGACACGTCATCCCTGAAAAATGCAAGCAGGAATAAAGGCTGCTTAGGAGCATAAGGCAGATAAGTCCACCTCTGTATGACTAGCTGTGTTCTGGTTCATCTCTGCACCTAGGAGTCTCCTCCATTTTTTCCAACGTGCCTGGGTGATTTCATTGATGGATTAGGGGGTTTTGCTGGTGATTTTAGAAAGATACTACGTAGACTTCAAGTCCTTTCCCCCTCACCATTTTATCCAGAGTTCCTCAGGATCCGGATAAGAGCTTTATATTTCTAGACGCAATTACTTCCTTGCTGGAAAAGCAGGTGTTGGTCTTGACTCCTTCAAAGGAATGCTTCACTGGATTCAATTCGGATCTTTTTGTTGCTCCCAAAAACACAGAAGACGCCGTCCGATTGTGGACTTAAGGTGTCAACCAATTTGTGCTGGATCCATAGTACAAAATGGAGTTCTTGTGATCTGTCATGCTATGTGTCCAGGGAAGTTTCTTGCCTCCCTGAACATGCAGGATGATTACCTGCACGTCCCCATAAATCCAGATTATCGGCTTTTTCTGCTCTTTGCATTTCAGGACAGTCACTTTCAGTTCACTGCCCTTCCCTTTGGGCTAGATTCACCTCCGAGGGTCTTCCCAAAGGTCATGTATGCATTGGAGGCTTACATCAGTGCTCAGGGTATCTCTTTGACTCCCTACCTAGATGACCTCTTTCAGGGGTAACTTTGCAAGCTTACAGGAGTGCATTTCTGAATAGCAACTGCTGGGTACTCAATTTAAAAAAAATATTTTCTTGTACCTTCCTAGGCCCATCATTTTGTGGGCGATACCTTACAAGTGAGTGTGTTTCTTCCAGATGACAAGATGCAATCCTTGTCTCTCAAAGGCCTTGATTCATTGTACCCCGATAAAACACCCAGGGGGGCAAAATTGGCTACCGACCTGTACAAAAAATGTGTCATCATCGGTATTCAATTACCCTACCCTACCCACCTTTATTCATAGCACAGGCGATTGAATGGTGTATGTGCTTGAAAAAATGCTGCCAGGCGTGAAGGCGCTAGATACTGGTTTATCTCGTTTCTGCTCTGGAGGCAGTTTCTCATTGTACAATTACATACAGTTACAGGGAATTGCCTTTGGACATTCTCAAGAATTGAACCAGAAATTAGTATCTTCTGTCTCATGTCATGTTCCTTCGGACAAAGAAGGACCTTCTCTGGTTTCTTCAGAGGTCCCATCTGACATTGGGTTGTTTTTTCTCATTCCCGATTAGATTGTGGTAACCACTGATGCTAGCCTGCTGGGCTGGGCCATCTGATGGCCCAAGACCTTTGGACCAGGGAGGAGAGCCTTCTGGCCATCAATGTGTTGGAACTGCAAATGGTTCAACTTGCTCTACGCCACTGGTCTCTTCCCCGGGTCCCCAGTACAGATTTGTCCAACAACGTGGCAGAGGTCATATACATCAACCACCAAGGAGGAGCCAGAATCGCGTGACTGTTTGGGCCTAGATCCAGAGTATCCTCTTGTGGGCCTAGTCCCACTTGCTGGCCCTCTCAATGATTTGCAGTCCAAGAGTGGCAAACATAGTGGCAGACTTTCTTAGTTGCCAACACCTGGATCCAGGAAATTGTGAGCTCATTCAAAGCATTTCAACATGAACAGTTGCCAACGGTGGATCTCATGGCCTAAACCTCAAGGTCCCCCAGTTCTGTACCAGGTCTTGGGATCGTCTGGGTCTCACAGTGGATACAATGACCATCCTGTGGGATTTTCACTGGTGCATGTTTTTTCCTCCAACTTCCCTGATTCCCAGGGTGCTGAGGAAAGTCATCATGGAGTGGGCTCACGTAATCCTGATTGTTTTGTTTTTAACCTATTGGCCCTGGTTTTTGTAACTTCTTAATCTGTCTGTGGTGGAGCCTTTTCAGTTTCCCTTGCATCGGAACCTATCGATTCAGGATACATTATGCCACCCTCAGGTGGAGAAACTAGCTTTAATGACTTTGTTCTTGAGGTCTGCATCCTGAAGAGAGAGTTTTTTAGGCTCTGTTATTTCTACTGTGCTCCAGGCTAGAAGCCAGTTTCTTTCAAAACCTAAAATAGAGTTTGGTCCTTCTTTTACAAGTACTGTGTCAACTGAGGCTCGTGCTCGTTACTTTTTCAGCATCCAGTTGTCTTGGCCTTTCTCCAGGTGGGTGTTCAGATAGGACTGAGTGTTTTTTCCATCAAGGTACAGATTTATGCTCTTTCTGTCCTTCTCCAGAGGCACATTGCTTTGCTTCTTGATGTACAAGTGTTGGCCAAGAGATGGCTCATGCCTACTCTGTCTTTCGGGATCCCACTGCTCCGTGAGATTTGAATCTGGTATTAGGAGTGCTCCAGAAGCCTCCCAGTTAACATCTATTACATATCTTTGCTTCTGCTGACACTCAAAATAGGGATCCTTCTGGAGATTGTGCCAGTTAAACGGGTATCCGAACTTCAGGCTTTGTCATGTAAGCCTCTCTTTCTGCTTTTCACTGGGACTGGGTGGTCTTGCTAACATTCAAGGATTTTTTTTTGTCAACAAAAGTAAAAGGAAAATGGTGGCTCCCCTCAAAGAAAAATCACATACAAGTACATTTAAAGACTCCACCCATAAAAAAACAGAGAAAAAAGAAAATAAGTATTATGTATCGCATTTGGATAAGTAATAGTTTGCAGATGTGGATGCTCTCTTATAATCCATCAATTTGCAATAAATATAAAGAAATATGAAACGTACCACGATGACTTTACATCCTCCAGTTTCACATGGCAAAGACTTAGTAAAACTGAAGGCAATGACAACTGTGTGAACATGTACAAGCTAACAACAGGAACTAACTCACGGAGTGGAAGGCCGGCACATGTTAACATCTCTGATCAACACTTTTCGTACCACCTCGGTACTTAGTCATGATCAAAGGCAACAGTCGACAAAACACCCATCTTTTAAAAAGTAATTTGCTAATTGAAATCAGTGCTATTCGTACTCCAACCTGTCAAGAAAACAATTCTCTTTTTTTTTTTCTTTTCCATATGGTTACTCATTACAAGACGTAGCATTATGTTCTTAAAGGCAAAGTTCATCTAAGTCTTTCCATATGGTTGCTCATTGCCGGACGAAAGGTAACCATAGGGAAAAGAAAAAAAGAGAATTGTTTTCTTGATAAATTGGAGTCTGAATAGCACTGATTCTAACTGGCTAATTACTTTTTAAAAGACGGGTTTGTTTGTCGGACGTTACCTTTGATCATGACTAAGTACCAAGGTGGTACGAAACGCGTTGATCAGACATGTTAACATCTGCTGGCCTTCCACTCCGTGAGTTCCTGTGGTTATCTGTACATTTTCATACAGTTGTCATTGCTGTTTTTTATATATGAATATTATTAAAGAAGATTAAGTTTTATTAAGTCTTCGTCGTGTGAAACTGAAGGATGTAAACTCATAGTGGTGCGTTTAATACTTCTTTATGTTTATTGTTTGTTTTTTTTGTTTGTTTTTTTGCCCATGGTTGTCTCAGAGTTTCACACTAACCAGGAATTTGTCCTTCATTCTTTTCGTCCAGTTCCTTTGAATATGCAGGAGCAGGAACGTCATCTGTTCGATGTGGTAAGATTCTTGTAGTACTATGTCCATCTCGCGCATCTTTATTGAAGATCTGATTCCCTTTGTCATTCCTGAGGGCCCGCGTGCAGGTCATGCTGTATCGAAATCCATTATTACTTCCTGAATTAAGGTGTCCATTCCCCAGGCATATATTATCAAGAAGTAACCTGTACCTTTTTGGCTTACTGAACGTTCCACCAGGTTGGTGGGGGCATCTTGGCCTACAAGTGTCAGGCCACTGCTCTTCATTTGTGTAAGATGGCAACATGGTCATCTCTGTACACCTTTACCTAACAATACGCTGTGAATGTGCTTGCTTTGGCTGAAGCCTGTTAGGGCCAGTACACCTTACAGGCTGTAGTGCCAGTATAGATGTGCTGCTTTCTTTTTCTGAGATTCGAACCCTGTTTGTTGCTGTTATTTGGCATGTACGTTTGGTGTCAGTTGTACTATTTTGGCCATGTTGATACTTGTCTTCAGTAGAGGGTTTTTTATACTCTCTTTCCCTCCCTGGATTATTGGTGGATAGCTTTGGTAAATCCCATGGTTCCTACGTTCCACATTTCATGACAGAAAAAATAGGATTTTAGTTAACCATTAAATCCTTTTCTTTGGCTTTTCTATACATTAAAACATAATTACCAGGTGGGGTAAAGTGGAAGGGATTCCCTGCCTCAGATACCTTTTTTGGAAGTGCCCTGCACTCCTGGATGAGGAGACTTTACCACATGATTCCTTTATTCCATATGGACTTAGAGGAAAGGATTTAAAGGTAAGTTCACTAAAAATCCTCTCCTGTACATAAGCCTGTCTGTAGCAAGTGAAGTTATCCTTCATGTAGACAAATGCCTCATGCAGTTGAATGCCTTATGTATCTCACTTTCATGTTGAAATTGAATAACTTATGTCATACAAATCTGTAGATGTAATGGTGTTCTCTAGGTACCTACTGCAGTATGAAAATCCATACTAATGAGATGCCATTGGTATGGCGTACCAGTGACATATATTATCTACTGAATATAAAAGGAATTTGTAGGGTCTTCAAATATGTGAATATCTTTTGAATTGGTGACGTGCAGAGAAAACCCCTATAATGCCACCATCTGGAGACTTGTATGCACACTTGTATTAGTATTGTATGACCCGTCACTTGATATTGCCGATTATCTAGTTTCTAAAGTGGTCTGCCTTGTCTACCTTTTATGTATATCTCAGATAGGCATGATTATTTTTGTGCTGGCATATCATTTTAAAAACTGAAAAATTGTGGAAGGTGCAGTTTTGCGCTCCTGGTATGTACTACCTACTGTTGTATGGCGGCCTGCACTGCCTGTCCCGTAACTACTGAGTACTGTAGGAAATTGTTTTGAAAGATTCCAGAATCTCTGAAGGAGTAGATACAAAACCAAGAGACCCCTAACTTGATGTGGCTGGTTATAACTTTTCAAAATGGGTATGCTTTTTGTGTCTGTTTCAACCATTTCAGTGGAGGTGTTTGATTGGAAAAAATACACACATATACATTAGCTATAGATATAATATAGAGAGAGAGATTATAGAGATAGATATAAATATATAATATGTATTTCAGTCTTCCTGTGTAATACTCACTGGTAAACTCCTTCCCTTTTCTCTGCTGTCAGCCTGCAGGTTGACATGGCAACCCCAGCAGATCACTCACTCAAAGACAATTGAGTGAGTGGTTTTAATGCTCAGTCATTGCCCAGGAGTTATTAAAACTGCTCACACAAAAAGAAGTGAGAGAAATACTAAACAGGTTGCCATGGCATCTGCTTGATGACATCATCCAGCCCCAAACTAGGGGAAAAGGGATGTCAAAGAAAGGGGAATTTAAAAATAACTCTCAAGCCAGAGTGCATTAAAGAGTGTGACTGACATGTCTTACCCTTTAATACTTAATAAAATGAAACAAAAAATGTTAACCATTACTAATCCTTTAAATCAGTGATGTCAACCATGGTGCGATGGCACTTTGGTGTACCATGGACTTCAACTTATGGTGCCCACATTTACTATGAAGACTCTGCCAGATATGTTAAAGTTCACTTTCTAATGTATATTTGTTGAAATAATTATGAAAAATTATGTTCTTTGATCTCATTCTGATGGCGAAACCTAAGACTAACTATACATTTTAGTACTGTACCCTTCAAACAATCCTTCAGAGAAAGGGCCTATAAAATTCTAGGGGTGCTCTGAAAATATAATTTTGAATTGTCTTGCATTCAAGGGGTTCAAGGCCAATTTGAGTCAGTGTACATGTTTATTGGCTCCCTATGGTACAGATGGTTTGCCCCAGAATTGCACCACTTGTGTCTTTGTGATGAGGGCCCTAACAGAGTAGCCAGAGATTGAGAGCAGCATGACTGATTGAGATGACCATCAGAAATACAGATTGTGTCAGCAGATAAGGATTAATTAGCCCATTTAATCAGTCAAATCTCTTATCTACTAAAAAGTGTATAGCATTCAAGGGGTTAAACGTCCTATGGAAATCAAAGGTTATTTTTATTGGTCCCCTGTAATTCAGTTGGTTTACCCCAGAACTGATATTTTTTTTTTTGCCACAAATGACCCTATTTATTTTTATCTTGCAAGAAATTGTGTAAAACACATTCCCAGTTCTTTACCCAACATTATAAAATGTGTGATCTAACGATCATTAACTGAGGGCCCTGTGAGGAGAAGTGATGTCATTCTGAATAAAACCAACAAATTCCCCAAATTACCACTGATATTAATGGGGGTTTTAACCCCTTGACTACTAGGGAATATATGTGGCCATATTTCCAGCCTCTCTCTTGGCGAGCAGGGTACATGTGATCGATCACGTGCCATCTCAGCAATAAAATAGCCCTGGTCCGCAAGTGCAGAAAACACCCTCTTCCTTAAGGGATTAAAGATCATATGATTAATGCATAGCCCTGTAAGAGATTGACATGGAACTGCACTAATGGATCTGTATATTCTCTCCAAGACATGTAGCAGATATCACACCAGATTTTATATAAACTCTTATACCAGTACAACTAGAAAATTCTAAAAAAGAACACACTATTTATGTCAGTACATTGATGTATAATGCATAAAATATATTATTTTGTTTATCCAAAGGACATGTAAAGAAGAAGCATAAAACATGCAGATCCTCCTGTTTTAAGACGGAGCACATGCTGAAACAAATGCACAAGGACAACACATGCTTGACTAAGAGAGTCCTGGCTTTGGAACAACAGACTTTTCAGAAACTTTCTGAAATCTCAACAGTGTTATCAACGTTAGCCAACTACATCATGAACACAGGGAACCTCCAAAGACCTCTGCTGCCACATTTCATGTCTGTGGAGGGGAGTGGAATTCAACAGAACATAAGCCAAACCTCCCAAAGCCACCATATTGGCACGTGGCCTGAAATCGATAATTATCTGGTCAAGAAACACCTGAATCCTAGAACAGATGATAAAAAAATGTGATGTTTTAACACTTCATAGTACACTACATATTATCGCCATCTTTGGAAAGATAGGACTACTTGGAATTCCTGATCTTATTCACTAGTAGTTGTTTTTATTTCATTCATGTCATTAGTTTGGCTGTAGCCAATCTTTGGATATCCAGCTATTGGGTACTGCATCCCACATATTCACCAGCCAGCCAGCAGCTAGTTAGGGATAATGGGTATTGTAGTTCCCAACATCCGGAAGTCCAAAGATTGCCTAACCCCACTTTTTACTAGTACCTAGTAACATAATCATAACTACTATTAACTGGACAACTTGAATACATTAGACATTTTTAATTTGTGTTTTTTACCCTGAGCTATACCATAAAATGTGTTATTAACTGCAACAAAGTGAAATAAAAAAAAAAAGGCACTGGAATTCTAATATGGGATACCAGCAATACAACATTGATAGTTACTTGTTTGATTGTTAACCCTCTGAGTGCCAGATGGATACGCAAATCATTGCAGAGCAATGTGTTGCGTACCCCCTATCAGTATGGAAAGGCTTTGCCCATCATTTTTGGGTTTTTTTACGCTTGTAGTTAGTAATGTAAAGTGTAATTTTAAAGTAGCAGAAAAAACGGCATTGGCAATATCCCTGTATGCATGGGTCTGTATGGATGTATATGAAGATGTGTGTGTGTTGGATAGATACGACATGGCGTAAGTTAGGTTTAATAAGTAACAAGGAAGTATTTTGCAGTGTCTACACATAAAAACTATACACTGTTAACCTTTTGTGTGCCAGACATGTCACATAATGTGATGCTGACCCTTCTGACTCACAAGATTATTAACTGACACATAGCGATAAACACTGTTGAACAATTTTGGAGCAGAGGACATGGGACAAAGATGATCACATATCACATACAAGCAAGGATGTTTATTAAAAACAGCACACACATTGCTGAGTTCCTTACAGAATGGAAGATTCACGTGTTCCTAATTTAAAGGGATGGATGATCATCTTAACCCATAAAGAACCGGCCACTCATGCCCGAGGCCAGCACTTAAGCATATGGACCTTTTTAAGCAATCTGATTCAGGGCTCCCCGAATGGCATGCAGCCACATGGGGAGCCATGACGGAAATCCATGACGGTCCTGGCATGTCATGGGTCCTTAAGGGGTTAAAGGGCACAAAAGATAAAATCCACAAATTCCCATTCATTAACTGGAAATGTTAACCTATTGACTGCTAATGATCTCCAAACTCAGGCCTAATATTGATGGCAATAAAGTGGCCATTTAAACCAACTGGAAATTTGTGTGTACCCTACAGTTCAGTTGGTTAGCTTAACAATCACACAACTTTGGTGTGCGTAAGGGGCATATGACTGATTCTTGCACAACGCACAGTGGCAAAAGCATACCATGCAAAACAGACATACACTAATGAATCCTTTGAATGCCAGATGTGTGCAACTGATTGCAATGCATTGCACGCAAAGAATTAAAGCATATTTTGTTTCAAATCCATATGATGAATGGTAATGCAGATGACAATAAATATAATTCATAACCCCTTAAGGCGCGCTCTCCCGACACTTAAGGAGCTTATATTTTTTCTTTTTTCTTTTTTTTTCAGGATCTGATTCAGGGCTGCCCAAACGGCCTGCAGCCACTCAGGGAGCACTGAAATCCTTGACGTGCATGTACGTCATGGGTCCTTTAGGGACATTGACCCCATGACATCCATGTACGTCCTTGGTCCTTAAAGGGATAGTAATGTTTCATAATAAAAGCAGCTCTAATTAATCATCATAGTATTTGGACTTTGGAGAGTGTTATTTCAATTCTATCAGAGTTATTTCAAGAGTAATTCAATGACAAAATATCCCCCTCCTGCCCCTTTTACTGATGTAACACTGCTCAGCCAGAGGAGAAGGGAGGTGCCCAGGTAGACTGCAGAGAGGGACAATCTTCAATTAAGATAAGGGAAAAAGCTGAAAAGCTTGTCAAAGGGGGCAGGGCTTTCATTGTTCTGATAGGAAGAATATTGTCCCTTGCTGTTATCTGTCTGGTCTATGGACTGCATTCCACATCTGAGAAGAGATGGCTTACACTAGGTAAAAGGGGCGGGAGGGGGAAACTTTGCTTGTGAATATCTCTCAAACCATAAAGGTTTGAGAGATCAGACTTATATCGTTCTTCATGTTTTTTAATGCCTTCAAAATAAAATAAAGATAAAATGAAGTATTACTAGGGATAGTAATGTCCAATAATAATATGCTGTAGTATGATTCATTAAAGTTTTTCAGTAGTCATGGCGCTTTTTGAAATGTCTGTACCTATATCGTTTTGCCAAAAATCCTTGTAGAAGTCTTCCCCTGCCGCCCCTTTTCATCAAACTGCTTGTAAGCTAGTCAGAGCCGAATTGGTGTCGGCCGACACGAGGGAGACTTCAGAGGCACAAACTTCAGTGCAGCCTGAGAGTGATGTTGGGGGGACGTAAGGAGCACTTCACCCCCTCCCATCGGGTAATTCAGTGGAGCGCGCATAGAAGAGACAGACTTTGCAAGTACGTGCTGGATCTGAGGACTTTTAAATATGGTGGACGGGCTTGCTTTGCCAGTAAACTTTGAAGGGTAAAAACTAAAGAATGACTTAACTCTTTTCAGAATGAAAGCTACTGAGATACTGTATTGAACTTTGAGATTTAGATACAGCGTTTATGTTGTAGGACAATGCTAACACTTTAAGGGGTTAATGCTAGAACAGGTGTGTGTGTTTGGTTTTTTGGGGTTTTTATTAGGTATCTTTATTATAATTTTAACACAATACAGGAAGTTAAGAAAGTCAATGATATGAGCTTTAATTGTACACTTAGAATTAACCATTTGAGTGTCTAATGCAACATGTGTGTTGGACATGTATGTGGCACTGAAAGGGTTAAGTGTGAATATACAAGTAACATGTTACATGTCATATAATGTATTTTAATTTTTCATAGAGGCACCCAGGAGAGAGGTTTCCTTGGAGAGGGGTGAGGCAGACTCTGGTGCGGGAGGGTAGGATCCGAGGTAGCAAAGCAGTGTAGTGGTAAAAGTGTTCAAAGGTGTTACTAACACTTTATAGTGACCAGAAGTTCAAGTGGTGTTAGACTCGCTTGTGTAGGTAAGTGACGTCTCAGGACATAAATTGGTCCCATGCCAGCCGGAGGGATAGTGGGCACTGCTCAACCAACACGGGTAAGGCCGATACAGTGGCAGCTGAAGGTGGGTAGGCTGTGTGGAGGGGATCATATCTCAGGATCTGCGGAAATTGCCCCCGTAGCCAGGAGTGAAGACCTCTTGTGAGGTAGGCCGCACAGCTTGTGTGCATGTTTCATTTAACTGTTTGAGAGCCAAACTGGTATGCAGCGCATTGCTTTGCAATGTGTTACATACCCCTGTGGTACTCAAAGGGTTAAGAAGTGGGTGCTTCAGCTGTTTTACTATTTATTATGGCTGGGGAGTTTAGGGAGCGTGTGACAGGTTCGTATGGCAGAGGGGTACACAAAGCAATTACTTGCACAACTCTCTGGTACTGAAAGGGTTATTTTCCTTACAAGCAGACAGAGACCATGTTTTTCTTTAATTCCCTGGAGAGGAACGTGTGCATGTATGTTTAACAGAAGGCATTACTGAGGTATTGTAATTACCGACCTCCATGTTAGTCTTCCATTATCCTAAACTGGAATTGTCACTTTGTCTATTTAAAACACTTCTTTCAGATAATTAGCTTTATTTATTAATCATCTTACAGTTTTTTTGCAAAAGGTTGGGTACATCTGGCTAAATTACGTTTTGTCGATTTTCTAAGTGAAAAGATGTTAACACAAGCTCTGCAGTGAATAAGCTTGAATTTGACAAATCCCTATAAATAGTAATGCACAGTTACTATTTATTTACTAAATTTATCAGACTGGAAAAAATAAAACACAGAAGGTGGCATGTGCAAAACTTGGGTCAATATCAGTACTTGGTAACGACCACGCATTTACAGAAATTACAGCCTCCAAACGTTTCTTGTAGCCAGCGAACAATCTTTTTGCTCTTGTTTTAGGACTTTTTTTCCAGTTTTCCTTGCACAATGCTTCAAGTTCAGAAATATTCTTAAGTTGTCTTGCATGCACTGCATATGTCAGATCTATCCCCACATTTTCAGTAATATTCAAATCTGGTGACTATGTAGGCCATTCAAAAACCTTAAGCTTTTGTTTCTTGATGTAGCTCATGGTTGATTTTGAGACATGTTTTGGATCATTGTGATATCCAACTTTTCAGCTTCAATTTCTTCACTGACTGTGTGACAAAATCCAGGATTTGTTGATACTTACTACAATCCATTCTTCCCTCTACCTGCAAAATATTTCTTATGCCGCTGTCAGCACACAAGTCCAAAGCATAATAGATCCACTCCATGCTTAACAGTTGGGACGGTGTTCTTTTCTTCAAATGCTTCTGCTTTTTTCTTTAAATGTACCTTTTTGATTGTAGTCAAATATTTCAGTTTCACAGACCACAGCATGTAAATACAAAATGTCTATGGCTTATCTAAGTGTTGTGTTGCATACTTCAGCAGGGCTTTTAATTTTAAGTCCTTTGCTACTAGCCAGACCTGAAAAGTTACTCGCCACTGCAAGCCAAAACATACCCACCAGGGCTGACTTTCTACTCAGCAGTGCTAAATTTTCACTCGTCATTGGCTAGTGGTGAGTGGAAATGTTGAGCCCTGCTTCAGACATTTATGTTTGTGATCAATCACACGTGTTTGGCTTGAAAAAGCGGTTTGTAATCGCGAAACGTTGCCTTGTTAGTTATAGCTAATATTGCTATTTTAAATAAATTTTATATTGAAGAATCGAAGTGGAAGGTGTTTTTTTGGAGCAGCAGTATCCTTGGTCACCGAGTGGAGACGGTGTAAGATCTCCACTAGCTGGTTTGTCAGCATTGGAATATCCCCTCTGCTGACCATAGTAAACTGTGAGTACATTGGCATTTGCTTTCTGTTGGAGTAATATCTAAAGCGAACGTATTTCACCATTGGGCGCTTCTTCTTTCTTTTGTTATGTTGGAGAATTATTTCGGACCGCTTGGAGAGAGCGTGTAAGGAAGAGGCAGCCCGTTTAAAAAGGATTCCTGTGCTGAATCAGGATATTTATTCAGCAAGTACATATGCTGTTTTTCATATATGTGATTTAACAGCCAATTTGTTTTGTGAGTACCCACGTGTGGGGTGAATTGGTGACAGAGATTCTATTTATAATCTGAATTGCACTAGGGCGCTCCCCTTTTTGCTCTCCTTTTTGTCGTTACATCTCCATATCAATGTCAGACTAATACCATCCACAGGAGGTCCAGCTCTGAAATGTCAGGCAGATCCTCTCTGCATGAGAAAATCCGCACAACCACAGATGTACGTTTCGGCCTATGTGGGCCTCATCAGTATGGTGCAACCGATTTTCCCTCTAGGCACATGGAGAGCAAGAGTCCATGCCTGGGATACATTTCCAGCTTAGGGTGACATATAAAGAAAGATTGATGAGCACTCATCAACAACAAACAAAATAAAGTGCTTTATTATCATGCATGGCAGCCTTTCAGTGGTGCTACAAGTCTAGTTTTTCACTCCCATGTGCCATTGCAGAGAGGAGATCTCCATATCAGACTGGTCCCACACTCAAGCAGTCCAGACCACATAGGCCGAAACATACTTTGTGATTTTGTTGATTCTTTCCCTCTACTTCTCTCTCTCATCACAATATTTGTTTTTAGGTCTCCCTAAGTGGAAGTGTAGCCCTTGCTCTCCATGTGCATAGAGGAAATCAGCTACACCATGCAGACAAGGCCCACATAGGCCAAATGTTCATATATGTTTCTGCTGATTCTCTCATGCAGAGAGGATTTGCCTAACGTTTCAGAGCCGGACTGTCTGAGGGCAGAACCAGTCTGATATGGAAATTTCCTCTTTGCCATGGCACATGGGAGTGAAAAATGTGACTTGTAGCAGCACTGAGGGGCCACCATGCCACAGAACAAGGCATGTTATCTTGTTTGTTTTTGATGGGTGCTCTATTTGTTTCTAGGTCACCCCTGAGACACTGCCTACCTATCAGTTTTTGTCTGTTTTTGTTACTTGGAAGGTGGCAAACGGGCATTCCTTACTCTGCTGTAAATGAGCTATTTCATATAGTCATGCTTCATGTTTCCATTTAGAGTCTTATGGAAACTTGGGGTTAAAACCAGCATCTGTGTTGGCACCCTGCAAAGGGGTGACTGATTACTGAGTACAACATCTCAGTGTCTTGGGTAACAGTGATTCTGCCACGTAATTTGTAATTTTTGTTAAATATATTTCACTTATGTTTAATATGGAAAACAGAAAGCATGGGGTAAAGTATCCTTTGGCCAAAATTGCAGAGACTTCCTGCTTACTCCAGTTTACCCCCACCAGACATGCTTAGTTTTAATAGTTACCTCAAAGGAGGTGCACCAGGGCAAATATTTTCTTAGTTGACTTTAGCTGATTAGTATGTATAGATGCCTGCAAAGACTGATGAGGGTTGCAGTTTGAGTGTACATATCCATTGAGTATGGCCCCCTGTCTACACCAGTTGGGTTCCAGTGGGCAGGATGAAGCTTACACTGCTGCCCTTTTGCTGCTGTCTTCAAGGGACTTCACCCATGTAGTTGCAAAAGGACGTGACCATTGATGAGCCATCTCACCGTTCAGCACTTGGAGGGAAACTACATTTCCAATGAGGTCCAGAGTTTTCCCAATCCCCAGGGAAGAGGGTCTTAAGCCTTTCCTATTCCTTTCTCCTGTAACTTGTAATCCACAAGGCTGGAGTCTCTCTCCTTGCATTTGTTTTAGCCCATTCAGGTAGGTTACTATTTTGTATTATATTTTTATCTTGTATTGATTAACTGGGTTTCTCCTGGCTATGTCTGGGCACAAGGGAAACATGAGCGAGTCATAAACCACCAGGGCTTCAAGGAGTCCCCCTATTAACTCTCTGCTCCTCATATCAGACTAGCCTTCCCAAGGACTCTACTGGTACTTTCTCTCTCTTTTGCACCTACACACTTCTGAGCCCCTCTTCTATTGAACAGGAGCCTGCATGAATTAAAGCTCCCATAACCTCTGTTAACAATATTCCTTCCTCTATTAAAGAGATATTTGAGTCCTGGAACCAAAACCATTCTGTCCCCCTAAAATACCACTTAGTCATTTTATGGGGTGGATGAGCCTGGAAGGGAGTTGCTTTTTAGGAGGGGAAACTGATGAATGTTATTTTGATCCATCCTTTATCCTTACTGATTAATTAAAAGAAAAACCTGGGTCACCTCCTCTGAGTCTTATCAGGGCAATTTTGGAGACACTGAAGATCTCTGAGGCTTCAGATTCAAATCCTTCATGCCCAGATGTATTTAAGAGGAGCAAAAGGAGGCTGCAATTTTCCCTTCCCATCATGCCCTGTATATTCCTGGAGGAATGGAAAATGTCTGCTAAGAGACATTTTATTCCCAGACTAATTTCTCTCTTATATTCCTTCACTCCTGATGCCCTATTGTAGTGGGCTAAACCCCCTTCCTCCACCCGTAGACCCTCTGCCTTCTCTCCTTTCTAAACTTACAGCATTGCCACTTAAGGGTGTGGTGGCACTTAAAGACCAGTCATATAAGCCCCTGGATTCTCTCTCAGGTAAATTTAACTTCGTCTGGTGCCACATTACCTCCCACCTTTGCAGTTGCTTGGGTATATAGGGCCATTGCTGTTTCCAAAAACTGTCCATGTGCACGTGCATAGAGAGGAGAATGGTCACGCTGTTTCTAAAATCCTTGAGGCTAATGCTCCTCTTACTGAAGTAGCTTTTGTATCTGCTAGGTATAATGAGAAGGCCATAGCATTCTGTTGCTGTACTTCGTAACCTTTGACAGAACATTCTTCTAAGAAGACTCTCCCATTTGTGAACAAGCAGTTGTTTGTCCTAGTATTGGAGAAGGTTATTAGCCAGTTGCTGGGGGTAAGAGTGCACTATTGCCTCCAGTTACCCACGTGCTAACTTTTTTTTCTAGGAAGAGGCATGGTTTTCATTAAACCTACCAGTATGAATATATACCCAGGGTGTCTACTCCTCCACTAGACCAGGCCCACCCTCCCCCAAAAACCAAACAGGTTTGTGCAGGAAAGAAGTCTGCCCAGAAGCACCCAGCTATCAAGTCTACCTCTGCAGGACTTGCAGGGATCTGGTCCAACACAGGAGATCGCAGGTCATCTGCATCTCTTTCAGAATACATGATGGGCCAGAGGGTGTTATGGGGGATTTCAAAGTGATTTTTTTTTTTCTTTTCATGTCCAGAGTCCTTCATGATTTTTATATGCAGCTGTTTCCCTGGTGGAGTTGCAGGTCCTTTTTTTTTTAAACTTTATATTATTATTTGTTTTACAGTAAAATTCCAAGATGATAGTTAAATAGCAATTTGTATAGAAAGATTATGATAACAAAATACAAGTGAACATAGAAATTAACAAAATAAGAGAAACATAAACAAGTACATCAAAATAATTAAGTAATATTATAAGTTAGACATTTAGTAAGGATTTATAATTCTTTCCATATCTACTATTGATCCACGAAGACCAAGTGTTTTGAAACAACTTATTTAAAATCATATACCAAGGGATATTCGTTTTTTTCATTGAGTCGCAATACAGATTTTAGTTGACAAACAGAAATTAACCATAATCCTATCTTCAAATTTATTGACCTGATTATTCTTTTCCCCAATAGGGCTTCCCAAATACCAATTTTCATGTTCTTCTTTAAAATCTAAGACAACAGTTCTTCTTTTTTTTTCCCCAAAGAGCTAAAGATTTTTTACAGGACCACCAGATGGTGGTACCCCATTCCCCACTAGTACCCCATTCACTCAGGAAAGATTCTTTGGATTCTACTTCAACTTTTTCATAGTTACAAAAAAAAAAGTCATTCTATACTGGACTTAAAGCATCTCAACTGTTTTGTTCATTCACCTGGATTGCACTCTATCATCAATGATGTATCCAGTGGAGATTTTAGCTTGCCTAGACACAAACAGCACTTATCTGCATATTCCCATTCAAGTAGATAATTGGCACTTCCTTCAGTTTTGCTTTGTATGGTTTCACAAAGGTCTTAGCAGCCTTGGCTGCCCACATTAATTCTCTAGGAATTTCTCTTATACCCCATCTGGACGATTGAGAATTTTGTTAAAGGCCCCTTCAGCAGAGGCTCTACGCCTTCAGATTTAGACTTGTGTGTCCATTTTGGAACAACATAGTTTAATCACTCCCAAACTGTGGGGAGTGAGGCTTTGCTTTAGAGCCAAACATCTGCTTCTGTTATTCAACATAACAGAAGCTCTTACCCAGTGGAGCCATCTGAATAATATTTTTCTATCCCACATTACTGGAGGTACCTGAACAGAGACTGAGTTAATATCTCCAAATGCATGTTTGTCAGCTGGCCTTGTAGCTAACAACTACAGGTGTGGCCCTCTATGAAGTTGTATTACAGAGATGCTGATTTGGGGCAGCTAGAATATTCTCCTTAAGCTCATTGGTTTTTTTACCACATAGGTAGCTAAGCAGCAATTCCTCTTGTGAGTATATCTCACTGTGGGGTGCTGGTGAAAGTTGCAATGCTATTTTGATTCTCCCTGCTTATTTTCTACAGCATGGGTCAAGACATTGTCTTCATTGGCCCAAATTCCATTCCCTTTGCAGGGGGTACTTCAGTCATGGAAACCTGCTCCTAATTTTACACATATTGCCCCCATTTCTAAGGGACAGTCTTAGGTTATTGAAGTTTCCTCTGAGAAGGAATTGCCCTCAGATGAGATGATGATATGGAATATGAAGACATGGATTCTTCTACTCCTGTAGAGATTCCTATGAAGCTGATCCTTTCCCCTCTGCAAAGGAGCTCAACAGCGTTATAATGGAGACCTTTCAGGTCTCTGGGGCCTCTGATGAAGGAGATCGGATTTTTTCCAGAGGCGAAAGTCTTCTGCCTTCTTTCAACCCAATAATACTCTTTGCCAGATCCTTTTGGATGAATAGAAAACTCCTGATAAATGGCTTTTCCTCAATAAAAGATTTTCCAAACAGTATCAGTTTTCAGCTATGGCTTTGGTGCAGTGGGTTTCTCCCATACACTGTGGACCCCCCCCCCCCCACACACACACACACACACACACAATTTCATGGCTGGCAAAGACTACCACTCTCCCACTGGCAAATGCAGTGGGCCTCAAGGAGATAACTGATAAGAAGTTGTACTCTATTCTCAAGTCCTCCTTCACTGCCACTGGGGCAGCCCTAAAGCCAGTCTTTGCCTCTGCCTTGGTTAACATGGCAGTTACCATCTGGGGTGAGCAACTGGTGGATGCTGTCCGTGTGGATGTGGCCAAGGAGAACATGTTGGTTCTTATGGCTAACGTTAAGGAGGCCTTATGTTTCTGAAGCAGTCTTTGACATTGTCAGATTATCTGCTAAGACTTCAGCTTTTTCAGTTGCTACGCACTGCACCCTGTGGCTCAAGATTTGATCTGTGGACCAATATTCTAAGAATTTGCCATTTCAGGGAAAGTCCCTTTTGGACCTAAACTGAAATAGATCATGAATAATACTGGTGGTAAGAGTACCTCATTACCTCAAATCTCCACTAAGAGTCCATTTCTGGCGATGAAGACTCCTCTTTTTCTTTCCTCCCTGCTAAATGGGGGCACAGAGGCTGCAAAGTTTGCAAGACCCTCAAGCACACCCCATTGCAAAGCACAGACAAGCCTGGCACCCCAAGCTATCACTGCAAAGGTTAAGTCTGAAAAGCACTCTTTCACAGTCCCAGCCCCTGAGTGTTTTCAGGCATAGACCAACCTGTATGTGGTTCCATAGGATGACACTGGCTGCCGTCCCATTCTGGACCTCAACTGCATCAACAAGTATGTGATCGCTATGCACCTCAAGATGGAATATTTGCATTCTGTCATAGCAGTGATGTGCCTGGGGGAGTATCTGGCCTCTCTCTGGACCTGTAGGACACATATTTACATATCCCAATTCACCTGGACAGCCAACAGTACCTGCGTTTTGCTTTTGGCTCTAAACATAATCAGTTGATGGCGCTGCCTTTTGGCCTGGCGTCAGAGCCACGCACAAGGATAGTGGTGGTCCTAGCGGCCTTCATCCATACTCAAGGCATCTCTTTGATGCCTTACTTGAACAATCTCATTATCAAGGCTCAATCAGATAACCTACTAGCTTGCCATGTTTAGGACTGCGCCCGCATTCTTTTTAATAATGGATGGATTCTGAACCTACAGAATTCCTTCCCCATTCCCTCCCAGGTTCTGATTTTACTGGGGATGAGGTTTGACACCCGCCAGGGGAAGGTCTTCCTCCTAGAGGAGAATTTTCTACTTGTGGCTCAGGACACGTTGAGGCTCTGGAGTGGTCCTCGGCCATCATCAAGGAGTTCATGAGCATGTTGGGTCAACCAGTATCGACCATAGTTACTATTCCTTACTCAGTTCAACAGGAGGGAGCTGCAGAGTGCCGTTCTCCTGACCTGGTCTGGAAATCCAGGGCATCTGTGTCAACAGGTGTCTTTCCCTCAGGAAGCCAAGGGGAAATGTCCGGTGGTGGTTAAAGCACCTGAATCTGGAAAGGGGAAGTCCTTTGTGATACCGGAGTAGACCCTGGTCACCCCGGATGCCTGTCTGAGAGGCTGGGGTGCCGTCCTGGGTGACTTGGGGTGTCCAGGGCAGGTGGTGTCAGGACGAGAACTTGTTGTCTATCAACATTTTGGACTTGCAGGCAATTTGTCTGGCCCTCATTTACTGGACCCACCTTCTTTCAGTTCAGCCAGTTAGGTGCAGTCAGACAACACCACATCCGTTGCACTCATCAGTCACCAGGGCAGTATGTGTAGCACGGTCGCTTGGACCAAGGTGAAGAGTATTCTCTGTTGGGCAGCGGCCTACATTTTGGCCATCTTGGCTGTTCACATTCCAGGGGTAATAAATGTTCCAGCTGACTTTGATTCGCTAGATCAAGGACACTGGGAACTCAATCCGGAGGTATTCTACCTGATTGTTCAATAGTAGGGTGTACCAACAATAGACCTCATGGCCACCAGGGAGAACAGGAAGGTTCCCACATTCTGCTCTTGGATGGGAGATCCTCTGGCCTTTTGTCATGGACTCGATGTTGATTCCATGGAGTTTCCACCTCTCCTGTGTTTCCTCTGATTCTCCTCATACCCAGGATGATCTGGTAGATAAGGATGGATGTGGTGTCAGTCATTCTGATTGCTCCTCACTGGCCCTTTGTGGGCCTGGTTTGCGGACCTGGTCAGTCTCTCTGTTCTGGATGCCTTCTTCCTTCCAGACTGGATCTGTTGCTCCAGGGTCGTCAGTGGCAGGACGATGTGGAGAAGCTGGCTTTTACAGCATGGCTCTTGAAGCCACCATCCTGGAGCAGAACTGTTTCTCTGCAGTGGTCATATCCACCACGATAAAGGCCAGGGACTCCGTTTCTTCTAAGGCATACCATAGAGTTTGGTGTGTGGACAATAGTGTGTCTGCACAGACCATTGACCTGCTCTTGGGGTTGTCTTTCATACAGAGTTCCCTCAAGGTTCAGATCTCTTTCTGTGCCTTTTCAGAGGTTTATTGCCATCATCCCAGATATCAAGGTTTTTCTTCAAGGGACAGCTCATCCCTTTCCTTCCTTTGAGCGTTTTGCCACTGTCTCCTTGCATCTGTTGATGCTTAGCACTGTTTTCCTTTTGGCAGAGGTCTTGGTGTGGCATGTCTCTAAGTTACAAGCTGTCTTGTAAACCTCCCTTCGTGGTGTTTCACCAGGATAAGGTGGTACTTTGCACTTCACAGGTGTTTCTTCCAAAGGTGGTCTTTGACCTTCACATCAATCAGGAGATTGTTGTGCCTTCCTCTTGTCCTTACCCTAAGTCCGCTAAGGCGAAAGACCACCATTTGTTTAATGTAGTGCACTGCCTTATGCTTTATGTGCACCATACTAAGACTTTTTCCACAAAGCTGACTGCTTCCAAGATTACTTTTGCCTCTTGGATCAAGGCTTCCATATGCCAAGCTTATGAGATTCTGAAGAAACCTGTTCCCTTTTAAAATCGCAGCACACTCCACCAGGTCTGTGGGTGCTTCTTGGGCCTATAAGAACCAGGCCTCAGCTGTGCAAGGCAATGACATGGTCCTCCTTGCATACTCTCCCCAGACACTACCGCGTCAACGTACTGGCCTTGGCTGAGGCCAGCTTTGGCTGGAAGGTCTTGCAGGTGGTTCTGCCTGTCTAGGGACCTGCGTGCTTTTTTATGCCAGTTGTTGTTTAGTAGTTTCTGAGCCATGTTGGCTCTTGTCATAGTGTGCTGTGTAATTTCAGAGTCCATTGACATTTGTTGCTTGGGTTATTAAGATATTGGGTATTGGTATATATTGGTTATTAAGATACTGGATAGTCCTGGGGAGCTCTGGTATCATGGATACATGAATGGGGTGCTTTCTTCTTTCCCACCTGTGGGAGCTGCCTGTTAAATCTTTTTCTCTTTAGTCCATATGGAACACAGGTCTGTCATCCAGAGAAAGGGACATTTTTTGTGGTATTGCTTTCCTGGGCTAAGGAGTCCTCTTAGAGTCTTACATTCAGCAGATTTTCTTCTTCTCTTTCCTGCTTATTTTTCTTTTTGTGGCTTTGGCCACATGAATAGTAGGTGGGGGGGGTTGAACTGGAAGAGGTAGAATGAGTCTTCACCTCAAAGACTGCCCTCCAAGAGGATGAGGGACGCAACCTCATGATACCGGTTTTCCATGTGGACTAAAGAGAAAAGGATTTAACAGGTGAACACTAAAATCCTATTTTTTTTCTATTCCTTCTTATGTTTTTTTTTTGTTTTGTTTTTTTTATTCCCCACACAATTATTCACTTATTTTTCTTCTTTGCTCCTCTCCAAGGCCTAATGGTATTAACTGTGCCTCCCAGCTGGTAGGAAACATATTAAATGTTTCTTCCTCCCAACCTTCCTCAGTTAACTTTTCACTAAGCTGAAACAATAAGTATGGTATGGTTAACATAGAAAAGATAAATCATATCATAGCATGTACTGAAATAGCCACTGCAAATATATATAAAACCAACGTATAATATTATATAACGATACAAATAATTGTACATAATAATCAGTGTCCAAGAATAGAAATATATATCCATCAAATAGAAATGGTAGCTACCAAGGGAAGGGTGTGCAGTGAAGAGGGGCACAGAAGAAAAATAAATATCTGTGAGTAAATTCCACCTTCTCTTCTGTGTGTCCCTTCCACGTCCTAATAATGGGATTTCCCAAAGCAGCACCATACAAAGGGAGGGAGAGAAAGTAATTCAGATACAAAGCATAACCTATAAACAGAAAGAATAGATCCCACCCTTAAGTTGCACTCAATGCTTGAAGGACCTTTCTTCTAAACTTTGCATTGGATTAACTCTTTGAGTACCAGAGGTGTACCCAACGCATTGCAGAACAAAGTCTTGTGTGCCCCCTGGCACTCAAAGTGTTAAGTTTGGACATCCAAACAGTAATGCATTGTAAATGTAGACAGAGATGTCCATGTGGCTACTCGGCAGATTTCATTTGGAGTAGTGGTGACTTTGTGAGCCCAGGATGTGGCCATAGCTCTGGTAGAATGAGCCTTAATTTTGACTGGCCGCTCTTTATTTTCTAAGGTGTAGTCTAGCACTATGCAAGTCCTTATCCACCTAGCTATCAATGTTTTTGATGACTGTGATCCTTTAAATTTCCCAAAGAAATGGACATATAAGATATCAGATTTTCTGAATCGACTAGTCCAGTCCATATAAACAGAAAGGCACCTTACCAAATCAAGATTATGCAATGTTTTTTTCTTTATCATTCTGAGGGTTGAGACAGACTAAAGGGATAATGATTTCCTGACTTAGATGGAACTGTGGTATGACCTTTGCCCTAAAGGATTGTCTATGCCTTAGGACCACTTTGTCTTTTGCATGGAGAAATATGGTGACCTTCAGGAAAGTATCTATAGTTCACTGACTCTCTTTGCTGATGTTATAGAGGAAAGGGAAAACGTCGTTCAAAGTTAGATTCTTAATAGAAATAGATTCCAGTGGTTCAAATTCCTGTCTAGTTGCTAATTGCTGTAACACCAGGTTTAGATCCCAGGCAGAAAGGAACTCTCTCCTCCACAGGATCTTTTTATGATCTCCTCCAATTGTTCGCCAAACAAGGTATTACTCGAATGGAAGAGAGACCAGTCTATTCTTGGATGATGCGACCGCTTCCCAGGCCTTAATCTATAGGGCTCGTCTGGCCGATTACTGAAAGAGATGAAGATCTTACCAACAATTTTATATTGCCCATAGAGGCATCACAAGAATGTTCTAAAAATACAGCCATAGAGGTTGCTGCTTTAAGAGTCTGACTTATGACCACATACTGTTTTTTTCGGAGCATTGTCTGCCCCCGTTCCATGGAGTATCTTAGAGATGTACTGTCGTCCAGGAGAATAGTGGTCCTCCAAGATATGTGAGCAACAGCAGCATCAACTTTAAGAGGGGGTTACCCAGGAAACCACTTCATCCTTCTGAAAGAGATACATCTTCGGGAAACAGTGGTTCTACGATAACCCTGTTTCCGTTACTTTTTGATCAAATCCTCAATTGAATGATGGTTGAGAAAAACTGGAACTGATTTTTTTTATGTCCCAAGAATGCTGCATCCATCACATCCATTTCTTTGTGGGTTTCTATTAACCCCTTAGTGACGGCCGCGTGCAGACGCGGCTGTCACTTAACGCCCGTCTAACATTTTTTTTTTTTTTTCTAAAAGAATCCGGAGTCCCCGAACGGCGGGGAGCCGGATTTCCGGGACGTACATGTACGTCCTCTGTCACTAAGTGACAGCCACACAGGACGTACATGTACGTCCTGTGTCGCAAAGGGGTTAAACCTAATGTTTTCCTCATGGATTCTATGAGGGTTTCTAATTTCACCAAATTAAAGGCAGCAGTATCTTCAGTTAATTCACCTTTATTCCACCGGAGAGACAGATGTGCTGCGGCTTCTTCATTCCCATGCAACCATTACCAGTAAAGGGTTTGGGAATATTACATGCCTCCAAATACACTCAACAACTGTCTAAGAAATGTATAAGCCTAAAATAACAAACATAAAGGTAGTAGTTCAGAAGGTGACAAGTACCTCCATCCTCCAGATGAGTAGGACCAAAAAAAACCTTAGGGAGTTTGGGAGGGAGGAGCCTTTAATACTTTTTCAAATGGTCCTATAAGCTGGGAGGTGGAGTTAATAGCCATTAATAGGCAGTTGAGGGGACACAGAAGAAAAACTGATAAGTAGACAGTGTCTCTGAGTAAAATATAGCAGGAGAGGGAGGAGTATAGTTGTTAATTTGATTAACTGTTGAGTTCCCTGCTTCATAGAAGAGGGAACTTTACTCCATACCCGTGTCCCACCAAAAGAAACGTATTTTCTGTAAATACAAAAATGTACTTATTTGGATTCCCTAGTCATCATGTCTGATGTACAAAGGACTCCCTTGCCTCTACTGTATACAAGTGGGGTCAGTTCTATGCAGAAGCAGGGAAGTCCATAGATTTCAGGCATGATGTGTATGGGACCCAAGTAATGATATTAGTGCTCTGTGGCCTCGATTAAATAAAGCATGGTAAAGCTTGCAGTAGGGCAAAATTGGCTATCAACAGATAAAAAATAAATGTTTAAGTCGGTATTCAATTGCCCTACCAATTGAAACTACAATGGTCGTTGGGGCACAGAAACTGACTTGTGGCCAAACATCCCTCATGTGTTTTAAGTTCCCAAAATCCACACTAAATAACTTCAGTAATGAGAACATCAAAGGAAAAGAGCTAATGATCGGTGCTTGACACACTGTCAAGCACTGACTGTTAGCTCAAACACAGTCAACCTCCCAAACACTAACCCTACACTACACCTAAAAGTAAAATGCAACAATACTACCCCTAATACTACCCTAAAACTCAGATCTGTGTAACACTTACCTGTCATCCACTATCCTTCTTTAATCTTCTGTCTTCTTGTTTATGTAGTCTTCCATCTTCTTTATAATCTATCTGTAGTTTAAAATGAATAAAGTAAATTCAAGAGGTTTTCCAAAAATAAGAAAAATGCCCCAAAGATATGCCTGATTTAACCCTTTGAGTGTCAGAGGGGTTAAATGCTGTCATATCTGTTAAAAATATTATGCTTCCATTCCTGTTATTAAAAAAAAAAGGTACATTTGTTTTGCTAATAAATCAAAGTTCTTATGAGGGTTAAGCTGTGTCCACTGCCGCCACCTCCTCTGCAGTGGCAGGAATGCATAGTAAATCAGCCTGCCCCCATACCTTTTTTGGCCGTTGCTCTAGTCAGAATGAGGGAATGTTAAACAGAGACTGTTTTTTTTTTTATAGAGTCAGTCTCTGTCAAAATGGATTCCAGCCTACAGTTGGCTGGGATGTGTACTTACGCACATCTCAGCCAATCCGCTTCTAGCAGGTTTTGTTATCTCCCCCAGCTACAACAGAGACTGGACATATAAAAAAAAGCCAGTCTCTGTTCAAAAAAATGTTTTTTTCTTTTTTTATAGGAATGGCAGCATTTTATTTTTAATAGAAATGCCAGAGTGCATTTAAAGGGATAGTAATGTCTATATTAAACTTTATCTCTGATGTTTATATTTCATAAGATATTAAAGCTGAAAGGATCCCCCTTCTGCCTTTTCTGGCCACCACCCCTTGGAGCTGCAATCCAGTCGAGGGATAGGACAGATGGAGCGAGGAATAATCTTCAGTCAGTAAGTATAGGGAAAACCCTGTCCCCCTTTATGAAGGAGAGCAGGATTTTCCTTTTGCTTACTGAAGATTGTCCCTCTCTGCATCCATCTGGACCAGACAGAGGGGCAGAGTGACGTGGCCAGAAAGGGCGGGAGGGGGATCGTTTCAGCTTTTAATATCTTTTGAACTACAAACATGTAAGTAATTAAACATAACGATTATAAGGTTATAAAAATCTTACAGAAGTCTCTGAGATAAAGTTTAAAGGGGAATTTTCACCTCAGAAAATTTTTTTTTACCAGTTGTTTAAGCAGTTAAGCAATATTAGGAAACGTGCTTCTTATTTTTTATTTTTACATACTTTGTAAGATCTTTGATGTCCAAGCCATGCATTTACGCACGCATTCTTTAGCACTGGTATCTTCGGCACAACTCCCTGCACTATATCAGTCTCCTTCCACCTCCCACCCAGCAGCTCCTAACATTACATCAAGCTATGATTAGCATTATACTGAGGTTGCAACCTCATTATAATGCTTACCGGAGCTTGCTGTAACACTAGGAGCCGTTCACAGCACACCAAAGGGAAGCGTGAACGCTCTCCCTGGGGCAGCTGGGAGGGAGGTGGGAGGCGAATGAAATAGTGCTGGGAGCTGTGCCGAAGGTACCAGTGCCGCAGAATGCGTAAGTGCACGACTTGGACATCAAAGATCATATGTAAAAATAAAAAATAAGAAGCGTGTTTCATAACTGTTTAAACAACTGGTAAAAACCCTTAGAGTGCTGGAAAGGTATGCCTCCGGCGCTCAAAGTGTTAAGTCAGGCATATCTTGTGGGGCATTTTTTTTTTTTTTTTTTTAACCTCTTGCACTGACATTTTTTTCATTTTAAACTACAGATTGGAAAGAAGATGGAAGAAAACTGGGTGCAGATATTTACCCGTTAAAGTGGGCCCCTTAACGTATGTTAGTGCTAATGCATGGAGTTAAATGGCACATTTTTTCCATTTTGTATGTGTTTTAATGGGCGCAAACTTAGTGCCCAAGGTGTTTTGGTTTTTTCAAAATGTATTTCTTCATAGCACAGGTAATTTCATTTTTTTGGGGGGTGTCAGCCTCAGTTGTGTGCTGTGAATAATGGATGACTGGAAGGAAAAATAGTTCCTATATTGTTTGGAGTTTTGTGTTGTGTTTTGATGCAGGCCTCTAGACTGTAATATCTTTAAGGGACACTAATGTCCCATAAAAATGTGCAACAAATCCCATCTCTCAAACCATTACGGTATGAGAGATATTCGGTCCTAAAGTTCTCCCCTCCTTCTCCTGACGTCCGCTGTGAGTTCACAGCAGGAGTTCCTGGTCTAGGGACCGACAGGCAGCTCTTCAGCAGAGCCTCAATAGCACAATTTTAAAAGAAATACTTCATTGTAACAGTCTACAAAGTGTGCCTGATTTGCAAGCTCACTTTTTAGACTGTTCCAAATAAGTATTTCTTTTTAAATCGCACTATTGCAGCTCTGCTGAAGATATCTACAGCTTACATGAGGTGTTATCCTATATAATAATTCGCTAAAATGTGTGTAACACCGCGACGTGCAGTAGACACTGCTGCGCGTGCGGCAGTCATGCGCAGTAGAGACTGCCCGCACCACGGCTGATACAGAGGCTCTGTATCAGCCGTGGCACAGGCAGTCTCTACTGCGCATGACTGCCCCGCGACCGGGTGGCAGTGGCACTGTGGCCAGTGTAACGGGGTGCTCAGCTAGTAGAGATATAAATGATATATGTCCATGCCATGGGCATTTGTCACAACAAAGTAATGTAATTTTTAAATAATGTAAACTTAAGGTACAGTAAACCCCTTAACAACCGCCCTTTAAGGACCACGGAGCTTCTTTTTTTTGCTCAATGAATTCTTGTCTAGCAGAGCGACAAGTAGGCGTGCTGCCATCCCAGAATTCCATGATGTACCAGGGCCTTCTACGGTCCTTAAGTGCCAGGACTGGTGTGACGGTCCTGGCACATCAAGGGTCGTTAAGGGGTTAAGAACTGTAATGTGTAAGACAGCCCAAAAAAGTGTTACAGTCAAAAGTGTTAGGTTCCAATAACTTTTATATAGCATCTCTCCAAAGAGTCATATGCATAAAAAAGTAGATCAGTTTGGGGTAAACCAATTGTACCACAGAGGATAAATAAAAATTCCCACTAATTTAAATTAGGCTTTTAACTCTTTGAGTGCCAGAGGGGTGTGCGATGCATTGCTCACCCCACTGGCACTCAAAGGGTTAACCAACTCCTTGAAAGTGTGAGAGGTTAAAAGCTCAATTCAAATCTCTGGGAATTTGGGGGCATTTTATTTGTTCCCTATATCAGGGGCACGCATGCCCCCCCCCCACACACACACACTTTGCAGGTTTTCCATGTCTTCTAACAGGAGAACGGGTGACACATTCTGAAGGATCTGTCTGAGTTTATGACATTCACCTGTGTGAAGATCCTGAAAACATGTAGGGCTCGAGGACATATTTGAGAATTTTTGCCCTATGATACATCTGGGGAGTTATGCACTAAGAGGTGATAATGTGCTGATTACTTCTACAATGGTATCCCTACTCCATTCCCTCTGTTATTCTATGGAATCTATGAACTAAAAGAAATCTTAATGCATCGGCTCCATAGAATAGCATACCTTTATTGTGTAACTGACTGGCTCTAGAATGCAAGCTTTCAGGACAATTTAGGTCTCCTGTTCAGGTATAATAATAATGAAGCTTCATTCTTATTATGCCTGAAAAAGAGACTAAAGTTGTCTTGAAAGCTTGCATCCTAGAGCTACTCAATTAATAAAGTCTCCTACTTTTTCTGTGGCTAACACAATACCATGCTTTACCCATAAAACTGCATAAGAACTGGAGAAGTAATTTCCAGTTTTCACCTCTTTGTCACTCCTTTGTGTATTTCCACACTGTTTTTCCTCAGAATTGATCCAGTTCTTAATAATCAGCATTAACCCCTTAATGACCAGCCCCAAGCGCACCACGGACATTTTTTTTTTACTGCATCCACTTCTAGACTCCCCAAACTGTGTGCAGTCGAGCAGGGAGCCCAGAATTCCTTGACAGTCCTGGCACGTCATGGGTATTTAACGGAAATCTACCCATGACATTCCAGGACCGTCAAGGATCGTTAAGGGGTTAATGTGTTTTTATGTCAGTGATACTGAATGTTGTATGCACAGATGTATATATTGCATATATATTTTATATTTACTTTATCATCTCTTATAGTGTTTGTTTGGTGTGGGGCAATTGCTTTGCTCCAGAATTGCTCCACTTTTAATGTTTGCATATGTTAGCACATCCTTTAGTATAAAAGGCCAGAATGTTTGTCCGATGCAGTCATGCATAGTAGAGACTGCCCAAATGCACAAAATGCTGGGAGGTGTAGGAATGCTGGGAGCATTCTGTGTGTTTGGACAGTCTCTACTGCGCATGACTGCATCATGTGTGCCACCAGTGAGGCGATGGCATTACACAGAGCAGGACCGGCCTTTTTACCTCACTGGACCTTGGACCATGTACACGGGCTTTTACACTAGTACAACAAATAAAACAGTTTGTGTGCTTAATGATTTTCCTAACTTCAGTTTACAGACTAATTGTGTGTCTGAAGCACTAGGAAAAATGAATTGTACTTGGGAAATCAGGTAAAGGCACTGAGAACAAGTCATATTAGGGATCTATGTTTAAACCTTTGGGTGCCAGAGGCACAGTGCAGTGCATTGTACATCCCTCTGGCATTCAGAGGGTTAAAAGAAGACTGAAGCCATTCTGGAGCAAATTATAGGCATAATTGAGGACAAATAAAAATTCCTGTTGAGATAAATGGGGTTTTAAACCCCTTAATATGATAGCATACTTTAGACAATGTTAAACATTGAAGTTATTAATCCTTTAAAAATCATAGGGTTGTGTTAAAGGATTGACCACCTCAATTTACCTTTCCCCAGAATTACTTCAAATTCTTTTCAAAATAGGGCCCCTAAGTAAAAGACATTTCTAGAAAACCTTGATGTAAACTGCAAAATTTGGTTACACCTGAGGTAAATGTCAAACAAGTCACGAAGCACAACCTCTCATTTGTCTTTAAAACATTGGTAAAATATGTCTATGAATGTATTCGCCAAAGTGTTAATATTTTGGAACATTTCCAGTATGTTTAATAAATTGAAAAACAGAATCTTTGCAATGGAAAAGTTTTCCTTTAGACCAGCTTTCTCCTTAAATATGTCTGCATATATTACTTTACTCAGAGACAGCAAATTAGAGATTATTGCTATACGAGGATTCATACTTTTAGGAAGACATGGTGAGCAACGCATTGTGAAGCAATGCTCTACACACCCCTGTGGTGTTTAGTGTTAACACCTTGTGTGATTCAATGCATTGGATAAACTTCCGGCACTCAAAGGGTTAAGGAGCCTTATTCAGCAAGCTAAACATGAGCTATTCTGGAGCTAGAAGAAATAAAATGTCCTCAAACGCCCATTGATTTAAAAAAAAAACCAACAACACATAATGCAGTGGAGACCTCTTTAGAATCCTATCCGATAAACCCTCCACTTAAATCAATGGGAATTTTGATTTATCCCCAAGCCATAGTTAGTTTTGAAAAGCAGAGGGGTGGGCAACTCATTGCTTCACAAATCATTGCTCACCCCTGGGGTCTTTCAGTCGTTTAAAAAGGGTGAACAATTGCATTATATTTTTTTAACTACAATCCTAAACCAGATTACTATCTTGAAGTGTTCTTCTATAAAGATGCTACCCCCCCATATGTGAGTATTCCAATAGGATAAAAGACCACCAGATGTTTCCAGAACACGCACCCTCCTAATAATAACCTTCCACTTACTATACCTTACCTATAAATTCTGTGTTTGCACATTCATTCAAGATATAACATTTTCATTCAGTCCTTGAGATCATACTCATTCAAAGCAGTGGATATAACTGTTGCTAGCAGGGCTATTGAAGCTCAAACTGTGCCTCAGAAACCTATTTTTGTTTGGTTGGTTTTATCAAACTCAAGTAGGAAGCGTTCCATGTGCAGTTGGTGAAGCTTGGGGGCCCAGGAGTCCTGCCAGCAAAAGTCATGTCCACCTTCAACATGATGTACAGAAGTGGTTGAACCTGAACCAAGGACTAACTGTAACATTGATAGTAAAGTTTAGGGTGTGTGTGTATTGTTAGGTGGTGATAATGTCCCTTTAAATTCTACAAGAATTATTCTTGAAATACAGGGAGTGCAACAGAGATTGCAAAAAGACAATTAAATTTAAAAAATATATAACAAAATTTGCAATGGAGAGCAAGACTAATCCAATGAATTTTTTAAACATACATAAATAGAAAAAAGCATAAGACGAAGTACATTGGACATTTCAAAAATGAGATGGGTGAATTGATTAGGGAGGATAAGGAAAATACTGATGTTCTGAACACTTTTATTTCGTTGGTATATACCAGGTAGAAGAGCCTCAACAAGTTACAAGTAAAACCATACCATTATCAGATATTGGGTTAACGCAAGAAGTGGTCAAGAAAAAAATGGACAAAATTAAGACTGACAAAGCACCTGATACAGATGGTATATCCAAAATTATTACACTTTATCTTAAACATACAACGTATGTATGGCTAAGGATGATGGGACTTGAAGACGATGTTTGAAAGCGCTACTTGAGAATCTTGCACTGTGCTGCAATGTGAGATTCTCATGTCGCCCTTTTAATCATACCGACATGCTGAATGCGCCCTGTAGTCGCACGCTATTATGCATGCGACATTTACAGATGAACCCCACACAGGAAGCTGCTGTATAAAATAAGGAAATTGGGGCTAGAGGATAACCTTTTCAACTGGTTATAAAACTAGTGTCGCTGGAAATGGGAACATTTTCCAGTACAGTTAATTTGAGAGTGGAGCAACTCAGGGTTTCAGTACTTTATCCACTGCTTTTCAACATGTTTATAAGTTACGTGGAAATAGGTGTAGAATGCAAAATGTCACTATTATCAGGGCTCAAAATTTCCACTCGCCACTAGCCAATGGCGAGTAAAAATTTAGCCCTGGCGAGTAGAAATTCAGCCATGGTGGGTATGTTATGGCTTGCAGTGGTGAGTAACTTTTCAGGTCTGGCTAGTAGCAAAGGACTTAAAGTTTTAAGCCTTGCTATTATTATGAATTATATTATACAATATTGCTGCAGTGGTACAAAACTGATGCAATGCAAGCCTTTGTTGGACTATTTCAGTGTGTGTGTATGTGTGTGTATTTAGACTTTTATGTTGACGTATCTGCAAACTGCTAGAATATTTCCAAAAATGGAATTGCTCTTTTAAAGCTTAAGCATTGCTCCTTAATATCCACAAATGTCCAGAATGTATGCATGGAAGTGGCCTTAATGCAGTCCTTTGTCTAGAGAAAGTATAAATATGGGATACAAATATGTCCAAATATTTGAATCCTGATGCAAGTCTACACTGAAACATAATGCTGCTATAATGTAAACAGAATGCTGTATCTGCCTGATACCACAGAATAAACCTCTAAAAAGAAGTGTTTTGTTGTGATTCCAGTTGGAATTATTAGAAGAAAAAGGATTTCTAACATTTCTTGGTGGAGAATGTGGGCACAGACTTGAGTTTGCTTTTAGCTATGAGGCCTTCCTAAAAAGGAGTGGAGGTCATTTTAACTCTGCAGTCTGTGCATAGATCCACACAACCATGTTTTTGGATTACTATTAAAGAGAGAGGACTGTGGTGATGAAATAAACTGGCAATTAATAAGGGATTAATGATAGCAAAGCAGAAACCCAGGATCCGCCTGCAATTGGATGAAAAGGAAGGCAGGAAGCAGGTGATGTCCTGGGTGCCTCCAGTACAGCCTAAGCGGAGGGAAATAGAAGTACCTCCATAAGGTTATGTAACATTCTCTTATATGAAACAAAGACATCAGGGTACAGCAGCATTGTAACACCCACTGCTTAAACATTATATGTTAGCAATATGGAGTGGCTCAAGAAAAAGACCACAAAGAACCCCATAGTCAGTACAGTAGGAGGTTCTGATCCCTTAGCTATCTGGGATAATTTTATGTTTATTTTTTTTTTTCAAGCTGCAGCAGCTATTGAGGATTCAAAATGTTTTGCTAAAGATAAAAATGAGTTAAGAGCAATAGCTGCAGAATGGTTTAAAACTAATGAATGGGCTAATTTTGTGGGTGAGTGTGCTAAGTGTCAGGTGTGTCTGCAGTTCAGAAAAAGAAAAGGGATGAATTGCTATTTAACTTAAAACAGATCTTTCAGCTACTAATAAGTCGCCATGGAATTATTAAACATATGGCGACTAGCATCCTAGTACATGTATTACCTCTGTAAAGTGCCACATTCTAAAGAAATATTTCATCTAAGGAGACTGGAAGCCAGGCATCAGTGCAGACATCTTGTCTGCATGCCTGCACTATCAGTCCCGGTCTCCTGTAAGAAGCATTGCAGTTTTACCACATGGTAACCGGAAGGACTGATGGTGTAGGCGAACACACTGCACTAACCTGTCCATCAGTCTCCTGAGATTAAAGATTTCTTTAGAATGCGGCACTTTACAGAGGTAATACATGTATTAGGCTGCTAGTCGCCATATGTTTAATAATTCAAGGGCAACTTATTAGTAACAAAGTTCCGCTTTAAAATCAACTTGTGTTGTTACTGCATGCTCCTGTGAGTCAGGCTTGCCCTATTCCAAAAATCCAAGCAAACTTAAACCTAAGATTCTTTCTTTGCTATATAAGGCCTTGATTCGATTAGGTCCAACGCCAAAAAAAAAACCTACCGGCATTTTTTCAAGCTCAGTAAGAAATCCAATTATTAGAAGAAACGCAGGCTAAAAAAAAAAAACAAAAAAACACGTCAGGTGCTAAAGTTAGCGCCCGTTTGGACTCATTAAAACATATTTTAGAGTCACCTATTTTGCCATTCAGTTCCATCCGTTAGACAATAGCATGCATTAAGGGATCCACTCTAACGGTTGAAAATCTGCACCCAGTTTTTTTTTTTTTGGCCGCAGAATCCCTTAACGCATACTAACACTACCAACACAGGAACTGAAAGGAAAAAAGTCCCCACAAATTTAAGTCCCTGGTGTATGTATTGATACAGGGCCCTAAGCCCCATAGCGATACATCCAAAGTATGAAAACATTTGTAAAATGTTAGTAGAATTAACTCCATGAGGTGGCTCACCATAAGATGTAGTTACACTAGAGAAGAAGGTGATGGCGAGCCAGGAGTTTCACTCATCATCTAACTTTAAGCCTCTTGCTGGTTTTATCTATTCTACCTCCTTTTTGATCTCCACCCCACCACTTGTACAACAGTGGTGCCCAATTTCTGTGGTGGGTGTTTGGCTTTTAACATGTTTTACATAAATGTCAAGGTGTCTGTGTATCATGTGTGTTATCAGGGTGGTTGTGACAAGGTGCCTTCCCTCCTTTCCTCTTTTCACTGACTTGTCACAAATTGTGCACAGTGCCATCGCTGATGACTGCACAGTGCCTGCCCCAAGAGAAAAATAGTCCCACATCCATGACTTCAGGGGTAGGGAACAGGTGGAGTAGAATGTCCTCCTCTTCTCCACTTTCCCCTTCACTGGCTGGGGCAGAGGATGATGTTGCTGCTACTGCCTTAGAATCCACACTGTAGCTGGGACCAGGAATATTGCTGCTGGTAAAGGGAACCTGTTCTATCTAATAACTATCACCCAATCTCCCTCCTTAATGGTGACATAAAGCTTATGGCTAAAATTCTAGCAATTCGCCTATGGAAATGAAATATTTAAATGATTTGATACACCCTAATCAAAGTGGCTTTATAACGGGCAGACAGGCATACCATAATAAGGCTACTGTCATTTCATTAACCCAGTTTGTCCAAAAGCGAAACATCCCAATCATCTACATTTCAACCGATGCTAAAAAGGCATTTGACAGAGTTATATGGTAGTATCTTGAATC
This sequence comes from Rhinophrynus dorsalis, assembly GCA_037306005.1. Lineage (NCBI taxonomy): Eukaryota > Metazoa > Chordata > Amphibia > Anura > Rhinophrynidae > Rhinophrynus > Rhinophrynus dorsalis. The sequence continues at coordinate 266,442,201 of CM074720.1, read as the reverse complement.
CGTCTTAAGCCACACAGGTTTAAGGCCCCAAGTCCTCTCTGGAATTTTGAGCTTATATTCCAACCCATCCTTTCCACATATCAAATGGTACCAGACAGGGCTTCCCCCTTTCAGCATTCATTTTTAATCTGACATTAACTCCACAAATCTACCATGCTTCACTGTTGTCTGCAGACACTCATTTCTGTACCGCTCTCAAGCCTTCAGTGAACAAACCGCCTTTTAACAGTCCAGAGCACCTGCTGCCATTTTTCTGTACCCTAGTTCACTTGGCTTTGTATCCAAGTCGGCGGTATGACTTTTTGGCCGCAAGTCTTCCATGAAGACCACTTCTGACCTGAGTTATCTTGACAGTAGATGGGTGTGCCAGGGTCCCACTGTTTTCTGCCAATTCTGAGCTGATGGCACTGCTGGACATCTTCCGATTGTGAAGGTGTATTGATTAGTAATTAATGATTTATGTCATAAATAAAGCATAATAATGTTAATGTTTTGGAGGGTCCACTAGTGGCAGTGTATAGGCCATGTGCTTGTAGCAGTGACATCATAGGCCACCCTACTCAAGGGAAGTTACTTTCCCTAAAGCATTCCTTTGGGAATAAAAAGCAGAGGTAATAGAGATTCAGGGCTTCCTCTTGACTGTACCTAGGATGTAGACCATCAGCTCTCTCTCTCTCTCCTTAGCCCCAGCCAAGGGCTGGGGACATTTATAAGTTATATGTTGCAGTTTGTTCATTGTTTGTTCGTTTTTTCATTGTTACTGCTATCATAATGTTATAGCCTGTTACTTGCTATAATTTATAATATTAAATTGAAAAATAATATTACAATGTTTCGTGTATTTTCTATCCACATATTCGACCATAATACTAAGAAATGTAACAAATATTAATGTTGTATCTTATTACTTAATTATTATATTAATATTAACAGATTAATATTCATATTTAAGTTTAAGCCACAATAGAAGGGAAGCAGGATGTGTCTTTCATCTGCTGTACTAAGTTTCCTTGGCTGACCACTATGTCTGCGGTCCTCAGCATTGCCCCTTTTCTTTGTGTTTCTTCAAAAGAGCATGGACAGCACATCTGGAAACCCCTGTCTGCCTTGAAATTTCTACCTGGGAGAGACCTTATTGATACAGAATAACTGCTTTGTTTCTTGTTTCTGTGCTCAGTCTTGCCATGGTATGACTTTTGGCATTAAACTGTCTTTAGCAACCTCACTTTGTTAGCTGAGTTTGGCTGTTCCTCTCACAGTTTTATTTCTCCTACTCAGCTGTATCTGTTTCAGCTAATGATTGTGTTTCAACCTACATATTAAATGTATGATCATTAGCACCTGTTTGGTATAATTGTTTAATCATACACCTGACTGTATGCCTACAAAATCCCTGACTTCGTGCAAGTGCACCTAGAAGAACTGATGGTGTTTTGAATAGGGATGGGCGAAAATTTCCGCCTCAAGCAGAAATCGGCGAAAAATGGCACTTTTCGCTTGGCAAAAAATTTCCTGTGAAAAGTGCTGATTTTCCACTTTTTTCCTCTTTTTCCTCCTAGCTCATTTCATTGAAATCAATGGGAACATTGGAGTTACACACAACAAAAAAAAAATATTATTTAATTTCCAACAGGCATAGCATAAAAGGGGCATGAGGGTGCCTGTGTTGGTGGGGTGTGGGGAAAGAATCAGTTGAACAGGGGATTGTTTTTGGGGGGGTTGTTTACTGGGATGGGGGGCAGTTAATAAAAAAAGAAATCCTACATAAAATACAATAAAATAAAAACCCTAAGACATGGTATAAAGGGGTCTGAGGAGGGTGTCTGTGTTGGTGAATGAATGAATCATTTGAACAGGGAATTTTCTTTTGGGAGGGTTCTTGACTGCTATTGGGGGGACAGTTAATAAAAAAATAAAATAAGAAATTTGTATTTACAGGTATAGAGACAGGAACCCCTTGACATAAGCTGCCACTGGGGCGGACTGATACTTGATAGAGTTTTTTGTAGAGGATGATGTGTTAGATTTGTTGTTAGAGGACCAAGTCCTGAGGAAACATTGATTTGTGGGACTTAAGCTTGTTTGGCACAAACCCTAAGGAAACATTGATTTGTAGGACTTAGGCTTGTTAGAAACAAACCCCCCAAAAAAATTTTGTATTTTTTGTAGGACTATGTTTTTTTTAATTTATTTATTTTTCAAAGCACAAGCCCTGAGAAAAAAATAAAAATGCCCAATTGGCCTAGTGCCAGCTGGTCATGTTGGCCAGTAGCTACTGGCCATTGTCAAATGTCCTCCTGAGTTCTGAGTGGCAACTGCTGTTTGTACTGCGTACTGTGTACGCAGCAGGATGATTAGGCAGCTGAAAGGGAATGGGATCAACAATAGCAGTAACATGGAAGATGGATGATGAAGGTTCCACTTGCCACGACTGACTCCAGTGATGCGCCTGAGGCAGTAGCAACAAAATTAGTAGCCCCCAGTCTATGTGGAGAAAAGAAGAAGTTGACCATTAAATCTTCTCCACCTGCCCCTCCTCCAAAATAATCATGGATGTGTTGTTATTAAAATATATTTTTTTCCCTTGAGAGCAGGAACAGTGAGTCTCATCAGCAGCTGCAATGTGCACAGTGTTTGTGTGGTAAATAACATCTGGGGGCACAACTGTATTCAAGCACCATGACACCTGAAACCAAGTGATGCCGCTGTCACTGTACCCTTTGTCCAAACCCTGCTAAGGACACATGAGAACTTGCTGACAGTTTAATAGTAACGATGAACCCTCCCTGCCAGAATCCTAGCATTTTCTGTGGGATGGAATCTCCTCAGATGCCACCTGATGACCCGGTATCAAGTCTCCTCGATACACAGTCCCAGTGAGCTTCTTGCATGTATTTGCTAGCTCATGAGCCTAGTTGAGCATCTCTGACCTTTCTTTCTAGATATGCAAATTGCTCTTGGGATTAGTCACCCTAAGAGTAATGGGGAGAATCCAGACATGGACCCCTTGCTCACAGTGCCTAGAAGGATCAGATGTACCTCATTGACGAGGCACAATAAGGGCAAAACGTACGTCTGGGGTTAGTTGTTTCCCTTGTTCAGAGAGGAATTGTCTGGCATTTCGTGGCTGGACTGTTGTTTGGCAGGACCAGTATGAAATGTTTCAGAAGATTTCCTCTCTGTGTATGGCACTGGTGAGCTAAAAGAGTTTGCAACCTGGGCGCGAGGACACAGTCCCAGTGAGCTTCTTGCATGTATTTGCTCGCTCATGGGCCTAGTTGAGCATCTCTGACCTTTCTTTCTACATTTGCAAACTGGGGGGAATCCAGACGTGGACCCCTTGCTCACAATGCCTAGAGGGATCATCTGCACATCACTGACGAGGCCCAAGAAGGCCAAAACGTAAGTCTGGAGTTAGCTGTTTCCTTTGTTCAGAGAAGAATTGTCTGGTATTTCGTGGCTGGACTGTCATTTGGCAGGACCAGTATGGTATGCTTCAGAAGATTTCCTCTCTGTGTATGGCACTGGTGAGCTAAAAGAGTTTGCACCCTGGGCACGAGCACACAGTCCCAGTGAGCTTCTTGCATGTATTTGCTAGCTCATGAGCCTAGTTGAGCATCTCTGACCTTTCTTTCTAGATATGCAAATTGCTCTTGGGATTAGTCACCCTAAGAGTAATGGGGAGAATCCAGACATGGACCCCTTGCTCACAGTGCCTTGAAGGATCAGATGTACCTCACTGACGAGGCACAATAAGGGCAAAACGTACGTCTGGGGTTAGTTGTTTCCCTTGTTCAGAGAGGAATTGTCTGGCATTTCGTGGCTGGACTGTTGTTTGGCAGGATCAGTATGATATGTTTCAGAAGATTTCCTCTCTGTGTATGGCACTGGTGAGCTAAAAGAGTTTGCAACCTGGGCGCGAGGACACAGTCCCAGTGAGCTTCTTGCATGTATTTGCTAGCTCATGGGCCTAGTTGAGCATCTCTGACCTTTCTTTCTACATATGCAAATCGGGGGGAATCCAGACGTGGACCCCTTGCTCACAATGCCTAGAGGGATCATCTGCACATCACCGACGAGACCCAAGAAGGCCGAAACGTAAGTCTGGGGTTAGCTGTTTCCTTTGTTCAGAGAGGAATTGTCTGGTATTTCGTGGCTGGACTGTCATTTGGCAGGACCAGTATGGTATGCTTCAGAAGATTTCCTCTCTGTGTATGGCACTGGTGAGCTAAAAGAGTTTGCACCCTGGGCGTGAGGACACAGTCCCAGTGAGCTTCTTGCATGTATTTGCTAGCTCATGAGCCTAGTTGAGCATCTCTGACTTTTCATTCTACATATGCAAATTGCGCTTGGGATTAGTCACCCTAAGAGTAATGGGGGGAATCCAGACGTGGAGTCCTTGCTCACAGTGCCTAGAGGGATCAGCTGCATCTCATCAAAAAGGCCAAAACGCACATTTGGGGTTAGCTGTTTCCCTTATTCAGTGAGGAATTGTGTGGCATTTCGTGGCTGGACTGTCATTTGCAGGACCAGTATGATATGCTTCAGAAAATTTTCTCTCTCTGTATGGCACTGGTGCACCCTGGACGTGAGGACACAGTCCCAGTGAGCTTCTTGCATGTATTTGCTAGCTCATGAGCCTAGTTGAGCATCTCTGACCTTTCTTTCTACATATGCAAATTGCTCTTGGGATTAGTCACCCTAAGAGTAATGGGGGGAATCCAGACGTGGACCCCTTGCTCACAGTGCGTAGAAGGATCAGCTGTACCTCACCGACAAGGCCCAATAAGGCTGAAACGTACATATGGGGTTAGATGTTTCCTTTGTTCAGAGAGGAATTGTGTGGCATTTCGTGGCTGGACTGTTATTTGGCAGGACCAGTATGATATGCTTCAGAAGATTTCCTCTCTGTGTATGGCATTGGTGAGCTAAAAGAGATTGCACGCTGAGTGCGAGGACACAGTCCTAGTGAGCTTCTTGCATGTATTTGCTAGGTCATGAGCCTAGTTGAGCATCTCTGACCTTTCTTTCTACATATGCAAATTGCTCTTGTGATTAGTCACCCTAAGAGTAATGGGGGGAATCCAGACGTGGACCCCCTTGCTCACAGTGCCTAGAGGGATCAGCTGCACCTCATCGACAAGGCCCAATAAGGCAGAAACGTACGTCTGAGGTTACCTGTTTCCCTTGTTAGGAGAGAGGAATTGTCTGGATTTTCGTGGCCGGACTGTTATTTAGCAGGACCAGTATGATGTGCTTCAGAAGATTTCCTCTCTGTGTATGGCATCGGTGAGCTAAAAGAGATTGCACCCTGAGTGCGAGGACACAGTCCCAGTGAGCTTCTTGCATGTATTTGCTAGCTCATGAGCCTAGTTGAACATCTCTGAACTTTCTTTCTACATTTGCAAATTGCTCTTGGGATTAGTCATCCTAAGAGTAATGGGGGGAATCCAGACGTGGACCCCTTGCTCACAATGCCTAGAGACATTAGCTGCACCTCACCGACGAGGCCCAAGAAGGCCGAAACGTACGTTTGGGGTTAGCTGTTTCCCTTGTTCAGAGAGGAATTGTCTGGCATTTTGTGGCTGGACTGTCATTTGGCAGGACCAGTATGATATGCTTCAGAAGATTTCCTCTCTGTGTATGGCACTGTTGAGCTAAAAGAGATTGCACCCTGGGCGCGAGGACACAGTCCCAGTGAGCTTCTTGTATATATTTGCTAGCTCATGAGTCTAGATGAGCATCTCTGACCTTTCTTTCTACATCGATTCTCCTCCAACACCCTGGCATGTGTGGTCAGTACACCACACAGTGTGCAATGGGCAATGATGAACGGCAATATCCTAACATCAAAAGAGTGGCTATCATTTGGCAGGGGAGGTAACAATGAACGAGGTGGATTGGCAGAAGATGTACTTGTTACCCTAGAGGAAGAAGCTGATGTTGATGGCGAGCTAGTTGTTTTGCTCGTCATTAAACTTCCAGTGTCTGGGTTTCTTTATTCTTCCTCCTTTTGTTCTCCACCTTTCTGGAGAGTCATGGGGTACAGTAACAGCAGTGCTAGATTTCTGTAATGGGTGTTTGGCTTTAACATATTTGACATAAATGTCATTGTGTCTGTGTTTCATGTGTGCTATCAGGGAGCTTGTGCCAAGGTGTGTTCCCTCCTTTCCCCTTCTCACTAACTTGTCACAAATTTTACAATGTACGCTGACTGCACTGTGCCTGCCGGAAGAGAATAATAGTCCCACACCCATGACTTCTGGGGGGAGGGATAGGGAACAGGTGGAGAAGAATGGCCTCTTTCTTCTTCTTCTCCACATTCCCCTTCACTTTTTGTGGCAGCAGATAATGTTGCTGCTACTGCCTCAGATTTAGCACTGCAACTAGGACCAAGAGTATTGCTGACACTGGCAAGTGGAACCTGTCCTAGTCCTGCATTACTTGTTGACCCCATTCCCACTGTGTCCACGGTAGTCTGTGGCACACTAGCTTTATCCTCAGCACCCTGCTGCCCTTTCATCTCAACAGCGGGAATTAGACCATTTGCAATTTCCACAAATTCCAAAAGCTGACTGCTAGTGGTGGTGATGCCCATCCTCATCCCTGTCTCCCATTCCTTCTCACTTTCTGATAAAAAGGCCATTAATTTCTCTTCCACCCCAGCTTCTCCAACACCAGCACCACCACTAGTCCCTACATGATTCTGCTCTATTCCAGTCATCTCACTGCTGCTTGGAGGAGGTGACGAGCAATGTGACAGAGGGTCCCCTGCTATCACACTTGGCATCATTTTCTCCCCCACCCGAGTACTACAAGAAACAATAACAGCAGACTAAGTATTGGTGGCAGCAGGTTCAGCACTGGCAGCAGGTACAACACTAGTGGCTGAAGGTACAGCAATGTGGCACTAGCAGCAGAGGCAGCATGTGTGGCAGCAGGTACAACACTAGTGGCTGCAGGTACAGCAATGGTGGCTCTGGCAGCAAGGGCAGCACGTCTTACAGCAGGCACAAGAAGCTGACCTGTCCTGCTCTCACTAGTACTACCCTTTTCTCCCTCCTTTCCCATTCCTTTTTCTCCCTCCTCTCCCATTCCCTTTTCTTCCTTCCTTCTCATTCCCTTTTTTCCTTCCCTTCCCTTCCCATTAAATTCCCTAAGATCCCTTGGGGTGATTTAGGGGGACTGGACAGCATTGGTTCAGTATTGGTCCCTTCCTCCTCCTCCTCAGACTCAGTGGACACATAAGGGTCCTTCCAGCTACTCTAGTGATTATTTTTCACCCTGCCCATAGTGATAGCAGTCACTCTGAGCCTTTCCTGCCTCAATTTTTGCAAAATATCACAGCAGAACAGCACAGCACATCTATCTCGCTCTGTAGCTGCTTCTGTTGTGTAAGCCTTCAGTGAAAACGTCACCTTTTTATAGCGCAAGTGCAAAAACAACATAAATCAATGGAAGGAAATTTTTATAGCCATTGAAAAAATGGTGAAAAATTTTGGCCAATGGGTGAAAGATGCGAAAATTTTAACCGCTAGTTTTAAAGCGGATAACAACGAGGTTTTTGCGAAATTTCCCGCAGGAACACAGCACCACCCCTAGTTTTGAAGGTAAAGGGTTTTGCTAATTGTTAAAAATAAACTATTGACATGTCTATTCTTGAAAGAATTCTTAATTTACAGTATTTTTTCACACCTGCCTAAAACTTTTGCACATTGCTCTGTGTGTTTGGGTTTTTTGAATCAAATTATTATTTCTCCGCTATAATGAAGTTGGTTTGCCCCAGGATGACTCCACTTTCTTTTTGCATATGTCCCTTATATAAAAAGAATACATTCATTAATATATATGGAGGGATTTTAGCTTCAAGACATCTTAGCACATGAAATTTTGGTTTTGTTTTGATTAACACCTAAACGACCAGCAGTCCAGGGAAGTTACCTTCCCTTAAGGACCGCTTTGATCTTTGTCAATGTGTACCGGCCCTGCGAAGAGGGGTCTGAGAGACCTCTCCGGTCTTGAATGTCTCAATTTCAAGCCTTGTTTTTACTTACAGTGCTTCCGCAGGAGTAATTAAAAAGTATGTGATGTGCCATGGCAGTCACCAGGCCTTCAGGGAAAAAAAATGGTGACGGTCCTGGCATGTCTCTAGTCATTAAAGTGGATGTGTCACCTATGGACAGGTATGCTATATATCAAATAATACAAAAACGGTATTAATTTTTTATTTAAAGCTTTGGTTTTGTCTAAATTTAACTTACAAATTCTGTCCCCCACCTACTTCCACATACACTGCGGTTGACTGTGGTTACCTTCTGTGTAAACGCAGCCCGCTGCTCTGCTTCTGCTCTCCTCCCTTCTCCGATGATGGAGGCCTCTGTCTGGAAAGTTGGAGCAATCTCATTGGCTAGATATCAATCTCTGCCAATAAGACTGCTCCTGCTTACAGACAGAAGCCTCCGTCATCGGAGGAGGGGGGAGAGCAGAGGCAGAGCGTTGGTCTGCAGTCTATGCGGAAGTAGCTGCAGCCCAGACTTTGTAAGTTAAATTTTAAAAAAATCTAAACTTTTAATTAAAAAAAATTAATACCGTTTTCGTATTATTTGATTTATAGCATAAATATTCAAGCAATGTTTCCATAGGTGACACATCCCCTTTAAGGGGTTAAACTGTTATAACATCATCACCAACAGTTTTCCTAAGGTTATTTTTTTATATTGATTTTTAAGGGAAAGCTTTAGTCTTTGACTACAGCTCACCATAGTAAGGCCATAGTAAGCAATAGCAACTGTGCCACCTGTTGACTACTAAAAAAGCATTTTTACCCTTTGAGTGCCAGAGAGGGCTAAGAACCGGAGGGCTGTGCAATGTAATGCAAATCATAAGCTTCAAGTCAGCCTGCTGACATTATCACTCCCCATGTAACTGCTGTAGCTAAGGTGGTAACTTACACAAGTTTTCATTAGTTGATATTGATTTGTTCATCTTTTATCCAATCTACGTCATTATATTATAGAGAACATTGTTATTACTGTTGTCCAAAAGGATTTTGGGTTTATATTGCTATCTAAGGAAAAGCTTGAGTCTTAGATTACAAATTTCCATAGTAAGGAATTGCAACAGTGCCACCTGGAGACCACATTAAGAAAAAGCATTGTAACCTTTCAAGGGCTAGAGAGGTGTGCAATGCATTGCAAAGCACGTCTTGTACTTTGCTCTGGTCCTTAATGGTTTAAATTAAAAAACAACACACACATTTTTAGCTGTAATGGAGAACTATTGATATGCTAAACAGGAAAAGCTATACCAAATACTGTATATATCCCCATAATAAAATGTGACTGCTCCTTTAAATCAATGTAAAGGTTAATTTGTTCCCTATGATGATGAAGGTGGTTTGCCCCCAATCTGCTCCTATTTATTTCTGGATATGACCCTTATACTAGTGCTTAGGCTTCAGCTCCCAACCCCCCCCCAATGGTTACATAATAAAAAAAATTCCTACAGGAATAGTAACACTTATATATCAGATCTTATCCTCCTGAGTAAACAAGGGAACTCCCACTGCTGAGGGGTCTTTTATTCAAGATTTATTGCAGATCAAAATTATATTGATTTTAGGTGCAGTATCTCAATGGCCTGAAATGTTACAATAGCACTGTTATTACACCATCCTATGGAGGTTTATGGTCAACTGACCAGAGCTGTCCATAGGATGATGTAGAAACAGCACAACTCTAACATTTCAGGCCATTGAGATACTGCACCTAAAAAAAAAAAGAATCATATTTGAGCTACAATAGACATCTCTCAGCAACGGGAGTACCCTTGTATTACTCAGGAGGATAAACTCTACAATATATATATTTTTATATAATAAGTGTTACTATCCCTTTAATAAATATGCTGACATCATCACTTTCCATATCACTGCTGCTGCTGTTAAGGGGGCAACTTGTTTACATTCCGTGAACCTTGAGGACCGAGCTGAGCTGCTGCATCACTGGAGGATCTACACAACGCTTCACTAATTGATATTGATTTGTTAATCTTTTATATATTCTATTTAATTATATTATATAGTGTATTGTTATTATTGTTAGTATTAGCTGTTTTTATTTCCCTAATAGAGTAAGTTTAGGATCAGGACCAGGAGACCAGACCAGGCAGGATCAGACAGGATCCAGATAAAATGTTCAGTAGGTAGGTACTTATAGAGTAATCACCCTGCCTGTGTGCAAAGTAACCCTTTATTTAACTGCCATTTTATGTTTTTTTTTTTGCCTCCAATGTAATAACAATTTCTTGTTGTTTTCCACTGCAGCCAACTGTCACATTTTGACAGTTGGAATCCATATTGGATTGTAATGCAAGTCTATAGGATATATGTTTAAAATCAGTAGCGAAGTAATTCTGCTCAATAAGGTAGAAATAAATACTCCCCCAAACCCCTCCTTCATTTAAGTGGGGCTTTTAACCCTTTGAGTGCCAGAGGTATCCAAAGCATTGCAAAGCAATGCTCTGGATACCCCTCTGGCACTCAAAGTGTTAATCCCTTGAATGTGAGCGTGGTCTCCAATGCATTGCTTTGTCCCATTTAACTCTATGGGAATTTTGATGTTTTTTTTTCATTTCTCCTCAGTCATCCATGTTTTTTTTGTCTTTGTGAATAAAGTTCCATGGCTGAAGTAAGTGGAGCAAATTCACTTCACAATAGGAAATAAATCAGGGATGTGCAAACATGTGGCTCTCCAGATGTTAGGAACAACAGTTGGCTGGCTGAGAATTATGGAAGCTGTAGTCCAAAAAAGCATCAGGGAAAATGACACTGACTGTATAAAAAATAGCCCATTATTTAACTACCATTTCATGTTTTTGTGCCTCCAATGTAATCTCAATTCCCTGCTGTTTTTCACTGCAGCCAACTGCCACATTCTGGAAGCCATGTTGGATTGTAATGCAAATGTATGGGTGTAAGTAGAGCAGGGGCTATATTCTATTACAGGTGCTAATTTTATCTCTGCTTTTATCTCCAATAGGAAAATGTTTGATAAAACAGGTGTTAGCATTTAGCACCTGCAATAGAATCTAGCCCTAACTCTAGGATATATATTTATAAATGTAATTCCTTGGATGAAAGAAAGAGGTCTTCAGAGAATTACATGGTTGATTTATTTGGATTGATATAAATGGTGCTTTTAATCCATTGGATGCTAGAGAGGTTTCTAACACATGGCAGTGCTTTGCAATGTATTGGAGACCTCTCTAGCATTCAGGTGTTTTAAACCCCCTTTAAATCAGTGGGAATGTTGATATTATCTTATATTATCCGTAGTAGTGCAGCTGGTTTGTGAATAAGGCTCTGATCTATATAAACATGTCCCAATTAGGCAGAACAGTCACAGAGGGCAATATCCACACAATCAGACACCATGTGGGGCGAACCAGCTGCACCACAGGGAGCACATATCATTCCCTTTGATTTAAACAGGACTTTTATACATTTGAGTTCCAGAGTGGTATGCTTTGCAGTTCCAGTAATATTAGGCATAAATCCCATTCTGTTTTGTGTCTTACCTATCTGAGAGCCAGAAAGTTATCCAGTGCATTGTGTTGGATTCCTCTTTGGCTTTCAAAGGGTTAATACTCTAGCCTGCCAAATGTCTAGAGAAGATATGGTGTCTAATCCAGGAAGCTAGAGAGGAACCATTCTGGAGCAAACCAACTACACCATAGGGATCAAATAAAAATGTCTAACATTCCCATTTAACTTTTGGAGTGCCAGAGCTGTATCCAAATCATTGCTTTGTATATCCCTCTGGCACTCAATGTGTTAATGTTACTGAGGTCTCCAATGCATTGTCAAACAAAGGGAATTTTTATTTCCCCCGTATGGTACAGTTTTTGCTTCTGTTTAAAGTGACAAACTCCTTTTTTAGTTTACATATCATGAAAGAACATAACATGCAGTTCTATTATCTATAATTGTACTGGTATTATTTTTCATTTTCATTTGTGTCCCTGACAGTGAGCTCCCCAAATTTCTATTTCCACAGAGCTTTCTGTCAAGGATTGCAAAAGCAGAGATAGCGATACAATGTAACGCTATCCCTGAAGCAGAAAAGACTACCTCAGGTCTACTAAATACAGCATACAGAGCATTCAGTGCTGCAGGGATAGTGTTACATTGAAAATAATAATAAAATGAACAGGCAATTTGATTTTACATATGCCTTTGCTGAAATTATAATGTCAAAATAGAACTTGATTGGCACTTTAACCCTATAAGCATTGCAAACCCATCTGGTCTTTAAGGGTTAAGCTTCCTGCCACCTAGATATAATTTAAAAAATAAAACTGGGTTAAAGTATAAGCCATATAATAAGGACCAATACTTTTATTCCAGACATCTAGGAACCGGATCTCCAGGAGGAGAGATTCCTGACCAGCGGGTTCCGAGGAAACGCAGCATAGAGGAGACTGGGGCCTGCGGTGACCACAAGTAAGTTTCATTAGACTCCCAACTGGCAGGGATGGAGTTAACATGATAATACAATTATTGGATAAAATATTATATAAGCTCTCCATAGGCAGCATCACACATTTTAACCCTTGGAGTGTCAAGGAGGCATCTAATGCATTGCAGCACAGTGCTTTGGATACCTTTCTGGCACGTAAAGGTTTAAAATAAGAAGGCTATAAAACCAATGTGTCCATACTCTCACATACCATGTTACTTTGTTGTATAATAATGTTGAATGAAGCATCTCCAAACAGTGTGAGTAGCACTTTTTTTCTCACCAGGAGAAGTCCTACATTATATTTATTTTCATAATAACTATTGCTGTCCCTTTAAATGAAATTGGGATTTTTTAGTTTACAATTCCTAATTAATAAGAAATGTTTGTATTTATTGTATTTATCATGTAACATAGTTTCCTCCAGCTATCACTTTTATTATCAGTATAGTTATCTGATGTATAGAATTAAAGGGACCATAACACCTTATCATTATATACCCTCACTTATCTTAATCTGGGTAGAAAATCCTAATGTCCACTATGAATCAGTTCTTTGGGGATAAGTTCCTCAAAGATGACCTGCGATTAGTACTGGATATCATGTCCATAGAGTAGGATAGGCTTCTTTGTCTCAGGACTCCAGCACTCCAAACTCCTCCCACTGAAGACTTCTTAGGATGGAGGGTTTCAGTGGGAGGAGTTTGGAGTCATGTCTGCCTCTATGCAGATGACATCCAGCACTAATTAAAGATTAATTTGGGGGGAACAATCCACCTGATTAAAGTTAAGTGGGGAATAACATTATGAGGTGTTAGTGTTCTTTTAAAGCGGATCTACCACCCGACACAATCTTTAGCGTCACTATCTGGCGACTAGCTGCTTAGTAGCACTAGTCGCCAGAATAATTACCTTATTAAATAGATTTCTGCTCTCTTCCATGGGTGACAGGCAGGAAGGAGAGCGGATGTCACAATGGCAAGATATCAGTCCCAGCCGGTGCCAAATAGCTCCTAGCAACTCCTCCTAAAGTCGGCTGGGACTGACAGCGCAGGCGCGGGGACGTCACAATGGCAAGATGTTCACGCTCCGTCCTGCCTGATACCCATGGAAGAGAGCAGAAATCTATTAAATAATGTAAATATTCTGGCGGCTAGCTAAAGATTGTGTCAGGTGGTAGTTCCGCTTTAACTCTGCATCAGAAAACTATCTTCAAATTTGATAATAAAGGTTATAACGTGTGGAAACGAATTAGTTAATAAAAAAAACTAATTTAATTACCAAAATAGTCTATTTAGTCATATCTTCAATCAGTCCTGAAAGTAATTTCTGTGGAAGTGGACATGGAGTTGCTGGCAGGAAGATGACATGAGAAGTCAATAAAGTTCAAGCTCCTGTAGTCCTGCCAGTAACTTATATGTCCGCCTCCATAGATGTGACATTTAGGACTGATTAAAAATGTTCTCTGTGGAACAAAGGCACAAGCACAACATTCATAGGGGTCATTAGGATTTTCCAACCAATAAGGTAAGTGAGGAGTTATTAGGCGGTAGTAATATTCCTTTATTTAGTCAAGGAGGCATATACACAGCAGACTTGGGATGATTTTTATAGAAATGTAATTTATTCTCTACCACCACAGTGCTGATCCTGATGCCTGCAAGAAGAGGAGAGGTCCAGAGGGTGAGCCTTATCCAGACGAGGACTGTCCATGGACCCTCTACAGGATGCAGGAGGAGGAGCTACATAATCTAAGAAGCACTGCATTTTATTTGTTGCTCGGTAAGTTAATCAGCTCTGTAGCCTCAGCAAGCCAGTAGGATGATTTAATGTGCTCTGCAATTTGTAAAAAACAAAAAGGGTTAAGCTTTCCAGTGTTAGTCGTCAAGGCACAGCAACTGTGTGTTCTCAGCATATAACTGCTTAATCATAGGTGATCAGTGGCTTGGTCATTGTGATTGACCTATTAGTGTGCACTGAGGACCAGAGTTGGGAACATTACAGATGATAATGGGCTTCATGTCTTAAAGTAAAGAGGAAGAATTCTAAGTCAAACCATATGCACCTTTGGAGACAAATATAAATGGCCATTGATTTAAATGGGACTTTTAACACCTTGAATGTAGACAAATCTCCAATGCGTTGAATTTTAAAGAAATGTCCTCTCTAACATAAAAGTGATTAAAAGAAAACAACAACCACTTCACAGCAATGGGGATTTCTGTGGTGCAGACAGGGCTGGATTTATAATAAGGAAGAGTAGGCATCTGCCTACCGGCGCACCCCTCAGAGGGGCGCCTGTCATTGGGATCGTTTTTTTTTTTTGTTTTTTTATAATTAGCCGTATGCATCATACATGTCTGGACCAGTCCAAAGCAAAGCTGCCTGCTGAAGTGCCGAGGGTTGGGGGGGGATGTGTGTGATGACCTCCTCCACTCGCTGTCACTGAGTCTGTGGCCAGCCGGCGTGGATTATGAAAGAAGTGCCGCAAGTCGCCTGATCGCGCAGGGGGGTTATGAACCATTGAAGTCCGAGGCCAGTCCTCATTCTCTACTTCCCTTCCCCGGCCCTCTCCTGTCCTGTAGGAGAAGTGGGAGAGTGGAGTGCTGCTGTGCGTGCCACTGGCTGCCTGAAGTGCCGCGGAGGCACTGATGTGCAGCGCGATGCGGCCGGATGTGATCCTGATCCAGCCTGGAGCATGCCATTACTCCCACCCATCCAACCTCCTCACTTGCCCTCCCACACCCTGCAGGGAGCTGGAGCCCACAAACAGAAGTTAACAGCACAACCACAGAGGAGCAGCCTCAGCCTGTACCCTGTAGTCGGACATTCGGTGACAGAGAGAAGCTGCTTCCAAGCTGGAATTTGTGAGTGGTCCACATTTGAGGTGCAGAGATCTCTTTCCTGTGTGTGTGTACATATATATATAGGTTGTAACTGTGTGTGCTTGCACATGCAAGGAGGTTGTGTGTGTGGGGGGTTGTGTACATGTGTGTGTGGGGGGAGACGTTTAAGGGTATGTGTCATAAAATAGACAATAAAAAGACTATCCTAAGATAGGATCAATGGAAGGAAGACAAAGACTAAATAAGGACAGCATTTTACATTTATTATAACTCCTTGTTTGCCAGGGAAACTTCCAATCTGTATTTTAGCATTAGTTCAACTAACACCCAATAACAGAGATGGGCAAAATATGGCCAAACTTTTTGCCCTTTTTTTTTGGAGGGGGGGGGGGGCGCTTCAGATTTCTGTGCCTACAGGCTCCTGAGATGTAAATCTGGCCCTGGGTGCAGATACTTTGCTCCAGAATTACCTCTTTTTGCTTTGGTTATAAAGCCTTATATATGTTATAAAAAAGGAGAACATTTCTGGGTCAAGGAAACAGTGGATGGGTCTGGGGTCATGTGATCATTGTGGGTGTGGTCATGGGTGACTAGACTGCCTTGTCAAGTGGCCTTGTAATGTAAATCCATTATATGACCTGATTATGATTTGTCTCTTTCATCTCCAATGAGCTGAGCTTTCTTTTACTGAATTTGTTCTGTTTCTTGTAGAGAATGAGGTCATCCAAGGGTTCCTGCGCCAGGACACCTGCCACAAGATATCTGATAAGGTATTTATTGCATGTTCCCAGGGCTCAGAGGGGTGGCTTGCAGGGCAGATCCTGGGTGAGAAGGGATTTCTGTCTGTACATTACTAAGGCCCAGGGACAAAGTCAGGTATTCCAGAGACTAATTCCCAAAAAATAATCCACAAGCACATAAATCCTCCCCTAGACACCACTTGTGTCAAGGGGAGGACAAGGAGGCAGTATATAGGTATTTTGTGACCATCTTTTCCATTATGCCTTGGATACCCACTTTGGGTTTCACATTTTTTTTTCCTTGAAGACTTTGATGAGAACGTAACATCTGTTTTACAGAATATATTCACTGAAATTGTTAAACTCAATATGCTCTTTATTTTCATTAGTGGGACAAAAGAATACCTATTTATATTTCATTTTCCCTTGACAAACTACCTTTAAGTTGTAAGGTATTCCTTGAAAATTCCAGAATGTGTGCCAATTTGTAGAGGAAATGTTGTCAATACATACACACATACACACGTGTGTATGTGTATTTGGGTAAAGTATGCACTTTGTTGAGTGTAGGGCAGCAGGAAGCCTATGTACATCACTGCTCTGGTGTACACCCTGAAGCACAACCACAGATGTAGGTTACCTCCAGTGGGGCTGTGCTGGCAGATTTGTACATTCACACCAATGTCTATCCAGACCTACACTGTAACCCACTAACACCTTCTCTTGTCTCTATAGTATCTTCTGGCCATGGTGCTCTGCTACTTTCAACGAGCTGGACTTCTCCTTATTGAATATACGCCAATGAACTTCTTTGTTGCCCTGTAAGTAACTTTCACTTCTAACCATAAATTACCTGAACAAAGACAATGGGCCTCATTTATAGAAGCAAACTGGGGTAATTCTAAGGAAAACCACCTGCCGCATTGGTTTTTAACCCCCTGAATGCTGTTGAGGTCTCCAACACATTGCAAAGCTATGGTCCAGATATTCTGGAGACCTTTGATTCATTCAAGGGATAAAATCCCTATTTAAAACAATAGGAATTTGGGGAGTATTTATTTGTCCAACTTGTGCAGTTGGTTTTACCCAGAATTTCTCCAGTTTTCCTTTTATACATAACCCCCAGTGAGACTGATGTACTTAGAGAAAGTGGGGCAAACCAACTACTATTCCCATTGCTTTTAAATGGGAAGCATTACATAATATGGGAACTATACTTTGCAGGATTCATCATGCTGAGTACAACAACAGGATTTTTTTTTATTCAGACGTTATTACAACTGAAACGTGTATTTCTGGGTGCAATACTTCAGCAGCCTGAAAAGTTATGGTGGCGCTGTACCTATAGAGAGATACTGACAGTGACAACAACCCTCCATAGAATGATATAGCAACAGCTCCACCCTGACATTTTACTCCTCCACCTAGTACTGCACCCAAAGAATGCCAGTGTGAGCTAATAACTTGTTTTACTTAGTTAGATAAACCTGGCAAAACAATATCTATCTATCTATCTATCTATCTATCTATCTATCTATCTATCTATCTGTTTATTCTATATTACACAATAGTTTCCCATTAAAGGGGGGGTCTTTTAACTTCTTAAATTGGCTGGAAACATCTTGCATAGTAGGGGTTAAAAAACCCAAATTAAATCAATGGTAGATATGGTTTACTCCAAAATAGTTCCAGTTCTTCTTCCAAGGGGATAAATGTCTAATGTAAATCAAGGGTAAGTTGAATTTATTACATTTGGGAAAGTGGGTTTTTCCCCAGAATTGTTCTCTTAACTTTATACATATGGCCTTATGCACAAAGGAAGGGAGGAGCAATTCTGGAACTAACAGCAGTATAGGGGAAAACACAAATTGTAGAAGTTTCCATGAATTTAGATGGGGCTTTTAATCCCATTAGTGCTAGGCAGGCAGGTCTATTTCACATTGAGTCAGCGAGACCTATGTAGCAATTGAGGGGTTAATAGTCCAATTTAAATCACTAGAAATATTTTGTCCCCTGTGGTGCATTTGGACTGATCCAGAATTGTTCCATTTCTTAGTTCATCAGTATCACTGAGCACCCATTTGTGTGTATAGAGCATTGCACACAGACTAGAAATGCATTAAAATAGTGAGCAGTCATATAAGAAAACTCACTAAACTGAACCTCCAGAGGCAGACAACAGGCCCTGTGGGTAAAGGCAGACTGGAGTCATTGTGGGATCTCTCAACCACTTAAGGGGATAAAAGTCCCATGGGCATTTTTCTTAATCCCTTAAGATTCACTTGGGTTTCCTCAGAATTGCAGCACTTTACTTTATACATATGGTTCATCAGTGCAGTTATTTTACCAACACACCCTGATATTACAATGACATGACCAGATTGTGATATCAATTGTCCCTAGACAAGCCATCCTAGGTGTCTTTAACACAGAATTATTATAAAAAATAGGAAATAAACTGGCTACCATAAACCAATAATGAGTGCGTGGGGGAGGGCATTGGTATTTCTCTGGCCACACCCACAGCTCAGAACGTATACCTTATGTGGTGCTGGCACTTTATGCTAATTCCCTGCACCGTATGCTAAGTAGTTCTGTACAAGGCCAATCTTACCACTTGCTGTGTTAATAGAAATTACCTCAGTGTATGGACTTTAGATCCAGTCATAGAACAGTATGTGGTAATGTTGGTCCAGCACATAAACTGTTTATCATAAACTACCATGCTCTGCTACCGACAAATAAAGGTCCATTTCTCAAAAACTATTGATATTACAAAACAAATGGTTAAGCTTATCTTAGGGAGCCAATAAAACTTTAATGGGTTGACATGGAGCAGTTTAGAAAAATATAAATTATTTATCCTGCTGAGTAAAACAAGGAACTTTTACTGCTGAGGGATGTTTTATTCAAATGATATTGCAGCTCAAACTAGTAGTTTTGTAAGCATTATGTCCAATGCCTGAAAGCATTATGTCCAATGCCTGAAATGTTATGGTGGTGCTGTTGCTACAGCAGTTTATGTTAGGAACAATAACCCTCCCTAGACTTATGTAACAACAGCACCACTGCAAAGTTCAGGCCATGGAGGTACTGAATCCTGAAACGCATATCTTAATTGCAATAACGTTTGACTAAAACATCTCTCCACAGTGGAAACACTTTACTCAGCAGGATAAATCTTACATTATTATTATTATTGTTTATTTATATACCGCAATCTAATTCCGCAGAGCTGTACAATAGGGAATGGACAAACAGAGGTATTAAATGGTACAAATCAAATGTGGAGAACAGAAGGATCAGAGGGCCCTGCTCATGAAAGCTTACACACACACACACACACACACACACACACACACACACACATATATATATATATATATAATGAAGTATTATAACTTTAATCAGCTTCTCTTACACAATGTTCATTTGCCACCTCAGATTTCTGGCGGGTAACATGGAGGAAGATCTGCCCTTCCGGGAGAACATCTACCCCTGGGCACTGGGCATGATGTGGCGTCACCTGAGGACCTATTTCCACCACATAAGAAGGATCCTGTGGGCCAGAATGGACTTCCAAGCCAGAGTGACCAGAGAGGAGTGCGAGCAGGTATGTTAGACAACACATATATTTGTGTTTATATTTATTGAATCAAAGGAGAACTAATATCTAATAATAAGCCCCTCATTTGCCTTACTATTGCCAGAAAATTCCAATGATTCCTATGAATTTTGTTCAAGAGATAACGGGGTTATGCACTAAGGGCTAATAAAGAGGTGATAAAATGGAGATGACTTCTCCAGTGATAGTGTTTCTCCAATTCCTTTGTTATTCTTTGGAACCAATGCACTAAGATCTCCAAAGTTAGAGAAATCTTAGTGCTTTGGCTCCACAGAATAACATTTCACTGTAGAAGTCATATCTGCTTTAGAACCTCTATATCCCACCTTAGTGCATCTCCCCCAACATGACCCATCAGTCCTGGGTGTCATGGAAATAAACAAAAAAGCTACTGGCAGATATTACAAACTGAAGCAGTCAGAGTGCATTGGCCTACTTACCCTGAGCAGAGTTTGAGTTCCTGTGGTCCTGTTAGCAACTGTCATGTCCTCCTCCATGGACCTGACATCCCAGACTGACTGAACATGTTACTTCTTAAATAAAATCAAAAGGATACATTTCATAGGGGTCATTAGGTTTTTCTCACCAGGATAAGGAAAACAGGGGATTATTATTAGGTAGTGTTAATTGTATTTTAGCCCTTTGCGTGCCAGAGGGGTACTCAACGCATTGCATTGCAAAGCATTGCCTACCCCTCTTGAAATCAAAGGGTTAAAAGTGTTTAATATTAGAAAAAACTAGCCTGGTCCTTCATGTTGCTGAAACATCAAACCCAGGGCCAGGGAAAGTACTAGGCAAACTAGGCAGTTACCTAGATGGTAGAATTAGAGGGAGCAGGGACAGAGCTATAGAACCCCCATTACTCCTGTTTCCTCACATTCACTATTATTACAGGATTTGTATTCATACTTAGGTAGTATTTATTTCTGAAACCTCTTTAAAGGAATTATATTGCTTAAGATGGAAAAAAATATACTACAGGGTTTGCCCTGCAGAGTAAAACAAGGTTACTCCCATTACTGATAGATGTTTTATTCAAAACATATTGTAGCTCAAATGTGTATGTTTTGGGTGCAGTGCTTCCTGAAATTATTGCGCTAGGCTGTAGGCACAAAACTATTGCTATCTATCTGATACTACACACTTTAACACATTGCATGCAACACAAGTGTTCAGCATATTATGGAATAATGCACTAGGCACCTGTCTCGCCCTCACAAAGCTAAGGGGGGGGGGTAGGGTTGTTTTGGAAGGGGTGGAAATACCAGCCTGAATGATCGGTTTAATACAACAGTCTTTTGTCCCACTCTCTGTCTGTCTGTCTTTCCCTTTTTTCCTCTAGATCATGTCAGAGAACCCCAACCATTGGGCCTGGCAACGCCAAAGGAAGGAGCACCATGGCTGGGCCATACGCAATCACGCACGGAACAAGGAGGAATTCCTCCTCCTTGTTCCGGGTTTTCCTCCTCCCTTATGTTTTTTGTGCAGGGCAAACGCCATGGAACATCAGCCTTCCGAGTGGAAAGAAGTGACCAGCAGTACCATCCTGGCCAGTGCTGCATCTCCTGAGGATGGCAACAGCGACATCGATGTGGTTAACTGAAACAGCAGTTCCAGGAGACAGAGGTTAGTGGTTGTCCTGTATGGTCCCTATCTTACTGTTTTACTTGATAATTGCAAAAGCAGAGAAATTCTGGGGCAAATCATATTCACCACAGAAGACAAAACTGACCATTCTTTTAAATGGGGCTTTTCTTTTAATAGATCCATACTGGGTATATATCTGGGAACTCTGGATCTTCCCTAGACACTCCGGCTTTCTGAGTCTCTAGGGACACAGGTTGATTTACTTGCTGTATGAGTTCCCAGGTAACCCTGACCTTTATCCCACCTCATTCTACCAAGTCCCTGCCATGTTCCACCCAATTCTCACCATTCTCAAGGCAAACCCTGCCTTTGCTCCTCCCAGTCCTACCCACCACGTCTGAGCCCCACTAACAATGTGACACAAATTGTATCTCTTGTGCACTCCCAGTAATCCTTGGTACTCCAAGGGCTGTGTACAAGAAGTTCTCCAGGGATGCCATTGATATAAATGGATTGTCCTGCATTAAGTCCCACAGTGGTAGTTAATACAGTCTCAGGGGTGCAGAGCTGCTCTTGTTATACTGTATCTGTAAGTAAAGCATTATCAAGGTGATTTTGTGCTTCAGTCTATCACAACCCCCCCCCCCATTACTGTGCATAATAGTTTAGTCAGTATTGTATTTACTGAATGGGGGGGCAGGTGCAAGAAAATGTTTTGGACCCCCTTTCTGAGGGTATCCTTTTTAAACATTGTATAAAAAAAAGTTGTAGGTACAATGCGTATTAACCATGGTGCCTTGATTAAAATGGAGACATGAGAATCTCGCACTGCATGAAAAGGGAGAGTCTCATGTCGCTTACTTAAACGGCGCTTCATAATACCTAGATTATTACTATTCTCTTAGGCTATTAGGTTCCAGTACAACGTAGAGTTAGCGGCGAAACTAGAAGAAGCTGCAACGTGCTGGGAGGACAGATGCTTATTTGAGTTGTGGACTCAGGAAGGAAAGACTCAGGAAGAGGAAATGTTGATACAGTGTCTTTCTGCATGACTGATTGTAGAACCACTTGATTTACCTCTTTAAAGAGAACCATTTCAAGCAATGGGAAGTTGAAGTACTACCCTATAGAGAAATTGTCTCGCCCCAGTATAATTTCAGTTTCCTTTTGAAAACAGACTCCACCATGAATCCCACAGAGGTGGACAACTGACTTAGTCTTATGCCACACAGGTTGCTGGCTCCCCTGGCTTCTCAGCTGTAGTTTTGAGCCAGGTTCAGAGTGACCCAGGGAACAAAGCAATACAGTGTCATCTCCTCTTCCTGAGTCCCCAGCTCAAATCTGTATTGGTCCTCTCAGCACATTGCAGCTTCTACAAGTTTCACTGCTAATTCTACACTGTACGGAATCCTAATAGCTAAAGAGATTAATAATATTCTAGAGATTGTGAAGCACCGTTTAAGTAAGCAACACGAGAATCTCGCGCTTTCAAGCAGTTCGAGATTCTCATGTCACCATTTTAATGAAGGCGCCGTGGTTAATGCACCATGTGGAGACACAACATTTTTTATGCAATATTTTAAAAGTGAACCCTTCCTGAGAATACACAATAATAACAAAAATATGCCACCATCAACATTAAAACACCTTCTTGAATGAATTTTAAAACCAAATATATAACTTACTATCATGTGGGAAAAAAATAACACTGATACATTTAAAGCTAGGAGAGATAACACTAAAACTAGACATGAATTATATTGCAAGTGCTGACTGTTAGCAAGAAGTGGGGCACAAGTTTCCTTTGTTCTGTTTACTTTATATTGTACAGGTGTAAGACATAACGCACACAGTGCCAAAGAACCTGCTCCCCCCTTCTTGCTAAAAGTTAGCACCTGCAATATAATGTTGTTTGCCCTAATGTTCAGCATCTAAACCTGACCAGAAAAATAAGCATATTATAATGATTATTTTATGTCTTTCTCTTTTTAGGAGGAAACATCAGTCGAATTGGTAACTATGCCCCCTGACACCGGATCTCTCTTACAGTTCCCCCCCGCTTAGTGTGCCCAGGGGTGGGCAGTGTGACAGCCATGGAGCCCTGCAGGTTTCCTCCACAAGGGGGTTTTTCCTGCCCTGAGTTGCTGCTCACACATGGGGCATTTAGAAAGGGAACTGCAACGTATAGTTAGTATATAGTTTATATTTTGTACATAGTTTATATTGATATTATAATAAGTTATAAGTAGTTATTATTATAGTATATATAATAAATAGTTAGGTTATTATATAGTGTATATATAATAAATAGTTAGATTATTACAATTATTATGGTGTTTGAGTCTTTTATTTCATCTCTATTGGTTTGTCTGCTCAGCACAGGTTTAAGTTAAGGTTTAACCCTATAGCCCTTTAACCCCTTAATGACAAACAGTCCTGTAACCTTTCCTTATGGGCCGCTTTGATCTATGCTGAAGTGCCGCCACACATAACCTGTACTGACGCGTTGAAAGGGGATCTGAGAGAGACCACTCCGGTCTTGGATTGGTCAGTTTCAGACCCCCCTGGAACATCACTGGTCACTGACCCTTAGACTGCCAGAGGGAATGAAACGCATTACAAATCTGGCACTCTAAGGGTTAAGGAAGAGAGGGGAGTTCTGACACACAGTCATACACACACTGAGGCTGATGTACTTAGAACTGGGGTATTTCTTGGGCAAACCAACTGCACCAGAGGGGGCAAATAAAACTCCTATTCATTTAACTGGAGCATTTATCCCTTGGAATGCTGGAGAAGCAAGCAATGAGTTTTAGACCTTAATAGCAATCAAGGGGTTAAAAGCCCCATTTCCATCAATAGGAATTTGGGGAACTTTTGTTTCTCCCCTAGTTAGCTCTAGAACGACTCCTTTTCTCCTTAGTACATCAGCCTCATTATCATGTGATGTATGCTTCCACACAACAACACTGTGATGATAGAAAAGCATAAGCTCCAGAAGACGATGAGTCAGGTGATCTGAAAAGAGATCAGCCATTGATGACAATACTATTACCGGCCTCTGACCCAGGTTTTTGTTTCCGGAGCCCCAAAGCACCTCCAGTACCCCTGGCCCTGCCTCAACCCCCCTATTCCTTTATTCAAATACCCTCCTATTCTGTAGTAACACCCAAATTAATGGAGGATTTAATTGCGTATGTTTTATATATATATATATATATATATATATATATATATATATATATATATATATATGTGTGTGTGTGTGTGTGTATGTATGTGTGTGTGTGTGATCTTCAACTGTTGTTGGACTACAGCTACCAACACCTCCAGCCAGTTAACATCAAGACTGAGGATGGAACAATAACAGCAGGAGAGTAACATATTGCCCGAAACAACTCACTCTTCATGTAGAGCAACACAGTGCAGGTTCATCTGTGACTCCTGTGTGCTCATGTGCATGTAGGCTGGAGCTCCTCTAAGCTCTCTTATCTGATAAACGTACCATGTTATGAAGCATCATTTGCTCAATACACACACATAGCCTATATCAGCTTCTATTGTGCATGGAATACAAGAGACGGGCATGGGCTAACCCCGTTCACACAGAGCTGCCCTGATACCTCTGGTGTAAAGTACCATCTTGTGGAAAATAATTTATCAGTTTTTTTCTCTTGATAACCCTGCTTTACAAAGATTGTGTGTCCCCTGTGATAATATGAATTTTGTCTCTTTAAATTCTGTTCATCTTGGGAGGAGTCTCAAATTTGATTTATGACAAAGCAATAGAGCAATTTAGAATCACTTGTTCCAACACCATACAAAACATAGAACTATGTAATTCATTGTATCACTGAGGAGACAGGAGCCTTTCTAAAGCAGCGCTGTCAGGTAGAAAAACATAGAAATTATTTCTATTTATTAAGAATGGGAGCATCACCATCCTACAAGCTTTATTATTAGATTGCTCATTAAAGGGTTAGTAATGTTTCAATTACATTGACACTATGATCCTTCCTTATAGCTTTTACTATTGCTCCGTTATGTTCCTACTGCTCACATCTCTCTATTTTCTCAGAAATTCTATCATATAATGTCCGTCTCCCACCCCTTTGACTGACATCATCCTTGTGCCGCAGAACTGCAGGAGGATTACAACAAAGGAATAACTTATTTTAGTATAAGGAAAAAACAGTCCTCTTTCATAAAGGAGGGCAGGGTTTTCCTTATACTGAATGAAGGAAGGAAGACTGTGTCTCGTAGTGATCTGTCAGGTCAAGTGACCACATTTCTGATCTGAGGGAAGGTGGCTTCCTATATATTATATATATCCTATTATACAATGAATAATATAATTTCTGAGAAAATAGAGTTATATGAGCAGTAGCACTAGCAACGTAACAGAGCAATAGTACAAGCTATAAGGAAGGATTGTAGCTTTACTGTAAATGAAGCATTACTATCCCTTTAAGGTCTCAATTAGGACTGAAGGAAGAAATAACAGCCAATGGCACTTTTTCAAGAATGGTAAGCTATTTGATTACCTGTGCTTTGAAAAAACTCCAGCACAAAAAAGAAAAAACTGTCAGATGATAAAGATAGCACCGTTATTGCCCATTCAAGAAAAAAAACACGCTGCAAGATACAGTACAATTGCATGTGTTAGCCCTTAAGATCCTTTGAGGGACAAACTTCATCATGGGAAATGTAAGACCAAGGTGTTTTGGCAGCAGTGTTCCTTATCGGATCTCAAAACAGCCGATGCATGAAGTGAAAGTAAAATAAAGTCCCCAGTGCATGTATTGATATGGGGCCCTAAGCCACATATCAATACATCCAAAGTACTTAAAAAATGTGTCCAGTGTTAGTAGAATCAACCCTATGAGTGCCAGTGGGGTATTCGTACCCCACTGGCACTCATAGGGTTAATCTGACTAAGGGTACAAAGCAACAGCTCTGAAAACAAACACCATTAATCCTTATGTCCACTGGAGTCTTCACACCTGGGTCAGCAACTGCCATCTTCATCTTCTATCTCCTTTCTCACCATTGCGTCATGCCTGGGATAAAACTAAAAGAATATTAAATGTTGTGTGTCCAAATATAACCCTTTAATTTCTGCATAGTTTAACCCCTTGAGTGCCAGAAGGCTACACATAGCATTGCACTCAAAGGGCCGTATGTTCAAAGGGATAACAACAAAAAATGTCTTATGAAAGACAAAAATAAGTAATTGTATGTATGAACAACATATTTTCTATAGAGTATACGACAAAAAACTAGTAATGTTCATTGTTTACGACAACTCCAGAACTGACGTGCAAAAGGGCGGGGCTAAACTATTCTCCAGTGTTGTATAGAGGAAAAGAAAATTTGTCGTAACTAATGACAAAAAAGGCTTACAAAAGACAAAATTTGTACATTAAGATAAAAGTGAAGGGAATGTGAAGTTCCGAATGTGAAAATTTTTGTCTTCAGCTAAGACATTTTAAAGACATTTTTGTCATTAGTTAAGACATTTTTGTTGTTAGCTAAGACTTTTTTTTGTCATTACATATGACAATTTCCGTCAGGACAAACAACATTTCTGATCAGAACCAACACTCTGAAAATATTAATGAGCCCAACGACACTGTACATTGAAAAGTTGTTACAAACTATAAAAGCTGTTTCGTTACATCTTTGAACATATGGCCCAAAGAGTTAAACAATGCATAGATACCAGGGTTAAGTAGATAATGTAGATAATGCATAAATAGGCCCATGAATCCTGTATACTGCCAAATGTCCTGAAGTGACCAAATAAATAGTCAAAAAGTCATCTGGCCCTGGCAAGTCAACAGTACGCCACCCCCCTTAGTTCCTTATGGGCCGATGCCCATTCCACTGTGAGGGGATTTTGAATAGAGACTGCCTTTGTATATGAGCAGTCTCTGTTCAAAATGCCTCACAGCTATTGGCTGGGATGTATGCTTATGCACCTCCCTGTCAATCAGCTTTGAGCGGGGGATTTACTGTACCTGCTGGAAGATGATTGGCGGGGAGGTGTATAAGCATACATCCCAGCCAATAGCTGTGAGGCATTTTGAATAGAGACCGTCTCTGTTCAAAATTCCCTCAAAGTGGAAAGTGCATCCACCCGGGTAATATGGGGGGTGGGGGTTCTGTTGATTTGCCCATTCTCGTCCACCAACAGCGGCAGAGAGGAACCCAGGCCATATGACCATTTTTTTTTTTTTTTAAATAAATTTTTACATATAACATTTTTAATATTTTTTGGGCACTTCAGCACATTTGGCAGTACACAGGATTTATGGGGCTATTTATGCATTGTCTGTCTACATAACCCTGTCATTGGTGAATTCTTTAATGTGGGTTCTCTCCTTTCCCTCTGAATTTGTCTTATCAATTGAACAAAGGCACAAGGATAAACTACATAGGGGCCATTCAGATTTTCTGGTCATGAAAAGGTAAGTGAAGGTTATTATTTGGATGAAACAGTTACCCCTGATATAAGTCTAAGCTTATATATGAAACATTAGTGCAATAAAATCCAAAATAAAATCTTACTTGGGAGAACTAGCAAATCTTCCAGTTCAGCTCACTTTATGTGCTTGGACTTTGGGATGAAACTCATTCCCCTGCACATCTGGGTATGTACTAGGGATATGATAGCTTTATTGTATACCCACTCACACACAAGCAAACCCCCAAATGCCTTTCAATACAGATCACTTTATTGTATACCCACTCACACACAAGCAAACCCCCAAATGCCTTTCAATATAGATTGCTTTATTGTATATGCACTCACACACAAGCAAACCCCAAATGCCTTCAGTATAAGAGGATTTTAGTCTTACCTGTTAAATCCTTTTCTCTTAGTCCATATGACATACAGGTACCATGGGGAGGCGACAACAAGAAAGAAGAAGGGAAAATTCCTGTGAGCAACAGACCTAAGAAAACTCCCACATCCAGCAATGCGAGACCAACCTTGGTCCCTTTCACTGGGTGTGAGACCTGTATGTCATGTGGACTAAGAAAAAATTATTGAACAGGTAAGGTTAAAATCCTCTTTTCGATGGCATCCATATGACATACAGGTACCATGGGGATGTATTAACATTAAACTCCCGGGGTGGGAAGAGAAGGAAAGAACTAAGCACCGGTCCCCATGATACCTAGTATCACGGTGCCCGTGATTGGTGCTATCCAGTGTCTATCACCTGCAGGGGGCTCCCCTTGGTTGCCTGTTGTCAGCCCTCCTCACATTGCCTTTTTAAACTCAGTCCGGGCACCCTTTGGTTGCCCTTTCGTGGTGTCTCTGACAGTACCTTTTCTGTCCTGCCTGCCATGCTGATTGGGCCGAGTTCCAGAGCTCCAGAGTTCCTGAGTTCCATGTTTCAGAGTTCCTGAGTCTACTTGTTCCTGCGTACCTGTCTGCTTGCCGTTCCAGTCGGTTCCGGTTGTTCTCTGTGGCTGCTGATGTTCCGGTTGCCTGTCAGTTCAGCGGTGCTCGTTCTGGTTGAATTTCTGCCTGGTCTCAGTGGTTTCCTGCCTGCAGTTGCTGAGGCGACATTGCTCTTATTTAGCTCCGGCGATATTCCTATTGTTGGTTCCAGCATGCAGACGCTGGTTTACTCCATTCAACCTGGTGGCTCATACTACTGTTGGTCCCAGCGTGCGGACGCTGGTTTACTCCATTAAACCTGGTGGCTCCTAATACTGTTGGTCCCAGCCTGCGGACGCTGGTTTACTCCATTATACCTGGTGACTTATACTACCGTTGGTTCGAGAGTGCGGACGCTGGTTAACTCCATTTAACTTGGTGACTTATTCCACCGTTGGTCCCAGCGTGCGGACGCTGGTTTACTCCATTTAACCGGGTGGTTTATCTATTGTTGGTTTCAGCGTGCGGATGCTGGTTTCCTCCATTAAACCTTGTGGCCATTACACTGTTGGTTCCAGCGTGCAGATGCTGGTTTACTCCATTCACAGGACCTTCCTGCCAAAGCTGGCTTCAGCAGAATCCAAAATGTCAACACTATAGTTTTTGGCAAAGGTGTGAATAAAGGACCAACTTACTGCCTTTCATTGCTGTTCAGCAGGGGCCAGATTTTTGTAGTCCCAGGAGGCCCCAACAGACCTGGTGGAAATTTAGTCTTACATGTAGACTCAGTAAGGTGCACATAGAACTGAAGGCAGTGTACCACATCCAACAAGTGGAGATCCCTCTCCTTGTCAGTTTTAGGGTCAGGACAAAATTAAGGCACAACAATCTCCTGATTGATGTGGAACTCTTCATCTTCTATCTCCTTTCTCACCATTGCGTCATGCCTGGGATAAAACTAAAAGAATATTAAATGTTGTGTGTCCAAATATAACCCTTTAATTTCTGCATAGTTTAACCCCTTGAGTGCCAGAAGGCTACACATAGCATTGCACTCAAAGGGCCGTATGTTCAAAGGGATAACAACAAAAAATGTCTTATGAAAGACAAAAATAAGTAATTGTATGTATGAACAACATATTTTCTATAGAGTATACGACAAAAAACTAGTAATGTTCATTGTTTACGACAACTCCAGAACTGACGTGCAAAAGGGCGGGGCTAAACTATTCTCCAGTGTTGTATAGAGGAAAAGAAAATTTGTCGTAACTAATGACAAAAAAGGCTTACAAAAGACAAAATTTGTACATTAAGATAAAAGTGAAGGGAATGTGAAGTTCCGAATGTGAAAATTTTTGTCTTCAGCTAAGACATTTTAAAGACATTTTTGTCATTAGTTAAGACATTTTTGTTGTTAGCTAAGACTTTTTTTTGTCATTACATATGACAATTTCCGTCAGGACAAACAACATTTCTGATCAGAACCAACACTCTGAAAATATTAATGAGCCCAACGACACTGTACATTGAAAAGTTGTTACAAACTATAAAAGCTGTTTCGTTACATCTTTGAACATATGGCCCAAAGAGTTAAACAATGCATAGATACCAGGGTTAAGTAGATAATGTAGATAATGCATAAATAGGCCCATGAATCCTGTATACTGCCAAATGTCCTGAAGTGACCAAATAAATAGTCAAAAAGTCATCTGGCCCTGGCAAGTCAACAGTACGCCACCCCCCTTAGTTCCTTATGGGCCGATGCCCATTCCACTGTGAGGGGATTTTGAATAGAGACTGCCTTTGTATATGAGCAGTCTCTGTTCAAAATGCCTCACAGCTATTGGCTGGGATGTATGCTTATGCACCTCCCTGTCAATCAGCTTTGAGCGGGGGATTTACTGTACCTGCTGGAAGATGATTGGCGGGGAGGTGTATAAGCATACATCCCAGCCAATAGCTGTGAGGCATTTTGAATAGAGACCGTCTCTGTTCAAAATTTCCTCAAAGTGGAAAGTGCATCCACCCGGGTAATATGGGGGGTGGGGGTTCTGTTGATTTGCCCATTCTCGTCCACCAACAGCGGCAGAGAGGAACCCAGGCCATATGACCATTTTTTTTTTTTTTTAAATAAATTTTTACATATAACATTTTTAATATTTTTTGGGCACTTCAGCACATTTGGCAGTACACAGGATTTATGGGGCTATTTATGCATTGTCTGTCTACATAACCCTGTCATTGGTGAATTCTTTAATGTGGGTTCTCTCCTTTCCCTCTGAATTTGTCTTATCAATTGAACAAAGGCACAAGGATAAACTACATAGGGGCCATTCAGATTTTCTGGTCATGAAAAGGTAAGTGAAGGTTATTATTTGGATGAAACAGTTACCCCTGATATAAGTCTAAGCTTATATATGAAACATTAGTGCAATAAAATCCAAAATAAAATCTTACTTGGGAGAACTAGCAAATCTTCCAGTTCAGCTCACTTTATGTGCTTGGACTTTGGGATGAAACTCATTCCCCTGCACATCTGGGTATGTACTAGGGATATGATAGCTTTATTGTATACCCACTCACACACAAGCAAACCCCCAAATGCCTTTCAATACAGATCACTTTATTGTATACCCACTCACACACAAGCAAACCCCCAAATGCCTTTCAATATAGATTGCTTTATTGTATATGCACTCACACACAAGCAAACCCCAAATGCCTTCAGTATAAGAGGATTTTAGTCTTACCTGTTAAATCCTTTTCTCTTAGTCCATATGACATACAGGTACCATGGGGAGGCGACAACAAGAAAGAAGAAGGGAAAATTCCTGTGAGCAACAGACCTAAGAAAACTCCCACATCCAGCAATGCGAGACCAACCTTGGTCCCTTTCACTGGGTGTGAGACCTGTATGTCATGTGGACTAAGAAAAAATTATTGAACAGGTAAGGTTAAAATCCTCTTTTCGATGGCATCCATATGACATACAGGTACCATGGGGATGTATTAACATTAAACTCCCGGGGTGGGAAGAGAAGGAAAGAACTAAGCACCGGTCCCCATGATACCTAGTATCACGGTGCCCGTGATTGGTGCTATCCAGTGTCTATCACCTGCAGGGGGCTCCCCTTGGTTGCCTGTTGTCAGCCCTCCTCACATTGCCTTTTTAAACTCAGTCCGGGCACCCTTTGGTTGCCCTTTCGTGGTGTCTCTGACAGTACCTTTTCTGTCCTGCCTGCCATGCTGATTGGGCCGAGTTCCAGAGCTCCAGAGTTCCTGAGTTCCATGTTTCAGAGTTCCTGAGTCTACTTGTTCCTGCGTACCTGTCTGCTTGCCGTTCCAGTCGGTTCCGGTTGTTCTCTGTGGCTGCTGATGTTCCGGTTGCCTGTCAGTTCAGCGGTGCTCGTTCTGGTTGAATTTCTGCCTGGTCTCAGTGGTTTCCTGCCTGCAGTTGCTGAGGCGACATTGCTCTTATTTAGCTCCGGCGATATTCCTATTGTTGGTTCCAGCATGCAGACGCTGGTTTACTCCATTCAACCTGGTGGCTCATACTACTGTTGGTCCCAGCGTGCGGACGCTGGTTTACTCCATTAAACCTGGTGGCTCCTAATACTGTTGGTCCCAGCCTGCGGACGCTGGTTTACTCCATTATACCTGGTGACTTATACTACGTTGGTTCGAGAGTGCGGACGCTGGTTAACTCCATTTAACTTGGTGACTTATTCCACCGTTGGTCCCAGCGTGCGGACGCTGGTTTACTCCATTTAACCGGGTGGTTTATCTATTGTTGGTTTCAGCGTGCGGATGCTGGTTTCCTCCATTAAACCTTGTGGCCATTACACTGTTGGTTCCAGCGTGCAGATGCTGGTTTACTCCATTCACAGGACCTTCCTGCCAAAGCTGGCTTCAGCAGAATCCAAAATGTCAACACTATAGTTTTTGGCAAAGGTGTGAATAAAGGACCAACTTACTGCCTTTCATTGCTGTTCAGCAGGGGCCAGATTTTTGTAGTCCCAGGAGGCCCCAACAGACCTGGTGGAAATTTAGTCTTACATGTAGACTCAGTAAGGTGCACATAGAACTGAAGGCAGTGTACCACATCCAACAAGTGGAGATCCCTCTCCTTGTCAGTTTTAGGGTCAGGACAAAATTAAGGCACAACAATCTCCTGATTGATGTGGAACTCAGAGACTGCCTAAGGAAGGAATTCCTGGGAGGTATGAAGAACAGCCTTATCCTTGTGGAACACTAGGAAAGGCAGTTTGCAGGATAAGGTCTGCAATTCAGCGACTTGAACCTTCAAGTTCCTAAGAACCCTTTGTTCACACCATCCTGTAAGAAGGACAGGACCACTGAGAGATCAAATTATTGTAAAGACAGGATCCTGTTAACACACCAAGACTGAAAAAAGGTGAAATTTACTCACAAATATTTGCTTTTTCTCTATGTCCTTCCACGGCAATGTACTGTGGGAGTTAGCTCTGCCTCCCAGCTGGTAGGACCAAATAAAAATATATATAAGCATACAGTTCTCCACCTCCTTCCAGTTATTCCAATTGGCCAAGATGAAAAACATAGCATAGGTTAATAACAAGATTCAGAAAAGATACCTGTTGCTAGACATAAATAGGTAGACAGGCTTCATTTAACAGAAATATGCATGGAATATATGGAACGATACCATATCGTTTAACCTGAGGGAGGGGTGCCATGGAAGGACACAGAGGAAAAACAAATATCGGTGATTAAATTTCACCTTTTCCTCTGTGTCCGATCCATGGCAATGTACTGTGGGACTTACAAAAGCAGTTCCCTGCACATAGGGAGGGACTTATACCAATCAAGTAGGAATGGCTACTTCAAGTACCTTCCTTCCAAAACTGGCGTCAGCCGAAGCCAGGAGATCCAGCTTAGTGCTTCACAAATGTGGATACCGATGACGAGGTAGCAGCTTTACAAATCTCCACTGGAGTGGCTATCGCCGTCTGAGACCAGGTTGTGGAAATGGCCCGAGTGGAATGTGCCTTGATTCCAAGAGGTGGAGATTGATTGGCTGACTCATAGGTCAGTGAAATGTAATCTTGTATCCTTCTAGCTATGGAAGCCTTTGATGCAGCTGTTCCCTTAAATTTTCCAAAAAAGGGAACAAATAAGGTATTAGTATTCCATATAGATTTGGTTCTATCCAAGTAGATCCTGAGACATCTGACTTGATCCAGTCTGTGTAGAGATTTCTCCTTATCATTGGCTAGATTGGGGCAAAATGATGGGAGAACTATTTCTTGGCTCATATGAAATTCAGATACCACTTTTGAACGAAAGAAAATTTTGTTCAGGACTGGCTCTGATAAACCTCATAATCTTAAAGAGCTCCTCTCAGCCTCCAAGCCTTCAAGTTCAAGAAGGCTGGGTCTGGATGAACTAGAGGACCTTGTGCCAATAGATTTGGAACTAGTGGAACCATCTTACTGGCTGCCTTGCCCGGTATATTGGCAGATCCGGTAGAGCCTATTTACATTCTGTTGTACCATCTTACTGGCTGCCTTGCCCGGTATATTGGCAAGGCCGGTAGAGCCTATACTGCTGTATCTTGCTACTAATGTTTGCACCCAGATTGTGTAATTGATATATGTGTATGTACTGACCCGTGGGGGTTCCCATTAAACTTTTCAATAAAGTTTGATTTTATCTTACTCTGTGTCTCAGAGTCATAACAAACCGTGACAGTACGAAAGGGCCATGACCTCAGACAGTAAGAGTGAAGGTAACGCACAGAACATCCATTGGAGGATGGATGTACATGTGCATTGTTTGGATCAGTTGGCATTGGCCATCCAAACTATTCTTGAGCGTACGGTACTTACTGATAAGTCTGTTTCAAGTCTGGTGGTCTCCCCAGTTTTGACACAGGAGAATGATACTATTAACTCTGTGGCTGCAGTTAAAGGGCTATCCGCTTCTGCACCATTGCCACTCAGATATGATGGCGAACCCAGTTTGTGCAGAGGGTTTATCAACCAACTTGAGATATTTCTGGAATTGACCTCTCATGCATTCCCCAATGAGCGCAGCAAAGTGAGGTTTATGATATCTTTATTGACCGGGCGTGCCCTGGCATGGGCCAATCCCTTATGGGAAAATGCTAAACCTTGCACAAAGAATTTCAGAGAATTTGTGCAAACATTTCTGAGAGTATTCGAGATCCCTGGTAGGACCACCTCTGCTGCTAAATGTTTAATGGAAATCCAACAGGGCAAACGGACTGTGGGCGAGTATGCCATAGAATTCCGTACACTAGCAGCAGAGGTAGGTTGGAATAATGAAGCGTTGTTGGATGCCTTTGCTCAAGGCCTGGGCGATTATATCAAAGACGAAATTGCAGCTAGGGAGCTGCCTAATGATTTGGACGAATATATTGATTATGTTATCCTAATTGACACGCAGATCCGGGACAGGCTTATGGCTAAAGACCGTAAGGGACAGTCAAAAAGCACTGGTGCTAGCAGTTCATTTTGCCTACCCACCCACCCCTCATTGCCTATACCCAATGACCATGCACGGGAACCTGGTGAACCTATGCAAATAGGGTTTACCAGGCTAACCAAAGAAGAACGAGCACTTCGCAGGAGGAAGGGGTTATGTTTATACTGTGGCAAATCTGGGCACTTGCTACGTAATTGTCCTATTCGTCCGGGAAACGAACACAGCTAGGGTACCTTGGGGGACAGGCCCTAGGTGGTGTTCATCCATCCCCAGGTTTCAGCATACAAAAACCCACCGTCCAGGTGGTACTTTCATGGGCAGATCACTTGGTGGAGGTTCTGGCCCTGATTGACTCCGGTGCTGCTGGATATTTCATGGATAATGCCTTTGCTGATCGGCATAAGATTCCATTGGTTAAGAGAGAAACTCCTCTGGCTATAGAGGCTATTGATGGCAGATCACTGCAGCCTGCCCAGGTGACCTTTGAAACAATGCCACTGCCCATGACTACTGGGGCATTACACAAGGAGGTACAACAGTTTCAGATAATCAGTTCTCCTCACAATGCAGTCATTTTGGGGATCCCTTGGTTGCAACTACATAATCCCCAGTTTGATTGGCAAAAGTGTGAGATTTCTGCCTGGTCCCAATATTATATGGAGCATTGTGTGTCTCATCCGGTAAAGATCTTGTGTACCTCCTCTTCATTGCCAGATGAGTACCAACAATTCGGTGATGTGTTCAGCAAAGGGGAGGCTGGCACTTTGCCTCAGCATAGACCCTATGATTGCGCCATTGAGCTGCCCCAGGGGGTGGTGCCCCCTAGGGGTCGTACCTATCCTTTGTCTTGCAAGGAGAATCAAGCTATGGAAGAATATATTTCTTAATCAGGAAATCCGCTTCACCAGCGGGGGCTGGGTTCTTTTTTGTGAAAAAGAAAAGTGGCGAATTAAGACCATGCATTGACTACCGTGGCCTAAATAAGTTTATGCCTAAGAATGCGTATTCAATACCACTCATCACCGAACTATTTGACAGACTAAAGGGCTCCTCAATTTTCACAAAATTAGATCTAGGGCAGCTTATATCCTGGTTCGGATCAGAGCTGGTGATGAGTGGAAAACGGCTTTTAACACTAGATCCAGTCACTATGAATATCTAGTAATGCCGCTTGGTCTCTTTAATGCACCTGCAGTGTTCTAAGAACTAATTAATGACATCCTCAGGGATATGTTGCAGTCCTGTGTGGTGGTCTACCTGGACGATATACTTATTCACTCTAATGACTTGTCACAACACATCAGGCATGTGTCAGAAGTATTACTCCGCCTACATAAAAACAAATTATATTGCAAATTGGAGAAATGCAAGTTTCATAGATCCAGTGTGCCCTTTTTGGGGTTTGTGATTGGCAAGGAGGGTATTACCATGGATCAGGAGAAACTTGCGGCTGTTTTGCAGTGGCCACAGCCTAAAGGTTTAAAAGCTATTCAGCGATTTCTGGGCTTTGCCAATTATTATAGGAAATTTATCAAGAACTTTTCTTCGATTGTTAAACCATTGTCTGACTTGACTCATAAGGGGGCTAATCCTTCCCAATGGTCTGAGGCAGCTGAATCCACTTTTGAGACATTGAAATCCACTTTTGCAGCTGCTCCAGTATTATCCCACCCCTTCCGTTTACGTTGGAGGTCGATGCCTCAGAAATCGGGGTTGGGGCTGTACTTCCCCAAAGACCAGAAAAGGGCAGTACACTCAGACCTTGTGGATTTTTCTCAAAGAAACTGTCAGTTCCTCAGAGCCATTATGAGATAGGTGACAGAGAATTACTGGCTATCATTCTTGCTCTTAAGGAGTGGCGTCACTTATTGGAAGGTACCAGAAATCCTGTATTAACTCTCACAGACCATAAAAACCTGACTTATCTATAAGAAGCTAAAAGATTGTCTTCTCGTCAGGCCAGATGGGCACTGTTCCTTTCCCGTTTTAACTTCATTGTCTCTTACTTGCTGGTTCCAGGAACGTTAGGGCCGATGCCCTGTCGAGACAATTTGAGCCTGAGACTGACAGGAGCGAGGTTCCAGCACCTATCATACAGCCTGATCGCATATTGGCAACTTTACGCACCAGTATCACTTCGCCACTGGGGGAAGAAATATTGGCCACCCAGGCTACTGCCCCTCCAGACACCCCAGTGGACAAGTGTTATGTGGACGAGCCATTCCGCACTAGACTACTTGAAACCTACCACTCCTCTAAGGATGCTGGGCATATTGGTAGGGATCAATTGATATGGTCTCTCTCGCAAGTGTCCTGGTGGCCCTCCTTAAGAGCAGATTGTGCTGCATTTACCAATGCCTGTGCCACCTGTGCCCGTGCCAAGACCCCTAGACACCTCCCTGTGGGCCTACTCCAACCAGTGCCCAATGGTGAACGCCCCTGGTCCCACGTTTCTATTGATTTTATGGGAGAATTGCCAGTGTCTAGGGGGTACTCCTTTATACTTATGGTGGTGGACAGGTTTTCTAAAATGGCTCATTTCGTGCCCCTCCGTGGCCTTCCCTCTGCCAAAGAATTAGCGGTGGTTTTTGCTAAAGAAGTATTCCGGTTACACGGGGTACCCAGAGTTTTGGTGTCCGACCGGGGGAGCCAGTTCGTGTCTAGGATTTGGAGAGCCTTTTGTGAACAGATGGGCATTCTATTATCCTTTTCTTCTGCGTACCATCCTCAGACCAATGGGGCTGCTGAGTGGGCCAATCAGGGACTGGAGCAGTTCCTGCGCTGTTTTGTTACTGACCATCATGACAATTGGGCCGTCCTGTTGCCGTGGGCAGAGTTCGCCAGGAACTGTGCGGTTAACTCTTCATCTGGGAGCTCCCCGTTTCTTATAAACTACGGGTTTCAGCCCTGCTTGCTCCCGGATTCATTTCAGTCTCAACAGATTCCAGCTCTGGATGGGCATATTGAGCAGCTCTGCTCCACATGGGCACAGGTTCAGAGGGCACTCAGTCAGTCTTTTCAGTGTCATCAACGTCATGATAATCGTAGACGGCTGCCAGCAGTCTCCTTCCAGGTTGGGGACAGGGTATGGTTATCCTCCAGAAACCTTAAGCTACAAGTCCCGTCTAATAAATTGGCTCCCCGGTTTATTGGTCCGTACAGGGTGATCCACAAAATCAACCCTGTTTCATACGCATTGGACATTCCTGCGTCCATGCGCATTCACAATGTGTTCCATGTATCTCTCCTCAAACCTCTGGTATGTAACTGCTATACTACTAATCCTGTGGTGCCAGGACCAATTGAGGTAGAGGGCCAGGAGGAGTACGAAGTTCAGAGTATTATTGATTCTCGCAGAGGGAGGCTGCAGTATTTGGTACATTGGAAAGGTTATGGTCCTGAGGATCGATCCTGGGTGGATACTAAGGACCTTCATGCTTCCAAATTACTGCGGATATTTCACTCTAGGTACCACCAAAAGTCAGGTCCCTCTTCCAGAAGGGGGGGTCTTTGAGAAGGGGGTACTATCACAGTGCCCGTGATTGCTCACCCTTGCTGTCAGTCAGGTGTGTGTATTCCCCATTGGCCGCCTGTTTAACGCCCGCCTAGCACTGCCTATTTAAACCAGCCTGAGGCACCCTTTGGTTGCCCTTTCGTGGTGTCTCTGTACTTGCAGTCACCTGTATGATGTATCCTTGGGCCTGTGATCTTCTACCAGTGTCAGCGTTCTCCACTGTCAGAGCTGCTGCTGTTTGGTTCCTGTCCTCGTTCCAGATCCGGTGGTCTGTTGTTCCTGATCCTGCTTCTGCTCCGGTCCAGACTGTCAGGTTCAGAGGGAACCAAGGAAGTCTAGATGGAAGAAAGACTCCTCCAACAAGGATGCTTGGGGCGAGAAGCTAGGGTGCGACGCTAGAGCGCGTAGCTGGATACCGTAGGCCAACCACAGGGAGGTGTGCTGCGGCCTAGGCCGTGTAAAGATGCTAGCCGCAAGGCTAGATAGCCCCCTTTGGTTGAGCCTCCGGGGACCCCGGATACCCCACCACGGTTGGACTATACCCCAAGTACCCCAGGGAGAAACAACTCCAAAAGCAGGAACACTAGAGCAGGCAGAGAGAGATCAGGCCAGCCGGAAGTAACTGGAACAGGACACTGGAGAAAGTACGGACAGATCAGGCAAGCCGGTCAGCAGCAGGAACAGGACACTGGAGCAAGCACAGACTGATCAGGCAAGCCGGTCAGCAGCAGGAACAGGACACTGGAGGAAACACAGACTGGTCAGGCAAGCTGGTCAGCAGCAGGAACAGGACACTGGAGGAAACACAGACTGATCAGGCAACCGGACAGCAGCAGGAACAGGACACACGTTACCAGAACAGCAGGGCAGAAGCAGGTAACGGAACGCTTTGATAGCGCGCCCGTTCCTGACAAAGGGCAACCATTTATAGACCAGGCAGCCTCTAAGGTTGGACCGCGCATGCGCGAGCCCAACCGGAAGGAAACAGAACGGAAGAGAGGATGCCGGCAACGGAGCGGAGACGGAGCCGCTCGAAGGAGGTGACACTCCCCTCCCCCTACGGCCCCCCCCCCACAAATCCATCAGGAGGGCTTAGAAGGGAACATACGGTGGAAACGCCGCACCAATGATGGGGCATGCACGTCCACGGCCGGAACCCAGGACCTTTCCTCGGGGCCGTAGCCCTTCCAGTCAACGAGGTACTGAAGACGGCCACGTACACGTCGAGAGTCCAGGACAGCACAAATCACGAACTCTTCCTGACCATCCACGGTGACAGGTGCCGGCACCGCCTGGATGGGATGAGCATAACGAGAGGAAACCCAAGGCTTAAGAAGGGAAACGTGAAAAACTGGATGGACACGCAGAGAGGCAGGCAGTGCCAAGCGATACACCACAGGTGAAATACGTTGCAAGATCTTGAAGGGCCCCAGGAAACGAGGACCAAGCTTGCGAGAAGGTTGACGAAGAGAGATGTTTCTAGCGGACAACCATACTTTGTCACCAGGGGAAAAAAGAGGAGCCAAGGAGCGACGGCGGTCCGCTGCGCATTTATGGCGCATCTGGGAGCCCAACAGAGTAGTTCTGAGCGATCTCCAATGATCAGTCAAGGAACGGACCCGTAACTCAGCCGACGGCACCAAAGCCGACCCAGGTTGAAGCAACAAGACCCGAGGATTATAACCCAGGTCCGCAAAGAAGGGAGAACAGCCAATAGAGGAATGACTTAAGGAATTATAGGAGAATTCCGCCAAAGGAAGCAAGTGAACCCAATTGTTCTGGTGTTTATTACAGTACGTCCTTAGGTATAGCTCTAAAGACTGGTTGACCCGCTCTGTCTGGCCGTTTGTCTGCGGATGGTACCCGGAAGAAAACCGCAGATGGATACCCAAACGAGCACAGAAAGCCCTCCAGAACTTTGAGATGAATTGCGAGCCACGGTCAGAAACGATGTCTAGGGGTACACCATGAAGCCGTACAATGTTAGAGACAAAGGAATCTGCCAACTGAGAAGCGGATGGAACTGAAGAAAAGGGTACGAAGTGAGCTTGTTTGGAGAACCGGTCAACGATCACCCAAATGGTAGTCATACCACCAGATCTAGGCAGGTCCACAATGAAGTCCATGGACAACTGTGTCCAAGGCAAAGAAGGCACAGGTAGAGGTTGCAGAAGCCCAACAGGTTTCTGACGGGAAGTTTTCATCCGAGCACATGTAGGACAAGAGGCAACATAAGCCTCTACATCAGTACGACACTCAGGCCACCAAAAGAACCGAGACAGGAGCTCATGGGTACGGGAAACTCCGGGATGACCGGAAACCGCAGAATGATGGGCCCAATGAAGAACCTCAGGACGATGACATGGTGGAACGGATAGCAAGTCTCCGGGAGGTGTCTCAGAAGAAGACAGCCTAGTCTGGGCCTGACGAATAGCCCGTAGGGTATGGGTGGAAAGTGCTGCCAAGACACAAGCAGACGGTATCACAGGCTCCGGTACCACAGAACAGGAAGGACCTGACTCGAACTGCCGGGATAAGGCATCGGCTTTAACATTCTTAGGTCCGGGAAGATAGGTGATCACAAAGTGAAAACGGGTGAAGAACAGGGACCATCTGGCCTGACGAGCATTGAGACGTTTGGCCGAAGCCAGATAGGCTAGGTTCTGATGGTCCGTGTAGATAGTCACGATGTGCGGGGACCCTTCCAAAAGGTATCGCCATTCTTCAAGGGCAAGCTTGATAGCCAATAGTTCCCTGTTACCAGTGTCGTAATTACGTTCGGCATCGGAGAACTTACGGGAGAAAAAGGAACAGGGATGCATAAGCCCAGAATCAGAGGAGACCTGAGAGAGAACAGCCCCAGCAGCAGTCTCAGAGGCATCTACCTCAAGGTAAAAGGCCTGTGAGGGGTCTGGGTAAACCAGTACAGGGGCAGAGGTGAAGGCTGCCTTGAGTTTATCAAAAGCTGCCAAGGCATCAGTCGGCCATACCTTAGCATCCGCCCCTTTACGAGTGAGTGCCACAATGGGACGAATGATGTCGGAAAAGTTCCGAATAAATTTCCGATAGTAATTTGAAAAGCCTATGAACCGCTGCACCGCCTTGAGACCCAGTGGCAATGGCCAGTTCTGTACAGCAGTAAGTTTAGCTGGATCCATAGATAGGCCTGTAGGGGACACTATATACCCAAGGAAGGGCAGGTGACTTTGCTCGAACTGACACTTCTCCAATTTAGCGTATAGGTTATGTGCACGGAGCCGTTCAAGGACCTGACGGACGTGGCTTCGATGATCATCTAGAGACTTGGAGTATACAAGTATGTCATCCAAGTACACTACTACGGAGTACATAAGAAGATCCCGGAAAATATCATTGACAAACGCTTGAAAAACTGCTGGGGCATTCCGAAGTCCAAAAGGCATGACCTGGTACTCATAGTGCCCGAATCTGGTATTGAAGGCAGTTTTCCACTCATCGCCTTCACGAATTCTGATGAGATTATAGGCCCCTCGAAGGTCTAATTTGGTGAACACCGTAGCACCACGAAGGCGGTCTAGCAGCTCAGGGATTAATGGCAAGGGGTAGCAGTTCCTACGAGTAACGGCATTCAACCCCCTATAATCGATACAAGGCCTAAGACCGCCGTCCTTTTTAGACACAAAGAAGAACCCTGCTCCAGCAGGGGATGTGGAAGGCCGTATAAATCCACGAGCCAGGCTGTCGGAAATGTATTCGTCCAGGGAGCGAGTCTCAGGTATAGAAAGGGGATAGGTCCTACTCCTAGGAGGAACGGCCCCCGGGAGAAGGTCTATGGCACAATCATAAGACCTGTGAGGCGGAAGGACCTCTGCACGACGCTTACTAAACACATCAGAAAACTCCCGGTAGGGGGCAGGAATACCGGAATCCGCAGTGACTGAGGGAAGGGAAGGAAGTAAGGAGGAAACAATGACCGGTTTGGGGAAGGACACTGTACCAAGACTCCAATCGATAGTGGGATTATTGGCCAGCAACCACGGATAACCAAGGATAACAGGGGTCCCAGGGGTGTCGATGATCTCAAAGGAAAGGGTCTCTTGGTGAACCTTCTGGACAACCAGGGATAGCGGTTGGGTAACCCATGAAATAAATCCAGTGCCCAAGGGAGAACCGTCGACTGAGACGATGGGCAAGGGAGGTAAGCGCCGGATCAAAGGAATACCGTGGACCCGGG
Source organism: Rhinophrynus dorsalis (assembly GCA_037306005.1). Classification (NCBI taxonomy): domain Eukaryota; kingdom Metazoa; phylum Chordata; class Amphibia; order Anura; family Rhinophrynidae; genus Rhinophrynus; species Rhinophrynus dorsalis. Next base: position 266,399,279 of record CM074720.1, on the reverse strand, counting down.
CAAAGGAGGTATCCATGAAGACTCCGGCAGCTCCGGAATCCACAAAGGCCTGTATGGATGTAGAACCTCCAGTCCAGGAGAGGGTAACAGAGAAGGTAAGACGTTGTTCCCTACCTGGGGGACAAGAAAAAGAATGACTTAGGAAGGACCCCCTGCTCCCTAAGTCCGGAGGTTTCCCGGTTTATTAGGACAATTACGAGCCAAATGACCAGCGAACCCACAATATAAGCAAAGACCCAAGGAACGCCTGCGAGTCTTCTCCTCCTCCGTGAGATGGTACACCCGCCCTATCTCCATTGGCTCAGGAGGAGGTACCGGGGTCACAGCCATTTGGGACTGGGGGATAGAGCGCGGAACCGAACGCGGAACAGGACGGTGAGAACGATCCCGATCCCTCTCCATACGCCTCTCAAGGATACGATGTTCAAGAGAGGAGCAAAGAGCAATAAGTCCTTCCAAGGTAGGGGGTATCATCCGGGTCGTCAGCTCGTCCTTGAGACGCTCAGAAAGACCTCGTCTAAAGGCGGCCTTCAGTGCGCTATCACCCCAGTCAGTATCGTAGGCCAGGGTACGAAACTCGACCGCGTATTGAGAGACAGTACGAGTGCCCTGCTGGAGCTCTAATAGACCCGACTCTGCACGGGACTGAGAACCATGCACATCAAAAACAGAACGAAAGGCCCCTAAAAAGGAGTCCAAATCATCCAACAGAGGGGACTGGCGGTCAATAAGAGGGGACACCCAAGCAAGGGCAGAACCCCGGAGTAGAGAGATGATGAAGGTGGTCTTCGCTTGCTGAGACGGATACAACTCAGGCTGGCAACGAAAGTGAAGGAGGCACTGGTTGAGGAACCCCCGCACATTAGGAGTAGAACCATCAAAGCGATCTGGTAAAGGCATTCGGAGAGCCAGAGAGGAAGCCGAAGCACCCGGAGGAATGGTAGGCGCAGCCGGAGGCAAGGTAGGCGAGGCAGACACCTCAAGACGCTGCTGCATGCGCTGAAGAAGACCCGTAATGGCATCCAGCTTCTGGTCTAGATGCAGGATCTGAGAGGAGTGCTCCTCCAAGACCGAGCCCTGTTGCAATACAGCTTGTGCAAGGTCCACGGGGTCAGACATACCGGAGGTTTGGCGCTATCAAAATGTCAGGTTCAGAGGGAACCAAGGAAGTCTAGATGGAAGAAAGACTCCTCCAACAAGGATGCTTGGGGCGAGAAGCTAGGGTGCGACGCTAGAGCGCGTAGCTGGATACCGTAGGCCAACCACAGGGAGGTGTGCTGCGGCCTAGGCCGTGTAAAGATGCTAGCCGCAAGGCTAGATAGCCCCCTTTGGTTGAGCCTCCGGGGACCCCGGATACCCCACCACGGTTGGACTATACCCCAAGTACCCCAGGGAGAAACAACTCCAAAAGCAGGAACACTAGAGCAGGCAGAGAGAGATCAGGCCAGCCGGAAGTAACTGGAACAGGACACTGGAGAAAGTACGGACAGATCAGGCAAGCCGGTCAGCAGCAGGAACAGGACACTGGAGCAAGCACAGACTGATCAGGCAAGCCGGTCAGCAGCAGGAACAGGACACTGGAGGAAACACAGACTGGTCAGGCAAGCTGGTCAGCAGCAGGAACAGGACACTGGAGGAAACACAGACTGATCAGGCAACCGGACAGCAGCAGGAACAGGACACACGTTACCAGAACAGCAGGGCAGAAGCAGGTAACGGAACGCTTTGATAGCGCGCCCGTTCCTGACAAAGGGCAACCATTTATAGACCAGGCAGCCTCTAAGGTTGGACCGCGCATGCGCGAGCCCAATCGGAAGGAAACAGAACGGAAGAGAGGATGCCGGCAACGGAGCGGAGACGGAGCCGCTCGAAGGAGGTGACACAGACATTGCTCCTGCTTCCGTTCCTGACCCGGTGGCCGTCCTGCCGTTCCTGCGGTTGCCCTAGAGGGCAACCTGTTCCTGTACTGTATCCTGATTCACTGCGACTGGCTGTCTGTCGCCTGGGCGACATTTTCATCTTGGGCGCTCCATTTGCTCCAGTACGCGGTACTGGTTTACTCCATGTTACCGGCTGCTGATCCCAGTGCATAGAACCGGTTGGGCGTTCCTTTTGTTCCAGTACGCAGTATTGGTTTACTCCATGTTACCGGTTGCTGATCCCAGGGCATAGAACCGGTTGGGCGTTCCATTTGCTCCAGGACGCGGTACTGGTTTACTCCATGTTACTTGTTGCTGATCCCAATGCATAGAACTGGTTGGGCGTTCCATTTGCTCCAGTACGCGGTACTGGTTTACTCCATGTTACCGGTTGCTGATCCCAGTGCATAGAATTGGTTGGGTGTTCCATTTGCTCCAGTACGCGGTACTGGTTTACTCCATGTTACCGGTTGCTGATCCCAGTGCATAGTACCGGTTGGGCGTTCCATTGCTCCAGTATGCGGTACTGGTTTACTCCATGTTACCGGTTGCTGATCCCAGTGCATAGAATCGGTTGGGCGTTCCATTTGCTCCAGTACGCGGTACTGGCTTACTCCATGTTACCGGTTGCTGATCCCAGTGCATAGAATCGGTTGGGTGTTCCATTTGCTCCAGTACGCGGTACTGGTTTACTCCACGTATACTGGTTACTGATCCCATTGCATACAACCTGTTGGGCGTTCCAGTTGCTCCAGTACGCGGTACTGGTTTACTCCATATATCCGGTTGCTGATCCAGTTACATAGAACCGGTTGGGCGTTCCATTTGTTCCAGAGCGCGGCACTGGTTTACTCCAATTACCAGTTGCTGATCCTGCTATATAGAACCGGTTGGGCGTTCTATTTGCTCCTGTACGCGGTACTACTTTTCTCTATCTTGCCGGTTGCTATCCGTTGCATAGTACCGATTGGGCGTTCTGTTGCTCCAGTACATGGTACTGGTTTACTGCATTCACCGGTCGTAGACTCTGTTGCATAGAATCGGTTGGATTATTTCACTATCCTCATATTCCTGCAGGCTGCCTTGCCCGGTAAATTGGCAAGGCCGGTAGAGCCTATTGACTTTCTGTTGAACCATATTACTGGCTGCCTTGCACGGTAAATTGGCAGGGCTGGTAGAGCCTATTTACAGTCCATTGTACCATCTTACTGGCTGCCTTGCCCGGTATATTGGCAGGGCCGGTAGAGCCTATTTACATCCTGTTGTACCATCTTACTGGCTGCCTTGCCCGGTATACTGGCAGGGCCGGTAGAGCCTATTTACATCCTGTTGTACCATCTTACTGGCTGCCTTGCCCGGAATATTGACAGGTCCGGTAGAGCCTATTTACATTCTGTTGTACCATCTTACTGGCTGCCTTGCCCGGTGTATTGGCAAGGTCGGTAGAGCCTATACTGCTGTATCTTGCTACTACTGTTTGCACCCAGATTGTATAATTGATATATGAGTATGTACTGACCCGTGGGGGTTCCCATTAAACTTTTCACTAAAGTTTGATTTTATCTTACTCTGTGTCTGAGAATCATAACAAACCGTGACAAAAATACTTTAAGCACCCTCTAACCATACAGGAGTTCAGAATACTTTGTACCTCATATTCCTCGTGATCTGCAACTATCACAGGAGAAGGATGGACAAGAGTGGAGGTATACTGATTGCAGACCAAGGGCTTTAACAGTGAAACATGGAAAACATTGTCTATGTGCATGTTGGCTGGTAGTTCCAATGCATAAGCCACCAGGTTAATTTTGTGCAACACCCTCAAGGGACCAGCAAATCGAGAAGCCAATTTATTGCATGGGACCTGGAGATGCAAGTTACGGGAAGACAACCACACTCTATCTCCAACCTGGAAGGTCGGTGCTGGCAATTGGCTACTATCAGCCTGCCTTTTTTGTCGCTGCACAGAACCACATAGGGTATGCTGTACCCGAACCCAAGAGGAATGGAGTGCCTGTAAATGCTCATCAGGAGCCAGAATAGCTTGTGCTCGAAAGGTCTCAGGAAGTACTGAGGGTTAGAACCCATAGTTGACCAGTAGAAGAGTTAACAGCAGAATTTCTGGCAAACTCCGCCCATTGTAACAGAGTAGCCCAATTGTTGTGGTGGTCAGAGATATAGCAGCGGAAAAACTGTTCCAAGGCTTGATTCAACCTTTCTGCTGAACCATTGGATTGCGGGTGGTAAGAGAAGAATGCCAATTGATTTCCAATTTGAGCACAGAAATACCTCCAGAAGTGAGACCTTTGGAATACCATGGAGTCAGAACACCTCCCTGACGAATACCACCGCCATACCCTGCGCGGATGGTAAGCTCCTTAAGTGGCACAAAGTGAGCAATCTTTGAAAATTTGGCCACAATCATTAGTATGACAGTACAGCCCATGGACCTAGGAAGGTCAACCATAAAATCAATGGACAAGTGTGACCATGTACTTTCCCCGTTGGCCACTGGCTGGAGCAAGCCTACCGGCAGGTGTCGGGGTAACTTATTTTGAGCACATGTTGTGCAGGCTGCGGTAAAGGCAGCACAATCTGAGAGGAGGTCGGCCACCAGAACAGTCTTGACAAGGACCAAATCAATTGGTCGCGCCCAATATGGCCAGTGATTTTGGAGGTATGGTAAGTCTCAAGAATTTTAATACGGAACTGAGCCGGTACAAAACATCTCCCGCTAGGAGTCTCTGCTGGGGCAGATGCTTGGGCAGCCAGTATCTCCTCTCCCAGAGGAGAAGTAATACAGGTACGTATGGTAGCAAGGATGCGATCAGCGGAATGATCGGAGCAGAAGGAACATCCTCCTTGGACATATTATAAAAATGGCGTGACAGGGCATCAGCCTTTACATTCCTAGAGCCCGGAAGGTATGAAACCACAAAACTGAACCTGGATAGGAACAAAGTCATCTGGCTTGACGGGAAGACAGCTGTTTAGCTTCAGACAAGTACGTGAGATTCTTGTGGTCCGTAAGAATCAGAATGGGGCAACTGATACCCTCTAACAGATGATGCCACTCTTTTAATGCCAAAATGATGGCCAGTAACCCTCTGTCACCAATCTGATAGACCATCTCCGCCTTGGACAGTTTTTTTGAGAAAGAGCCGCAAGGGTGAAAAGCCTCTCTTAGACCAGCCCGTTGAGAAAGGCGGGCGCCTACTCCAATCTCTGATGCATCAACTTCCAGTGTGAAGGGCAGGGCGGGATTGGGATGCACCAAAATCGAAGCAGTAGTAAATACTGCTTTGAGGTTCTCAAAGGCTAACAGTGCACGAGAAGACCATTCCAACACTTTGGATCCTTTCCGCGTCATGTCAGTGATATTTTTGACCATGGTCGAAAAAATGTTTATAAATTTTTGGTAATAGTTGGCGAAGCCCAAAAATCTTTGAACCTCCTTCAGTCCCTCCAGACGAGGCCACTGAACCACTGCAGATAGTTTTTTGGGGTCCATGGCGAACCTGGATGCGGATATAACATACCCTAGAAAGGTAACTTAGGTTTTATGAAACTCACATTTTTCCAAATTGCAGAACAAGTTGTTTTTTCTCAAAAGCGTAAGGACCTTGGATATATCCGAGTAGTGAGTCTCCACTGTAGTAGAATGAATAAAGATGTCATCCAGATATACTACAACGCAGCTTTGTAAAAGTCTTCTCAGAATATCATTTATGAATTCTTGGAAGGCAGTGAAAGCATTGTACAGGCCAAAGGGCATGACCAGGTATTCAAAATGCCCGCTCCGGGTGTTAAAAGCTGTCTTCCATTCATGGCCTTCTTTTATCCTTACCAAATTGTAAGCCGCCCTCAAATCCAGCTTAGTAAATACTGTACACGGTGCGGCTAGTCAGCCACAGCCACAGGTGCAGCTAGTCAGCCAGAGCCACAGGTTTGCACCAGATAGGATATCCACTGAAGCGTAGGTATGATGCATGGGCAGTGGACAGAGCCCCAGGTCAACACTAGAGTGGGTAGTCAGACAAACCAGGTCATACACGGAGTGGGTAGTCAGCCAGAGCCACGGAGCACCATTGTGAGCATAGCCACAAGCGGCAGCACTACAAGGTACTGTGACAGTTAGGGGGCAAAGCATTGACATCTTTTCATTAAAACTTTTTCACTTTTTAATCGCAAGTCTGCTGTGTGCCCTATTTTGTATAGGTATAGTATCTGTACATTGAACATTATCTACTTATTTATAGGAGCACCCGGGCAACTTTTTGAACACATTATCCTATATAATAATACGCTAAGAAGTTTGTCAGAAGCAGTAGAGACTGCCCGAATGCACAGAATGCTGGGAAGTGTAGGAATTCTGGGAGTTATGTGCTTTTGGGCAGTCTATACAGTGCATGACTGAGTAGGAGGCAGGACGCAGAGCAGGACCGGCCTCTTAACCCTTTGAGTGCCAGAGGGGTATGAAACGCAAAGCAATGCATTGCATACTCCTCTGGCACTCAAGGGGTTAACTTTTTGGCTGTGCCCATCCTATATTTATATATATATATATATATATATATATATATATATATATGTAACATTTTAAGTGCCAGAGCCAGATGGGTACGCAACTGGATAATACTGTTTTCATTTTAACTTGTGATATATATATTTATATATATATATATATATATATATATATATATATATATATATATATATATAAAGAGAGAGAGAGAGAGAGAGAAATTAGATAGAATAAAGCACTCTCAGGACTTCTGAAATGTGTGAAGAAAAACAAAAAAAGTTTATTCAAAGATCAACATTTCGGTCATCTAGTTGTGACCTTCATCAAGATATACACTAAATAAACTGACCCTCTATTTATTTCCTCAGTGAACAAAAAACTGTGCCAAAAGTTGGTATCTGTAAATGGTGATGACGTCATTTACAGTGTGTTAACAGTGTGATTGGCTTAACAGTAAAAATACCCATGATCTTCAAGTACAGTACATGAACTACATACTATATTGAAAAAATGCATTGCAAACTCAATAAAAGTAATATACATATGAGTGATATCACAAATAGCAACAACTTACTAAAGAATGGGAATTTATGAGTCTAGCAATGTTGCACAGATTGAACTACAAAGTTTACGATTATGAAATAAACTGAGTTGTATTGACTATGTGATGTTGCCATATTGTATATCATGGATCATATACAATACCGCATGCTTGGATATAGATTGCCTGTTAAGACAGAAATTAGAAAGGTAACCGACAAGGGATGCCGGTGCATCGAGACGTACCGCACTCCAGCCGTTCTGCCAGTTACTGTCAATGAGGGAAATCAATCCAGTGCCGTATTTGTATTAAGACCCACTGTGTGGATAATGTGTATATCGACACCTTGCATTAAATTGCTTTTTAGCATCAGCCATGTATTCAGCCAAATCCTGCAACTGTAGCTATTAATACTGCAACCATGTATCAGATTGTTTTACGTTAGCTACGTTTAGTAGGACAATCAGAGTAGTAGAATAAGCTGCATATACACGTGTACCACAGTAGGCATTATTATGGAATATTTTGAGGAGGAAATATCATGTATATAAATGGCACTAAGACTCTGGGGTCTCTCTATTACATTATACAGTTCAGTCAAATACATCAAGAGATATTGTTCATATATAGTTTCCAAAGGATTATAGATGAAATCTGAACACATAAATATTACATCTTCAACAGATTGCTCTGCTGCCACAAGCTTTGTGTTTTGCTTCATCCCCATAGTATATTTCTGTAGGGACACAGAAGATAACTCCCATAACAAATGTCTCAATCAATAGAGGATATTAATCTCTCAATATTAGTCAATGTGGTGCAAAATGCGAGGCAACTCCAGATTTGTGTTAGGATAAAAGTCTATATGGCCAAAAAAAATAAGATAACAGATTTCATGGCATCTTTCAGACTATATCTTCTGCCGGCATATAGAAGAGTATGTCTCCTTATATCTGATGTTATTAAAGAATGTCTCTTACAGGTATAAAGGCATCTAAGAGAGTAACGTAATGTGTTATTCTTGAAGAGTATAAGATTGACAATCCACTTCTTGGATATAGAATGGCACCTATCACTATCATCTTCAAGAAGTTTTTGGAGAACAAGGAACTGCTGAAGGTCCTATTGTGCAGATCCAAATATCACAGAAAAGACAATTCATATGTTGATCTGTGTTTTCATAGGTCAGCTGTGTTCTTCTCATTATGTACGGGTGCTGGACTGGAGGTCCGATTATACACCGCTTGTTAGACCATAGGGTGATTGTGGTGTATTATTTCATATAACACCTGGTCTAACACCGACATGATGATGTCATTTGAGAATATGCTGGATCGATGATGTCCTAGTATGCATGCAGATTGAAGATGGATAATTCATCATATGTCATAGTTGTTGAGTCAAAGTGATGCTGGACAGGAGGTCCTATGGTGCAGCACTTTCATTTTCTTATGAGTAATTCTTCATCTGTCGTAGTTGTCCTTGAGGCGGAGTGTTGCTGGACAGGAGGTCCTATAGTGAAACACTCATTAGTTTCTTTATGAAGTAGTGATAGGTACTATAGATCCTGAAGTGGTTTATGTGTCTGTCATGGTTTAGTAGAAGGCTGTATAGCTCAATTTTTTGTTGAGGCCTTTCAGAGACATAGTATCTAATGTTTGGATCCAGAAGGTTTCCTTCTGGAGTAGTTTGATTCCACGATCACCCCCTCTGGGTAGTGGTGGTATATGATCTATAAGGATAGTCTTCATAGATGCCACTGAATGATGGAGTTCAAGAAAGTGTCTGGCCACAGGTTTGTCTGGGACTCCGGAGTTTAGAGCTGCATGGATGGAACAACGGTGGTTGGCCATCCTTTCTCTAAAGGTTGTCTCAGTCTTGCCAACATACATTTTAGAGCAGGGACACATTAGCAGATAAATTACATGATCACTGGTAGAGGTTAGTCTGTGTCTTATTGTGTACACTTTGTTAGTATGGGGGTGTTGAAAGGTGGTTGTTTTAAGCATGCTGTTGCATGTATTGCAGTTCACACAGCGAAAGCATCCCTTGTTCTGTGCTTGTCTTGTTAGCCATGTTGTCTTTTGTTTTGGTGGTGAGAGGACTGGTGCCATGTCGGGGAGCATTAAGAAATATTTCAAAGTTTTACCACGAGAGAAGGCTACCAGTGGTGGAGGAGTAGAGAAGAACAGTAGTTTTGGATCAGTGGATAAGATAGGCCACTGTTGCTTTAGAATCTTTGATAGCTAAGATAGACTACTGTTGCTTTAGAATCTTTGATAACCGACTGCCTGAATGTGCCACAGCCGATACCGAGCTGGGCGCTCCGAATTCATACCGTAGTCCTCTCTGCGCACCTTCCTGGGACCTGCTTGGGACCCTGCTCCATATCAGCCACAGCATTGGCAGTCTGGACTGCGCAGCCATCTCTGTATGCATGACGGCTTCTGACAAACATTCTTAGCGAATTATAATATAGGATAGGGCATGTGTATCCCCTCCACTTTTTATTCTTTTAGTGTACCCCACCTACTTGAGGACAGCAGGTAGGTTTATAAAAGTGAGCAGCTGCCATCAGGTTAGACCACACCAGAACCCTTGTTAATCGACCATCTAAGAACCATGTTTGTAACTGAAACCACCACTGTGACACTAGTCAGTATCCATCTAAATATCTGCTAGGTAATTCAATGTGAAACACTGCGTGATAAAACATACTCATTTCTCTATATTTTTGTTTTGTTTTACCTTAGGTAAATATTAAGGCTGGAGTGCCTCCCCAAAACTTTTGTTACAAACCACCCCCTGGCCTTAACCCTTAGTATTTGGACTTTGGAGAGTGTTATTTCAATTCTGTCAGAGTTGTAGTTCAAGAGTAATTCAATGACAAAGTGTCCTCCTCCCGCCCCTTTTACTGATGTAACACTTTTCAGCCAGAGCAGAAGGGAAGTGCCCAGGTAGACTGCAGAAAAGGACAATCTTCAATTAAGATAAGGGAAAAACCTGAAAAGCTTCTCAAGGGGGGCAGGGCATTCATTGTTTTCATTGTAAGAAGACTGTCCCCTGCTGTTATCTGTCTCGTCTTACAACCAGATTCCCCATCTGAGAAAAGATGGCTTACACTAGGAAAAAGGGGCAGGAGGGGAAACTTTGCTTGAGAGTATCTCTTTAACCATAAAGGTTTGAGAGATAACCCATATCATTCTTCATATTTTTTTAATGCCTACAAAATAAAATAAAGTCAAAACGAAGTATGACTATCACTTTAACATGCTACAACTATGACACCGCTTGAACATACACAAGACGAGCAGAACTTGTCCCTTTGCTTCTCTGGTAACCATAACAACAATGTATTAGCCAAACAACCAGTAACTAGTTCAGAGCATATAGAAGGAAACACTCAACTATGTCACCCTGCGAATTTGAACGAGTCTGTTAGTCACAACCTGAAATATTCCAGTTATGTGAAAGTGCTCACGTGCTTTTAATAATAGAGTTCGTAGTATGAATGAAACAGTTACAATAATAATTGCATTCATTTTAATTCACAAATTGGGTATGAGGGAAAGTGAAAAACGAGAAAGGCTGAGTGTAATTCTCCTCTATGCAGAAGTTTATTAACTCGCGTAGAACTGTCAGGACCCCTAACTATAATAGAGCTACATGTTGTCCAGGCCACCGTGTTATACACTACACGCTTATTCATCTTGCTTTACAAGCTGTAATATCTTTCTGCTCTGACTGACCGCGACATAACTTTAGCTTATGCTACCTTGGGACAGTGAAATACCGCCTTCTCCTTTCCACCTGTCTCTACACGTGAGTCCTGACCCATTATGTAAAAAGGAGCAGAATCTCGAGACCCTCTTCTGTGTTGTAGCCAATCCGTGGCTTAAATGTCACAGAATGATGGGTGTTTCCAAACGGTCTGCTGGTCCATGCATGTGTTTGCGCATGTGCGGTGTTTCGATCTTGTTGTTTCTCTCACATTCATCTCCTCCTGGTGCCAGTCTTATCGCGATTTTACGTTGTTGATTGTCAGGGTTCGGGAATTGCATCGATACCCGGAGTGACCATGAAGCAGAACTCCAACGTTCCGGCCTTCCTGAGCAAGTTGTGGACCCTGGTGGAGGATTTAGATACCAATGAGTTCATCACATGGAGCCAGGTACAGACGGGTTCCATCTTGTGGCTACCAGTTCTGTGTGGTGCAAACACACGGCGCTGATGCCATCTTTTTATGGGCCAGGCCGTCATACTCTTGACAGTCCTCTCTGACCACTATATACTTAAGGCCCCGCTAATAACAGTGTTTGGCTGCCAAGGTTGTGAGGTTTTAAAACCAGAGTGTCCATTGTAAAATTAGGCTTTCTTGTCTGCCATACGGATTACGAGTGCCCACACTCCTTTTCTGGCACCGTGGACCATGGCCTAGCAAAGGGCAGACGATGTATGTGAATGATGGCTGAAACACTAGGACGAATGTATAAACCTAGAAGTAGGACATAATATTTACATTTTTAGTAAATTTCTACTTCGCTGCTAGAGAGATCTCCTAAGCGTTGCTCTTCAGTAATGCATTGAAAACTTCCCTTGCAGCCGTTCCAGAGAGTAGACCGTTTTTACTTGTTACAATTGTTTTGACCTGGGATTGTTCCTTAATTTTTACAGTAGCTATTGTTTGTTGCGTTCTTATTTTACTGTTGTTTGTGAATATAATTGATACATTAGGTAGCAATATATACTCGTGTGTGACTATTTACGCTCAATTTTAGTTCTGTGCTCAGTAGCGCATTACAGGTCCATCCTTAGAACAAAATAATATTGTCATGTATTTTAAATGAATGGTCGTTTATTTTTAATTAGAGCAGTGGTTTAATTTCATTGGCCAGGTGTGTAAGGATTCAATACAAGGTGACAGCATATGATAATAGTACATATCCTGTGTGGGTTTTTTTTTTTTTTGTATATTGGTGCACTTTCCCATTATCTGAGTGATGTCTGTAACACATTTGATTAGTGAGTGTTTCATAGAATAAAGTTCAAGAATCACTGTATAATAGAGGTGAATATGAAATGGTGCTAGGGTGGCATTCATGTTATTTTAGGTTAGCCATAGTGCTGTACCTAGCATCATGTATTATTGATGACCGTTTTGTATCAAAATTATGTCATCTTCGTTTTAGGGAAAACCAGGAGCGGACAGGATTATAAAGAACTTTTGTAGCCAGCATTTATTTATTTTTGTTTTCTACAAAGTGCCTTTGAAATAATGTGTTTATAGAATATCTACAAAATGTAGACTACAGCATTAAAATTTTAGGAGCCCATGCCCTGGGATTTTCCAATCCTGAGAAACTGTCACAGCATATACCCCTTTTGTGCCCTGCTGTTGTACTTTTATAAAGTGGGACATTTGTGTTGCACTTTTTAGGACCAAATAACTATGCCAGGATTCCTTTGCATCTCAAGCCAATTGCAACATTTGAGTAGCGGAATATTAAGTGATTTTAGCAATATGATCAGTATGGAAATGTGCACACTTTGATGTATTTATCTCTACTAGTGTAAAAACCCGTGTACAAGGGCCAAGGTCGTTGCATACCCCTCTGGCACTCAAAGGGCTAGGAGGCCGGTCCTGCTGTGCGTCCTGCCTTCGACACAGTCAGGCACTGTAGAGACTGCCCAAAAGCACAGAATGCTCCCAATATTCTGTGCTATTCCGTTCTTCCAGCACAGAACTCCCAGCATTCTGTGCATTCGGGCGGTCTCTACTACGCATGACGGCTTCTGAAAAACATCCTACCGAATTATTATATAGGATTCTAACGACTTTTGATACATGCCCAAGAATCAATCACTTTACCTTGTTTTGGAATAATAGCTACATGGGAATCCAATAGGAACCAGGCTAATTGTATGTTTTGGTGGTTGCACCCAGCACCCCCTGCACAACTAATCGACATTGAGAATCATTGCCAATGATTCTCATTATCGATTTAATCGATTAGTTGTTGCAGCCCTACATTTGCGGTTGACATACAGATGAAGGATTGTATTTTGGCAATATTTTTCAGGAAGAAGTGACATGTTTTTGTGACAGCTTGGATATGGGGGAGAAGGTCATGGTAGAATCGGGTATGACACCAGATAGCGTGCTTTGGTTACTGAGTGGATGACAAAATTGTCAACTGTAATGGATAAAGGGGTTAGGGTTTAAGAGGGAATACGTCCAGTTCTGCCTTAAAATATTGAATGACTTGAGACTGCAAATCTGGAGTGAGGTCAGGGGACGAGAGGTAGATTTGTTTGTGATCTGTGTGCAGGTGGTAATTAAATCTTAAGAGATGAGGTCACCAATTGAGAAGGTATAGAGGGAAGAGAAAAGAGGGATCCCAGGACTGATCCTTGAGGTACACCTACTGAGAGACCATGAATCATTGGTTGGCTAAAGAAACACTGAAAGTATGGTTCGAGATGGGAGGTAATCCATTCTAGAGCTGTATTATGGATGCCAAGGGTTTGCAGTGTGCCCAGTAGGAGTAAGTGTCAAAGGCAGCAGAGAGATCTAGTAGTATTAGTTTACTGTATTGTTCTTTGCTGTGTATAGGTCATTTATTTATTTTTGTTAGGGCTGTGCCTCTGGAGTAGTTGTAATGGGAAAACTGATTGTAATGGGTCAAGAAGAGAGTCTGAATTGAGAAAAGATTAAGTGTAGGAATACAAAGTGTTCCAAGATCTTCGATACAAAGGGAGTGTGAAAGTGGATAGTAATTTGAAAGGCAGGTGGGGTCAAGGGAGATTTTTTGAGTATAGGATTGACCATTGCATGTTTGAATGAGGAAGGAAAGGTTGCAGTAGAAAGAGAGGAATTAAAGATATTTGTCTGGGGCAAAGAGTAGCTGCAAGGTGAGAGGGCATGTTATGCAGGTCATGTAGTAAGTGAAGAAGAGGATAGTAAGAGAGAGAGAGAGATACTTCCTCCTCTGTGGGGTGAATGAGCTGATTGTTGCTTGAGTTGAATTAGGAATCAGGGGGAGACTGGAGAGGATGTGAAGGGTATGGCTTGATGAATGGAGTGCCCCTTTAAAAAGTTAGCAAAGTCCTGTGCAGTGTTGGAGAAGCAGTTTAAGATTGGGTGTTTGAGGAGAGAGAATCAAAAATTTAAAGAGGCAAAGTGAGTTAGATTTGGGAGTAGGTTAGAAAAGTAGTGTTGTTTAGCCTGGGTGAGCTAGGTTTAACTGTATTGTTCAGCTGTGTTAAAACAAGATACATTCATTTTAATAATGGTGGAAGTCAGCAACAGAACTAGAATTTGGCCAGAGATGTTCTGCAGCTTGACAACATATGCGTAGCATACAGTTTGTTGAATTTAGCCAGGGTCTGTGGTGATGCAAGTGATTGTTTTATACAGCAGAATACATAGGTCAACCAGAAGGCTGGGTCCCAGGGTTAGACAAGGGTGCATAGAATAGAGAATATGTTAGGGTAGGGTTTAGAGAACTAGCAAGGTAGACTTATGTAGTTTGCAGGTAGGCTTCTCTTCAGGGATGTCTTTAGAGAGTATCTTGAAGTTTGAGAAGCTGGGTGATGGTATGAGACAGCAGTACAGTGAGGTACATAGAAATGTTGCAGCTCTTGGATGTTATGAGGATAGAAGAGCATTGACAGAAAACAATGGTTGTTTCTGGGAAGACCTGGAAATTCTGCTGGCTATGTGGTGGGGGAGCAGTGAAGAGCATTGTAAGTCTGTGTTAGCATTTGTTTGATACTGGAGGATATAGGACACCAGTTTACAGGTTGGCAGTGCTGGGCAGTTGAGGTAGATCTTTTAGTGAGATTGCTGCCTTTGGGATATCTTGGAGAGGTGCTAGTGTATTTTATTTATTTTTATTTAGAAAATATTTTATCGGCAAGAATACATTGAGATTTCTCTGGCTTTCAAGTATGACATTATATATACACACACACTAAAGTTGTTGCATAATTTTTTAAGGATTTTAGACTGGGAGAAGATCTTATTTTTTTATTTATTTTTTTTTCCCCAGGTAGGTTATCCAGACTTTCGGAGCTCTGAAGGAAAAGGCAGATCGACTGGATTCGTTCTTGTATTGTGGTATGCTCAGTGAGTTGTTGGCAGTGGAGTGTAGGTTATAGTTGGTATGGAGAGCTGGAGTGAGCATACTGCTCAGGTTGACTGGTAGTTTTCTAGAGAAGTGGTTATGAACCATGCAAGAGAAGTGCATGTCTACATTAGAGTGTTGGCCAATTTAGTTCTTCATACATATCACAATGATAGGTTATGTAATTACATTGAACGATAAAGCGACATAATGAGTTATATAGAGTGTCAATTTTAGCAAGATGGATTTGTGGCGCAGGAGCATATACTATGTCCCCATAGTCTGTGATTGACATTATCGTCTGTTGTACAATACATCTTATTACCAGGGGATTTAAACAGGATTTGTTTCTAAATAAAGCACCTATTTTGGGATAAAGTTTGGATGTTTATTTATCAATCTGAAAACCAAAAGTGAGGTTGAGGTCAAGCCACATACCAAGATATTTGTAGGAGTCCATTGTGGCCAATTTCAGATTAGATTGTTACAACGGATAGATTGTTATTGCAGATATTACGCAGTTTATGCTTTGTACCAGATAACATTGTGATCGTTTCGTCAGTGTTTAGGAATAGTTTGTTCTTTGCTATCCATCTTTCAACTTCAGAGAAATCATGCCATAATACGCCCTCCAGTTGTGATGCATTTGAATCTTTTGCATATGTTATAGTGTCATCTGTATATATGTGTGCAGAAGATGCTTTGCAAGCCATGGGCAGATCATTTATAAACAGAAAAAATAGAAGAGGGCCAAGGATGGAGCCTTGAGAACCCCATTTTTAACTTTGAGCTGAAGGGAGGTATTGTCAGCAATAGACGCACATTCTATTTTCTCTGATAAATAGGATTGGAACCAATTTAGAGAATTATTCCCCAATCCTGAACTTTGTAGTTTACTTATTGGAATACTATGGTCTACTGTATTAAAGGTCTTTGCAAAATCTAGAAAAATGGCTCCAGTGATGTCACCATTTTCCATAGCAGTGTGTATATCATTGGTTACTTTTCGGAGGGCAGTGATTGTAGAGTTATTTGAACAAAAGCCTGATTGAAGGGGGGGGGGGGGTGAAAAAACTGGTCAGCCGCTAATACTTATAGTTGCACATGGACACATTTCTCTAAGATTTTAGCCAGTGTGGAGAGTAGGAATATTGGTCTGTAATTTCATACTACATTTCTATCCCAATTTTTGTGGATAGGCACAACTCTAGCTACTTTCCAGGCTTTGGACATATACCCAAATGACAGTGAGGCATTAATTAGAGTTGTAATAGGGTAGGCAGTGACCGATACACTGAGCTTTAATAATATTGATGGTAATTTTGTCAGGTTCAGATTGTGATTTCATTTTTGGTTAAGGAGGTGGTCTTATATTTCACTTTCATTTACCGGCATGAAAATAAATTCTTTAGCATCATTGGACCAGGTAGAAGGTGACAAGCTGATCTGTGCATGTTTTTACTTCAGAATTTAATTTTATTCTGTGTAATCAGTGATGCCACTTCCATTAAAGTAGTTGTTAAATGCATTAGCTATGGCTAAGGGGCACTGTATCGTTGCTTTGCCTATGGTTATAGTTGATGGGTGACAGTGGTTAAGAGGGCTGTAGAGGTTTTTAATAACCTTCTAGAAGTTGGCTGGTTTTGAAATGTTATTATTCAAGTTGTCAGAAAAATGTTGAACTTTTGCTAGTTTTGTTTGCTTTGTGCAAGTATTCTGCAATTGCCTATATGCAGGGTGATCATTAGCACAGCCAGTTTGTTTAAATTTTGTCCATAATGCATCTCTGACCCTGTATAATTCAAACAGGTCAGCAGAGACCCAGGGTAGATGGGCCCGCCTTACCCATGCCCCTCTAAGGAAGATTAGGGTATTACAGAACTGTGACAATTCTGAATCAAAAAAGTCAATTGCTGAGTCTAGATCAGGTATAAGATGTATTCTATACCATGAGCAATTTCTCAAGTCATTTAGGAAAGACTGGAGATTACATTTTTCAAATGATCTGGTAATTATGATTTAAGGACATGATTTGCTTATTTTGTGAACATAGTAGACTATGGAGTGATCGCTAAACACGTTTGCTACCTGAATCTTGGACTACTTGGGCAGGGTGAAAGTACCCAGTCTAGCAGAGTATGGTTGGATGTTGTAACATTTATGCGAGTAGGGGAGGAAATTAGCTGTGATAGGTTTGATGTCTTAAACAATGAACAACATTTTTCATTCCTGGAATCTAGCCAATTGGTGTTAACGTCTCCAAGAACCAACAGTTCACTTTTCTTATTATGGGTGGCAATCTTATTGAGGTGGTAGGTTATGTCTGTAAGCGACTGTTGGTGTATTTGGAGGCCTGTAGATGCCAACAATTATAATTTATTTTGAGAAGTGAAGAATAATTTTGCCAGCAATGTATTAATATTATATACACTTGTTAATGTTTTACTTGTTTTTATTCCACTATTTATTATTAAAACATCTACACTTAGATTGGCTTTCTCTTCTTGTCTTTTGCGCTGCACTGTGAGTTGCTACAGATTCAGTTTTGAAGTTGCCATTTATTGTTTGAGGGCCTGGGTTGGTTTCTATGTTATTTGGCAAGGCAAGTAGTAGAATTCATAAAAACTTGGATAGTTGTTTGTGGTGAGCATATAATGAAAGGGTGCGTCTGTTGCTATAGAAACTGGAGCTGGGTGAGTTTGTTTTTAGTACTTTCCACCAGCACTCAGAGGGTAGGGCACATGTATGCAAAAGTCCATAGTGAATTATGTTACGAGTGTAAAACCCCGTGTACACTGGCCAGCATTCTGCACATTTGGGCAGTCTCTACTGTGCAGGACTGCTTCAGACAAACATACATCTGGCCTTTTATTAGGGTTGCACCAATACAGATACTAGTATCGGTATCAGTGCCGATTACCAGCATTTGCGCGAGTACTTGTACTCACGCAAATGCGGCCGATGCCAGCACCGATACCCTGTGTCAGGGTCGGTGCTGCAGAGAGGCAGCCCGGGGAGCTGTTCACAATGCTCCCTGGTCACCTCTCTCACTCCTGCAGCGTCGGAGCGTTGCCGCGGGTTACCATGGCAACGCTCCGACGCTGCCCTCTGCCGGGGCTCGCGAGAGAACAGTGAGCACCCGGCAGAGGAGAGTAAGGGAAGTAATATGGGGCAGTGGGTGTTGAAAGAGGCAGAGAGTGGGGTCAAGAGGGAGAAAGAGGCAAAAGGAGGAAGGATCAGGAGACAAAAGGAGGGGGGCCAAGAAGAGGCAAAAGGAGGGGGGATCAGGAGAGAGAGAGAGGCGCAAAAGGGTAGGATCAAGAGTCAAGGAGGGGGAGAAAGGGGGATCAAAACAGAGAGAAAAAGCCAAGGCAAAAGAAGGGAGCTCAAGAGGGGGAGAATGAAGCAAAAGGTGGGAATCAAGTGTATAAGTGTGTGTGTGTGTGTGTGTGTGTGTGTGAAAATATATATATATATATATATATATATATATATATATATATATATATATATATATTTCAAGTACTCACAGATACCAATTACCTATACTTTTTTTTTTTTTTTTTTTTTTTGAGGTCATTTGCCAGTTTTCCAAGTACCTAAAGCAAAAAAAAGTATCGGTAATTGGTATCGGTGAGTACTTGAAAAAAGTATCGGTACTCGTACTTGGTCTTCAAAAATCGGTATCGGTGCATCTCTACCTTTTATATTGGATAGGATGGTGCAAGTGAGGAGCAGGATTGTGGGGATATGAGAACTGCATTAATAGTGGCATAGTTACTACAGATAGTAGTAATATGTTCATTTTGTTATGCGTGGCAAAAAAAGATAGCTGGGGAGAAACAATTAGCCAGAAAATAGGTGAAATATAATATTTATCGAAGATTGTTTAGTTAGACAAGTTAACATTTGTAATATATTCCCTTCTATCCCGCTACATCCCATTACTGTTAACTTGCCTGATGGCTTTACGTATTTGTATTGCAGCAGCTGTCCCTCTCCTGTCTAACTCTCCATACTTCAGTATGGTGTACTTGGGCAAATGCCACCCTTAACTGGTCCTGAATTTATGCTAGCTGGAGTCCCTAAGAAGACTGACTGACTTTGAGATTCCAAATTACAAATTGTTTTGCACTGGGAGTGCCCTGAGTGCAATCAGGTGTGACACCAGGTGTGATAAGAAACAGACACAGAGAGATGTAGGAGAGGAGTGGGGGAGGCAGGCAATATGGAAACTGGTTCGTACATATGACAAGGGGTTACATTGTAGAGGGAAACTGCATGAAATTTGAAGTTCCAAATAACCGGAGAGTGCAACCAATTAGATGGGAGCCACGTTAGTTATAGGGATAGTAATACTTTAACATTACTATTCCCCCATATTGTAGATATTTGAAGAAAAAAAAAAAAAATAATTGCCCCCAGGTTCATCTTTCAAACCTTTATGGTTTGAGAGATAACCGAACGCAAAATTTTCCCCCTCCCCTTCCCTGAAGTCAGTGTTGTACTGACTGCAGGGGAAGTCTGTCATACAACATGCTTGCGGCTCTGCAGCTGAAAAGCGATCGATTTGGTAAAAAAGTATTATTTCACTGAAACGGTCTTCTACATGTGTTTGGTTTGCAAGCACACATAGAAGACCGTTTCAGTGAAATAATTCATTTTTACTAACGCAATCTCTGCTCAGCTTCAGAGCCGCCTGATGAAAATCGGACTGGATATCCCTGCACTCAGTACAGCGCTGACTTAGGGGGAGGGAGGGGGGAACATTGCGTTCAGTTATCTTTCAAACTATAAAGGTTTAAGAGATGAACCTGGGGGCAATTAAATTCTTTTTCAAATATCTACACTATAGGGAATAGTAATCTTAAAGTATTACTTTCACTTTTAGGTGTGTTTATAATCTGCAAATAGCTGGTCAGAGATGCTCAGCTAGGAAGAAGCCTCCCCTCAAATTGATGAGGCTCTATAGGATAAGTAGTCTACCCAGGGTGCGATCTCTCTTAGCTCGCTAGTGCCTTTCACAGAGAGGAAATATCCTAAAGCACATCATACTGATCCTACCAAATGGCAGTCCAGCCACGAAGTGCCAGGCAATTCCTCTCTGAACAAGAGAAGCAGCCAACCCCAGACATACTTATTATTTTTTCAAAAAAACAAACAAAACAACAACTTTATTTTGACATGGAAAACGCAATACAACATTTATTTGTACAGTAATGCTTTCCAATACAGAGTACATTCATACATTTAAAACAATAACATTCTTAATACCTGCAACACAGTGCACTTTGGCAGCACACGGGTACATTTGAACTTTATTGTATCATCACTTTATTATTAACTCAACACTTGTACTTTATTTCACTTTAATAAGTCCCTGTGGACATTCGCCTGGGGGATTGGGGGTGTGTATGTGGGGGGGGGGATATGGGGCATGGGTCAGGGGACCAAGGGGAGGTGACTGATATTGAGCCATTGGAGGGGATGCTAGTCCTCCTCTTCAGGGCTGTCCAAGATGTTATAGTCTCTTAGCAGATTGTGGATCAGTCTGCGACAGTCCTGTGTTGTCACCTGTTCTCTCCTCAGCACCAGAAGATTACTTGCAAACCACAGAGCGTCTTTAACACAGCTCATGATGCGCCAGGCTTCCTGAATAGCACCATACGAGTGTGTCCCTGGAAATAGTCCATATGGTACCGAGTGGTACGACAAGTGTCTCTTTGGAACAGAGTCTTTGAGTTCATTTTCCGGGTCATCCAACAGAGCTTGGGCAAAGGGGCACTGCCAAAAAACATGCAGGGCAGTTTCTTCTGACACGCATCCTCTAGGGCAGTGTCTATATCTGCATAGGTTCCTTGCATGCATGAATGACCCGAGAGACAGATCCCCCTGAATGGCCATCCATGCAGTGTCCTTGTGTCTGTTGGTGAGTCTCCCTGATGACACATTCTGCCATACCATCATGGAAGTGGCAGCTGGGAGTCCTGAAATTGTCTCTCTAATGTATTTTTCTCTGATGAGCTTATATATGACTTTTGGGGTCCACGGTTCTGGTTTAACACCCTCCAGTTGGTTCTCCCTCACAAATCTACCAACGTCCTGGCAGAACCAGGGGGCAGTCCAGTTGTAAGGGATGGAGCTGTCCCACCTCTCCCAGCCAAGTCCCCTCCAAAGAGGAAGCAGGAAGAAACGGGACATGGCATTACTGGCAGATCCCTGGTCTCTCTCTCTTAAAGTCCTCCGCACACAGTTGCACACAAAGAAGGCCCGCAACATGGTGGGGATGTCTGGCATCCCCTGTCCTCCTTTGTGGGGCTCCTTGTACATAACTGCATGCTTCACTCTGTCCATTTTGGAGCCCCAGATGAAGTGAAACACTGCCCTTGTGATGGCTCTGCAAATTGTTGCCAAGGGAGACCAGGCTTGGGCCATATACTGCAGAACTGGAAGGATCTCATTCTGCAGTACCAGTATTTTTCCCTCTATGGTGAGGTCCCTGAGGCTCCATAATCCAAATTTCTGTCTGAATTTTGCTAGTCTTTCATCCCAACACTTCAGGGTCGTGCCTTTTCTGCCAAACCAGACTCCCAGGATTTTGATGAGGCCTGTCCTGATGGGGAAAGGGAAGGGGTCAGAAGACAACCCCAGACATATGTTTCGGCTGTATTGGGCCTACTCAGTGAGGTGCATCTGATCTCTCTAGGCACTGTGAGCAAGGGGTCCACATCTGGATTCCCTTGTTACCCTTAGGGTGACCAATCCCAAGGGCAATTTGCATATACAAAGAGCTGGTCAAAGATTCTCAACTAGGAACGACCCTACCCTCAAGTTGATGAGGCTCTATAGGATAAGTATCCTACCCAGGGTGCAATCTTTTAGCTCACTAGTGCCTAATCTGCCAGTGAACTAGCATCTTGATGGTGGCATATTTTGAGGCAAGATCTTATTTTGGAGATGTTCTGTATATGAAAGTGACAGGATTAGATAAGGATCTAATCAATGAGAGGGTAGAGTCAAAGCTGTTACCCAGTCAGGCCTGGGAAGTTTGTTAGGATTGAGTTGCTGAAACTGAGTGGCAGAATGAGGGAATACTGTGTGCTCTTTTTAGAAATCTTCAGTTTTATAGGAGAGGACAGGTATTATAGCCTCACTGTCATTGAGATGGCACTGGAATTCATAGCCAACAGTTGGGTGAAGTATAGATATAGAACAGCAGAGGGTTGAGGACTGAACCTTCTGGTACTCCAACAGAAAGCAGTAGGAGACAGGATATGATGTTGTTAAATGAGGCTATGAAAGAGTTGCCTGGGATATACAATGAGAAGCAGGATAGAGCTGTGTCTCTGAGTCCAATATTGTGGGAGGTTTGAAGGTAAAGTGATCAACTATGGCAAATGCTGCTGAGGGGCCAAAGAGAATTGGTATGGATAAGTGTGCCTTGGAAGTAGTGATGACTCCTGCTGTGTAAATTACATTTACTATAAAATCTCACATATAATACTCAAAATTTTACCCCTTTTCACTTTGTGAAGTAGGGTGCATATTATATATATATATATATATATATATATATATATATATATATATATATATATATATATATATATATATATCCGCACATGTTTGCTTCCCTTCCTCCACCCACCACAATATCCTGCCCATCCCTTCCATCTATTCACTCGCTTCAGAGACATCTGGGATGCCTGCGCAGCATGTTTGCATTTGTAGCCTGTTTCCAGTATCCCCCTGTAAGGACCTGTTAATTGGAGATAAGGGTGCCCTTTGAGGTACTGAAGGTCCTCGCAGGGCACTACTGTAGTTTCAGTGCACAGATGTGTATGCATTGGATTTACTAATGTTTTTTTGGTGGGTAGAGGGAGGGAAAACAAGGGTGTATATTATACATAGGCATTTTGGTTCTCCCCTTAAATCTTGAGTTATATTTACACCTGTGTATTATACACAGCTGCGTATTATATCTGAGATTTACGGTACATATCTTAAATGTGAAAACATTAACTGTTTCTAAAGAAAGTGGGATAAATTTGTTTAACAGAAGGACTTTCCTAGCTAGGTGTTCTTCAGACAGTGTTCATGTATAGCAGTGTACTGATTTTATTTGCTTTTGATTTGTCTTGTAGTCCATTGGAGAGTTCCCTAGCATTATAGGGGTTAAAAGTATTATTTAAATCCAGTGGGTATTTTCATTTCCACCTACTGTGCAGCTGGCTCTCTCCATAGTGGTATCTCTCTAGCTTGATGTTTGGTTTAAAAAAAAAAAAAAAAAAAAAAAATTCCCCTGTTTATAGTGGGGTCACTGTTGACCCTTTCAGTGCCAGAAGAGTGTCCAATGCATTGCTTTGTAATGGATACCCCACTGGCCATCAAAGGGTTAAATCACATTTCTCCCCTTTGACTAGTGAACCCTTGGTACACACAAACGCATGTGAGCACACACCTGGTAATTTCCACTAGTCTCACTAGGTAAAATGCATCTGTAACATTGGTTAGACTAGTACCATTTTACCGCTTCACTAGTTTTTCTATCTAGTGAACCTCACTTGTGTGTTTCCATCTCTGTTGAATGTGCATGTATAATATATGTATACTAGTTGGAGAGTCCGTGTACACGGGCCACAGTGCCACCCAGCAATGGCCCTGGTGCAGTCATGGGCAGTACAAACTGCCCGCCACGGCTGATACGAAGTGGGGCGCTCTGAATTCAGAACGTATTAGGACTATGGTCTGAATTCGGAGCGCCCCTCTCGGCTATCAGCCACGGTGCGGGCAGTCTGTACTGCGTGTGACTGCAGTGCACGCAGCTGACTGCTCTGCGCATGAAGCTTCTGACAAAAATAAATTTAGCATATTATATAGGGTTATACCGATACTGGTATTTGTATCGGTACCGATACTGGTATTGGTATCGGTGTCGATACCAGCATTGGCGCGAGTTCTCGTACTTGCGCAAATGCGGCCGATGCCAGCACCGATACCTTGTGTCAGGGTCGGTGCTGCAGAGAGGGAGCCCAGGGAGCTGCTTACAATGCTCCCCGGTCGCCTATCTCCCTCCTGCAGCGTCGGAGCGTTGCCGCTGGTTACCCTGGCAATGCTCCGACGCTGACCGCTGCCGGAGCTCGCAAGAGAACAGCGAGCACCCGGCAGAGGAGGTTAAGGCAGGCAAAGGGGGATCAATAGAGGCAAGATGGGGCATCAAGAGCGGGTGGTGAAAGAGGCAGAGAGGGGGGACAAGAGGGAGAAAAAGAGGCAAAAGGGACTAAGGGAGAAAAAAAAAAGAGGCAAAAGGAGGAAGGATCAGGAGACAAAAGGAGGGGGCCAAGAAGAGGCAAAAGGAGGGGGTATCAGGTGGGCGAGAGAGAGAGGCAAAAGGGTGGGATCAAGAGTCAAGGAGGGGGAGAAAGGGGGATCAAAAGGGAGAGGAAAAGCCAAGGCAAAAGGAGGGGGCTCAAGAGGGGGAGAATGAAGCAAAAGGTGGGAATCAAGTGGGGGATAAAGATGCAAAAGGGGAGAATCAAGAGTGTGTGTGTTTCAAGTACTTGAAAAAAGTATCGATACTCGTACTCAGTCTTAAAAATTGGTATCAGTGCATCTTTAATATTATAACATAGGAGGATATATCTTATGAACAGTGTTACCATTTTTTTGGTGCAAGTTTTTTTTTTTTTTTTTTTTTTTCTTAAGTTTGAAATATTGTGCACCCCACATCCTTTCAACAATTCCTGTCTTTTATTTATTTTAACTTTTTTGGTCCTGTTTAGTACGAAATATAGGTTTTTATTTTGTGGCACTACACATCAACACTTGGCTAGGATTTTCAAATGGTTGAGCTACCTCTTTTCTTATAATAGAGAATAAATATAAACAGGGTTTATCCCAAATTCAGACCGGAGTCCTATCTGAGCACCTTCCTGGGACCAAGCAGTCCCAGGAAGGTGTGCAGAGAGGACTACCGTCTGAATTTGGAGCACCCTGCTCCATATCAACCGTGGCGCTGGCAGTCTCTACTGTGCATGACTGCTGTGCGCAGCCATCTCTACTGTGCATGACTGCTTCTGACAAGCATCCTTAGCGAATTATAATATAGGATAACTTACAAATAAACCATGAAAGAAAAAGCACACAGCTATTGGAGAAAGATAAAAACTACAGTGTGAATTTTCAATGCTTTAGGCCCCCTGAAGATATTTCAGTTCTGTCCTGAAAATAGGTCAGCCTGGACACACTGCTTATTCTGTTATCCTGAGAGAGCATCTGAATAAATGTGGTGGTTATAAGTAAATTAAAGTAACTAATACAGTTGGTGTCACCAGAACCACTACTTGCACTTTATAGCATCCTCTTTCTGTCATCCACATTATCTAAAATATAACTCCGATTTATAAATTAAAGGGCGACTATCACCAGGATAGAGCTGCTATGGGAGAAGCTGGGGCTGCATCGTGAGACTCAATGTAGTAATGGGGTAGCAGAATAGAGGTCTCTCTGGACCAGAGAGGAAATGTAAGACTACATGATAAGGTCCCAAAGATGTTTTGCCTTTTATTTTACAAGCCCGAAATAGAGTGTCTATGTGAGGTTGTGACCACTTACTTCTGAGTTTCTTTTCAGCTGGGGGCATAGTTCTGGGGGTGCACAGTGAAGCCCTTTACATAAATGAACACAGTAAACAAAATAAAGAGTGTGTGTGTCTGTGTTGCATGTGTATCCATATACTTCAGGTAATGGACTATCTACACTGTGTTTGTAATGCATTGCTAAAATGTTCTATTTTGATTTAGTTTTTTGTTTGGCCTTGTTGGTTTAACACTCATAACCAAGCCTGTAACTTTTTATTCTTTTTCTTCCAGAATGGACAGAGTTTCCTGGTCCTTGATGAGCAAAGGTTTGCAAAAGAAATCCTCCCCAAGTACTTCAAGCATAACAACATGGCTAGTTTTGTAAGGCAGCTAAACATGTGTACGTCTAATCTGTTTCAGACACTCAACTCTTTTAGTACTTTTTAAAGGGGATCTATCACCCCTATACAAGTTAGCCTTAATAGGTGGGTTAAATAGTGAATAGGTGTACTATTGTAGTATTTTCTCTTTTAAAATCGCTGTTTGGCTGAAATTTAATAATTAAATACTGCCCTGGCCCTACTTCCGAACAGACAGCGCGTACGTGCTCTGTCCCACAGTCTGTCACTCTTCCTTTGCTTCCCTCCCTCTATCCAGCCTCCTCTGATGACGGAGGATTTCTGCCTGTAATCTGGAGCGCTCTCATTGGCCAGAGATGACTCCAGCTTACAGGCAGAAGAAATACTCTGTCATTGGAGGAGGCTGGATAGAGGGAGAGGAGCAGAACAAGAGTGACAGACTGCGGTACAGAGTAGGTAACCGCAATCTGTCCGGAAGTATGGCACAGAGCTGTATTTAATCATTAAATTTCAGCCAAACAGTCATTTTAAAAGAGAAAATACTACAATAGTACACATATTCACTATATAACCTACCTATTAAGGTTAACTTGTATAGGGGTGATAGATCCCTTTTAATAGCTTGTGTATATTTAATACCTTCAGTACCCTTGCTCTTTGGATTAGTGCTAGGGTACATCCAGTTTTAGGGATTGTGGAGATACTGATACTGTTTTGAATGTTACAATGTTTGATCAATGGCCAATTCTATCTTCCCGGGGCTTTCCTGTTTTGGCTCAATAGATTTCCTGTAATTTTGGCTTTGCCATTATGGGAGATACAAGAGGAACTTATGATGTCAGGGACTTGAACGATTTTCTTTTTACTGTGTTGTATCAATAATTTTCTTTTGAAAAAAGTAGTTCTGTATATCAACGTGGTGCTTTTGTTTTGTTTTTTTTCTTTTACTTTAAAGCTGTCAAAGTGATATAAGCTGAGAGATTCGTAGTTTCTTTGTAAACATTTATTTTGCGTGCCCTGCTCAGATTACATCTTATTCAGTGATATTTATTTGTTGGTAATTTATAATGCCTTCAACAATGTAAGCTGAAATTTACACTTGAATTTTCTGGCGTTTGTTTGAGTACAAACCGTAATATTGGCTTTAACCATTTTAGCTCCAGGGAAGTATTCAACACATTGCACTGTGCTGGATACTTTTCTGGCACTCAAAGGGATAAGAATAGAGGGGATGAATCTTTGTTTTTGCCTTTCTATTTTTTTTTTTTTTTTTTTTTTTTTTTTTTTTTTTTTTTTGGGGGGGGGGGGGAGGTTCAATTATGTTGACAGTTACATAAAATAACACTACATCATTAGCTTCCTTCTTAAACAACCTTTTTAGATGGTTTCCGAAAGGTGGTCCATGTGGATTCTGGCATTGTGAAACAGGAGCGAGATGGACCGGTGGAGTTCCAACATCCATTCTTTATTCAAGGACAGGATGAGTTGTTAGAAAACATAAAGAGAAAGGTATTTTATTTTTTTTATTTTTTTTTTTTTTTTTATTATTTTTCCTAAACAAGCAGTTCAGAGTGCAAACAGCTTGGTGTACAATTAACCCTTTGAGTGCCAGAGGTGTGTTCATCACATTGCTTTGTGATGTGTTGGACACTGCTTTGGTACTCTAGATAAATTAAGATACACATACTTTGCAAAATGTTGTCCTTTCGTTCTCTTTCCAAGGTTTCCTCTTCAAGACCAGAAGAAACCAAAGTGCGACAAGAAGATATATCTAAAATCTTAAGTAGTGCAGCCAAGGTGCAAGTCAAACAAGATACCATTGATTCAAGACTGTTTACTCTGAAAAGGTAATATACTATGCTATGATCCTAAGCTTATTACCTAATGTTTTTATTTTTATTTCTACAAATCTGGTTCTTGGTTCCACATTAAGCAAGTTATTCCTATCGTCAAACTTAAATTGCTCCCCAAATCCTTATTACCATAGCGATGTGCATACATATGCTTTTATTTTGCTGAATAAGTCCGGCATTAGTGAGAAATACAACTGGCTCGACAGGCAGCAGCAGGGATCTTGCTGTAGGTGCTCTCTGCTCATGCGTCGTCAGTCCCTTCCGGTGCCTTAAGGTACCAAGGAACGCCACTTGCCAATCCTGGAGGTGAACGGGACAGACAGTGCAGACTCAGAGATGCCTTTTCTGAAAGATGTATGCAGTGTTGCCTGCTGCTGCCTGCTGAATGAGTTCTATTTTTTTAGGAATGCTGGACTTATTCAGCAAAATAAAGTATGTATATGCATATCTCTGTAAGTAAGGATTTTGGGGGCAGTTTAAGTTTGCTGGTTTCGCTTTAACTTCTGTGTTCATTGATTGTGGCCAATATTTATTTTTGTTTAGTATATCTAGCATTTGGGAATGTTAATTTTTTTTTTTTTTGCTTATGTTCATAAACCTAGAAACACATCTTTGCAATTTCTTGGGTCATTATTTGAAAGTGTGTGTTTTCCCCAAAACTGCTTGACCTTTACTTCTATACATATGCACAAGTATGCAATGTTTTAAAGTGCATGAAGCAAATGTCATTGTATCCTGCATAAACACTTATGTAAACAATCTATGTATTGGCCCATAGGCTGTCATGCAAATCTGTTTGCTTCAACGTAGATTTGAGTACATCCATACTTTGGTTACAATGTTAGGGTATACTGGTTATCCCGGAGGTAGCCAGTGTTGCAGTCTTAGCCAAGTTTATGTTGCTGACCTCGAGGTCCAATACAAAGCATCAGTTGACCTAATGTCTTAATGGGATAACCACCACAAAGGCTGTTAAAGAAGCAGCTCATTGGCCCAACAGGGATATGGCAGGGAATCCACAGTAGGCAGTACACTAATGCAACAGCAGGTGGTAAAGGAGAAGGCAAAAAGGACTTCTGCAAGAACAGTACCAAGACCCACCAGAAAGGGTGGAAGACAAGGCAAACACAGAGAGGTGAGAGAAAAGAGTACCTTACCTTTTGGGCACAAAAGATAGGATTTGAAGAACTCTTGGACAGGGAGGAACTCCATTAGAGGCAGTGAAATGGGTGAGAAGAGAGGTTGTACAGTGATGGAAAAGGTATCTGAAGTGCAGAACCAAAAGCATTCCCTGAGTATAGTCTTCAGGCTGAGGTTACAACAGAGCAGGCCACACCACAGAAGTCTAAATCAGCAAGAAAAAGGGCAGTGTGGCTGGCAAGGTCAACACCAGAGGCACAGAACACAAAGAAGCTTGATTCAGTAGAACGCAAACAAGGAACCAAGAATGAACACAACCGTGTGCACAAAGCCATCGTATATGGGGGGGGGGGGGTTGGTTTTAACAGAAATCCAGAATTTGACCCCAGTCATATTATTAATATAACTAGTAGTCATCTTATTTATTTATTTTATTAAACAGAGCTATTTTTCTTCTCTTGCAGGGAAAATGAAGCATTGTGGAGAGAAATCTCAGACCTGCGCACTAAGCATTCCCAACAGCAACAAGTTATCCGAAAGGTAAATAAGGGGATTTCAGGTCATTTGCTTCAGAACTGGTGTGAGAAACATGTACTCAAGGCATTGTGAAGCAGTGAGTGGCACACTCACCAATCAGTTGTATGTTTTATGCCCTTTTCTATTGCTTATCTTATGTATATAATGAAGGTCACTAGCTGAATCCAGAATGATAAAGCTTGCAGATTCATTTGTCAGATAAAACTCACAATATTTACACTTGCTACAAGTTAGATGTTTATGCATGTGGTTGGGTGAGATGTTATGACTGCCAAAGTACTTTGAGACTGATGTACTAAGAACTAGAATAATTATGGAGTAAGCCAACTGCAGCATAGGGGACAAGTACACATTTCCAGTGATTTAAAGGGTCAGTAATGTCCCCTAAAAAATATTTAGCATTAGGTAGAGGTTGAAAAAACCTCCCCCTCCTGATGTCAGCGTCTAGCCGACAGGAGATCCTGGTCCAGGGACCAGCAGGCGGCTCTGCAGCAGAGTCGGAATCTCGTTACTTATAAAGAATTAATTCATTGGAAAGATCTACAAAGTGTGCTTGCACACCAGGCACACTTTGTAGACCTTTCCAGTGAATGAATTATTTTGCAGTGATGTGCTTTCGGCTCTGCTGCAGATCCTCCTCGAGTAGTACAACTCTGTTCTCCTGCTGCCAGCTTTACAGTTGACATCAGGAGAATGGGAGGGAGGGGGGAACTTTGAATCCCTATATCTCTCAAACCATAGCGGTTTGAGAGATAGTTTGTGGCAATTAGTTTCTTTTTTTAAACCTCTACTTAACTCTTTTTTTTTAGGGGACATTACTGCCCCTTTTAAATGGAGCTTTTAACACATTTAGCAATAGAAATGTTTCCATAATTGGGTATTTTATCTTTTCCTTAGAGCAGGTTCTATAACCTATCCTATAATCCCTCAAAAGGGCAGATTTTCCTGATCCCCTCACATGAATAAAAATGAAAAAAATAAAATGAGTCTGTGATTCTGAATGATCTGCCTGAGTTTGACTTTCACTTCTGTAAAATTCTGAAAACATGCACTGCGGGGGTGGGGTTTGAGGACAGGTTTGAGCACCCCTGCCGTAGAGTGCAATTTGTTTACCCCCAAATGACTCCATTTGTTAATACATCCATAGTGTCCTTGATACAACCCTTGTTTTGAATGATTGTTGGAATAAGCCAGCTAGCATTTACGTAAGTTTGGGTTTTAAGTTTTGAAATTCCCATACAGGACCATGTAACTAATCTATCCTATATAATCGCTAAATTATTGTTTGTCAGAAGCCGTAATGTGCAGCAAAGACTGCGCACGTTCGGGCAGTCTCTACTGCGCATGAACTGGCCGCTTAACCCTTTTGAGTGCCTGAGGGGTACGCAGTGCATTGCAAATCAATGCTTTGCGTATCCCTCTGACACTCAGAGTTAAAATTACCTGGACGTTGGTCCTTGTACAAAGGCTGACAGTAGTTTTTATATAATAGAACTCCTTGGTCCAGTCATAACCAAACATTATAACTAGAACATATAGCAAGTATCCATTGATTTGCAGTGGGATTTTTGTTTTTGGTCTAAAATGTTGTTTATCATATCTTTGAACAAAATCTTTAAAAGGTTATAGCAGTGAAAAGGTGATTAAAAACAAAATACTCCAGCATTTGAATAATTATTTATCTTTATCCCATGTTATTTTATGTATTTACAGATTGTTCAGTTCATTGTGACCTTGGTGCAAAAGAACAGATTAGTTAGCCTAAAGAGGAAACAGTAAGTATCTTGCACTTTTTACCCCTCTCACTCCCCCCTCAATAATACTTAAATAGGACCTGTTAACTGGATTCAAGTAGTTTGCTTATTTGAAACCTTAATTCAAAACCACCTATGGCACGTTAGCCAAAAGACCAGCAAATGTATGGCTGAGGAGACATTCATAGGTAGTACTATATGATAATTGCAGTATGTGTCACATTTGATATGTTAATGAAGCTTTCAATTGTTTCATATGCTAATTAAACTCTGTGCTGCACCAGGAGACTTTCCTAAAATTACTTATAAAAATACAAAAATACATTTCTCTGTCGTACAATATAGGTTACTATTAACTTTGAGTAGGCGACCAGCCCCTTTAAGTAGGCAGGAACAATTTTGAGAAGTAAATGCTGGGGTGGAGCCTACCTTCCCTCCTTGGCTGCAGCTAGCCAACTATCCCCAGTAAGATTTGCTCCTTGGTGAAGACACAAGGCAAGAGAACAGTTCTACTATAGTTTTAGCTTGTTTATTATTTCTCTGTTTAGATATGGTATACCACCATTAGGCGGATTACCACCACTGACAATTCCCATCACCCAAATGTGGATAGCTCAGTTTACCAGGTGCTTTTGTAGGTCTAAGCCCTGGGGGGAAAATCTTGGCTGCAAGTTCTTTCCTCAGGAGATGCTTCATCTTGATACATGGTAATCTGAAGACAGAAGATCTACTGAAAGGTGAACAACCCTTGAGTGCTGAGGTCCACATGTCCCATGTTGCCCCTCCGCACAGGGGTCTCCTTTAGTGTTCCTGTTGCATACTCCTGCACTCATTGGGTTTATCTGTATGTCTTTTGGGTGTTTGGAGCAAGTTTCTGTGGTAACTTAACCCTGTGGTTCCTGGTCTAGCATCTTTTGTGGGGTTTTGGGCACTTCCCTACTGGGTTCAGTGTTGGGTCTTGTGACATGTTTTAGTGATGTTTGGTGCAATTTACTTCAGTTATAACTTTGCAAAAATTGCGTTCCCTTTTACCACATAGACGCCATTGCTCCATTCACTTCTATGGGACTTTACAGTTTGGGACATATCTCTGCAACCGCTCAAAGTAGCGACTTCAGAGATGGCTCATTTTAATTGTCTGCCCTTGCTCTACTATCCAGTTAACATTTAGTGTGTGTTGGGGGGCTTTGTGCACTGTTGGGGTACTTTTTCTGAAAAACCTACATTTCCCATAAGCTCTTGCATCGCACGCTCGTTCCTGATTGGCTCCCTTTGCAGCAGCCGTTTTGTGCTTTCTCTGAACGAGTACCCTATGCTGGGCCTGGACTCCTTCTCTCCTCAGCAGATTAACCCTTTGCCTGCCAGATAAGTGTATTTTAGCGATTTTTCTAGGTTAAAATTTAATCATACACACTGTATTTGGGTATCTCCTTATACCTTGAACATTTTGACTCTGTGAGAATGTCTTTCTTTGGAGCTTGGGCCTAGGACTAAGACTGAGGACGCGTCTCCCTTTGATACTCATGTCACTCAGGGTTGCCTAGAGAGTTCTCAGGATATTTATGCCCAGCATGTTCTGTTGTCCCTGAGCATTCCCCAGGGACCTCCAGTCATGCATTAGAGTAATTTTGGGTGCAAGAGTTAAGGCTGCTACTAGACACCTCCAGTATACATGACGTATCAGATTCCTCTGATGAGGAACTGTTGGTGGATTCTGACGCTGAGGAATGTTGTGCAGTGGTTTCCGTTCTTTGGAGACCCCCCTTTGAGGCTGCCACTGATCCTTCTGCTGAGGGCCTGATTAGATTCATATTAAACACCCTAAACATTCCCTTTGTCCAGGAGATTTCTTCGGACCTGTCTGATGTATTTCAGGAGCCCAAATGGCCTCATATTTTTTCACCTCTCCCCACTCTGGACCGGTTAGTGTCTGAGTGGTAGTCTCCCGAAAGAAAGCCTTCTGTCTCCGAGAAGTTTGCTAAGCTTTACCCCCATTTTCTGATGTGGCACTAGCTCAGTGGGTTCATATCCCCCCCCCCCCCCCAATGTGGATGCACCTGTTTCTAGGACTTCTAAGTCCACTGCTGTGCCAGCTGCTGATGCCTCTGCTCTTACAGACTGGACTGAAAAGAAACTTGAGGCCTCCCTCAACTCCATTTTTGCCACTGCAGGTACTTCTCTACGTCCTGCATTTGCTGCATCCTGGGTAACTAGGGTCGATGCAGTTTGGAGTGAACAGCTCACACTTGATCTTCATCAGGGAGCTCCGACTCCTGATATTTTGCGGCTACTTACCAACATTTCTGAAGCCCAGCATTAGGTCTTTGCTGCATGGTTTGATGCCAACAGTTGGTGGCAAGGGTTTCCACCATGCCTGTGGTTGCCATATGAGCTCCTTGGCTCAAGATGTGGTCTGCCGACACTGCTTCTCTGGAAGCATTGCTCTCATTGCCCCTTCCTGGCACTTCTCTGTTTGGGCCAGATCTTAAGGATCTGATTAGTGAGGCCACAGGGGGTAAGAGTACCCTCCTGCCTATGGTTTCCAGGAAGCAGACACTTATCAAATGTAATTGGTTTTTCATGCTTCCAGACTGAGACACATCTGCCGAAGCAGGCGGTATCCCCAGCTCCGGGTTCCTCCTTCAGTCCCAAACCACAAGGGAAGCCTAAGTCCTCCTCCTAGCCCAAGGCTTCTGAATTTTCTTCTGCATGACTTGCCGAACCCAGGTCACCACTCGACTGTGGGTGGCCGTCCGTGTCACTACCACAGCGTCTGGGAGGACTCAGTGGTGGACCCGTGGGTTTTGCAGGTGGTGGCAGAAGGTTACAGGTTCCCTTTCGCCTCTTCTTCCCTTCAGGTTTTTCCCTTCTCACACGCTTCAGGGCGTAGAGAAACTCCTTCTGTTCGGCGCTATCCAGGGCCATCTGGATAAGGACGTTCTGGAACCGGTTCCTGTTCAGGACTGGGTTTGGGTTTTTACTCAAATCTGTTTGTGGTTTCCAAGAAGGATGGTGGCTGTCATCCGATTTTGGACCTGAAGGATCTCAATTCCTTTGTGATCAAGACTCCTCACCAGGAGTCCCTAAGGACAGTCATTGCTGCCATGTCCCCCAGAGACTTCCTTGCTTCTCTGGATTTTCAGGACATGTATCTGCACATCGCCATTCGTCCAGAGAGCTGGCAGTATCTCAGATTTTCCTACGACCAAGGCCATTTTCAGTTTTCTGCTCTTCCTTTGGTCGGACTACAGCTCCTCAAGTCTTCAATCGTGTCCTGGTAGCCTTAGTGTCCGTCCTCCATCGGAACGGCATCAGTCTCACTCCATACATGGATGACCTGCTTCTGAAACTTCTTTGGAACTTCTTCATCGGCAGGTTCAGGACTGCATTCATGCACTCGCCCATCACGAGTGAATCCTTAACATGGACAAGTCGAATCTTGTCCCATCCCAGCATCTGGTCTTCCTGGGCCTGCTCTTCGATACTCAGCAGAGCATGGTGTTTCTCACAGCTGAGGTGGCTCACCAGATTGCCCACAGGGTTTTCGCTGTTTTGGCTCACGATCCAGTTCCAGCCAAGACTTGCCCTCTCTAGTGGGGAAGTTCATTTCCACCATAGAAGCAGTCCCGTTTGCCATGGTTCACACCAGGGAACTCCAGAGGTTTGTAATCCAGGTGTGCAGGGCTATGAGGACCTCCTGAAGCTGTCCATATCCCTTCCTCTTAATGTGGAACGGAGTCTGTCGTGGTGGCTCAACCTCCCTAAACTGCTGAAGGGGAAGTCCTTCCTGGTGTCCTTCTGGACCACAGTGGCGACAGATGCCAGCCTGTCAAGCTGGGGAGCGGTCCTGGGTCACCTGAATGCTCAGGGTCGGTAGTCTCCGGAGGAATCTCTCCTTCCAGTCAATGTGTTGGAACTTCAGGTGATTTTTCACTCCCTTCGCCACTGGACACACCAGCTGGAGGATTGCCCGGTCCGAGTCCATTCCTGCAATGCCACGGTGGTGGCTTACATCAACAAGAAGTCTTGCAGCTTGGTTATCGGTCCGGGCTATTTTGTCCTGGACTGACTAACCTGTTTCTGCCATATCCGCAGTTCACATTCCTGGCGTAGACAACGTCATGGCAGATTTCCTCAGTGGACACACTGTCCACAGCGGAGAGTGGGAACTGCACCCAGAGGTGTTCAACCTCCTTGTTCAGAGGTGGGGTCTTTCATGCATCGACCTGATGACAAGACACAACCAAAAGATTCAGATATTCTGCTCTTGCTGGAGGGATCCTCTAGCTGTAGCAGTGGATGCCATGTCCATTCCTTGGTTATTTCCTCTGGCTTGCATCTTTGCTCCCATCCCCATGTTGCACAGGGTGATAAGGAAACTGAGACTGGAGCAATGTCCAGTCTTTGTTTGCTCCGTACTGGCCTCTGCAGGCTTGGTTTTCGGAGCTTTTGGACCAGTGGCAGAGCCTTCCAGCTCCCTTGCCGTCTGGATCTTCTACAGGGTTACCTGCGGAAGGAGGATGTCCGTCGTCTAGCCTTGACAGCTTGGAAATTGAATCCTCACTACTGTGGAAGAAAGGGTTTTCTTCTGGCGACTATGCTTAGTGCATGCAGGCCTGTTTCCTCTAGGGTTTACCATCGAGTCAGTTCCTTATCAGCACATCAATAGAGAAGGTAGACCAATCTCTGGATTTTGATTTTCCTATGGTCCTGGCCTTCCTACAGGAAAGTGTGGACAAGGGCCTCAGTTTGTGTTCCCTTAAGGTTCAGACATCTGCTCTGTTTTTTGTTCAGTTGTCTAGGTTTTTTTCCAGGGCGTTGCTCATACTCATACTGTATTTCAGTCTCCCACTCCTTAGTGGGTTCTTAACTTGGTTTAGGGTGTCCTTCAGCTCCCTCCCTTCGAGTCCTTGGCTACTATTCCTCTACGTCTGCTGACGTGGTACATGGCTTTTCTCCTGGCGATCGTGTCTGTTCGCCGTGTTGTGGAGTTGAATGCTGTCTTGTAAACCACCCCTTTTTGGTGTTTCACTAGGACATGGCAGTGCTTCCGACTTTGCAGTGGTTTCTGAGTTCCTTCTTAATCAGGAGATTGTGATTCCTTCTTTCTGCCCTGGCCCTTCCTCTGACAAGGGGAAGGATCTCCACTTGTTAGCTCTGGTGCGTTGTCTCAGGTTTTGTGTGCATTGCACGGAGTCCATTCGATGGTCTGATGCGCTGTTTTCATTCCTGAGGGTCCTAAGGCAGGGAAACCTGCATCCAAGTGACCCTTATGTCTTGGATTCAGTCCACTGTTCGTAAGGTTCGCAAACTGAGGAAGAAACCTGTTTCCTTTCGGGTCACGGCTCCTTCCACTAGATCTGTTTGGGCATCTTGGGCTTCCAAGAATCAGCCCTTAGCTGATTGGTTGTGCAAGGCTGCCACTTGGTCATCTGTGCACTCCTTTTCGAAGCACTACTGTGTTGCTGTGCTGTCGTCCGCTGATGCCAGTTTTGGGAGACAGATCCTGGAGGCAGTCTTTCCTGTCTAGGCTCCTCTTTTTGGTTCTTCAGTGCTCCCTCACTTTTGAGCCCTGTTGGCTCTAGTTCAGTGTGCTGTGTAACAGTTCCTGGGGTGGGGTTATCCCTGTTCATTGTCCGTTGACACTTTTGTTGTTGGGCTATCTCTGATCTGATGGTTTGTATATGCTTTGGTGACCTTCGGGGCCCTGCGCCTGGTCCTTGCCTTCCTTCCTGCCCTGGGAAACTCAGTGGTTGGATATCCCAAAATTACCAGTTACCTATATTGGGCGACCGAGAAGATGATTTTAGTCTTGCCTGTTAAATCCTTTTCTCTTAGTCCATTTAGGTTTCTGGTCTCCCGCCCTGCCAAGGAACCGTACTTCTCTCCTCTCCTGTGGCAAAATGTGAGGGTCCTTTCCAGTTCACTCTAACAGGAGTCTTCATTCCCATCTTACTATCTAGTCAGTAGTTAGTGTCTCAAATCTTACTGGAGCTGGTTGGCTAGCTGCAGCCAAGCAGGCTCCACCCCTGTATTCACTTCTCAGAATTGTTCCTGCCTACTTGAAGGGGCTGATCTCCTCCTACCCAAGTTTCAGTAACCTATATGGACTAAGAGAAAATAATTTAACAGGTAAGAGTAAAATCCTCTTTTTGTGTTTTTATTTTTCTCTTTAGG
Organism: Rhinophrynus dorsalis; assembly: GCA_037306005.1. Classification (NCBI taxonomy): domain Eukaryota; kingdom Metazoa; phylum Chordata; class Amphibia; order Anura; family Rhinophrynidae; genus Rhinophrynus; species Rhinophrynus dorsalis. Next base: position 266,361,768 of record CM074720.1, on the reverse strand, counting down.
CCACTACTCTTGAACACAAATGGTTCTCCAAAGTCCACTCTGTTACAACCAATAGTAAAAGAAGCTAAAGTAGACAGCCATCATGTAAGTGTCTCTTCATGCTACTTATATTCACAGCTCTCACAAAGGGCCTTGTTCTGGATGCTGATTTGCTATAATTATGGAGCAAAGTAGCTGCACCATATAGACCAATAATATGTCCTCAAATTCACTTTTATTTAAATGGAGCTTCTAAACCCTTGAAGGCTAGAGAGGTTTCCAGAGCTTTGCTTCACAGTGCGCGTGTATTTGGCCCATGTAAAGTGTTATTTCAGTACTGTCAGAGTTGTAGTTCAAGAGTAATTGAATTATGAAGTATCCCCTTCCCCCTTTTCCATAAGACTGTCCTGATGGATCACAGAGAGGGAGAGTCTTCAGTGAGCATAAGGAAAAACTTGAAAAACCTGTCAAGGGGGGCAGGGTTTTCATTGTTCTCACAGTAAGATGATTGTCCTTTGCTGTGACCTGTCTGGTCAGATTCCGCGTTTCAGGAGATGTGGCTTACACTAGGTAAAAGGGGCCCGAGGGGGATATTTTATCATTCAATTACTCTCGAACTAAAACTCTGACAGTACTGAAATAACACTCTCCATGGCCCAAATACAATGAAGATTAATCGGAGCTGCTGCTTTTGTGAAACATTACTAACTCTTTAATTAGTACATGCTGGGATCTATGATACACTGTCTGACACCCCAGATTGTCCTTTGGTATCTACAAAATCACCTACACACTGTCTGCTTCTCCAGGCTTGACCAACATTTTCTAATCATAGTTCTTTCTCTGCTTCTCCACAAAGGTGTGCCACTCGTCCCTTTTATAAGTCTCTTCCCTCCACACACTCCCAGTTATGTGAGCGAGCACACACACAGGTGTGCACGCATACACAGTTTTGTTCAACATCTCTGAAGGTCTCCCCTACAAACACTGGTGTGCCCCACCCCCCAACAGATTACACCCAGCACAAATATTCACATTCTGTTAATACCATACACACATTACACAGCGAGAGGTTGAGCAATTCTGGGGAAAACCAAGTGCATGATAGGAATAAATAAAATCTAACATTAGATTTTTAAATGGAGTGCTTAACACAAGTGTGTTTCAGTGCCTTGGAGACAGTGCTACCATTTTGAAGGTTAAAAGCCCCAAATAAATCAATGAGAATTTGCTGCATTTTCACTCCGCTTGCTGTGGTGCAGCTGGTAAGCTCCAGAATTGCTTGACTTTTGATGAATAAGGCCCAGTTTGTTTTGGACTAATATACAAGAAAATAGCTTGGGAGTGCTCAGGTCCTTAACCCCTTAAGCATTATCCTGACTGTTGGCCACTGTACGTGAATATGAGGGGGATGGGCATCCTGGTTTTTGCTTTGGAAGCTGTCATTTCCACTCAAACTTTCTACTCAAAATTGCAGTATGATATACTTGGTAGTTATGTCCATATTCTCATGTGTCTCATGCCATGACTCTGGACGATCTTCACTGGTGGCTCAAACCTTCCCGTCTGACACTGTTGTCCAGGAGTGGGTGGTGATGCCCACATATGCCAGTCTGATGGGCTGGGGGTGACACTGGGTTCAGTGACAGTCCAAGGTCTCTTATCCAGAGAAAGAAGTCTCCTTCCGATCAGTGTGCTGGAGATACCTGCCATTCACTTAGCTGCTTTTCCCATGTCATGACAGGGACACCAGTTGGGGTCCAGTTGGACATTGAGACAGTGGTTGCATATATCAGTTTGCAGGAAAGAACCAAAAGTATATCCACTTGGGCAGAGATTCAGCAGATCCTCCAGTGGACAGAGACTCCCATTCCTGCTGTCTCTCAGTTCATATCCCAGGTATAGAAAATGTGATTGCAGACTTTCAAAGTCTCCAACACACAGATCCCAGAAATTGGGAAGTCAGACAACCTATTGGGAAGTCAACCTGATTGTACCCTTCCTGTGAGAATCACAAAAGTCCTCCTGTTTTGTGTCAGATGAAAGGACCCTCTAGAATTTGCTATTATGAATGTGATGTTCATTCCACTTTCCTATATGTCGAAACTGAATAGGTGGGGGTAAAGCTGTGGCTTTTTTGAAGTGCCCTATGAAGGAGGGGAACGTTGCCCCATGGTTCTTGTGTTCCACTTGGACTAAGAGAAATAAAGGTTTTAAAGTTCACTAAAATACTTTTTTTTTTTTTTTTTTTTTTTTTTTTATTTTGGATGTACAAAAAAAACTCTAATGTGGAAAAATATATATGTAAATACACTTATAAATAACACACACTGCAACAGCGGGTTTTCAATCTACCAGGTGCCATGTAGGGTGAAAAACAGGTGATACTCTAAGTATTTATATTATTTATTTTTTACTGTCTGTTTTTATGCATCCTAAATAAAGCTGGTTGTAAGGACCTGAGTGCTCCCTCTCTGTTTTCTTGGATGACGTTATTTCGGTTTACTGGAATGTTGGAATTAGCACCAGGAGATTTGATGGTAGAAATTTCATAGTGAATCCATTAATGGCAGCAACAAGGAGTATTTCACAATTAATGCAAAACATCCCAGGATATTAAACCACACATCCTTGTCCGAATATGCGTATACAAGAGGTGGTTGAGGGATTTTCTTTTTATTTTATTTTTAAATCCTTTTACAGCATGTGTGCAGGCTGTTGCTTTATAGTGTATCTTCAATTTTGTTTTGGGGAGGATGGAAACTGATGTACTAACAAAATGTTGTACAATTCCAGGGCAATTTTCTTTGCTTAAATTGAGCTTTTATCCCCCTTGAGTACTAGAAAGGAGTCCAGTGCATTGCTTTGCATTTAAATCAGTTGGTATCGGAATACTTTTTATTTATTCCTTTGCACCGGAATTGCACCACTTTCTTAGTACATCAGCCCCAGTAGCATTACAGAACCTAATATGTACAGCTCTATAACGCACACATTATCTGGGGAATAAAGTTCTTTAGCACCCATAGGCACCAGTTCACAGTATCAGAATAAAATCCCAAAGTGATCTGCTCTAGCCTGCACTTTCTATTCCTTCTCTGTTCAGCCTGCTGCTCGCTAACTGGTTCCCTTCACCTCTTTACTCACTACAGTGATGGTGATGTCAGCAAAGGTCCTTTAGCACACTAGAATCTAGGCACTACTATAATGACTTGAGTAAGAGAAATACATCCCTGCCTGTGATTAAGTCCCATTTAAAAATGTTCAAGAAAAATGTTCCTTTTACATTATACAACACAGCAGAGTTCAAATCCAAAAAAGCAAGGTTGTAGTTCCTCCACATCCTGCTGCACGTTTTTCCTAATGTTATGACTTCTTTCTAGGTTCCTCTCAGGACTGAAGGTTTAAACAGAGGAGACCTTTCTGAAGACATAGTTATCTATGACATTACTGACAACATGGAGGATGAGGAGAAGCATGAAGCAATAGCTAGGGCAGACCCTGAAGGCGCAGATGATAGCGCTTCAGATGCCCTGACGTAAGTGGAGGCAAAACTAGCCATTTTAGGTCGTTTCCTAGTGGGGGGTGCTTTGCTTTGTGATCCAGAACATCTGTTATATTGCTTAAAGTGGATCTGTCTGTTTAAGATAAGTTGAAGGGTCCGTAATGTCTCCTAAAAAATATTTAGAATTAGGTAGAGGTTGAAAAAAAAAAAAAAAAAAAAAAAAAGAAAAAAAAAAAAAAAATGCCACAAACACTACCTCTCAAACCGCTATGGTTTGAAAGATATAGAGATTGTTTCCCCCTCCCTCCCTTTCTCCTGATGTCAGCGTCTAGCTGACATCAGGAGAACCTAGTCCAGAGACCAGCAGGCGGCTCTCCAGCACAGCTGGAATCACGTTACTTAAAATTAATTAATTCATTGGAAAGGTCTACAGGGTGTGCTTGCAAACCAGGCACACTTTGTAGACCGTTCCAGTGAGTGAATTCTTTTTAAGTACCGCGATTTCGGCTCTGCTGCAGAGCCTCCTTGAGCCGTACCAATCTAATCTCCTGCTGTCAGCTTTACAGCTGACAGCAGGAGAGAGGGGGGGGGACTTTGAATCCCTATATCTCTCAAATCATAGCGGTTTGAGAGAGGGTTTGTGGCAATAGGTAGAGGTTGAAAAAAGAAACCAAACTCTAAATATTTTTTATGGGACATTGCTGTTTATTTTTCAAAAAATTAACATCTGCCCTCATGTTGTACCAGCCTTTTTCTGTAAAATAGGTTTTGGGAATGTAACCTTTATGTTTTGCACTGTTCTTGTTACCTCGGACAGTGCCACTTAAGCACTTCATTGTTAAGAGTTTTCACCCCTAATGCTAGTTCTCACACATTAGTGTGCATGTTAGTCAAGTGAGTTTTTTTTTTTTTTTGTTTGTTTTTTTTGTGCTTTTCTGTGAACAACCCTCAAGTCCTCGTCCTGTAGCGGTCTTGTTTTTTTTATTTTCTCAGCAGACCTTAATACCTGTACCCTATCAACAGGTTTTGAAAGTGTGGCATTCATTAGCAACACCTTCCCTGGAAGAAAGGCACCCCTTTAAGAGCTGACATTCCATATGGGGTGCCACCATCCCACTACCCTTTCCAAAACCTGTACAGATGAGTGGGGATGCTAGGGGAGTGGGTGAGTGGGTATGCTAGCTTACCCACTCATGTGAAAGTCAGCACTCCTCTGAATCTCTTGCAATGATTTTGCCAGGACTAGCCTGAGGGATTTGAATCCCTGGCCAATCCTGCCCCCCCCCCCCAGTCCCATTTCATACTGCCTCCCTGGGACATTCATGGGGGCATGATTTTGACAGGAGTAGCTAGGGTGGTCATTCCTGTCAAAATCTCTGCAAGGACTTGCCCCGCCTTCACTATCTCCTCTTCTAACAAAAAAAAATATATATATATATATATATATATGGCCGACTGATTCCACCCCACCACTGCACACATCACCTCACAATGCATCTGTTAGAAAGAGAGAAAAAAAATCATTAAATACATGCCGCATTTAGGCGCACCACTGCTGCACACAAAAAAACACATTCAGTAACTTCATAATGCTACACAGCCACACACATCACCTCACAATAATGGAAGAATTTTACACTCGCTGTATCAACAAAATGTTAACCTTCGCTTTTCATGTGCTCATGACTTGAGGCAAACAGGACAATTCTGACTCAGAACAGTCAGAAAAGTGTGGAACAGCTTTATTTATTAACACTTTGAGTGGCTGACAGGTATACACTGCATCGGGTTAACAAATACTTGCCATAGAAATGGTAATTAAACAGCAGATCTAAATTGAAAATCACAAAAGTGATTTCAGTAGGGATCACTGCTGAATTCCTAGTTCTACAGGTAGCCTACAGAAAGTAGATCAGTTCTATCTATAACCCAGTTCCCTAATAAAAAGTAACTTTTAATGTCCACATAAAAACTCTGCAAGTTCATATACCCTCAGGTGTGACTAAATTAAAAACGCTCAGGAGTCAAACATTTCCTCCTGCAGCCTAAAAAAAAGCTGGTAATTCATTAAGCTATGTGACTGGCAGTCCGTCAAGTAATGTATGTAACCGTGTATAGGTTATTTTGAGTACCGTTTTGTAATCTGATGTGTCAAACCAGCATGTATGTTGTTTGTATATGATTACACACATTGCACAGAAGACTACACTGTTGTATACATTACTTTACAGGCTATCAGACACACCTCCTAATCAATTAACAGCGTCTTTCTGTTCCAGAGGGGTACACAACACATTGCTTTGCAATGCGTTGCATACCCCTCTGGCACTCCTGCACCTTTTTTAAATCCCCCTTCTACATAATTCAGCCACACCTGTAGTGTACCTCACTTGCAGAGTTATCTGGCCATTAAAAGTTCACTTTTATTAGGGTATTGGGTAATACATAGGACTATTCAACACAGAACTGATCTACTTTCTGTAGGATTGCTGTATAACTACGAATTCGGCATAAACACCTATGGAAATCATTCTCTCTCTTTTTGGTTTGTAAAACCCTCTATGATCACCTCCTTATTCACTGTCTGTCATGCATGCAATCATTACTGCATTTGTATCTCTTCCTCGCATCAGAGCTTGGAGGACAGAGTTCCTGTAATGTTAACTTATTACATCACCACCTTTACAACGGGGGGGGGGGGGGGGGGGGGGGGCTACCTCTGAGTTTCTAGGAGACAAGTTCTGTGAGCTCTGTTACAGCTTCACCCTGCCTCCGTGTACTAACATGCAGCCTCTGTTCTGGTAAAGGACCTGCAGTGATGTCATTAGGCACTGCCAAGTCATCCTAGTTGGGCTAAAGAGATCCCCCAACAGGAGTTCCCTTAAGGCTTATAATGTGCCAGACGCTTCCACAATTTGTCTCAGTCTGCTAAGGATTTTGCCCATAATGTCCTGGTATTTAAGTGGTGACATCAATGGTAATTTTTAGTTATTGCCTAAGGTGCATTTAGTTTGCTCCAGCTGTGTTCTGTTCTCCTTAGTCCAACAGCCTCAGCTTGCTGCAGCTGGGATGTCCAGATCAGTCTACGTGATTTTCGGTTTGAATAACTGCTGCTTATTGTAGATTTAATCTGCAGTAGAATCAGCTGAAGTCCTCCAGTTGTCGAGTACAATTTAAATTATCACTGGTCAGCCATAGCTGATCTGAATTGTAGTCCTCAACTGATGGACCTCAGCTTACCTCCTCTACCCTAATGCTTATGAACAGTGATGTAAGTTAAATGTAAACATTTTGCTACAGATTTTAAAAATGTTAATACAGACTTATTCTCCTCCATCCCCTTCCCAGCGACAGGCTTTCACCTGAAATAGTAATAGTAGAAGATGACAGTGAAGATGAGGATGCACCAGTCATGCATGAGAATAAAAACCTTGAGACATCTGGTCTTCTGAGTCCAGTTAGTGAGAACATTTCCAGCCCACTGATGTCTGGAGCTTTGCAGCTGAACAGTCAGTCATCTCTTAATTCTGAGGATCCTGTGACTATGATGGATTCCATTCTCAATGAGAGTGGGGTCATTTCTCAGAACATCAACCTGCTTGGAAAGTAAGCTTTTTTTTTTTTTTTTTTTTTTTAACCCGCTTGGTCTGTATTCTGTCTTTTAAAACGTGTTCTTAAATGGGGATGTATAACCTAGGAATAAGTGACTCTTAATTTGTTGAACCTAGGTAGATGTTCTTCATACAGTAGTTTGGTATGTCCTGCTGCATATATTTGCTTTAAATCTGAAGTCACCTGCATAACGTGATATCGTGAAGTTTGCTTCTAGATCAAGCCTCCTCACAACAATCAGTGGGCTTCAATAGACCCGGCTAACTCGTACACAAGTTATCAGATTGAGATAACTTGAAGCTGAAACTTTATCATGAGAATAAAACCTGTTTAATTAAAAAAAAAAAAAAAAAAAAACACAAAAAAAAAACTACTATTAAAACGACACCTATCTAGGCAAGCTATTCTGATTAAACACATTAAAACCAGTTATTCTTGGGGTATGTGTCTGTATAAAGACCTCACGCTATAATATCTTGGATGATTTTTGCTATGTCAAATGTTTTAACTGTACTGTAAGTAACTTTGTCCATCATCCTTTTCAGAGTTGAACTGTTGGATTACCTAGACAGCATTGACTGCACTTTAGAAGATTTCAAAGCTTTACTATCTGGGCGTCAGTTCAGCATAGATCGAGATCTACTGGTAGATGTATGTTTAAATTTTAAGTTATTGGTCTTTTAATATTTATTTACTTTCTTCCTTATACATACCAACTACAGATTTTGGTCCTAAATTTCCTATACATGCCTCCACTTAAATGTACAATTTCTACTTTGTATTTAAAGTGATAGGAATACATGACATTAAATAAATTTAATTTGGTAGATATTTAAAAAATAAATTAATTGCGCCGTTTCCGATCTCCCAAACCTTTGTTTGGGAGATATCAGTCTGCAAACTGCCCCCTAGTTACAAAGAAATACTTCATTTGAACGGTCTACGTGTGCCTGGTTTGCAAGCACACATTGTAGACCGTTCAAATGAAGTATTTTTTTGTAACTAGCACGATTTTGGCTCTGCTGAAGAGTCTCAGGACGGTCTATGGACCGGGATCTCAGTCTGTAAGTTAGAAAGCTGACGTCAGCACAAGGGGGAGGGAAGGGGGAAGTTTGCAGACCGATATCTCCCAAACAATAAAGGTTTGGGAGATCGGAAACGGCGCAATTAATTTATTTTTTAAATATCTACCAAATTAAATGTATTTAATTTCATGTATTGCTATCACTTTAACACTTTGTTAATGTGTCTGACACCCTTTTTGGGATATCTAGAGTACAGCTATGTGCAGTTTACATTTTGCTCATTACCACTGTCTGTAATGCAATCCACTCTGAGTATCCCCAAGTTACCATTAATACTTGCACTCAAAGTAGGAAGCAGTGGCTTCACTTGGAGATTTCTCTAACATGCACGGAGTACATGCATCAATTAACCCCTTTCAGTGCCAGAGGGGGTGTGTTCTGAAAGGGTTAAATTAGTGGGTGTGTTTTGTTTTGTTTTTTTTAATGTCCCAGAATTGTTCCACTTTTGTTTTTGTGTACATGAACATCAGTATTCTTGAATTAGGCTATTGGACTTTTACAGGTGACCCCAGCTACCTTTTTTACATTTAGTTGTTGTTGTTGTTACTACTACTACTTTGTTAATGGCAGAAAATTGCTAAATTGTGCGTACTTGTCATGAACTCTATAGCGTGACCTGTTTATTACTGCAGTAATGTTTGTACATTCTGGATAGATTTTTTTGTTTGTTTTTTTTCTAGCTAGAAATGGCCTTATGACCTGTTCTTTCTCAAGTTTTCCACTGCATTGTGCTATTCATAGTCACTGCTTTGCATGTATGTTGCATGTTTCTTCTCTCCCTGAGGAAACTGATATAAGATGTACTGTAAGCAGCATGCTCCCTTGGAGTGATCTCCCAGTTTTGCTTTACATTGTATTCTTGTGCCAATGAACAGTTGGGCTTCATATTAGATACTCATACGTATCCTGTGATAAAGTGCTTTTCACCGATTGATGGGCAGAGAGGTGTCTAGTGAAGCAATGCGTCTGACACCTTTCTGGCACTCAAAGGTTTAAAGAGTTTATAAAACCTGATATACATTATTGTTGTCCAAATGTGGTTTATTGTGCGTATGTGGTAGACTGTCATAATTTTACCCTCTTAGACCTAGTTCATGCTAACAACATTAGTGCAGCATTTTTTATTGCTGCACTAATCTGTTGAAAATAGAACCGTGGATTACCTATGAGACTAGTTACTCTGACAACTTTTGTTCTGCATGATGCAGAACACTACGACATGCCTGCATTTAACTCCTAGTACAGGCAGTTTGCAGCAGGCTTGATGTTCACCGCAGATTTGGGCAAGTGTGCAGATTGTTCACGTTAGCAACATTGGTGGTTGTAGCTCTCATCACCGCCTTCAGTGAATGGCCAGCTCATGTGGGCATCAGCCAATAATAAATGGCTGATGTGGTCCACCCACTAGTCATGCTCCATCATGCCCCCATCTCCAGAGTTGGGGTTGCTCAGTGAACCCAAGACAATGCCGGTAAGTAAACTGGCAATTTGAACAAACCTTTTATTTCAGCTTTGTTCAAATCGCCATTGTGGAGGAGTCATCGGCTCCATTATTTTTCGACTTCTGAAAGAGAGAATAACTTGGTTTTGACTCCCACATCTACTTTTTGTTTGATTTTTTTTCTTACATCTTTCCTCTTCCAGATTTTCAACAATAGTGTGCAAAACAGTCCTTCTGACTTTCTTAGTGGTCCTCAGGTATGTGTCTCAAAATGGATACAGCCCTTTTGTTTACCCCTTTTATTAGAGAGCAGTGCACTAGCATACAGGCTTTGTGTGTTTTGCTTTCTTAAGAACTGGCCAGTTTAGTGAAACCATTTGAACAAATTGATATTACATGCAGTATTTGGATGGAAAAGATTCACCTTTTGCTTAAAGTAGAAGTGAATCGCACACATACTTGTCCTAAGTTTCAAGATGATGCATTGGGCTTATTAGTCAAGCTGAAAAAGGTGACATTCTGGAGCAAGCCCTTTGCACAATAGGAGTGAAATAAAAAATGCTGCAAATTCCCTTTTGAGTTATATGGGGATTTGAATCCGTTCAGTAGAAGAGTTCTCCAACATTACTTGAATCCATGCATTGGAGATTTTTCTAGCATTCACTGTTAAAACCTCCATTTGAATCAAGAGCAATTTCCATTTCCTGCTATGATGCAGTTGGTTTACTCCATATTTGCATATCCTATAGCCTTCTGAATAAGGCCCACTCTATTCCAACTAGTATGCTAACACAAATGCAGTGTTGTTGGTTTTGTGGTTAAGTTTATTTGCATTTATTTATATTAATGTGCAAATTGAACATTCTTTTGAATATGTATCTTGAGTCGTTCCTTCCTTAGTAGGCCTCAGCTGGCTATATTTTGTGTCTTCTTGGCCCCTGTTTTGTTTTTGTGGAAAAATGAAGTAAGAAACGTTGTTGAATGTTAAGGAGAAATATATATTGTGATACAAGCTAGCTGTGTCAGTGGTTTACACACTTGTTGTCTTCCAAATTAAAATCCTGTATAATTCTAACAATCAAACCCTTTAACCTCGTGGGTTCTTGAAATGTATTCACTGCATGGATTCACAATGCATTGGAGATCTCTCTCTATATCTACTTGATAACAATATCAAATGTATAGGTTATACCTGAAGCTTAGTTGTAACCACTAAAACTGCCTTTATTTTATGTTGCGGTTGGTAATTATATATATATATATATATATATATATATATATATATATATATATATATATATATATATATATATATATATATAGCAACACAGTAGACATAAGGAGGCAGATGCCAGAGGAAATTTTTCATTCCATAAATCACTATAGCCACTCTGCGGCTCACCTCCCTTTATCACCCACCCTACAAGCTGCTGCTTGTCTTTCTCACCCATCCTCCACACTGTGGCTCACATCAATCTCTTAAGCCTTGAAGCTGGTGGGGTCCCCTGCATCCCAATCCTGCTTTGATTCTCAGCATTTCCTAGTCATGACTTTTGCAGGATTGGTGTGGGGCTATGATGTCCTATCTTGGCGCTGACACCACAGAGATAATGTCAGGTCCATGCTAATCAACAAAGCTGGATTGGCATGTGGGGACCCTACCAGATTCAAAGTACTGGACTGGAAAAATTTTTGTGGCTGCCAGTAGAAGATGAAACAACACAAAGGGGTGCTCCTAGTATATAATCACAGATTATAAAGGGCCTCCACCAAAGCTCCATTGTACTAACAATAATAAAACCGCTACACAGAGGTCACGTGGACATATAGGGGATTCTCACAGTCCTCATTCTTTGTGCAAACATCATAATCCAGTCGCTGCACTTCAGTAGAACACGAGACTCCCAAGTTCCTTCAAAAGACCGAAACATACAGAGGCACAAACCTTATCCGTACAAAAAAAAAAATCTTGAATTTGATAATAATTGTAATACTCACATAGATTGAATGGAAACTGCCACGGAAAGATGTAGACTGGTAAAATGCACATGGCATTATTAACCTCCCTGCTAGGTATGTCCCTGAATTGGATGGACACAACCTGGAACCACTGGATCAGTATCAACATACATTTATTTAATATAAGTTAATGAATCGTCATACACTTCAAACTTTTTCAAGACTTTAAGTCTTTCTCAAGAAAAAATTGGCAAAACCTTTAACGTGACTCCTGCCCTTTTATTTATGTCCACAGCAGCAACATCAGTAAGTGCCACACACGTGCACCAATCAATACAATGCATGCACATATGCTGTCAACTAACAGTTAAAAACAATACTAATAATAATTATAATAAAATGAAAATGATAGAATTAAATTGTGATCCTATAGAATAAACTACTAATGCCCAATGACCTGTTACTTATCCCTACATTTAGAGAACACTTATTGGTGAGCATAGGACCTTTATCCACATCTACAACTATCAGTCTAAAATATTTACTTACATATATCATATCTAACTATTAAAGGATGTGTTAAAAATGATTCTATCTAAAATCCATATGTTTTGTCATTAAATAGTAATGCACATGAGCTATGGGTTATATATAATACTTTTTAATATATCAATTTAATCCAATGCCTAATAATTCTTAATGTAAAGTCATCTCTAGATGGGGATATATGTGAGCCAACCCAGAGACTTGATGAAGCTTAGACATTCCATAGTGTTCTAGTTCGATTACTTGAAGGAATCTGCTACAATCAGAAGGTTGTTCACGTAGGGGATGATGCTAAGCCCTTCTGACAGGATGTATCTGAATATGATAGTAAGCGTCCTGAAAATCTCTGGCCGTTAGGAATGCCCCTGGAGGCATCGCTCTGATGACAAACGAGGAGGATTCTATTTTAAATTGCTTCAATCTCTAGAAATTGAGTTTTTAGGTTCTGAAACCTCTAGGGCCCTTGCTGCCCACAAATAAGAGTAGATACCTGTACCTTTTTACTCTGTTCTGCACAAGATCTATAACCGCCGATCTCAAGGCTCTCACCTTGGCATGGTTTTGAAGGAAACCTTGATTTCTTTGTCGTCCAATACAGGTTACTGGTAACTCTGGGAGGCAATCCACGTTCCTCTAAATGTATGCAAGAGGTGGAGCCTCCCTTCCCTCCTAGGCTGCAGCTTAGCCAACCAGTTCCAGAATGATTTGTTCCTCGATGCGACAACACCAGGTGGAGAACATTCTTCTATAGTTTTAGTTTCTTTTTTATTTTCTGTCAGATATGGAATACCACCATTAGGCAGATTACCATGACTGACAAATGCCCTTCAATATGGCTAGCTCAGTATCCAGGTGCTTTTTGGTGGACCTTGAGCCCTGAGGGGGAAAATCTTGGGTACAAGCGCTTCCCCATGGATTACCCACTGATGTAATTCTTGCTGCATGGTAATCTGAAGACAGAAGATCTGCAGGAAAGGTGAGCTACCCTTTGAGTACTGCAGGTCCACTTGTCCCACGGTGCCCCTTTGCTGGGCTTGTGTTTAGGAGTTCTCATTGTGCACTCCTGCACTCATTGGGTATATTTGTATGTCTGTTGGGTATTTGGAGCAGGTTTATGTGGTAACTTGACCCTTTGTCTGCTGGTTTGGCATGTTTTTTGGGGGGCACTTTCCTTACTGGGTTAGTGTTTTCTAAGTATGCACACGTTTCATGTATGTTTTACATGTTTTTAACTTTTACTTTAACTTTTCTTAAAATTGAGCTCTGCGCCTTTAAAGCGTGCTTTACCGCATAGACACCATTGCTCCATTTACTTTCTATGGGACAACACTGTTTGGGACGTATCTCTGCAACCGCTTCACATAGCAACTTCAGAGTGGGCTCATTTTAATTGTCTACCCTTGCTCTATCATCCGGTTTATAGTTCAAGTGTGTTGAGGGGCTTTGAGCACTGTTTTGGGGGAACTTTTTGGGAAAAACTACATTTCCCATGAGCACTTGGTTCGCGCCTTTTTTCTGATTGGCTCCCATGCGGCAGCCATTTTTTGAGCTTTTCTCAACGAGTATCCTACGCAGGGCTTGGATTCTCTTTCGCTCCTCTGCAGATTAACCCTTCGCCTGCCAGATAAGTCTATATTTAGCGTTTCTAGGGTGAAATATTAATCTTTCACACTGTAATTGGGCAATTTACTGTACAGTTGGTTATTTTGACACTGTGAGAATGTCTATACTGCTGGAGCTTGGGGCTAGCCCTAAGACTAAGGAGGCTGGGGTCTCCGCATCCCCCATTGCGCATTGCTCTTCCTGTCACGCACGGCTACCTAGAGAGGTCTCTGGTCATTTATGCCCAGCATGTTCTGAGGTTCCTGACAGCAACCCAGGGACTTCCAGCCATGCTATTGAGCCAGCTCGAGTGCAAGAGTTTAAGGCTGCGACTAGGGACCTTAGGTCCACTTTACAACACTTTCCATCCCAGATACAGGGGGCACTTCAAATGTGGCAGACCCCATCTACCATCAGGTCTTTCCTGCCTAAACCACAGGGGGCACCTGATGTGTCAGAGTCTTCTGAAGAATTGTTGATAGATTCAGATATTGAGGATGGTACAGTTTTGGGGTCCCTTGGGGATCCCTTTTTAAGCTGATCCTGAACCTTCCGCTGAGGGCCTGATCAGGGCTGTATTAACGACACTCAACGTTCCCTTGGTCCAGGAGGTTCCTTCTGATGTTTTTCAGGAGCCCGCTAAGCCCCTTACTTATTTTCCTCCTAAACCCACTCTTGACCGTTTGGTTTCTGAGGCGTGGAAATCTCCGGACAAGTCTGCTTCTGTGTCCAGAAAATTTGCTAAGCTTTATCCCTTTCTAAAACACAGAAATTTTATCCTCTGGGTATGGGTCTACCACAAGTGCCCACCCTGGGATATATCAGGAAGCGCCAAAAATGATCTACAAGAATATGTGTATACACAATAATATTCTTACATGTACTCCATTTAGAGGGTATAAAAAGTTTTCGAACAGTGATTCTCAGAGTACTACGCAGCTGAATTTTGGGTAGGGATTCCCAGCGATAATGCTATAAAAAGAAACTTGAAGGGAAATATAGTACGGCCTCAAAATTGAAAGAGGTCTAATTTTTACCCTACTAATTATAAGGGTCCCTATATTCAAACATTCTACAAGTTAGTAATGGAAGAAAATATAACAAGGAAATTAAAAATAAAAAGAAACAACTCCATAAAGACAACCTAAGTAGAGGAGAAAGAGAGGCTATGTTAAAATTCTCCAAACAGAAAGACATCACAATCCGAGAAGCGGATAAAGGAGATGCCATTGTTGTCCAAAATACAGCCAAATACATAAAAGAAGGTTATAGGTTATTAAAGGATGATGAGTTTTATGGGAAATTACCATCAGACCCAAGTCAAATGTATAGTGAGCAGCTCTGTTTATTACTCAAGGGGGCTTTAAACAGAGCTATAATAACTAAAGAAGAATATGAATATATTGTGGTAAAACATCATGAACCAGCGTCTTTATACCACAATCCTAAAATTCATAAATCCATTGAAAACCCCACTGGCAGACCAATAGTGGCAGGGATGAACAGTATAACTTCGAATTTGTCAAAATATGTGGACCATTTTCTCCAGGAATATGTACTTGACTTACCGAGCTATATTTGTGATAGTCAACATGTCCTGGAGAAAATGGAGGACATAGAGTGGCTACCAAACTATATGTGGGTCAATTTAGACGTAGTGTCACTATACACTAACATTCAACATAACCTGGGTATTCAGGCTGTAGCCCATTATCTGGATTTAGATAAAGAAAAAACTATGGCACATAAAAGATACACACCTAAGTAGAAATTATTTATGTTGGAACACAATTTCTTTGTGTTTCAAGGGGAATATTATCTTCAACGTAGGGGAACTGCCACGGGCACCAAGTTTGCTCCGTCCTATGCCAACCTGTTCATGGGGTGCTTTGAAGAAGAGCACATTCTGGGCAGGTTGGCATGGAGGGAGGGACTGGTGTACTATGGTCGTTTCATTGACAACATACTCCTAGTGTGGAAGGAGGATGTCAGTACTTTGGAAAGATTGCTGCAGGATCTAAATCAATATACAAAGGGAATTTTGTTCACTTATAAGATCAGTGAAAGACCAATCGAATTCCTAGATGTAGTTTTAACTGGAAATCAAGACCATACCATTAGTAGCAGCATTTATCAAAAAGAGGTAACCACAAATAAATATTTGCATGCTACTAGTGCTCATTATTCAAAATGGTTAGACAGTATACCTTTCGGTCAGTTTCATAGACTGAAGCAAAACTGCAGCAATCAACAGGACTTTGAGGATAAGAGTAGAGCCCTTAAAAAAGACTTTGTGGAAAGGGGATATAGAGAAGGACTGATCAATCAAGCTTTAAACAAAGCAAGGGCATTAGATAGAAAATAATAAAGAAAAAGGCAATAGGAATACTGATGGTATTCAACAACAAATGAGTCTAGTTACTACTTATAATGCCCAAAGTAGGGCTATTCAATGTCTTGTTAAGAAACATTGGAATATAGTGAAATATGACCCAGATCTAAAAGATGTTGTCCCAGAGCAACCTAAAATAACATATAGAAAAAATAGGAACTTGCGGTCATATATAGCTCCAAGTAGGCCCAAGGAAACTCAGGAAAAATATGAAAAGAGAGAGAAAATTGGAAATTATAGATGTGGTAACATATATGGACAATTTTTAAATTTCTTTTTATCAGGAGTAAAAGAATATAAAAATGTCACAAAGGATGTAAAATATAAAATGAAAGATTACATAGATTGGGTAAGAGCACTCTCCTGCCCTTGGTCTTTAAGAAGAAGTTGCCATTTAAACGCAACTGGTCCTTTCAAACTGAGACATGTTCGGCGAACCAGGTGGTTCTGTCAGCTCTGCGTTCCTCCTCCAAGCCCAAACAGCAATGGAAGCCCAAGACTGCTTCGGCATGACTCGCTGAACCCGGGTCTGCATCCCGCTGTGGGTGGTTGTCTGACTTTTTTTGCGGGATTTGGGAAGATTCTGTCTCGGACCCACGGGTTTTACAAGTGGTGACAGAGGGATACAAGATCTCTTTCTACTCTCTTCCTCGCTTTCGTCTTTCTCATACTCCGCAAGATGCCGACAAATGCCGTCTGTCCGGCGCTGTTCAGGCTCTTCTGGACAAGGATGTCCTGGAGCCAGTTCCTGTTTCAGACAGGAGTTCGGGGTTTTATGCGAACCTCTTTGTGGTAGCCAAAAAGGACGGTGGATGTCGCCCCATGTGGATTTGATGGTGACGAGACACAACAGGAAGGTTCCAGTGTTCTGCTCTCGGTGGAGAGACTCTCTTGCACTAGCTGTCGATGCCATGTCCATTCCTTGGACATTCTCTCTGGCCTACATCTTTCCTCCCCTTCCAATGTTGATGAGGGTGTTACGGAAATTAAAGATTGACCATTGCCTGGTCATCATGATTGCTCCAGATTGGCCTTGTCAGTCTTGGTATCTGGAGCTTCTGGCTCTATCTGTGATGGAGCCCTTTCTGCTCCCATCCTGCCCAGATCATCTTCTGCATGGTTACCTGTGGAAGGAAGATGTCCATCAGCTCAATTTGACGGCCTGGAGGTTGAATCCTCGATTTTAAAGAAGAAAGGTTTTTCTTCTGCCCGTAAGCCTGTTTCCTCCAAGATCTATCACTGTCTCTGGTCGACCTTTGTGTCTTGGTGTGCTGATAGGTATCTGTCCTTTGATTTTGATCTACCTACTGTCCTGGCCTTTCTGCAGGATGGTGTGGATAAGGGACTCCGTTTGAGTTCTCTTAAGGTTCAGACTTCTGCGCTTTCTGTCTTCTTTCAAAAGTGCATTGCTATCCTTCCTGATATCAAGGTTTTCTTCCAGGGCGTTGCTCATGTTCGTCCTGCCTTCTGGAGTCCCGCTTCTCAGTGGAATCTTAATTTTGTTTTGGGCGTTCTTCAACGTCCTCACTTTGAGTCCTTGGCTACTATTCCTCTACGTCTCTTGACTTGAGACTTGGAAAATGGCCTTTTTCCTGGCTATCGTGTCCGTTCGCCGGGTTGCGGAGTTGCAAGCTCTTTCCTGTAAACCACCATATCTGGTGTTTCACAAGGATAAGGTGGTGCTTCACACCTCCAAGGAGTTTTTACCTAAGGTAGTCTCCGAGTTTCACATCAATCAGGAGATTGTGGTACCCTCTTCCTGCCCTAACCCCAATTCTGACAAGGAGAGAGATCGTCACTTGTTGGATGTAGTGCGTTGTCTCAAGTTTTATGTCCATCGCACTGAATATGTCAGGAAATCAGATGCTCTGTTCGTCATTCCTGAGGGTCCTAGGGCAGGAACACTGGCGTCCAAAGTGACTATTGCGGTATGGATCAAGTCCACTATTCGTAGGGCCTGCGAGTTAAGGAATAAGCATGTTCCCTTTCGGGTCATGGCTCATTCCACCCCTCTTGGGCCTATAAGAATCAGGCTTCTGCTGATCAGTTGTGCAGGGCGGCCACTTGGTCCTCTGTGCACACCTTTTTGAAGCATTACCGTGTGGATGTGCTGGCCTCGGCTGATGCCAGCTTTGGGAGGAAGGTCCTGGAGGCAGTCTTGTCTGTCTAGGATCTTCTCAGGTTCTTAGTGCTTCCTTTGCTGTTGAGCCCTGTTGGCTCTAGTTCAGTGTGCTGTGTAACAGTTCCTGGGGTATTTTTCCCCTGTTAGTGTCTGTTGACACTTTAGTTTGTTGGGCTTCTCTGACTAATTGGCTCATAGAGGTTCTGGTGACTTTTGGGGCCTTGCGCCTGGTCCTTGCCTTCTTCCCGCCTCTGGGGAACTCAATGGTTGGACATCCCAGAGTTACCAGTAACCTGTATTGGACGACAGAGAAAAGAGGATTTTAGTCTTACCTGTTAAATCCTTTTATCTTCATCCATACAGGTTTCTGGTCTCCCACCCTGTCAAGAGACCATGCTTGGCTCTCCTGTGGGAGTCATTTGGGGTCATGCTCACAGGAGTCTTCTTCTCCTATTTTTCTAGTCAGTAGTTAGTGTCTCAAATCATTCTGGAGAGAGCTGGCTAAGCTGCAGCCTAAGAGGGAAGGGAGGCTCCACCCCACTGCATACATTTAGAGAAATGTTCCTGCCTACTTAAAGGGGTGGGTCGCCTCCCAGAGTTACCAGTAACCTGTATGTACTAAGAGAAAAGGATTTAACAGGTAAGACTAAAATCCTCTTTTCTTGAATATGTGGCAAGTTGGGACATGATTGCATTGTAGCAGATACCCTAGTTCCAATGTCTGTTAAACTCAAGCACCCATCTGTGAGAGGGGAACTAGGGCTTGGTTGCTCCTCATTGGAACTGCTTCTTGAATGGGGGCTTTGGAGGAGAAATCCCTTCTGAAGCCACCTATGGAGGACTGGAAAGAAACTCTTCATCTTTGGACAAACCACCTCTCAGGCTGGTATCATTTTTGCTTCTCAAAAGGATTGACCTCTCTAGTGCCTCATTGAGAGGATCTTTGTCTCTCCCATGAGGGAGAAGAGAAATTTGACATGGCAAGGCCATCTTATTGATGTCTTTAAGATGTTTTCAGAACAGAAGGTAACCAGTGAATGGAAGAGCCAGCAAATTACTCTTAAATGGTGCCTCTGCTCCATCATGGTCTCAACCATAAAGGCCTTCTTGCGGAGACTGATAGGGCTAATGATCTGGCAGTTAGGTTAATAATATCAAATGAGTTGTCACAGGATAAATTGATTGCCTTCTTGATGGTCACAACTTCTTTCATAAGTCTAGAGCAAGAAACTGACCACTAAATTTTCTCCTGTAGTCAGTCAAAGATATACTCGTTTTATGGGTCACACATGTCAATGGCTGTGGCTACCTTGAAGGACAAATTGTCTGTTTAAGGCACTATCTTGCATTCTATCAAACCTCTTAAAGATGTATCATCCTTAGTGGTAGATTTGTTTGTTTGGCTCAATATGAGATGGCTGCATTAATCTTGGTTGAAGTAACCCATGAGTTAACCTCCTTATTGTAGGAGGGCTACATTCTGAGAGATTTCTAAGGTCTGAAAGATCTCTTGTCCCCATTGCTCCATTCTGCTTTAACCAGGTCCGAGATAGTGATGTATACAAAATACCTGCAATTGTTTCCTGTTGCCGATGAAGGCCGAATCCATCACATCTACATTCCAGCGCAACTCTGTGAGCCATAGGGTTAAGGGAAAAATGTATCTTGTAGTAGCCCTAACACTATCGCATAGCTATAACAATTACCTGTAAGCCTGAGATCCAGCAGGCTCTTCTGTACCCTGGTGTTCTTCTCTAATCCCTTCTGTAAGCTTCTTTTTCTTCTTTCCTCTTCTTTCTTCCTTCTTCTTTAAAGTGCCCCTATAACAGAAGAATGAGTCAATCCAGTGGCCCCTCAAAGTGTTGCCACCACTGGCAGCCCTTTGGGCCATTGCCTGATCCAAATTGAGCTTGCAAGCTTGGTAGCATGGTAAACGGAGCTTGCTGTAAAGTTAGCCCACATAAATACAACTACGAAGAGTGTGAATGCGCTCCCTGGGGCAGCTGGGAAGGAGGTGGGAAGTCCTGCTTCGTTGTGCCGCACATACAGTGTGTGGCACAACGTGGAAGTGGCACATTTCCTGTCTCCATAGCTTAAATACTAGGTAGGTAAAATAAAATAAATAAATGAATGGAAAAAAAAAAAAAACTCACAGGGCTAATGTAGTTGGGCTAACTTTAAATGTTCCCATTTAAATGTAGATTTGTGGAAATTGTTATGCACAGTGTTTTTGGTTATTATGATTATGAGCCCTAATAACTGTGTGTTTATTTATTAAACCCCTCATTATGCCCTTGATAAATTATATCAAATGATGGGGTGCCTGAAAGTTCTAGATTTTGTGTTGTGTTGCCTCGAGCATAAAGAGATTGAAAACTACTGCTATATATGGTATAGAGGGTGGGGGAAGGTTATAGTAACTTTGTGGGCCATAAGTTCAAATGAAAAAGAGGTATCAAAGTATTTTACTGTCAATTTTTGGAATGATCACATCACGTTTTATTCTCGTTAAAGAAACATGAACTCCAAAAATAAAATTTGGTTATATAATATTATATCTATATACTTCCAGCTAGCAGCTGGACAACTTAGTTAATTATGGTTAGATCCCCGAAATTTAAACTTGCATTTTTAATGTATGCTAATATGCTATATAGACACAGTTTGTTTAATGCTGTTAATGCTCTTCTATTCAGGTTAATATTTGTGCCCATTAATCTATACTATAAAATAAGTGGTCATGTGACCACAAATTCTATGTCTTTGCCACACACCCCCCCAGGGCGGCAGCTTGGAGGAGATTTGCATATGTCCTCTACATTGTCTGAGCCCAGTATTACACAATAAATTATAATACACACCCCAGAGCTGGTACATAAGAGCACAAATGCAGATCTCCTACAGACTGCCTGTGCCCAAGATGCACAACCCGGGGTGCAGCTTAGGAGGAGATTAGCATATCTCCTACGCAGTTCACAGAAACAAACAAAAAAAAAAAATGACTGACACTCTCCTGTTGGCGACAAATTTTACTTACCACCAGATTTTTTTGTTTTTTTCTTACACATGTTTTTGCTACAATTATGTTTTTGCTATATGTTTTTAATCGTTCCCAGTTCTGCTCTGTTTTGGATCACTGGGTGACTCAATAGACATGGCCACAGACGATGGCTGTGCAATGCCAGGGAGCCCCGCTGTGGGGCGCCTCCTGGGAGCACCTGGACCGATTTACACAAAGTTTGCCCTCCTCCTTCGCCCACCTCACACGATCACCCACATGGCCCCAGTGACACAATCATGCCGCTGAAGCAGATCCATAATGTTATCATTAATATAGTCTTCTTTACTGCTCTTTTTGTAAAAAATCCCCTATATAGGCTTGCAGATAGTCCATGGCCTCTGCAAAAACCTTTTACAATTTTTCCTCTTCAAGTCTAGGTTGGATTTGACTGTCTCCTCTGTTTCCTTTGAGTTTCTGCAGCAGTTTAGGTCTATTTCATGGCTTATGTTACTGCCAAGGTTTCTCTTTTCTGATGCCCTGAATTATGAAGTTTCCAGCGTTGTGAAAATATGCGAGTTGTAATACCACTTTAATTTGTCAATTTTGTAAACTGTAACTTTGGGTCACTCTATATCACGTCATGTTCTGTGGTGCTGTTCTGGGACAAACAAATGCATCACAGGGAACAAATCCAAATTCACATAGATTTAAATGGGGTTTAGCCCATTGGAAATGTGTTGTAGTCCTCTGTAGCATTTGTGGGGTTAAAAACTCATTTAAATCAATGGGAGTTATCTTTAATATTTATTTATTCACCAAAGCTGCAATACTTTTTTCTTAGTAGCATATCATATCAGCCTACGTCTTTTAAGTAGAACCCTTCTTTGTTGCGCATGATCCTAAGGGGTTAATGAAGCAGGGACAGGGGCTCAGATCTCCCTACAGGGAGTCCTAGGTACTTCACTCACTGCTACCCTGAGCGGTAAGGAAGAGTAGCAGCAGAGAGTGATCAGGACCGGGATACATAGGACACAATCCTCATACAGTGGGATACTCTGCACAGACACTCATGATACTGACACAACCCATGGCTCCAGACCCTGATCTAAGCTGTAGGAATCCCAACTGTGTACTTCACTTCGTGTCCCTCCCATTGCTGAGTCCTGTCTGACTACCAGGAAAGGACTGTGAAGAGCAAGAAGGAGAGAAACACAGGAGGTGCAGCTGGGCACTGATTTGCAGATTAGTGCCTCCACTCTTCACCCATGCCTACATTCACAACACAGCACTGAAGGCTTCTCCATCTCCATTCTCAAAGTATTCCCTCTACTTAATGCTTTGATTGCCACAGACCTATGCATTGGACAGTACTCTGGCACGCAAATGGTCCTCATGTGTTTTGCTATCCTGAAAGTGCTCATAGTTGCAATGGAGTAAAAAGCAAGGTTTTTATTCAGGGATCATGGGAGGTTTTCCATCAAACCTTGGACTACAAATCCTATCATCCTCATATGGTATGGGCAAACTTACAGTCATGGGAGTTGTACTGCACATCCCTCCCACCTTCTCCGTTCTGCTCATGTCTCTCTCCTTGTCGCTCCCACCTTCCCCATTCTATTCACGGCTCTCTCTCCTTGTTGCTCCCACCTTCTCCGGTCTGTTCATGTCTCTATCCTTGTTGCTCCCACCTTCCCTGTTCTGTTCATGTCTCTCTCCTTGTCGCTCCCAACTTCCCCGTTCTGTTCATGTCTCTCTCTCCTTGTCGCTCCCACCTTCCCTGTCCCTCCCACCTGTATACTAGTAAGTGCTCAAAACCAGAGGGCTTTGCACTGTGCTGCCAACCAATACCCTTTCATTATTGCAGGTCTGTCTGATACTCAAAGGGTTAGATCTTCATTTTGTTTGTTATTACTAGCACTACTGTGTCCTCCCGTTTGTACATGCACATTTTCTCCTCCTTGACTGATAAGGAATGCTCTGCAATCCAGTCCACTTCATTTCTCGCTCTCCGTGACCGATGTGTAGCACATGATAAGAGGGAAATGTAACTTCTCCAAGCAATTATTCAGTATGGTCTTCTCACACAAAAGGGAGTCACTACAGTTCTGCTAACATCCATGAGTTGTACATCCTGTTATATGGGCCATTTAATTGATTCAAATCCCTTTTCAACAAACAACGGTCTGAACAGACCTGAATTGAAGACCGTAACATGAAAATAGCATCCAGTGGACTATATCAGAGAGCGTATATAGGCCTACATGAGTCCTGTGTCTGGTACAGCTACCTATCTAACTTATATATAATTAGGAGTAACCTATTTATAGCCTTAATTTTTCCTTTAAAGTAGGGTATATGTGTCTCTGTGCTTTCTGTTTCCAGCGACAGCTATCCAATGCACTGGAGATACCTCTTTGCCAGTGTACTAGTTACCCATTTGCCACTGGAATGGTTATTTCATGCATTGGATACATCTGTGGCGCACACCTATCCAATGCATTTCATACCTGTTTGCCACTGCCATGCACGTCAGAGGGTTAACCCGTTCCTCCCTGGGTTCTACTCCTTTTATGTATATGTGTCTCTGTTTTTAAGCTTTTAACAATTTCATTGACACAGACCTATCCAGTGCACTCAATAGCTCTTTGGTGATCAAAGGGGTCATCATTTCAGTAACAAACCAGAAAGGATTAACCAGTTCATTGCCCTTTCACTGACAACACATACCTTACACTTTACATAACTAAATCCTTTATAATAATTTGCTAAATGTGTGTTT
Source organism: Rhinophrynus dorsalis (assembly GCA_037306005.1). Classification (NCBI taxonomy): domain Eukaryota; kingdom Metazoa; phylum Chordata; class Amphibia; order Anura; family Rhinophrynidae; genus Rhinophrynus; species Rhinophrynus dorsalis. The sequence continues at coordinate 266,337,745 of CM074720.1, read as the reverse complement.
GCCAGAAGCTGTTATGCGCAGTAGAGACCACTGCGTGTGCTGCAGTCATGCGCACTACAGACTAACCACGCCATAGCTGATAACTAAACGGGGCTCCGAATTCAGACTGAAGTCCTCTCTGCGCACCTTTGGTCTGAATTCGGAGCTCCCCTCTACGCATCAGCCATGGCACGGGTAGTCTGTGCATGACTGCACCGCGGCCATTGTCAGGTGGCACTGTGGCCCGTGTACACAGGCTCTTCGACTAGTACAGTAAAAAAAAAAAAAAAAAAAAGGACAACGCCGTCCAAGACTGCTAGTAGACAATAAAACAATACAACTTCTGAGACACTTATAAAGATTGCTATAGTATTGGGAGCCCTGGAAATGGCAGGAATAGGGGCTTCCAGAGAGCAAATGTAAGAATAGATTTTTAAGCCTTAAAAAAAAAAAAAAAAAAAAAAAAATGTTTACAGATGTTAACATGGAGAATAAGATATTTGTATAACCCCAGATGATTTTTAGGTACTGGAGTTCCTCTAACCGTTTGACTGCCAAAAGGGTATCTAACTCATTGTTTTGTTTGTTTTTTCTGCAATGTGATGGATACTGCTTTGTCACTCATGGTGAAGGCCAAAAGGCAAATTTTATGAAATGTTCCTAGACCTGGTCAGATTTGGCATCAAAGAATAATAAAAAAAAAATGTTTAAAATGGCTAAATGCCATAGTTACATGTATTTATCTCCTAATTTGTAAAGAATGTTTTTGTCATTTTCTGGCAAAATAGTGCTTTTACCATCACATTTCTTCTAAACTGATTCCATTTTGGTTTATATTTTAGCTGGAATCCAAAGGCATAGAACCTGTGAAGAGCAGTGGAGTCATCCCTGATCCAGAAAGCTGCAAGGGGGATAATCCGAAATCTGGTAAGTCTCACACTCCATTGTGCTATTTATGTAGATAAGATCTTTGATTAAACACCGCAGCACAATATGGGATATGAAAATGTGTAAAACTTGTGAAGACATTCAGTTGCCCACACTTGTCGGTGTTGATTTGTAAGTGAATTTTGTGATTGAAATGTGTTTTGTACACATTTCCACTGATAAACGTGCAGTGACTAAGAAAATCTAAGTATTTCACAAATTGCCTACCTGTTTGCGCTTTGAAACCAATTGTAATTTTTGCTTTCAAATGTAGCCTGGGTGCAGAACTGTAACATTTATAACCCCTCAAATGTCAACCATTTTAAAGTTAAAGGATCACCTTTAGGCAACTGTTTCTTATCCACAAGTTAATGTTGAATAATGAACGTCTGTTCGTTATGTGGATAGCCATGGTGTATGTGTGTGTGTGTGTATATATATATATATATATATATATATATATAATTTTTTTTTTTTTTTTTTTATCCTCTGGCTACCCTTATTGCAAGTAGGGACTTGATAATAGGGACCAATGGAAATCAGTGATGGAAGGAGATATTGCCTTGCTCCTAGAGAGACATTAGACACCATGGTTATCGGACTTGCCTCAAGCAGTGAAATCATAAATACATGCCTTGTTAGTGATCATTATGGACAGGTCTTTTAACCCCTGCTATAGAATTATATCTAAATAACTTAAGTGAAATGTTTCATATCTGCTTTTGACTTTCATACATTCAACCTTTTTACTTTTTTACACTTGTCACTGCTTAAATTTCTGTGATGTACGTATAGTGTAGTGTAATTAAGAGGCTGTGATACACAATGCTCTGTGCTACAAGACGTGTTGACGTGCTTTGAAGCTTTTATTTACAGCATTTAATTTTAAATCCTTTTATGAACCTCCTGGTGACATCCAACAACATTTGCAAAACCAAATCCAATGCTATAAGCCATAGACCATGGTTCCCAGGCTTTATTAAAGGGTTGGTAATGCCGAAATTTAAGTAGATTAAATAATGTAGATGTTAAAAAAAAAAAAAAAAAAAAAAAAAAAACCTTTGTGGTTTGAGAGATAGTCTGTGCTAAAGTTCCCCCCCTCCTTCTCCTGACGTCGGCGCTCTACTAAAAGCAGGAGATCCCGGTCCTGGGACCAGCTGGCGGCTCTTCAGCAGAGCCGAAATAAAGACATTTAAAAATAATTACTTCATTGGAACATTCTACAAACGTGTGCCTAGTTTGCACTGTCAATATTTTGGCTGTGCTGAAGAGCTGCCTTGAGTCTCACAACTCAAATCTCCTTCTGACATGGGGGGGGTGGACTTTAGTGGCCAATACCTCTCAAACCATAAACGTTTGAGAGATGGGACTTTCTTCATATACTTTATTGTAGATGTTAATAAAATAATCTACTTACATTTTGGCATTACTAACCATTTAAGTCATGATGCAATTAGCTGAAAAAAAATAAATTTCTGTAGTGTAATTTTAGAGATGCAGAGACCATGGGGTTAAGCAGTGTGTGTAGGAGGCAGGGCACACTTATTGAAAAAGAAAAAAAAAAAAAAAAAAAACTCCCTAGCTGCTAACCCCTCCCCATGCTCAACTGCCTTTTAGTTTTAAGAGTGTCTCTCAAGGAGGTACAGGGCAATGTTTCTCCTGAAGAGATGTTCATTATTTACTTTACTATTTGATCTTTCTCCTCAAAGCTTCTGAGGGCCCTCACTTTGTGAAGAGTCCTCCTATTTAAAGGGATAGTAATACTTTGTTTTATCTTTATGTTATTTTGTAGGCATTAAAAAAACATGAACGATATAAGTCTTATCTCTCAAACCTTTATGGTTTAAGAGATATTCACAAGCAAAGTTTCCCCTCCCGTCCCTTTTTACCTAGTGTAAACCATCTCTTCTCAGATGTGGAATCTGGTTGTAAGACCAGACAGATAACAGAAGGGGACAATCTTCTTTCTATGAGAACAATGAAAGCCCTGTCCCCCTTGACAAGTTTTTCAGGTTTTTCCCTTATTTTAATTGAAGATTGTCCCTCTCTGCAGTCTACTTGGGCACCTCCCTTCTGCTCTGGCTGAACAGGGGGGGATACTTTGTGAATATCTCTTAAACCATAAAGATTTGAGAGATAAGACTTATATCGTTCTTCATGTTTTTTTTTAATGCCTACAAAATAAAGATAAAATGAAGTATTACTATCTCTTTAATTCAAATCTTCTTCTTACTCTGTTAATTATGAAGAACCACGGTTGGATAATCAACCTAAGCAAATCTCAACTACTAACATCTCAGCAGATACGAGCCTTCAAAAGCTGATTTTTGGGTCTGCAAGATGATTCAATGCTTTCTCTCACTACCAGACATTTCTGTAAGACAGTGTAGGAAGATTGTGATCAAAATGGTGGCCACAATAGAAGCAGTTCCCTTTGCTTTCACTTGAGGACTCAACTGGATCTAATTCACAATTGGTCCAAAAATCCAAATCCTCTTCATCATATGATAAAGATATTACAGTCCCCTTAGAGAATCTCTCCACTAATGGCTCATAAGTTCTTGCAGAGAAACATTTCTCCATCACAGAATGGGAGATAGTCACAACAGACACCAGTCTGGGGAGCTGTACACAAACATCTGTCCATTCAAGGTTAGTGGACTCAATCTGAGTCCCGTATTCCCATAAACATCTTGGAGTTACGTACAATTTACCATGCAGTATTGGCATGGATCTCTGTTCTGAAGAATCTTCCGATTAGGATTCAGTCAGAAAATACCACTGCAGTGACATACACATAAACCATCAAGGAGGGCAAAAAAGCAATGCTGCCTGAATGGAAGTAAAGAAAATTATTCTCTGAGCAGAGAACCATGTTCCAGCATTGTCAGCCATTTACATTCCAGTAGTAGAGAACTGGGAGGCAGATTACCTCAGTCATCAGACCGTAGACCCAGGGGAATATGAACTAAATTATGAAATTTCTTCAGCTAACTCGCCGATTCGGCATTCCAGACATAGACATAATGGCATCAAGAAGAAACCGAAAACTACCCATGTTCTGTGCAAAAGCAAGGGATCCATAAGGGATAGAGGTGGATGAACTAACAATTTCTTGGAACTACAGACTAGTGTGTCTTCCCTCCACTAGCTATGATTCCCAGAATACTCTGCAAAATAAAGGAGGAGATGGTGCACATCATCTTCATAGCTCCATTTTGGCCCAGGAGGACTTTTTCTCACCATCTCAGGCAAAAAATCTGACTTTTAAAACGGTGTTTCTAACGGTGATTGTTATCTACAAGAAGAGTTTCAGAACTTAGTGCTCTTTCTTGTATTTCTCCTCATCTTCTCTTTCATCAAGATAGTGGTTAAGAACAGTTCCAGAGTCAAAATCCCAAAGTAAAATCGTTTCTGCTTCCCACATAAACCAGGAAGTGGTATTCCCTTCCTTGTGTCCTAATCCTTCTAACGCTAAAGAATAAGTTCTTCATCCTTAGATGTAGTGAGATGTTTAAAGGGGATCCATCACCCGTTTACAACTTTGCCTAAATCGTTTTGTTATATATTGTATTTAATGAAAAGTGTATACATTTAAAAAAAGCTTGTTTGGCGAAATTAAAAGAATAAATACAGCTCTGTACCTACTTCTGGGCAGACTGCAGTTAGCTGATCTGTGCTGCAGTCTGCCCCTCTGCCGCTCTCTATCCAGCCTCCTCCGATGACTGAGGCTTTCTGTCTGTAAGCTGGAGCGCTCTGATTGGCCAGAAACTGATCTCTGCCAATGAGAGTGCTCCCGCTTACAGACAGAAAGCCTCTGTCATCTGAGGAGGCTGGATAGAGGGAGAGGAGTGGAAGAAGCAGAGCGACAGACTGGGGTACAGATCCATTAACCGCAGTCTGCATGGAAGTAGATACAGAGCTGTATTCTTTTACTTTCACCAAACAAGTGTGTGTTTTTCTCTTTTTTTTTTTTTTTTTTTTTTATTATTATTATATGTATACACTTTTCATTTATATATGATATATAACAAAACTATTTAGGCAAACTTGTAAAGGTGTGATAGATCCCCTTTAAAACATTACATTCATCTTACGCAGTCTTTTAGGAATTCAGACACTTCTTCCCTCCCATTGGGGAGACTTTGGTATGTCCCCATGGTCCCTGCATCCCTCATTGACACTAGAGAAAATGGTATTTTTTACTTACCGATAAATACTCTGTCTAGTGAAGGATGCAGGGCTTCCCGCCCACACAAAATTTGCTAAATGAGGATGCACCACCATTTCTGGCAAATGCGTTACTGCTATTCGCTTCCTGACTCTGCTAAACGAAAACTGAAGGTGGTTGGGCAGGGGGGAGGGGTTATCAGCTAGGAAGTGGGAGGAGTTTATTAGTGCTCTGCCTCCTAGAGGCATACTGCTTTAACCCTATGACCCCTGCATCCCTCAGTGGACTAAGAGAAAAGTATTTATTAGTAAGTAAAAAAATATCCCATTTTATGTAATGCATTTGTGCAAGTTTAGGAAGGTTTGACATGAACAGGGTGCCATGACTTATAAATGTCACAACAAAACCACTGGGAACCAAAGTCCTAAACTATTAATAAGGACATATGCCCTAAAGAAAAGTGGGGCGTTATAGAGCAAACCAACTGACAGGGGCTGAATACAATTCCCAAAATACCCATTGATTAAAATGAGATTTTTAACCTCTTGAATGCCAGAGAGGTCTCCATTGCATTGTGAATCACTGCATTGGAGAACTCTACATCATTCAAGGGGGGTTAAAAACCCCATTTGAATCAATGGAAGATTTTATTTCTCCCCCTGTGTTGCAGGTGGTTTGCCCCAGAATTGCAAACCATACTCTAATCTGTCTATGCATGACAGCGAGAGGGTGGGTATGTGATACTATTTTGAATTAGTTCTGCTATCGTTAAAGGGGAACATTCACCTAAAATAAAAATTTAACAATGGGTTTTAATCATTAACATAAGATTAGCCCTGGGTTTTGGTTTGTTTGTTTGTTGTTTTTTTTTTTTTTTACTCCCCTACTAGTGGAGATATATAGCCTTCAAAATCTGGCACTTCCGTGTTTTGCAGGGCCCTGTATGTCCTGCATGACGCCTCAGGACTTCCCAACTGTCCCAGGGAGTGCGTTCACACTCCCCTTCATAGCTGTATTTCTGTGGGCTAACGTTACAGCAAACTCAGTTTACCATGCAAAAATGTTTATTTTAGGTGAATGTTCCCCTTTAAAGTGCATGCATGTACCTATGGTAAAGTATGTTTGAAGGGTTAAAAATAGGAGTTTGGGAAATAGTTATTTGTATTCTGTGATGCAATTGGTATGCTTCGGAATTGCTCCATTTGTACTTTGTACACCAGCTTTGCTGATTCTGTATATTAATTTATTTCCACAGAACAACAGCTTGTACAGTATACTACCTTTCCACTTCTAGCTCTTCTTGATGGAGATTCTGGAGGTTTCACAGCAGAAGCGCCAACAGACAAGCCATTTGAAGTAGACCAGCTTCTAGATTCCAGCCTGGACTCTGAGCCCACACAGAGCAAACTTGTGCGTTTGGAACCCTTGACTGAAGCAGAGGCCAGTGAGGCCACTCTATTCTATTTATGTGAACTTGCCCCAACCCCCATGGACAGTGACATGCCACTGCTGGACTAGATGCCAGGAACTGTTTAAAACTGTATATATTCATCAAAATGATGAACTATTTATTGAAAGTATCATTTTGGTACTCTGTGTGTTTCTTGTCTTGTTTTTTGCAAATGGACACTGTGGAACATTGCATTTTTCATTACTCAAAAAAAACAAACAAAAAAAAAACTATAGTTTTAGAAAGAAGGAGAATGTTTTCAAATGCTTAGTTTGTTCAAGATTTTTTTTTTCCCTTTCTTTCTTTCTTTCTTTTTTTTGCTACACGTAGAAGTAGTCCGACTCTGAACCAAACAGAATGGTTTTACTTTTAATATGTAACATTTATACACTGTCCTCATACCTTCATTTTTCAACAAAAGCACTTGAAAATGTTAAGTGGGCCCCACGGACCTTTTTAAAATGTGCACTTTGTATTTTATATTTTCACTCCTGTGTTAGGCCTCGATTCAATTCCCTCATCGGATCTCAAAGGGATAGTAATACTTTAGTATTACTAATTCCCATAGTGTAGCTATTTAAAAAAGAATTTAATAGCCCCCAGGTTCATCTCTCAAACCTTTATGGTTTGAGAGATAACTGAATGCAAAGTCGTCGACGAAGTGTTGTGCTGACTGCAGGGATATCCGGTTTTATTTTTCATCAGGCGGCTCTGCAGCAGAGCCGCAATCACGTTGGTAAAAAAGAATTTCACTGAAACTGTCTTATATGTATGCTTGCAAACCAAGCACATGTAGAAGACCGTTTCAGTGAAATAATTATTTTTCACTAACTGGATCTTGGCTCAGCTGCAGAGCCGCAAGCCTGTCGTAGGACAGACTTCCCCTGCAGTCAGGTACAGCGCTGACTTCAGGGAAGGGGGAGGGAGGGGGAACGTTGCGTTTGGTTATCTCTCAAACCATAAAGGTCTGAGAGATGAACCTGGGGATAATTTAATTATTTTTTAAATACCTACACTATGAGGATTAGTAATATTAAAGTAGTACTATCTCTTTAACCCCTTAACGACTAGCGGTCCTGGGACGTTTCCGTCCCATAAGGATCGCATTGAACCACGTGGACGTGCCGGTACACGTGACCTGTTGCGTGTATCGGCGCGTCACTATGGGGCCTGATAGAGATCGCTCCGATCTTGGATCGGTCAATTTCAGGCCCTATTTTTACTTGCACCGCTCCCGGTAGAGCGCTGTAAGTAAAAAGTACGTGACGTACTATGACAGTCATCGGTCCTTGAGTATTTCAAGGACCATGACGGTCATAGTACGGCACATGTCGTTAAGGGGTTAAGAGCCGACACAGCAATTGAAATTAAAAAAAGTTTAAAAAAAAAAAAAACCCTAAGTCCCATATCAATACATCCAGGGTACCTAAAAAAATGTCTTAGTAAAATTAACCCTATGAGTGCCACTGGCACTCAGTTAATCTAAGTTACAAAACAGCCCCTGAAAAAAAAAAAAAAAAAACAATTACTATTAATCCTGATGTCCAGCCAAGTCTCTAGCACCCTTGTCAGCTACTGTGAATCTTCTTCATTTTTCCTTGTATCTTCTTTCTTCCATTTTCTCATCATTTAAAAAATTAAGACCTATTAATACATATTCCATACAAATAAACCCACACATCCATGCATAGTTTAGCCCCTTGAGTGCCAGAGGGGTAGGAAACACATTGCAGAGCAATGCGTTGTGTAACTCTCTGGGACCCAAAAGAATTAACAATGCTGAGATGTGCTAGGTCAATATTTAACAAAAATGCCCAAAGTCGAGAGATTTTTCCCCATTTTAGATCCAAACTTTTTAAATCAAAATATAATCCCTGTTTTCTGCCACTGTGTATGGCACCGATGGCAAAGGAGAAAGTGAGTAGGAGCACACACACCCTTCCTGTGTACCTTATGGGCCGATGCCCGTTCCTTAGGAATTTGTACAGAGACTGTCTTTATCTATGGGCAGTCTCTGTTCAAAATGACTCGCAGCCACTGGCTGGGATGTGTGATAACGTACCTCCCAGTCAAGCAGGTTCCTCCAATCCCCCGCTCAAAGCTGATTGGCTTGGAAGTGGGTAAACGCACCTCACAGCCAATGGCTGGGAGGCATTTTGAACAGAGACAGGCAGTCTCTCTTCAAATTCCCTCACAATGGAACAGGCATCGAACCATAGGGTACACAGTTGGGGGTGTGCTTCCTACTCTTTTTCCCACCAGAGCTGCACACAGCGGTGGAGAAATGGAAAAAGGGATCATATTTTGATATAAAATGGGGGGAAAAAAATCTTTCTACTTTGGCCATTTTTGTTAAATATTGACCTGCACATCTCAGCATTGCTTATCCTTGTGAGTCCCAGAGAGGTACGTGATGAATTGCTCTGCAATGTGTTGTGTACCCCTCTGGCACTGAAGGGGTTAAACTATGCTGGGATGTGCAGGTTGTTTGGAATAAGTATTAATATGTCTTGATTTTTCTTAGCGATAAATGATGATAGGATGGAAGAAAGAAGATGGACCAGAGGAAGAAAGAAGATGAGAAAAAAGGAAGATAGAAGGAGGACAGTGGATTTCGGTTGGCGTAATACAGATGAGCTAATGAACGGTGCTTGAAAGTATCTCGGGCATCGATAGTTTCCTTTTGAAGTTCCCATTATTCACGCTATTATTAATACTTATTCCAAACAACCTGCATATCCATGCATAGTTTTTGAAACTTGTTGCACAAAACGGACTTTTGGTCACAAATCCTTTTCTGTGGCTTAATGTCCGTTGCGCTTTCTGCTGGTAGGGCAATTGAATACTGACTTGGACTGGTTTTTTGGCGGGCTGGTATCCATTTTTGTCCTACGAGCTGTTTTGGGTCAGATAATTGAATCGAGGCCTTAATGTCTGTGAGTCCTGTAAATTAGTTAGGTTTAGGATTTTGGGAGCAAACCTCACCAGACAAAGTGTGATTAAAATGAAGAACTCTTCCCCTTGCTATAGAAATGACATTTCTTTGAATTGGAGATTTTAGGACAAAACCAAAAACACTGATGCTTTTATTTTCTTCCCTTGACATGCTGTTGTACTTATCTGTTTTGTTCTAGGAGGCACTGACCCTTTAACCCCAAAGCAACAAATATCATTATATGTGATCAAACATCAGTTATTATAAGATGCATCGGTGATCTAAACAGAGCACACATTTTAAAGGGATAGTAATACTTAAAATGTAAAAAAAATATGTTGTAGGGTTTAACCCCCTGAGTAAAACAAGAGTACTCCCACTGCTGAGGTCTTTCATTCAAAAGTTATTAATTTTCAAAGTTGAATTTTTTAGGTGCAATATCACAGTGGCCTGAAATTGTACAGTGGCGCTGTTGCTACACCATCCTATGGAGATTTATGGTCAACTGACCAGAGTTGTCCATAGGACACTGTACAATTTCAGGCCACTGTGATATTGCACCTAAAAATTCAACTTTGAAAATTAATAACTTTTGAATAAAACACCTGTCAGCAGTGGGAGTACTCTTGTTTTACTCAGGGGGATAAACCCTACAACATATTTTTTTTTTACATTTTAAGTATTACTATCCCTTTAAAGATGACTTCTATAAAACTATACTTGAGACAAATGTGAGTCACATCAACATTTTCTGCCTGTCCAGTAAATGTAATATTTTATAAAAAGAAGCTTGCTGAATTGCTTCACATATTGCAACCTGACCTGTGTAAAAGCAATTTGACCATGTGACGAGAGATCCACTGTAGTTGTACATCATAATCACACTTCTCATTGAAATCTGCACAAGGTGATGTGATTGCAGCTGATCTATCTCACATGCTTTGCATCACATTAATGCACATTCAGATGGTGATGGTAAAACCTAGTTAACACCTAAAGAAAATTACAGAATCTGGCTATTTTTTAATATTCAAAAGCAAGAAACAATAAAAGCCCTGTTTAAAACAGTCACTCAACAAAAGATGTGAAATTCAGGGTTTGGGTTATTTCATGTGGGAAACCACGTTAGCCCCTTGCTATAGAGATGTTGTCCATGTTGTGAACTTTGCTTACTTCTGTGTTCGATTGCCGATCCTGACACTGGATGGTTGTCTGGTGGCCAGGTCATGTTAACACCGCCTAAATTTTATTGTCTGGTGCCTACGTAGGTTGCCCATTCAGTGGAGGTTTAGACAAACATCACAACCTCCAACATCACTTGTATCATATACAAGATGAACATAAGGAGAAACTGAGTGAGTAGTAGCCCATAATCTGGTGTCAATCCGTTCAGCAGATTTTGTTGTAAGTGTGATGGCAAAAGGTGTATCTTTAACTCATTTAGGACCAGAGGAGTGTGGAATGCAATGCGTTCGATGCCCCAATGGTCCTCAAGGGGTTTGTATGGGAAACTACTAATTTGTTCAGATCCTTCATGTTTGAAAAGTACTGAATGGGTTTGTATGAAATTTGCAGCGTTTGTAGGAATGGCACTTTGACCATTCCCTTAAAACATAAAAAGCATTTGAAATAATAAGTGTAAAACAGAACCACTCCATCATTAAACAAAATGAGTGTGCTCTCTGGTGGGATTTCCTAATAGCCGTTGCTTGATATTGTCTAAAAAAAAATATGTTTTTCTATATTTTGCAGGAGACTTGAACTTTGCTCAGTTTCATTCTCTGGGCAATTTAATGTTCTGTACAAACATCATTTTTATCTTTTTCTTCAGTGTATTTCAGTTTGTGCTGTTTTATAAAATATTAATATTGCCTCCAGGTAGGAGTTGCTTTCATTCTTTTGAACCAAGTCTGTTCATTCTGAGGCAAATTAACTGCGTCACAGGGGACAAAACACTTCCATTGATTTTAAATGGGCTTTTAACCCTTTGAGTGCCAGAGATGTACACAACGCATTGCTTCGCAATGTGTTGCGTACCCCTCTGGCACTCATAGGGTTACTCTTTGAATGCTTGATTGTTTTATGATTGAGACTGGCTAACATTAACCCTTTGAGTGCCAGAGGAATACGCAACACATTTCTCCATATTGTGTTGCATACCCCTCTGGCACTCAAGGATTAATAATCATTTGAGTGCCAGAGGGCTGACCGATGCATAGGTTAGTAATGCCCAAAATAAATTTTATTCTATATAGTAGATTTTACAAAAATAAAGTATTTTGTTGAAAGTCCTATCTCTCAAACATTTATGGTTTGAGAGATGTTCGTCGCTAAAGTTCCTCCCTTTCTCCTGACGTCAGCACACTACTGACAGCAGGTCTACAAAGTGTGCTTGGTTTGCAAGCACACTTTGTAGACCATTTCAGTGAAGTATTTCTTTTTAAATAATGCAGTTTCGGCTCTGCTGAAGAGACTCCTCGTGTCGGCCGACAGATCTCCTTCTGTCAGCTTTACAGCTGACATCATGTGAAGGAGAGCTTTAGTGGAGGATATCTCTCAAACCATAAAGGTTGGAGAAAGAGGACTTTCAATAAATACTTTATTTTTGTAAAATCTACCATATAGAATAAACTTTATTTTGTGCATGACTAAACTAACTAAAAAGGGGATTTTTTTTTTCCCATGTTGCAGTTTGTCTGCTCCAATGTCTCTCATATATTTTTCTTTCTGCATAAGGCCCTTGGCTTCATATAGTCCCCATTAATCGGCGATTGCATATATATTTTGTGTGTTGTAAGTTAATATTATTCTGGAGTTGTGTCAGTGGACATTAATGACATTTAAGGAATATGTGAGCTGGGAGCATAAGTGCCTGTCTTTAATGTTAATTGTAGCCCGGCAGTTATTTCTCCACCCCTTATTTTGAGGGACCAATGAATGTTATTGTCCAGTGATAAAATGTTTTTTTAAGTAACCCTATTAATACACTACTGTCTAAAGGGGCCTTTATTATGATATGTTCCAATAAACAAGATCTGTCCAACCTCATTCGTGGCTTTAATAATTTTGAATACAATTAAACTGCGAAGGCAAGTTGAACCCACTGGATGTTTGAGACCACTGCTCCAGAACAGGGCTGTCCAAGTTCAGTTCTCAAGGGCTTCCAACAGGACATGATGTAAGGATTTCCCTGATTAACTCACCTGTGCTTAATCAGTGATTCATTCATTTTAAGGGACTCATCTGTGCTTAACCCTTAAGGATCGGGAAAATCTGAGGTGGATTTCACTTAAGGACTGGAGCAATTTTGACTGTCGTTGTTCAACCATATTTTCTCTTTAAGTCCTTTTGTACACGCACACAAGTTTATATACGTTTTTTTTTTTTTAAGCACAAGTAGGGCTTTGATTAAAATATTTTGATTAAAATAAAAAAAAAAAAGGCAAAAAAAAAAATTTTTGCTTACATTTTACGGTCAGGATTTGAATACCATTAGTTCATTACAAAAAAATACACCTAAATATATTCATTTGCTTCTCCTGATTTTAAGAGTGCCCCATATGCCTAGTATTTCAATCACTTTCTCACATCTACAAGGTAAGTATTACAAGATGGATGCCATTATTTCCAACCTGTAATTTCTCAACAATTGGCAAGTGAGCATCTTAGCTTAGTTGACGGTACCAGAACCAAAAATGTCCCACAAAGGTATGTTTCTGTAAACTAGACAACATAAGGTAAATCAGGAGAATTTTGGAGTTTTTTTCTGCAGCTATTTTTCCAGAAATATTTTTCATAATTGTGGTAATTTCTTTTTTGCAGTTTTCACACTTACATTTCAATATTACTGTTGATATCAAGCACCGGATAGTTGAAAATTAAAAAAAAAAATGCGTTGATTAGTGTTCAGCTCCTTTTTCTGAGTACGGCAATATCCTATATGCATAGGTTCCTAAAAGTTTGCGGGAGCTAAGGGGCCTAAATTGGAACATGCGCATTTCCAGTTTCACACTTTGAATTTTCACAGCTTGCGTCACTGGTGCCATGTCTTATTTTGGGCTGTGTAACAATGCTCCACTCTAATATTTCCCCCCAAAAGTGTATATTTTTGGAAAGTGGACACCCCAGGCTTTCATTTTATGTATGTTTTCAAATTTTTTACTCAGCCATTTTACCACCAATCCCCCGTAAAACTTGACGTAAGTAAAAAAAAAAAAAAAATCAGCGTTTTTCACACTTTGACTTTAATGTTGAGGTGAATTTCAAGCTCATGATAGATGAAGACTTTTAAAAATGCATTGCTTAGTGTTCAGCTCCTTCTTCTGAGTACAGCAATACCCCATATGCATAGGTTTCTCAAGGTTTGGGGGACCTAGCGGGCACAAACTGGAACATGCGCTTTTCCAATTTCACGCTTTGAATTTTCACAGCTTGTGTCACTGGTGCCATGTCTCATTTGGGGCTGTGTACCAATACAGGTTACTGGTAACTTTGGGTAGGCACTCCACCCCTTTAAGTAGGCAGGGACAACTCTGATAAGTTAGTGCAGGGGTGGAGCCTACCCTCTAACCTTAGCTGCAGGTTCATGTTGGCTTCAGTAAGTTTTGTTCCTCGTTGCAAGCAACAAGGCAAGAGAACAGTTCTGTTTAGTTTTTAGATTTTTACTATTTTCTGCTAGATATGGAATACCACCATTAGGCGGATTGCCATCACTGACTATTCCCATCACACAAATATGGATAGCTCAGTTTACCAGGTGCTTATTTGTGGACCTAAGCCTTGGGGGGGAAATCTTGGCTGCAAGTTCTTTCCTCAGGAGTTGCCCACTGAGGCGGCTTCTTGATAATATGGTAATCTGAAGATAGAAGTCCTGCAAAAAAGGTGAGCAACCCTTTGACTGCTGAGGTCCACATGTCCCATGGAACCCCTCCGCGCAGGGGTCTTTATTACTGAGTTCTTATTGCATACTCTAGCACTCATTGGGTCTATCTGTATGTCTTTCTGGGTGTTTGGGGCAAGTTTCTGTGGTAAATAAACCTTTTCACTGCTGGTTTGGCATGTTGTGGGGGTTGAGGACACTTTTCCCTACTAGGTTTTGTGTTTATATTGTTTAACTATATGTTCTAGTATGTTTTTAACTTGAATTTTATTTTCGTTCAGTTTTTGGTGAAATTATGTACTGTGCCTTTAAGCCGCACTTTTTACCGCACAGATGACATTGCTCCGTTCGCTTCAATGGGACTGTACAGTTTGGGACATATCTCTGCAACTGCTTATCACAGCGAGGTCAGAGATGGCTTATTTTACTTGTCTGCCCTTGCTCAGTCATCTGGTCAATGTTCTGAACATGCTGGGGGGGGCTTTGGGCACTGTTGGGGTTTTTTTTTTTTTTTTACAACAAAAATACAATTCCCATGAGCGCTTCGTGCGCTCGTTTCTGATTGGCTTCCGTTGCGGCAGGCATTTTGTGCTTTTCTGTGAATGAGTATCCTATGCAGGGCTTGTACTCTTCTTAGCTCCTTAACCCTTTCATTGCCAGATAAGTTTATAATGTTTACTGTGCTATTTAATCACTTTTAAGCACTGTTTTTGGGTGATTTAGTGTACTTTTGACCAGTTGATTTCTGTGAGAATGTCTATTCCACTAGAGACTGGGGTTAGACATAAGACTAAGGAATCTGGGGTTCCTGTGTCCCCCATTGCTCATTGCCCCTTATGTCATGAAGGGTTACCTAGAGAATTCTCAGGTCATGTTTGCCCAACATGTGCTGCTGTCCCTGAATCTCCTGTAGGGACCTTCAGCCATGCATTAGTGCCAGTATGGATGCAAGAGTTTAAGGCTAATACAGGGACCTCCGGTCTACCTTACAACTCCTTCCATCCCCCTTACAGAGGGTCTTTCACTCATGTCAAGCCTCTGCTTACATCAGGTCTTCCCTGCCTAAACCTCCGGGTTTGCCCTGATTTATCTGATTCCTCTGATGAGGAACTGTTGGTGGATTATGAGAATGAAAACTGTTCTGCAGTACTTCCTGGCTTTTTTGGGGATCCCTTTGAAGCTGATCCTCTCCCCTCTGCTGAGAGCCTAATCAGGGCTATATTGACAACCCTGAATATTCCCTTGGTACAGGAGACCTCTTCGGACCCCTTCAGATGTGTTTCAGGAGCCTCCGTGCTCCCTTGACCGTCTGTTCTCTGACGAGTGGAAGTTTCCAGACAGCCATCTGTCTCTAAGAAATTTGCTAAGCTTTGTCCATTTTCTGAAGCAGCGTTAGCTCTTTGGGTAGATCCACCCAAGGTGGACGCCCATGTGTCCAGGTTGTCCAAATCTACTGCTTTGCCTGTAGCAGATGCTTCTTCTATGAAGGACTGGACTGGCAAAAAGCTTGAGACTTCTCTCAAGGCTATTTTTGCTTCAGCTGGTTCTGCCTTATGGCTGGGGGTGAATAGGGCCGTGGCCATTTGGACTACACGGCTTACCTTGGCTATTCGCCAGGGGGCTTCTATTTCTGAACTGCGGAGACTTGTTGCCAACATTGCTGAATCGCAACATTATGTCTCTGATGCTCTGTTTGACACAGTCCGTATGATTGCCATGGCTGCTTCTGTGTCGGTGGTTGCCAGACGGGCTCTGGCTCAAGATCTGGTCTGCTGATACCACATCAAAAAAAAACTCCATTATCATTGCCTTTTCAAGGTTCTTCCCTATTTGGACCTGAACTTAAAGATCTCATCAGCAGAGCCACTGGAGGTAAAGGTACTCTGCTTCCAGTGGTCCACAAGTCCTCCTACAAGCCCAAGTCTTCCTAACCTCCTTCGGCATGACTCACCAATTCCAGGTCCCCACCCTCAGGTGGGAGGGCGCTTGAGCCACTACCTTTCCATCTGAGAAAAATCTGTGGTGGACCCTTTTGGTTTTTCAGGTGGTGGCAGAAGGGTACAAGATTCCTTTTACCTCTCTCCCTCCTCCCCCCAAATTTCCTCTCAATCTCCTCTGGGAGCAGGAAAGCGTAGCCTGTTCGAGGGTGCTGTCCAAGCCCTTCTGGACAATGGGGTCTTGGGGTTTGTCCCTTTTCCAGAGACACGGTTGGGGTTCTATTCCAACCTCTTTGTGGTCTCTAAGAAGGCAGATGTTGATGTCCTATTCTGAATCTGAAGGATATCAACCAATTTGTGGTCAGATCTCACTATCATCAGGAGTCCTTGTGACCATTGATTGCGGCCATGTCTCCTGGGGAATTCCTAGCATCTCTGGATCTTCAAGAGGCGTATTTGCACATCTCCTTTCATCCAGAGAGCCGACAGCGTCTCCGATTTGCCTGCGACATGGATCACTTTGTTTTCTGCCCTGCCATTCTACCTGACCACTGCTCCTCAAGTCTTCAATCAATTGAGTTCTGGGAGCTTTAGTCTCTGCTCTCCATCGAGTTGGCATCAGGGTCACTCCATACATGGACGACCTTCTGAAGGCCTCATCTCCAGACCTTCTTCACCAGCAGGTTCAGACCTGCATTCAAATACTATCCACTCACAGGTGGATCATCAACCTGGACAAGTCGGACCTTGTTCCCTCCCAGAAGATGCTTTTCCTGGGCCTTCTCTTCGACACTCAGAGAGGGATGGTCTTTCTCACAGATGAGGTGGCTCATCAGCTGGCTCAGAAGGTTTCTATGGTTCTGAGCTTGGATCCGATTCCTGACAAATTGTCCTCTCTAGTGGGGAAGTTCATCTCCACAATGGAAGCAGTCCCATTCTCCATGGATCATGCCAGGAAGCTTTGGAGGTTTCTGATCTTGGCATGCAAAGGTCAACCGGATCATCTGGAGGAGTCTGTCTCTCCCGTTTCATGTAGAGTTGAGTCTTTCATAGTGGCTCAGCCTGGACAATCTCCCGAAGGGCAAGTCCTTCCTGATACGTTTCTGGACGATGGTGACTACGGACGCCAGCCTCTCAGGACGGGAGGCTGTTCTGGGGCACCTGAATGCTCAGGACTGGTGGTCTCGGGAAGAATCTCTCCTTCCCATCAACTTCTTGGAACTTTGGGTGTTATTTCATGCCCTGCGTCATTGAACACTCCAGTTGGAGGACTATCCAGTCAGAATCCAGTCAGACAATGGCACGGCGGTGGCTTACGTTCACAAGCAAGACGGCACAAGAAGTCTCGCAGCTTAGTTAGAGGTCAAGGCTATTTTGTCCTGGGCAGAGGACCATGTCCCTGTCATCTCCGCAGTTCATATTCCAGGCATCATCAATGTCTTGGCAGACTTCCTTAGTCGACATACAGTGGCCAGCGTGCAGTCAGAACTTCACCCAGAGGTGTTCAATCTGGTAGTTCAGAAGATGGGGATCCCATGCATTGATCTGATGGCAAGAAAACACAGCAGGAAGGTTCCAGTTTTCTGCTCTCACTGGGCGGATCCACTAGCTCTAGCTGTGGACGCTCTATCTAGTAGATCTTTTCTCTGGCGTACATCTTCCCTCCCGTTCCAATGCTGCACAGGGTTATGAGGAAGCTACTTATGGAGAGCTGTCCAGTCATTCTGATTGCTCCGTTTTGGCCTTGCCAATCTTGGTTCCCAGATCTTCTGGATCTGTCAGTGTCAGACCCCTTCAGGCTTCCTCCTCATCCAGATCTTCTCTTACAGGGATAGCTGTGGAAGGAGGACGTTCATTGTCTGTTTTTTGACGGCATGAAGGTTGAATCCTCAACTTTGAGGAAGAAAAGTTTTTTTCATCTGGTGTACTGGCTACTATGCTTAGTGCCCATAAGCCTGTTCCTCCAAGGCCTACCATAGAGTCTGGTCTACATTCCTCTCTTGGTGTGCTGATAGGATCTTTCTCAGGAGTTTCATCTCCCTACAGTCCTTTCCTTCCTTCAGGATAATGTGGATAAGGGTCTCCGTTTGAGCTCCCTTAAGGTTTACACTTATGCTCTCTCTTTTTTCTTCCAGAGGCTCATTGTCATTCTTCATGATGTCAAAGTGTTCTTCCAGGGTGTTGCTCATACCCGTCCGGTGTTTAAGTCCCCTGCTCCTCAGTGGGATCTTAACTTGGTTTGGGGCTTCCTTCAGCTCCCCATGTTTGAGTCTTTGGCTACTAATCCTTTGCGCCTGTTGACGTGGAAAACGGCTTTTCTTCTGGCGATAGTGTCTGTTCGCTGTGTGGCAGAGCTCCAGACCTTGTCTTGCAAACCACCTTTTTTGGTGTTTCACAAGATAAAGCCGTGCTTCGCACTTTTCAAACGTTTCTTCCAAAGGTTTTATCGGAGTTCCATATCAATCAGGAGATTTTGGTTCCTTCACTCTGCCCTGACCCTTCTTCTGACAAGGAAAGGGATCTTCACTTGTTGGATGTTGTGCTCTGCCTCAGGTTCTATGTGCACTGTACTGAGTCTTGCGTCAATCTGGCGCTCTTTTCAACATTTCAGAGGGCCCCAGGGAAGCCTGCTTCTAAGGTGATCATGGCTTCTTGGATTAAGTCCACTATTCATAAGGCTTACAAACTGAGGAAGAAGCCTGTGCTCTTCAGGGTCACAGCTCATTCCACTCGCTCCATTGGTGCATCTTGTGCCTACAAGAATCAGGCCTCTGCTGATCAACTGTGCAAGGCGGCCACTTGGTCGTCTGTGCACACCTTTTCCAAACACTAACATGTTGATGTGCTGGCATTGGCCGATGCCAGTTTTGGGAGGAAGGTCGTGGAGGCAGCCTTACCTGTCTAGGATCTCCTTTATTTCTTCCATAGTCTTTCACTTTTGAGTCCAGTTGGCTGTAGTTCAGTGTGCTGTGTATCAGTTCCTGGGGTCTGTTTTACCCCTGTTCAGTGTCTGTTAACACTCAGTTGTTTGTGATGCGCTGTTTATGACCTGTAGGTTCATTGGTGCTCTGGTGACTTTGGGGGCCTGTACCTGGTCCTTGCCTTTCTTCCCACCCTGGGGAACTTAATGGTTGGACATCCCAAAGTTACCAGTAACCTGTATTGGACGACAGAGAAAATACGATTTTACTTACCTGTTAAATCCTTTTCTCTTAGTCCATACAGGTTACTGGTCTCCCACCCTGTCAAGGGACCATCCTTGGTGCTCCTGCGACAGAATGGGGGGACCACTTTTGGGTAGGCTCCACCCCTGCACTCCTCAGAATTGTTCCTTCCTACTTAAAGGGGCAGAGCGCCTACCCAAAATTACCAGTAACTTGTATGGACTAAGAGAAAAGGATTTAACAGGTAAGACTAAAATCCTATTATTTCTGGAAAGTAGACACCCCAGGCATTCATTTTATGTATGTTTTCAAAATTTTTAAGCAGCCATTTTGCCACCAATCCCTTGTAAAATGACGTAAGTAAAAAAAAAAAAATCAGCGTTTTTAACACTTTGACTTCAATGTTGAGGTGAATTTCAAGCACAGGATAGGTGAAGATTTTTAAAAAGCATTGTTTAGTGTTCAGCTCCTTCTTCTGAGTATGGCAATACCCCATTATGCATAGGTTTCTCAAAGTTTGGGGGAGCTACGGGGCCCAAATTGGAACATGCGCATTTCACTCTTTGAATTTTTAGAGCTTGTGTCACTGGTGCCATTTCTCATTTGGGCTGTGTAACAGTTCTCTACTTTAAGATTTCCCCCAAAAAGTGTATATTTTTGGAATATAGACACCCATGGCTTTCATTTAAGTTGTGTTTTCAAATTTTGTACACAACCATTTTACCACCAATCTCTTGTAAAACTTGACGTAAGAGAAAAAAAAAAAAAACAGCGTTTTTCACATTTAGATTTCAGTGTTGTGTGAATTTCAGCACAGAATCAGTGAAGATTTTATAAACTGCACTGATTAGTGTTTGGCTCCTTCTAAGTATGGCAATGCCCCATATGCATAGTTTTATCAGGGTCTGGGGGAGCTACTGGGCCCAGTTGGAACATGTTAGTTTCCTTTTACAGACATGCCATTTTTACAGCTAGTGCCTTGTCTCATTTCGGACTGTTTGGCAATGATGCAATTAATTTTACCCCTGGAAGTATATGTTGTAGAAGAGTAGACAACCCTGGCTTTCATTCTATTTGCATCTTATCAATTTTTTCACTGCCACTCTATCACCAATCCCTCCCAAAACCTGCAGAGAAACAACATTTTTTTTCACACATATTTTAGTGTTGCTCTGGATTTCAATCAGATGATATTTGCAGATTTTTTAAGTGCTTTACATTAGTGGTGAGTTACAGCCCCATATGCATAGGTTTGTTAGGGTTTGGAGGAGCAACTGGGCCCAGTAGGGAACGTGTGTGTTTCCATTATCAGAGATGGAAAAAAACTTAGGGTGCTTTGCTTCCCGTTAAATTTTGATAGTGTTAGATCTAAGGAGGGATGTGTTTTGAAACATAAAAAACAGGAAATTTCAGGGGTTAAAAGTGGCCAAATAATAAAATAAACTTTACAGCACTACTGCATTGTACCTGCATGGTATGGTTTTGCTTGAAGCAGTCACCTATGCAGAGGCCAGGTTTGGAAGGGCAATCAGGACAGTAAGTTGGGGTTTCTCTCCATATTCCCTTGCTGTAGCAAACCCTGACGCACTTTTGTGAGTTTTTCTTTTGGGGGGGTTGGTGGGATTTTATAAATAAAGTGTACTACCCTGGGGTTTTGTGGAGTTATTTCTGTTGCCCCTTGAAACAAAAATTGTGAAAAGTTGAAGCTGATACTGCAGAAAACTACATTTCAGAGTGGGGTTTGCCAATTTGAAAATTAGAAACAGAATTGTATACTGCAGTCTGCATCATGTAAATGGCAACCTTTTTGTACCATGCTACACTTTTGCATGGTGAGGTACGGCTGCATGAGTTGATCACACAGACCAACTCCCCCCATGTGCTTATTGTAGTCTTTGATGCAGACTGTTTTTTTTTTAGTTGTCAACATATAAATTATATCCTTTATTTAAGAAGGGGTAAATTAGATCCCAAACAATTTTCCCATTTGTTCCCAGAGATTCGGGGCAACCAGGAGGGTCAAGTTGGCTGTCCTTGCCCTTGTAAATTCAAAAAGCCTGGGTATAGCCTGTGGCACTCTTGCACAATTTATAAAATTTAACCCTGAATTTAGATCACTTGGAGGGGATGTATTGCTTGAAATTTAACCTACCTTTATATTTCATAAGGGATTCATCTATACTTGTGTTTTTGGGGGTATATACTTGGGCAAACTTTTCCTGTAAATTATGTATTAGGGAGCGAATTTTGAACAGTCTGTTATACTGGGGGTGTTCTTTTGGGAGGCACAGGGTATTATCACTAAAGTGCATAAAGTACAAAATCATTTTGTATCTAGTCCTGGTCATTGTTTTGGCGAATATAGGGGTATCATATATGTTTTTTTTTTTTACTCCAGTATGATCTAATACTTGTTTTTTTTTTAACTATTCCCATTGTCATTGTAAGGGCCCAGAATTTCTTAAATTCTAAAAGGTCTGTGGGTTGCCATATTTCTTCCTTGGAAACAAACGCTGATGGGTTGGCGGCAATATATTGGGCTGCATATAGATTTGTTTGAGACACTATTTCCCCCAAAAATAAAAAAACTGAACATGGGTAAATCCTGCCACATCCTCTTGAATTCCTGGGCTGGCTGTGAATTCAGGAATTTGTGGGCATAAATTGGCTGATGATACCTATTCATCAGCAGGAGTGGCAGTACTTGTGGCAGGTCTTGGGGCACTTCTTAGGGCAGCTCTTTGGGAAGGGATTTGGGCAGCTCTTGGGGCATTTGCCAGGGCAGCTCTTGACACAGGGCCTTCTGTCAAAAAAAGACACACTGCTCCATCACTAGAGCTGCTCTCACTCTCAGAAAACTGAGTGACGTCAAAGTCTGACGCAGTGTCTGTGGCTTCTGAGTCAGATGCCAAAAAGGAATACACTCTTCTAAAGTGTACCTCCGCTGCATTGTACACACCTACTCTAAACTAAACAAATTACTAACTTCTATACCTAACTCTCACCCCAAACGGTCACTATTCCTATGATACTTTTTTTCGGTATTTTTTTTTTTCCTATGCTACTCCTAAACATAAATCTATCACCAAGCCTTACCCTAACACACATATTCCTTGAACCTACCCAACCACCTATCTAAACTAGCTTATCATATAAAATACATTTTTAAATAAAATAAACTTTTTTTTTTTTTTTTTCCCTACGCTACTCCTAAACCTAAATCTAACCCTAAACCTTACCCTAACCCACGTATACCCTGAACCTACCTAACACAAGTCAACTACCTATCTAACACACGTAGACTAATCCTACCTAAACTACCTAAAATTTACTAAATAATCAGATTTTATTTAAAAAAATTTTTTTTTTATTTATATTTTTTTTTATGTAAAAAAAATACAAGGGGGATGGGACATGTACCACAGATAAGCAAAAACTGATCTGCATCAAACTGATCACTACTAGAGTGATCAGAGGGGGAGAAATGTGTTTATCACTGCAATCAAGGGGTTAATTCTGTTTTTTAACTGTGTGTGTTTTTTTTTTTTTCCCCCCACAGGAACGCTGGAACACAGCAGCAAGATGTCTCTCTCCACCTCAGAAGTGTATCAGATGGAGGGAGGCAGAGAGATGTGATAGGGACAGTATTTGTAAATACTGTCCCTGTCATTCTGCTTCTGCAACATGTGATTTGCTAATCTAGCGAATCACATGTTGTAACAATGTTGCTACTGGCTGTAACTAAGTGCCCCGGTATCGGAGCACTTAGTTACAGACAGCCAGCTCTATCCCATCTCTCCATGAGGCAGCAATGGGATAGTTCAACTCATGACGGTCCAGGACCATCATGGGTCCTTAACGGGTTAAACAGGGAAGTCCTTAAAGGGACAGTAATTAAAGATCATATTAAAGTGCAGCTCCAAGTCTTCTTCATGTTTTTTATAACACGTAGCACTAGATTTCTTTACTTAAATATTTGTAATTCAACAATATTAAAGCCGAAAGGATACCCCTCCCACCTCTTTTCCTGTGTCACTAATCCTCTCATGCTGGTCTGGATGGAGAGTGGCGAGGGAAAATCTCAGTAAGCAAAAGGAAAATCCTGCCCTCCTTCCTCAAAGGGGGCAGGGTTTTCCTTATACTTACTGAATGAAATTGTCCCTCGCTGCATCCGTCCGGTCCCGAGACCTGATTGCTTATCTAAGGAGAGACAGCCAGAAAGGGTGGGAGAGGGATCCTTTCAGCTTGAATAGCATTTAAACTACAAATATGCAAGTAAACAAATATACTTCTACATGTTATAAAAACATAAAGAAGACTTGGATCTGCAATTTAATAGAAACATTACTATCCCTTTTAAATCCTGTATTGTTCTTGGCTCTTGAGGACTGAACTTGGACAGCCCTGCTTTAGAGGGATGCGTTAGGGACCTGTCCATCCAAGGTTTTAAAGGAGCTGCTCTAGAAAAGACCATAAGCAAAAATAAGAGGAGCAATTATGGAACATGCCAACTGCCACATGAGGGAGGGACAAACATTTCCATTGTCTTTTAACACTTTGGATGCTAGATATTTCCAACACAATGGAGCTTATGCATTAAGGTGCTGTAAAGATAAAGTGGAGATGACTTCTCCAATGATATCACTTCCCCAGTTCCAGTGTTACTCTA
This sequence comes from Rhinophrynus dorsalis, assembly GCA_037306005.1. Classification (NCBI taxonomy): domain Eukaryota; kingdom Metazoa; phylum Chordata; class Amphibia; order Anura; family Rhinophrynidae; genus Rhinophrynus; species Rhinophrynus dorsalis. Next base: position 266,313,634 of record CM074720.1, on the reverse strand, counting down.
TGGAGCCTATACAATAAGATTTTTCTATTGGGAGAGATCTTGGTCCATAAGCTCCCATGGAATAACATATGAACTGGAGAAGTGATATCACTGGAGAAGTTCTCTCCTACTTTTCTCACCTTAGTGCATAATCCCCATTGGGTTGGAGACCATTCAAGGGGTTAAATTAATGTGACCCCCCCCCCCCTTCTCCCAAATAATGCATAGTATTAAAATACATGTAATGTACCTTAATGTATTGTTAATGTATTATTATTATTATGTATTGCTTGTCCCTCTTGGTAAATAATACAATACTTTTACATTAGTTGGAGTGGCTGCTTCTGCAACCTTTAGTGAGAGCATTCAGGGGACTGATATAATATACTTGAGGCACAACCCTCTAGTGACATCACAAGCTGCTCCATTTCTGTGCAGTGGCTGGAGGCTTCTAATGTTTAAATGCCTGAAGGTGGTGTGAGGCTGCGGCAGCCAGCCCCAGCCTCACTCTGTATTCAGAGAGAGTTAGACATGCAAGCTGCTCTGTAGCGGAGTGGTACGTAATATTATGCAGTGTTGTATAGCCCCCATCCCAAAATACAATGATTACAGAGATTATGCCCTCCCTGATGGTGAAGGAAGGCTCTACACATCATTGGGTGGGGAAGTTCAGCTTCCTATTTCCAGGAAACACTAGCATGTTTTTGTGCAAAAAGGAGGGGGGGAAATGGTGGTCAGTCAGGCATAGTAATAAAGTGTGAGTACCTTTAACAACGCAGAGTTCATACCAACGTAATAGTCCTCATTGTCAGTGTAGCTCATAAGTGAATTGTTTGTTGCAATCATACATTAAAAAACTGTGTATTCCCTATTTTTAAAGTGGACCTGTTACATTCGTATTCATATATATATATATATATATATATATATATATATATATATATATATATATAGCTAATTGCATAATTTATGACTCCTCAGGAGACACACGAACACTCATAGAAGAAAATGGCTCATTACATAATTTATGTCTCCTCAGGAGACACACACACACACACCCACCCCAGGGGTGGCAAAAAGTAGGAGTTACAGCTCCCATTGGGTAATTCAATGGGGGCGTGATTTTCACAGGAGTTGCAGTACTGCAGGGAGTTGGCCCTCCCCCACTCTCCAGCCCACCCACCACTATTCAACTGAGGACAAAAACAAAATGGCTGCCACTTGCTCCTACACCACCCTAATACACACATGCTCCAGTCACACAGCACCAAACACACACACAGCACCAAACACACAGCTTCAAACACACACACACAGCACCAAACACACAGTGCCATAAAGGTATCCCACACATTGCAACCCAATGCATGGGATTCCTTTCTGGCAGTCAAAGGGTTAAGGCTGTACCTGTGTTTCTGCTTCCCTACTGACACACTGCTGCACTCCTACTAATGACTACAGGTTTACACCACACAGTGTGATCTCCTTCAACAAAACAACAGCTAAATAACTCTTACTTCACTTGATTCCCCTCCCTACAAACTTTCCTACCTGCACAGAGCCATGTCTGCTGGTTGCCTAGCAACCACCCCACATCCTCCACTATACAGAAAGTTGGGAGGAACCAAAACCTGTTTTTGCTAATGGGAGAAATACCCTGACCTGCTCTGTGTGTCATGACATAGGACTCAAGACCACTGTTGTGTGTGTATGTCTCAAACTATGGGTACACTGTGTAAGTCTCAGTATGGAATGTGTATGTGTGTGTCACTATGGATTGTGTATGTGTGTCTCAATATGGAATCTGTATGTGTGTCTCAGTAAGGAATATGCGTGTGTGTCTCAGTATGGAATATGTGTGTGTGTCTCTCACTATCAGATCTGTATGTGTGTCTCAGTATGGAATGTGTGTGTCTCAATATGGAATATGTATGTGTGTCTCTCACTATGAGATCTGTATGAGTGTCTCAGTATGGAATGTGTGTGTATGTCTCACTATGAGATCTGTATGTGTGTCTCAGTATGAAATGTGTGAGTGTGTCTCACTATGAGATCTGTATGTGTGTGTCTCACTATGACATCTGTATGTGTGTCTCAGTATGGAATGTGTGTGTGTGTCTCACTGAGATCTATATGTGTGTGTGTTTCACTATGAGATCTTGTGTGTAGCTAAGTATTGATTGTGTATTTGTGTGTCTCACTATAAGATCTGTATGTTTGTCTCATTATGGAATGTGTGTATCTCACTATGGGATATGTGTGTCTCACTACGGCGTGTGTCTGTCTCATTATGGGATGTGGATGTGTAGTATGTGTGTGTCTGTCTCACTATGGCATGTGTACGTACATATGTGTGTGTGTGTGTGTCTGTCTGTCTGACTATGGCATGTGTATGTATGTATGTGTGTGTGTGTGTGTGTGTCTCTCACTATGGCCATAGCTGGGAACTTTTGAAATACCATCACTCACAGATCTGATATTAACCCTTGAAGCCCAGTGTGGAAAAAGAGTACATTGCATTAACTGTTTCACTGCCAGAGGGGTAGGCAATGCATTGCAAATTAATAACAAATATACACTTATGGATGGTTATATCTGTGTGTATACCTCACTATGAGATGTGTATATGTGTGTATCTCACTATGGGATGTGTGTCTGTGTGTGTGTGTATCACTATGCCATGTGTATGGGTGTGTGTCTCTGCATGGGATGTGTATCTCTCTGTCTCACTATAGTGTGTGTGTGTGTGTGTGTGTGTCTCTCACTATGGGATGTGTGTGTCTGTGTATGGGATGTGTATATGTGTGTGTCTCACTATGGGATGTGTGTGTGTGTGTGTGTGTGTATCACTATGCCATGTGTATGGGTGTGTGTGTCTGCATGGGATGTGTATCTCTCTGTCTCACTATAGGGCGTGCGTGTGTGTCTCTCACTATGGGATGTGTGTGTCTGTGTATTGGATGTGTATACGTGTGTGTCTCACTATGGTGTGGGGAGGTGTCTGTATGGGATGTGTATATGTGTGTGTCTCTCACATAGTCATGTGTGTTTGTGTCTGTATGGGATGTGTATATGTATGTGTGTCTCTCACTATTGGCTGTGTGTGTCTGTGTATGGATGTGTATATATGTGTGTGTCTCTCTATGGTGGAGGGGGGTGTCTGTATGGAATGTGTATATGTGTGTGTCTCACTATGGAGTGTGGGTGTCTCTGTATGGGATGTATGTGTGTGTGTGCTCACTATGGAGTGTGTGTGTCTCTGTATGGGATGTATGTGTGTGTGTGCTCACTATGGAGTGTGTGTGTCTCACTATGGGATGTGTCTGTGTGTGTATCTGTATGGGATGTGTCTGTGTGTGTATCTGTATGGGATGTGTATATGTGAGTGTGTCTAACTATGACGTGTGTGTCTCTGTATGGGATGTGTAAATGTGTGTGTGTCTCACTATGACGTGTGTCTCTGTATGGGATGTGCATGTGTGTGTCTCACTATGGCACGTGTGTGTGTCTCTCTTTATGGGATGTGTATGTGTCTCTTTATGGCATGTGTATATGTGTATATATATATGTGTGTGTGTGTGTGTCTATGTATGGGATGTGTATATGTGTGTCATTATGGCATGTGTGTCTCACTATGGGATGTGTGTGTGTCTCACTCTAAGTGTATGTGTGTCTCAGTATGGGATGTGTGTGTGTCTCTCACTATGGGGATACTATGGCAGTTCAAGTCAGCTGGGGGGGGGCAGCTAAAACAGAACGTGATCACATGCATTTTGCAGAACTTTCATAAACAAAAACAGACAGGCAACGCCGTCCCACACTGCTAGTATATATATAAAAGAAGTAGTCTGCATCTCCAGCCATACACCCAGGGGTGGCAGTAAGGAGGAGAAATTCAAATCCTCTGTATACTGCCAGTCCAGAATACAGGGGGGAGTGATTTATCTCTGCAAGGAGTTGGTCCTTCCCCACTATCTACTCTTCCAAAAACACACACATGGCCCTTTTCGATCCCCTGCCACTCCTGTGATGATCTCAGCAAGGAATTGCAGGGTCCTTCAATACACACACCACAACACACACATGCAATACATATGCACAACACAGACAATACATACATACACACACACACAGACACAAAATATACACATACATGAACAAGCACATAAAACACGCACTCAACACACGTGTGAAATACACATGGACAATGCACATATCATATACCCACTCGCGCACAATACACCACAACACACAAACACAACACCTACAACACACACATCAGCAACACACACAATACACATGTACAACACACACAAGCCCACACAAAACACACACTCAACAAACACACACCCACACACACACATATATATATATGAAATATACAAACACACATGAGCAATACACATCCACGTAATATACACACACATAACACACAAGCGAAACACATACATGCACAACACACGAATCACACACACACACACACTGTGCATGCACACACAATACACATATACGCACTACACACAAACACAATATATACACACAATACAAGTACACAAACACAATACACTCAACATACACAATAAAACAGACGATGCATACACAAATACACCCATAATGTACACAAAACACACACACAATATGCACAATATAATCAAAACACTATAATCAATACGATACATGCAAACTGCATTACACAAAACGCTGTATGCAACACACTGAACGTAATGCGCAAAATGATATACACTATATGAAAACCCCTATGTTCAAAACGCTATATGCAAAACGATGTGAGCAAAATGCTATGTGCAATACACTATACGCAAACCGCTACAGGCAAAATGCTATACAAAAACGATAAATGCAAATAGCAATGTGTAAACAGATGTATGCAAAACTCTCTAAATGCAGAATACAGTACGAAAACACTATCGCAATAGGTTGTATGCAAACACTATAACAAAAGCTATACTCAAAATGCTGTATGCAATATGCTACGTGCAAAACGTTATACATAAACTGCTGTGCACAAAACATGATACGCAAAATGCTACATGCTACGAGTAAAATGCTATATACAAAACCATATACACAGTGATTTGCACAATAAGGTATACACAAAATTATGTATGCTATAAGCAAAACAAAATATGCAAAATGCTATACACTACGCACAAAATGCAATATGTAAAATGCCATACGCAGTAAGGTATAGGCAAAATGCTATAAGCAAAACCCAATAAGCTATACACAAAAGGCTATCCGCAAAACACTATAGGACAAATGCTATGCACATAATGCTATATGAAAAACTCAAAACACTACACGCAAAACACACAGTCACGCACACACTTACTGATGGAGAGTTATATAATGCAGTGCTTTGCAATGTGTTGCACACTGCTTTTGGAACTGAAAGGGCTAATCAATAAAAAAATCAACAATCCACTCATTAAAGGGATAGTAATGTTTTACAAAAAAAAAAAAAAGCAGCTCCGATTAATCTCAATAGTATTTGGGCTGGGAGGGGGATACTTTATCATTCAATTAGTCTTGAATTACAAATCTGACAGTACTGAAATAACACTCTGAATGGTCCAGATACTATTAAGATAAATCAGAGCTGCTATGTTATGTGAAACATTACTATCACTTTAAGAACATTGGGTCCTTTCTGGAGTTACCTAGATGTCAGGGGAAAATAGTCCTACACGTAAATGCACTTTTCATTTTTTAACCCTGTAAGTACCTGACATGTATCACATTCTGTGTTTATTTAGTCATGCATACAACTTCATGTTTTTTTTGTTGTTGTTTTTTTTTGGGGGGGGGTTCATTTTTATTTTTTTTTTATTAGTTTTGCCACACGGGCATACCAATATTGCTAGTATTAAATAAATCTATTTAAACTGCCGATAATTTGTACTTTTTGTTTAGCATTCAGGTAAAGTTTTTTTTATTTTATTTAGTGGGGAAGTTAATCTTGGCAGAGCTTTGTTGTCTGACCTGGTCATCTAAAACATTCATAATTTATTCACATCCAGAAAATCCCATATCACTAGCTTCTTAGAAAACTAAAGCCTATCAGTTTTAAAGAGGGAAAAATCATACAAATCCTTTCAGCGTGGAGACTCCCACTGAAGGGAGTATTTAGAAACATGATTGGTCCCCTTTAATGCCTTTAGGACCACAGAGGTGTACAACACACAGGTTCACAACGCAATGAACACCCATCTGGTACTCAACATGATTGCTCTGTAAAACAAACTAGTCCTGAGATGACTGGCCTGCTTGAAAAATTTGCCGTTCATTTTCTCTGCCAAGGAACGGGGATACATATAGTTATATCTTTAGTTTGTTGCACTACCCATAATCTGTTGTGCGTGTTTGTTGTAATAGTGGTCTGATTTTTTATTTTTTTTTTATGCTAAAATGTCCCTGAAATAGCATATCTGCATGTGTACCCTAGTTTGAAAGAGGAGAAAGTCCTCTTTCAAGTGAAGGTACCTTAGACCAGTGTTGTGTTTTTGTTTTGTTTTTGTCCATGGGTGTCCAATGTTTAGTCAGTGGTACTAGTATTCGTGAGGTATTTCGCAAAGTGTGGACTCCTCCTCAGTGTATATATTTGTTGGGTAGGTCCTCAGAAAAATTATGCAAGCTGCAACAGTTGCTGTGCCTTAACAGTGTGGCTGAGGGACAGTCTGACATCTCAGTGCTGTAGTAAAATCTACTTGAACAATAAATCTAGAGCAACTACTCAGAAGCAAGTGAAAGTCTAATGGCTGTATATTCAAAGGGATATCAACAAGAAAATGTTGTATGATCGACAAGATTAAGTAATTGTATGCATATGACATATTTTGCATAGAATATATGGCAAAAAACTAGTAATGTCTGTCGTGTACGAAACTCCAGAATTGCTGGGCAAACGGGCAGGGCAAGGGTGTGGCTACACTATTAGTCAGCATTGTATAGAGGTTAAGAAAATGTATCATATACAAAGGCAAAAAAAATGTTGTGCAAACGACAGAATTTGTAAAATTAAAAAAAAAAAGTGGAGGAAATGTGTAGTTTTGAGTGTGAGAAACCTAAAATAATTGAAGGAAATAGGGATTTATCTATTGAGAATATTGAAATAGGCTTGTTAAATGTAATGTAAATATCAAAATATTGAAGTGAGTAAATACAAATTAAAATAAATATATATCGTCATCATCATCTTCAGCCATTGTTGATCCACTGCAGTATGAAGGCCTCCTCAGCAAGTCTCCAATAGCTTTGGTACTGTGCCTTTTATTGCTACTGTGCACTGACAAATTTAGTAATTTCACATATCCATATTTTCTTTGGTATTGCATGGAGTCCATCCCATCTACTATCAAGTCTTTTTGCTATGTGGCCTGTCCAGGCTCTTTACTCTTTCATTTACATCAAAGACCTTTGTTTGCCAACGATGTGTGTGTGTGTGTATGTATGTATGTGTATATATGTATATATATATATGTGTATATATATATATATATATATAATAAAATATAAAAATAGAAAATAAAATATATAATATGGATTGGATAAGCCTCCCCAGTAAATCTAGAACTCTGTACCCACTGGGATGGTTCTCCTCTCACATACAGCGCCCTAAACACATATCATATTGCACTGACAAAATATAACTGAAAATAACTAACACATATACATCTGGTAGCTGCAATCTATTTGTCACTGTGTATATAGTGACAAAATAAGCAATATAGCACAATAGAAAAAGAGAGCGTCTCTGATGTATATGCTAATAAAATATCTTTATTAATAACCAAACAATTCCTAAAATCAATAGGACAATAATAAAACCTATATGGATATCCACAGTAAGAATTTATAATCTAAAAAATAGATAAATCACATAATACAATATATAACTCCTTTCAGATGGTTAAAATGTTCAATAATAAATATCTGTATTAACCCGTACAGTGATGTGCTCTTCCGGATTGCACTATCAATGCAACCACTCTTCTAGTATTTACATATGCAATGTCCCCATAAAACTTACATTCTTTTGTTTTTTGTCCTGGTATGTCTAGTTCTTTGTCCGGGATAGATATTATGGATTTACCCTTAGTGTTAGATTACATCCTATGATATATATCTATATCAGTGATCTTCAGCGCCAGTCCTCGGGGCACACCAACAGGTCATGTTTTCAAGATATCCCTAATTAATCACAGGTGAATCAATCATAATGACTGAGCCACTAATTACTCACCTGAGATTAAGCAGGAACAACCTGAAAACCTGCGCTGTTGGTGTGCCCCGAGGACTAACGTTGAGAAACACTGATCTATATCATAAAACAAACTCCAAAATTCTCTTGATCATATATTTCCATTCTACTTCTATATTGCTAATTAACTCAGATTTTATCACTTATAATAGAAAACCTCAAATATTCCTTCTGTACTATCAGACACCTTAACAGGAGCATACCTAGAGCATTTGGCACCCCCAGCTTTAAAATGTAAAAAACACCAGCTGCCTCTGCAGCCCTTCTTGGCAGGGCAAGCAAGTGATCTTACTTCGGCATTTGAAGAAGTTCAGAAAGCTTTGGCTTTGAAGAAGCAACAGCTTATGGAGTTAATTGAATGTCAGCAAAATAAAACCATAAAAGAGTATAGACTGTGGAAAGAAATGAAGACACGTCACAAGAAAACTGTTGAAAGCCTACTTACCGATTGTGATAGTGAAATAATTGTTGTATCTTTATTTCTTTCCACAGTTTAATTTGTGGTTGTATTTTGCTTACGTTCAACTAACTCCATAAGCTGTTGCTTCTTCAAAGCCAAAGCTTTCTGAACTTCAAATGCTAAAGTAAGATTGCTTGCTGCATTTTTGAAAGCCTCCTCAATGTCTACTTGGGTCACCTGTCCTCACTATTCCTTCCACACCTTATGGCATACCTGATGTCCTTATAGGCCTCTCGTTCCGCATCTTCCTTGTTTGTGATGCGTTCACTGGTTTGCGTGCAACAGCGTGCTCCACAGCTACAGCCTGCTGCCTGCATCACTGCTGAGTCTGCTCCCTCCCCCACCGTGACCAGGTCCACGAGGAATCTCCTCATCCAATCACCGCCGCATCACAGGAACAAAAGGCAGGACTTCTGTCTTCCTTCCAGTCAGCTGCCGGTACTGCTGCTGCTTTGGAAGTTAATGGAGAAATCAGGCCTCAGAGTGGCACCTGGTACAGCACACCCCTAACGAGTGGCACCCGGGGAGGACCCCCCCCCCCCCCGGTATGCTACTGCACCTTAAGAAATCCACGTTTAACATTTCCTTCATTTTTTAACAACCTGTTACAGTTGCTAAAATTCTTTATTGTTATCACCAACATAAGCACAATTACCATACTTATATTGTTGGCACTTCTCAGGAGCAGCACACTAGCAGTCCATCACATAGCTATCACTAGCTCCATTGGAGCAGTGATAGGGTTAATGCTGCCAGTTAGAGCATTAGCTTTGTTGGAGCAGTACTTGTAGGGTTAATCCTGCCTTGTCTACTAGCTCCGTAAGAGCAGTCCTTCATAATTTTAACATGGTTCCCATTATTTTAATTGGGAACAATTTGTAAAACACATGTATAATATTGTTTTAGCCCCACTGGGGTATTACTGCTTCTATGCATGTTTTCTGCTGTCTTTGAACTTGGTCATTTATCATACTTCATCCGTACAAACAGTTCTTAAAATTGTCTTTTTCCCTTATTGGGATCCGGTTGAAAAATATTTATTATATCTTTGTTTCTTGAGCCCCTTTGGGGCAATATAATTATTTTCTTAATTCTGTATTATCAAGCATATTATTGTCTAGCTCATTTGGAGCAGTTAACTCTTTAGAACGGTTCCCATTCTTTATTTGGAACCTTTCTACATATATATATATATATATATATTTATATACTGATTGCTTTATTACCTGTATTACCTTTTGACACAAACATGCTAACAGCTTTTGTGTCTCTCTCCTGCTAGAGAAGCTTTTCATGTATGTTGCCTACTAAGACAGTACTTGTGTATAGGTTTCTTGCTACTGCAATGCTCATGTTTATCTGGCATGTTAAAGCAGTTTTTGATGTATAGGTTGCCTGCCAAGACAGTTCTTGTGCATATGTTACCAGCTATTGCAACATTTATGTACTGTATAGGAAGGCAACTTTTTATGGGATGCCTGCTATCACAGTACTTATTTTATAGTGTGTGTGGTGTCATATGACCAAAATTCTGCATCCATGGCAGCAGTAAGGAGGAGTTATTCAAATCTCCTCTATACTGCCTGTCCCACTGGTGAATCCATAGGGCAGTGAGTTTGACACTATCAAAATCTCTGCAAAGAATTGCAGGGACTAACACCACTGTTCCATGCATGATTTGCCCACTCCCACAAAAATGTCTGCAACAATTTACCCTTCATCTGAATTACAACAGCTCCACTTTGCCAGTTCATCCACTTTCACACATACTCCTTGCACCTCTGGCTCCACTCACTGAAGCACTGTGCAAT